>CM071601.1:38635174-41135174 GCA_036435485.1 Saposhnikovia divaricata | reverse complement strand
CTTAACTGCGTATAAACTCATGTCATAAATGAGTGATTAGGGCTTTTAAAGCCTGTTATTCCTGTGTCAACACAAAACTTATCGAAAAAGGCTTGCCACAAAAGGAAAACCGGGTTTCTTGTTTTTAGAGTAGAAACGCATTCTTAGAATGCGTAATGGCTTATTAACAAAACAAAAAAAAATATCAGCACCAAAATGGGGAAACTTTTTGAGGAGTGCTATTCTGGGCGTTTTAAGTCCAAACTGCGGCAAAAAAGCCAACACCCACAGAGAGAATAGCATAGAAATAATAGCCCACTGCTGCAAGTTATATCAAGAACAACATCACCAAGTATAAATTACATAGGATGTACTAATAATAAAAAACAAAAACATCTCTTGCACAAAAACAATTGAGCATCCTAGCAGAATATAGAACTGAAACTAAAGCAAAAGTATGCTTACTTCACTAACCAGCTTTTGCCTTACCATCACCATCAACAGAGAGAATTGGTAGGCTATCCAAAAATTCATCAAGACCATCGAAGAAAGCAGTTCCTTCTACATTATCTTCGACCCCTTGTTCTTCGGTGCTGCCTCCACTTGTTCCCTTACCAGGATCTTCAACCTCATTACTGAACTCCACATTCAGATCCAACTTCCCCATATCCTTCGCAACTCCACCTGGTCGGTTGCTTGCAATAACACTTGCTGCTCTGTTACTAGGATTACCAACTGGTATACTAGGCACCTCCACATCAGGTACACCAACACCCTCACTCTCTTGAGCTGCACGTACAGGCTGTGAATTCCCAATGTTACTCCGTTTAATCATCTTTGACTTGTTCACTTTGGGTGGCTTAACTTTTTTAGATGTTGAGTCCTTCCCCTTGGGGCTCCTAGCTCTCTTCTTCTTCTTCTCCTTAGTACTGTCCCAATCCTCATCAGAATCTTCTTTTGGAGGCACATCTTGAGCAAAATCTTGATCATCATCAATATAAATCCAAGGACCTGCATTTGGCTTCTTATTCTTCTGCTTTTCAACATGACAATTATTTTCCCCTTGAGGAACAACAAACATGTTTGAAATGGGCATCCAAGTTGAGGCTTCTGCATTACTTTTATTAAAATAAGATTCCGAAACCCCAAATGGGAAAATAGCCCAAGAACAAAAGTAAGCATCTTTACTGTCAGCTGCCAATGGCGGGGTAGAAACCTCAACAGCATGAAACGCCCTCTTACAATTTTGGCACCGAAGTGTACATTCAGCATAACGCCGTGGATATTCATACATATTATAGCAATACGGGCATCCAGTCCAAAAACTAGATATGTCAATTTGTGGGATACCATCATTATCTCCACTTTTTTCTCCAGCCATCTGTCTTGCCTGTTGTCCCACCTCCTCAAACTTTTCATCTTCCCCACGATCCTGAGATTCAGCCGGAGGCTTCATTGACTGTGTTTGTGGCTTTGATTTTGCCTGCTTTTTTGGAGGTCGCTTTGATTTTGCCTGTGACGGTGGCTGTGATTTTGCCTGTGGCTGTGACTCTAGCTGCTGTTGTGGTAGTGATTGTGGCTGCGCCTCTGGTTGCGGTTGCAAATGTGGCTGTGATTGCAGCTGCGCCTCTGATTGTGTTTGTGTCTGATGTTGCACCTTCTCAGACCCCGGCAAAGGCGACTGTTGCTTAGGTGAAGGCAATTGCACCACAGGCACAGGAATAGGCTTCAGCATAGGCTGTGGTGCTAGAGGTTGTGTCCTAGGTAAAGACAGTTCTGGTGGAGGAAGAGATTGTTGCTGAGGTGGAGACTGAGACAGAGGCTGTTGAAGTTGAGGTCGAGCAGAAGGTGGTTGTTGCTTAGACTGATGTGAAGCTATAGGCAGTTGTTCTTGAGGTTGAGGCTCAAGCTTAGGCACAGGTAGCTGAATTACAGGGGGTTGTAACTTAGGTGGAGGTGTAGGCTGGCGCAAAGGGTTTTGTGGTGGAGGTGTAGGCTGAAGCAAAGGGTTTTGTGGCGGAGGTGTTGGCTGAAGCAAAGGGTTTTGTGGTGGAGGTGTTGGCTGGCGCAAAGGCTTTTGTGGCGGAGGTGTAGGCTGGCGCAAAGGCATTTGAGGTTCAGGTTCAGCACGAGCCAATGGCTGTTGCGGCTGAGAATGTTGCCAAGGCAAAGGCTGTTGTGCTACTGGCTGATACAATTGTGATTGAGGAAGAGGTTGTTGCTGCTGTCGCGGAGGGGGAGACTTAGGCAAAAGCAGCTGGGTTTGCGGCTGGTGTGAATGGGGTGGGGGTGGGGGAGTAGGCTGACGCAAAAGGCTTTGGCTTTGTTGTTGAGGAACAGCTGATGGTGGTTGTGGCTGAGAATGATGCCAAGGTAAAGGTTGTTGTATCGGAGGTTGATGCTTAGGCCAAGCTTGTTCAGTTTGTGGTTGAGGTGGAGGAGTAGGCTGACCAAAAGGTTTTTGTTGTTGAGAAGCAGCTGATTGTTGTTGCGGCTGAGAATGGTGCCAAGGTAAAGGCTGTTGCTGCTGATGCTGAGGCCAATGTTGCTCCACTTGTTGAGACGGAAGCTGTTGTGGGTGAGGTGGAGGCGAACGCTGAGGCAACAGCTGTTGTGGCTGACCTCGAGTCAACACCTGCTGCTGCTGCTGCTGCTGTTGAGTCTGCCTAGGTACAGGGTGATGTTGTTGTTGAGACCAATGTAGAGCCTGTACCGGCTGAAGCTGAGACCAATGTAAAGCCTGTTCCGGCTGAAGCTGCTGAGTGTGAGACCAATGTAAACCCTGTTGGTGCACCTGAGGCTGTTGTTGCACAATCTGCTGTTGGGCCTGATTCGACGACCACTGCTCATTCAAATACTCCACTGGTTGATTGGGAAACAACTGGTGCTCACCAAAGTGTTGGTGAAAATGTTGTTTCTGCAACTGCTCACTATGCTCCTGAATAAAACTATAATGAGTACTCCCATTGTGCTGCTGCTGTTGCAATCCCGGTCCCGTACCCGAGATGTCGCCTTGTATGAAATTATACCCCCCCGCACCAGCACTCGCACCGCTAGTTGCAGCAATTCCTCCTGCTGTAATTAATCCATCAAACTCAAATTTGCGAGACGGGTTGGACAAAACCGACCAGGCCTCGTTAACCAAGTTAAAAGCATTTTCCGCAAACGGGAAAGTATTATTCCTGGGATTCAATAAAACACTGAGTCTCCGATAATTCCAACCAAGAATCTCAGAATCACTACAATTACTCTCAACTTGCAACACCCCATACCAATCAATTACCTTATTACTTATCCTCTTTTCACTAGCACTTAGTGTCTCAGCTATTGCTATGATTTGCTCCGCCTGCTCCATTCTCGGGTCCGATTCCCGCGCCCGGCTCGCAAACACTTTGCATTTACCGTACTCACGGTTACATAGATGCTGCTCCGCCAACGACATGCACCGGAGACCTTCATTTCGCCCGTTGAAATTGAATGGTTGCATAATTTGGGGGAGGAGGAGATATCATATGTGCCAGAGGCGGCCGTCTGTGTTTGTGTTTGTGTTTGTGTGTATATGTTGTATCTTGGTGTTTGTGCGCCGTTGGATTGGGATTGGACGGTTGGGATTGAATTTGAGGGTCTCCGTGTGACCCTGTGTATTTTCCTTTGTGTGTGCTTTACTGGATTTGGTTATGGGATTAGTTTTGGAGAACGTGTGCAACGTTTTGATAACGTGTACCGCTTTGTGTTCTGATTTTTCAAATGGATTTATCAAATACCAAAAATTATTCATCATTTAATTTCACTCTATTAAAAAAAGTATATATAAATATTAGTTTAAAATCCGTGTGATACACCGATTTTTTTTAATATTATATAAATTTTTTTATTAATTTTAATTTTTTTTTAAAACATGTTTTTTGGAGGCTTAAATTTTTATATGAGATGATTTGATAATAATTATATAAATATTATCCGTGATATTCCAAAAAAAAAGGGATTTTAGTTGGAAAATATAGAAAAGATGATTAGGCTTTAGTTAAAAAGGATAATCGGTTAATTATTAGTAATTACACAATTACTAATTTATTTTATTAAATAGAATTCCCCTGATATGATTAGAAAAGGAGAGGAATTAGTTAAAGAAAATTAAAAAGGTAACATGTTTTAGGTGAAAAAGGTAATCGGTTAATTTATATAGTATTTATAATTTAATTACGTTATTTTACTAAATACAATTGCTTGTAATGTTTTTAGAAAAGGAGAAATTAATATTGTCCATGATATTTCTTTTAAAAGAAGGATTTTAGTTAGAAAATATAGAAAAGATGATACGTTTTAGCTGAAAAAGGTAATCAGTTAATTATTAATATTATAATTTTATTAGATTATTGTATTAAATAGAACCGTCCGTGATATAACTGGAAAAAGAGAGATTTTAGTTATAAAAAATAGAAAGGTAACGTGAAAATTAAAAAAATAACATGATTTATGTGAAAAAAGTTAATTTATTAGTTTAGAGTAATTATAATTTATTGATGTTAATTTACTAAATAAAATTGCTCATAGTGTTTAGAAAATGAGAAATTAATGTTTCCCGTGATATTTCTAAAAAAAGAAAATTTAATTAGATAAAGGAGAAAAGATGATACGTTTTAGATGAAAAGGTAATCGGTTAATTATTATAAAAACGCCTGTGATATAATTTGAAAAAGAGAGGTTTTAGTAAGAAAAAAGAAAAAAGGTAATGTATTTTGGCTGAAATATGTAACCGTCCACATGATATGATATGATATAATTGGGAAAAGAGAGTTTTTAGTTAGAGAAAAGAGAAAAGGTAACGTGTTTTAGCTGAAAAAGGTAATTGATTTGTTAATAGTAATTATAATATAATTATGTTATTTTATTAAACAAAATTGCTCGTAGTGTTTTGAAAAAGGAGAATTTTTAGTTAGATAAAATGTAAAAGATATTGTATTTTACCTGAAAAATGAAATTATTTAGTTATTGAAAAATAGAAAAGGTAATATGTTTAACCTGAAAAAGGAAATTGATTAATAAAGGAGAAATTTTAGTTAGATAAAATATAAAAGATATTGTATTTTACCTAAAAAAGGAAATTATTTAGTTATTGAAAAATAGAAAAGATAATATGTTTAACCTGAAAAAGGAAATTGATTAGTTAGGAGGATGGATTTTATCTGTAATTGAGTAAGGGTAAATAAGTAAAATCAACAGGTACCGTACCGACCGACCGACCAAACTTTTAATGTTTCGGCTTTTATATAATAATATAGATAGGGTCTTGCTCAAATGAGAACCTCTAATTAAAATGAGAACTGAGATATAATCTCAGCCCCACAATTTTTAATCAACTTTAAATCACATCCGCACAAATTAACCACACACCCATCACCATAACACAGGCATACACACACAAACACACACAAAACACATGCACTTCACTCACAAACACAGCACCACTCCTTGCTCCCCCCACCCACCCCTCCTCCAACCGCCCACGCCGCCGATTTGCGAGCTTCAATTTTCGACGAGCTTCAATCTCTCTTTCTACCTCAAATTAGGGCTTTTTTAATCACTAAATCTTTCTTTAATTCATATACATACATGAATGATATACATATAACCTACACATACAGCGAATCCGTGTTTAGCTCGAATCACCAGTGAAGTCGTGGACGGCTGCGATGGGTCCGAAGATTTGAGTGGGAGTAAGTGGAGTCCACCGCTGATTGAATAGCTTGAGACCACGTAAATTGGTGCTGAAATCGGATGTGACTCACTGAGTGGCGAGTGTAGAACTATTCTGGTGTGAGGGAACCGAAGGGAATGGTTTGGTGTGTTATGGTTTTATTTTGCGGTGATTTTTGGGCTTCCGGTGGTGATTTTTGGTGGTGTCCGGAGATGGTGGCGGTGATATGGTGGTTTGTTGTGGTTTTGGTCACGGTGATTTTTGTACACGGGTGGTGATTTTTGGGTGATGGCGGTAATGTGGTGGTCGGAGGTGGCGGAGTGTGGTAATTTTTGTTACAACCGGTGATATTTTTTGGTAGTGGTGGTGGCGTGGTGGCCAAAAGTGGCGGCAGTGTGGTGATTTTCCGTTTAGCAATGGTGATTTTATGGGTTGGTCAGAATTGATCGTCGGAGATGGTGACCGGAGTTGGTGACCGGAATAGGGAAGAATATGATGGTGGAAGATGATGTTGAATTAAATGAATAATAAAAAAATAAATTTTAAATATTAATTATGGGGTTAGGATTTAATTTAGATATAAAAAATGTGTGGCTAGGATTAGATCTCATATCTCACCATAATAGGAGTTCTCATTTGAGCAAGACCCTAGATATATATATATGCCTTTCCTTCACTAAAATTAATTACTCTCATTTACTAGTACTAGCTTTATACCCGTGCAATGCACGGGATACTTTATAAATATTATTAATAAATTGTTGAATTTTTATGACAAATTTTTATTTTTCTAATTTTTGTTAAAAAACTTATAAAATAATGTTTGCAAATTTGATTATATTTATAATAGTTATTTTATTAACATAATTTTTATATTTTTATTGTTGTACTTTTTTAATTGAAAATACTTACATTATTTTTCTTGTTTTCAAATTATTAAATTTATAATTTTTTATATTGTGTTTACTCAATAACTTTATCATACTCTACATAATTAATATTTGATTTTCTTCTGAAAAGTTCCATTCTCCATTCTCGGGTCCGATTCTCGCGCCCGCCTCGTGTACACTTTGCATTTACCATACTCACGCTTACATATATGCTGCTCCGCCAACGACATGCACCGGAGACCTTCATTTTCGCCGTTGAAATTGAATGGTTGCATAATTTGGGGGAGGAGGACATATGTGCCAGTGGCGGCCGTCTGTGTTTGTATTTGTGTGTGTGCATATGTTGTATATTGGTGTGTCTGACTGTTTGTGCGCCGTTGGATTGGGATTGGACGGTTGGGATTGAATTTGAGGGTCTCTTTGTGTATTTTCTTTTGTGTGTGATGATTTATTGGATTTGGTTATGGGATTAGGTTTGGAGAACGTGTGCAACGTTTTGATAAGGTGTACCGCTTTGTGTTCAGATTTTTGAAATGGATTTAACCCCTACCAAAAATTATTCATCATTTAATTTCACTATATTAAGTACTCTCTCTGGTCCGTTTTGTAGGGCGTTTGCAACATTTGCACAGGTTTTTAGGTTTTAATAAAGTAACTCAAAATATTCCATATTTACCCTTATTTTTTACGAGTAGTTTTTTGAAACTAAACTTATAAATATGCTCTCAAGGTTATATTTTATTAATTCGCCAAATCAATACTTAAATACACAAATTTTGACTTGGAGTACAAGACATACCAAGTAACTCCAATCACTCGTAAGGAAATTCCCTATTATCAATAATATAAATAAAAGCAACATCCCAACATCCCAGAATATAAATATCTTTTAATAATAATAATAATACACGTTAACATCCCCCCTCAAACTCATGATACTCAGAATCGTGAGTTTGCCAAAATAAAAAAAAAATCGAATTTGCTCCAATCAGTAGACCCACTTGAATCATCTTCCTCATCGTGATCATTCTCTTTATTCTCGTCCTTGTCATATCTTTATTCCCAACGCATCTCTTTCATCGCATCATGATCCTCCTCAGAATTCCTCTTTTTGTCATTGTTGATTTGGAACAGTCTCTTACAAAAATGTATCATCATTGTCGTTTGTGTTTTCAATCATATTCTTTGATTTTTTTTTCACCCACAAACCCTCGCAAGTTTTTTTCCTCACACCACGAACTCTCGTAGCGTTATTTTTCTCACCCACAAACTCTTGCAGGATTTTTCACACACTACGAACTCTCATAGTGTTAATTATTCTCACACCTACCAACTCTAGCAGGTTTAAGTTTCCTCGCACCCGCAAACTCTTATGGGGATAACCTAGGCTTTGATACCATGATAAATATGCTCTCAAGGTTATATTTTATTCATCCGCCAAATCAATACTTAAATACATAAAATTTGACTTGGAGTACAAGACATACCAAGTAACTCCAATCACTCGTAAGGAAATTCCTTATTATCAATAATATAAATAAAAGCAACATCCCAACATCCCAGAATATAAATATCTTTTAATAATAATAATAATACACGTTAACATAAACTCCAGCTATAAAAAACTATTGCTCGGTACTTGTACATACATTTATTAAAGAGCTATTCACATAACTTCATGACTATTTTTTTTTTAAATTCTGCCGGTTTACTTTCCTCATTTTACCAATTTTAAAATTAAATTTTAAACTCCCTCCACAAATTCCCACTAAAATTTTAAATTTTCAGAATTAAATTTTGTTTTCCCACCATTTTTTCCATATAAGATGGCTACCTTCTCAACCAATGTTAACAATTTTTATTATGGAACACAACTTTGATTTAAATATTTATGCAAGTGATACAGATTCAAGTTTAGATTTAAACGTCCCAACAAGGGACGAACTTACAGGTAACATTCTTTTCTTTTCTTTTCTTTACCGGTAACATTCTTTTTTTTGTTCATAAATCTTTATTATGTCTCTTATTTATCAAAGTATGATTAAAATATTTCATCAACGGATGAAGAAGGATTTGGTTTTCACCAAGAGAACCCAACTCAAGCTCATAATGGACGTGTGCTATATATAAATTTAAATGAAACACCACCAGAAGGTAAATGTAAATTTCATTCAAATAATCATGTATTTCCATTCATGTTGCTAATCTATATTTGCAAAAAAAAAAATTCAATATTTAAACAATTTTATTTTAATAAATCCTGGAAATTTATTTACTTTAATAAGATAAAACAAGGAAGTGATTATTTATTGTCACAATAGATGAATAAGATTTTTTCCAGGAAATTCCATCTCAAACAAATGTCCCTGGTAAGTTTGAAGGTCTAAATAAAAAAATCTCATTATTTATTTTAAATTAAGGAACAGAATTGTTTATTGTCATATGTTATTTGTGTTGTTGCTTATAATAGGTGAAGATGAGAGTAACACCAAAGATAATAGTCCAGCAATCAAAAAACGAAAGTTTCTGTCAAATGAGTAACGTAGTGCTGTTTACTTAGCTTTACTGACAAAAAGTGTAAATGGAAAGCTACCCAGAACAGCTACACATGAAGTTGCATCAACAATGTGTATTCCAAAGCATGTGGTTCAACGTATATGGAAACAAGCATACGATTCATTAGCTAACGGTACTGTCACTACTGTATCCCATAAAAGGACCAAGAATTGTAGACGTAAAAGAGTGACCATTGACGTGGAACAGTTCTCCAACATACCTTTATATAAAAGAACAAGTCTTCGCTCTGTATCTTACTCCACAAAAGTAAGTAAGACAACATTGATAAGGCGCAAGAAAGATGGCACCATAAGGCGACACTCTAATCCCATTAAACCAATGTTAAAAGAAGAAAATAAAAGTGCGAGGTTACAATTTTATATTTCCATGTAGGCCTGTCAATGGACCGGAGCTCCGATTCGAGGCCTTATAACTGGATATGGATTCATATAAAATAAATTCGGTCCGATAAAAATCCGATCCGATAAGAGTCCGATCAATGTAATACGGATATGGATTTCACATGATCCGATCCGTTAAGAATCCGATCCGACTAATAATTATATAATTATATATTTTATTATATATTAATATTCATATAATTATAATTATACAAATAATGTATAATTTTCAAATCATATGAGATTCAAAATCCTTTAGTAGTATTTTATACTATAACTTGAAAAAAGTATTACGTTTAAAATGAATTACGTTATCATTATAATGCATCTAAAATTGAATTCATATTTTAATTTGAATTATTTTAATGATTAGAGTTCATTTCTTGATCATTCTAATTTTGTATGGTACCTTTCGGGATTAATAGATATTTATTTTTGATTTTTAATGTTCTATTCTTCTTGTATTTGGATGTTAATGTGTACTTTTACATCTTAAAATTGTTTATTTTATCATTTTAAATTTTAATAGATTTAAATATTAATATAATTTTTTTTGAATTTTTTAATTGGATTGAATATCCGATCCGATTACCCGTAATCCTAATGGAGCGGATATGGATTGGTCTTAAAAAAATCCGATACTTAATCCGATCCGAAAAATTAAATGGATTTGGATATGGATTCAAGCTAATCCGGTCCAAACCCGATCCATTGACAGGCCTATTTCCATGCTCGACCAAGAGAGTATACTACATGATCCACAATTTATAAATATGTACAATGTCATTCATATTGATGAAAAGTGGTTCTACTTGACTAAGAAGAAAGAGAATTATTATCTCCTTTCAACAGAGAAAGATCCATACCGTAATAGTAAAAGCAAAAACTTTATAGATAAAGTCATGTTTTTAGCGGCTGTGGCTCGACCTCGATTTGATGCTCAAGGAAATGTAAAAGTTTGATGGAAAGCTTGGCATTTTTCCATTTGCAACCAAGGAGCCAGCAAAACGAAGCAGTGTGAATCGACCAGCGGGAACACTTAAGACCAAAGCTATGACCTTCATTGGAGAAGATGTAATAAGATTTTTCTTGACTAATAAAGTAGTTCCTGCAATTAAAGAGAAATGGCCAAAGGAAGAACTTGGAAGGGATATTTTCATACAACAAGATAATGCCAGGACACATGTAAACCCAAGTGATCCTGAGTTTTGTCAAGTTGCGGCACAAACTGGGTTTAATATTCATTTAAGATGTCAACCTCCTAATTCACATGATCTAAACGTGTTAGATCTTGGTTTTTTTAATGGTATTCAATTATTACGAAACAAGGAATCTCCAAGAAATATTGACGAGCTTTTTAGTAAAGTGGAAAAAGCATATGAAGAGTTCTCACCCACGTTATCTAACTACAACTTTTTGACATTGCAACATGTCATGGTGGAGATTATGAAAGTTGATGGGTCAAACGACTACAAGCTTCCTCACACACAAAAAGTTGCTTTGGAAAGAAAAGGTCTACTTCCATGTCAAGTCAAATGTGAAGCAGAGCTTGTTAAAGATGTGCTCCAGAAGTTGCAAAATTGAAGGTGCATGTGGTTAGTTTATAAGTACGTAAATGAATCTGTTACATACATGTAATTTTGGATGTCAGGATGACTAACTCTGTTTCACTTTTATTTTTTCTTTGACAGGCATTTTGCACTTGGAGTAATTTCTTAAGTATTTTAATTTGTATCTTCTGGGGTGAAGTGTTAAAAATATTTATTTACATCTTTTAATATTCAAATTTTATCTATTTTTCTTAATTTAATATCTCCATGCCATACTAAAAAAATTAATCTTGTTTACAAAACAAGATTATCAAAGAATTATCAAAGTACTTTAGAACATTAATTGCAATTTTTTAAAAAATATTTTACAAAAATTATCACTTTTTTTAATTTAAAATATTACTCCATTTCATACTTTAAAAAAACATGTTAAAAGAGTTTAATACTTAAAAAAAATTATTTTCCAAACATTTATTTTTCAAACATCTCTTTAGAAAAATATAAATAAAAGGATCAAAATTATAATTATCATACTTGAAAAAAGAAAGTAAACTAAAATATATAAAAGAAAAGAAAAACATTACACTTAAAAAATAAAAATGAAATCACTAATATTAGCATCATTCAGAAGTTGAACAATTCCATACACAGCAACTTGAAGATCATGAACACATAACTCTTAAAACTAATTCCAATAAACAAAAAAAAAATCAAACTTAAAGACATAAAATTACCAGAGAGCACTGGGAAAATATATCTCCATCATCATTGCAACAACTTGCTTTATAACCATGTTTTCTTTTTGTGAAATAAAAGACTTTTCTTTTGCAATATCTTTGTTCTCAGTTTCATACATCTCGATCTCTTTCAGACCCAATACAGATGGGAAATATGTTTCATAGATCATGTGGAGAATGTTGCCATTAGATTCTTCAATGGATACTTTTAGTTGTTCAGCATGTGATATCTCGTTTAGGCCTATATATGCTTTTTGTAAACCCTCGCTTTTCTTTGTTTCTTCCTTGCTGTTTCTGGACTCTTCACCTGTAAACATATTTTCTTCAACTGGAATTTCATTCAAGTTCAACCATAATTTTTTTGGAGAATTACACTCATGTTTCACGTGTTTCTTACTCTTCACATCATCTTTCTCAACAACAAAATGCATTTTAAATAGGTTTAGAGAGGAAAAAATTTCTTTTTGAAAAGTTTTTTAAAGAGGAGTGATATAGAGTAAAATGTATAAATAATGAATAATACTACAACTAAGAGATTAGGAGATGAAGAAGAAGAGTTTATTCATCATGTACTCCAATATATATTTACTGTAGTTTACCCGTTAAGAGTATTAACTAGCGTAAAAGCCCATGCAAGGCACGAGCCTTCATTTTAACTCATAATGTTTATGATATTTTTACAAGCATTTATAACTTTGCTATAAAAGTTAAGGAAAGAAAAATTATAAAAATTGTAGAAATATACATTCAAATAATTTTTTAACAAAGTAAAACATTACACCAAGTTTGAATTTAAGAATAAAAGTGGTTTAACGAAACTAAGCATAATACTATAAAAATGTTCTCTACATCCACCTGTTACAGGTGCAAGTTTCTATCAGAAACATATCAAGCTCCTGAGATTCTAAAAGAAAAGAGGCAGTTAACTCTTGCAATCTATATGTAAGGGATGATATATATGACCTACATCACAAAGGTAAACTCATGCATTATATTCATACTTGATAATCTGAAACCATATTATAAGATATAACATAATAAGATGCGAAACAAATTGTGCCAACAAAGGCATGAGCCTGTGTCTATAGACAATTAGTTTAGTTGTTAAAAATACGTTAATTTTGCGTTTTTTGTTCAAGGTGACGATTGTGTAGTAGTAATGGTCAATTTCATCACAAGGAGAGGGCCATCCTGTTAAAAGACAAAGACAAACAATAATATCTGGCAACCTTCGACCGTAAATTATTTGAACAATGCATATGCCACAACGCGATTTGGTAACTTCAAAGGGATTAGCTCAAGTTCAATAGTTATCATAAATCACATCATGTAGATACCCATTTTGAATATACATGACCAGGAGACTCATCTTTGCATCTCTAGCTGAAGAGAGATTACAATTTGGTAACCAGTTCCTCAAACTATAGAGAAAGGTGTTGTATAACTTCCAAAACAATTCCATAATTAAAAAGTGGCAATCTGTGGCAAGTAAATACTAAAATAATTACCCTAAACTGTTAACAAACGTAGGTGCACTATATTACAGATAAACAATTCAAAATTTTATAGCATAAAATCACTTTAAAAAATGTCGGTGTTAGATAAAGTATTCAAACCCCTACCCGGCTTTAGATTTTTTATATCTAGTTTTATTTCTGAGTTAAAGTTGGGAATTAAATTAAATAGTTTCTAACATTTTGTGGTAGTTACATAATAAAAACTTCAATTCTATAGTTCATGGGGGTTGTAAATCTTTTTTATTAGATAGTTTCCAGGGAAACAAAATGATACTTTTTTCGGTATATGTCGTGGATTTGCGAGCAATGAGCGAGCAAACTGTAGGTAAAATGAAATTAGTTTTTTTTATTAAAAAAGTGAAAGTAAAGATCAGCTGTAGCAATAACAGTTATCAGAATTAATAGAAAAGGGTTTTTTAAAAATAAAGTTAAAGTTAGTAAATATATTAGAATTCTTACCCGGTCCTTTGTAGAGCTTTGACATCTTGTTGTAGAGTTGGCCACAAAACACATTATGAATGAGTGTTCCACAATTTTAAAAAATTGTCAAACAATATATATAAAAATCACAGAATAGTTGTTTACATGTCGCAACATTAAACACGCGAGGCTATATATATTTGAAAATGAGACATGTGGTCTGAAGAAAAATAAGACGCACAAGAATTTTATGTATACAATATATAACGGCACAACACGTTAATCATTTTATGTATACAATATATAACGGCACAACACGTTAATCATTTTACCATTATGTATCCCAATATAATCAACTACAATGCGTGTGTGCATTTTTTTCAATCTCTTATAATCCGAGTTCCTTAAACGGATGCTCAATTGTATGCACATTTTCCTCGTAACCATAGAAGTTGTAAAGAGTGCTCCTATGTTTCAGGTAAAATGTTAAAATTATGATAATGGACTAAGCGCAGAGAAAAAGGTCTCATCAGCAAGACAATCCACAACTTTACACTTTACAAATTACGGCCTTTGAAGTTGGATAAAAGAGCATCTTATTTCATATTTAAAAGGAAGGTTGGATTTTTTAAGGTTTAGTTGGTTTTGTTCCAGGAAACAAATGAGAATTTGCAGCTTGTATGATGCATTATCCACAACACATGAATATTCTGATCAAATTATCAGTAAGGACAAGCACCGATACAGATAAATACTTGCAAAGGAGAGGCTGGGCTATCTGTCATGGCCTTGTTCTTTTTTTTTTTGCTACGGAATGTTGGTTGTTCCATTGTTGGTGTTTTACTATTAAAATTAATAATTTAAAGCAGTTATAGTTATTCATAATAAGTTTAATTCTACTCTTGTTTTAGCCCACTCGTAAAGAACCATTTGCCTCGTTACCAAGTTGAATCAATATTGCATAAATAATTAAGTGTTATCATTCAAGTATGATGCAACACGACATATCAAATAAAGCTATGGATTTATCTATTTTTCTAAAATCTCTATTTATTTATATTTTAAAACTTATTTATTCTGGAATATGAAGCCTATAACATCGTCCAGGAATGTGCAAAACCTTATCTAACTCTCATTTGTTTTATCAATCAGTTTTATTTAGCATCATACTTTATTGAATATAGATTATTGAGTAATAGTGTATTAACTTTGCATGATGGGGAGTTGACAAAATTGTAAGAATGAAGACCGTTAAAGCATGTACCTGCGGAATTTGCTCCTCCACCATTGGAACTTCCAAGATCCTCATCTGAAGCATCTTTCCACTATTTTTATCCATAGCGGCGACTCCATCCTCCCTGTGAGGAGACTCTCCTGATTCAACCTAAAGTATATTACAAGTATTCAGCCATTGTAGACATTGACTGGATGCACATTGAAATAACCAAATCAAAATAAATCTACAATGTGCATGCTGCTCGTAGAGCCGGGGAGTGTGATAAGGTTATGGTAAAAGAACATTGGGGTTGCAGATAAAATAGATAGAAAGGATGATATCACTCAAGAAAAGTATAAAAATTAATAGATGTTCAAATAAATAGGCTTATAAAAGCAACTAAAGTCACATTCTAATGAAATAATTAACACATATAATTTGACAAACTGTATGACACGGTGGACAAAGATGGTTGCAAATCTACATCAAACATGTGAACCTCATGATATGATATGTGTAATTATTTCTACAAATAATTTTTCTTGCAAGGTATAAGAATTATGTTTGTAGGTCCACTCATATATTTTATGCAAGTTGGGGTAACGACGAAATTACAAATTAGTAGGGCTCATTAAAGTATATACCTGCGGAATTTGCTCCCCCGACACCAGAAGTTCGAAGATTCTCATTCAAAGCACCATTTTCATTCGAAGTGGCACCTCCATCCTCCTCTTCCGGCAGCTCCCCTGCTTCATTTTGAAGTACTATTATAAGTAAATATTACATGAGGCACATAATTTTTACAACTTCAATATACGTAAAAGAATATTTATGAAAAAAAACTCTTATCTTGAAAACTTAATTAATCGTAAGTTCTGAGTTTGATATATTGGGTGCTAAATTTTAGCTCCTGTCCTTCCATCACTCAAAGCAAGAGATAACTCACCGAAAAAAATAGAAATAAATCCTTGACGAAAATTTTACATTAAGTTGCAACTAAATACACCTAGCCCAAAAAATACAATTACACACCATGATCTTTTTTTCATCACATAAATATTTAGATGTCATCATACAATAATCCAGTAGCGGTACATAGCAGTGGAAGTGAATAGAGTAAACTCAGGTCTGCGTAAAAGTTTATCTTCCTCTCATTCTTTTCCAACAATTTAATTGAGACTCGTACAAAAGGCAATACAGACATATTGCAGTCAATTATGTGCTGTGTGTGCGAGGGAGATAAAAAGAAGTAAACCACAATTGTAAACATGCAGTAGGTGCAATTATGAATATGCAATAACTTTATATGCCTTGCAACCAGTATTCCATTAAATTGACAAATGCACGAGAAATTGTAAATCATAATTAAACTGCAATTATTTGCATCTACTACACACTGTGACAAATTGAGTCAAAAAGAAATTAACATCTCATTAAATACCTATCCCCTGCTCAGCCGCTAATGCGCCCTATCCCTCGGACCGTCTATAGTGCAAATTATCTAACAACAGGAATGGCACTAAGTATTAAAACAGGTTATCTTGCACAAAATCAAATTTAGATTATATACCTTGTAAGTTTCGGAGAGAACTTTTATAGAGGCGCTTCAACAGTCCATGTTTTTTCACCATCCCTTTGGTCAAAAAAAGTTTTGGCCGCCCTATTTTCTTTGGCATTTGCTCCATTGAAGAAAGGTACTACAAACTGCAGCGCTGAAAATGTACAATGTAACACCATGATCTAGCAATTTATCCCAGATTTTTCCTTGTTTTGAGACATATAAGCACTTGATAAGTAATTTAATCAGGGGGAAAATGACCTGAATTATATTTCCAAACCCACGGGCATGCCTTTCTAGCACGTAAAATAATACTTGGCGGATTTAGAACAATTTCTTTGTGAACACCACCTAATGGCTAATAGTTGAAGACCTCGTCTCTGACCATGACTTTTTTAATTTTTTTAATCAACCCTCCTGTTTACATAGAGCCCTTATATAAGTCTAAGCCTCAATTTGAAGAAAACGAGTTAATTATAATTTCTCTTCATCTCCAATTCCATACAAGTACAAAGAATCACATTTATAAACCTGTCCACGAATTATATTAAATTTTGAATTCTTGCTTATACATTAACTATTACTATCTATAGAAAAACTCAGTAAACTTGCTAAGATGGAGGTCTAGTTTTTTTTAATAGTTAGAGATCGGGAGGATATTATTCTAATAACTTGTATGTGTTTAGGATATACCTATTTAAAATGGACTACGAGATACACTTGAAAGAGTATAAGCACTAAAAAGTTGTTCGGCATTTTGGCAGGTGGAGGATTGGAGCAAGAGTAATAGAGAAGGTGAGCAGGACAGTGAGAGGGGTGAAATTTTCTTATATTATTCTTTTTAAAAAAAATCTGAATCAGCAAGCTATTTAATTTTTTATTTTTAACTTTACACTTATTTTAACTCATTATGCCAGGAATTCATGACATGTCGCCAAGAGTTAACTTTAGTTAGTCATTTAAAATCATTTAAAATAACGAACTTTTAGTTAACTCTAAAATTTTGTCAAAAGTCTTATTGCGTGTAATAGCCTAATAGGTAAGTATCTTTGTCATTCACTTGATTGAAGCCAACTGCAAAATCTACCAATGTAATTGGAACTTAAGTCTTGAATTATATTTTTATTCTTCTATTATGGTAAAATGGTTATGAGATACTTGTGGAGAAGTTGGAGATAGTAAAATTTAAACACGGTCGTAATTTATCTTAATAGCAAATCAGGCAAGTTTTTTTATAAAGATTGTGCAAATTGAAGAATGAATTTGAAGTAAAGAAAAATAGAGTTATAGTAATGCATATACATGAGAAGGAAATATAAGATATTATAGAACATCAAATATTGTAATTCAAAATATTCCTAACTTTAATAACTTTAACATTTTGAAGTTTAATATTCATTACTTACCAGAAATAAATGATGCATGGTTTGTCCTTCATCATAAAAGCTGAGCGCGGTGGCTGTGGCCGGCGGTGGTGGTGGGTTCAGGCGACCAGGCACGAAGGGAGGCAGCCGCGAGGACCTGGTGGCGAGGCTGGGCAGAGAGAGAGAGAGCGAGAGAGAGAGAGAGAGAGAGAGAGAGAGAGAGAGAGAGAGAGAGAGGTGGTGAAGATGTGATTTCGATGGGGATTGTTTTCCTTGCGAATCGAATTGGAGCAACCAACGGAATGGTATAATTTCGTGTCTTACCTATTTAATTTTCGTATTTAATTAGTTTCGAATTATGCTAATATTATGGTAATTTAATTAGAGTTAAATTGTAATTAAATTGTGTGACATTATTGTTGTAATTTAATTAGTTAAATTGCGAGTATTGTTTAATTGTGGTAATTGTGTTAGTTGAGATAATCCTGTTTAATTTCCGTTATTTAATTCAGAAAGTATATTTACTAATTGATGAATGCTTATGTGCTAAATATTATAAGTCGAGTTTGAGTAATTGTCGAAATTCGTAATTGTCGAGTACTTGGTATTGATGGGTAAGTGGTTATTAATTTACATTGATAATTGTTAGTCACCTAATGTGTGGGTTAGTAATTGAGAAATGTTAATTGTTAATTACTATACTTAATTGATTAAATGATTTTGATTAAGTAATTGTATAATTGCTTTAGTAGTATATTTCGAATTAAATGTTATTTATCAAAGACTTACTATGAGATGTATTTTATTTTATTATGTGTTTATCTGCGAGGAGTTGTAATGAGATCACGAGTCTTAAATGTCAATATTTAACGACTTGTGTAATTCTCTTCAACTAGTTCCTCGGGCTTACGAATATCCATGATCAACTATCACGAGTATAATTAATATACTTAAGTGATGTAATCATTGATATAGCGTAAGTAATAGTTAGTGCTAGGGGTTGTTCCCTAGGGCTTACGAACATCAATGATTGATTGTCACGTGTATCATTAAAATGCGTGAGAAATACGATCATTGGTGTAGCGTAAGTAGTAGTGTAATGTAAATTATTATGTGCTATGTGCCGCATGTCAGGGCGGGTACTTTTCATTAATTGTTTACTTTTATGTTGCTGCAAATTGAGGCAGCTTTATTTTTGCAAAAACAGGGTTGAATTGTATTTGAGGGGCTGTGCCCATAGTCCGATAAACGAATACTTCATGCCGAAATTTTCTAAAAATCCTCTGCGAGTTTATTTAAAAGTATATTTAAGTTATTTGATTTCAATGCCTGGGAGTATGTCATGATTTCCAAGGATTTAAGTATATATATCAATGGATTATTTTGAGTATATAAAGTGCTTTTGATGATTAGATGGTGTGCTGTTTTTAAGTGGTTATGTGACGTGTCTATATGACTTAGTAACTGTACTAAGGCTACTATGTGGATGTGATTGATTATGTTTAGATGAAACTGTGTATATTTGTATATATGAGTATAAGCGATATAGGACGCGTATGGGTAGAATAGAGCAAACAATTGGGTTATGCTCAAGTTAATACTGAAACAGTAGCTGACCTTGTAAAGATTTGAATAGGAGACCTGGCTAAGGGCAGTTTACGGGAAAAGATAAGCAGAAGGATAAGTGGCGAAGCTGACGAGTATATGAAGTAAGGACTGACATAAATCTGAGTCAAGGATCCATGGTAGGATCAGGAACTCCGTAATCGAGGCAAGTGTTATTGCTCTTCACTTATTGTTCAAGTGATGCAATTCAATTCTTTAGTCGTATAAAATGATGTGGTCAAGTATATTTAGGAAATGATGTATTTCTTCAATTAGCGTGAAAACGTTTATTCTCCCCATCCTTAGTTCGAATACCAAATTTCTTTAAAAAGAATCTTCCCCAATAACCTTTTTCCACCGAAAGCCTTACTTATGGTATGTTATTGGATTCCTCATTGGGATACCATTTCTTTTATTTTCGTCGAAAATATTTAAGAAATTCTCTAAATAGGGAAAATCTAAGTTTTTAAAATCCTTATAAATATCTGTTAATGAAAATTCCTGATTTTAGCATGTTATCACCCATGGACCCTCTTTAGGGGATGTTTTCGTTAACTGATCTGAAATTTGCTATATTGCAATTAATTTTGCAAATAACTTTTTTAAACTGCTTCATTCGTTATGATGACACCAAACTTTGCAATGTGTAGATAAATTTTATTAAAAGCTTAGTACTTGACCATATCTTTGTTCTAACTTAGAATCTCAATTATTGATAATCATGTTGCAATCGATGTCTTTTATCTTTGTTCAAGTAGATTTTCTCTTTAATCAAATTAACGGTGTTATTACCTTAATTATTCATATTGCTCTTATTGATATTTATTCAAATTGTCGTTCTCTATAATCCTTTCCCTGTGTGGTATCGAACTTGTCGATATCAGTTGAGAATCTTGGTTGTTCGTTTATTCCCTATGTTGTATCAAACTTGTCGATACCAGACGATGATGTCGTTTCTTATTAACTCCTAATCTTGAGTTGTTATTCTGGACGTGAGTTTCCTGTGGTTGGATATCAAGGGTTGTCGATTGTCCCGACACCTATTGTGGTTGATATAGAATTGGAAATGTTTTAAAAAAAAGTGGCCTTTGGGGCGTAAAACCCTTCTGGGTGGGACCTTATTATGGTCGGAAGTTAAGGCCAATGTGTGCCATGGATCCAATTAAGGACATTGCTGTGTGCGTTTGTCCGGAGGTTAGTGCGTGACTAATCAGCAGCCTAACCTTGATGTTTTTTTAAAAAAAAAAATAAAAAAAATTCCAATTCTAATCTATACTCAGCGATTGAGATGTTTAGTTCTTGACTCCTTGGAAGTCTATTTTAATAATATTTTGATATCGGAACTCTTATCAGTTCTAGTTTCTGATGCTCCTCATTAATGGTGAATTGTTGGCCCACGTGGCAATCTAAAAGTTGATATAACTGATTCCCTTGAAGTCTATAATGCCTATTTTGGTTGAACAAAACTTTTAACTGTTCTAGTTCCTGTCCCACCTCATTAATGGTGAAGTATTGGCCCTTGTGGCAATTTAAAAGTAATATTACAAATTCTTTCATAGTATGAGTTGAAATTCTGTTGTTATCAGATTTGTTTTGATGTTGAAATTGTTATCATTTTATGCACTTGCTGAGCATTGTTGGCTCACTCTTGCTTTTGTTTGTTTTCCCCCAGTTAATAGTGGAGTTTAGTAGACCTAGTAGTGGACAGTGAGTATTGATCTCCGGGCAGCGAAGAGGCAGTCGAGATATGGATTTCGCCAGCTAGTGGATTGAGAATCGCCAAGGTTGGATACGTAGTTAGATAGTGGTTTTGTATATTCACAGAATTGTATAATATGTTATCTGAGATTGAGTTGTAATGAGGTAATTTGATAGTCTGTTTCATACCATAACCTGTATGTGATCTTGGTTAAGGGGTTTTTATTATTTTTATGTTGTGTATATTCAGAGTTTATATTATTGTTTATAGTTAGTGGCCCATATCTGTACCCCGGATGTTGGGATGCTACAGCTCATGCATCTAGTCTATATGCAAACATGCCATTCATGCATAATCCATACTATCATGCTTTCAATATGCCTTAGATGCCATGGATAATGAATAACATGCATGCACAGACTATGCCTAATTCAGATTTCTATAATGCATATGAGCAAACTTCAAATCTTGGCTTTCAAAAGCCCACACCCAGAGTTAAGATTGATTTAACACAATCCGGACCCAAGGGTAGAAAGGATTTGAAGGGCAAGAAAAGGGCTAACACAACTGGACCCAAGGAAACTTGGGTACCAACATCAACTTGATTTGGTTTTGGTGTGTGCAGGGATACAGAAAGAACCTCTGGTATCTGGATAGTGGCTGTTCCAGACATACGACTGGAGATTCTACCCTGCTCACTAAGTTCGAGGAGAGAGCTGGCCCTAGCATTACCTTTAGAGACAACAACAAAGGATATACTAGAGGATATGGCTTGATTTCAAAAGGAAATGTTGTCATTGAGGATGTAGCACTAGTTGAAGGACTCAAGCATAATTTGCTTAGTATCAGTCAACTATGTGATAAAGGTCAAAATGTGTGGTTTACTTCAGAAGCTTGTGTTGTTTTCAAGAAAAACGACAACAAGGTAGTGATGACAGGCAACCGGAAAGGGAATGTGTACACAGCTGACTTCAATTCAACAAGTGCAGATACAACTACATGCCTCTTCAGCAAGGCAAGTGTAGATGAAGGATGGCTATGGCACAAGAAACTGTCACACTTGAATTTCCAAGCAATGAATGAGTTGGTGAAAAAGGATCTGGTTAGAGGTATTCCAAAATTGGATTTCTCCAAGGATGGATTGTGTGATGCATGCCAAAAAGGGAAGCAAAAGAAGGCCTCTTTCAAATCCAAGTCAATGTCCTCCATTGATCATCCTCTACAGCTACTTCATATGGATCTTTTTGGGCCAATCAATGTAATGTCAATCTTTAAGAAGAGATACTGTCTAGTGATTGTGGATGACTTCTCTAAGTACGCGTGGACATTTTTTCTGCACTCCAAAGATGAGGCAGGAGAAATCATCATCAATCATATCAGAACAGTCAATAACAATCCCTCTTTCAAAGTGAGAAGGATGAGAAGTGACAATGGAACTGAGTTCAAGAATTCTATGATGAGAGAGTTTTGTTAAGAACAAGGAATTATTCAAGCATTTTCTACACCTAGGGCTCCTCAACAAAATGGTGTAGTGGAAAGGAAAAACAGGACTCTCATTGAAGCTGCAAGAACTATGCTTGAAGAATCAAAGTTACCAACATATTTCTAGGCTAAAGCTGTCAACACTGCCTGCTATACTCAGAATATCTCTTTGATCAATCAAGCAAAAGGATTGACTCCATACCAACTATTCATGGGAAAGAAGACAACAGTTAACTTCTTACATGTCTTTGGCTGCAAATGTTTTTTCTTGAGAAACCAAGGTGAAAACATTGGAAAGTTTGACACCAAGGTAGACGAAGCTATCTTTGTTGGATACTCAACAGGGAAATCATATAAAATCTACAACCTAAGACTTAACATTGTTATGGAATCCATACATGTTGTCTTTGATGACAAGAAAATCCAAGGGTTGATAGATGAAGGTTTCCATGAAGATCTATCATTTAAAAATGATATGAGTGGTGAAGGCAGTGAATATGATGTAGAAGCAGTATCGACTGGTGTTAGAACCCCAAATTTTGGATATAATTAAAACTTTTTATTATGTACTGAGGTAATGGTGAATAGTGATTACGACTATGATGTAACAATTGAGATAATGAATGAAAGGAATAGATTTGGATTCAAATGTTTAGGTGCCATGAAGAATACTATTGGTTGACACTTTAGATAAGAATTATCTATCTCCTAGGGAATTGAGATTAGGTAATTCTAAAGGAAAAGATTATTCTTATGTCATCCAAATCGATATCTGTTATTGGTCCAGTGGGTCCGTAAAAAAGTTTAAGGAACGATCGAAAGAGATCAGGGACAATTATACAACCCTAAGAGGATGAGTAAAGAAAAATGGATGAATAGTGATTTTGGGTGGACATAGGAATATTATTAGACGACGCGATATATAAGTATCCGGAACGAAATTCTGAGTTCGTATTAGTGATCCAGGGGAAAAAGAGTGTATGTAAAAGCTGTCGGATTCTGAAAAATAGCACTTTTATTTTCCCCAAGATTTCCCTGGACACTGAAAGACTTAAAGAATTATTGAAGGGATTTAAGAAATATAGGTTCAAGAATTATTAAAGAGAATTGAAAATGATGTTGTAATATTATTACGGTTTTCGGTAAAACCCTAACTAGAAATGATTGAGTTATTCGTCCGAACGATCAATGAATTGAGCAATAAACGGACAAAGAAACAAGCAGAGATCCAAGAGGTATGATGAGCTAGTGGAAGGTGACATAATCACTTTATGCAAGATAAGATCAAAGGAACCAAGCTAGTTACAAAGCTAACTAGTAATCTTAGCAATCAAACCAAGTACTTAGCATTCTTTCTCATCCTATCACACTAAAATCAACACTTGTCCACCAAGATGATGTATGCCATGACCTAGTACCTTTAATAAAGTAACTTTATGTTAGATATTTTGCTAATAATGCAAGAGAGCAAGAAACCAAGCCAAGGAACACAAACACTCTCCAAGGAACACTACATTCGGCTTTCTTGTAATTCAAAAACAAAAATCCACCTTCCACTCCTTGTTTGATCTTGTAATTTTTAAGGTGAGTCCTATATTTCAAGAAAGTGATATCCTCAAAATTTTAGCTTCAAATTCCTTTGTTTCCATTTTCAAATAAATCAAGAAAGAGGAGGGTGAATAGTGTTTTCATGAAAACTAATCTTTGATTTTCTTGTTTTCATGGTTGATTTAGCAAGCTTAAGGCAATCCAAGGTCCATACCAAGCTTAGTAAGGCTAGAATATACTTCGAGGAAGGTATAAACATCCTAAACTATAGCTTTTACTTTGAGTTTATATGAGTAATAAGAAGGATTGGTTGATTAGTGGTTGATATGTTAGTTATATGTTTAGATCCATGGATTTGTGGTTGATTATGGTTGATGATCCATGTGATTGTTATAAGGATATGTTATTGATCTTGTCATGATGTTTATCATGTGTTTAAGTGGTTGATTTGATCATGGTGTGATCGTGATAAAGTGTAAAAACTTTGGAAAACGCATAAACGTAGCCGTTATAATGTCCGATTTTACAATACCATGTTTTGTATGCCATTTTTAATATCAAAACCCTACTGTCCAGAATCCTTTTCTGCCATGTTTAGATAGTATATGTTTTAAGGTTCGTTTTGACGCGAGAATCGTAACATTCCGACTTACGGTTTAGGAGTTATGGTCAAATTACTAAAATTGGTTCGAACCCGTAAGTAAAAGTTCGTAACTTCAATTGAACCCTCGTAAAGCATGTTACTCAGTGGCGAATCTTGGTAAATAAATACTAGGGGTCATAAGGAAGGTATGAAAGAAAACCACATATCAAACGGATCGTTTTCCGATTTTATAAAAATGTTGGAATCGAAGTTAAACGCGAATGAACCCCTAAAAACCCGCTTGGTTATAACTTTGGTAAAACACTTAGAAAACGAACGATAAAACTCGAAGTATAATCTCGATTCGTAATCGACCGACTTTAGAACTTATATGACTTAAGTATATACCAAGTGTGGGTACGATGACATGTCGTAATAACGAACAAATGTCGGATCGTATCTGTAATAAAAAGAGTTACACTAAAAGGTGTATAACGAGATAATTCGAAAACGTGTTTCGATTTAAGTGAAGTTTATACCTAGACTTTTGAAAGGTGTTAAGTGGTTAATCTCGAATGTTCTGATTGTTTATAGATCATCGAGCAGACCCAGGACACGCTATCTCCACCCACACCCGATTACCAGGCAAGTGTTCAAAACTTTGAACCTGTTGTTGTGATAATATATATATATGTGATTGCCATTTTACATATGTCATAGCATGCATGCCTATTGTCAAATTAGTTTATGATACTTGTTCCCTGAATTACTATTGGCTTATAGACTAGATACGAATTATCAGTTATAAGCCGGATTGTTTTGATAAGACCCTTAGCGAAGGGCATATGATATTCATTCTTAAATATAGACCGGGAGTCGGTATTTTGAGATATAGATAGTCGTGGAAACCCGGAGGAATT
Source organism: Saposhnikovia divaricata (assembly GCA_036435485.1). Taxonomy (NCBI): domain Eukaryota; kingdom Viridiplantae; phylum Streptophyta; class Magnoliopsida; order Apiales; family Apiaceae; genus Saposhnikovia; species Saposhnikovia divaricata. The sequence continues at coordinate 41,109,451 of CM071601.1, read as the reverse complement.
TCAACGGCAGATTACTATTTATCTGAGGAATGTTATTCGAGTATTATCTCAGCCGAGATATATTAAATGAATGTTAGTTTCGAATGTTCATTTAGAGTTGATTATTTAATGAATATTATTTTGATATTCATTGGAATTTTATTTATTAAATGAATATCACTTTCGAATATTCATTTAAGGTCTTATGTACTTGATGAATATTATTTTAAATATTCATTGGAATTTCTATTTACTTAAGGAATATTATTTCGATTATTCCTTTAAAAGTTTTGATTACTAAATGAATATTATTTGGATATTCATTTAGAAGATTATTTATTAAATGAATATTATTTTTTCAAATATTCATTTAAGGTTTGACTTATTTATTGAATATTATTTTAAATAATTACTGGAGTTTAATTACTTAATGAATATTATTTTGAATATTCATTTAAGGAGGGATTTATTTAGTAAATAATTCTATATATTCATTCGAGGATTACTTACGAGCAACATTATGATTTAATAATATTCCGTAATTATTATTGAGTTAATAAATATTCTTGGAATATTTATTTAATTCTTTTTAAAATGATTTATATTATTTGGAGATACTCTTTCACCTCCAGATATTATGTAAAATATTCTTTCATTCATTAGATACTTCCGACTCGATAAATATTCTATAAATATTTATTCAATACTTGGAAACAACTTCAATGTTGTTTATTCTTCTTCAAATATTATCTTCGACCTTCGATCATTCTGAAAATTCTTCGGAGTCATACAATTAATATTATATTAAGAAAGGTCCTCAAGATTCCATTCTTCACTCGAATCTATCTCTTAAATTATAAGGGAACCTTACTTGAGAAAGGTTATTTATCTTGTTGGCTTTTACTCGCAACTTGGTTGCTATGGACTCATTAAGTCTATGTGTACCTTCTCATCATTCGAGGGGTAAGATTGTTGGAACAAGTTGATATCCATTAACAAGCAAAAGCTTGGGAAATGTTGGTGAATTTTCATTTCCAACTAGATACGACTACTTTGTGGAGTCTTATCAACAAGTATTTCACTTGGGGAAGGGAGGACAAACTCTACGTTTCAATGTTGTGGATTTATTCGAACTAGGAGTCGTGTGTAAGAGGCCGAGTCGCGCGGTCCATCACAAGGCCTAACCATTGGCCAGGTAGTTACTATTAAAGGCAATCTACAAGTGGAGCCGTCAGTTCTTCCTTCTACTGGTAGTAAACTATATTGGGCTGTACCATCCCCGACTGATCATCAGGGAGTGGGACAGCTGGCGCGTGATAACTCCAGTATTGGTTCATCTCCCAAATTGGGAATTCCCTGCAACACGTATCGAAGAGACTTCTTTCAGGTTGACGGTGTCTTCCGCAACACGTATCGAAGAGACTTCTTTCAGGTTGTTGGACTTCGAAAAATGTTAATAACTGGAATTGCAATATTTTCCTTGCAAGTTCCTCTTTATATGATAAATGATAATATCTTGCTTATTTTCGACATAGCAGATATTCCCACATATATTTACATTTTGAGTTACCTTGTAACTTCATCGTTCATATTATACTGACATCATTTCCGTAAATGCATGGCATATGGTTTGAAAGATACTTTTGAACTGTTATATATTATCGTTCAGTTAAATATTATTGTTGGTGGGCTATTGCTCACCCTTGCTTTATTATTATATCACAACAATAGCTAGACCAGATGACTCGCACAAGGCGCACTCGACGCTGGCGAGGACGATGAGACTACCAGAGCCGAAGAGAAAGCTATTGGTAGGATAGATTTATTCTTTCAGTACCAAGTATATGGTCTAGTATGACTTATGCAAATGGATGGCAAAGAGTATGTATTCATATTGAACTTCTTTTGGATTGTAAAAACTCATATTGTGCTTAATAAAATTTGGTAGTTACTCTGATTTCATCTCTGGGACTATAACGGGTGTGTTTTATATTATTGTGTTGGGTCATAAAGATGTAATTTATTTTGAGTTGAAGTAAGTTCAAGTATTGTGAACAGTAATGGAGACCGTAACGACCAGATCCCGGACCCCGGATCTGGGGGTGTTACAACTGGTGTTAGATTGCAGCATGCTCGAGGTGAAGAGCGTGGGACATCATTCGTTGATGTTGAGGAAGCTCCATCCATTGAAGACAATTCTGAATTACCCGTTGATAGTCACAGAGATTTATCCGTTGAGAACTCTTTTAGCACTCCAACCTCGAGAGCCACACACTCAGGGGGAGTTTCTCAGAGTCGTCACTCAACAACCAATCAGAATGATCAACACAGGGAGAATGAAGCTACGTCATCAAGATTAAATCTGCCACCATCAAGGAAATGGACCAGAGATCACCCATTTGAACTCATCATTGGAGATTCAAATGCAAGAGTCCAAACTAGAAGGGCAACTCAAGAAGACTGCTTGTACAGCAGTTTTCTGTCTAAAGAAGAACCTAAGAGAGTTGAGGATGCCCTCCCAGATCCAGACTGGGTTTTAGCAATGCAAGAGGAGCTAAACCAGTTTGAGAGAAATGAAGTGTAGAAGCTTGTACCCAAGCCTAAAGGCAAGTCAGTGATTGACACTAAATGGGTATTCAAGAATAAGATGGATGAGAATGGCATAGTAACAAGGAATAAAGCAAGATTGGTTGCAAAAGGCTACTGCCAAGAAGAAGGAATTGATTTTGATGAGACCTTTGCACCTGTAGCAAGGTTGGAAGCAATCATAATCTTCCTGGCCTATGCAGCCTATGCCAATTTCAAAGTCTATCAAATAGATGTCAAGAGTGCTTTTCTAAATGGCATTTTGGAAGAAGAGGTGTATGTGAGTCAACCTCCTAGTTTTGAAGACCCAGAGTTTCCAAAATATGTCTATTTTCTTCTCAAAGCACTCTATGGCCTGAAGCAAGCACCAAGAGCCTGGTATGACACTCTTTCACTATTCCTTATAGAGAATCACTTCACTCGAGGTACTGTTGATAAAACTCTCTTTTATAGAAATGTCAATGGCTCTATGATACTTGTACAAATTTATGTAGATGATATAATTTTTGGGTCTACTGATGAGAAGCTTTGCAAAAGGTTTGCCAAACTTATTCAAATTAAATATGAAATGAGCATGATGGGTGAACTAACTTATTTTCTTGGTTTACAAGTAAAGCAAGTTAGTGATGTATTTTCATTAGCCAATCCAAGTATGTTTATGATCTTTTGAAAAGATTTAACCTGCTAGATTGTGCTTCTACAAAAACACCCATGGCCACTGCCACTAAACTTGAGTTGAATACTAAGGAGAAGAAAGTGGACATCTCAAGTTATAGGGGCATGGTAGGCTCACTTTTATATTTAACAGCAAGCAGACATGATATTATGTTTTCTACTTGTTTATGTGCTAAATTCCAAGCTGATCCCAGGGAATCTCATTTAATAGCTATTAAGAGGATTTTCAGATCTCAAAGGAACACCAAACCTTGGCATTTTGTATCCTAGAGAATCTGGTTTTAATCTAGTTGACTATTCAGATGCAGATTATGCAGGTTGTAAAATTGACAGAAAAAGTACCACAGGCACTTGTCAATTCTTAGGGAATAAGCTGGTCTCATGGTTTAGCAAGAAGCAGAATTCAATTTCCACTTCTACTGCAGAAGCTGAGCATATTGCAGCTGGGAGCTGTTGTGCACAAATACTATGGATGAAGAATCAACTTCTTGACTATGGTTTAAGATTTGATAGAATCCCAATATTTTGTGATAACACTAGTGCAATTGGTATATCTGAAAATCCAATGCAACATTCCAGGACCAAGCACATAGACATTAGATATCATTTCATCAGAGAACATGTGATGGAAGGCACTGTTGAACTTCATTTTGTTTCAAGTGAGAAGTAACTTGCAGATATCTTTACCAAGCCACTCGATGAATCCACATTCACAAGGTTGGTAAGTGAGCTAGGTATGCTGAATTTTTCCTAATTTATCTAAGATATTTGCATGATTGAATAGGTAGCCAGAAATTAGTTTGAATTTTCTTTTACAAAGAAAGGGTACGAAATTCTGTCTAAGTCAGAATTTACCCATCAACGGATGCGTCAAATATCCGTTGATATTCAAATAATATCTGGATTTTAATTTTATTTATTCGGTGGATATTTAGTTTCTTTTGTGTGTATTATCTCAATAATACATATCAACGGGAAGCTCGTTTCTCGAGGATTTATTCTTTTGTCCACTGGGTAATTTTCTTTTTACTTTGGTCGTGACTGTGCTGTCAAATCTTTATTATCATTTCATGACCGAATATTTGTCTTGATTGGTGTGTTTGCATGCTTATGTGCTATTTGTGCTAATTGATTTCTTACAAATTATCTTTTGATCCTTGCGTATTTCTATTAACATGATAAATAGGATTAATCATGACACTTTCTAGGGAATCTAAGAGAGAGATTGTTGGTATAGCCTAGCCTTACATGCATCCATAACTGGTATCTATAGGTGTGTCCCTTCGTCGTTTCATATTCCAAGACCATCTATATAAATATGTATATAGCAGCCAGTTACAAACTCCTATCATTTCTTCAAAACTCTACTCCAACTTATACTCTCAAATCCACATTTCTTCAAATCTCTCTTCAACTCCCCCCATGGATTTCTTCATGCATTTCCGTTATGTAGATGAGATTCTTTTTGACTATCGTTCATCGTCCATGGTTGTCGATGGGATTAGTTACCCTGCGGATAACGTTTCGGTCGACATCCTCAAGAAACTCACCTACGAGCTGGAGGTGGAGTGGAGTTTCTTACTGATGAACCTGGTCATAGAGGAGGAGCTGGAAGCCGAGGCGAGAGCTAGAGAAGCTGAAGAAAGGGAGCAGGAGCGGCTCCTGGCGCTGGAGGAGCAGGAAAGAATCTTTGGCTTTGCTGTCACAATGTCAAGGATCTTCTCTCGCAGAGCTGCTGCTGCTAAGAAGGAAAAGAACTCAGAAGATCCTCCTAGTTTTTAGACTATTTAGGGCATCTGCTTTTGTGTCAGCTTATGTATAGTTCATCGAATTTTTAATGAAGATTGCTTAATTGAAATAATTCTACATGACATTTGACCCGCTCATTAATTAGCACTTTCAGGAAAATGAAATTCACCGCATAGTACATCACATGCTAACAGTTACAATTGCAATTGCTCATTGATTTAATGAAGTCAAAAAGGAAAAGGTTACTTACTCAAAAAACTGATCAATTGTTTGTATCATTGAGGTAACAATTGCTAACTCTTTTCCCACTACTCAATCTAAAGGTTCTTTGCCATTGAGTGTTGCTATGGAGACTGAGTCTGAGAACCTACAGTCTTCTACCCAGGCAACCAAACATAAATCTAAATCCAAGTCAAAGAAACCAACCTCAAGTGTTTCTCAAAAGACACTTGTTGCAAAATCTACCAGAACTTCTGAGGGGAGTGTTCAGGTGGTAGTGAGTGGTGAGGGACAGGGTGAACATCAAAGAAACCCTAAGGATAAGGTTGGCGAGGTGAGTGAGTCCCAGCTTAGCCACAATGTAGTCTCCCAAAAGACTATTGATGCTGAAAAGGATTTAAACACATCCCTAGCAGCATCCTCTCAACAGGGTGTTGTTATTGAAAAGAGTTCCCAACCAGGAACATTGAACAAGAGGGAAAGGGACACCACTAGCCAAAAATCACCAACCAAAACCTTTGTCAGAAAGAAGAAACCTAAAGTCACTTTGGGTGCACAAGGGTCACACGCTGTTCAATTTTATTTGATTGAACCTTCTCAAACTCAGTTTGATGTGGCTCCAACAAATGTGGAGTCACAGCCCAATTCTCTATCTACAATCACACCAAATACTCAAGATTCACCATCGTTATCTCTAGATGTGGACATGATTTTTATATCACAAGCAAATTCTCCCTCTTTATATCTAAGGGAGGAGCCCCACCCAGATCCTGCTAGTCATCATCTTTTAGATGATTTGTTGGACCAACAGCCATTTCTTCCTGAAACTATGACTGAATCTGTGTCACCTACTTTAAAATCATTATGCACAGATTCTACCATAGTTTCTCCATCAACTGCTATTCCTTCTACTTCATCGATGGATATTTCTCATCCGTTGACAAGTGTTTGTTCACCGACGGATACGCTTAACAACAGTCATCCGTTGGTAGCTTCAACTACATAATCAATGGATACATCAAATTCATTGATCAATGTGTTTCCTGCATCAACAGCAGAAGTCACACTTGTAGTTCAAACACTTATAGGATTGAGAGAAGGGAGTGGCATCTCTGAGAGTGAGAGGCTGCTTTGTGAGCAGGCAAAAGGAGAGAATGTGAGTGAGGGGCTGGCAATTTCTTCCTGCCAGGCAAAAGGAGAGACTGAGAGTTCCACCTTAGTAGGTGAAGGTGAGGGTGTGAGAGGTATGAGCCAGAGAGAGCCCCTGATGCAAAAAGAGAGAGAAAATGAGAGAAAAGCAGGTACAGGAGACATAAGGGTGGATGAAGCCATTGCTTTTGAGTTAATGGAGGTTGAGGATGCCCCTAGAACAAGTCTCTATCAACAGAAATGTCACAACGTCATTGATATACCAGTTCTTGGAGCTGAAACCTTTACTCACCCTGTCTTCGACCTTAACTCTTAGGCTGAACAGGGCAATGTGGAGGCTGAGCAACAGCTGAACTTGGTATAGACTTCAGAATCCATGCAAAGAGCTACAGATGCTCTTACCAAGCTGCCTCCAAATGCTACTGAAATGAATCAGACTGACTCTGAATTCACAGATGAAGGTGAAGATGTCGAACCTTCACAACAACCTGGAGTTCTACCAGAATGGCTCGTCTCTAAAGACTATATCTCCAAGGATGCTTTCACTGAGCTAGTAGTGCAGTATGAGAAGACTGTAGCTACTCTACACGATGCTGAACCCGCTCTGAAGCTTGTGCAAGAGAATTTTCTGGCTACTCTCAAACTGCACAAGTGTCTTCTTAACCAAAGGGTGATAGATAAAGATGACTTCAAGCTGGAAATTAAAAATGCCCTGGAATCTCAGAACAAGAACTTGGAGCTTCTTTTTCCTCCCCGAACATTGCAGTAGCTTAATTAAAAGCTGAAGAAAGATGCAGACACAGATAAGAAAGTTGAGAATCTGTCTACCAAGGTTGATAAGTTAGAGGTTCAAATGAGCACTATGCTTGCAAATCAAGAGCTCATTCTTGAAGCCCACAATCAACAAAATGCCCTCCTTGAAAGACTGTTGACTCTGCCTACTACTCAAGCCCTTGATGCTAACAAAAATGGGGAGAAGTTTGGAGATAAGAGGACAACTAGTGAGGGGGAGCAACTTCATTCTACTCTACCTCCAACAGCTCCAGTAATTTCATCTAGTAAGGAAGAACCAGCCATTCAACCTGAAGACTCTATAACCATAAGGCTGGCTGCTAATCCTCAGATTTCTCAAGTACAAATTCCTCCCATAACCACATCAATCAGACAAGTACTAATTCCTGATTTTGTGCTTCCTACATCTCTAGCCAGATGGGAGCCATCATACCTGTCTGAATTCAAGCCTGTCCTCAAGCCTAAGAAATCACCTGTAAAGAAGAATGGTAAAAACACCATGAGAATAGACTTTCCAATACCAAAACTAGATGAATTCAAGCTAATGAGCAAGCAACTTGCTGAATTAAAACAGAAGGCTACAGTTGATGTGGGACTCAAGGAAAATCTAGCATTTATCTACAGAGTGAGAGTTTTGTGTTCCTGCAGGCTACCCTGATTTTGCTGTGGCCAAAGCTGAAGAAACTGCAAGGTTACTTGAAGCTGGCCAGATTGTAAGACAACCTACAGAACCCACTCAGAAGGAAGCTAGATTGGCTGATGAGCTTGTAAGAGAGTTAGAGAAAGATATGGAGCAAGAGGTTGAAGAAGAAGAGGCCAATTTAAGAAGATGAACACAAAGTCTGCGTGCAAGAAAAGGAAAAGCAGAGTTAATGTCCCTACTAAGAGACCTTTGAGCCCAGTACTAGAAGCTTAAGTTGAATCAGTACCACCTCAACCTACAGAACCTCCAACACAAGACTCTCAGACATCCAACACCTTGGAACTCATAAAGGAAGAACCTCTGGAATTTGACTTTGACATCAACAACTTGGTGTTTCCAAAGGTCAGGCTTTCACCTGAAAGGAGGAGAACCAGAAGAAGAAAACAACCGTTAGCTAGATCAATTTAGATTACTGAGGTTCCTCAAGTTGCAAAGGTTGCCACCAAGAAAGAAACTGAACTATACATTGCTGATATCGAAGAATATTCAAACATCAATTTCTTCTTGGATGATGTGGATAATGTGAGTGCTGCATATAGGATAACCAGGCTACCAGAAAGATTAATTTTCACCTATAAAGGAGGAAATAGTCTAACCTGGCCCCTACGCCAAGTGTTAAATGAAGGATACAGCAAACTCTGGAAGATTCCAACTTTAATGAAGAAAACTGGAGGATACACTCCAGAGGCAAAGAAAATAATATTCAACAAGGCCAATGAATTGAGGAATAGCTGGACTTCAAAGGAGGTTTTGCCCAAGAAGCTGAACATTCCATATGAACCTGGTAGGAAGGTCCATTTTTATCCATTCTGGATAGTGGAATTCAGAGATGAACACAATTGTAGAAGATTTTTCAGATTAGAAGATCAATTGGAAAAAGCTAGTAATGAGTATTTACAACACTTATTGTCTATGCTGGATCCAAGTCACTCAGAAGAAAAGATCATCTACAAATCTCTGGAAAATCAGCTTGACACTACACCAAATCTGGCCATTAGTAACGGATATATCCGTTACTAACGACATTAGTAACGGATATATCCGTTACTAATCGTCCGTCACAATTGTTTTTTTTTATTTTGTAACAGATATATCCGTTACTAATTAGTAACGGATATATCCGTTACAAATAGAATAGTAACGGATATATCCGTTACTAATTAGTAACGGATATCTGGAATTAGTAACGGATATATCCGTTACTAATTAGTAACGGATATATCCGTTACAAATAGATTAGTAACGGATATATCCGTTACAAATTAGTAACGGATATAATAGATTAGTAACGGATATATCCGTTACAAATTAGTAACGGATATCTGAAATTAGTAACGGATATATCCGTTACTAATTAGTAATTAGTAACGGATATATCTGTTACAAAATAAAAAAAACAATTGTATATCCGTTACTAATTAGTAACGGATGTTGAGAATTAGTAACGGATATATCCGTTACTAATTAGTAACGGATGTTTAGAATTAGTAACGGATATATCCGTTACTAATATTAAAAAAATTTAATAAGCTCTCAGCCAATCAGAGGCTGCCACCACAGCCGCCCCCACCTCTCAGCCAATCACATCGCTCCACTTGTACTCTCAGCCAATCAGAGGCTGCCACCACAGCCGCCCCCACCTCTCACCCAACCTCAATTTTTCCAGATTTGTTGAAGTAAGGTTTCGAACCCCTGACCTCCTGTGAGGTAGTACACCCACTCAACCAACTGTGACACGCGAGTATTTGTGATATATATATATGGAAATACAATCCTTATACTATGAACTTTTACATGTTTTTGTTTTATAAATTGGTTTAAAATTATAATTTTTTAAAAAATTCGTTTTAATTTAGTTTTACATATTTTTTAAAATTTATTTTTTTAAAAATTCGTTATAATTATTTATTTTAAAAAAACAGAAAATAATTATTTTTTAAAAAAATCAAAAATAATTTTTTTAAAAAAAAATCGAAAATAATTATTATTTTTTAAAAAATCGAAAATAATTATTTTTTTTAAAAAACGAAAATAATTAATTTTTTAAAAAAATTGAAAATAATTAAATTTTTTTAAAAAATCGAAAATAATTATTTTTTTAAAAAAATAGAAAATAATTATTTTTTAAAAAAATTGAAAATAATTATTTTTTAAAAAAATCGAAAATAATTATTTTTAAGAAAACGAAAATAATTTTTTTTAAAAAAAAATCGAAAATTATTAATTTTTTTAAAAAAAATCGAAAATAATATTTTTAAAAAAATCGAAAATAATTTTTTTTTAAAATAATCGAAAATAATTTTTTTTTAAAAAAAACGAAAATAATTATTTTTTTTAAAAATCGAAAATAATTATTTTTTTAAAAAAATGACAATATTTTTAAAATCTTTTTTCGACGATCCAACCGTACGGTTGTTAATATCTAATGATTTTAGTGATATACACAAAAAATTAAAAAATTACAAGCTTATTTGATGTGATTTTATAATATAAATCTCAAAAAAACAATACTCGCGATAACTAGTATCGTCCCGATTGCACAAAACAATATTTTTAAAATCTTTTTTCGACAATCCAACCGTACGACTGTTAATATCTAAGGATTTTAGTGATATACACAAAAAATTAAAAAATTACAAGTTTATTTGATGTGATTTTATAATATAAATCTCCAAAAAACAATACTCGCGATAACTAGTATCGTCCCGATTGCACAAAACAATATTTTTAAAATATTTTTTCGACGATCCAACCGTACGGCTGTTAATATCTAAGGATTTTAGTGATATACACAAAAAATTAAAAAATTACAAGCTTATTTGATGTGATTTTATAATATAAATCTCCAAAAAACAATACTCGCGATAACTAGTATCATCCCGATTGCACAAAACAATATTTTCAAAATATTTTTTCGACGATCCAACCGTACGGCTGTTAATATCTAAGGATTTTAGTGATATACACAAAAAATTAAAAAATTACAAGCTTATTTGATGTGATTTTGTAATATAAATCTCCAAAAAACAATACTCGCGATAACTAGTATCGTCCCGATTTCACAAAACAATATTTTTAAAATCTTTTTTCGACGATCCAACCGTACGGCTGTTAATATCTAATGATTTTAGTGATATACAAAAAAATTAAAAAATAACAAGTTTATTTGATGTGATTTTATAATATAAATCTTTTAAAAGTATTAAATTAGTAACAGATATATTATTCCTTAGTAACGGATATATCCGGTACTAATATTAGTAACAGATATATCTGTTACTAATTCTATGTATTCGTTACTAATTAGTAACAGATATATCCGTTACTAATATTATATATCCATTACTAATTAGTAACGGATATATAATATTAGTAACGGATATATCTGTTACTAATTAGTAACAGATACATAGAAGTAGTAACTGATATATCCGTTACTAATTAGTAACGGATATATGTGCATTAGTAACGGATATATCCGTTACTAATTAGTAACGGATATATCCGTTACTAATTCTATGTATCCGTTACTAATTAGTAACAGATATTTAATATTAGTAACGGATATATCCGTTACTAATTAGTAACGGATACATAGAATTAGTAACGGATATATCCGTTACTAATTAGTAACGGATATCTGACCCATTAGTAACGGATATATCCGTTACTAATTAGTAACGGATATATCTGTTACTAATGCCATCAGTAACGGATATATCCGTTACTAATTAGTAACGGATATATCCGTTACTAATGGCTTTTTTTATCTGTTAGTAATTTGCAAGTTTGGTGTAGTGTGAGGCAAACAGAGAGAAAATCCATGGTATGAGGACTGCAAGGGGAAGAAAGCAATGATATGCTCAGTCTAGAGGAGCATCCCTTGTGCAAGTATGATTCTTTTACTTGGCTCAGTTCATTTCTTTGAAATTTTTTAGCTTGTACACTTCATATGTTTTTACTGAATTTCCTGATTTATGCAAAGGTGTTTTGTTATCATCAAGGCTCTTAATTTATGGCTGCAATTCTATCAGGCATAAATTGGGGGAGATTGTTAGGAATTATGTTGTCCTTGATGATAAGCACTCATAAAGCACCTTAAAAAACATATGTGTACAAGATTAAGTTTTGTAACTCATCAACGGATATCCAAGCTATGTACATCCATTGATAAGGTAGCTTGTCAACTGATAAGTTTGTAGCGTACCTTGTCTCTAAGTTTCAGATTGCTTGTTTATACCATAGTTACTAGAATTCCTAAGTCATGTTGACTATCAATAGATATGTAGAATAGGGTAGCTAATTGTATATAGGTTGTGCTATGTAATTCTGTATAAGTGAAGTGATGATCAACCGATGAAGCTTCTACGTCAACGGATATGGTATTCTAAACAAGCATCTATTAACCTGTCGATCAATGTCTACATCAACGAATAAAATGCTTCAACCAATAATGTCTTGGAATTAGAGGTTGATATCGACTTGACATGCCTGACAGATCACATGGGTTGATAAACTTAAGAGAGGTATGGAAACCAGTATCGAAAATGAAGAAGAAAAAGAAACATTTCTTATTCTCACAAACAATCTAGCTGGTAAATCTAGTTCATATCTGTCCAAGACAACCAGACAAAATTGTATCACATGGAGACAAGGAGTGGCAGCAACCCTGTAGAATACTTTGACTTGTAAGATTCGTTTATTTTGTAGGGTTTGTAAACTTGAAGTATTTATATACTTCAAGTGTAGCATAGCTAAGTAAGAAGAGAAACACAAAGCTCAAAAGCAAAAAGCATTAGGTTCTCTTATAATAACTTAGCCTTGTATTCGCAGCTGTGTACTCGTTTACACAAAGAAGTTTCTTCAATACAACCCTCAGGTGGAGTCGAGAAAAACCCCACCTGAAATTTTTAAGTGTGTTGTATGCTTGTTCATTTCAATCTACTCTACGTACTTTGTAGTTTTCAATTTATCCATCTATCTCCATTGAAGCTTAGCTGTTGTCTTGTTTAAAATCAAAAGAAATTTACAAGATTGTATTCAACCCCCCTTCTACAATCTTGAGGTGTGCAACTGGGAAATAACATCAAGGTAAAAAAATCAATTTTGTTACTACTTCCATGGTGTATGCCCTTGTCCATTTTGATGCTTATTTGATTTCGGAATCGTATTAGTTTATGAATAAACTGTACTGAAAGATCGTTCTGATTTTCTGTATTATGTTTGTAATTTTTTATAATCAAAACTGTATTAAGATGTTATGTGGTGATTTTGTTGTTTAACTTAGTGATTTTACAGTTATTTGTATATATCAAGTGTGATTTTATTGAATTTTTCCTACAGATTAGTGATTTTCTGTGTTTGATAAGTTTTGAATATGTTCAGTTTATATTTTTGATTCTGTTTTTTATTACGATGCATTTTGCTTTGTTTATAATGATTTCTTGTACAATTCAATTCTTATTCTGTACTAAGATGTTATGTGGTGATTTTTAGCATTTAAGTTAGTGATTTTCTATTTTTGTACAATTACTTGTTTTTACATGTGTAATTTTATTGATTTTTTCCTACATATTAGTGATTTTCTGTTTTGATATTTCGGTTTTACGATGATTTTGCTTTGTTTATAGTGCTATCAGCTCAATTATGTGCTGTTATGTTTTTTATTAAGTTGTAAACTTAATTTTTATTTTGCTTTTAGTTTTCATTTACTTATCAATCTTAGTTGGCTTTGCATTACCTTTTTGTAGCTGTTAGTTTTGGCGAAGTTATTTCCAATGCAAGTAACAACTATTGTTCGACTGACAATGAAGAAGTTGAGTCTGGTTGTATGGTTATTCCTGGTGGCCATAAGTACTATGTTCCTTTTTATGTTGAAGACAATCTAAAACCATTTGTTAATAAATCCTTTCAATCTTTAGAATATGGTATTGCTTTTTATAAGGAGTATGGAGTCTTGTGTGGTTTTATTGTTCGTCGGAGTGCTGAAAAAAGACATTCAGATGGTTCTATAATAAGTAAGTACTTGTTTTGCAATAGATCTAATTATAGTGATGTTAAGATAAGTTGTTCAGGGGGTAGCAAGAGTAAAGGAAGTAAGAGGAGGACAATGTCAGAAAGATGTGGTTGTGAAGCTAAATTGGTCTTAAAATTTGCTCCTGGGAATATATATTTTGTTTCCAATTTCATTGAAGCACATAATCATTCATTGAAAGCTTTAGCAAGAATGATTTCTTGGGGAATTTGATAGGCAAGAAACCAGATGGAGAGATCAGCATTCATCCGCCACTAAAATGTAAGAATAAAGGGTCTGGCCTTAAGTGGCTTCGTAGTGAAAGAGAGAAAGCTATAAGCAAATCCAAGAAATAAAAGAGGGAATGCAAATTATGTGGTTCTGTAGTTCATGATTAAAGAACTTGACCTGATAAAAATAAAGTTGCAGGAGTGAAAGTTGATAAGGGAGTGTCAGTTGTGAGAGTGGAAGTTGAGAAGGGAATGGCAGTTGCGAGAGCGGAAGTTGAGAAGTGAGTGGCAGTTGCGGGAGCATAAGTTGAGAAGGAGTTGCAGTTGCTGGAGCGGAATTTGGTGATTGTTCTTAGTTTACTTGTTGATTTCTTTTTTTTTTAAATTTTCATACTCTTGGACATATTTTGCAATATTGTCAATTGTTTTGTAAAGTTCTGGTGAATTTCCTCTAGTAAAGTTGGTAATTTTTACCAAATTAGTAAAACTTTATCATAATAGTTTACAATGCCTTATTTTTTTCCCCATTTTACTATGGTTTTTTGTCCATTTCAATAAGAACATATTTCATATATTGCCCCTTTTTTTCTTTTAGTTTTTTGTACCTATGTTTTGTTCATTATGCTAAGATGTTTTACATTTTTATAAATAATTTAAATTGGACCAAAATATTGATATGTTAAAAAAACTTGGCCATTGCTCAAAACAAATTAGGTTTATTTTTGTCTGACATAAATTGGTGATTTTATTACTAAAATAGTGGTGATTTTTAGAAAAATTGGTGATTATACTAGTACGATATGGTTATTTTATAGAGAAAAGGACCCAAATATCATAATTTTAAACTAAATAGTCCAAAATGTCACAACTCAATGATTTTTTTAATTTAATATTCTAAACTTTTATTGATATTTCCTTTGGGTTATGTAGTTTTCATTTACGGTTTAACGACTTTCATTTGAGGTTTAGGAATATTCAATTTTTTATTTAAATTTTTTAAATTTTATATGTATGCCCTTGGGGGTTCAAACGTTAATCTTTAAGATTCAACACTTCCATTTTGGGTTTTAAAAATATTTAGAAAGATGAATAAACCGTATACGGACTTAGGGAACCTTAAACCCTAACTTATCCTGATTTTTAAAAAATCGGGGGCCGCCGGACTCAGTAATAAAACACAATTTGAATTGACCATCTAATTATAAATTTTTTAATAGCGTTTGCAAATACATATTTATATAAAAAAAAAGTAACACCACTTAAAGTAGAGTTTTGAACCGAAAAAATCTACTTCAAGTAGCGTTTTGAAAAAAACTAAAATGCTACACGATATACAGTTTTGGTTAAAAAGTGAAAGTGCTACACGATGTATTGTTTTAATGTGATATTTGGGACAATTTAGTTAAAATGGTGATATATGGGGCCAACACCCCCCAAATTTATAGTAATTTCTATAAAATAATTTGGTGATTTTGTTGGTTCATTGTGGTGATTTTTATTCAGATGATTATTAATTTATTGGTGTTATTTATAGATTTTTTTAAAAAAAACAACAACCTGCAGATGATTTTACTTGCAGCGCGGTGATGTGCTTGTTGATTTACAACAGTCTATATAATTGAACAAAACAGTTTTAAAAGTTTCAAGAACCCCTTGATACATTTGTTGATATGACAAACTTGTACGACAAAACAGTACATTGCTTTAAAAGTTCCAAGTACGCACTGATACGTATTAACAAACAATACTGAAATGACAAATTTTTACGACAAAGCAGTGCTTAATATGTTCAAAATCTTTTTCACTCGACATCTTTCAGGAAACAAAATCCTTCCTTTAATCTTCTTTTCCGACGAACAACTACAATCTTTGCTTTACTTGCTTCAACCACTATACTCATGACTCTTTCTGATGCCACCTTGTTGTATAAAAGTTTGGCTTCATTTAGGATCTGCCCTCTTTTCTCATTCAGCGGAGAAACCAAAATAGCATGACAATATTTTGCACGTAACTTTTCCAACTGCCCTGTTTGCCCGTCCTATTAGGGAAAATAACACCACAACCAAAAAAATCAATTAGAGAAAGACAACATTTTCTAAAACAAAATACGACCAAGTACATTTTTTACATATCACATTTCTTGCTTCATAGCTATCGTCCAATCTCTTAAGTGCTGGACGTTCGAAATCATCATCTGATTCAGTTTGAGAAACATTCCCTGCAATAAATATGAATTATTAGGGAATAGATAGAATTTGTAAATTAGCAAGAACAATGCTTATGCAAAAAAACATGAAGTACCTTCAACTGGCTCATCATTTTTTTACCAACAATCGTCTCTTCAGCATTATACCATGTTTGAGGCTCCACCACATTATTTTTCATCTTCATTTTGATGATTAGAAATCAACACATCACCAGTATTCTCAACATTTTCATTGTTGTTACCTTGTAAATCGATGTAAATTGGCTCAGTGATTGGTCTGCAAATTTTTTGCAGTATAAAACGAGTGCTCCGACGTCTTGTTTGATATATCAATAATTGAAATTGAATCAAAATAAATCACTTAAATGTCAAGACACCGAAAAAATAACAAAAAATAACCTAGACAATCAGGACTATCTAAATCACCCCTAAGTTATTAAAACTACCACAACACAAACAAATTAAATAGATAAAGCATACAAGATAATCACTAGATAAATTAAAAAATCACCACAAATATGTCAACAATCTCTACAGACAAAAACATGATAATCACCACAAACTTAGAAAATCACTAAAACAATCACTACACATTTTACAGTATCTTCACAAATTTTTAAAAGAAATTTCAAAATAAATTAACTTCGTAGACATAAAAATTGATAAAAAAAGAAAAACAAGTTCATAAACATTAGTCAACGTAATCACCACGAAAATCAAAATATAACAAAAGTATAAGATGTGTTCATACAAAATCTATAATAACCAAAATATTATGTATACCACTTAGGATGAACATACCTTCGTGTACCTGAGCCATAATTTCGCCGGAAAAACTTAAAATCACCTCACGTTTTAATAAAAACCTAATAATAATCACATTTAATTGAATTAAAACCTAATGATCATAAAAAAGTAACTAATCACAAAATCATTGATTAAACACGATACAAATTGAAACTATAAGTGATTTTTAACTCAATCGCAGTCGAAGAATGAGAAATAGCAAACGATTTGACGGTAAATCGGTGGTGATTCAAAATGATGAGAGCTGAAGTGCATAGAAAACTGTGCAAGGAGAGAGACAGAGAATGGAGAAGTGTTTCTGCGTGAGTGAGTTTGTTGGAGTGAATTTTTAGTTTTTAATTTGTGCGTATGTGGGTCTGTTGCTTTCTATAATTGCCACTAAAGTTTGTCTTAATTACAAAAAAACCACCGAGAGAATTTTAAAATTTTGTGTTACTGATTCACAAGATGAACGGTCTTGATGAGATCTCATATCTCATTATAATTAAGGTTCTCATTGGAGCGCGACTCTCTCTCTCTCTCTCTCTATATATATATATATATATATATATATATATATATATATATATATATATATATATATATATATATATATATATATATATAGGGAATGGGTCACCAGCCACAGTTGGATATTTTGTAATATCCAACCAACCCATCTTATACCATTAAAACATCCAATCAACGGCCAGGATGAGAGGACTTACGCTCTATTATATATAGCGTATACGCTATATAATAGAGCGTAAGTAAAAACCCCCATTTAAATTGTGTCGAAATATATCAAATATGGTATGCAAAATGATCGTTGTGAGGTGTAGAAAAATATAGTGAAGTCGGATTTCAAAAATATCTCACCAGTTGACGGAAAAAATTAAATTAGAAACGGAGGGATTTTGGTATAAGCTTACGCTATATTATATAGCGTATTACGCTATATTATATAACGTAAGCTTTTCCGATCCTAGCCGTCCATTAGTTTACTGGATGGTCACAGATGGGTTGGTTGGATATTAGATTATATCCAATTGTGGCTGTATATATATATATATATATATATACCTTTCCTTCAATAAATTAATTACTCTCATTTACTAGTATTAGCTTTATACCCGTGCAATGCACATGATTCTTTATAAATATTATTAATAAATTTTTGAATTTTTATGATAAATTTTTATTTTTCTATTTTTTTTCGAAAAACTTATAAAATAATGTTTGCAAATTTGATTAAATTGATGATAGTTACTTTATTAACATAATTTTTTATATTTTTATTGTTGTACTTTTTTAATTGAAAATACTTACATTATTTTTCTTATTTTAAAATTATTAAATTTATAATTTTTTTATATTGTGTTTACTCAATAACTTTATCATACTCTATATAATTAATATTTGATTTTCTTCTGAAAAGTTCCACAACAATGTCTATAAATCATGTTCATAAT
Organism: Saposhnikovia divaricata; assembly: GCA_036435485.1. Classification (NCBI taxonomy): domain Eukaryota; kingdom Viridiplantae; phylum Streptophyta; class Magnoliopsida; order Apiales; family Apiaceae; genus Saposhnikovia; species Saposhnikovia divaricata. The sequence goes on along the minus strand of CM071601.1, from coordinate 41,090,892 downwards.
TTTTGAAATAAGGTGTACAATTTAATGCTTTTAATTTCTATCTAATATTATTCAAAAATTTAAATACTAACAATATTTTTAAAATGACATATATGTCCCTGATGACCAAACCATACCATGTAAACCTCCTTACGCCAATTATATATAGAATATAATAATATATTTCCTTAAGTATGTACTAAATCCTAATGTGTTTATGTTAGTATTTAAATCTTTTTATTATCTTGTGGTCCGAAAATTAGCTAAAGAGACATAAAATGTAATTTTGAAATTAAAGTAGTTACTGAACTTCTTAAAAAAATCATACAACTTCCATGCATAATTTAATAATTACTAGGGAATTTAGCCCGCACAACGCACACTAATAAAAATTTCATAATATTTGTTTATAAAATAATAAAAATATTTAATAACAATTAGAAGCAATGAAATTTAACTTTTATACAACTATCACATCTACCTAGTTATTCGGTTATCGACACAAATTCACAATTTTTCGATTTTAGTCGTGAATAACGTTTTTAAATGTATATAACATTATAGCATTAATTATTGATTTAAATTCTATGTAGATAATGTTGGGTATAATTAACTATAACAACAATGAGGCAGTGATATATATTACACAAGAACAGGCATATAACCAAATAACGAAACAAATCACGAAGGTATAGACAAGAATATATTTAGCGACTATAATTAACGAGAGAAACAGAAAGACTTATCTCTTACAGAAGCTTTTAGCAAATACTGATAAGAGAAAGAACAGCTGAGTCACCAAGCCCTTCGAGAAGACTTGGCTGTTCTTGAAGAGATTATTGCCTCACTTACGTTGTGATTGGGTTGCAGTAATATCACTCCCAGGATAAAACAACACAGATCAATGGGTTCACAAATACTCCAGTGATCAACAGCGACCAGCACCTCAGTTCACCTGAGAACTATGTATTATATCTGTATGTATTGAGAGAGCAGAGAAAGAAGAAGACAGATAGGGTTTCTATCCTTAGGACGTATCGTGTATAGTTAACGTTATATTCTGTATGTATATAATACCAAAAATAAACGTAACTGATACTCCATAAAAGGAAAGTAAATATTCTGATTTAATTGCATTAACAGCAGCAACATCAGGATTTATTTCAGTTACAGAAGTATCAGTATTGACCATCGTCAGGATCTGATGTCCGTCAGGATTGGTCAATATCAGGATCTGATCCATCAGGATTCTGGTCCATCAGGATCTGATGCCCATCAGTATTTGGTTATGTTCAGGGTCTGTCCATCAGGATTTGATGTCTGATCAGGCCCAATAATCCAAGTACTGATCCAACAGCAGTAATAAATAAGGTCTGATGTTCTGTTAAAATAAATCAATATTCCTGGTAATAAAATTCCTCACCCAGGTCGCCTCGCGTACGCGAGACGCCGAGACATTCGCCCAAATCGCCCTTCGACCCGACCCGAGTCATGTCGTGTCGTGGCGAGGCGAGCCGGGCGGCGACGGCGCCCGCGCGTGTGTGTGTGTGCGCGCGAGGCCCACACTACATCCATGCACACCCACATGCCTTAGTAGTTGTACACTACACTTGCACATGGAGCTATATAAAGCCACCTACCTCTCATTACCAATTCAATGTGGGACTCAAGTTATTTCAACTAAATAACCCACATAACCCATTTCAAGCATCCTTCTTTCAACTCAATTTATTTATGGATTCCACTAAGAAAATGTCTTAGATCCATACATGGAAGTTTAAGTCCTCATTACAAGGAAGAACCTCCACTTGTTAGTTTTCGGAAATTACATCAAGAACATATTATTAATATGCCTCAAACTTTCCATTTTCTAACAATCCCCCACAAATCCATACAGAAATGCATATCTATCCTCATCATGACTTATTTTTCAGAGTAGGTACCCTTCCGGGTTTGAACCCTCCTAAGTCCTCTACTTCGATGGCTACCGGATTCAGATGGAATGTTTCACCTTGAATCTTTATCCGTTTGGTGTAACCACACTCCATAGATGACGACAAGTCAAAGGCTATGGTGCCAATCTACGGCTTTGAGACGTTAATGGTCCTGTCTCGATCCTGTTTATCGAATGCTTCAAGGAATAATCCTTTCCTCTAATTGCAACCACACAATTACATTCGCTTAGCTGGGCATCTCCAGAGATGTACTGCTAGCATCTCGTCATATGACTTGACCCCATTCAGAGTTCAAATAACTCTTGCTATTCTGGCAGTTACTGTACCTTATAGGTTTACAGGGGATAGACTCCAGATACGTGAGTATCAACCTATGTAGTTAAAGGTACAACCAATTCACCCTTACAACTTGTTATTACCACATTGAATACACTTTCAAGGGATCTCCTCTCATGTGTATTGGGTTCCCGCTGTAGATGAATCCTTATGGGCTATCAGTCCCATCCCCAACCTAGACTTAAGGACAACAGCATGCTCAAGTCCCTTAGTCAAAGGATCAGCTAGGTTTTCTTGAGTTCCAATAAACTCAACAGCTATGATCCTGTCAGACATTAGACCCCTTATAGACTTTAGTCTAACTTGGATATGTCTCTTTGTCTTCACATTATACTTCTTACTGTTAATCTTGTCGATAGTTGTACGGCTATCACAATGAACAACAAAAGCAGGAAGTGGACGACTTACTACAGGTAACATTGACATAAGTCCATGTAACCATTCAGCCTCAGTCTCCGTGGCATCTAATACACACAACTCAGCCTCAAAAGTAGACCGAGTTATTATAGTCTGTCTAGAAGACTTCCAAGACACTTCTCCACCCGCTAGGGTAAACAGATATCCAGTCACTCCATTGGAACCAGACTTCTTAGCTATCCAACTTACATCACTATATCCCTCTAGCACTCCAGGAAACCTCCTGTAATGCAAACCATGATATATGGTGCCTTTCAGATATCTAAGTACTCTATCAAGAGCATCCCAATGAGTCTTGTTTGGATAGCTTGTATATCTTGCTAACTTAGACACTGAATATGATATATCCGGCCTAGTACCATTAGCAAGATACTGCAAACTCCCAATAATATGAGAATACCTTAACTGAGACACATTTACTCCTGAACTATTCTTGACAAGGGCAATTTTAGGATCATACGGAGTACTTGCAACTCTACAATTTGAATAACCATACTTCTCAAGTATAGATTTCTCTATATAATGAGACTGTGACAAGGTTATTCCATCAGTTGACTGAGTCAACTTGATACCAAGAATCACACTAGCCTCTCCCAAATCCTTCATTTCAAAATGCCTTTTCAAGAACCTTTTAGTCTCGTTAATAATCTCAATATTGGTTCCAAACAATAAAATGTCATCCACATCTAGGCACACAATAATATATTCATTTCCTTTAACCAAGTAATAGACACACTTGTCACTTTCATTAACTACAAATTCTGATTCTAAAACAGTTTCATCAAACTTTTTATGCCAGTCTCTAGGAGCTTGTTTTAAGCCATATATAGACTTGATTAACTTACATACTTTCCTCTCATTACCAGAAGCTACAAATCCCTCAGGCTGATCCATATAAATCTCTTCTTCAAGTTCACCATGAAGAAAAGCTATCTTTACATCCATTTGATGGATGATAAGGCCATGTACAGAAGCCAATGCTACAAGCATTTGGATTGTTGTCATTCTAGCAACCGGAGAGTATGTATCAAAGTAATCAATGCCTTCCTTTTACTTAAAACCCTTAGCTACAAGCCTAGCCTTATACTTATCTATTGAGCCATCCGGGTTCATCTTCCTTTTGAAGACCCATTTACATCCTATAGTAGAACACCCAAGAGGTAGATCAACCAACTCCCATGTTCCGTTAGAAACAATAGAGTCAATTTCACTTTTTACAGCACCTTTCCAGTACCTAGATTCTGAAGAATCCATGGCCTGTCGGAAAGTTAAAGGTTCATCCTCGATATTGTAAGTGATAAAATCACTTCCAAAATCCTTGACTACCTTTGCACGCTTACTCCTTCTAGGTTCCTCTACTTCATCAGGAGTAGAGCTACTACCAGGATCTGCCCCCACATTTGTCATCCTTTCCACATGATCAGGAATGAAACTCGATGTGTGAGTGGGATCATCATCAGAAATACCTTGAGGTATACCAGTCTTTATAGGGAACACATCCTCAAAGAATGTTGCATCACGAAATTCAACTATAGTGTTAGCCACTATTCCATCTATGTCAGATTTTAATACTAAAAATCTCATAGCTGTAGTGGTTTCAATATAGCCCAAAAAGATGCAATCAACAGTTTTCGGCCCTAGTTTCTTTCTCTTGTGTTAAGGGACAAGTACCTTTGCAAGGCACCCCCACACACAAAGATATTTTAAACTAGTCCTTTTCTCTGTCCATAATTCATAAGGTGTCTTGTCCATATGCTTCAGAGAACTCTATTCATAATATGGCAAGCCGTATTCAGAGCTTCCCCCCACATGTACTTAGGCATCCCTGAATTAATCAACATACTATTGATCATATCTTTAAAAGTTCTGTTCTTTCGTTCAGCCACCCCATTAGACTCAGGTGTGTATGGTGGAGTTACCTCATGAACTATACCATTGCTCTTGCAAAATTCATTAAACGAGGTACTCGTATACTCACCACCTCTATCTGATCTCAAACGTGTAAGTACTTTACCAGTTTGTGTTTCAGCTTTAGCTTTGAACATAATGAATTTATCTAGTGCTTCATCTTTATGTTTAAGCAAATAAACATAACAATATCTACTACAATCATCTATAAAGGTAATGAAATATCTATTATGTTCCTTGGTCAAAACACCACCAAATTCACATATGTCCGTGTACACTAAATCTAACACATTTGAATCCCTAACCACATTATGAAAGGGTTTCCTAGTTTGTTTAGCTGTCACACATACTTGACATTTAGATTTATTATCAATGGCATGTTTTGGAATCAACTCTAATTTCATCATATTCTTTAGAGCACCAAAATTCAAGTGACCAAGACGTAAGTGCCACAAATTAGATGATTCAACACAATTAACAGAAGGAGCAACATTATTATTAATAATACTGCCCAAAATAGGCTCAACATTTATCAAAAATAATCCATCAGACAAGTAACCTTTGCCAAAAAATACACCAGTATGTGTAATAACAACCTTATTACATTTCAAAGAAACTTCAAATCCATTCTTAACTAAACAACTTCCACTTATTATATTTCTACGAATGTCAGGAACATGATGCACTCTAGTGAGGGATAGAACACGCCCAGAAGCGAACTTCAGGTCCACGTTTCCTATTCCAAGTACTTGAGCCGCACTCGCATTCCCCATCGTCACCGTCATTCCATGAGTCTGTTGATAAGATACAAACAGAGTAATATCAGTACAAATATGTACATTAGCTCCAATATCAATCAACCATTCATGAGACGAATAAGTGGAAAGAAGTACAGGGTTGTAGGTCACATACCCATTGTCAGTTTCAGAAGCAATAGCCTCACCAACAACCATATTAATCGTAGGCCCTCCAGTGGTTCCAAGCACAGTGTTAGCTTGTGCTCCCACAACAGATTTCTTAGCTTTCTTTACAGGACAGTCTTTGCTCCAATGATCAACCTGTCCACAAGACCAACATGGTTTGTTTGCCTTTGGTTTCTTAGCCTTGTTCTTGTCCTTAGACTTAGTGTTTTCCTTCTTAGTGACAGACTTTCTTTTCTGTCCTACAGTCACTACATTCACCTTCGAACTCCCAGCATGTTCAGTAGGCATCACATGTCCTTGCTTGGACTTATGTTGCTCCTGCACAGAGATGTCCAACATCAGGTTTGTCCAAGTGATCTCTCCTTTCTGTCTTTTCAGGGAGAGTGCAAACTCTTCCCAAGACTTAGGGAGCTTTTCAATCACAGACATAACCTGAAACTTTTCAGGAAGGTCCATACCAGACTCCTTCAAAGCATGAACCAACATCTCAAACTCATGCACCTGCTCAGTCATGGATTTAGTATCCACCAGTTTAAAGTCTAGGAACCTCGCCACAGAATACTTTTCCAACCCTTGCGAGTCAGTATTATGTGTCTGGTCAAGCTTCTCCCATAAGAGCTTAGCAGTGTAGGAGTTGTTGGTTTCGATCATCAATACGCAGCGAAAATAGTAATAAAATAAATCGAAACCAAACCCGGATCCATGTATAATAATTGATAATATGGTAGATAGAACGATTACCTTATCAAAGCTTTACGTTTAAAGAACGATGAAGATGCAAGCCTCCCACGATTACTGAGCGCTCCTCCTCGAAGCGTCCTCTACGGTATCCACACGAACACTCCAAGAACAATTCTTGAATGGAAGGGAGGTACTAGCCTCCAATGAAAATATGAGATTTAGTTTTTAGGGTTTTGGTTTTGGGATTCGGCTCAACTAATTTTTCACGTACTAAATCCTTTACCCCATATCTTTATATATAGGATACTGTAAAGCCAAAAAACCCTTGTCAAAAACCTAGCCCAAATATGATTTAATTAAATAATAAAATCTAATTCTATTATTCAAATAAATAAATAATTAAGTCAAACTTAATTATTAAAATCATATCTCATATATCTTTGTATTTTATTATAGCTTAATTAAGTCACACTTAATTAATATAATAAAATCCAACTTATCATTAAAATGTTCTATGTGTGTGACCCTGTAGGTTATTATTTATTTTGGCAATAATTTTATTCTCCAATAAAATTATAGACAATGAGCGGTATCTAGTAATACATCATTGCTACCCAATTAAATAATAATTAAATCGTGATTCGATAAACCTTTTGTGATTAATGTTCCCGTGTAATATAATCCCTTTAGCCAAATATTATAGATTAAACTCGAGGCATGTTTATTGTCATCCTCTTCATAATTTAATCCGGGTTTACTTGATCCATGAGTAGACTATTAATAACAAATCATTATTTGAGCACGGCCATGCATTTTATAGTCTCACTCAATCAAGAGGCCAATAATATCTCTCCTAATAATAGGAGGGTTAAATCCTTTATCTATCATTCATATTTCTCATACGATTCACAATATACCCGATGTCCACTTTTATCATTACCCGGTCAAAGGTAACTTTTAATGTAGTCAAAGTATATTATCCTCGTATAGAAATATAATGATCTCAAGTCAAAGGATCATTACACCATTATCACTGTGAGTCTTTCTTATGACTTAATTAACATGAAGAATCTCACGTTGGGTCTATCCAGTACCATGTACTCTACATGTACCTATGTATTGACTTTAGTATCTCCATACTTATAACCAATGAGATGTGGTTATCAGTCAAAAACATACTAGTCTATTTATGTATTATTATTGTCATGTATAATAATACTCGACTAGGGACCTTTAAGAATATGATATTATATAATCTCAAATTCAAGTTGTAAACTTAAACTATATAATGTGTATCATTATTCTAAGGACATTTATTATGCTAACAAATATCGCAGTAATTAGAGTCATAATAAATACATTTATTTAATAATCAAATGACATAAGGTTTATTTAAGAAACAATGTATTGCCTCTAGGGCACCTACACTAACAGGAGTCAGATGAATAAACATCGAATAGAGTGTTCGCTAAAGCTGCCAGAATTACAGCCCTAGCCACCCCATCCTTCTCCTTCCACATGGCATAAGCCTTAACAGACTTAGCTTTTTCCTTAACCATACCTGGTTTCTCATACTGCACCACCGGCCATAGACCCTTTACCGTTAACCATAGTTTCATCTTTTTCTGCCAATGAGAAAAACCAACACCCCTACCGAATTTATCAGGCATTCGACAAATAGATAGGCTGTTGGAAATGGTACGTGGTCCAATCAATGGTGGGTACAGTAACACCAGACCCAGAGCTAGTCTGAACAACAGGAGTTTCAGTTTCGTTAACCATCTTGTTAATTAACAATATATAACACAAATAATATATTCAAGATTGTTAGTTATAATTAACTATAACAACAATGAGGTAGTGATATATATTAAACAAGAACAAGCCTATAACCAAATAAGGAAACAAATCACGAAGGTATAGACAAGAATATAATTAGCGACTATAATTAACGAGAGAAACAGAAAGACTTATCTCTTACAGAAGCTTTTAGCAAATACTGATAAGAGAAAGAACAGCTGAGTCACCAAGCCCTTCGAGAAGACTTGGCTGTTCTTGAAGAGATTATTGCCCCACTTACGTTGTGATTGGGTTGCAGCAATATCACTCCCAGGATAAAACAGCACAGATCAATGGGTTCACAAATACTCCAGTGATCAGCAGCGACCAGCAGCTCAGTTCGCTTGAGAATTATGTATTACATCTGTATGTATTGAGAGAGCAGAGAAAGAAGAAGACAGATAGGGTTTCTATCCTTAGGACGTATCGTGTATAGTTAACGTTATATTCTGTATGTATGTAATACCAAAAATAAACGTAACTGATACTCCATAAAAGGAAAGTAAATGTCCATCAGTATTTGGTTATGTTAAGGGTCTGTCCATCAGGAATTGATGTCTGATCAGGCCCAATAATCCAAGTACTGATCCAACAGCAGTAACAAATAAAGTCTGATGTTCTGTTAAAATAAATCAATATTCCTGGTAATAAAATTCCTCGCCCAGGTCGCCTCGCGTACGCGAGACGCCGAGACATTCGCCCAAATCGCCCTTCGACCCGACACGACCCGAGTCGAGTAGTGTCGTGTCGTGGCGAGGCGGGCGGTGGCGGCGCGGGTGTGTGTGTGTGTGCGCGAGGCCCACACTACATCCATGCACACCCACATGCCTTAGTAATTGTACACTACACTTGCACATAGAGCTATATAAAGCCACCTAGCTCTCATTACCAATTCAATATGGGACTCAAGTTATTTCAACTAAATAACCCACATAACCCATTTCAAGCATCCTTCTTTCAACTCAATTTATTTATGGATTTCACTAAGAAAATGTCTTAGATCCAAACATGAAAGTTTAAATCCTCATTACAAGGAACAACCTCCGCTTGTTAGTTTCCGGAAATTACATCAAGAACATATTATTAATATGCCTCAAACTTTCTATTTTCTAACCGGTAATTCGTTAGAGATCTTGGACATCAATTATGTTTTGCAAGTAAAATGGTGCAAAACGTATTATTTTACAAACCATTTCAATGAACATCATTTATTAATTATTGAAAATTTTAAAAATGGTGTATATTTTGCTAATAAAATATTGCAAAATTTTGCTTTATATATTGTACTCCCTCTATCTCGTATTATCATTCCCATTTCATATGTCGGGATTGTAATAACATAAGACAAATTACTAATTTACATCTAATTTATAAGACCAAATATAGTCATGAGTGATCTTGTTGGATTCGTATTTATGAGTACTTTAATACAGTGAAGTTTTTATATTTAATACTAATACGATATTAAAGATATTAACGATTAAAAGTGTGCATTGGCATACGTGTCTAGTCAAAACAGGAAAAATATTTAGAGACGGGGGAGTATTACTTACTCGATGCGCCGTCTCACATTTTCATATAAGAAAAATATTATAATTAGTGTAGGAAAATTTAAATTATGTAATAATTAAATTATTGAGAAATGATTCTAAGAAAAAATAATCTTGTAATATTTTCATCATGTATAAAATATTTAATAGTATGAAATTCAATATAAATATTTGTGTCCATTTGATTTCATTAATTTAATTTGGATGAAATGTATTCTAAAATATCATAATAAAATTTGATTTTCAGGATTTGGTAATTTTTCACTTATTATTACTCTATATAATTATATATAATAAAGTGTTACTCGACGTCGTCGTCTAAGATTTTTATATTAAAGATATTATTATTTTAATAACTGAAAATTAAAATATTAAGAAAATAAATAAAGTTAAATGACTTTTGAGAAACATCTTTAAAAAAAACTCTAATAATCATATATAATTCTTCAAGTAAAAAAAATTAAACGGTACACCATTTTCATGTCATTTTCCTTATATTTTAAAAAAAATTATTACATATATATAAAATTGTGTAATTAAATTATTTATATATGTTTTAAATAAAATGAAATCTAAAAACAATAATGATATATAATTTTCATAATTTGTAACATTTCAATCATCACTACGTTCAAATTATCACCCACAATACCCAATTTAAAACTTTGTATACAATTGATTTTTATAATTAAATTTTAAATTAAAGGAGATTCATGAAATCTATAATTTCCAAGATTTTGTATTTTTTTTCCCTCTTAATTTACTATATCTTATAGTAAATATGTTACTCGACGTTGTCTCAGTGACCTCGTAATTTGTTATAAGATTTTTTTTAATTAATATACAAAAATTTAAATTATATTAAAATTGACTAAATAAAGATGTAATTAACTTATTGGAAAATTCCATTTCAAAAAAAGAACTTATTGGAAAATATTTTTAATAACAAAAATAATCCAGTTATATTCCCATCAAATATAAAATATTGAATTGTGCGACAATTCACAATTCAGCATCCTTTCTTAGTGATCCTCAAAAATATTATAAATATAAAAAAAAATGTGTTTGTTTTTTTATGTGTAAAAATGTGTATTTTTGATAATTATATTTTCAATAAAATTTGACCAAAAAAATTGAAATAAAATATGATTTTCACGATTTGATAGTTTTTAACTTAATATGATTTTATATAATTACTAGCTTAAAACCCGTGCGATGCACGAATTTCTTTAATATTATATGAATTATTTTTATTAGTTTAAATTAATTTTTTTAAAACATGAATTCTGGAGTCTTAAATTTTTATATGAGATAATTTGATAATAATTATATAAATGTTATCTGTGATATTTCTAGAAAAAGAGTGATTTTAGTTAGAAAATATAGAAAAGATGATAGGTTTTAGTTGAAAAAGGTAATCGGTTAATTATTAGTATATTATTATTGTATTTTATTAAATAAAATGCCCGTGATATGATTAGAAAAAAAAGAGAATTTAGTTAAAGAAAATAAAAAAGGTAACATGTTCTAGATGAAAAAGGTAATTGATTAGTTTATATTAATTATGATTTAATTACGTTATTTTACTAAATACAATTGCTCGTAATATTTTTAGAAAAGGAGAAATTAATATTGTCCATGATATTTCTATTAAAAGAGGAATTTAAGTTAGAAAATATAGAAAAGATGATACGTTTTAACTAAAACAGAAAATCGGTTAATTATTAATATTATTAGTTTATTGTATTATATAGACCACCCGTGATATAATTGGAAAATAGATATTTTAGTTAGTGAAAATAGAAAGGTAACGTGAAAATTAAAAAGATGACATGATTTATGTGAAAAAGGTAATTGATTAGTTTATAGTAATTAAATTTAATTATGTTATTTTACTAAATAAAATTACTCTTACTTTTTAGAAAATGAGACATTAATGTTGCCCGTGATATTTCTAGAAAAAAGGGAATTTAATCAGAAAAAATAGAAAAGATGATACGTTTTAGCTGAAAAGGTAATCGGTTAATTATTAGTATTATAATATTATTATTTTATTTTTATTAAATAGAAACTCCCGTGATATAATTGGAAAAAGAGAGGTTTTAGTAAAAGAAAATAAAAAAGGTAATGTGTTTTGGCTGAAAAAGGTAACCGCCCATGATATAATTGGAAAAAGAGAGATTTTAGTTAGAGAAAAGAGAAAATGTAACGTGTTTTGGCTGAAAAAGGTAATTGATTAGTTAATATTAATCATAATGTAATTATGTTATTTTATTAAACAAAATTCCCGTGATATAATTGGAAAAAGAGAGGTTTTAGTAAAAGAAAAGAAAAAAGGTAACATGTTTTGGTTGAAAAAGGTAACCGCCCATGATATAATTGAAAAAAGAGAGATTTTAGTTAGAGAAAAGAGAAAAGGTAACGTGTTTTGGCTGAAAAAGGTAATTGATTAGTTAATATTAATCATAATGTAATTATGTTATTTTATTAAACAAAATTGTTTGTAGTGTTTTTAAAAAAGGAGAAATTTTAGTTAGATAAAATGTAAAAGATATTGTATTTTCGGGTTATTGAAAAATAGAAAAGGTAATATGTTTAACCTGAAAAAGGAAATTGATTAATAATGAGAAATTTTAGTTAGATAAATATAAAAGATATTGTATTTTACCTGAAAAGGAAATTATTTAGTTATTGAAAAATAGAAAAGATAATATGTTTAACCTGAAAAAGGAAATTGATTAGTTAGTAAAATGGATTTTATCTGAGTAAGGGTAAATAAGTAAAATCAATAGGTACCGTACCGACCGACCGACCGACCAACCAACCAACCAACCAAACTTTTAATGTTTCGGCTTCAATATATATATATAAAGGAGGATAGCGGGAGTTTAGGTGGCGCTCTAAGATCGTCTCAATCTATTTTTCTAATTTTCTAGAATTTTAGAATTTTAAACACTAATAAATATAAAAATATCAATTAACATATTAGAAGTAGAATATGTGTTCGAATTTATAAAGAAGAAGAGTTCGAATTTATAGGGAAGACATATGATTAGAAGTTCTATTGGAAGTATAATAAGTATTTATAAGGCATACGATTAAAAGTTCTATTGGAAGTAGAATAGAAGTTCGAATTTATAGAGAATAAGAGTTCGAATTTATAGAAAAAATATATAAATAAACGTTCTACTAGAAGTAGAATAGGTGTTTGAATATATAGAGCAGACATATAATTAAATATTTTATAGAAAGTACGATCTTCTTAAATTATATATTTTTTATATAAGTTAATTATACTTATATTAGGAAAATTTATTCATAAAACCAATACTATTGTCATAAAAAAAGTCACCGTATTTAAAAAGAAAAGAATTGATGTGTTAACATAATTAAAGAACAATCTCATGCAAGAATCCTAAATAAAATACAGGAGTATCTATAATATAAAGAGAAAATAAGATGTGTTTTCATTTTCTAAAACTCCAAAAAATTTAGAAAGTCTAGAAAAAGTATAAATTGGAATTCACTCTATTTTTTAGGTTTTTGATTTTAAGAAAAAAAATTGTTATTTAAGATAAGTATCATCAATAATATGTAATGAAGTTGGAATTTCGATCCCAAACGAGAGCGGCTCGAAACATGTTTAACGGGAAGACGGCTCACTATAAAAGATTGTACTAGCTATTAAAATACCATATTGATGTTATAAATTTTTTTTTATTTTTAGGATTTGATTTTTATGGATAAACATTATCATACAAGTAATATATGTAAAAGTTAGGTTTTTGGTCTTAGCGGATCAATAGTAATAACCGTGTTTAACAAGAAAGCGGTTCATTAAATATGACCGTATAAAAAGTGTTTAAATATATAATACAAAAAATAAAATGTTTTATTGGAAGTAGAATACGAGGACGGTGGAGACGTCATATACGATTTTTTTAAAACTATACATCTTTTTTCCTAAAAATCTTTATTTTAACTTTTTTATACAAAATTATCTATAATATACAGAAAATATAAGATGTATTTTCATCTTTTAAAACTCCATAAATATTAGAAAGTTTAAATAATATAAAAATTGGAATTTACTCTCTTTATATAGTGAAGTTAGAATTTCGGTTTCAAATAAGAGCGGCTCGAAACGTGTTTAACGGGAAGACGGCTCGCTAGAAAAGATTGTATTAGCTATTAGAATTTGATACTGTAATCATAAATTTATTTTATTTTTACGGTTCGATTTTATGGATAAAAAATATTATATAAGTCTTTATAATATATGTTAAAAAGTTGGGATTTCGGTTTTAACGAGAGAGCGGCTCAATCGAAAGAATCGTATTTAACAAGAAATTGATTCATTAGAGAAGATTATTTAATTATTAAAATTTAATATTAATATTATAATATAACGTAAATCTATTGAATTTTTTTAAAAATAAAAATTGTAACGCCGCCGCGAAGCGCGGCTTTATCAACTAGTTTATATAATAGTATAGATATATTTTAATATTACTCGATGCCGATTTACGACGCGTTTCCTTTTTCATAATTAAAAATTTATTATTTTTTTAGTAGAGAAAATTAAACTATTAAAAATTCAGTTTAAGTTAAATAAATTTAAGAAACGCCATTAGAAAAATAAATTTGAGACACACACATTATTTATCTTGTGAAAAACATTAACGGTACACCAATCCTACGTCCTTTTTTAAATATCTTAATTAATAAAATTCTTCAAATAAATAAATTTTAAGTTAAATTTGTTATTTAATTTTTAAATAAAATAAGATCTAAAAAACAGGAACAAAATATGATTTTCATAATTTATAACTTTTAACACATTTTGACTTTGAAATTATCACTCGTTACGAACATCAAATTTTGTACACATTTGATTTCTTTGTTTAAATTTTAAATGAAATGAGATTCTTTAATGTACTGTATTGACTCGAAAATATGTTAATCGACTTTATCTCACGTCATATAGGTGTTTGGGGGAACTTTTTCCCAAAATAAGAACTTATTTTAAGACAAAGTTAGAGATTCCTAACTTTTTCCTGAAAAAAATTAACTTTTTTTTTTTTTGCAACTTATAGAATCTCAAACATGCATTAAATACTTGTATTAAAAAATATTATTAAAATATGAAATTTTTACCCGAAAATAAGTTCATAAGAACTTATAAAAAGGTATGCCAAACAAGCTAATAGTCTTGCATTTTGTTATAGGGAGAATATTGTATAACAACATTTTGGAGGTTTGCTGGATTATCGGAGCAAAATACGGATATTTTGCTAACAAAAGAAGAACAAAGGATTAGGGTTTGTGTGTATGAATGTGGCTGAGCTTGATAGGTGTTTTCAGGTAAACTGTTTCTCATCCGTATCAAGGTGCCTACGTACCCTATTTATAGGGATCAAGCCTGACGTAGTTCTTGGGCCACAAGTTACCTAGGCGGGCTAGGGTTTTAGGAGATAAGCCAAAGTCCAAGCCCATGTAGCTAGGGCTGACGTGGCAATGAGTCATCAATCCTATCCCTGATCCATGGTCTAGTTGTAGAAACCCATGGCCTCAAACGGATAGGTTTGGAATGAAAAATCCATCAGGGCCCTTGCATGCGACCTAGAGAGGCCTGGCCACGCGAAGCGACCCCTGTGCTTAGCTACTCATGCGGCCTTGAGTCTGGCCATGAGCCTTCCGGAGAAGAGGAGATAATGATCCCGCTGTGAGTTACTTATGCGATACAAAAGCGAAGCGAGGCAATACATAGCGAGGCGCTATGATGCGAGGCGCAATCATGTAGCGAGCGAGGCGCTCCTGTAATGGAGATATTATGTCCAAGGCATGCTGGGCTGATTCCAATAATGGGCTTTGGTGACCCAATCTTCATCTTCTAGGCCCATCATAGATTATGAAGCATCAATCTAGCTAATCAAATCAATTTAGCCATTATGCCAGATTTGGGCATAACAACTACCCCCCGAGTCCATATTGCCAATGGAGATACGATGTGGACTCAAAGAATACGAGTTGTCACCGCGAAGCGAGCCCAAGAACAGATAAAACCATTGAAGTAGTCGCGACTCCAAGAATTTGAAAGGTTTTGACAGCTGTTGTGTCTCGAGATGTGTGTCCAACGGACGGGATTTCAACACGTGTCCCATTTCTTTCTCTCTCCTGATGACTATATATACCCCTGTCACTATCATTTCCTTTTTTATTCTCACAAACACATTGTTGAAGTGCTGTCAGTTTGCTCCCAGATCAAACGCAAAGAATTTTCAAGCTCCTTCACCAGCGACCCCAAATTTCTTTCGATTTCTTCAACCTTCTTTAAGAAAAAGTAAGTCTTTTTTCTCTTCTTGCATTTAAATTACTGTTCTTCATTGTAATTGCATGATTAAATAGCTTAAATTACATGCGATGCGAACCCAAATAGCTGCGATCCCAAAATGCCAATTTTATGATGCGACCCGCCCTCGCTATTGTAGGAGTGCGATCCGTAATTACTTAGATAGAAACATAGGTTAAGAACACTAGCCTTCCCCTTAGGATTGCGACCCCTCATATTCTCTGTGAACGATGCGAGAACACATAGAGCCTTTCTGTCCGCTTGTTTCTTTCCTCCTTCATTTGTTTTCTGTAAGGACACACACTTAATCATTTCACCATTTTCAGATGTCTCAAGACGATAGTTCGAGGACACCTTCTCCCATGCCTCATATACAAATCAACGATGCTGCAGCAGCCAACATCGCAAAAGCTACGAGCACCAGCGAGAGTTCGTTCAAGTTATACTTCGACCCTTTATGGTCTAACGAGGAATATACCCGCGAAGTACCTCTGATTTCGTGGAGAACAAAGCACCCTTCAAGCTCGCGGGATCAATCTCTGGATGTACTCCCAGCTGAGGACGAGCCTCACACCATGACTGACATCGAACATGACATCGCAACTTTGACAAAGAAAGGAGATGAATTCAGCGCTAGGGCAGCGGAAATTCTCTCCAAAGCGCCTCCACCACGAACCATGCCTCCATCACAAACCGTGTCACCTATTCACATAAGTGATTCTCCAACAGATTCATTAGGCGATGCCTATTACGACATCGAGGGAGGTGCTGATAACGAAGCCAACTCTGATGACTCTGACTACGAAGAGCCTTCCTCTGATGATGGCGGCCTCGATGAAGTAGCCAAGGTTGTCAATTTTACTGACTACAATTACATTCCAGAAGCTTCTCCTGAGCCTTACAAACCAACTCCCCAGCCTGAGCTAGAAGGGACCATATATGTTGGCGGTCCTCGTCCTGAAGACATCGAGCCAGGCTCGAAAGTGAAACCAGACCAACCTCGCGTCCTAGGCTGCAGGGATCTGTCAACGACCTTGGATACAGAATCTTTATCTAAGGCGGTCGACATTTTCAGGCCAGAAGGCAAAATTATTCTTCCTAAATCTGCGATGCGATGCTACCGCTTCGATTATCAAGAGAATGGTGGCAGAGTGCCTCGCATGGTTCTGACCTCTGCAATGATGAAGATAGGCATATCCTTTCCCCTTCACCCTTTTATTAGGGATGTTTGTGAAACGTACCACCTTGCCCAAATCCAAATAAATCCCAATGGCTAAAGAGCCATGATTGCCCTTTACATCCTTTACCACAAGCTCGGCTATCCTGAGTTGGATGCGAGGACCATGGGCTATTTTTTGCAATTGAAGCGATGCGGGGCATCAGACTTTGGCTACGTTTATTTCTCCATGTGGCCAGAGTTCAACAAGAAGGAACTATACCACAGTGCCCCAAGTAATGCCGGCTCGTGGAAAGGTCCTTATTTCTATGTCCACGACGTGCCTAGAGTCAAGACTTCTTTTAACTATCTTCCAGGTATGGAACTTAACCTCTTAATTTCTTCCTCCTTTCAATCGATTCTTGCGCTAACTCGTCCTTCCTGAGATCGCAGTTGGTCAAGTGCGAACCGTCCTGAAGGGCGAAGAAAAGCAACGTGCTGATGACGTGCTGAAAACCCCACGGAAGGCCCGCAACATTAGAACCCTTCTTTCCCTCGAGAACCTAATCGAGTGCGGTTTTTTGAAAGAAGGGGTCGGTCTTCCTTCGAAAATGAGGCCCTCAGGAGCGAAGAAGACCTCCTTAAAAAGAAAGGCTCGCGAGGAGGCCTCGTCCTCTCGAGTTGTTGTTACCACAAGCGAGGGTATTCTCCTCGTCATAACATGATCATTATTCCGTCCTCGCTAACTTTAACACTGCATTCATCCTTACTGTTCTCGCATTTGCATAACTTGTATTATTATCATGCTTCTAATATCATTTTACTTCCATTTTTCAGGCATGTCGGGTAAGAGTGGCCGTAGACCTCCTTTTCTCCAAAAGAGCGGGGCCATCCCCGTCGCGAAGACTGATCCAATCCCTCCAAAACCAAAAACTGTTGAACTGCCACCTCCTCCACCTTTATCGCAGAACACTGAGATCGTTCAGCGAACCCAGGGTACCCCTGAGGACCACATCTCCAAAAAGGCCAGGAAGGATGAATCTGTGCTCCCTACTCCTAAGCACCCAGCCACCGCTACCCCTGTTCATCACCTCTTCGCGAAGCATGGGTATAACCATGCTACCGAAGAGGAGTGTACGAGCTGGGTGGGGGCCGAGCTGATCGATAATGCTGAATCTCTCTCCAAGTGTCTGTCTGAAGCGTTCATCCGCCAAACTTCCCATCTCAAGGAGTTGAAGACCCTTGCATCCGCCAAAGACAAGCTTGAGAAGGAGGTCTCAGTTCTTAAATTTCAGAAGGAGGAGGATAAGAGATCGCTGATGAAGACTCATAGACTCGCCCTCGAGACAGAAACCGCGTCTCTGCGATCCGAGCTCAAGAAAATCACTGATGAGAGAAATATGTTCAGCAAATCCTTGAGGAAGGCAGAGGAGCTCGAAGAGACTCTTAGGAGAGAGCATGGGGAAGAGATTGGCAAGTTGAAGAAGGAGCTCGAGGCTGCCAAGCTCGACCATGATGCTGTAGTGGAGGCCGCCCAGGTTGAATTTATGAAGACCTTCATCCGAAGGGTTCCTGACTTCGACTGGGAGAAGATCGGGCCTGGAAATGCTGAGTTCGCAGAGTCTCTTCGTAAGGAAATCGAAGAAGAGGATGTGAAGGAGGCGGCCAGGCTCGCTAGCGAAGCCACACAAGCCAAAGCAGCTGAAGCCACCAAGCCTTAAATTATTTCTCTGTTTCTGAATATTGAACTGGGGATGCGGACACCCCTTGAATGTCTCGCAATCATGTAATATTGTTTTATTTAACTTTGATAACCCCTTAACTTTGATCATCAACTGAACTGGGATCGCATGGCGACCCTTTGTTTATGAATTCGTGCGTTTTAACTTTTCCATCCAATAATGCCTCGTTATTTTTGCACATAACATATTTGCACAAGTAATTTAGCTTCGCTTGCTTAGTACCTTAGATTGTTGTAGCAGTAACTTCAAATGTGATCCTTGCATCATTGAGATGGCTTGGACCTTAGTATGTTAATGTTAACAAACAGGCAAGTAAAATGCACAATAAAAAGTAATTCATAAAGAAATTGAACTTTTATATTGATAAACGGGGCGAAGCCCAAACAAGTTGACAAGCGGGGCGAGGCCCAATAAATGATAAATGGGGCGAGGCCCAATAAATGATAAATGGGGCGAGGCCCAATAAAGTGGTAAGTGGGGCGAGGCCCAACGCCATTACACCATAAAGGGGAGGTGTCTATACGACCACTACCCCCCAGTATTTTGTATGGATTTATTCATGCGAAATAGATAGAAACTACCAGGAGCGATGCCTTCACTGATAATATTTGCGCAAATGTTCCGCATTCCAAGCTCACGGAATGACCTTATCCTTCATGTCTGTGAGGTAATAAGTTCCCTCTGAGAGAGTAGCATAAATTTTGTAAGGCCCTTCCCAATTAGCACCAAAGACACCATGGCCTGGGACCTTAGTGTTAGGCATGACTCTCCTAAGCACGAGGTCACCTGTCTTTAAAGAACTTGCTTTGACCTTTCCATTATAGTACCTCGCTGTCCTCTGTTGGTAAGCCGCGAGGCGAAGCTGAGCCTCGCTTCTTGTTTCTTCTATCATGTCTAGGTATAATCTATGATTCACCTCGTTTGCATCGGGATCGTAGTGTTCCCTTCTAAACGACCCGGAGCCCACCTCAATAGGGACCATGGCCTCGCAACCATATGTTAGGGAAAATGGAGTCTCTCCAGTTGTGGTCCTTGGGGTCGTGTTGTATGACCACAAGACCCTTGGTAATTCTTCAGGCCAATTACCTTTGCTCTCCTCTAACTTGGCCTTCAAAGTATGTTTGATGATTTTGTTGATGGCCTCAGTTTGACCGTTTGTCTGGGGGTGACTCACAGCTGAAAAACTCTTCTTGATCCCCAAGTTCTCACAGAATTCTTTCATGTCCTTGCTATCAAATTGTTTTCCATTATCTGATATGAGCTGATAAAGGAATCCCATAGCGACACACTATTGCCCTGTACACAAAGTCCTTGAGTTTCTTTGCAGTAATAGTGGCAAGTGGCTCGGCCTCGGCCCATTTGGTGAAATAATCAACGGCCACAACTGCGTACTTGACACCTCCCTTGGCCTTAGGTAGCTCCCCAATTAAGTCAATGCCCCACATAGCAAAGGGCCATGGGCTCGTTAGCGAGGTGAGGTGGGAGACAGGAGCGTTGCAGTAGTTAGCGATCCTTTGGCAATTATCACACTTCCTTGCGAACTCAAAAGCATCTCTCTTCAAAGTAGGCCAGTAGTACCCTTGGCGAAGAATCTTTTGGGCTAGAGAACTACCCCCCGAGTGATTGCCACATATTCCTTCATGAACTTCTCTGAGAATGTAGTTGCATTCTTCTCCATCCACACATCTTAGGAGCGGGGTGTTGAACCCTCTTCTATATAGGACCTCGTCATAGATGACATAGCGAGCCGCCTGATATTTGATTTTTCTTGCCTCTTTTTTGTCTTGAGGCAGGGCTCCACTTTTCACATACTCCCATATGGGGGTCATCCAGGTTGACCCTGGGGTCGCTATCCCCATAACAAACTCCTCTAGCACACTGGGCTTTGTTTGAATTTCCAGTGGAATAATTCCAAGTTGGGTGGCCTCGCGACGCGACCCCAACTTTGCTAGTACATCAGCCCCCTGATTCTTTTCTCTTCTAATATGAACCACTTTGATATTGTTGAACTTTTTCATTAACTTCTGTGCACATCGCAGATATAGTTCAATCTGCTCACCTCTAGCTTGCCACCCACTCCAGAGTTGATACGTTACTAGCATAGAATCACTGTAAGCTGTCAGATTCTCCACCTTCATCTCCAATGCAAGTTTAAGACCAATGATGAGGGCCTCGTACTCTGCTGCATTATTGGTGGCCTCGAAGGCAAAGTGTACTGCACTTTGTATCTTGCGACCTTTTGGAGTTACCAACTCGATGCCAGCCCCAGCTCCTTCCTTATTTGATGCTCCATCAACATATAGTTCCCACCACGAGGCGGAATTTTCTTTCTTAGCCTCGCTAGATACGGTCTCTGGGATCGGTATGATAGCCATTTTATCTTCCTCAGATTGAGGAGGGAATTCCAGAATGAAGTCTGCAAGTGCCTGACCTTTAACGGGACCACGAGGCTTGAACTCAATATCAAATTGGCTGAGTTCCACTGTCCACTTCAACAATCTCCCTGAGGATTCTGGCTTATGCATTACCTGCCTCAATGGATAGGTTGTGCGAACCTCAATACTATGGGCCTGAAAGTAGGGCCTCAATTTCCGCGAGGCCAACACCAGGGCATAGGCTAGTTTCTCCATGTTTGTGTAACGAGTCTCAGCATCTAACATCCTTTTGCTAACATAGTACACAGGATACTGGACTTTCCCCTCCTCGCGAATTAGCACTGCATTGACCGCATATTCTGATACTGCGAGGTAGACAATGAGCGTCTCCCCGTCCTTGGGCTTAGATAATATTGGTGGCGAGGCAAGTTGCTCCTTGATATTCTGAAAAGCCTCCTCGCATTGAGGGGTCCACTCAAAGTTTTTTCCAACCTTCTTAATTGCCTTGAAGAACTCATGGCATTTATCTGATGATTTAGAGACGAACCGGTTAAGGGCTGCGATCCGTCCCGTTAGACTCTGAACTTCCTTCACACTTCTTAGGGATCGCATGTCCATCAAGGCCTTTATTTTTGCAGGGTTCGCTTCAATTCCCCTGTGATTGACAATGAACCCCAGGAACTTTCCAGACTCAACTCCAAAGACACACTTCTGTGGATTGAGCTTCATTCTGTACTTCCTTAGTATATCAAACATTTCAGCGAGGTGGGCGATAAGATCCCCAGCCTCTTTGGATTTTACCAGCATGTCATCTACATAAACTTCCATTGTCTTCCCAATCTGCTTCTCAAACATCATATTGATGAGCCGTTGATAGGTAGCCCCAGCATTAAGGAGACCGAAGGGCATCCCGATGTAGCAATAGAGACCTCTATCCGTGATAAACGAGGTGTGCTCTTGATCAGGACCGTACATGGGTATCTGATTGTACCCAGAATAAGCATCCATGAAGGAGAGAAGTGCATGCCCTGCTGTTACATCCACTAGCTGATCAATCCTTGGCAAAGGGAAACTATCCTTTGGGCAATGCTTATTGAGATTAGTGAAATCCACACATGTTCTCCATTTCCCGTTTGGCTTCTTCACGAGGACAGGGTTCGCGAGCCAATCAGGGTAGAAAGATTCCCTAACGAGCCCGGCCTTAAGTAGTCTATCCACATCTTCTTTAAGAGCCTCGGCTCGTTCTCCACTTATGGGTCGCCTTTTTTGCCTAACACCTTTTTTACTTGGATCCAAGTTGAGCCTATGACACATCACATTAGGATCAATCCCAACCATATCTTCATGCGACCAGGCGAACACGTCAAGGTTGGCCTTCAGAAAAGTGACCAATCTCTCTCTCAGTTCAGGGTTGAGTTGCGACCCTATTTTCAGCACCTTTGAAGGGTCCTGCACATCAACAAGAATAGAGATCGTGTCCTCAGCTGCCCCGGCTCGCTCCACATGCTCTGGGATGCGAGGATCCAGGTCAAGATCATATTCACGAGCCTGACTAGATTCTGCCTCGCAGGGGTTGACACCTGCGTGCCCATACTCCTTGACAACAGTTGTTGTTTGTGTGATACCATTTGGCAGTTCTGTCAGTGTAGATGTTTCTTTGCGAACCCATTTTCCCTTTCGGGCTCGCACAGCGGCCTGCTCTGGGCTCTCCTTGCTATCAATATCTGTAGCCTCTTCAACAATCCCTTCCTGGAGAACCATTACTGGCTGCGAGGTTTCCATCATTAAAGCACCTGGTACTGGTTCTACCTGAATTCCCAAATTATCAAAATAACCAGCTGGGAGTTCCTCGATTGATATGATGTTGCATTCATTTGAGGGTCGCGAGGCCGATTTGCGAGCCCTATCTTCCTCCTCGCTTTCCATCCTGTCTACCATAGATATGCTACCCTTTTCAGCGGACTTAAGGGCCTTGTTGTAACATTCTCGTGATTCATGCTGCGCCCCCTTGACACATCCCACTCCATTTGGGGTAGGAAACTTTATGGAAAGATGATAGATAGAAGTGACCACCCTCATTTCCTTAAGTATAGGCCTCCCTACAATAGCATTGTATGCTGAAGGTTGATCCACCACCATGAAGTCTACGATCTGGGTAGTGATGCAGGGCTCGTCTCCTAAAGTCACAGGAAGTCGTATGAGACCCTTGACACTCACTGAGGCTCTAGTAAAACCATACAAGTGTCCCACAGTTGGGATGAGATCTTTATCCACGTAGCCCATCTTTTGGTAGACCTCGTATGTCAGGAGATTCACAGCACTCCCATTATCAACCAGAACTCTGTAGACATTCTGCGATCCAATGCGAATTCGAACAACGAGGGCATCAGAATTATGGTGATGAACCCACTTCGCATCCTCCTCAGTGAACATGATGTTTGTATCTTCCCCCTTGAAGAGCTTTGGGGGTCGTTCTTGCAAGTGATGTACATTAGTGAGGGGTCGCTCCCTGGCCTCGCGAGCATACCTTTCTCTGGCTTTATTGCTGTCTCCCCCGATATGGGGTCCCCCAATTATCACATGAATACTTCCGCCTCGCGCTTCCCTTTCCTTAATGACTGGGTTCTGTTCAGGTGGGGGGGCTTGATTATACCCAAGGCCAGACTTGGGATTATGCTTCTTCACCTCGCGAACCGCCCACTCAGTCAACTTTCCATCACGAATTAACTGATCCACTTGTTGCTTCAGCTCTCGGCAGGTTGATATATCATGCCCTGTTTGTTCATGAAAGGCACAATATCTGCTAGTGTTTGCGGTCCCTTTCAGACCCATCGGTGTAGGATTCCTGAATATCCCCTTGTTTTCATTGACTGCATAAATGTGATCAATTGGGGCGACCAGAGGGATATACTTGTCTCCGTCCCTTGCGGGGCGAGATCTAGGTGGGGATCGCCTCAAAGGATCGCGGTCTCTCCTTTTTGGGCTGGGGCTTCGACTTCGATCCCGTCTTCGCCCTGGACTTCTGGAGTCCTTTCTTTTTACCCCCCGATTTCTATTCCAACTGCCACTCCTTTCATTATTCTTCTTCAAATCTGCGAGTGACTTCTCAACACGCTTGAAAGGCTCAGCGATCTTGTGCAATTCAGAGAGAGTACTAGGGGTCTGTTCTTGTAGCTTCTTCCAAAATTCTGTACCTTCCCTTACTCCAGCGATGAGGAAATTTTTCACAGCTTCCTCATTTGCACCTCGCACGCGAGGCACCTCAGCATTGAACCTCTTGAAGTAATCATGAAGGGTTTCTCCTTCCTTCTGTTTTATGTTTGCTAAGGTGGATACAGGGGGTGCATAGAGCATCGAGGACTGGAACTGTTTGATAAAGATGTCCACGAGTTGCTCCCAAGAATCGATGACAATCAATGCCCCTAGCTTCGAAAACCACTGCTGAGCACTTCCCCTCAGCGAGGCCGCAAATAGTCTACACCTCGCTAGTAATGAGACCTGATAAACATCCATCTCATTGTTGAATCGAATCACGAACTCCGCTGGATCAGTGTCGCCATTATAGGTCATATCATGCTGATGGCCTCGAAACACTGCAGGAAGCGGAGCGGTTCGAATTTCGTGAGTAAAGGGCGATGACGAGCCCATAGTGCTAAAGATCCCTTTCTCACTGTTCATCGCGTCCAGGGCCTTCTTCAACTCCTCCAGCTATAGTCTCCTACCCTGACCTCCTTTTCGGCCTCCTTTTTACCTCCAGTACTTCCATGATGAGACTGGGTCTTTTTTAGGACGCTGGACTCCTCCTGGTCATTCCTGCGATCCTTCTTTTTACGATCCTCTTCAAGATATTGAGATCGTTCCTGGTCTCGATGAGATGGGGGTCTGTCATCGCGACGATGGGACCGCTCACGCTCTCTACGGAGGGAGGGGGGTCTGTCATCGCGACGATATGACCGCTCGCGATCTCGAGGAGACAATTGTCGATGTGTGCCCCTACTTCTGTTCTTAGATCCTTCATGACGAGGCGCATTAACCTTTTCCAATTTTAGACGAAGGTCATGCTCAGTCAGCTTCTTTCCGAGACGGTCAAAAACACTGACCGATCTCCCCTCAAATGAGGCGACCTTGTCATGCGATCCCCCTTTCTGTCCGAGCGAGTCCTCCCCCTCATTCCAGTCAGGGTTGGTTTGATCTGTTAGGACATCATCGAAGTCATTAATGAGTTTCTTAGGGGGGAGTTTGCTTCCTTCCACTGGCACTCTACCGCCTGTCCTTGCATTCCTCTTCGATCCTCTAGAGCTATAGCGCCTCTCCACCTTTGCGACCCTTTCATGTACCGCGGTCACCTGCTCACCGAGGCCTTTTAGAAAAGACATGACCTCGCTGTTCAATGTCACCCTCTGTGCTGGGGGGGTGTGCTCCTCCCTGTTCCCAGTCTGAGAGTTGTCCTTGGACGCTTCGTCCTCTGGGGGGCCTCTTGTCAGGGGATCGTCCTTGTTCACCTTATGCGACCCCGGGGTCTCACCATCGTTCCTCTTTTTGTGTGATTTAGTCATCGTTCTCCCGATTCAATGACTATAGGGCCCCTCCTTCTAGCGCCAAATGTTATAGGGAGAATATTGTATAACAATATTTTGGAGGTTTGCTGGATTATCGGAGCAAAATACGGATATTTTGCTAACAAAAGAAGAACAAAGGATTAGGGTTTGTGTGTATGAATGTGGCTGAGCTTGATAGGTGTTTTCAGGTAAACTGTTTCTCATCCGTATCAAGGTGCCAACGTACCCTATTTATAGGGATCAAGCCTGACGTAGTTCTTGGGCCACAAGTTACCTAGGCGGGCTAGGGTTTTAGGAGATAAGCCAAAGTCCAAGCCCATGTAGCTAGGGCTGACGTGGCAATGAGTCATCAATCCTATCCCTGATCCATGGTCTAGCTGTAGAAACCCATGGCCTCAAACGGATAGGTTTGGAATGAAAAATCCATCAGGGCCCTTGCATGCGACCTAGAGAGGCCTGGCCACGCGAAGCGACCCCTGTGCTTAGCTACTCATGCGGCCTTGAGTCTGGCCATGAGCCTTCCGGAGAAGAGGAGGTAATGATCCCGCTGCGAGTTACTTATGCGATACAAAAGCGAAGCGAGGCAATACATAGCGAGGCGCTATGATGCGAGGCGCAATCATGTAGCGAGCGAGGCGCTCCTGTAATGGAGATATTATGTCCAAGGCATGCTGGGCTGATTCCAATAATGGGCTTTGGTGACCCAATCTTCATCTTCTAGGCCCATCATAGATTATGAAGCATCAATCTAGCTAATCAAATCAATTTAGCCATTATGCCAGATTTGGGCATAACACATTTCATTATGCATTTCGTTATGGGAAAAATATTTTAATAAGTGAAGAAGAATTTACATTATGATGTTATTAAGTTATCGAGAAATAGTTTTAAGGAAAAAATTGATCATATTTTCATCAATTATAATATTTTGAACAGTGTGACATATATCATTTTTTAACTTTTCACGATTTTCACAAAATAATAAAAAAAAAATTATGATTTTCATTTAGAATTATGTTTAAGATTTTGTATTTTCTTCCTTAATTTGACTCTATCCAATTTTATATAAAATGATGTGTCTCGTTGTGTGTTTAGTAGATAATCAAATAAATTGTTGACAAATCAATTTAAAAATAATGAAAATAAATAAATTATTGATAAATCTATTAGTTTTTAATCAATTTAAAATAGTAATCAATTTTAGTCAACAATTTTTGGTGGGTCTATGATGGGTGAGCCAAAGTTTGTCAAGATTTCTTTTTTTACAACCGGTGAGCTAAAGTTGAGACAGATAGAGTTTTTAATAAAACTGTTCTAGACTTGACAAAAAATAAATAAAATAAAACTGTTCTAGAGGATCTTGTAAAATTATAGTGTATATATAATTAAATACCAAATATAATAAAATATCTGATCATATGAATAATTTTAAAATTATAAAGCATCTAATACATCCATAGATCTTTAGTTATGACATAAACAAATAAAGATATCAATTACTTACTACCTTAAAATATAAAAATCACTTTACAATACAAAAATCATAAATACTAACAATCTTCACCTGCCTATGCAATACTAAGACTCAGATCACCACCATGTGCAAGAACCAAATTAATAATTTATTATACATTAAAAATAAGTAAAACAACAACCATTAAAGAAAGATAGTCGAATAGATACACACAAATCTAATATACACTTTGAGCTAGAACAACAATTTAAAAGAGAGATAGCCTCAGAGATAGCCTAACTATAGTTACTGAGAACCCATGATGAAACCGCATTCAGACCACTACTTCTACTACTTGTTTGGTCATGGTCCTTATTCTTCCCTATATAAACTTTGGCATACACCTTCAACTCCTTAGAGTCAAGCCCTTGAATTATTAGAAGACTCGCAGATTCCATGGCTATTTCACCATGAGCGGACTTCCACCAGTTTAACTACATGAAATTTATTTAAGTCTAGACATCTTTGCTTAGGTTTATAGAAACATCATCTAGTTTTTGGACTCTATCAAACTAATTCCCTATTAAGAAAGTAACCTATTATTTGAAAATTGCAACTTTGGGCATTTTACTTTTAGCATTATCCAAAGTTAGAGAGTGATGAGGATCAGGGAATGAATAAGTTAATTGGTAAATATTTTATATTATTATTCATGAAGGATTCGAGTTAGAATTTGTGGGAGAGTTGGGTCAAGAAGCTTACTTGGACAAGAAGGAATAAAGGAGAGACGAATGAAGCTTGGACAAGAAGCTGATTATTATCTATAATTATTAAGTAGATTTTGGCTTGCAAGTTTTTACCTTTCACTTGAAAGGGTTTTTCTTATTTTAAGCAATTAGGGTTTTATTTTCCTGTTTGGATTCGGTTTTATGTATTTTCTATTTGGAATGTGTTTTCAAATGCGTTTCCTGGATGGATTCAGATATTAGCTAATCTTCAAGCTGATATTGGATTTCTCTTGGATTCCTATTGGGTTTAGGTTATTGTCTAAACCTATATATACCCATCTAATGTAATGATTTAGGGGGATAATGGATGATATAAACTTTTGTTTTGAGATAAACTATGATTAGTTTTTCTTTTCTCTAAACTTCAATTACTGGATTGTTTTGAAGGTTAGATTCAAATTACTTAGTTTCTGGATTGATCTAAGTTATTTGAGATTCAAAGTTCACGTTTCTGGATTGATCGTGTTCTTTTGAAATATCCTTATTTTTTTCTTGTTTTCTTTATTCGTGGAGCGATCCACATCAATTTGGTATCAAGAGCCAAGGTTTCTCCATCAATCTCGATCATGGAAACGGATGAATTAGTTAAACGCTTGCTGAAAAAATTGGATGCGATGGATATACGAACGGAGAAGCTAGCTAATTCAATGGAGTCTAGATTTGATGCGTTGGGTAAAATTCTTACGGTGAAAGATAGAGATGAAATCTATGATCCCGGAATAGAGCCTAATTATTTTACAGGTTTGGGTAGCATTGAAGATTTTGTTGAATGGGTAAGACAAGTCGATAAGATTTCAGATTATACGGGTTGGAGCGAGACAAAAGTATTCAAGATTGCAGCGATTAAACTTACGAAAAGAGCAGGCTTATGGTTTGACAATCTTAATACAAGTAGAGCTAGATCTGGAAAGGAGAAGATCATGACTTGTACGACTTTAAAGAAGAAACTTCGTGCAAAATATATTCCTTGTGATTATGAACTAGAAAATTTCTTGAAGCTCACATCTTTGTCTCAAGGTAACATGAGTGTTTCTGAGTATACATCTGAATTTGATAGATTATGCTTTATTTGGGACTTGAAGGAGAACGAAACAAAGACGATTGCAAGATTTATTCTTGGATTGAACTTTCCTATATAAAAAAAGGTTAAATCAAGTCCATATATCTTGTTTAGTGATGTGTGCAATCTAGCTTTGGAATTTGAATTTCATCAACAAAAGGAGCAAGAAAAGAAATTGAAGTCTCCTTTTCAAAGGTTTAATGTTTCGAAAGACAATCAAGAAGTCGTTGTTGTCATGGAGAATGATGTTGATTTGGTTGTTGATTCTGCGATATTACCTTTGGAGTCTACACCAACTTTTGATGCAAAGGAGGAACAAGTTTCGATGGAAGTTATAACGGAGAAGCATGAAGAGAGTAAGTCACATCATGAGAAAGTCTTGCTTGTTAAAGATAATCAGATGGATACATCTCTTGAATTTGTGTGTAACAACATTGACGAAGAGAAAAAGTTAGTCGAGGAGACGTTTCAAATCAAAAGGTTGATGTTATGGATAATGATGCAAAAGAGGAAGAAGTTGATGTTATGGAGAATGATGCAAAAGAGGAAGAAGTTGCTATTACGAAGAATGATGAAAAAAAGGAAGCGGTAGAGAATGTGATTGCAATTATCGATGTTGTGAAAGATGAGAATAATAACATTACGATGGAACACATTGATTTTCTAGGCATTGACAACTTGTTGGAAAAACCTGGTTCTTCAAAATATCTTGTTCTTTTTAGGTTGCTTCCAAAGATATTGGTCATGGAGTTAAAATTTGATGCTTTTGACTTCTACAAGAACTTATCTCGTTGTGTGCTTATTCTTAAATACTTTAGAACTCGAGGACGAGTTTTCTTCAAAGGAGATGAGAATGATGAGGATCAGGGAATGAATATTTTAATTGGTAAATATTTTATATTATTATTCATGAAGGATTCGAGTTAGAATTTGTGGGAGAGTTGGGTCAAGAAGCTTACTTGGACAAGAAAGAATAAAGTAGAGACGAATGAAGCTTGGACACGAAGCTGATTATTATCTATAATTATTAAGTAGATTTTGGCTTGCAAGTTTTTACCTTTCACTTGAAAGGGTTTTTCTTGTTTTAAGCAATTAGGGTTTTATTTTCCTGTTTGGATTCGGTTTTATGTATTTTCTATTTGGAATGGGTTTTCAAATGCGTTTCCTGGATGGATTTAGATAATAGCTAATCTTCAAGCTGGTATTGGATTGCTCTTGGATTCCTATTGGGTTTAGGTTATTGTCTAAGCCTATATATACCCATCTAATTTAATGTTTTAGGGGGATAATGTATGTTATAAACTTTTGTTTTGAGATAAACTATGATTAGTTTTTCTTTCCTCTAAACTTCAATTACTGGATTGTTTTGAAGGTTAGATTCAAATTACTTAGTTTCTGGATTGATCTAAGTTATTTGAGATTCAAAGTTCACGTTTCTGGATTGATCGTGTTCTTTTGAAATATCCTTATTTTTTTTCTTGTTTTCTTTATTCGTGGAGCGATCCATATCAGAGAGGAAAGTCCTGCCAACAGCTAAATAAATTGAATCTCTTCCATCAATAGCCATTTATATTAACACTTCATCAACATCCATAAGCTCCTTTTGCACTATAATGAGAGTTCCTGCATGAGTAAGATATCATCACACACTGAATGTCCTCACTCTCGGCTTCCATCTTTCATTCATCATTACCCATATGCTTTAAATCTTCATGGCTCTACGCTGGCTCACCAAATTTCTCCGCATTGACTTGCTTCTCCTCATAGTTAAAAAACATGGAATGAAAAGTTCTTTTTGCTTTTAATTTCAAGAACCATGGCTTATAGTAATCAGGCACAACGATCCCTATGCCGCATTAGCCTAAATATTCGATACAAAAAGAGATCAAGGCAACAATATAACAAATTAGATCATCTAGAAAATCTTGGTAGCCTGCAAACTCTTCAAGATGACGAACTCTCAATTCTAGTACTCTTACCTCATGAAAAATATCCATGTGAATGGCAAATCATAAAAAGTATAGATGTTTCAAGGTCTAGGAAATAAGAGTATGAAGAAACAAACTAACTTTAATATCCCTGTGATATTCTTTTCTTTGGCGTAGTGGGTAAGATGATTAGATGGTAATATTGGCACTACACAATGTCACAACAGCAACAAACATTCAATTTGCTTTCTTATAAGCAACAAATTAAGACTGGGATATTGCAAAAGATGATTCGAATTATACAAATTCAGTGGAGTATTTTTTTTCAGCATTTTTAGGCACCTTAATTGGGGTTACTGTTCATTATCATGAGCTCAAGGCTCAGACCAGCAACTTAGACGCTTTTTTTTATTATCAAAAGTCCCAATTGCTTTATATTACATGTAAGTACAATCTTAATGGTTACTTGTTTACCAACAAAATTGCCCAAAATCAATGGCATAGGTATATCTTCTTGAGCCTGTATGAATGTTAAAGAATGTATATTACCTTATCTTTTTAGTTTAAAAATTTAGCAGCAGTGTTTCCAACCATTATTTTGACAACATGATCCATGATAATGACAATCAGGATAAATGACAAATCTTCAGCTAAGACTAATAAACGAAACCTACATGCATAAAGATAAAGGCATTGCGATAAGTAGGTTATTCAGAGCTAAGCATGATATTGTATTGGTTAAAATATAATCTATTTCAGTAGCGTAACTAACCTCTTCTCAACAAATAGAATGTTGTTTCGCTTACATTTTTCATATTTAGATCTTTTTCCTACTTTTTTTACTCTCCTCATAACATTTTGGACAACTATAATACCACCAGTTTTCAACGTCTTTAATCTTGACAATTCTGAAGGTGCAAATAACACTTTTCTGCAATTTTATTACATGCGAAATCAATTACAATATAAATTCAACGATTGACATTAATGTGTTAAAACTCTGAGACTTGAACCACAAACCTTTACATCGTATGTTCCGGAATTTTCGTTCAGCTCCTTCAGTGTTAGATTCTCAATGGAAGGAACAATTGTAACTTCATTTGTCAATTAATTGTAATGAATTCCCAGGACTCTTGTATTCTTCCTCCTCTAACCAGTTTTGTAAAAAAATAGTATTAAAATCACCAATCTATCTTAACCTTATAAGTTGTCAATAGAACAAATCATTTGCTGATGTTATTGTTAAATTTCCACTTAAATGTTACAAAGAAGCATAATATTTAAACATGGCTCACATTTCTGAAACATCCTCAACGTCGATGTTCACATTGTGAGACAGTCTTTTTAAGTTAAGATTGTACGATAGTCTCCACGTGTAAGTTTTGGTAATTTGTCAAAATACGAAAGTGAAAAATCAATTTACTACTTTACTTAGTAAATTCCGAAAGATTATTCAAAGTGACGCTTTCTCGTACTAATAATTAATTTAGATAAGGAATGTCAGTGAAATGATATTTTCTAGTCTAGATTATTTGTGGTACATTTTTAAAGCAAAGTCAAAAAGGCACAAATATCGAAATACTCCGAACACTAATTTTGTGAGTCGTAAATGCTAGATTTATTCTAGATGGTGTTCATTTTAAAGGATTTAATCCTCAAACATATTCGATATATATTCAAAGTAATATTTTCAAGATTGCCTTATTTATTGACTTGCAGAAAGAATAAAAACAAATTTTATCCGGAATCCTTAACGGCTTTCACTTAAATGGATAAATCTGTAAAATATTTAAAATAAATATTCTGCGGACTTCATAGTCATCATTAGTTGAGGAATATTATATTTGAATATATTTTGAGTCAAAACCTTAGCCAAAACGTCGACAAGTTACGACAAAAGGCTAGAGTATTTTATCTTGTCGCGTAAGTGCATTTTATCGAAATATTTTTGGATAAAATACCTAGACACATTATTTTGACTTGAAATTTTTAGGATGTCACTAAAATGGTCAAAAAGAATTTTAGACAAAATTTCACGATTTTTAATGACTTTTTTCCCGGACCCCTAAAATCGACTCGTAATTGATTTTTCGGTCATTTAAAAGTAATAGAAGGACAACTCTTTTTAAAGTGAAATTTTAACCATATTCTTCTGGGAATATTTCAAGATGATTCCCAAAGTTTCATAATTTTTAAGATATTTTTCAATTTATCTTAATATAATGGGTGTTGCGTGCTAATATGCGAAGTTTTGGTTTATTCGACTAAAACGAAACTATTATACAACTACTATTGTAGAGCATAATGTAATGTAATATGTAATAGAGGATATCTATAACTCAACTAGGATAAAAGATAAATAATATTAAATCTATACAGGGATCGTGAAATTTGAAGAACATGCACTAACAAGGATCAAGTCGCTGAAAGAAGTTCATTAACATGTTCAAGCCTTAGTGACAGAATAAGATGTACAGCTGATTCAGTTGAAGAGCCAAAAAGATTCCATGTATTTACATAATTTGAAGATACTGCTACAGGCTAATCAATTGGAATGTAACGAAGGGGTGAAGATCAACATCAGTGCTAGTCACTTGTGAACCAGACCAGCGCACTAAGTGTCAGCACATACGAGAAGGATCAACACATTAATTTACAGAAAGAATTTCCAAAGCCTATTGACGATCAAGGACAGACATAATATTTCAAGGTACTGTCAAAAATTAATTTACTCTCTGAACATTAAATAAGTAACAGATTAATTAATTATTTATAACAAATAATTAAATTAATCTAGTACTTGAATTATTTTCAGAGATGAATTAAAATAGCAGAATAAAACAGAAGAAAGAAGCCCAAGAGATACAAAAATAGTATTACTATGCATAGTTACTATGTAAAGTTACTATGCACGGTTATTATGCACAGTTACTATTTGGGGTTGGTGTAATAGTGCCCGGTTACTATTTGGGGTTAGTAAAATAGTGTCCAGTTACTATTTGGGGGTTGTTGGAATAGTGCTTGGTTACTATTTGGGGTTGTTGGAATAGTGTCAAATAGTGACTTTCTATAATATATAAATAGGCCTATTGTATTTCATTTCAAAACACACCTCAACACACAACTCTCTCTTCTCTCTCTTATATCTTCTCTGTGTAAGCTGCTAGACAGTCCATCTAGTAGGAAAGCCGGCTTAGCCTGCTTTCAGGAAGTGTTGGGTAGAAGGTCCTCGTGCCTAAACTATCCTTAGGAGTGTAAGCTGCTAGACAGTCCATCTAGTAGAAAAGTCGGCTTAGCCCGCTTTCAGGTAGTGTCGCTTAGAAGGTCATCGTGCCTAAACTATCCTTAGGAGTGTTCAGGTTTTGAAGCTAATCCATTGGATTAGAAGTTGTAACACCCCTTTGAGTTTATTATCAATAAAGATATATTCTCGGAATTATTTTTTTTGGCAGTATCGTATTCAACCCCTCCTTCTACGATACTTTGGGACCTAACAATTGGTATCAGAGAAAACTTCTAACATACAAGAAGTTTAAAGATCACCACCATGGGAATGAAGGATATAGGAGTGAAAATACCAGTTCTTGACAAAGATAATTACTTTCACTAGAAAGTAAAGATGCATTTATATCTCTTATCCATTGATGAAGGTTACGTAAACTGCATCGAGAAAGGCCCTCATATTTCTATGAAGGTTAATACTGCAGTTGGAGCAACAGCTGGAACTGCAGCTGCTGGAAGGCCTATTCCCAAACCGCCAGCAGAATTCACAGAGGCAGACAAAGAAGAAGTCCAGAAGGACAAGAAAACCATGAACATACTGTTCAATGGAATTGATCAAGACATGTTCGATAATGTCATAAACTGCACCACTGCCAAGCAAGTGTGGGACACTATACAAACACTCTGTGAAGGGACTGAGCAAGTTAGAGAGAATAAGATGCCACTACACCATATAATGGCTATAGCAACTCCTGAAAATTGTTGCTAAAGGGCCTAATACCGTTGCCATAGATGCTATGGCAATGCTTTTGCAAAAATTGGGCGTGAACTTTGCTTGGGTTGCAATAGGTCCCTATAGCAACGAATATAGTACCATATAGCAATGCTTTAATATCATTGCAAAAGTTTGTTATAGCAACGTTTTCCAGTCTATAGCAACAATTTAAATTCATTGCAATAGGCTATAGCAACCATGTTTTGGATATTTATTGCAACGTTTAAGGTGGCAATGGCAACACATTTCTGTTTAATAGCAATGCTTTTAGTAAGGAATTAACAATAAATGGCAACATATTATGAGGCAATAGCAATGCTTTTCTTTAAAAAAAAAATGGACATGACCCATTTGTTCATATGGAAATCCACCATTAACATGGTATTTCATACACACCAAATATCCAAAAAAGTACCTTGGTACATCATTATCACCTGCCCAAAAGCAGTACCAAAACCATTCGGACTACATTGTCTACATAGCCATTCAACGTCTAACGATTAAATGGAATCAAACGACGACATAGACGTGGTACAATTAAAGTTTACAATATTCACCAAAAGCTTAGATATAAATTAAATGAAAATGCTCCAAAGTCATGCATCTGCATCTTCATCTGCCTTATCTCCATCCTGGACAGATTTATCACACAATTCTTCAACATTGATTTTCAAAATGGGATTCTCCTCAGCTATTTTTTCCAAAATTCTTTTTAGTTTCTAGTTCACCATTTACTTGCAGGTTGCATGAATGATACTAGCAGATTTTTCTCGCAACTCAATGCTTCCAACTTTTGAGACTGCTGCTCCCGCAATAAGAAAAGAAGTATTACTTAGATCTTCAACCATCACATTTGTAAAAATGGTCTGAAATCAGGCAAACAAGATGTGACACCTTGTAATGAAGAATCTATGCGCAAAAGAGTCACTTTCAACTTTCAAGTGCTCTTTCTCAGTTCCTGGTTAAACAAAATTATCAATCCATGTCAGATACAAAATGTATCTAAACCCGAATCTTGTGTAAAATGTATCTTTTTGTTGCACTTAGTTCTGCTAAACACATTCATATATTTGGAGCAAGTACCTGCATGTATTATTTCAGAATTCTACCAAAACAGAACATATGATCTTTACGGTGGTGACGATACACAAGGCTTGAAAAATTATTTGAGCAATTTATAAGAAAAATGTGGTGATATAGGATATGATGCAAAATCGTGGTTAGCAAATAGAATACAAGGCTTAATCTCTGCTCCCTAATCAAGAGAAAAATCATTCTATAACCCAATGTTGTACCAAGTAAAAACATTTTCTAATTAGATATATTCACAAGATACAATTAGTTAAAAATCCAATCTTTTTAATCTTTGTCTAGAAATGATACAAGAACATCTAATACAAGACAATCTCAAAATTAACATAAAGATCAATTAAAAACACATCAAAATATAATACAAATTGTGGGGAGATGCATAAATTATGTAGAAATTAGAGAAATGCAACCAAGTGTACGATCGATTATGTGTATAGAGTTGTACTTACCATGTGTCTTGAGCCTCCAAAGAGCTTGAAAATTGTATAAATATGTATGTCTATGTATGTATGTATCTGCAGATTTTATACACGACTCTACGCCGCGCTTTACTTCTCAGCAGTTGGAAACCAAAATGCTACAAGATTCTTTTCCCTTCCTCTTCCTGTAGGCTGTATGTTCCTAAATCCTAATCCTATGCTAAATAAATTATTTAAATATACAAATTAATAAATTATATCCTTAAAACTTAAATGAGAAGTTTTGAGCTTACAAATTTTAATCATCTATCCAAATCGTCTGTCTACTGATTATTTATTTATATATTTATGTAACTAAGATTATCATAATTGACTTGTAAGTATCATTGGCTGATAAAGAGACAGTTTACAGTTTTGAAGGTTCAAGTCTTCTACCCATTTTCCAAAGTATTTACCGGAGTAGCAGTAGATGCAAAGTCTGTTCTTGATGCAGATTCAGAACCCTCGATAGCTGATACTTACAACCACTACAAACACAATAAATAAAACATCATAAACACAAAAACTCTAATTACACTAATTAAAACATCATAAACATCGATAAAATCTCAATTATGAAATCAGTATTCTTAACAAAATCCCAAATTAAAAAAACCTCAAATTCACAAACCAACAATTTTTTTTGAAACTAACGTATATACTTTCATATACTCAAGTAAAAGCTCAATATATAGAACATACACGCTCGATTAAACATACATACTTGATTAAACATATACACAGAACATACATACTCGATTTGAGAAGAAGATGTACATTTTTCGAGCTTCAGTGTTCAGTATTCTGTAGTGTTCTTCGAGCTATGATTTTCTTCAGGGTGCTGTTCTTCTTTCTTCTTCGATTGTGTGTTTGTTGGTGTCTGTGTGTGTTTGTGTCTATTTTTGTTTTCTTTTGTTTTATTATTATTCATAAGTCCGCTAAAAAAAATTTAGAAGCCCGCCCATTTGTTTACAAAATTTTCAAAAGCCCGCTTAATTTTTTGGCCCAAAAATGATGTCTTATAGCAAGGCGTTAAAAATCATTGCAATAGATAACAAATTTTACAATATGTAACGGTTTTTCACTTCAATTGTAACGGTTTTGAAAAGCATTACAATATATCTAATTTTGTAAAAACTTGTCAAGCAATAGCAACGGTTTTTAACATGTCTGGTTGCCATAGCCAATCTATGGTGTAGTGTGCAACTCCTCATACAGCAGTATGAACATTTTCACTTTAATTCAGGTGAAAGTTTAACTGATATATTTAGCAGATTTCAAAAACTGTTAAATGGGCTAAAGCTGTATGGGAGAGTATATGAAACCAAAGATTCCAACCCAAAATTTTTGAGGTCTTTACCTAAAGAATGGAAGCCAGTGACAGTCTCATTGAGAAATTCTCAAGATTACAAAGATTTCACACTTGAGAGACTATATGGAATTTTAAAGACCTATGAGCTCGAGTTGCAACAAGATGAAGAAGTTGAGAAGAGCCAGAAGAAAAGTGGAAGTGTAGCTTTGGTGGCCAAAATTCCAACAAACCAAGATGGAGAGAAGATGAAGAATGTGGAAGCCACGCCAAGTCAAAGAACTTGTGAAGGTGGAGCTGCAACTAGCCAAGGTAAAAGCAAGATGATTGAAGAACCTGATGCATTAAGTGAGGATGAAGCTGAAGATCTAGATGAGTATTTGGCATTTCTATCAAAGAGATTTTCGAAGCTAAGATTCAAGAAGAATCCAGCAGAAGCCGGAAATTCAAGAAAAGCTATCAACCGAACAAGGATGTGGTTGAAAGATCAAAGATCAAATGCTATAGCTGTGGAATTGCTGGTCACTTTGCCAATGAATGCAGAAAATCCAAAGCTGAAAAAGAGAAGAAACAGTTCGAGACTGTTGATTACAAAAAGAAATACTTTGATCTTCTCAAGCAAAAGGAAAAAGCATTTGTTTCTAGAGATAATGATTTGGCAGCTGGAGGAGACTCAGATGCAGAAGAGGAGTTTGTCAATCTTGCACTCATGGCAAATGAAACTGATGAAGAGGCTAGTTCAGCAAGCAACCAGGTATACTCTACAAACCTAACTGAACTTTCCAAAGATGAATGTGATAATGTTGTTAATGAAATGTCTAATGAATTGTATAACATGCATGTCAAATTAAAATCGCTTAACAAGGAGAACAAAAAGATTAAAGATCTTAATGCTAAGATAGGTGATAGGAATACTCTGTTAGAAACTCAACTAATTGATTTTGAAGCAATGAAAAGAGATTGCCAGGATGCTAAGAATGAGTTACTTGAGGCTCTGAAAAGAGAAGAGTGTTTAATAAAACAGTTAAAAGAGGAACAAGACTTAATTGCTAAGTGGAAGGGATCAAAGGATAAAACTGAAGAAATTTATAGTATACAAGGAGTTGATTCTTTTCACAAATTAGCAGAAGTTAAGTTAGATGTTGATAGGAAAGTTGCTTCAAACAGTGATTTAGTCGAAAAAGAATGTTCTTTGAGACTTAAGTCTGTTAG
Source organism: Saposhnikovia divaricata (assembly GCA_036435485.1). Lineage (NCBI taxonomy): Eukaryota > Viridiplantae > Streptophyta > Magnoliopsida > Apiales > Apiaceae > Saposhnikovia > Saposhnikovia divaricata. Next base: position 41,051,823 of record CM071601.1, on the reverse strand, counting down.
CAAAGCAACTTTAACTAAATTGAATAAAAAGTACGGGCCTGTCAATAAGAACTTTGTTAATGGAGAGTGTAGCAAAACAAAGTCAGTTGAACAAGGAAACATAGGCAACTTGTCAATCAAGAAATTGAAGGATAAGTTAGAAAAGACTGAACCTAAGGCTAAGGCTAATAAGAAGAATAGAAATGGCAAGGTAAGAATTAACAAACATAGTAATTACACACATGATAAATATGCTCCTCGAAAGGAATGTGTGAACTGTGGTAGTGTTAATCATTTATTTGTCAACTTTAAATCTGTTAAGAATGCTTCTGTGCCTAGTATGCCTAAGTCAGTACCTATGCCTGCTATGAATGTTATGCCAAATATGTTTGTCCAGCCTGCTCATGCATCTAGTCATTATGCTAACATGCCATTCATGTATAATCCATATTACAATGCTTTTAATATGCCTCAGTTGCCATGGATGATGAATAACATGTTTGCACAGACTATGCCAAATTATACATCCAGTTTTAATGCATGTGAGCAAGTGAAACAACCTATTTTTTAGAAACCTACACCAAGAGTTAAGTTTGATTTAACTCAATCAGAACCCCTGGGTAGTAAGGGCTTGAAAAATAAGAAAAAGGCTAACAAGGCAGGACCCAAGAAAACTTGGGTACCAAAATCAACTTGATTTCATTTTGATGTGTGCAGGGACACAAAAAGAATCTTTGGTACCTAGATAGTGGTTGTTCTAGGCACATGACTGGAGATTCTACCCTGCTCACTAAGTTTGAGGAGAGAGCTGGCCCTAGCATTACCTTTGGAGACAACAGCAACGGATATACTAGAGGATATGGCTTGATTTCACAAGGGAATGTTGTCATTGAAGAAGTAGCACTGGTTGATGGACTTAAGCATAACTTGCTAAGTGTCAGCCAACTGTGTGATAAAGGCCAGAATGTCTGGTTCACATCTGAAGCTTGTGTCACTTTCAAGAAAAGTGACAACAAGGTAGTGTTGACAGGAGATAGAAGAGGAAATGTGTACATTGCTGACTTCAATTCAACAAATGCAAACATGACTACATGTCTTCTCAGCAAGGCAAGTGTAGATGAAGGTTGGCTTTGGCATAAAAGACTATCACACTTGAGTTTTAAAGCAATGAATAAGTTGGTAAAGAAGGATGTGGTTAGAGGTATTCCAAAATTGGATTATTCCAAGGATGGATTGTGTGATGCATGCCAGAAAGGGAAGCAGAAGAAGGCCTCTTTCAAATCAAAGTCAATGTCATCAATTGATCAACCCTTGCAACTACTTCACATGGATCTCTTTGGACCAGTCAATGTGTTGTCAATCTCAAAGAAGAAATATTGTCTTGTGATTATTGATGATTTCTCAAAATTCTCTTGGACATTCTTTCTGCACTCTAAGGATGAGGCATATGAAGTCATTATAAATCACATCAAGATAGTCAACAACAATCCTTTACTCAAAGTAAGGAGAATCAGAAGTGACAATGGAACTGAGTTCAAGAATTCTATAATAAGATAGTTTTGTGAAGAAGAAGGAATTATCCAAGAATTCTCTGCACCAAGAACTCCTCAACAAAATGGTGTAGTGGAAAGAAAGAACAGAACTCTAATTGAAACTGCAAGAACAATGCTTGAAGAGTCTAAGCTACCAACATACTTCTGGGCAGAAGCTATAAACACTCCATGCTACACTCAGAATATTTCTTTGGTCAATCAAGCAAAAGGCATGACACCTTATCAACTTTTCAAAGGCAAGAAACCAACAATCAACTTTTTGCATGTCTTTGGATGCAAATGCTTTGTACTAAAAAATCATGGTGAGCATCTTGGAAAATTTGATTCAAAGGCAGATGAAGCTATCTTTGTTGGATACTCAGCTGAAAAATCCTACAGAGTCTACAACCTGAGACTAAACATTGTAATGGAGTTTATACATGTTGTCTTTGATGACAAGAAAATATCTGGTCTAGTAGATGAAGGTTTTCATGAGTCTCACTCATTTGAGAATGAGAGAAGTGGTGAAGAAAGTGAAGATGATGATGAAGAATGGAGAAGCTATAGGGGCATGGTTGGATCTTTTTTATACTTAACAGCTAGTAGACCTGATATTATGTTTGCTACATGTTTATGTGCTAGATTTCAAGCTGATCCTAGGGAATCTCACTTAGTAGCTATTAAAAGGATTTTCAGATATCTCAAGGGAATACCAAACCTTGGCATTTGGTACCCTAGAGATTCTGGTTTTGATCTAACTGGTTACTCAGATGCAGATTATGCAGGTTGCAAAATGGATAGAAAAAGTACCACAGGAACCTGTCAATTCTTGGGAAACAAGCTGGTCTCATGGTTCAGTAAGAAGCAGAACTCAGTATCTACCTCAACTGCAGAGGCTGAATACATAGCAGCTGGTAGTTGTTGTGCACAGATTCTATGGATGAGAAATCAACTACTTGACTATGGAGTTAAAGTTAAAAAGATTCCAATTTTCTGTGACAACACTAGTGCAATTGCAATATCACAGAATCCAGTGCAACATTCTAGAACCAAGCACATAGACATCAGATACCATTTCATCAGGGAGCATGTGATGGAAGGCATTGTGGAACTGCATTTTGTTCCTAGTGAAAAACAGTTGGCAGACATTTTTACTAAAGCTTTGGATGAAGCAACCTTTTCAAGGTTGGTAAGTGAGCTTGGTATGTTAAATTTCACATGATCTTTTAAAATGTCTGTTCAATTAGTTGCAGCCAGTGAACTTCATTCTCTGGATTTTGTTTGTTTTATTTGCTTATCTGTATGATTATTCTGGAGATATCATTGTAGCACAATTAAGTAAATATTTTATTGACATATATCAATTAATGATATTTTGTTAATTTTATGTCTATTTAATTGTGAGTTTATCTGATTATTGTGGATTAATTCTTGATTTACTGTGTGATTATTTTTAAATCCATAATAATTAGAAGCATTAAATATGTGTATATGTGTATAGGCTGATAGGTTTCGGTGATAAGATGTTTTTCGGCTGACAGGTTTCGGTGATAAGATGTTAGCCTTCATTGTTGATTCATGAAATGTGGCTACCTAACATGGTGGCTACCTAACATGGTTGACAATTTACTACTTGTTGTGGAGAGTTTGAATTCTTTAAACATAACATGTCACTATCTCACCTAACCCACTAAACCTTGAAACCATATAAATGATGAGTTTTTGTTTGTGTTTAACATCATCATTTTTCAGATATACAGAGCATATACACACAATTGCTGAATATTTCGAGCTTTGATCGGAAAGATCTCTTAATCTAGCTGGTGGTTTTTAGATCGGATTTCATATTCTTGCTTTATACAATATCCTTTATAAAAACTAACTCTTGTTTTTGAATTTCCTCAAAGTTTTGAAAATGACATTGCAGGGAAGCTTTTTAATTATTAAAGTTAATCCTGTTTCCATTCAGCAAATCGAAACCATTCAGGATGAGCAATTTCGGGCTTGGACACAATTTCTGAATGAACATTCATTAATTCGATATGCTTTAGTTACACAAGTGCAGCTTAACCATGATGCATTGCGTGAACTATATTGCAGTGCGGTTAACACTTCTTGACAGGACGGGTATGCAATCACATATCAACTATTTGGTAGGTCGATTAGGGTCACTGAACAAGATGTTAATCGAATTCTCCATTTTCTTATGGAAAATCTCGTTTCTGATCCTACACCTGAACAGATTGAAATGTTCTTTCATTTTATCAGGTACCAAGATGGAAATTTCAATACTGGTACTCTTTCTAGAATGTTTCTAACTCAGTATTGGAATTTCTTCTTTCACACTCTTAACCATGTTTTTTCCTCAGATAGAACAAATCAAGATCGAATACCTAAATTTATTCAAAAAATAGGGTATGTGGTCGCCAATAATTTGAGGATTAATTTTGGAAAAATAGTGCTTGGTCAAATCATTTTAAAGATGAAACACTTAGAAACAAGAGATGTTCAGACTCAAAATGTCAAATGTCTATATCCAAGGTTTCTATAGCTAATATTAAATGATTTTTTGAATGATGAAGACAGGGCACGCTTGGAAAATGGTCAAAAGGTGGAATGTTCTTCCATGAAGATGAATGTAATTAATTACATAAACAAAAAGAAATATACGGATGTGCCTACAGTCCTAACTGAATATCTAAAGACTATCCCACTTCCGTTGTTACCAAGACCAGTGAGAGCGGGTATACGACAAGGTAATATTTCAATCCCTGCTATTCCAACCTCTGTATTCCCTATTGTGTCATAGGAAATACAATTTCCACAGCTCTTAGTGGCCATCTTACCCGACCAAGAGCAGGAAATCCCACCGACTCTAACACAGGTCGAAGAGCCCATTCTACAAATGCAAACACAAACACAACAAACTCCTACACCTCAATTGTCACTTAAACGACCATCCATCAACACTTTTGAGTGAGATAGTGCCTCAGCAGCACCACATAAGGAGTTAGTTACATCAACCGCTCTACCTCATTCTAAACGGAGTAAACCCAATGAACCTGAGGTAGCGGCAACTGTTAGTGAAACAATTCTTCCTTATCCAATGAGTGAAAATGTAAATGAGGTTGAATTGATGGGAACAACTATCTTGAGTTCCATTTCATGGAACATAAGAGTGGTTGATGATCTTTCTAAAGATCAAATGCCTTCACAGGCATCCGAGGTGGAATTACCTACCTCAATAACTGCTGGTGAATCTTCCATTTTACGGAAAGATCCATCGGTAGGTGGTTCTTTTATGAACCAATTGTCTTCACAGACATATGAGGGAAACTTGGGTTTTGTGCCATTTAATCGATTCAAGTTTAACCTCCCAGAGGGAAAATCTCTGGATCTCTTTCGAGATTTACCACTCTTTTACCAGTGGTCGGCAACTCACTTCACGCGAGGATGGAAGCTCACGAACTTTCATTGCACCATCTGTGACCTCTGAAAAAGGGGCTAGGATGATTTCATTTGTAGGTACACATCTCGGTGGAAGCTCTGGAAGAGAGTTGAGGGAAACACAAACAGAACATGTAAGTGTAACCCAAACCACTAAACCGAGTGAATATAGAGTGTTGAGTGAAACACCTGCAGAACGTATGAGTGAGCAACCTACTCAACCACATGCACCTGTAACCAGAAAGGAATACAACAGACTCCTTACACGGGTCCAAACAATGGAGAAAGAGTTGTCAAATATCTGTAAGTCCATTGTAGAAATCAAAAATTTGCAACTTATTCAACATGATGCATTCCAGGTTCAATTAAGTTCCATGGCAGCCCAGTTTAGTCATGCAATTAATTCCTTGGTGAAGACAGCTTCGTCCAATTTACCAACTCCACATCCTACTATTCTGGAGGATAACCCAACTGAGGGGGAGAAGGTGGATGGGCAAGAAGCTACTATGCGTAATAAGGGCAAGGAAAAGGTTGTTGACACGGAATTAACTTTATTTTTGGAAAGGAAAAGCTAATTGGATTATTAGTGCTATGTGGAAAGAAAGCAAATGCAAACTTGAAGATATGTTCAGTCTAAAGGAACAATTGTCTTAAACTTGGTTAATTTTAGAAATCTGGAAAATGTATATATATGATCCAGAATGCGCTTTAATATTATTTATCTTTGTATTTTATTTTTGTTGTATCAGTTGAGTTATCCTCTAGGGATTTGCTTGTCAAACCCTAACAATCAAATAGGGGGAGATTGTAAAGCATAATGTATTGTAATATGTAATAGAGGATATATATAACTCAACTAGGATAAAAGATAAATAATATTAAATCTATATAGGGATCGTGAAATTTGAAGAACAGGCACCAACAAGGATCAAGTCACTGAAAGAAGTTCATTAACATGTTCAAGCCTCAGTGACAGAATAAGATGTACAGATGATTCAGTTGAAGAGCCAAAAAGATTCCATGTATTTACATAATTTGAAGATACTGCTACAGGCTAATTAATTGGAATGTAACGAAGGTGTGAAGATCAAGATCAGTGCTAGTCACTTGTGAACCACACCAGCGCACTAAGTGTCAGCACATACGAGAAGGATCAACACATTAATTTACAGAAAGAATTACCAAAGCCTATTGACGATCAAAGACAGACATAATATTTCAAGGTATTGTTAAAAATTGATTTACTCTCTGAACATTAAATAAGTAACAGATTAATTAATTATTTATAACAAATAATTAAATTAATCTAGTACTTAAATTATTTTCAGAGATGAATTAAAATAGCAGAATAAAACAGAAGAAAGAAGACCAAGAGATACAAAAATAGTATTACTATGCGCAGTTACTATGCAAAGTTACTATGCACGGTTACTATTTGGGGTTGGTGTAATAGTGCCCGGTTACTATTTGGGATTGGTGAAATATTGTCCGATTACTATTTGGGGGTTGTTGGAATAGTGCTCGGTTACTATTTGGGGGTTTTTGGAATAGTGTCAAATAGTGACTTTCTATAATCTATAAATAGGCCTATTGTATTTCATTTCAAAACACACCTCAAAACACAACTCTCTATTCTCTCTCTTATATCTTCTTTGTGTAAGCTGCTAGACAGTCCATCTAGTAGGAAAGCCGGCTTAGCCCGCTTTGAGGAAGTGTCGGGTAGAAGGTCCTCGTGCCTAAACTATCCTTAGGAGTGTAAGCTACTAGACAGTCCATCTAGTTGGAAATTTGGCTTAGCCCACTTTCAGGAAGTGTCGGGTAGAAGATCCTCGTGCCTAAACTATCCTTAGGAGTGTTCAGGTTTTGAAGCTAATCCATTGGATTAGAAGTTGTAACACCCCTTCGAGTTTATTATCAATAAAGATATATTCTCGGAATTATTTTTTTTGGTAGTATCGTATTCAACCCCGCCTTCTACGATACTTTGGGACCTAACAACTATACTTATATATCTGATAAATATATAAGGATTGGGGACCAAGTAAAAGAAAATTTCCAGGAAAGTGCTCTTGCTAATTGTTTATTAGTATGTGCCAAGTGTCATGTTCTTATTTGCTCTCTTTTACAACATTTTGGCTATAAATATCCCATCACCCCCACCCATTTCACTTGAGCTTTTTGTGTCCTAGAAGTGCTGATATTTTCTCTCTAGAAATCAGCCTTCTTAGAGTACCAAAAACCTCCAAAAAGATTTGGATAACAACGCTTTGTTGCTCCATTTTTTAACATCTTAAAAAGCTTTGTTGTTAGTCCATTTCTTGAGCTTTTAAGCACCATTCGGCCATCACTCTTGGGGCAGCTCTTGAGCTCATTTTTAGCAGTCCCCAAAGTGTTCTTAAACGTGGTTTGAGTCACCCTTTTATCCTTCTTGAATTACACTCAAGTGGTGCTCAACTAGGCCTTGTTTAAGTGGTGTTTTTGGTCCTCTTCTTGCACTTCTAACAAACCATTCAGCATTTACTTTCAAGGCAGCCTAGTGCTCATTTTTAACAGCCTTGTAAGTGCTCTTTATTGTTCATTTGAGTCACCTTTGGTACCTCCTTGGTTGCCTCTCTTTTGGTGCTCAAATCCGGCCATATTGGTAGTGTTTTGGACCTCTTTTCTTGCTCTTCTTCTTGCTCTCGGCCAAGCCTCTTTAGGCAGTTTGTGTGCACGTTTTTAATAGTCCTTAAGTGGTCTTGTTTGTGCCCTTGAGTCACCATAATAAACTCCTTGAATACTCCTTGGTTGGTGCTCATTTGGCTTGAGCTTTGATTGCACTTTGTCACCAAAATATACACTTGTTCTTGACATTTTTCGTGTAGTGTATATTGACAAGTTGTGCAGATTTTTGAAGAGCTTCTTGAAGTGTTTACTTGCTCTTCTTTAAGTCCTTAACAACCTCTTGATAATACTTGGTTGAAAGGCTAAGAACATCTTTTGATTTGTGCTTAAAAGGTGCATAAACAAGTGATTTAAACTTGTTATTCCTTAAATCAAAAGAGAGCTTCTTAACTTGGTTTATACTAGTCCTTTTAATCTTACTTGAGCTTAAACGTTTAAGGACTAAACCAAGGCATATTGAACTTTTTCTTAATCGAAACAAGGTTCAAATCTTTCGGCTCCTTTTGGTTGCTCCATTCGGCCGAAGCATATAGACAAGGTGTTGTCTATCAAGAGGAGGTACTTAACATCTCATATACTCCTCTTTAAGTCCTTAGTAACCACTTGACTTATTCTTGGTTATAAGGCTAAGATCTATCTTTTGATTTGTGTTTTAAAGTTGCATAAACAAGTTGTTTAAACTTGTTAGCTTTAAATCAAAAGAAAGGTTCTTATCTTGGTTTAAAATAGTCCCTTGAACCTTAATTGGACATAACTATTTAAGGACTAAACCAAGCATCTTGAACTAGTTTCTTAACCGAAACCAAAGTTCATTATATTCGGCTATTTGCCCGAATTAACTCTATTACGTGTTTACATTTTCTCGCACTAATTTAACGCATAATATCGGCCCTCATTTTTGTCCTATAGACAAGTGAGTTACTTTTATGTACGTGTGAGTTGTGATTATATGCTTGTGTGTGGTGTGCTTAATTGATTGTTTGTGTGTGTTTTATATTCACGCATTTTACCTTCCGCACTAGCATTAACGCGTAATAGCGTCCCTCGCTTTGTCGAGCTATATATATATATATATATTCGGCTATATAGAAGCCATATACAAGTGTTGTTGTGATAACACTAATATTTGTCGATATTAAGTAGCTTGTTCTATATTCCCCCGAATATAAGCAACTCGCTCTAGCTTCGATAAATCAAGGCCCTTTGGCTAAGAAATATTATTTTCGACCATTTCATTGTTGATCTCGGTCTTATAATATTTCAATACAAGTGTTTAACATTTGTATACCTTGAGTTAGAAGCTTGTTTAATATTCTACGGAATATTTTTAACTCGCTCTTTCTCGTATTTATTTGTGTTGTTTTACACAAGTAAATTGTATATTTAATTTTATTTATATTCGGCCACACCAAATATTTATATAAATTAATATACCTGATTTGTATTAACGTAGTCTAACTCGTTAATATTTATATATCCTCCCTCTTGATCTAGTATTGGATACTAGTTCATTTTTATTTCGGCAAAATTAAAAGGTATTTTCAAGTCGTAGTACTTGTATTATATCCTTTGACGTGAGGTGAAGTGAAGTGAGGTGATTCTCGCTCTAAGACCCAAGCCTTAGATATGCTAACGGGGAGTTGTGTATCTTTTCACCGTGAAGGGGAGAAAAGACCCAAGATCTAAGACCTAAGACCCAAGACCGTTAAAGGGTGTAGATGCTAAAGTCTACGCAAAGGTTTTTCTTGCATAGTTTTGAGAAAGTAACTTGGAGTTACGTTTCGAGATAAAATTGTGTTAGAAATAATTGATGAGAACAGTGTTTAAGAGCTACAGCGACAAATCAGAGTTTAGCTGAAAGCAGTCAGAGTTTAGTTAAACACTGACAATGGAAGCTCGACAGAGTTTAGTTAAACTCTGTCTGGAGGAAGCACGTCTCCAGTCAATAGTGATTAAAGATTAATTGAAGATAATTATGGAAGCAATATCTTTACAGATTGGATAGTTGTTAAAAAGATTGAGTTGACTTAGGAGATGTGTAGCAATCATAATTGATAATATTTGTATAGCTGATTTATAGGAGAATCAATTATCGATTGTGCGTAGCTGTATATCTTTATAAATACAGTTAGGTTAACCCTAGAAGGGTATCGATCGTGTAACACAATATCTTTTCATTGTAACCTAAGCAGCTCTCTGTGATATTTTACATCACTGAGAGAGGAGTTAATTCCAAACAGTTTTTTAAAGTCTTTTAAGAACTTATTGTTATTCTCTCATACTTATTTGATTATAATTGTGTACTCGGCCTAACAATTGGTATCAGAACTTGATCTGTTAATTTAATACAGTTTAAGATCCACACACACACAACTATAATCAATGGCAGAAATTCCTCCTCCAACAACAGGCTCTAGTGCTGAGAAGGCTCAACCAGCAACTGTGAGCCGATATGAAACAATTAGGGTTCCTATTCTCAAGCCAGCAGAATACTCAACCTGGAAGGTTAAAATGACTATGTTTCTGGATGCTACAGATCCAGAATATCTTGACAGAATTTATGAAGGCCCTCATAAGCCTACAAAATTATCTGTTGTTACTTGTAATAACCCTAATTTTAGCAAAGCTACAGTGACCCCATGAATAGTAAATTTTGAGGATTTAAAGAAATGGTATGTAGGTACTCTATACTTGAAAGAGAAAATGAGTAAACAGGAACCATATTAGTGTTGTACAATGAAAATAAGTGAATCAAAATGACGATGAATTTCAGAAATTCCTGAATATGAATTTTTGAGGATTTTGAGTTCGAGTAAGCTTCTATTGGATATTAAGGAGTATGGAGATATTAAAGGAATTATATATTGAGGAATTAGTGAATTAGTATAAACTAAAGGATTATTAAGTGAAGGAAATACCAAAGGAATTTGGATTGTTAAATGATTTCAGAACCACTGAGATAATGAGGTATATTCGGAACGAATTACAATTAGACGAGTATGAAAACCAAACAACCAAGATTAGTAATATAACAGGGATACATACTACATTGTTAATTACCAAAGGTATTAGTATAATACTGAGGAAAAACAAGGAAAAAGAATTATGAGATCATGAACATGACATCACGTTCCACTAATACTTTTAAGGGTAAATTAGTACATTAGCAAGCCTTTAATCACAAATATCTTCCAAAGCTTCCAAGACAAGCTAGATTAACAAGAATTAAAGAAGATAAGATCAAAAAAATCAAGAGAAAATCTCTCCCTTCCATTCTTTCAATTCGGCCAAACAGTAACAGCCGGCTTAGAACGACCATAACTTCTTCGTTTCTCAGCCAAATTTTTCGTTCTTTAGCTTTTTAGAAAGCCCATGAGATAAGCTACAAGTCGTATTTCACAAGATTTTCCCAGAAAAGCAAGGTAAGGGGGTCGTTTTTCATGTTCTTTCAGCTGCAGTAAAATAGCTCCGAAAATCCTAAGTATGTTCTTGGTGTTTCTTGTTAGTTTAAGGTGTTATATGGTTGCTTAAGGATATCCCAAGGATTATTAAGTGTTATACAAGCTACAAGGAAGGTATATTACTTGAGACCCTAACTTGAATTATGAGTTTATGGTTGATTATGCTTAGTTTAGAAGTTAAGTTGTATAAAGCATGAAATCTTGATGATGTGGTTGTTGATATGTGTTTTAAGTTTGATATGGAAATTGTGATGTGAACTTGTAACCATGGTTGGGATGTAGACCACATGGTGTAGGGCTTGGATTGAGTGTGGAATGATGGTTTTGGAGCAATTAAAATATGGAAAGTATGAAAGTACAGCAGTTATAATGCCCGATTTTTGTTAGGATAGGAACTGCTCTATTTTGGACCCCTGTATCAGTACGATACCTTACTATCCAGTGTACCAATGGACCATTAAATGATAGAGCTTAGTTCATAGATCGTTTTGATATGAAGTACGTCAAAATCTGATGAACGGTTTAGGAGAAAAGTGGATTTTAGTGAAAGTCGTTCAAAAACCGGGAAATTGCAATTGTGCCAACTTTGAGGTTATAATTACCATACTTAGCCATTTTTAGAAATTATGAAATTTTGGGATAGTGTAGTAGGGTGGTCAGAGGACCATTTACAGTTGACCTTGTAGTAAAATTCGAAATCTATATTTTCTGAGAATTTTTACAGTCGAGTGTGGTTATTAAGGGAAATTGTGGAATACACTAAAACTTAGACCGAGTTTAAAAATGGTGAAGTGCATGTAAAATTTTGTTGCATAAAAACCATGGTAAACGTATAATATGAGTTAAGGGTGTTATGGTGTAGAGATTAAGTGATTAAGTGGGGTATATACTAACGGTGATCCTTTTCGTTCCTATAGAAGCGGGAGACGAACTCAGGATTCCACCTACTCGCTTTAGAGATCCAGGCAAGATCCTTCGATCCCTACTTTGAAAATTATTTATCTTCGGAATAAAAATGATATCATGGAATATATATATGTGATGCTATTGTTGCTATGTTGCAAAGAATACATTTCCTTGATTTTGGGAAATTAAAGAGAGATTGATATGATTTATGAAATATGGATATAGAGATGATTACGAATAGAGCGAATATGCTCTATGGTAAAAGAGATATGAAAGGGAATGGTATCAGTTGTTATCTAGGGTTATATGGTTTATAATACTATATTAAAAATATTCTTTTTGAGTATCAATGGTTTAATAAATATTATTTGATTATTATTTACTACTCTTAAAATAGACGGAATATTTTATGAATATAAAAGTATATTTGATTTGTTGAATATGAAAGAGATGTCTGGATCATAATCAAAGCTTTATGTTATATATATATATATATATATATATATATATATATATATATATATATATATATATATATATATATATATATATATATATTTTATAGAAGTAATGTGCGAGAATGGAAATGATATGAGTGAATGATATGTGGAAATGAAAGCGAGAAAATGGAAATGTGGAATGATATTTTATAAATGGAATAATGATTTGACAAAAAGGGGGATAGCAACAAAAAGCGTAGGAGGCTATGTGCGGCACAGTCCAGCAATCAATATTTTTATCTCGGCCCAAGAGTTGCTGAAGGAGGATGTAGTGGTGTACCTTCCTCCAGGGAGATGTAGTGGTGTACCTTCCTCCTTCTACCGGTAGTAAAAAGGACGGGTACGGAGGGCGACTGATCATCGTCCTTACGTATTCGGCAACAGTGAAAATCCCCAAAACTTGAAAGAAAGAATTGAAAATGGTTTTCAGATTTCTATACTGAAAACAGAATAATGATATGAGATGATGGAATTATGGTTACAGATGAAGAGAAACTGATATTATATTATTTTAGATTTCTTTCTTATAATATTAAGTGGATGATGTATTATTAAATAAGAGCTTTATTTTTCCTTAAGGATTATAATTGGTTTCTACTTATATATGCATATATATGTATACCTGTTCACATTTTAAATTCTAGTTTACAATATTATCTTGCTGAGCTATTTTAGCTCATTCTTGCTATTTATTTTATACAACAGCTAGGCATGCCGATACTCCGCACTACACCCCGCAAGAGGGTAAGGGAAAAGTAACCTTCTGAGAGAACGCTGGCACCTATTCCAGAGGTAGCGTAGACAAGCGGGTCCTGGTAGATTATGTATATTAAATGTGTAAGCTGGTATAATAAACTTTTGATTGTTGAAATGGTTCATGTCGAAGTATTATTCAACAATGTACTTAAGTATGATTCTGGGTTGTAATAACTGTTTAACTATAAACTTTTGATATTGTGGATGTTGTTCCCTAAGCATATGACTGGTGTGTGATGATATTAGTTTGGGGTCATTTATGAAAGTATTAATTTGTATTAATTATATATATAAAAAAAAAGGATCCAAGAAATGTTGTTAATGAATGGAAATTGGACCTTGACGGCCCGGATCCATGACCCCGGATCCAGGGGCGTCACAGATGGTATCAGAGCTAAGAGTCATAATGCTCAGGAACAAAAGTGATAAGAATAAATATATCAGTAATAAAATAAATTGGGAACTCCCATCGAGTTCAAGGGTGGTATATCGAATGTAGCAATTATTCTAAGTAGTGATTATAATTTTATAGATTATTACTAATAAAGGTTTATGTTTTATTATAGGGAGAGGAAATGGGTGAGTCGGGTTATGTCGTGAATGGCTAGAAAAATATATATATATATATATATATATATATATATATATATATATATATATATGTGTGTGTGTGTGTGTGTGTGTGTGTGTGTGTGTGTGTGTGTGTGTGTATGTGTGTGTGTGTGTGTGTGTGTGTGTTATTCGGTGATATGATTATTGAATATGGAAGAATGTATATTGTACCCTAAATTTGGGTAAATAATGGAGAATATTGTTATGTACAGAATCATGCCGCCTAAACGTGATACTAGGGCAAATGTAAAGGAAAATGAGGGAGTTTGAGGTAATAGAGTAAGTAGATTGGTGAATAGACACCGATTGTTTGTGGAGATGAAAGGGTGAAACTGAGGATTGGTCGGTAAAGCCAAGATATACCTTAAAGACCAAGACAGACTGAGACATTCCGAGATTGACTTAAATGGAAAGGTTATTATGCCAAAAGTGTTAAGCTTATGTAGCATACAGGATTGATAAGAGAAATAAATGGTATTTGAGGAAATCCTTCCATTATTGGGTTTTGCAATTGGGCAGAGGCTATTAACGGTACCTATTTTCAAAATTTCCTAAAGCCCTGCCAAATTATATTATTGAGTTTTAAATTTTCCTCCACTGGTGAGTAATTCCAGGGTGATCTATCACCTCTTATTCAAAAAGGGCCTGTATCTTTTCAAAACTTTCTGGTACCTTTAGAATGTATTTCAAAATTTTATTCGATCTATCTCAGTCAAAATATTTCTCTAAGATTATTTTCGAAAGGTGGTATATATCATCGTGATTTAAATTTCCCTCTATATTTCTTACTCCAACTAAGATGAATAGCCCTATATGTATACACAAGGACAATCTTTCTGTGTGATAGAAAGTCGGAGGGGACGCCCTCACTTGTGTGACATACGGGTTCTTCCATCATATTGACTTCTCAAATATTCTTTTGTTTTGAATAAAAGTTACTTAAAACTTTTAAATTTTATAAATTGTTGTGGGACCCTTGCTTGTTTCTGGGTTCGTTTCAATTCAAAGTCTCCTAAATTCTATTAATTGTTTTGAATATAAAAGATTTCATTAATGGATGGAAGCAATGTTAATAGTATACGTGATTACACAAGGAAACTTGAGATTCCAAGGGAAATTTCAATAAGAGATAATTAGAGCTAGAAGCGTTTCAATATAAGAGAGGAAGGAAATTCGTGAGAAGAAATAGGTATATTTGATGATTAGTAAGAAAAAAAAAATATATACATATATATATATATATATGAGGAATTTTAAGGCATAATTGAGATTTACTATTGAGAGTAAGGTGTATTTTGAGGATAGAGTCAGAATAAGGATAAACAAAGGAAGTGAGGATAATTAATGAAGGATTTTGAGATGCAATAACTATTAGTAGGGGAAGACCAATGTTGTGACTAATACCCTAAGTAGCATAGAGAGATTAAAGATGTTAAGTATTCAAAGGATTAATCCAAAAGGTGTGAATGAGTAAAACTTGAGGTAAAGATTTTGATGAGAATAATAAAGGGAAATTTCAGAGGTGGAATAGATAGTATTTCATGAAGGAACTAAGGTGGATCAGCAAGATGTAAAGAGCGTATAGTGAACAATGGACATATGGGATAAGGTATCCCGAGGAAATTGTAGGTACGCCCTGATTTAACCTTTTAAAGTGTAAATGTTTGGTTAGGGATCGACTTAGTCAATGAATGGTGTAGGTAGGTTGACAATCTAGATAAGGAAAATTAGTATCTGTTAAGGGTAAGTGTGACGCCCCCAAATCTGAGGTCAAAGATTCAGGTCGTCACATCATCATCCAACCACATCATACCTGTATTAACTTTACAACTCAACAAGATATACGTCCAGACCTCAATCTTACGCATAAACAAGTTAGAGCCTCAGAAACGATAATCAAAAGTAACACTAAATATTACAATTCATATGTACAATCCAGAGTCTTACGCACTTCCACTTATACAACTATACTTGAAGACAAGTCTTACTATTACAGTTGAAAACCTATCAGACTTACTCTGTAGTATTTATAAGGAACTAAATCATCTCCGGGGTAATTCTTCTACTCCTCTTCTGTTGGTGCGAAGTTAATCGGCCAAATTCTTCTCTTGCTGAAAAGTTTTTATAAAGCAAGAATGAGCTACATAATGCTCAGCAAGTTCACCATTTTGTAAAATAATAATGTGGTTTATTTCGAAAACATTCCCAACTATATGGGTATATATCTCAGATTTCGAAACATAATTGGACAATGTATATGTCCGATTTTGAATAAAACATCTATACTCACTAAGGAGCTTTAAGAATAACATATGAACCCTTTATAAGGTTCCCATTTCAATATATCTCAAGTTTGAAAATATATACATATGAGTATATCATTTTCGGCAAAACACTCTACGATTAACATACTGTACAGGGAATACATCATCGCAAACCTCTTTCCTTCCATTAGCTTAGAAGGTTTCCCATACAAGAACATTTCATTCTTTGAAACAATTGCAAGAGTGCACTAACACGTGCCAATATTTATAGAAAATCTTGCAGTTCTAGCTACTGCACGATGTCAATATTTTTCTTATCAAAAACCACACTATCGGCAACTTGGCACTTAGGCCCAAGAAGCAGTGTTTGAGTATTTTTCCAAAGTGGAGGATGGGACTGGAAGAAAACATAAAAACCTGACAAGGATTGACGATGATCAGTCGCCACATCCAAGTCCAATAATCCGCGGGTCTTCTCTACCGGTAGAAGGATAGAAACTACATCCGTAACTATCCCCGGGTGAAAACTACATCCGTAATCACCCTCGATGAAAACTACATCCGTAATCATCCTTCGGCAACACCTGGGCCGGAATAATAATTGATGGACCGCCTGGCTCACGGCCGCTTACACATCCCGGGAATCGTTCGTCAACGGTTCCCACACCTGCCAGAGTCCCTTTTTCTTTTTCTTTTAAAACTTGATTTTGATTGAAAACTGAGTAATTGAGGTCCGACATCAGTCGACCGATGATTCTTGAAATCATACAAGAAGCAAACCTGACCGGGGGTTTTCGAAAATGTTTTGAGTTCGAAAGAGTTCGAGTTTGAAAGTGCTAAAGGTATCTTGGATTAGCTTTGTCTTTAAAATAATGAACAATAATTAATAAATGATATTTTAAGATTCAATATTAATAATTAATAAAATAATTATTTAATGAAGTAAGCTTTTAATCCAAGATAGGTATTTTGAGTATTTACGAAGATATAAAAATAATTACTTGAGTATACGATACTCCCCGAATGACCCTTCGGGTTTTCACAATTTAATTACGATATAATAATATACCCCTCCCCGGTTAATAGTATATACGGACCGCTACGACCTCTATTGCTAGAGTCGTTGTCCGAAGAAAACATTTCATTCTAAGTTCAAGGGGTGCAAACATATATGTACTTATACATCTCAATTTCATCGATACTTCGATAAACATAAACATTTGATATGATTGAAAACTACAAACACAACAGTGAAAGTCCTTGTATATGTAAGTTTTGAAAAGTAAACTTGCCTTGGTGAGGTTGGGGTGGTCGAGCGTGCGGAGTGGAATGATCTATACATAAGCAATAACCGTTCGTTAGTACCTTAATCAATATCTCTTTAATTACGGGGTTTTAGGGGGTACAAAATTAACTTAATGACTTCGTCTTATGACACTCTAGCCCCACTATAGGTTCATGTCATCACTCGATTACGCTCGTCACTTATTCGACTTAATTTGGTTACCATATCCGAATCATATCCATTACCCCTAAAATTACACTCCACTTACGACTTTTTCCCTTGCGCGAATTTTACTCTAGCATTTTTATAGAATTGAAAAATACATATTTTAATCCAATTCTTTTTTGGGTAGCCTTCACCACTGCATTTACTAGCTTCTCTAATTTTTCCATGATCCTACATAAATTTTTAGGGGTTTAAACAAGGTTCACAAGGGGACCATTTAGTGCAGTCCGGAATCCAGAAACACATTTCACTTCTCAGGCCATAACTCAAAATCTATACATTACCTAGTCATGAACTTTATATTTCTGGAAACTAAATTCAAATACCTTTCCAACAATATATATTAGGACCTCAGGGGACAAGATTTGGGGGTTCAAAACCCTCTTACAAGACAGTTCAAGTTCCTGGAAAAATCTCAGCATGCTTATATCACTTATCCATTCAAGAATCTTACATACACATCACATCCATCATCTAAGCCACCAAGATCATACTTTAAAACATAAATGGAGTTACATACACTAACCACAAGCTTAAAAATCGCAACCACAACACTTAAACTCAAGATCTACATCATCCATAACTTATATGTCCAAGATTCACACTAACATCCATGGATCTAACATTAAACACCATAAATAATTCATGGCCAAGAGGGGTTAGAGTTTTATACCTTCTTGATGTTCTTACAATCTCAAACAAGCTTGGTTAACCTTGGGAAAGCCTTACTCTATGCTCACCATCTTCAATCTCACCAAAGAAATCAAGAACAGGGAAGTGGGTTTCCTGACTGGAAAAACACGCACCAAAGATCAGCCAAAACGAAGCCCTTGCACTCGTTTCCTGGTCGAGGCTCATGAATGAAAGTTGTAGAGAATCTTCACAGCTTTCTAACCATATAAAGAACAAAAAATTGCATTGAGTAATGAAGTCTCTAGGCCCGTTTTAGTGAGCTCCTTTCCTGCTGGGCAGAATGGAGTATTTGGTGTTTGTTTTGTTTGATTAAAGTGATAAAGTGATCAATAATGCTTGATATTTTCACTTGGATGCATCTTATCTTCTTGCCATGTGGTGTCATCTCCTCATTGGTTCATTTGGATTACCTTTATCCATCCATAATTGCAAGCAAGTCCCTTGATTTATACATATTGTTTCCAAGTCCTTCCTTCCTTTTCTTATTTGCACCAAGGGGCTTCCCTTCTTGTATATTTACTAAATCAATATGTTACAACTTATATGTTGCACTTCATTGTAATAGTGTGGCCCAATACCTCAACCAATCGTTGTGTCCAATTTTCTTTGTATTTTCTCTTTATCTCAGAAAAAAAATTCTCGCGGTTTCTCAATTGTTCTCATTTCCTTTAACTCTAGGATTTTATTCTCAATTCCATTTTCCTCTCATTGTAATAACCCTAACTTTAGAAAGGCTACAGTGCCCAAATGAATAGTAATCTTGAGGAATCCAGGGAAATGGTGTGTAGGTAGTCTATATTAGGGATGGAAAATGGGTAAACAGAAACCATATTAGTGTTGTACATTGAAAATAAGTGACTCGAAATGACGATGGATTTTAGAAATTACTGAATTTTGATTTTGAGGATTTTGAGCTCGAACGAACTTCTATATCTTGGATATTAAGGAGTATAGAAATACTAAAGGAATTATATATTGAGGAATTAGTAAATTTAAGTTAAACCAAGGGATTATTAAGTCAAGAGAATACCAAAGGAAATTGGATTTGTAAATGATTTCGAAAACCACTGAGATGATGAGGTATACTCGAAACGAACCACAATTAGACGAGTATGGAAACCAAGCAACCAAGATTAATAATATAACAAGGATTATATCACATTAGTAATTACTAATATTAATTAGTATTGTACCTAGGAAAATCAAGAAAAGAATAAAAAGAATGCATCCAATGACATCATCCTCTGCATCATCTTCCACTAACACAAATTAAGGGCAAATTAGTCTTTAAACCATGGGATTTTTCTACAAAACTCTAGAATTAGGATAAGATGAGATGAGGATTATCAAAGAAACACAAAAATATCTCTCCATCTTGTCCAATACTCCATTCGGCCACTTAGAAGAAAAAGGAAGAAAGAAAAAAAAATAAAAACACAAACCTTGCTAGAATCAACATTAAATCAAGGGATAAATCATGGGTGTTCTTGGAGATTAGGAAGGAGCATATACAAAGTTTCAAGGCCAACCATCATCATTTAGCAAGGTAATAAAATCATGGAAGTTGTTAGAAAAGATGATGAATAGTGTTTTCAAGTGTTAACTTTGTTTTAATGGTTTCTCTTAGTGATTCAAGCTAGTATAAGGTTGATTAAGGATATATCAAGGATTGTTAAGGGTTACCAAAGCTTCAAGAAGGTATAATCATGCTTGCTCTTTTATATTTATGGTGGATATTGTTTGGTTTAGTGATTAAGTAGTGTAAATGTTAAGATTATGATGTTATATGTGTTTGTAAGTGGTTTGAGTTAAATATGGAAATGTTTGGGATTGTAACCATGGCTGGTGAAGAAGACCACATGGTGTAGGTGATGATTATGGTGTTTGATAATTGATTTGGAGGAGTTGGATTTATGGAAAGTACGAAATTATAGCCGTTATAATGCCCGATTTTCGTTAGGATGTAAGTTGCCCTGTTTTGGACCCCCTGCATCCGTACGGTACCCTACTGTCCAGGTTCCTAATTAACTATGAAATGATAGAGCTTAGTTCATAGATCGTTTTGATATAAGGTGCGTTAAAATCTGATGAACGGTTTAGGAGAAAAGTCAGTTTTAGTGAAAGCGGTTCAGAAACCGAGAAACTGTAAATGTATCAAACTTGAGGTTACAATTACCATACTTTACCATTGTTAAAAGTCACGAAATTTTGGGATATGGTAGTAGTGTGGTCAAAGAACTATTTCCAGTTGACCTTGCAATAAAATTCGAAATTTAAAAATTATAAGAAATTCTGCAGTCGAGTGTGGTCGTTAAAGGAAATGGTGAAAACCCCTGAAACTTCGATTTAGGTTATAAATGGTTAAGTTCTTGAACCTTTGGGGTAACAGGAATACGTTAAACATATATTAAAGTTTCAAAAGGTAATGTTATACAAGAGTGTAGTGAGTAAGAGATGTGGTTCTAACGACGGTCCTTTTGTGTTTATAGAAACTCCGGAAGAGGGACGAGCCATACCGTCAGGATATCGAAACCGAGGCAAGATCTCTTCTATCCCTATTTGTAAAACTACTTATCTTCACAAAGAAACTTGATTTCGTGGAATATATATGTGATGCTATTATTACTATATTGTGAAGAAATTGTCTTCCTTGAGTATTAATATTGAAAAGAAAGATAGACGAAGATGTATATGAATATGGATATGAGTATAAGATGTATATGAATATGAATAAGAGTATGAGATGGATATGTATAGAGATGATTATGCATGAATTGAACATGC
Organism: Saposhnikovia divaricata; assembly: GCA_036435485.1. NCBI lineage: Eukaryota > Viridiplantae > Streptophyta > Magnoliopsida > Apiales > Apiaceae > Saposhnikovia > Saposhnikovia divaricata. The sequence continues at coordinate 41,030,715 of CM071601.1, read as the reverse complement.
CTTATTATTAAGAGAATAAGAGAGAATGGTATCAGTTGTTATCGAGGGTTATATGGTTATAATATTATATTAAAAATGTTCTTTTTGAGTATCCGTGGTTTAATAAACATTATTTGATTATCATGCATCACTCTTAAAATAGATGGAATATTTTACAAAGGCTTAATGACTTTTTAACCCTCAAAGTTTCCATCAAAATACCCATCAGCCCTTACTGTTTCAAAACGTTCCTTTTGACCCTCCAAGTATCCGTAAAGGTCCAATTAGCCCTTATACCGGATAGGAAATGCTGAGTTTTGGTGACTTTTGGTTCGTTTTAATCGGTTTCTAGCCGGAATTTTACTGTATTGTTGTTGTGTCGATTAAAACGAACCAACAATCACCCAAACTCACCATTTCCTATACCGGTATAAGGGCTAATTGGACCTTTACGGATACTTGGAGGGTCAAAAGGAACGTTTTGAAACAGTGAGGGCTGATGGGTATTTTGGTTGAAACTTTGAGGGCTAAAAGGCCATTAAGCCTTTTACAAATATAAAAGTATATTTGATTTCTGGATATGAAAGAGAGGTCTAAATCATAATCAGAGCATGATGATATCTATGTATATTTTATGGAAGTAATGTGCGAGAATGGAAATGATATGAGAGAATGATATGTGGAAATGAAAGTGAGAAAATGGAAATGTGGAATGATATTTTAAAAAGAGAATAATGATGTGATAAAGAGGGGGATTGCAACAGACATGCGTAAGTGGCTGTGTCAGGGCTGTGTGCGACACAGTCCAGCATTTATTATTTTTATTACGGCACGAAGATGCCAAGGGAGGATGTTAGCAGGTGGCCTTCCTCCAGGGATGATTTTCATTCCTTCTACCGGTAGTAAAAAGAGAGCAGGTACGATTAGGCGACTGATCATCGTCCTAACGTATCAGGCGACAGCAGATATCCCCAATGTTTTGAAAAGAAAGTGTAGACAATGGTTTTCAGATTTCTATACTGAAAACAGAATAATGATATGAGATGATAGTATTATGGTTGCAGATGAAGAAAACTGATATTATATTAATATAGATTTCTTTCTTATAATAGTGAGTGGATGATGTATTATTAAATAAGAGCTTTACTCTTCCTTAAGGATTTTAATTGTTTCCTGCTATTACATATGCATATACATATATGTATACTTGTTCACATTTTAAATTTTAGTTACAGTATGATCTTGCTGAGCTATTATAGCTCACTCTTGCTACTTATGTATATAGCAGCTAGGTCCCATGCCGATACTACGTACCACACCCCGCAAGAGGGTAAGGGAAAGGCGACCTTTTGAGCGTGTGCTGGCGACCATCCCCGAGGTAGTGACAAGCGAAGGGGCTTAGTATACTTATGTAAATTAAGTGTGTAAATTGTAGTAAACTTTAGTTGTTGAAGTGCTTCCTGTAGAAGCTTTGTTCAACAATGTACTTAGTAAATTATGGGCTTGTAATAACTGTTAACTTTAAAACTTTTAAATATTGTGGTTGTTGTTCGATGAGCATATGACTGGTGTGTGTGTGTGTATTAGTGTGGGGTCAACTGCTTACTTATTTAATTATTTATTTATAAAAAAAAAAGACTACAGAGATATTGATATTGATCGGAAATTGGACCTTGACGGCCCGGATCCTTGACCCCGGATCCCGGGGCGTCACAGATGGTATCAGAGCTAAGAGTCATAATGCTCAAGAACAAAAGTGATAATAATAAATGTATCAGTTATAATATAAATTGTGAACTTCCATCAAGTTCAGGGGTGGTATATCGCAGGTAGTATTTACTTTAAGCATATATTATAATTTATTAGATTGTTACTAATAGAATTTTATGTTTTATTATAGGGAGCGGAGATGGGTGAGCCGAGTCAGGACCCCCAGTGGCTAGGGATGTCAGAGCAGGAGCTATTAGATCTTCAGCAGGCCAGGGTAGAGGTCCCCGAGTATGCAGTTGAGGACCTCAGGGAGAGACGCCGGGCGGCGGCTAGAGAGCGATTAGAGAGAGAGGAGGCAGAGGAGCAGAGACGGAGAGATGCTGTGGCCCTAGTGCCATATATGGGTAGACCTTCTACAGGATCTGACGAGGCAGGTCCTTCCAGAGTGAGATCGGAGATCCCTGAGGAGGAGAGGCCACTGCGTAAGAGGCCTAGGTTGTCAGTTATACCTGAGGAGCCGAATGAGTGGAGGGATATTCAGATGGTTCCCACTCCTGTCCGACCCGTCCCAGTGCCGTCACCAGTTCCATCCCCTCTACCTAGTCCTGACCCTATAGATGATCCTTTCGAGCAGTTTACCCCTCCAGGGCATTTTGGGTTTTTTGAGGAGGAGGAAGATCCTTCAGAGGATGCTGAGACAGAGTCGGTTCCTCCATCCCCACCCTTTGCACCTCCACCACCTCCACCTGTGGATGCACCTCCCCTAGCTGTACCCCCTCAGGAGGCACCCTTACCGGCGGGTGACCCACTTTCAGCTACCTTATTGACCGAGTACTTTGCCCTTCAGGGACAGTTGGAGGAGTCCCGCAGGACTATAGACACCCTTCTACAGAGGTTAGAGAGAGGGAGAGGAGGGGTTATCCCGGATGGGATGTCTCTGGGGATGATCAGTATTGAGCTACGAGCATTAGGAGATATTAGGAGGTTGTTGGGTGATAGAGGAGACCCGGCATGGAGGGCCCAGATAGTTGATACGGTTACTACCATGGTAGTCCAGATACGGGATGTTGTCAGGGCAGGGTTGTGAGCCGGGATAGTAGTTTCGTCACTAATCAGACTAGTCATCTTTTTTATGTCATTTTGGGGATTAGTTTAGTTGTTCACTGTTTTAATCCCAGTCTGATTAGAGGACAGTTAGTAGTACTTTTAGTGATATCGGATTAGTATGTACGACTATGTTTTGGGTTTCGAACCTTGTATTAGATGATGTATATTATTAGCAGTAAAAGATGTTGTACCCAAATTGTAAAATATTTATGTACATTAATGAAGTTTGTGCATTTCTATCTAAATTTTTGCTGCATTTTTTCTATATAATAAATGTTGAGACTCAGAAATATTGATGTATAAAAGGTGATTGACTTAATGAAAAGGCTATCGTGTTAAGGGCGATACAACTACCTACTAAAGTTATGGTATAACTAGATGTAAATCGCGTGATAAAGATATTGTGATGTGCAAATGAGCTAATTAATGATATAATTGTGTATATAGAAATGATGTATATAGTAACCCAAATTCGGGTAATTAATAAGGACTATCGTTATGTACAGAGCTATGCCGCCTAGACGTGACAGTAGAGCGAATGCAAGGGAAAATGAGAGAGATGAAAGAAGTCGAAATATCGAAGGTACTAGACTGAACGAAAATGATCATAATGAAGAAAATCATGAGGAAGGAGAAGAGGAATCAACTGGCCAACAAAGGAATCCGGGAGGTGATCCCTTTGCCCAATTCATGGACTTATTAAGGCAGAATTTAGCAAATCCACAGAATCCTCAACCACCACCTATTCTCCCCAATCAGGCAGCTAATTCCTTTCGTGCCTTTAAGTCATTAAAGCCCCCAGAATTCGAGGGAACCACTAACCCAGTAGTAGCTAGGGCATGGCTAAAAGAAATGGAGAAAGCTTTCGAAATACTGAGGATAGAGGAAGATCAGAAAACAGTTTTTGCAGCCTATCTCTTAAAGGGAGAGGCAAATTACTGGTGGGAAGCTAGGAAGAACCTAGAGGAAGCGGGAGTGATAACCTGGGAGCGTTTTACTAGGGTGTTCCTAGAAAAGTATTCTCCTAGGTATTTAGAAAACCAAATGGAATTAAAGTTTCTGGAGTTAAAACAGGATAACCTAACAGTGGCAGAGTATGAAAATAAATTTACAGAACTGTCGAGGTTTGTTCCCGAGTTTGTGCGTACTGAAGAACAACGAGCAAAAAGGTTTCAACAAGGGTTGAAATCCTGGTTACGAACGAGAGTGGCCCCATTTGAGTTGACTGATTATGCTGCAGTGGTTCAAAAGGCATCAATTATAGAGGCCGAGAGTGAGCAGGCTCAAATAGGTCGAGAGAATAAGAAAAGAAGATTTGAGGGCCCAAAAGGAGGTTCAAGTGAGGGAAGCTACTTTAACAAAGGAGGTAAAGGACAAAAATCTCAATTTGTGGGAAAGTCGGGGGGTAACAAGACTACTAGTGAGACGGTGAGTCAGGGTGGAAAATCTTCAGGAACATTTCAGTCCAATCAATCACGACCACCATTACCAGATTGTGACACGTGTGGTAAGAAGCATATAGGAGTCTGTAGAGTGCTGGGAGTAACTTGTTTCAAGTGTGGACAAAAAAGGACACTACCTTAACCAGTGCCCATCAACTGATGCAAACCCTAAAAGAGATGTTAAGTGTTACCAGTGTGGGAAACTAGGACACATTGCTAGAGATTGTCGTTCAGGTGGGTCATACGCGTCAGGACAGGGTGGGGCTGCTTCAAATAGGCCTACTGCTAGAGTGTACAACATGACCTTAGGGGAAGCGTTGACGAAACCAGATGCGGATACAGGTACTTGCTTTTCGATTTAAATTTTGTGTGTAAGTCTTTGGCTAAGGATCGACTTAATCAATTAATGGAATAAATAAGTTAATAATATAGATAAGGAAAATCAGTATCTGCTAAGGGCTAGGAAACGTTATGAAAAGAAAAGTAGGAGTGTTTTGGGAAAACACAAGCTCGTTGAGACGAACAGGAAATATATATTATAGGTAGTATTTTCTTACAATTGTTTTAAAGAATATTATTAGAGCTTATTTTCTGGAAAATTTTACAGAGAGGAGCTATAGGAATATTGAGGAATTAATATTTATGTCATGATAGAGATCAGAAGATGGTCAAACCATAAGTGAGATACACTACCATTCAGAAAAGGTCAATGTAGTGGCGGATATCTTCGTCAAAAGAGGAAGGAGAGACGAGATGACATGGAATGACTTGAAACAGGAGGAGATTTGTGAGGAAAAGACAATAAAAGGACTGCTATTGATAAACTAAATGGCATGTTGATGAATGACAAGGAAGTTATGTTAGTGTATTTCTGTGCAAACAAGATAGAGATATTACAACAGGAAAAGGATAAAGGAAATAGTGTGGAAGTTAGAAGGTGTGGATGAAAAAGATACTTATAAACATTTTCAACATGATTCCGGGACGGAATCCTTTTAAGGGGGGAAGACTGTAATAACCCTAACTTTAGAAAGGCTACAGTGCCCAAATGAATAGTGATCTTGAGGAATCCAGGGAAATGGTGTGTAGGTACTCTATATTAGGGATGGAAAATGGGTAAACAGAAACCATATTAGTGTTGTAGATTGAAAATAAGTGACTCGAAATGACGATGGATTTTAGAAATTACTGAATTTTGATTTTGAGGATTTTGAGCTCGAACGAACTTCTATATCTTGGATATTAAGGAGTATAGAAATACTAAAGGAATTATATATTGAGGAATTAGTAAATTTAAGTTAAACCAAGGGATTATTAAGTCAAGAGAATACCAAAGGAAATTGGATTTGTAAATGATTTCGAAAACCACTGAGATGATGAGGTATACTCGAAACGAACCACAATTAGACGAGTATGGAAACCAAGCAACCAAGATTAATAATATAACAAGGATTATATCACATTAGTAATTACTAAGATTAATTAGTATTGTACCTAGGAAAATCAAGAAAAGAATTAAAAGAATGCATCCAATGACATCATCCTCTGCATCATCTTCCACTAACACAAATTAAGGGCAAATTAGTCTTTAAACCATGGGATTTTTCTACAAAACTCTAGAATTAGGATAAGATGAGATGAGGATTATCAAAGAAACACAAAAATATCTCTCCATCTTGTCCAATACTCCATTCGGCCACTTAGAAGAAAAAGGAAGAAAGAAAAAAAAAATAAAAACACAAACCTTGCTAGCATCAACATTAAATCAAGGGATAAATCATGGGTGTTCTTGGAGATTAGGAAGGAGCATATACAAAGTTTCAAGGCCAACCATCATCATTTAGCAAGGTAATAAAATCATGGAAGTTGTTAGAAAAGATGATGAATAGTGTTTTCAAGTGTTAACTTTGTTTTAATGGTTTCTCTTAGTGATTCAAGCTAGTATAAGGTTGATTAAGGATATATCAAGGATTGTTAAGGGTTACCAAAGCTTCAAGAAGGTATAATCATGCTTGCTCTTTTATATTTATGGTGGATATTGTTTGGTTTAGTGATTAAGTAGTGTAAATGTTAAGATTATGATGTTATATGTGTTTGTAAGTGGTTTGAGTTAAATATGGAAATGTTTGGGATTGTAACCATGGCTGGTGAAGAAGACCACATGGTGTAGGTGATGATTATGGTGTTTGATAATTGATTTGGAGGAGTTGGATTTATGGAAAGTACGAAATTATAGCCGTTATAATGCCCGATTTTCGTTAGGATGTAAGTTGCCCTGTTTTGGACCCCCTGCATCCGTACGGTACCCTACTGTCCAGGTTCCTAATTAACTATGAAATGATAGAGCTTAGTTCATAGATCTTTTTGATATAAGGTGCGTTAAAATCTGATGAACGGTTTAGGAGAAAAGTCAGTTTTAGTGAAAGCGGTTCAGAAACCGAGAAACTGTAAATGTATCAAACTTGAGGATACAATTACCATACTTTAACATTGTTAAAAGTCACGAAATTTTGGGATATGGTAGTAGTGTGGTCAAAGAACTATTTCCAGTTGACCTTGCAATAAAATTCGAAATTTAAAAATTATAAGAAATTCTGCAGTCGAGTGTGGTCGTTAAAGGAAATGGTGAAAACCCCTGAAACTTCGATTTAAGTTATAAATGGTTAAGTTCTTGAACCTTTGGGGTAACAGGAATACGTTAAACATATATTAAAGTTTCAAAAGGTAATGTTATACAAGAGTGTAGTGAGTAAGAGATGTGGTTCTAACGACGGTCCTTTTGTGTTTATAGAAACTCCGGAAGAGGGACGAGCCATACCGTCAGGATATCGAAACCGAGGCAAGATCTCTTCTATCCCTATTTGTAAAACTACTTATCTTCACAAAGAAACTTGATTTCGTGGAATATATATGTGATGCTATTATTACTATATTGTGAAGAAATTGTCTTCCTTGAGTATTAATATTGAAAAGAAAGATAGACGAAGATGTATATGAATATGGATATGAGTATAAGATGTATATGAATATGAATAAGAGTATGAGATGGATATGTATAGAGATGATTATGCATGAATTGAACATGCCTTATTATTAAGAGAATAAGAGAGAATGGTATCAGTTGTTATCGAGGGTTATATGGTTATAATATTATATTAAAAATGTTCTTTTTGAGTATCCGTGGTTTAATAAACATTATTTGATTATCATGCATCACTCTTAAAATAGATGGAATATTTTACAAATATAAAAGTATATTTGATTTCTGAATATGAAAGAGAGGTCTAAATCATAATCAGAGCATGATGATATCTATGTATATTTTATAGAAGTAATGTGCGAGAATGGAAATGATATGAGAGAATGATATGTGGAAATGAAAGTGAGAAAATGGAAATGTGGAATGATATTTTAAAAAGAGAATAATGATGTGATAAAGAGGGGGATTGCAACAGACATGCGTAAGTGGCTGTGTCAAGGCTGTGTGCGACACAGTCCAGCATTTATTATTTTTATTACGGCACGAAGATGCCAAGGGAGGATGTTAGCAGGTGGCCTTCCTCCAGGGATGATTTTCATTCCTTCTACCGGTAGTAAAAAGAGAGCAGGTACGATTAGGCGACTGATCATCGTCCGAACGTATCAGGCGACAATAGATATCCCCAATGTTTTGAAAAGAAAGTGTAGACAATGGTTTTCAGATTTCTATACTGAAAACAGAATAATGATATGAGATGATAGTATTATGGTTGCAGATAAAGAAAAACTGATATTATATTAATATAGATTTCTTTCTTATAATAGTGAGTGGATGATGTATTATTAAATAAGAGCTTTACTCTTCCTTAAGGATTTTAATTGTTTCCTGCTATTACATATGCATATACATATATGTATACTTGTTCACATTTTAAATTTTAGATATAGTATGATCTTGCTGAGCTATTATAGCTCACTCTTGCTACTTATGTATATAGCAGCTAGGTCCCATGCCGATACTACGTACCACACCCCGCAAGAGGGTAAGGGAAAGGCGACCTTTTGAGCGTGTGCTGGCGACCATCCCCGAGGTAGTGACAAGCGAAGGGGCTTAGTATACTTATGTAAATTAAGTGTGTAAATTGTAGTAAACTTTAGTTGTTGAAGTGCTTCCTGTAGAAGCTTTGTTCAACAATGTACTTAGTAAATTATGGGCTTGTAATAACTGTTAACTTTAAAACTTTTAAATATTGTGGTTGTTGTTCGATGAGCATATGACTGGTGTGTGTGTGTATTAGTGTGGGGTCAACTGCTTACTTATTTAATTATTTATTTATAAAAAAAAAGACTACAGAGATATTGATATTGATCGGAAATTGGACCTTGACGGCCCGGATCCTTGACCCCGGATCCCGGGGCGTCACACTCATAATATATCCTTCCTTGGACTTCTAATATTTACTATTCTCAATTCATGATTCGCTCGCTTGATCGCTTAATCTCGTTATAAAGTCTCAGCGGTTTCTAGAACGTTTGTTTCACTTCCTCAGTGGTTTTCGTTCCAAATTCTCAAATCACTTATAATAAAATTCCAAAATATTAACTCCTCAATTCCTCAAATTAAATATCTCATTTCTTAATATTACTGATATATAATTCACTGATCGGTCAAATATTACACGAAAATAGAATTTGGAATTTCTGAATTCCGATCGCATTTACATACACCTATTTACTCCGTAGATTACTAGTATACCTTCGGAATATCCACACTACGTCTCGTACATAGGGGGCATGAAAAATTTTCTTAATCCTCAAAATCACTATTCGTCCACCAAATCACTATTCATTGATGCACTTCATCATAATAGGAAAAGTTTTAATTCTACCGAAATTTTGGGTTCTTACAGTCTCCCATCCTTAAAAGGATTCCGTCCCGGAATCAGTTTAGGAATCACTGGGGTTACTCCTTCTTTGTTTCATTCTTTCAACTTCCAGGTGGATTCTTCCACATCTTGATTTTCTCACAATTCCTTATTAGTTTGAAAACCTTGTTCCTCAGCACTTGTTCTTCTCTATCCATGATTTCCACGGGTTGCTCCACATAGGTCAAGCCGGGTCATAGGTCCACTTGGTTGTACTCTATCACATGCTGATAGTCGGTGTGGTAGGGTCGTAACATAGACATATGAAACATATTATGAATTTGCTGCAAGCTTGGGGCAAGGCTAACTCGTAGGCTAACTTCCCAATACGCCTCAAAATCTCAAAAGGTCCAATAAACCTCAGACTTAGCTTCTCTTTCTTAACAAACCGCATCAATCCTTTCCAGGGGATACCTTTAGCATCACGAAGTCTCCCACCTCATACTCCTTTGACATCTCACAGAATTTGACCATTCGAAATAATGGGTTTCGTAAAAAAAAACTAATTACTTTTACATACACTCGTCTGCACAGTAAAGACGTAATATGAATTCAAAATCTTCATTTAATAATTCGTACATCTCGTGATCACAAAGATTTCTCATCCACCCATAAAATTTGGGTTATTGCAGTCTCCTCTCCTTAAAAGGATTCTATCTTAAGAACCTAAGGAAAATAGTTGTGGATACAATTCCAACGTTACCCTTCCCAACTCTCAGGTTGACACTTCAACCCTTTTGTTCTCTTACCTTGATCTTACCAACGCTTTAGTGTTGCTTCTCAACGCATGCTCTCCTTTACCTGTATTCCTTATCGGTTGTTCTATGAATGAAAATTTCTATCCCACTACTTATACGTTCCTCTTCTACCTTGTTCATAGTATCCGTGTTGAGTCCTTGTATCGTTGGGCCGTGAATACTTTGTGGTCGTGTTCTATAATCTGAGACAACGTCAATACGCACGGTATTCCTCATTTTCCTTGGCTTGATTAGCACGCATGTGTTGCCTCCCGTCAGTCGTTACCACTTGCTATGGATACTGTATAGTCTTCGGTATACGTCGAACCAGTTCACCTACTATATCCCTCGTTCATTGACTTCTTCGTAACGCAAGAAAAGCGAAACTTCTTCTTTCGTAGTACGCTTTACAAGAGACGTCCTTACGTTCGCATGGTGCCGATCGTGATAATAACATTCATTTCATGGATAAGTTTTTATTCTCGATTTCCCCGTGAAATCTAAGGCACGACACTAAATACAAATTCGATCGTCTGGATAATTCTTCTTCCCTTTCCGTCAACCACAGATCAAATTAGTACATACGCTCAATCTCTTTGTTAAATATACCTGAAAGCACCTTCAATATTCGAAGTTTAACCTTAAGTCTTTACCTGACGTAATCGCTGCAGAAGTTTTATATTGCACCACCATCTCTTCCGTATAATATTCGATAATCTTCTCAATGGAAAGTCTCTCGTAGGTAAATCACTTGGTCCAACAATTATAACTCAACTAGGGCCATCTCTTGGCTCGGTCTTTGGCGACCTACTTATGAAATTCATTATAATTCTGTTCACGTTCAATATTTTCTACGGGCGGAATTGATCCACTAGATCTCTATCATTTTGTTTTTGACATGTTGCGTTCGTACTTAATAGTTTGCCAATACCATTCTTCATATCCGTTTGCCAAACATTCTCTTAATTCTCTGTACATCTTTGTCCTTCCCCATAATTTAGCCATTTTCCTCTAACATTATTCTTTATTGTATATACTCTATTTTCTTGGTCAATACTGACTGAATTCCAATTTCGAATAATCCCTTCTATAGGTATCGGCCACCACACTGGCCTTTCTTGGGAAATAACAAATTTCTCCATTATACTCCCTGCTCCCTTTCGTCACCTTCTCTTTCTTATGTTTAGTCCTAATATGAAGATATACTTATGGCACTTGTGAAAAACTTTCACACTTTTCTCATAAAGTTAACGTCTCAGTTTTATGCGTGAACGCCATCATGACTAATCCCAGACTCATGGTTTGTATATCCTATCCCGTAACCTTTATGTTGTTTAGAAGTATAGGCTATCATCCCCTTTCTACTGCATCGGCATACCTCTTAAACTCTTGAAAGACGCATCATCGTGACTCTCAAAGTCCTCTTCTCATTATAAAGTATAGCTAACAACGAGGTTGTTACTAATCTCTCATATCATTCTTAAAACTTTATTTATTAAATCACAAGGGCTTCTGACTCACTAGTCAACCCACATGATACTACCAGAATTTATAATGTTTATATTAATAGGAAATGCCGACTTTGGTGCAGTACAGAGGTCGATCTTGAGTTGGTGAAACCTTCTCTTTAACCTTATCTTTGAAAAACAACTACGCACTTTAACTAGTCAACAATTCCTCCATTTCCGATAAGGGTTTCAGTTCTCGATGGTATAGGTAAGATGTCATACGCTCGTCCTCTTTCACAACTGGCGCCAATCAGCCTGAGGCCTGTATGCTGCTGCGATTCCCAATAAACTTGATTAGGTGGTAATCTCGAAGGATCATTGGGATATATCCATGCATCCATTTGCTATTAGGGGCCTTTTAAACTTTATGTCTCGCTATGTGCATCAATCCCTTTAAGCTAAGTAAAGCTTCACATTCTTGCCACAATATTTCTTCCTTTCTTGTCCATCTCACTTCCATGTTAGTTTCCTCTAAGGATATGTCTTACATCGCAATCGATTTGAATTTCTTGGATCAGGAAAAGGCTTGGTAACTCCAAAATTCATTACTATAACATCCTGACAACGGTTGGTAGGAGCGTACTCCCAACCACCTCATCATTTCTTATAACTTTCCTCACACTAATATTAAAGGTCTTGTGGTATGCCCCGACATGTTATTTCTACTTTAATAATTACTCGGCATAACGCTCTGGCTGCACAATTACAACATTTGGTTTTTGATCTCATATTGGTGTAACGGTTCATAATTGTACCTCCCGTTCACCTTAGAGTAATCACTTTGAAAGGAATGGTTTCAAAATAACAAGGTCCAATAGATAATTTCAATAAGAATTCCACATTGGATGTTCCAAGAATGTTGATGGTTCCAAATACTAGGAGTCTCGATTTTTGGAGATGTAAGGATGAACCGAAAGAGTACAACAAGGTTTATTCCTTCAGGTCCTGATAATTCTGTAATATGATATCATAGAGAATGTTGCACGAGGGCAATGATTGTTGGATACAAAAGTCATAAAGACGGTCTTTATACAGTTCTTACATCGGGTGGATACTTTTCCTCCTAAATAATAAGAGGAAATCTAAAATCGCATTGATGAAGGTCAGCCAATAGAAAGCAATTCTACTCCATGACAATTAAAGAATGAAGTAGTTTGTCATTCAAGTAATCAATGGTTTCAAATGAATTCTCATTGTATGAATGAAAGAATAAAATATTCAAGTGATATAAAGTCTGATACGAAGATGGGTAAGAGTTCAAGTCGAGTGGGCGACCTCACTAGGTCTCAATCAAGTTATTCGTCAAAACCTTCATCATCATACTTTACCACATGCAAAAATGCATTGCGGAATGAATTAAATTGGGAGTTGGACCAGTGGAACAATAACTAGTCCTTTTCAAGAAACACTAGCAACTAGCTAGACAAAATTTGCTAGTTCACCTGTTTGAGACATCACCACTAGCTAGGACAATTAGCTAGGTGTTCTTCACAACATTACAATTTTGACTAGTTAGAACAATCAACTAGTCATTCATATTGACATATCGACTAGCCAGTTTCAATTGGCTAGAACGGAATTTCAACATCGTAGCCATTGAAGAAACTTTAGGCTACTCGGACAACGAATGGAAATAAGAAGTTATTAAGTTTGAAAAAGAAAACTATAAAATCTGAAGAGAATGTTCTAGGTATCGGAACAATCGATAACCTCTCATCAAATATTACTTACCAGTGAAACGGTCCACCCAAGGGTGCCTCTGTACATATGCTTTATCAGATCCTACAATAGGATTAAATTCAGAATACCAATATCAAAATGATATCCTTACTATGATTTCAATGTACGATGTACAATCTCATCTTAAATAGAAGAAAAGAATTCATGAAGGATGTCTGGACATTAGATCATCCATGTCCTCAGTAATTTGTTAGATATTTATTAGCTCAACTGAAGAGTGCAAGTATGAAAGAAGCAATCAAATATCAATATTCGTTAAGTAATATTCATCGATTAACTAAGGAAATATTTGTTGAACCTTCCTTGGATAATTGAAAGAAAGTATAAATAGGCCTGAGCCGAACAAGATCATCATAAATTTTTGAACAGAATGTTCATGGATCGAATAAAATTACTTCGGATAAGTCCTGCTTTAGGGAAAGTATATCACTGGTTGTTGTTTCACAAGTTTGAAGTAGAAAGCTAGAAGGGTTACCTGATATAAACTAATCGAGGTAACATGGTTAGTGAAAAGTTTAAAATGAAGTAGTGCACCAGCCGGTAGTTACCAAAATAAGTTAATAATCATTCGTGCATCTCACTATCACCATTATGAGGGTAACTCCATCTCTTCGTCTTCGTAATACAAGACACCAACTAGTGCGTCTCTCAATCATCATCTTAAAGTCATTTATCGAGTTAGGGTTTCACAATATATCTGTCATTTCCGTGCTTTATCTTGAAGACCAAGCTTCACATCATTCCGGGGACACCTGCTAAGTCCATAGGGTCCTACTTTATGCTTTTCGACATGAATCACAAGTGGCCAGTTCCCCCTGGGAACAGATCAAAGAGATCTCTCACGGATCTCAGTGCAGTCCATAGGTTCAGTGGCGGGTGTGTGTATGTGAACATATACCAAAAATATTGAGGTCTACAATACATATAAACGTAATCCCTGATAACATCTCTATCAAAGGATCCCACTCTAGACCCGCTGGTCTTTTCTTTTGGTAGACTCTGAGATCACTGTATCGCTCGTTGCAACCATGTTCAACTTCTCTTGAGTCCCTTTGTTAATCCTACTTGTTTGTTCTCTAAGTTGAACTACCATGTTCTAGCGTCCAAATCATGCGTGGAATTATCTAGCACGCTCGTCTTATGATAACATTCTCGTATAACACATGTAAAATTCGCCATCAAGGGTAATGGAATCCACAACGACATAGTGACCAACCTTCAGGTAAACCCGTTACTTATCAAAAATCGGATCTTATAGCCAAAGTAAAAGACTTTCATTAATCCAAGTACTAAGTACCCTTAATTATGTAGGGAAGTCCAAACTTCTTGATTCTTAAAATGCCGCCTCCTAAACTGTGGAGGAATATGGGCCACAAAATTTATGCCAGCCTAGTCATCCGATCATATTGGCAATATCGCCTCTACCTCAGCTGCTCTCGAGATTTCGCTCTGCTTCCTATATCATTACCTATGATAGGTCATGTACGACTCTCAAACCTCTATTCATCATTCTGAAGGTCTCTAGGGATTCTATCGACCCTAGTATAATACCTTCAGTAACACTCTAGTCCATTCTACCTACCGGTACCTCTTCCGGTAGTCCAATCATAAGTTTACTACGATCTCTTATGTCATTCTCCTACTTAGACTTAACTCTCAACACTCTCGTTTTTGAGTACTGTAACTTATCGCTCTGATACCATTTCTGTGACGCCCCCAAATCTGAGGTCAAAGATTCAGGTCGTCACATCATCATCCAACCACATCATACCTGTATTAACTTTACAACTCAACAATATATACGTCCAGACCTCAATCTTACGCATAAACAAGTTAGAGCCTCAGAAACGATAATCAAAAGTAACACTAAATATTACAATTCATCTGTACAATCCAGAGTCTTACGCACTTCCACTTATACAACTATACTTGAAGACAAGTCTTACTATTACAGTTGAAAACCTATCAGACTTACTCTGTAGTATTTATAAGGAACTAAATCATCTCTGGGGTAATTCTTCTACTCCTCTTCTGCTGGTGCGAAGTTAATCGGCCAAATTCTTCTCTTGCTGAAAAGTTTTTGTAAAGCAAGAATGAGCTACATAATGCTCAGCAAGTTCACCATTTTGTAAAATAATAATGTGGTTTATTTCGAAAACATTCCCAACTATATGGGTATATATCTCAGATTTCGAAACATAATTGGACAATGTATATGTCCGAGTTTGAATAAAACATCTATACTCACTAAGGAGCTTTAAGAATAACATATGAACCCTTTATAAGGTTCCCATTTCAATATATCTCAAGTTTGAAAATATATACATATGAGTATATCATTTTCGGCAAAACACTCTACGATTAACATACTGTACAGGAAATACATCATCGCAAACCTCTTTCCTTCCATTAGCTTAGAAGGTTTCCCATACAAGAACATTTCATTCTTTGAAACAATTGCAAGAGTGCACTAACACGTGCCAATCTTTATAGAAAATCTTGCAGTTCTAGCTACTGCACGATGTCAATATTTTTCTTATCAAAAACCACACAATCGGCAACTTGGCACTTAGGCCCAAGAAGCAGTGTTTGAGTATTTTTCCAAAGTGGAGGATGGGACTGGAAGAAAACATAAAAACCTGACAAGGATTGACGATGATCAGTCGCCACATCCAAGTCCAATAATCCGCGGGTCTTCTCTACCGGTAGAAAGATAGAAACTACATCCGTAACTATCCCCGGGTGAAAACTACATCCGTAATCACCTTCGATGAAAACTACATCCGTAATCATCCTTCGGCAACACCTGGGCCGGAATAATAATTGATGGACCGCCTGGCTCACGGCCGCTTACACATCCCGGGAATCGTTCGTCAACGGTTCCCACACCTGCCAGAGTCCCTTTTTCTTTTTCTTTTAAAACTTGATTTTGATTGAAAACTGAGTAATTGAGGTCCGACATCAGTCGACCGATGATTCTTGAAATCATACAAGAAGCAAACCTGACCGGGGGTTTTCGAAAATGTTTTGAGTTCGAAAGAGTTCGAGTTTGAAAGTGCTAAAGGTATCTTGGATTAGCTTTGTCTTTAAAATAATGAACAATAATTAATAAATGATATTTTAAGATTCAATATTAATAATTAATAAAATAATTATTTAATGAAGTAAGCTTTTAATCCAAGATAGGTATTTTGAATATTTACGAAGATATAAAAATAATTACTTGAGTATACGATACTCCCCGAATGACCCTTCGGGTTTTCGCAATTTAATTACGATATAATAATATACCCCTCCCCGGTCAATAGTATATACGGACCGCTACGACCTCTATTGCTAGAGTCGTTGTCCGAAGAAAACATTTCATTCTAAGTTCAAGGGGTGGAAACATATATGTACTTATACATCTCAATTTCATCGATACTTCGATAAACATAAACATTTGATATGATTGAAAACTACAAACACAACAGTGAAAGTCCTTGTATATGTAAGTTTTGAAAAGTAAACTTGCCTTGGTGAGGTTGGGGTGGTCGAGCGTGCGGAGTGGAATGATCTATACATAAGCAATAACCGTTCGTTAATACCTTAATCAATATCTCTTTAATTGCGGGGTTTTAGGGGGTACAAAATTAACTTAATGACTTCGACTTATGACACTCTAGCCCCACTATAGGTTCATGTCATCACTCGATTAAGCTCGTCACTTATTCGACTTAATTTGGTTACCATATCCGAATCATATCCATTACCCCTAAAATTACACTCCACTTACGACTTTTTCCCTTGCGCGAATTTTACTCTAGCATTTTTATAGAATTGAAAAATACATATTTTAATCCAATTCTTTTTGGGTAGCCTTCACCACTGCATTTACTAGCTTCTCTAATTTTTCCATGATCCTACATAAATTTTTAGGGGTTTAAACAAGGTTCACAAGGGGACCATTTAGTGCAGTCGGGAATCCAGAAACACATTTCACTTCTCAGGCCATAACTCAAAATCTATACATTACCTAGTCATGAACTTTATATTTCTGGAAACTAAATTCAAATACCTTTCCAAAAATATATATTAGGACCTCAGGGGACAAGATTTGGGGGTTCAAAACCCTCTTACAAGACAGTTCAAGTTCCTGGAAAAATCTCAGCATGCTTATATCACTTATCCATTCAAGAATCTTACATACACATCACATCCATCATCTAAGCCACCAAGATCATACTTTAAAACATACATGGAGTTACATACACTAACCACAAGCTTAAAAATCACAACCACAACACTTAAACTCAAGATCTACATCACCCATAACTTATATGTCCAAGATTCACACTAACATCCATTGATCTAACATTAAACACCATAAATAATTCATGGCCAAGAGGGGTTAGAGTTTTATACCTTCTTGATGTTCTTACAATCTCAAACAAGCTTGGTTAACCTTGGGGAAGCCTTACTCTATGCTCACCATCTTCAATCTCACCAAAGAAATCAAGAACATGGAAGTGGGTTTCCTGACTGGAAAAACACGCCCCAAAGATCAGCCAAAACGAAGCCCTTGCACTCGTTTCCTGGTCGAGGCTCCTGAATGAAAGTTGTAGAGCATCTTCACAGCTTTCTAACCATATAAAGAACAAAAAATTTCATTGAGTAATGAAGTCCCTAGGCCCGTTTTAGTGAGCTCCTTTCCTGCTGGGCAGAATGGAGTATTTGGTGTTTGTTTTGTCTGATTAAAGTGATAAAGTGATCAATAATGCTTGATATTTTCACTTGGATGCATCTTATCTTTTTGCCATGTGGTGTCATCTCCTCATTGGTTCATTTGGATTACCTTTATCCATCCATAATTGCAAGCAAGTCCCTTGCTTTATACATATTGTTTCCAAGTCCTTCCTTCCTTTTCTTATTTGCACCAAGGGGCTTCCCTTCTTGTATATTTACTAAATCAATATGTTACAACTTATATGTTGCACTTCATTGTAATAGTGTGGCCCAATACCTCAAACAATCGTTGTGTCCAATTTTCTTTGTATTTTCTCTTTATCTCAGAAAAAAAATTCTCGCGGTTTCTCCATTGTTCTCATTTCCTTTAACTCTAGGATTTTATTCTCAATTCCATTTTCCTCTCATAATATATCCTTCCTTGGACTTCTAATATTTACTATTCTTAATTCATGATTCGCTCGCTTGATCGCTTAATCTCGTTATAAAGTCTCAGCGGTTTCTAGAACGTTTGTTTCACTTCCTCAGTGGTTTTCGTTCCAAATTCTCAAATCACTTATAATAAAATTCCAAAATATTAACTCCTCAATTCCTCAAATTAAATATCTCATTTCTTAATATTACTGATATATGATTCACTGATCGGTCAAATATTACACGAAAATAGAATTTGGAATTTCTGAATTCCGGTCGCATTTACATACACCTATTTACTCCGTAGATTACTAGTATACCTTCGGAATATCCACACTACGTCTCGTACATAGGGGGCATGAAAAATTTTCTTAATCCTCAAAATCACTATTCGTCCACCAAATCACTATTCATTGATGCACTTCATCATAATAGGAAAAGTTTTAATTCTACCGAAATTTTGGGTTCTTATAGTAAGGAACGCTATAAAAAGGAGAGTATGAGTATTTTGGGAAAAACACAAACTTGTTCAGGTACGAACAGGAAATATATATTATAGGTATTATTTTCTTACAATTGTTTCAAGGAATAGTGCCATAGTCAAATGTCTGGGGGATTTTACAGAAACAAGATATATTAAGATGGAGTTATTAATATTTTATGTCATGATAGAGATCATAATATAGACAAACCATAGTGAGATACACTACCATTCAGGGGAGGCCAATGTGGTGGTCGATACCCTTAGGCAAAAGAGGAAGGAGAGATGAGATGAGATAGAATGACTGAATATAGGAAGAAATCTCCAAGAAAAGGATAGTGAGAGTACTACTAATGATAAGCTAAATGGCATGTTGATGAATGACAAACAAGTTATGTTGGTGTATTTTTGCGCAAACAAGATAGAGATATTATGAAAGGAAAAAGGATAAAGGAAGTAGTGTGGAATTAGAAGGTGTGGATGAGAAAGGTATTCATGAACATTTCCGACATGATTCCGGGACGGAATCCTTTTAAGGGGGGAAGACTGTAATAACCCTAATTTTAGCAAAGCTACAGTGACCCCATAAATAGTAAATTTTGAGGATTTAAAGAAATGGTATGTAGGTACTCTATACTTGAAAGAGAAAATGAGTAAACAGAAACCATATTAGTGTTGTACAATGAAAATAAGTGAATCGAAATGACGATGAATTTCAGAAATTCCTGAATATGGATTTTTGAGGATTTTGATTTCGAATAAGCTTCTATTGGATATTAAGGAGTATGGAGATATTAAAGGAATTATATATTGAGGAATTAGTGAATTAGTATAAACTAAAGGATTATTAAGTGAAGGAAATACAAAAGGAATTTGGATTGTTAAATGATTTCTGAACCACTGAGATAATGAGGTATATTCGGAACGAATTACAATTAGACGAGTATGAAAACCAAACAACCAAGATTAGTAATATAACAAGGATACATACTACATTGTTAATTACCAAAGGTATTAGTAT
Source organism: Saposhnikovia divaricata (assembly GCA_036435485.1). Classification (NCBI taxonomy): domain Eukaryota; kingdom Viridiplantae; phylum Streptophyta; class Magnoliopsida; order Apiales; family Apiaceae; genus Saposhnikovia; species Saposhnikovia divaricata. Next base: position 41,010,947 of record CM071601.1, on the reverse strand, counting down.
AATACTGAGGAAAAACAAGGAAAAAGAATTATGAGATCATGAACATGACATCACATTCCACTAATACTTTTAAGGGTAAATTAGTACATTAGCAAGCCTTTAATCACAAATATCTTCCAAAGCTTCCAAGACAAGCTAGATTAACAAGAATTAAAGAAGATAAGATCAAAAAAATCAAGAGAAAATCTCTCCCTTCCATTCTTTCAATTCGGCCAAACAGTAACAGCCGGCTTAGAACGGCCATAACTTCTTCGTTTCTCAGCCAAATTTTTCGTTCTTTAGCTTTTTAGAAAGCCCATGAGATAAGCTACAAGTCGTATTTCACAAGATTTTCCCAGAAAATCAAGGTAAGGGGGTCGTTTTTCATGTTCTTTCAGCTTCAGTAAAATAGCTCCGAAAATCCTAAGTATGTTCTTGGTGTTTCTTGTTAGTTTAAGGTGTTATATGGTTGCTTAAGGATATCCCAAGGATTATTAAGTGTTATACAAGCTACAAGGAAGGTATATTACTTGAGACCCTAACTTGAATTATGAGTTTATGGTTGATTATGCTTAGTTTAGAAGTTAAGTTGTATAAAGCATGAAATCTTGATGATATGGTTGTTGATATGTGTTTTAAGTTTGATATGGAAATTGTGATGTGAACTTGTAACCATGGTTGGGATGTAGATCACATGGTTTAGGGCTTGGATTGAGTGTGGAATGATGGTTTTGGAGCAATTAAAATATGGAAAGTATGAAAGTACAGTAGTTATAATGCCCGATTTTTGTTAGGATAGGAATTGCTCTATTTTGGACCCCTGTATCAGTACGGTACCTTACTGTCCAGTGTACCAATGGACCATTAAATGATAGAGATTAGTTCATAGATCGTTTTGATATAAAGTACGTCAAAATCTGATGAACGGTTTAGGAGAAAAGTGGATTTTAGTGAAAGTCGTTCGGAAACCAGGAAATTGTAATTGTGCCAACTTTGAGGTTATAATTACCATACTTAGACATTTTTAGAAATTATGAAATTTTGGGATATTGTAGTAGGGTGGTCAGAGGACCATTTACAGTTGACCTTGTAGTAAAATTCGAAATCTATATTTTCTGAGAATTTTTACAGTCGAGTGTGGTTATTAAGGGAAATTGTGGAATACACTAAAACTTAGATCGAGTTTAAAAATGGTGAAGTGCATGTAAACTTTTGGTGCATAAAAACCATGGTAAACGTATAATATGAGTTAAGGGTGTTATGGTGTAGAGATTAAGTGATTAAGTGGGGTATATACTAACGGTGATCCTTTTCGTTCCTATAGAAGCGGGAGACGAACTCAGGATTCCACCTACTCGCTTTAGAGATCCAGGCAAGATCCTTCGATCCCTACTATGAAAATTATTTATCTTCGGAATAAAAATGATATCATGGAATATATATATGTGATGCTATTGTTGCTATGTTGCAAAGAATATATTTCCTTGATTTTGGGAAATTAAAAGAGATAGATATGATTTATGAAATATGGATATAGAGATGATTACGAATAGAGCGAATATGCTCTATTCCTCTATGGTAAAAGAGATATGAAAGGGAATGGTATCAGTTGTTATCTAGGGTTATATGGTTTATAATACTATATTAAAAATATTCTTTTTGAGTATCAGTGGTTTAATCAATATTATTTGATTATTATTTACTACTCTTAAAATAGACGGAATATTTTATGTATATAAAAGTATATTTGATTTCTTGAATATGAAAGAGATGTCTGGATCATAATCAAAGCTTTATGTTATATATATATATATATATATATATATATATATATATATATATATATATATATATTATAGAAGTAATGTGCGAGAATGGAAATGATATGAGTGAATGATATGTGGAAATGAAAGCGAGAAAATGGAAATGTGGAATGATATTTTATAAATGGAATAATGATTTGACAAAAAGGGGGATAGCAACAAAAAGCGTAGGAGGCTGTGTGCGGCACAGTCCAGCAATCAATATTTTTATCTCGGCCCAAGAGTTGCCGATGGAGGATGTAGTGGTGTACCTTCCTCCAGGGGGATGTAGTGGTGTACCTTCCTCCTTCTACCGGTAGTAAAAAGGACGGGTACGGAGGGCGACTGATCATCGTCCTTACGTATTCGGCAACAGTGAAAATCCCCAAAACTTGAAAGAAATAATTGAAAATGGTTTTCAGATTTCTATACTGAAAACAGAATAATGATATGAGATGATGGAATTATGGTTACAGATGAAGAGAAACTGATATTATATTATTTTAGATTTCTTTCTTATAATAGTAAGTGGATGATGTATTATTAAATAAGAGCTTTATTCTTCCTTAAGGATTATAATTGGTTTCTGCTTATATATGCATATATATGTATACCTGTTCACATTTTAAATTCTAGGTTACAATATTATCTTGCTGAGCTATTTTAGCTCATTCTTGCTATTTATTTTATACAACAGCTAGGCATGCCGATACTCCGCACTACACCCCGCAAGAGGGTAAGGAAAGGTAACCTTCTGAGAGAACGCTGGCACCTATTGCAGAGGTAGCGTAGACAAGCGGGTCCTGGTAGATTATGTATATTAAATGTGTAAGCTGGTATAATAAACTTTTGATTGTTGAAATGCTTCATGTCGAAGTATTATTCAACAATGTACTTAAGTATGATTCTGGGTTGTAATAACTGTTTAACTATAAACTTTTGATATTGTGGATGTTGTTCCCTGAGCATATGACTGGTGTGTGATGATATTAGTGTGGGGTCATTTATGAAAGTTTTAATTTGTATTAATTATATATAAAAAAAAGATCCAAGAAATGTTGTTAATGAATGGAAATTGGACCTTGACGGCCCGGATCCATGACCCCGGATCCAGGGGCGTCACATACTGCTGGACAGGAAGCTAAATCTATTCCAAAGGAGAAGAAAGATTTGACTCATGAGGACATTTCATCCATTGCTAAGGATGCAAAGGTTAGACATCTGCTTCATAGTTCTATGGATAATGTTATGTCTAACAAAGTGATCAGTTGTAAAACTGCAAAAGAGATCTGGGATGCTTTGGAGGTTAGATGTCAGGGAACTACTGCAATCAAGAAGAATAGAAGAAACATACTCACACAGGAGTATGAACACTTTGAGGCTAAATCTGAAGAATCAATGACAGAAACCTTTGACAGATTCTGTAAGCTACTTAATGATCTATCACTGGTTAATAAAGAATATGATCTAGAAGATTCAAATATCAAGTTTCTTCTTTCTCTACCTGAAAAGTGGGATGTTAAGACAACCACTATTAGAGACAACTATGATCTGGCTGATACTGATATTGATGAGATCTATGGGTTGCTCAAGACTCATGAACTGGAAATGGAACAGAGAAGCAGAAGATCAGGCAGGAAGTCAAAGTATGTTGCTCTAAGAGTTGAAGAAAGACCCTCAAAGAAGGAAGCATCAAGGAAGAAAGCAAAAGGAAAAGCTTTGGTCATTCATTCTGAAAGTGAGTCATCAAACTCTGATGTTGACTCAAACACAGATGGATCATCTGATTCTGAAGATGATGAGGAAATGATGCAAATGGTTGCTTTGATGGTTAAGACCTTCAAGAAGATGGGATTCAAGAACTTCAAGAAAGGGAAGAGATTCTCCAAGAATGATTCAAAGTCTGACAGGAAGAATTTCAGCAAATCTGAGAGAAAGGATACCAAATCTGGGAAAAGAGACAAGTCTGAGATTCAATGCTACAAGTGTAAGGAGATGGGTCACTATGCTCCTGAGTGCAAGAAGGGTAAAACTGAGAAGGCACTCTTCACTAAAGGCAGAGATTGGGCAGACACCTTTGACTCAGATGAGGATGTGAACTATGCTCTCATGGCTACTACTGTTGATGAAGCTGAAGATTCTGAAAACAAGGTACCTCTAACTACCTATGCTTATAATACTGATGATATAACTGAATTAAGAATATATCTTAAGGCTTTGCATATCAGTTATAGGGATCAGACTTTAGAGAATGAGAAAATCAAAACTGAGAATTCTAAACTCAAAGAGAGAAATAAGGTTGTAGAAGAGAAACTTGCTAACATGCAGCAAGTTCAAAAGGAGAGAGATGATGCTGTCTATCTTGAACAAGAGTTGTTAAGTAAGTATAAACAACTAGAATCTGAATTGGAGAGGGCAAATCACATTATTAAAACTTGGACTCACTCAGGAAAAGACACTCAAGAAGTTTTTCAATCTGACACTATAGGTCTATGTTAGGTCCACTATGATTGTAGAAGGGGGGTTGAATACAATCTATATCAATTTCTCAAAATTTATTCGTTAAATAATTTTCACTTAAACGAATATTTTGTGCGGAATAAATTGACACAGATTTCAAGTTGAATATAACTGTATATTAACTTGATGTGGTGTTACAAAATCAATCCAAACTATTATCAAGTGTTTAATAACTAATTAGAAAATTCGACATGAACTTTTCTAATTTAGTTAATAAATCTCAAGATAAGTACTAGGAAACTTAATTCGCTAGTAATACAAGAATCACAAGTAGACAAGTTCTATCGGATAGAATATTACAAAGATGATGAACTTTAATTTATGTGAATTAATTAGTTCTTGGTGTTCTTGATATTTGAGAGAGAAAGCTGCTGTGTATTTTCTGGATTTCTGCTGTGTTCTGTTCTGTTATATAGGTCTGTACTGATTAGATATGACTTAAACTGCTTCAAGACCTATTAAATCAGCTGTCAGCATGACTTAATCTTGCTCCAAGACATAATTAATCCTTAGATATGACTTATTTTCTGTCGGTATGACTTAGAAAATGTGTCGGTATGACTTAATCTTCAACAGTGTGGTCGGTATGACCTAAATCACTTTTGTCAGTATGACCTAACACCTTTCCAGAAATATCTTGCTTCGGTATGACTTAATTCCCTCGGTATGACCTAGCAGCTTTGAGGTCGGTAAGACATAATTCCTTGCAGCAGCTCGGTATGACTTAAATCTTTTGCTCGGTATGACTTAGACTTAAGTCATGTCGGTATGACTTAACTTAAGTCATACCGAACCAAACTCAGTCAAGACATAATCTATTCAGCATTTAATTAAGTCATATTGATCCTTTTAATTAATTAATGATTAACTAATTCATGATTACTTGATACAATAATTAACTTAATAAATAAATTAATTCTATTAGAATTAATTCATTTATTTAAATCAATTAAATGATTTATATCAATTACAAATGAATTAAATTAAATCAATAACTAATTAATTTAATTCTCCCAAACCACGGAAAATAATAAAGAATTACCACTGACTTATGTTGACGTTCGATGTACTGTCTGGTTCATGAACGACTAACTTCAATGATGCTTCTTCACTTCTGACTTTAAGCTGTGGTTTATTTCTTCTCTCAATTTTCTTGTACTTTGATTGATTTTCAATCTATCACTCGAAAAATCTCTGTCACTGTAAATGAATCCATTCACTTCAATGTTATACTGAGGCTTGATCAGATACCTGATACGTCTTCCAGTGTGAAACATCAAAACTATAGATTGACTTCCTTCTTTCTTCTGACAGATATTGCTTCCTGAGATTCCTGTGACAGATCATACGGATATTTACTTATTACAATTTGGTTTAAGTTGATTAGGATCCTTGAACTACAAATAGGCTGATTCATATGCATTTCAATCTCCCCCTATTTGTTTGTTAGACAATAACAACCAAATACCTAGAGGATACCTCAACTAATTCAACTTAACCAAATGAAAGATAAAATATTAAATGTAAAGCAAATATCAAACAGTTCTGGTTTATATTAAACATTTCCAGATTCAAACAAAATGATAAATACAAGATAGATGATCCTTTAGCTTGATCATATTTAACATATTCCTATCTTGACCTATCTAGCTGTAAAGATAATACATGTAGAGCTGTTCTTCAATTACTGTCTTCTCGTCTAAATTCTCCTTCTTCTGGCTCATCTGTGACTTGAAGTTTCTTGTGCAAATCAGAATCAACAAGACGCTCTCTTCTTGATGACAATCCTTGAGGTAAGATTAAAGGAATTCCAAGCTTCTTTCTCAGTTCACCTTGAAATTTCTTGTAATCTTTTATATTTGTTTGTGCATAGGATCGAATGTGATCTGCAGCTATTACCTTTTCTTCAGTCAAGAATCCATGATTTCTGAGAGCATATTCAGCATATACCAAGTGTTTTGCATGATGTTCATATAACTCATCTGTCTGAAGATTGATTGAATGAAGTACCTCTCCCTTAAGAAATTTCACTTGTGGAGGATCCTTAATCACTTCTGGTCCAGCTCTTTCAGCAAATTCTTTGAACTTTTCATGTAGCAAAACACCTAGCTCAGACGATGTTCTCACCTTAAGCCTAAGTACCCAAATCTCTGTCAGCGATCTGTCATAAAAGAACTGAATAGATACTCTGAAAGTTCCAACATTATGACAATCCACAAATATTACCAGCTCATCAGATTTGGGATCAAATGCAGTAGTTATCCTGATGACTTCTACCTTTAAGGCCCTTATATACATATCATGAATTGGATTTGCCAGTTTGAATTCCTCGAGAATTTCTCCAAGACGACGATCTTCATAATCAGAACTCTGAGGTGAATCAATTGCTTTTTGAGCACGTTCCCATTTGTCACCGCTCTTGAGTCTGACATATGTCTTTCTTTTCTCAACATTTATAGCATGTAAACGTTGAAGTGCTTGCTGTTCAGCTTTCTGAAGCTCTTCATTTCATGCAATTTGCTCTAATGACTTTTGAAGCTTTTCTTCTCTCATCAGCAAATTAGCTTCCCTCTGAGCAAATAACTCTTCAGATTCCTTCTCTGCTTGTTGAGCTTCATATTCAGATGTCACTGGTTCTTCTCCTTCCCATTGACTTAAATCTGGTTCAGGTAATTTCTCACCTTCATCAGAAAAATCAAAGTCATCAAAAACATCAAAATTATACTCTGTGTCTTTGACTTGATCATCTATAACAACTTTCTTCTTCCCCTTATTCCTCCTGTCTTCACTGTCTGTATCAGATTTATCTCCTCCCTCTCTTTCTTTCGATTTATCTCCTTTCTCTCCTTGTGATTTCTGTGATTTCTATTGTTGTTGTGATTTCTCCCCCTTGGTTGAGGAATCCTCTACAGATTTACCAGTTGCACCAGCTCCAGGATCTCGCTCATCATCATCACCACCTGTTCTTGTAAAGAATTCTCTTTCTTCAGTTGTTGGTGTGCGATTTTGACTTATCAGATTAAACAAATGCCTTCATCCTTTAGCTTGATGTGTATTTTGCTTCTCAATTTGATCTAGTCGAAAATCAGTAGAACGCTGATTTTCATGTACTTCTTCCTGTAGATTGTCAACCTTGTTGGAGATTTCAGCAATTATTTTATCTTGTGCCACAGTGACCTCACCAGAATCATCAAGAGCTTTTTCATAAGAAAGTTTGAGAGTGTTGATTTTATTAGTGAAGAATGTCTTCAAGTTGTTGATGTCACCTTTTATCGAAGTAAGGTGATTATCAACAGAGGTGGATGGAGAAGACTGTTTATCCACTTGTGCTCGAAGTAGTCTAGCTTCAGCTTTACTTGCTTCCAGTTCCCTTTCCAGATTTTGTATCTTTTGAACAATGAGAGAGTGTATGTGTCTGTGTATGCACTCACCTGAGTTTCACTCTGAATTTCACTCACCTGATGTGCATGTGTATCACTCAATTTTGTGGTGATCCTCACATCACTCCTCTCAATTTCCTTAGCTTTTCCAGAAACGGTACCTGCAGTTAAAATCACCCTAGCCTCCTCTGGGAAGGTCAGTGGTGGTGCAATGGGAGTTCGCAAATCCCTGTCCTCAATCAATTCTACTTGTACATTTGGATTTGTAATCTGAATTGCTTCAGTAGTAGATTGATCAAGTTGCCTTCCACTTTCTCCAGTCGAAACTGCGAGTGGAAACTCCCTTGAGGGATCTAGGAATATTTCTCCTAGGAGGGGAGATGATGGTTCCATTAAAGTTGGCAAGGAACCAAGATTTCCCTCAGAAGTCTGTGAAGACTCTTCTACCGTAACTATGGTAGGCACTGTTTCAGACTCGATGTGCTCTCCTGTCAATGTGTCCCTATTTTCATCATAATCTATATGTTCTCCCATTGTTAGTAATAACAAAGGGGTTGTGCTTGACAAGTTACAGGATGCCATGGCCCTATGGCGAATTTCAATAGTATCATCCTGTTGAGAGGATGATCCTAGTAACTGTTGCATGGCCATATCAATGTCCATATCTTGTTGGGAAGATACGGATGGGCTTACAGTTGCCTCTGAATCAGTTCTACTTTTCTTTTGTAAAGGCAGAGCTGTGGGTTCACTCATTATATTACTTCTTTTCTTTGCTCTTTGAAAGGGAATTTTCTTTCTGGAGTGGAAAGTTTTAAGTGATGTAGATTGAGTGTGTGGCTCTATGACCGGGGTTCGAGATTGCGGTCTTACAATCCCTTTGTCAGCCCTATCAACCACTTGAGTTCCAGAAGTAGATTGTTCAGCAATAGAAGTTATAGATAGATTAGAAGTCAATACCTGGTTAGCAGGTGTCAAAGAGATTGCAGCTTGAGTGGTTTGAACCAGTTGTTCTTGAACAGGTTCAATTTGCTGAATAGGTACCTCTTGTTCAGCTTCAGGTTCCACTATTGGTTCTGCTTGCTCAGGTAGTGGTTCATTTTCCTCGGGTAAAGGTACAGGTGCAATGATGGGTAGTTGTATAAAGTTTGACATGTATTGAGTGACAACTACTGGCACATTTGAAAATTTAGGTTTGACACCGTACTCAGTGAATAATCTTGTCGAAGGTTTACCCGACACCATTGCTTCACTATTCAGAAATGGAGCATGATATTGTAATTCTACCAAATGATTAAAAATCAAAGAAAGAAATCTTGGGTAAAAGCATTGAACTTTATCGCCCCTGTCAAAATTCCTTTTAGCATTGATTACTCTTCTAACCATAGGTCCACACAGAAGGCTGCCAATGTTGATTCTTCGATTATAAGCAACTGCAAATCCAATATGCTGCATAAAGGAAGGTAATATTCCGAAGTTGCTTTTTGTTGAATTGGCAAACACCTTGGCTACTGTGTCGAACACATAATCCCATTCCTGAACTAGAAACTTTTTATTCAAGACAGGAAGATCTGCTCTGTCTTGATAATGAATACCAGCAAAGAAATTAGTTAATTCCTCATCTGACGGATAATCCTCAAAATTGTCATTTGGAAAGTTTAAGACCGTATTAATGACAGATTCATCCACTGTGTACTGATTGTCTCCAAGAGTGAAAACAAACGATCTGTTATTGTTAGAAACGACAGCAGTAGTACACATAATTCGCAAGGGTTCAATTTTTAAAGGAGTATCTAAACTCAAAGCAGTGCGAACTAGTGAATGATCATTCAAAAATCGAATCCACGGTCGAAAACGTTCGAGTGAACATTTTTCGGGATCAAAATATCCGATCAAATTATGCTTAACTATTTCAAATCGATCATTGTTATTACCAGCCATTTTTATCAAATTTTTAACACTTTGAAAATTTCAGATTTTACAAAATAATTAATTAAATTGATTTATTTCGAATTAATAATTAATTAAAAATTCAAAAATAATCAAAGTTGTTCAAAAATTCTGAAAAATTCACACAATGATCTTGATACACACACAATCACACCAGTATTTTTAGATTTTACAAAATCAAAGCCAATCGTTCGGAATTTTAGATCGAAAAATCGATTTTCGAAAACAAAATCTGAAAAATTCGATTAAAAACGATGATTGAACGGTCGATTGGTAGAGAATTGAACAGAGATTCGTTTAATCGTGTTTAGAGCTTGAATTCAGTGAGATTTGAGTGAAAAATCGGGCATGAACTCGTTACCAGGTGTGTATATATGTGTATGTATCTCTTGAGTTCTCTATGACTTAACATGAGAGAATGACTTAAAATGAAATATGACTTAAAACAACCTACCCTGTTATATATATACTCAACTGTGATTATTACTTAATTCTATATATAACAAACTCGATTATGACTTAATTAAAACTAATACTCGATTATGACCTAATTAAAACTAAGACTCGATTATGACCTAATTAAAACTAAGACTCGATTATGACTTAAAATATGTACAGACATAACTGATTATGACTTAAATTAACTAGACAAGACTTAACATTCATAAGACTTAACTAATTACTAACAAATATGACTTAACTGTTAAGACATAATTCGCTATGACTTAAACTAATAAGACTTGTCTAAACAGACTCGGTAAGACTTAACATAATAAGACTAAATCTGATCAATATAACAAATAAGTCATACCGACCAGAAAAACGATTAAAAACAAGTCATATTGCAGTTTAGATTTAATTTTAAGTCATATCTACTTAACATAAATTAAAGAAAATACAAATAATTTAATTAAACACACAAATATTTACAACTAATAATACAGAAAAATATATTAAAAATAATATTATAAATCAAACAAATAATAAAAATAGAAATAACTAATATAGATTAATCTGTTAACGGAAATAAAACAATATTAACAGGACAAACATTACAAAACATTAAATAAAATATTCTAAACAAATAAAATAAATACATACAATTATTCTAAAATTATAGAAATATGGAATAACAAATATTTAATTAAACAAAATGATAAATACAATAACAAACAAGAAAATAAGTTGATAAAATAATTAAACAAGTGATTTTATTCAACAAATATTCACAAACTAATCACTTGTTAATTATTAAAGATCAAACCTCAGATATTAACTAGATTAATTAGTAGGACTGTTCAACATACCCAATTCACCAACAATTTTGGTGAATGTGGATTCGTCGAGCGACTTAGTAAAAATATCTGCTGTTTGTTCTTCAGTGGGTACAAACAGTAATTCCAATGTACCATTCATGACATGCTCTCTAATAAAATGATACCTGATATCTATATGCTTTGTCCTTGAATGCGGAACAGGATTGTTAGAGATTGCTATGGCACTTGTATTATCACACAAAATAGGAATATTTTGTAATACAAAGCCATAGTCCATCAGTTGATTCCTAATCCATAAGATTTGAGCACAACAGCTTCCAACAGCTATATATTCAGCTTCGGCTGTAGAGTTGGAAACTGTTTGCTGTTTCTTGCTATACCATGAAACCAATCTACCACCTAGGAATTGACAACTCCCAGAGGTGCTTTTTCTATCTACAACACTTCCTGCATAATCAGAATCTGTATATCCAACAAGATTAAAACCAGAATCTTTAGGGTACCAGATACCTAAATTAGGCGTACCCTTAAGATATCTCAGAATTCGTTTAACAGCAATGAGATGAACATCTCTAGGATCCGATTGGAACCTTGCACACAAGCACGTAGCATGCATAATATCAGGTCTACTTGCAGTGAGGTAAAGTAATGAGCCTATCATACCTCTGTAGCTTGTAATATCTACCTTCGAAGAATTTTCACATGCTCCAAATTTGACATCTGTGGATGATGGTGTCTTTGCTGAAGAAGAGTCCTCCATTTGATATTTCTTGAGAAGCTCTTTGATGTACTTGGATTGACAAATAAATATACCATCTTGCCTTTGATTTATTTGTAATCCAAGAAAGAACTTCAGCTCTCCCATCATGCTCATTTCGAATTTATCCTGCATTAACTTTGAAAATTTCTTGCAAAGAAGATCATTAGTAGACCCGAATATTATATCGTCCACATAAATTTCAACTAATATTGTATCATTCTTATGTTTCTTTGTGAAGAGAGTTTTGTCTATGACACCTCTAGTAAATTCATTTTCAAGTAAAAATTCAGAGAGAGTGTCATACTATTTCCTTGGTGCTTGCTTAAGACCATAAATGGCTTTGAAGAGAAAGTAAACATAACCCAATAGATCTGGATCTTCAAAACCAGGTGGCTGTTCTACATATACCTCTTCATCCAGCTTTCCATTCAGAAAGGCACTCTTGACATCCATTTGATAAACATTAAAGTTAGAAAATGCTGCAAATGCCAAGAATATCCTAATGGCCTCAAGTCTAGCCACCGGAGCATAGGTCTCATCATAGTCAATGCCTTCAGATTGTGAGTAACCTTTTGCTACCAGTCTTGCTTTATTTCTTGTTAGTGTACCATCTTCATCAAGTTTGTTTCTGAATACCCACCTAGTACCAACAACTGTTCTATCTGTAGGTCTGGGTACCAGCTTCCATACTTCTTGTTGTTTAAATTGATTGAGTTCATCTTGCATAGCAATCACCTAATCAGGGTCTGAAAGAGCTTCTTCAATTTTCTTAGGTTCCATTTCAGATAGAAACCCTGAATAATTACATTGATTTTGAAAAGCTCTTCTAGTCTTTACTCCAACATCTGGATCACCAACGATTAGCTCAAAAGGATGAGCTCTATTCCAAACAGTTTTTCTGGGAAGATTTATTCTTGATGATTCACCTTGTTCTTCATTGTGATGTTGAGTATGACTAGTAGATCCTTCATTAGCTCCCCCTGAGTTGTTGCCAGGATGATTAGATGAGTGTTCAGAAGTATGAGTGGTGTTTTCAATATTATCATTATTTTCACCACCATTATTCTGATTAGACTCATCATTGTCATTGTTGTCATTTGCATCAGCAAAAACATCAGGTGGACTATCATCATTTGAATCTAGATCTGTCATATCTTCAAAAGATAGCTTTTCAGATGAATCTTCAGTTTGGATACTAGGGAGTTTAGTGTCATCAAATGTAACATTGACACTTTCCATCATCTTCTGATGTTCAATCAAATACACCTTATAAGCTCTTCTTTCATAACCAACAAAAATTGCTTCATGTGCTTTGGCTTCAAATTTTCCACCTTGATCATCTCCTTCTTTAAGTACAAAGCATTTTTCTCCAAATACATGAAAGTATTTGAGTGTTGGTTTCTTTTCATTCATGGCTTCATAGGGTGTTTTCATCAAGTGTTTGTTGATAAGAGTTCGATTCTGAGTATAGCAAGCAGTGTTGACAGCTTCAGCCCAAAAATACAATGGAAGCCTTGATTCACTTAACATAGTACGTGCAGCTTCAATCAAGGTTCTATTCTTTCTTTCAACTACCCCATTTTGCTGAGGAGTTCTTGGTGCTGAGTATTGTCTGGTTATACCTTTTTCAGTAGAAAAGTCATTCAGAACTGCATTCTTGAATTCAGTTCCATTGTCTGACCTTATAGCCCTCACTGGATACTTGGAATCCAACTCAATTAACTTGATGTGATCAATCACCAGTTGTGGAGTCTCTGTTAAATATAATTGATGTGTTTTAATCAGTGTTTAAGTGTTACAGGGAGTTATCAGAGTTTAGCTGGAAGCAGTTAGAGTTTGCGTAAACTCTGACAGTTGGAAGCTCAACAGAGTTGTTAAACTCTGTCTGAAGGAAGCGCGTCTACTGTTCAACAGTGATTAAAGATTAATTATGGAAGCGATATCTTTGAAGATTGGATAGCTATCAAAGAGATCGAGTTGACATAGGAGACGTGTGACAATCTGTAATTGATATCATTGTATAGCTGATTATTAGGAATATCAATTAGAGATTGTATCGTAGCTGTATGTTATATAAATACAGATAGGTTAACCCTAGAAGGGTATCGATAACGAATTATCATTATTGTAACCTAGCAGCTCTTTGTGATATTTTACATCACGAAGAGGGTTTGAAATACAAGAAGTTTTTTAAGTGCATAAACGCTTTTACTTGTTTAATTTCTCATACAAAGTTGATTATTATTTGTGTAATCGGCCTAACAAGTGGTATCAGAGCCAATCTGTTACTTTATTACAGGTTAAGATCCAAACACAACAATAATCATGTCAGAAATTCCTCCACCAACACCTACTGTTTCTGAAAAGGCTCCTACTACTGTGAGTCGTTATGAACCAATCAGGGTTCCTATTCTGAGGCCATTAGAGTATGCAATGTGGAAGGTCAAGATGACTATGTTTCTGGAGGCTACAGATCCAGAATATCTTGACAGGATTTATGAAGGCCCTCACAATCCTACAAAACTATCTGTTGCAGTTGCTGGTGAAGCAGCAAAAATGGTTCCAAAGGAAAAGAAGGACATGACTCCTGAAGATCTATCATCAATTGCTAAGGATGCAAAAGTTAGGCATTTACTACATAGTGCCTTAGACAATGTTATGTCTAACAAAGTCATTAACTGCACCACTGCAAAAGAGATATGGGATGCACTTGAAGTCAGGTGTCAAGGAACTGCAGCTATTAAGAAGAATAGGAGAAACATACTCACACAAGAGTATGAGCATTTTGAGGCTAAACCTGAAGAGACCATGACAGAAACATTTGATAGATTCTGTAAACTGATTAATGATCTGTCATTGGTCAACAAAGAGTATGATCTAGAAGACTCGAATCTCAAGTTTCTTCTTTCTCTACCTGAAAAGTGGGATGTGAAAACAACCACTATTAGAGACAACTATGATCTTGCTGAAACAGAGATTGATGAAATTTATGGACTGCTCAAAACTTATGAATTGGAAATGGAGCAGAGAAACAGGAGATCAAGCAGAAAAGGAAAGTCTGTTGCTCTTAATGTTGAAGAGAAACCTCAGAAGAAAGAGGCAACAAGAAGGAAAATGAAAGGAAAAGCTTTGGTCATACATTCAGAAAGTGATTCACCAAACTCTGATTATGATTCAAATTCTTCTGAATCATCTGACTCTGAGGATGATGAAGAAGAAATGAGAAAAATGGCTGTGCTGATGGTGAAGACTTTCAAGAAAATGGGCTTCAAGAATTTCAAGAAAGGAAAAAGGTTTTCTAGGGATTCAAATGAAGACAGGAAAAGCTACAGGAAGTCTGATAAGAGAGATTCTAAAGGGAAGAAGGATAAGTCTGAAATTCAATGCTACAAGTGTAAGGAGATGGGTCACTATGCTCCTGAGTGCAAGAAGGGTAAAACTGGAAAGGTACTCTACACTAAAGGCAGAGATTGGGCAGATACTTCAGATTCTGATGAAGAAGTGAACTATGCTCTCATGGCTACTACTGAATCAGAATCCTCTGAAAATCAGGTACCTCCAACTACCTATGCTTATAATATTGATGACATTGCTCAATTAAGAATTTTTCTTAAGTCATTGCATATAAGTTATAGGGATCAGACTTTAGAAAATGAGAGGATAAAAGCTGAAAACTCTGAACTTAAAGAGAGAAATAAACTTGTTGAAGAGAAACTTGAAAACATGCAACAAGTTCAGAAAGAGAGAGATGATGCTGTTTCTATAGAACAGGATTTGCTTCAGAAATATAAACAACTAGAATCTGAGTTGGAGGAAGCAAATAAGAAAATTAGGACTTGGACTAATTCTGGAAAGGACACTCAACAGATTTTTCAAACAGACACTGTTGGTCTAGGTTATAATGAGGGAGATGAACTTAGATTTCAAAATCAAGTTAAAGTCAGAACTAAATTTGTTCATGGAACCAGTAAATTTTTGTCTGAGAATGAAAAGGAAGCTGTCAAAAGAAAACCAGTAAAAACTAGTGTTAAACAGGTTAATATTGGTTCAATGACAGATAAACAACTCAAACATAAACTGAAGGAGTTAAAATCTGTTGAGAAAAAGAAAGTGTCAAACAAGAACAGAAATGGAAAAGTAGGCATTACTTCAGGAAATAAACCAATGCTTGCTAGTTATGCTCCAAGAAAGACATGTCATAACTGTGGTAGTACTAAGCATCTTGCAAATTTCTGCAAGAAAAATAAAAATATAAATTCTTTACCTACAAAGTCTGAGGTAAAGAAGGATTTTGCTAGAACTAAGCCACAGACTTTATGCACACACTGTGGAAGCACTTGGCATTCCATCTATACTTGCAGAAAATATCATGCTATCTATCATAATTACTATGAACTGAAACCCAATCTGAAATGGGTTAAAGTTGATACTGCAAGTGTAAACACTGATACTGTTAGCTCAAACTCTGATAATGTTAATTCCGCTGCAAAAGCTAACAAAGTTAAGAATGCCAAAGGATCCAAGCAAGTCTGGATCCTTAAAACTAATCCTCAGTAATTGTTTGTGATTGCAGGGTAACAGGGAGGCAACCCTAGTCGTGGACAGTGGATGTTCAGGACACATGACAGGAAATAAAGCCCTGCTATCAGAATATGAGGAGAAGGCTGGCCCAAAAGTTTCCTATGGTGATGGCAATATAGGAAGAACATTGGGATATGGCAATATCAATCTTGGAAATGTCATCATCAACAATGTAGCTCATGTCCCAGGACTCAAGCATGACTTGCTATCTGTGAGTCAAATCTGTGACAAGGGATATCATGTAGATTTCCAACCTGAATATTGTGAAGTTATCAGCAAATCTACAGGAAAGGTTGTTCTAGTTGGTCACAGGCAAAACAACATTTATGAAATCAAGCTTTTGATAGACTCTGTTGGAAAAGCTGTTTGCCTGTCTACAAGAATGTCTAGTGAAGAGAGTTGGAAGTGGCACAAGAAACTCTCACATTTGAACTTGAACAACATCAATGAATTGATCAGAAAGGATCTTGTAAGAGGACTCCCAAAGACCCTGTTAAATGTTGATGGCCTATGTGACTCATGTCAGAAGGCTAAACAAAGGAAGTCATCTTTCAAGAGCAAAACAGAATCTTCTATCACTGATCCCCATTATCTTCTTCATGTTGATCTATTTGGTCCAGTAAATGTTATGTCTATTGCAAGGAAGAAATATGCTTTAGTCATTGTTGATGAATACACTAGATTCACCTGGGTGTATTTTCTAGCAAAGAAGGATGAAACTGCATCAACTCTGATGGAGCATGTGAAGCTTCTGGACAAAGGATCAAGCAACAAAGTCAGAATCATCAGAAGTGATAATGGAACTGAGTTCAGAAATGCAACAATGGAAGAATTCTGCAAGGACAATGGAGTGAAACAAGAATTTTCAGCACCTGGTACACCACAACAAAATGGTGTAGTTGAAAGGAAAAATAGAACCTTAATTGAAGCTGCCAGAACTATGCTTGATGAAGCAAAATTGCCAACTTATTTCTGGGCAGAAGCTGTTCAAACTGCTTGTTTTACTCAAAATGCAACACTGATCAATAAGCATGGAAAGACACCATATGAGATGGTGAAGAAAAAGAAGCCTAACCTGAAATACTTTCATATTTTTGGGTGCAAATGTTTCGTTTTGAAGACTCATCCAGAACAGTTGACCAATTTGAGCTAAAGGCAGATGAAGGAATTTTTGTTGGCTATCCGCTGTCAACAAAGGCATTCAGAGTTTACAATCTGAGAACTAAAGTGATCATGGAATCTATACATGTTTCTTTTGATGATAAGAAGATAACTGGACTTGAAGACAAAGACGAATATGATCAACTGAACTTTGAAAATCAAGTTTTAAACTCTGATGAAGGAAACTCTGAAGAAACAATTCTGACAGACTCTGTTGAAACAAACTCTGAACCTCTACTGGTAAATTCTGGAGAAACTTCTCAGTCACAACAAAGAGGAGAACCAGTTGAGGGGGAGCATGATCAAGATGAAGACTCAAACACTGATACTGAGTCAACTGAAAAATCTGGATCAAACTCTGATGCTTCAAACTCTGAAAATTCAAATTCTGACTCTGGAAGTCAAGTTCAGGGGGAGTCTCAGAAAACGAAAATAGATCACAACAGAATCAGGAGAGCATGGATCAAGGGGGAGGATCACATGCTGATAGAAGTCATTTGCCTTCTGCTAGGAAATGGACTAAATCACATACACCTGATTTGATAATTGGTGATCCAGATGCAAAAGTAAAGACAAGAAGTGCTACTGCAAGTGAATGTCTGTTTCATGCATTCTTGTCTAAAAATGAACCAAAGAAAGTGGAAGAAGCTCTTCAAGATGCAGACTGGATAACAGCAATGCAGGAAGAGTTAAATGAATTTGAAAGGAATGAAGTTTGGACCCTTGTACCAAGACCAAAGAACAGATCTATTGTGGGTACTAAATGGGTTTTCAGAAACAAGACTGACAGTGAAGGTGTTATCACAAGGAACAAGGCTAGACTGGTAGCAAAAGGCTATTCACAGCAGGAAGGAATAGACTATGATGAAACATTTGCTCTAGTTGCAAGATTGGAGGCAATCAGAATTTTTCTAGCATATGCCTCTCACAAGAAATTCAAAGTGTTCCAGATGGATGTGAAAAGTGCTTTTCTGAATGGAAAGCTTGATGAAGAAGTGTTTGTTGAACAACCACCAGGATTTGTGGACCCCAAATATCCAGATTATGTCTACAGGCTAGATAAAGCATTATATGGACTTAAGCAGGCACCAAGAGCATGGTATGAGACACTTGCTCAGTTTCTTCTAGAAAGTGGATTCAACAGAGGAACAATTGACAAAACTCTGTTTTATTTCAATCAAGGAAGTGACCTCCTTTTAGTTCAAATTTATGTTGACGACATCATCTTTGGGTCTACTAATGATAAACTCTGTAAGAAGTTTGCCAAGCTCATGCAGTCCAGATATCAAATGAGCATGATGGGAGAGCTTAGTTACTTTCTAGGCCTACAGGTGAAACAAACAGAAGATGGAATTTTCATTAATCAAGAAAAATACACCAGAAATCTTCTCAAGAAATTTGGTATGCTTGACTGTTCATCTGCATCAACTCCCATGGCAACAGCAACTAAATTGGACAAAGACACAGGAGTTTCAGTGGATATGACAAACTACAGGGGCATGATAGGATCTCTTCTATACTTGACAGCTAGTAGGCCTGACATCATGTATGCAACATGTCTTTGTGCAAGGTTTCAGGCAGATCCTAGAGAGCAACATCTGACAGCTGTGAAAAGAATCTTCAAGTATCTCAAGGGCACCATATCATTAGGTCTGTGGTACCCCAGAGAATCAGATTTTAAGCTACTTGGGTACTCTGATGCAGACTTTGCAGGCTGTAAGGTAGACAGAAAAAGCACTAGTGGAAGTTGTCAATTTCTTGGTGACAGACTTGTTTCCTGGTACAGCAAGAAACAGAAATCAATCTCCACATCTACAGCTGAAGCAGAGTATATTGCAGCTGGTAGCTGTTGTGCACAGATCTTATGGATGAAGAATCAATTGCTGGATTATGGATTGAGGTACAGTAATATCCCTATTTACTGTGATAATCAAAGTGCTATTGCTATGACAGGTAATCCAGTACAGCATTCAATGACCAAGCACATCAGCATAAGGTACCACTTCATCAGAGAACATGTGGAAGAAGGAAATATTGAACTACATTTTGTATCTACAGAACAACAGCTTGCAGATATCTTCACTAAACCATTGAGTGAAGCTACATTTACAAGACTGGTCAATGAACTAGGAATGGTCTCTGGTTCTGACTAGAAATGTTGGTTAGATTCAAACTTTACTTATGTAATGTGTTAATCATATTTCCTGATTGGTTAAATGCTAAGTGTACTCTGTTGATTAAACTCTGTTATGCATACTCTGTTAAATTCTGTCAGACAACTTGTCATCCGTTGATTGTAGGTTGCATCAGTTGATGACTAACTGAACTGTATCCGTTGATATTATATGGTCTTATCCGTTGATATTATATGGTCTTATCCGTTGATGGTTGTACAGTCTTATCCGTTGATGATTGTACGGTCTTATCCGTCGATGGTTGTGTTATGCAGTCTCTAAACTCTGTCAGCTTGTCTGTATATCATACACTGTTAATAAGTTTGATAAACTTTGTGAACTTTGAGTTGATTTTTGTCTGAATGAAAACACCAATGAAGAAATATGTATGAAGCATGATTCTCAGCAATTAATCATGAATCTTTCTGAGTTATTGAGATCTAATCTTAGATTGTGCAGAAAGTTAACACAGCATGATACATGATCATATTTATAGCATCTCTTAGTTTATTTTGTCCTAAACTCTGAGTCTATAGATACTGTATGCATTACCTTTCATGAAGAACTACTGATGTTGATGAACTCTAGACTCTGTTAGTTATACTCTGATAAAATGAAATGTTTACTGCAATACCCCAAAGAAAATGTATATAGGTTATTATACTCCTTTGAGATTATGTTGGATACTAGGATGACCCAGGAACCTATTGGTATATAATATGTGCTAAAATTCTCTGATTTTTGGTGACTAGTTAAATACTAGGATGACCCAGGAACTTATCAAAATAATAAGGGCTAAAATTTTTGAATTTTTGGTGACTGGTTCCAACCTCTGATTACTGGAATGAAAAAAAAAATGATAAAAAAATGATAAAAAAAAATGTATATAAAGGGGGTATAAAATAAAAGTTACTGTATATAGTTTGATTACTTCAGAGTTTACCTTTCATCATACAGTCAGTGTTTACTATGACAGTTTGTGCATCCAGTGTTTATTGATTTACTTTATGGATTTTATGAAAAATTAGATGCTCTAAAAATTGACTTAGTAAACTCTGCTTCACACACACAAATATTCACAACTGTGCAATTCAGGAAAGGGTTTCGGTGATAAAGTTGGAGAATTGACAAACGCTGTTGATTCGTGATTTGTACTCTAAGGTAAATTTTCACTTGGACAATTTGAAAGTCTTGGAGTAAGTAGTTTTTTTTGACAACTGTTAATCAGTGGATAGTTGATGAATGTGTTCTTTATATGATTACTTTAATTAGTTTTCATATTCTTTTCTTGATTCATTTACTTGAAGAACAGTTCATATAACACAAATAACAGTTGCAGAACACAATGAATATGATTAGAAAAACAAAATTTTCATTGATAATAAGAAAGAGATTACAAGCATATATTACATTTTTTTGTTCTCTCTATCTGCTAATCTATTCAACAGGAAAGTAAAAGGTCCGTCCGCACCACTCCATTGTTAGCAAAAATTCCCAGATCCCATCTTTGCCACTTTATTTGGGTGGAAGTTGAAGGGATAAGGTTATTTTTGCTGACATATTCATTAACAATGGTTGGTGGTGGTGGATGAGGATGCCTTCGAGGAGAGCCATGTCAATGTTGCTTGGAGGGCAGCATCGATGTCAATCACCCTTGCAGGTTTCTCTCTCTCGAGCTCTTCCAGACCAGCATCCATTTGCAGCCACAGCGTCTCAAGCTGCCTTTCCCACTCAAACGCTTCAAACTCTTCACGAGTATAGCTGAAGATGTCCCTATTCTCGACAAGATGAAGGTTTTTCTCTTTGATGGTAAGGTTGGCCATTGTTTTTCAAGAGTATTTGGTTTGAAAGGTTTGTGATTTTACAGGGGAGACTGAAAGGTTAAAGGTTTAATGAATAATCTGAGCAAGTCTCTAGGCCTTAAATAGAGAGGGGTAAGAACGAAGTCCTTAATCGCTTCGTATTCTGGTTTTTAAAGGCAACAGGTAAACGTTTCAAATTCTGATTTTACTTGGGTCCAGATATTTTTAAAAAAAGTATTATTTGATTTTTGTTAAAATCAAATATTTTAATGCTTTAATTTTAATATACTCTTTTTAAAAATAGGCGCACATGACCCACTCGCCTTTAATGTGTCCCACTTACCTATTATCGTGTCCCACTACACATTAATCAAGGAACTGATTGAGCGTTTGTTACATAAGAGATTGAGTTTTTCTTTAAATTAATCACTTTTGTGTCCAAACGAGTTTGCTTTACTCTTACTCTCACAGTTTTCTTAGTTTTCTCTTGGGCACTCACGCAAACACCTTTTCTACATACACATCTTTTGGAAATTCTTGGGAATTCTTAACTCAATGGCATCTAAAGCATTCACTACTCTTGGCTTACGGTTTGTTCCTAATAACTATGAGGCTCCACTCTATCATGAACGCGTTCCAGAATCGTTTCATCTCATGCAGAACTTTTTGAGGGATTCAGAGATTGGACAAGCTCTGACTGGACCTGCTACTCTTTCTGCGTCTCAAATTGCTTCATTCTGGCAGAACTCAGTTTATGTGGATGGAGGAGAAAGTGGAACTCCTACCATTATCTTCACTTATGAAGACCAAGACCATGTGATTACTCCACAGACTGTACGAGATACGATGGGTTTTGACACACATACTTCTTATACTCTCGTTAATGAAACTTATCTGAGAGACATGCTACAAGAGATAGGTTACATGGAATCTCTTGACAAGCTTGGCAGTATAAAGCGACCGAATCTCAGAAAGGAATGGAATTTCTTCTTTGATTGCATAACAAGGACGTTCCAGAAGAAAGTCACAAACTGGGATGCCATTCCAATGGATAGTCTCCAAATCGGGTATTCTCTGCTCTATGGTACTAATTTTGATTTTGGTCGACATGTTTTGATGAGCTTAGGTGATAAATTGTCAGAGTCTACCACTGTCTACTATGCTCGTTTCTGTCAAATGTTGTTCAATGCATGTGTACCTGGTCTTGTAATTGATGAAACTGATGAAATTGATCCTTTTAGAGTCAATAAGCGTATATTCTCTGATATGACTAACAAGGATGTTGGTAAAGAAAATCTCCCAGCTTTTGTCATGCCTCTTGCTCTACGGAATTTTCTTAATCAACCACAAGAACCACATCAACCTGAACCACAACAAGAACAACAAGATGCACCACAACAAGAACAACAACCTGACCCACACCCTGAACCTCAACCATCACCAAACACTGAATCACATGCAAAGCAATCTTCACCCACTTCAAACACAAACTCTGATTCGCCGTCAGCAAACTCTGATTCTCCATTAAAATCAAAGTCTAAATCTCAAGGAGTTAAGAAAGCACTTGCTGAACGACATGCAAGTCTAAGGCAGGCGGAAGAGACAAAGAGGAAATCAAAACGGAAATCTCCTGAAGCTGTTTACACTAGAAAAGGGAAAAGACTGAAAGCTCGAGCAAACATGCCTAGGTCACCACCTTGTGAAGAGGATTCAGATAATGTACCTCTAGCAAAACGAAGAAAAGTGATATTCTCTGACTCTGTGGATGAAGATATTGAAGCTCCAGAGGTTGTTTCACAGCAAACACCTCCTGTTGAAGTTGAGAAGGATGTAATACCTGCAGAGGATAGAATGCCTGCAGAAGAGGATGCAAGAGATGGTGTTTCTCAAATAAATGATGTTCCTGATTCATTTATGCCACTCTCTGATCCTATCTCTAATATTGGTGTAGCTGATCAACCTACTTCTGTTCCTTCTGAAGCTGTGGCATCTCATACTGAGGTAATATCTGATGCTCACCACACTGTTGAAGAAGGTGAAGAAATTGATCAGGCAACCAAAGTAACTTCTCAGTCAATGCTTGTTGATGAGCCTGAGCAACATGAAGAAAATTCTGAAACGCTTACAGAAGATATTGCTAAATCTATGGCTGAAGATGAACCAGTTAACGCTACAAGTGTTGAAGCTGAAGGTGATAGTAGTGCAAACTCTGATGATTCTCTGAGTGCACCAGTGCAAACTGATGATAAAAATACACCTTTTCCTCAACCTTGTACTTCTCATGAAGTTGAAAGAGTACAATTTGCCAAGAATGCTGCTGAATGGTACAAAGAAGATTGTATTTTTCCAACAGGAAGAGCAGCTAAGTTTGTTAAGCAGAGTGCTGATACTATCTCTAATCCAGAGATTCTTTCTTGCTTGAAAGCAACTATAGTTCAAGTTAAAACTCTGGATAGACGATTTGATGATACTAATTTGGCAATCACTTCTTTGCGAAATGAGGTTGTAGCTAGAGAGATGAAGATGGAAACACATTCAAAACTAGTGACTACAAAATTCTCTAAAGCTCAAGACAATATCTTTGCCAGACTGAGTAAAGTTGAAGAAAACCAGTCTGATTTATCTGCTAAAATTGATTCTATTGTTACTTCCCTGGAGTTAATTACTTCTATTCTTATGCCTGATGATGTCAAAAAGGGGGAGAGAGTTGTCAGAAGGGATAGTGCTGGAGATGGAGGGGCAAGTAACAAAGACAAAGGAAAGAAAAAGGCTGAGGAGGTTCAAACTCTGAGAACTAGTAAGTCATCCAAATCACAGTCTGTTGGGAGAAGTACTGATACTCAAGGAACTTCAAGGACCAAGAGTTTACTGTTATCTTCAAATCCACAAACTGATGAAGAATTGGCTGCTAAGCTATTCATTGAAGAGAATGAGGAAGGAGTAACGATTGAGGACATTGAAGCTGAGGAAAAGAATTTACAAGAAGAACATATTAAAGCTTTAAAGTCTGATAAGGTACAAAGAGGAAAAGCTCCTAGACCTGTTGTTAAAGGTGTTGTGATCAGAGAGAGGACTGATGTTAGTCAAAGTTCTCGGTTCTCAAAGGAAGCAATTGCAGCAGAGGCTAAACTCAAGCTAAAAGGCATTGAAGGTGAAAGCTCAAATAAGAAAGTTATAACTTCTGTTGCATCTCAAGCGATGATCACACCTTTACACTCTTCACAGTTGAAATCTGTTTTTGGCAAAGGAACAATTTCTGATCCAAATGTGTTATCTGGAGTCTCAGTGAATATTTCTGATGGAAAAGCTTTATCTGGTAAGATTGGAAATAATAAGGCTGGACTAGGTTCACATAGAGACAGAAGGCAATATACTGGTCCTAGAGATCCTTCTTCACTGGCTGTTCCAGGTCGTGGTGTTCCTCAAGAGAGTCTGGATAGACTGGAATCAGTGCAGTTGGTTCATCAGAAGAGTTTAGACAAAGATTTTCTTCTTTACTTTATGGCTGATGGGACAGTATTCAAAGTTGGTGAGGATGATATTGGCTTGAAATATTGGGAAGAGCTAGAGTATGTTCTATATCTTCTCAAGGTGAATAGTCGAAGGACTCAATCTGTTGCTAATGTACTTAGACAGAAGATGACTCAGAATCTGGCTATTAGAGGACAGAAATACAACAGCAGATACATTCCTAAGTACAGGGATTACCAGGGCAATCTCATTGAAATGAAGAAAGGTACTGCAAAGTTAAAAACTGATTTGGGAATCACAGTACTTGACTTCAATACTCAGGCAGAAAAAGACAGATTTATCAGATTGGGTAATGAAATGAGAAGAAACAAGATTTATGATCTTAGGGCTGCTATTTACCAAACAGATGAAAGTGATCCTCAACTCAGAGAAATCAAAGAAGCAATGAAGATTGAACTTGAAAATGCAGAAAGAAGATTGCTGATTGATTATCTCAGAACCATGCCAGATCTTGAAATGATTAGAGATTAAGTTCTGTAAGAATTTTCTTATTCTCTATAGTTTTTAAGCTTAAACTCTGAATCTGTTTAAACACTGTATTTATCTATTTGTTTTGACATCATCAATTACTGTCATTAACTTGTACATTTTTGCTAATGAACAAGTTGGGGGAGATTGTTAAATATAATTGATGTGTTTTAATCAGTGTTTAAGTGTTACAGGGAGTTATCAGAGTTTAGCTGGAAGCAGTTAGAGTTTGCGTAAACTCTGACAGTTGGAAGCTCAACAGAGTTTGTTAAACTCTGTCTGAAGGAAGCGCGTCTACTGTTCAACAGTGATTAAAGATTAATTATGGAAGCGATATCTTTGAAGATTGGATAGCTATCAAAGAGATGGAGTTGACATAGGAGACGTGTGACAATCTGTAATTGATATCATTGTATAGCTGATTATTAGGAATATCAATTAGAGATTGTATCGTAGCTGTATGTTATATAAATACAGATAGGTTAACCCTAGAAGGGTATCGATAACGAATTATCATTATTGTAACCTAGCAGCTCTTTGTGATATTTTACATCACGAAGAGGGTTTGAAATACAAGAAGTTTTTTAAGTGCATAAACGCTTTTACTTGTTAATTTCTCATACAAAGTTGATTATTATTTGTGTAATCGGCCTAACAGTCTCATCTTTAGAATTCAGGAACAAGACCCATGTGAACTTTGAAAAATCATCAACAATCACAAGAGCATATCTTTTTTTTGACATAGACATCACATTCACTGGACCAAATAGATCCATGTGAAGTAACTGTAAAGGTTTAGTTATTGAAGACATATCAGTACTTTTGTGAGTTGCCCTTTTTAGTTTGCCTTTTTGACAGGCATCACATAGTCCTTCCTGTGTAAATTCCATAGAGGGTAAACCTCTCACCAACTCTCTCTTGACCAGAGAGTTCATCGTTTTGAAATTTAGGTGAGAAAGTTTCTTGTGCCATAGCCAACTTTCATTTGTGGATGCTTTAGAATAGAAGCAATTGATTTCTTCAGTGCTTCTAGTGTTCATGTTGGCTACATACAAGTTTCCTTTTCTGACTCCCGTTAGAGATGGTTGTTCAATTCTTTTGTGTGTAATCAGACAATTCTTTTTGTTAAAGTAGACTTCAAATCCCTTGTCACAGAATTGACTGATACTGAGCAAATTATGCTCAAGTCCTTTTACAAAGGACATTTCTTCAATGATAACATTTCCGGCTTCAAGTCTGCCATATCCATCAGTTCTACCTTTGCTGTTATCTCCAAAGGTAACTACTGGGCTGGCCTTCTCCACCACATTTGTCAGCAGGGTTCTGTCTCCAGTCATATGCCTTGAACATCCACTGTCCAAGATCCAGGTTACTCGTTCAACCTGTTCAATACCCTGCAATGACAAATGGATTAAACCTTCTTCGGGACCCAAATTTGATTGGGTCCTGCCGATTTAAAGTATTGACCTTTATCAGGCAAAACAACATTTTTAATTTTAACCTCTTTAGTCAATAAAATTTTAACCTTATAAACAGATTTGAAAATCTTTCGTTTTATCTTGGGTATCCATGTTTCTGTAGTAGCAATAACACTTGTGTCATTGACTGGACATTTGACCTGGTAAACATTCTTGGTAACCTTTTGTTTAGTTCTAGGTCCAAATGTCTCTCTCCTAACTTGAGGAGGAAAAGCAGTCTTTGATCGCTGTCGAGGAGCAGTCTGTTTAACACATGCATAACTACCATTAAAATAAGCACGCATACTGTTAAAAGCACAAGACATACAATTGATAACACCACATGATTTATGATTAGAATCAATGATAGGCATGGTATTTTTTTGTTTCAACTTATTACCACCTAATCCAGTCTTAGAAGAACTAGCTGATTCAACAACTTTGACTTGCACTTTAGGTACATCTTTCTTGGATGAAACATTCGTTGTATTAGTGTCCTCAACTGATTTAGCCTTAACAAAGACTGTGACATCTTTCTTGAATGAAACATTCTTTGGATTAGCGTTCTTAACAGATTTCTCCTTAACACATTTATCCTTAACAAAGACTGTGCCATTTGCACTATCCTCATTTCTCATTTCTTCTTGGATAACCATAGAAAGAATATCTGGTGGTCCAGCATCAGATTTTTTAAATAGAGGTTCTTTAACATTTTTGAGCACATGTGGTATTCCCCTTTCTTCAGCACTAACAGGGTTAGGGGAATTTATGCCCAATGATCCAACAGCTTCATTGTAACCATACCCTATACCTGTTGTTCGTTCTACAACTTGATTGTTAAAAAACTCTTTGGAAACTTTAACAGAATTATAACAAGCCCTGACCTGTGTTTCAAGCTCAGTAATTCTAGTCATTTGTTTGCCTACAACTTTTAGAATAGCTTTCTCCTTTTTATTAAGCATTGTTATTTCATCTCTTTGTTGATCTTGATTAATATGCACCTTTTTCAATTCTGACACTTCATTGCCAAGTTTAGTGCTTAGCAGATCTAGTATTCTATATTCAGTTTGTGCATTACCTATGGAATTATAAAGACTACGAATCAACTCAGGGTCAATAACAATTACCGGTTTGTTATGATGATCAGATGCTTCATCATTTGCCACCAACGCAAAATTTCCATATTCTTCATCTTCGCTGTCCGTGTCATCCCAACTCTTACCAGCCGCAACATAGGCTTTTCTAGGTTTCTTCTTCTCAGCAGCAAAATCTCTTCTTTGAGTTTGCTTGGGTTTCTGACATTCAGTGGCAAAGTGCCCCAATTCATTACAGTTGAAGCAACGAATCTTGCTTCTGTCAACAGCTCCAGTTTTGTATCCTCCCCTGTTACTAGAGGAAGAAGAGCCTCCTCTCTGGAATCTGTTATTTGACTTGAACCTGTACTTTGGATTTCTTCTGAATCTGAAGTTTCCAAATTGCCTTACCATCAATGCCAGTGATTCATCTTCCAGTTGATCTAGCTCTTCCAATGAGTAGAAATCTCCACCATCCTGAGTAGGTGGTGTTTGACCAAGTTCTACTTCAGTCCTTTCCTTGTCTGAGCTGTAAGGTAGAACAACCTTAGCTTCCACTTCCTTAGGTGCCTCAACTACAAGAGCTGTAGATGAACTTGGCACTCTTCCTTTACCAGAGACTTCCCTCTGCTGTACTTGTTCCAGTTCATAGGTTTTCAGAACACCAAACAACCTTTCAAGAGAAACCTTATTCAAATCTCTTGATTCTCTGATGGCTGTAATCCTATGTTCAAGATAAGTGGGCATAGTCAACAAAAACTTCATATTAATCTTCTTCTGTGTATATTGCTTGCCATGAACTTGCAAGTTGTTGATTATTTTGTTATACCTTTCAAACACTTCCTGAATACCTTCATTAAGGCCAGCTCTAAAGTGTTCATACTCAGAGGTTAAAATCTGAAGTCTGTTTTCCATGACTTCATCAGTTCCTTCATTGATAGTCTCAATAGTTTCCCACATGTGTTTTGCAGTTTTACAATTTATCACATGACTGTACATCACAGCATCCAGGGAATCTATTAGAATAAGTCTCAAATTCTTATCTAGTCCTGCGTCCTCTTTTTCAGCAGGAGTAAAAGAATCAGCAGGCTTTGGAAAAGATGATGCAGGTGTTACAACAATTCCTCCAACAATAGATTCAGATACATATTCGAGTGGAATTATAGGTCCGTTCTGTAGAACACCCAAATATTTAGAATTTGCGACATCAAGAAACAACTCCATTTTATTTTTCCACATTGAATAATTGTCCTTGTTAAACATGGGAATCTTAACAATGCTTTTTGAAGACATGATGAATTTTTAAGTGAGTTAAAAATTCGACATGATGAATAAAATTAGGATCTTGATTTGTGTATCAATCAATAGGCTTTGATACCAATTGTTAGGTCCACTATGATTGTAGAAGGGGGGGTTGAATACAATCTATATCAATTTCTCAAAATTTATTCGTTAAATAATTTTCACTTAAACGAATATTTTGTGCGGAATAAATTGACACAGATTTCAAGTTGAATATAACTGTATATTAACTTGATGTGGTGTTACAAAATCAATCCAAACTATTATCAAGTGTTTAATAACTAATTAGAAAATTCGACATGAACTTTTCTAATTTAGTTAATAAATCTCAAGATAAGTACTAGGAAACTTAATTCGCTAGTAATACAAGAATCACAAGTAGACAAGTTTTATCGGATAGAATATTACAAAGATGATGAACTTTAATTTATGTGAATTAATTTGTTCTTGGTGTTCTTGATATTTGAGGGAGAAAGCTGCTGTGTATTTTCTGGATTTCTACTGTGTTCTGTTCTGTTATATAGGTCTGTACTGATTAGATATGACTTAAACTGCTTCAAGACCTATTAAATCAGCTGTCAGCATGACTTAAGCTTGCTCCAAGACATAATTAATCCTTAGATATGACTTATTTTCTGTCGGTATGACTTAGAAAATGTGTTGGTATGACTTAATCTTCAACAGTGTGGTCGGTATGACCTAAATCACTTTTGTCGGTATGACCTAACACCTTTCCAGAATATCTTGCTTCGGTATGACTCAATTCCCTCGGTATGACCTAGCAGCTTTGAGGTCGGTAAGACATAATTCCTTGCAGCAGCTCGGTATGACTTAAATCTTCTACTCGGTATGACTTAGACTTAAGTCATGTCGGTATGACTTAACTTAAGTCATACCGAACCAAACTCAGTCAAGACATAATCTATTCAGCATTTAATTAAGTCATATTGATCCTTTTAATTAATTAATGATTAACTAATTCATGATTAATTGATACAATAATTAACTTAATAAATAAATTAATTCTATTAGAATTAATTCATTTAATTAAATCAATTAAATGATTTATATCAATTACAAATGAATTAAATTAAATCAATAACTAATTAATTTAATTCTCCCAAACCACGGAAAATAATAAAGAATTACCACTGACTTATGTTGACGTTCGATGTACTGTCTGGTTCATGAATGACTAACTTCAATGATGCTTCTTCACTTCTGACTTTAAGCTGTGGTTTATTTCTTCTCTCAATTTTCTTGTACTTTGATTGATTTTCAATCTATCACTCGAAAAATCTCTGTCACTGTAAATGAATCCATTCACTTCAATGTTATACTGAGGCTTGATCAGATACCTGATACGTCTTCCAGTGTGAAACATCAAAACTATAGATTGACTTCCTTCTTTCTTCTGACAGATATTGCTTCTTGAGATTCCTGTGACAGATCATACGGATATTTACTTATTACAATTTGGTTTAAGTTGATTAGGATCCTCGAACTACAAATAGGCTGATTCATATGCCTTTCAGTCTAGTTATTCTGAGGAAGATGAACTTAGGTTTCAGAATACAGTCAAGATTAGACCACCTCTTCCACCTAAGAAATTTGGAACATTTGTTAATGGAATAAGTGAACCTAGGTTTGAATGTGGAAAAGAAGCTGTTAAGAAAGAACCAGTAAAAACTAGTGTTAAACAGGTTAATATTGGTTTAATGACAGATAAACAACTTAAGCATAAGCTTAAGGAGTTAAAATCTGTTAAGAAACAGAAAGTGTCTAGAAAGAACAGAAATGGTAAAGTAGGCATCACTCAAGGTAATTATCCAATGCTTGCTACTTTAGCTCCAAGAAAGACATGTCATAACTGTGGTAGCACTAACCATCTTGCTAGCTTTTGCAGGAAGAACAAAAACATTAATTCTTTACCTTCCAAGTCTGAAGTAAAGAAAGATAATGTTAGAACTAGACCACAGACTTTATGCAAACACTGTGGAAGCACTTGGCATTCTATTTATACTTGCAAAAATTATCATGCTATTTATCATAATTACTATGAACTAAAACCTAATCTGAAATGGGTCATGGTTAATTCTGCAAGTGTAAATTCTGACAAAGTTAGCTTAAACTCTGATTGTGTAAATTCCGCTGCTAAAGCTAACAAAATTAAGAAAGCCAAAGGATCCAAGCAAGTCTGGATCCTTAAATCTAATCTTCAGTAATTGTTTGTGATTGCAGGGCATCAGGGAAAGTATCCTAGTCGTGGACAGTGGATGTTCAGGACACATGACTGGAAATAAAGCCCTGCTATCAGAGTATGTGGAGAAGGCTGGCCCAAGAGTTTCCTATGGAGATGGCAACATAGGACATACTCTGGGATATGGCAATATCAATCTTGGAAGTGTCATCATCACAAATGTAGCTCTGGTTCCAGGACTCAAGCATGATTTGCTATCTGTGAGTCAAATCTGTGACAGAGGTTTTCATGTAGATTTTCAACCTGAATACTGTGAGGTTATCAACAAAACCACAGGGAAAGTTATTTTAGTTGGACAAAGGCGCAACAATATCTATGAAACAAGCTTGTTGACAAACTCTGATGGAAAAACTATGTGCCTGTCAACAAGAATGTCCAATGAAGAGAGTTGGAAGTGGCATAAGAAACTCTCTCATTTGAATCTGAACAACATCAATGAGCTTATAAGAAAAGATCTTGTTAGAGGACTTCCAAAGTCTTTGTTAAATGTTGATGGCCTCTGTGATTCATGTCAAAAGGCCAAACGGAGGAAGACTTCTTTCAAGAGCAAGTCTGAATCTTCAATTGTTGATCCATATCATCTTCTACATGTTGATCTCTTTGGATCAATGAATGTCTTGTCAATTGGAAGGAAGAAATATGCTCTAGTCATTGTTGATGAATATACCAGATACACTTGGGTGTATTTTCTAGCAAAGAAGGATGAAACTGCATTAACTCTGATGGAGCATGTAAAGCTGCTGGACAAAGGATCAAAACACAAAGTCAAAATAATCAGAAGTGATAGTGGAACTGAATTCAGAAATGTAACAATGGAAGAGTTCTGCAAGAACAGAGGATTGAAGCAAGAGTTTTCTACACCTGGTACACCACAGCAAAATGGTGTAGTTGAGAGGAAGAACAGAACCTTGATAGAAGCTGCTAGAACTATGCTTGATGAAGCAAAATTGCCAACCTATTTCTGGGCAGAAGCAGTTCAAACTGCCTGTTTTACTCAAAATGCCACACTGATCAACAAGCATGGAAAAACACCATATGAGATGGTGAGGGAAAAGAAGCCAAACCTAAAATATTTTCATATTTTTGGGTGCAGATGCTTTGTGTTGAAAACTCATCCTGAACAGTTGACCAAATTTGAGTTAAAAGCAGATGAAGGAATTTTTGTTGGCTATCCAGTGTCAACCAAGGCATTCAGAGTTTATAATCTGAGAACAAAGGTGATTATGGAATCTATTCATGTGTCATTTGATGACAAGAAAATCACTGGACTTGAAGATGTTGATGAACATGATCAGTTGCATTTCGAAAATGAAGATCTAATCTCTGATGAAATAAACTCTTATGAAACCAGTTCAAACTCTGTTGATGCAAATTCTGAACCTCTACTGGTACACACAGAAGAAATAGTACAACCAGAACAAAGAAAAGAACCAGTTGAGGGGGAGCATGATCATAGTGATGACTCAAATTCTGATAGTGAGTCAACTGAAAAATCTAGATCAAACTCAAACTCTGATGACTCAAACTCTGAAAGTCCAAAGTCTGACAGTTCAAACTCTGAGCGATCAAATTCAGGGGGAGCCTCAGAGATTGAAGAAAGGCAACAATATGATCAGGAGAACATTGATCAAGGGGGAGGATCAACTGTTGACAGAAGTCATTTACCTTCAGCTAGGAAATGGACAAAATCTCATACACCTGATCTAATAATTGGAGATCCAGATGCAAAAGTCAGGACAAGAAGTGCTACAACAAATGAATGTTTGTTTCATGCATTTCTGTCCAAATCCGAACCAAAGAAAGTGGAAGAAGCTCTTTAAGATGCTGACTGGATAACAACAATGCAGGAGGAGTTAAATGAATTTGAGAGGAATGAAGTATGGACCCTTGTACCTAGACCAAAGAATAGATCTGTTGTTGGTAGTAGATGGGTTTTCAGAAACAAAACTGACAGTGATGGGGTTGTTACAAGAAACAAGGCCAGACTTGTGGCCAAAGGCTATTCACAGCAAGAAGGCATAGACTATGATGAAACTTTTGCTCCAGTTGCAAGGTTGGAGGCAATAAGAATCTTTCTAGCATATGCTTCTCACAAGAAATTCAAGGTTTTTCAGATGGATGTGAAAAGTGCTTTTCTGAATGGAAAACTTGAAGAAGAAGTGTTTGTTGAGCAACCACCAGGATTTGTAGATCCCAAGTATCCAGATTATGTCTACAGGCTTGACAAGGCACTCTATGGACTTAAGCAGGCACCAAGAGCATGGTATGAAATTCTAGCTCAATTTCTTTTAGAAAGTGGGTTCAACAGAGGTACAATTAATAAAACCTTGTTCTACTTCAATCTTGGTAGTGATCTGTTATTAGTTCAAATATATGTAGATGACATAATCTTTGGATTTACTAATGATAAACTCTGTAAGAAGTTTGCCAAGCTCATGCAGTCCAGGTATCAAATGAGCATGATGGGAGAGCTTAGTTATTTTCTAGGGCTACAGGTAAAGCAAACAGATGATGGAATCTTTATCAATCAAGCAAAATATACCAGAAATCTTCTCAAGAAATTTGGCATGCTTGACTGCTCATCTGCAACAACTCCGATGGCAACAGCAACAAAGTTGGATAAAGACACAGGTTCACCAGTGGATATGACAAGCTATAGAGGGATGATTAGGTCTCTTCTTTATCTAACAGCAAGCAGACCTGACATCATGTATGCAACATGTCTTTGTGCAAGATTTCAGGCAGATCCAAGAGAACCACATCTAACAGCTGTAAAGAGAATTTTCAAATATCTTAAGGGCACCATAACTTTAGGTTTGTGGTATCCAAGAGAATCAAACTTCAAGCTACTTGGTTACTCTGATGCAGACTTTACAGGCTGTAAGATAGACAGAAAAAGTACCAGTGGAAGTTGTCAATTTCTTGGTGATAGACTTGTTTCTTGGTACAGCAAGAAACAGAAATCAATCTCTACATCTACAGCTGAAGCAGAGTATATTGCTGCTGGTAGCTGTTATGCACAGATTCTGTGGATGAAGAATCAATTACTGGATTATGGATTGAGGTACAGTAAAATACCTATTTACTGTGATAATCAAAGTGCTATTGCTATGACAGGTAATCCAGTACAACATTCAATGACCAAGCACATCAGCATAAGGTACCATTTTATCAGAGAACATGTAGAGGAAGGGAATATTGAGCTTCATTTTGTGTCTATAGAACAACAGCTTGCAGATATCTTCACCAAGCCATTGAGTGAAGCTGTATTTACAAGGCTGGTAAATGAACTAGGGATGGTCTCTGGCTTTGACTAGAAATATTGGTTAGACTCAAAATTCTACTTATGTACTGTGTTGCTCATATTTCTGTGGTATGTTAAACTCTGCTATGCAAACTCTGCTCAATGACTGTTAAACTCTGTTAGCATGCTATGTAAGTCATACACTGTTGACATGTTGGATACACTCTAAGAAACTCTGATAATGTTTTTGTCTGAATGTTCATACCAATGAAGAAATGTGTATGAAACATTATTCTCAGTAATTAATCATGAATCCTTCTAAGTTATTTGTGATCTAATCTTAGATTGTGCAAAAAATTAACACAGTAGGATACTGTTTCATATTTATAGCATCTCTTAGTTTATTTATCCTAAACTCTGAGTCTGTAAATACTATGTGCATTGCCTCTCATGAATAATTTCTGATGTTGATGAGCTCTAAACTCTGTTAGTTACACACTGTTAAATTAGATTCTGTTATTAAAATACCCCCAAAGCTTATATATATATAATGTTAGAACTCCTTTGAGATCATGTTTGTAACTAGGACGTCCCAGGAACTTACTGGTATATAGTAAGGGCTAAAATTCTCTAATTTTTGGTGACTAGTCGAAGACTAGGAAGATCCAAGAACTTATCAAACTGATAAGGGCTAAAATTATAGGATTTTTGGTGACTAG
Source organism: Saposhnikovia divaricata (assembly GCA_036435485.1). Lineage (NCBI taxonomy): Eukaryota > Viridiplantae > Streptophyta > Magnoliopsida > Apiales > Apiaceae > Saposhnikovia > Saposhnikovia divaricata. Next base: position 40,975,510 of record CM071601.1, on the reverse strand, counting down.
TTCCAACCTCTGATTACTGGAGAAATTTTAAAAAAAAATAGGGGGTTATAAATTAATTAAATATTATTGTATATAAATCGTTTACTACAGAGTTTAGCATTCATCATACATTCAGTGTTTACTATGAGAGTTTGTGCATCCAGTGTTTACTGATTTATTTTATGAATTTTATGAAATACTAGATGCACTAAATACTGATTTAGTAAACTCTGATATACACACACTCATATTCACAACTGTGCAGTGTTTGAAAGGATAACAGTAATAAAGTTGGAGAATTGATAAACACTGTTGGATTCTGTTGAGTACTCTAAGTTAATATTTTATTTCAGACAAAGCATATACTTGGAGTACAAAAAGAGTTTTTGAAATTTGCATGTGATACGTGCCAACTGTTTAATGGTGTCAGACAGTTAAAGCGTATTGGTAATAGGAGAGAGAATAGTAGTAATAATAGGCATTATTACTGCGCGTGTAAACGACTGTTCCACTATTTACATGACACGTGTCCCACTCACACACTTAACAAGAAATTGGTTGCGTGTTTAATGTCTAAAACGATTGGGTTTTAATTTTCAATTACAGATTTAATCAAACTCGGTTCATTATTCACTTTTTCACTTTTACACCCACGAACACACAACTTTACACACAATTTCTATATTATTTTCACTTAAGCATTGTCACAAACACTTTTCTACACATTCTCTTTTCTCAAAATTTCTAAACTGTTCTAATGGCATCCAAGACTTTTGTTGCTCAGGGATTATCTTTTGTTCCTAACAACAATGCAGCACCACTAAACACTGATAAAGTGCCAGAATCGTTTCATTTGATTCAGAATTTCCTAAGGGATTCTGAAATAGGTCAAGCTCTTGTTCAACCAACAAAACTCTCTGCCACAAAAATCTCTACTTTCTGGCAAAACTCTGTTTATGATGATGGTGGAGAGAATGGGACTCCATCCATTGTGGTTACTCATGAAGACCAAGAGTTTGTAATCACTCCGGCAACTGTTCGAGATGTTATGGATTTTGACACTCACACCTCATACGCTGTGGCTGGTGAGAATGAATTGAAGGAAATGTTACAGCAGCTGCGATTTTCTGGCCCTTTGGACAAGCTCGGTAATGTTAAAAGTCCAGGGCTCAGGAAAGAGTGGAGTTTTTTCTTTGACTGCATCACTAGAGCGTTCGGGAAGAAAGTCACCAACTGGGATGCAATTCCCACTGATAGTCTTCAAATCGGGTATTCTCTTCTCAATGGGAGTAACTTTGATTTTGGTAGACTAGTTCTTATGAATCTAGGTGAAAAACTAGCAGAGTCTAATACAACTGTCTATTTCTCACGTTTTTGTCAAATTTTATTCTCTGCTTGTTTGCCTAATGTGGACATTTCTGATGAGGATGACATTAAACCTTTCCAAGTCCATAAGAGAATGTTCTCTGACTTGACAAACAAAGATGCCAACAAGGATCAAGTTCCAGAGTTTATTTTTCCTCTTGCCCTCAGAAACTTTCTCAATCAACCATAGGAACCACAAGCACAAGCACCTGAACCTGTACTTGAACCTTCACAACCAAATTCTCAACCTACAAACACTGAACCTCATATACCCCTAAACACTGAACCTACCTCTAAATCTACATCCATATTCACTCCATCCACTGTTGCTACTACTTCACAACCTCAATCTCCATCACAACCACAACCTCAACCTCAACCACAATCCAAACCGATTGCTAAGCCAAGGAAACACAGGGCTATAAGACCACCAAGAAAGCACAGAGACAACAGGACTGCTGAAGCTCCTAAGCCAAATAGGGTTAGAAAGGAAAGAGCAAAAAGACCTCCATCTCCATCTACTATAGCTGATTCTATTTCAGAAGAAGAAAGAACAGAAGTGCTTCAAGTTAAAAGGAGGAGACTGATTATTGATAAGTGTGATGAAGAAGTGAATCTTGAAGCTCCAGAGGATATCTCTAAGGAGACTCCTGCTGTTGAGACAGCTATTAACTCAGAACCTATTATAGCATAACGTGAACTCAGAGTTGATGTACCAGTACTTGCTGAGGTTCCAGTTGAAAATGATGATAGAACTGAGTTACCTGCAATGGAAGACTTTGATGAAAATTTTATGTCATTCTCTGTTGAAGTTAAAGATCCTATTCCAACACCCATGGCTGCAAACTCTGCTGAAACTAGTGTTGCAGATCAACCTACTGTGGTGCTAGAAGAAACAGAGGTTGCATCTTACACAGAGTTATTCTCTGATGCACATCAAATCTCAGACCATGGTGAGGAAATTGATCAGCCTGCTAAATATGTTTCCTCAGATATTGTCAAGACAAACTCTGACAATCCAGAAAAACAGGTTGCTCACGAAGAACCTATTCCTGAATTTAATGAAGAAACTACCTCAGTTGCAGATGCTGATGATTCTGAAAATGATTCTTCTAAAGAAGTGAGTGCAGAAGCTGGATCTGCTCCAAATGTTGAAGTTCAAACTGATGGACTAAAAACAGGGGAGAAGACAGACTTTGTTGGACCTTCTGCAAGAGAAATTGAAAGTGATTATATGGCAAAACAATCTGCAGAATGGTACAAGGAAGATTGCATATTTCCTACTGGAAGAGCAGCTGATTTTCTCAGGGATAATTCTAAGAAGATTTCAAATCCAGACATTCTGACATGCTTACAAGGCACAGTGATTCAGGTTAAGGCCTTGAATCACAGATTTAATGAAAATCAGAAGTCCATTATAGATCTGAGAAATGAAGTTGTAAGTAGAGAGATGACTCTACAGAGAGACAACAACAAAATATTTCAAAATTTCTCAAAAGCTCAAGAGACTGTACTTCAGAGATTGGGTAAAGTTGAAGCAAATCAGTATGTCATGTCTGCTAAAATTTATTCCATTGCTACCTCCTTGGAACTGATTACATCTATACTCATTCCTGATGATGTCAAAAAGGGGGAGAGAGTTGCTAAGTCAAAATGCAAGTCTGCTCAAACTCTGATCAGAAAGGATGATGCTAGAGATGGAGGATCAAGTAATAAAGGCAAGGGTAAAGCTGAAGAAAGTCAAACTCTGAAATCTAGCAAGTCTTCTAAATCACAGTTTGCTGGAATAAACACTGATACTCAAGGTAAATCAAAGACCAAGTGTTTGGTATTAACTTCAAATCCACAGACTGATGAGGAGTTGGCTGCTAAGATGTTTTTTGAAGAGAATGAAAAGGGAGTTACACTTACAGATGTTCAAGCTCAAGAGAAAATGTTTCTAGCAGAACATCAGAAAGCTTTGAAATCTGGGAAGTCTAAGAAAGATGAGAAAGCTGCTAAGCCTGTTCTTAAAGGCATTGAAATCAAAGAACAAGTTGGTGCTGATCAAAGGATGCAGGTATCCAGCAAACCAACAGATGCAGATTCTAAGCAAAAGCTGAAAGGCATTGCTAAAGAAGAAAGAATTCCGAAGAAGGCAAGTACAACTTCTGTTGCTACACAAGTTGTGTCTAAACCTCTATCTTTTCAGTTGAAGTCAGTCTTTGGAAAAGGAACACTTCATGATCCAAATCTAGTACCTGGAGCTCCTATGGATTTTACTGATGGAAGAGCCTTATCTGGTAAGATTGGAAACAATAAAGCTGGCCTAGGCTCACACAGAGATAAAAGGTAACATACTGGTCCTAGAGATCCTTCTTCACTGGCTGTTCCAGGTCGTGGTGTCACTCAAAAGAGTTTGGACAGACTGGAATCAGTACAGTTAGTTTATCAGAAGAGTTTAAAGAAAGATTTTCTCTTTTACTTTATGGCTGATGGGACAGTATTTAAAATTGGTGAGAATGATATTGGTTTGAAATATTTGGAAGAATTAGAACATGTTCTGTATCTTTTCAAGGTGAATAATCGGAGGACTCAATCAGTTGCAAATGTGCTCAGACAGAAAATGCTTCAAAATTTGGCAATTAGAGGAATGAAATATAACAGCAGATATGTTCCTAAGTACAGAGACTGGAATGGAAATATCATTGAAATGAAGAAGGGTACTGCAAAGCTGAAGACTGATCTGGGAATCACAGTTCTTGATTTCAACTCACAGTCAGAGGAAGTAAAATATATCAGACTGGGAAATGATATGAGGAGGAACAAAATCTACGATCTAAGATCTGCTATTTATCAGACTGATGAGAGTGATCCTCAGTTGAGAGAGATCAAGGAAGCTATGAAGATTGAACTTGAAAATGCAGAGAGAAGATTGCTTATAGACTATCTCAGAGCAACACCAGATCTTGAGGAGATTAGAGATTGAAGTCTGTAAGAATTTTCTTGTTTTCTGTAGATTTTTGTTAAGTAGAAGCTTAAAATCTGTTTGTATATTTAACACTATGTTTGTGTATTTGTTTTGACATCATCAATTACTGTAAACTTGTACATTTTTGCTAATGAACAAGTTGGGGGAGATTGTTAGAAATAATTGATGAGAACAGTGTTTAAGAGCTACAGCGACAAATCAGAGTTTAGTTGGAAGCAGTCAGAGTTTAGTTAAACACTGACAATGGAAGCTCGACAGAGTTTAGTTAAACTTTGTCTGGAGGAAGCACGTCTCCAGTCAACAGTGATTAAAGATTAATTGAAGATAATTATGGAAGCAATATCTTTACAGATTGGATAGCTGTTAAAGAGATTGAGTTGACTTAGGAGATGTGTAGCAATCATAATTGATAATATTTGTATAGCTGATTTATAGGAGAATCAATTATCGATTGTACGTAGCTGTATATCTTTATAAATACAGTTATGTTAACCCTAGAAGGGTATCGATCGTGTAACACAATATCTTTTCATTGTAACCTAAACAGCTCTCTGTGACATTTTACATCACTGAGAGAGGAGTTAATTCCAAACAGTTTTTTAAAGTATTTTAAGAACTTATTGTTATTCTCTCATACTTATTTGATTATAATTGTGTACTCGGCCTAACAACTTGTAAGTGGTTTTATTACATAGTTTTGAGAAGGTAGTGGAGAAGCTACGCTTCAAGATAAACTCGTAAGGTCTTACGTAGTTGTGTGGAAGTAACGGGGAGTTACGTTCCGAGATAAACTCGTAAGTGTTATACTTACATAGCATTTGAGGCGGTGACGGGGAGTTACGGTCCAAGATAATCTTGTAAGGGGTTTGCTATTGTATTTTGAAGAGGTAAAGGGTAGTTAGGCTCTAAGATAAATACATAGTGTTTATAATGGCTTCTCCGCCTACAATAAGGAGTGTGATTCTTATAGTGGAAAATCTCGAGTTCGGGAGGAGCTCGGGGACTGGAGTAGAGCTATTCGAATCCGTTAGGGGATTGCGGGCATCGCGAACCAGGATATATCGGTCGTGTCAATCTTTTTACTTTCTCGCTTTTATATTCCGCATTTTATATTACTTGTTTATAAGTAATTAATTTTAAAGGAGAAAGGAATTTAAAAACGCCAATCTCTAATTTTTAAAAAGGGCCATAAGCTATTCAACCCCCCCCCCTTCTAGCTTATTTTACCCTCCTTCGGGACCTATCAGTCTCATTATTTGAACGTTGTGAAGTTCAAAAACATAACCAAAAGTAGATCGTAAAATGGCATATTTAAATACGATCGGATGTGGTGAAGGACTTTCAAGTTCTAGACCTCCACTATTCGATGGCACAAATTTTGTAACTTGGAAAACACGATTTAGGATTTATGCTAGATCCCAAGGTGTTAAAGTTTGGATGGCTATCGAAGATGGTGTAGTAATTCCCACCAAAATGGTAGACGAAATATCTATCGAGAAAAAGGTGAGCGAATATACTCCCGAGGAAGAAATTCGAATGAACATAGCCGCGAAAGCGGAAATGGTTCTAACTAGTGCACTTGCGGAAAAAGAATATAAATGTGTTAATAATTGCAAGTCGACACAAGAAATGTGGAACAAATTAGTTATCACTTACGAGGGTACAAAAGATATTATGGAGTCTCGAATGGATACCTTGATTCATGAGTACGAAAATTTTAAACTCCTCGAAGGTGAAACTATCATCGATATGGAAACGAGGTTTACTCGTGTAATCGATGAGCTTGCTCAACTTGGTAAAGTCTATACGACTTGTGAGAAAAATCGAAGGATTTTAAAGGCCTTGCCTCCAAGTTGGAAAGTTAAAGGTACCACTATAAAAGAAATGCATAGTCTTAACGACTATTCCATCGATAGTTTATTCGGAAACCTTCGTGCTTACGAAGAAGATAACATACCGGATAAAGTTGTCCCTAAAACGGATGACATGTAATAACCCTAACTTTAGAAATGCTACAGTGCTTAAATGAATAGTGATTTTGAGGATTTAGGGAAATGGTATGTAGGTACCCTATAAGTGAAACAGAAAATGAATAATTGGAAACCATATTATTGTTGTACTATAAAAATGAGTGACTGGAAATGATCACGGATTTCAGAAATTCCTGAGTATGGACTTTAAAGATTTTCAATTTCGATTGAGACTCTATTGGATTTGATATTAAGAAGTATGGAGATTTTAAAGGGTTTATATCTTGAGGAAATAGTGAAATTAGGTTAAACCAAGGAGTGATCAAGTCAAGGAAATGCCAAGGGAACTTGGATTGATAAACGAATCGTGATTAAACGAGTACGCAAACCAAACAATCGAGATTAGTAACATAACAAGGATATATACCACATTATCATTTACCATAATCATTAACACATTATTTAGAAAAATCAAGAACAAGATTATAAGGTCAACCTCCATGATATCATGCATGACATCACCGAGTTAGGCAAGTTTCCACTAGCTTTTATCAAGGATTATCTAGCAAGATTACTTGATGATTATCTACATAAATCATACAAAATATCTACAAAAGTCAAGAACTTTCTAGCTAACACAAAACTCTCCCATTTTCTCCACCATTGCCAAATTCGGCTAACCAAGACAGCAGCTCAGTAAACTGGGCATATCTCCCTCATTTCTCATTAGATTTTTGTGTTATTTAGCTTGTTAGAAAGGTATTGAGATGCTCTACAACTCTTCTTAAGGAACCTCGTCCAAAAAAGTAAGGTAAGGACCTCGTTATTCCAGTTCTTTAAGGAGGGGTTTAGTAACTCCGAAAATTACTAAGTGTGTTCTTGATGTTTCTTGTTAGTTTAAGGTATTATAAGGTTATATCAAGGCTTCTCAAGGACCACAAGCCTTTGTTAAGAGTTTTAAAGCATCAAGGAAGGTATAAACATTCTTACAAAAAGATGCCCTGTTTTTGACAACCATACTCGTATGGTTAGGGTTCTGTCCAGGGTGCTAACTGACCATGAGAGGATAGAGCTTAGTTCATAGATCGTTTTGATATAAAGTACGTCAAAATCCAATGAACGGTTTAGGAGAAAAGTGAGTTTTAGTGAAAGTCGTTCGGAAACCGAGAAAATGCAATTGTGTCAACTTTGAGACCATAATTACCATACTCAAACATATTTAAAAGTTATGAAATTTTGGGACAACATAGTAGGGTGAATAGAGAGTTAAACCTCACTGACCTTGTGTCAAAATTCGAATTTGAAAATTTATTAGAAATTTTACAGTCGAGTGTGGTCGATAAGAAATTCTAAAGGAAATGGTGTAAAACACTAAAACTTTTACGGAGTCTAAATATGGATAAGTTCTTGGAAATTTTGGTATATAAATGGTATGTTAAATATATTTTTGTGTCAAAGGTATTAGGGTTAAGTGGTTAAGAGGGTTGAGGGTTAAAAAGGAATTATTGTTAGTAAAATGATGTTATAGTGGAATGTGTTTCTAACGGTGATTCTTTTCGTTCCTATAGAGATACGAGACGATCATCGGATCATTCCTGTTCAACCTAGAGATCAAGGCAAGATTTCTTTTATCCTTATTTTAATAAACTGTTTATGTTCAAAGAAAAAAAATGGTTTTGGTAGATAATATATGAATCTTATATGATGATATGGTTAGGGATATATTCCCTTGTTTGTTGAGATTATTGGATATGGATATGAATATGGAAAGAGCGAATATACTCTACGATCTAAAGGGATATGAAAGAGAATTGTATCAGTTGTTATCTAGGGTTATATGGTTTATGATATTATGTTAAAGATAATCTTTAAACATTTGTGATTTAATAAATATTATTTGATTATTATTTAATACTTTTAAAATAGTTGAAATATTTTGTATATAAGAGCATATTTGACTTTATTAAATACGGAGGAGATGTCTGAGTTATAATCAAAGTATTATGATGTTTGTCTTTCTAAAGATTGATATATGAAAATGAAAATGGAAATGATATATGTGAATGGAAATGGAAAATATGGAATGGTGTTTTATAAATGGAATAATGATTTGATAAAAAGGGGGATTGCAACAGCAAGCGTAAGAGGCTGTGTTCGGCACAGTCCAGCATTTAATATTTTATTACGGCCCAAGAGATGCCGAAGGAGGATGTAGCAGAGAGCCTTCCTCCAGGGATGATGACCAGGTTGGATCATTCCTTCTACTAGTAGTAAACAGAGAGCATGTACGATTAGGCGACTGATCATCGTCCTAACGTATCAGGCGACAGCAGATATCCCCAAAGTAATTAAAGAAAGAATTGATAATTGTTACAGATTGACATACTGAAAAAGGAAAAATGGTATGAAATTATGGAATTATTTTTATGGTTAGAAGAGAAACTGATATTATATCATATTAGAAGAGAAACTGATATTATGTTGTTCAATATTTCTTTTCTTATAAAGATAAATAGATGGTATATTTAATAAATAAGAATTAATTCTTTTCTTAATGATTATGTTGGGTCTTCCGTTTATTAATATATATATATATATATATATATATATATATATATATATATATATATATATATATATATATATATATATATATATACACATATATATATACACATATACATATACATATATATGTTTTCTTTGATGCTGGTTTACAAAAATTTATCTTGCTGAGCTATTATAGCTCACTCTTGTTATTTCTTTATATAACAGCTAGATCAAATGCTGATACTTCGTACTACACCCCGGAAGAGGGTAAGGGCTTTTGAGAGGGTTCTGGCACCCATCCCTGAGGTAGCTTATATAGGTGTATGGGTATAAGTAACGTATGTAAATTAGGTGAGTAAGCTTTTGTAATATACTTTTGGTTGTTGAAATGCTTCTTGTAGAAGTATTGTTCAACAACGCTGCGTAAATAGGATTCTGGGTTTGTAATAACTGTTTTACTTTTAACTGTTATTATTATGGATGTTTTTCTCTGAGCATATGACTGGTGTGTGATGATGTTAGTGTGGGGTTACTTGCGTGAGTATTTAATGGTATTAAAATCTTTAAAAGATCAAAGTGATAATAATAATAAATGGAAATTGGACCGTGATGACCTGGATTCCTGACCCCGGATCTAGGGCAGTCACATGACAAATGCAAAAGTATGGGTTTGAAAGCTATATTAATCGATGAAGAAGAAAACGACGACGATTTAAACGAAGAGTTAGAAAATCTCGATGAGCATGAAATTGCCTTATTATCGAGACAACTCCGTCGTGTCTTACAAAGTAAAGCTCAAAGATACGGAGAAGGCTTCCTAAAATCAAATAATGAAAATCGAATTTTTAATTCCAAAGGAAAGCCGAATTATCGAAATAATTCTTCGACTACGAGTTATGCTAAAAACCAAGGTGCTCCCCTAATACGAATTATGTTAAAAATCAAGGCGCACCTCAAGGTAACAATTCGTAAAATAATCCAAATTAAACGAAGAACTACTCGGCACCTAAAGTAAAGGAGCCTATAGTAGAAGAAGCACAAGATGTTTGCTTTGAATGCAAACAACCCGGTCACTTTAGATGAGAATGTCCAAAGTTACCTAAGGGTCATGGTCTTGTTGCGGAAAATGGATGGGATTTAAGCGAAGACGAAGAAGCACTTGAAGAAACCGAAGAAATTGTCAATCTTTGCTTAATGGCTATCTCCGACGAATCCACTACTAACCATGAGGTAACTCTAGACTCAACCTCAAATTTAAATATTGCATCATGTAGTAGTGATAATTTAAATGTGCACTTGTCAAGTATGGATTATTCTAGTTTGGATTCATCCGAACTAATTCATTTGATCAACTCGTTAAAATCGAGTCTTGACGTTATGAATTGCAAGTTTTCCACGATTAGTTCCGAAAGGAATAAAAATCATGAGACAAATATTGAGCTTTAAAAAGAAGTTGCTCGTTTAAAGGATAATCATGTCAATGACAAAGAATATTCCGATTTCATTTCTTCACAAAATGATCGCTTGAAACTCGAGATAAATGAAAAGAATGAAAATATTCAAAATCTCGAAATTGAGAATATTTCTCTAATTATTCAAGCCGAAGAAATTGAAAAAGAAAAGATACAAGTTTCTGAGAAGAATTGTGAGCTTCATGTCGAAATTTGAATTTAAAAATTCATAATGAATCAATGGGACATGAAATAGCTAAACGAGAAAATCGGATAAGCGAACTTGTACGAGCATCAACGGGTGACAAAGAAGAAGAGCTTAGACAAGCCATACAAGATTTAAATCTTGATCACCATATAACATTAGCCGAGAAAGATGCCGAATTTGCTAAGTTAAGAGAGCAAGAACACTTGTTTTTAGAATTAAAATCAAGTATCTTAGAATGTGAAAGGCTTAAAAATGAGAATGCTAAGCTTATGGCTCAAGTTGTAGATCAAGAAAAAGTGCTAAACAACAAGATTAATGTCTTGATAGAAGAAAAGCATAACCTTGATTCTATAGTCAAGCAATTCACGAAGAGCAATGCTATGTTGGAAAGCATGATATATAATCCCAAGATATCTTCTAACAAAGAAGGTTTAGGATATGATGAAAATAATCCTCCTAAAAGGGAAGCACATATTCCTACTCCCATTAAGTTTGTTTCCCCTAATGCACCTACGAAGGTTTTCTCTTATTGCAACAAAAAGGGACATCAAAGTCCATTTTGTAAAGCTAAAGAGGGTGAAATTAAGGGGAAGTATAAGTGGATATCTAAGGGAGCTAATGTTGCTCAAAAGAATTCGGTTAAAAATGCTAATAATCAACCAAAGCATTTTTATCTTCAAGAGCCGATCAAGTTTCAACCAAGGAACTTTAATAATGGTGCAAGTACTAGTACTCAAAATACTAGGCAACCAAATGTTCCTAGGAGAAATGTTTTTGCTCAAGGATCGAACAATAATACTTATATTCGGAGTCAAAACGATTCTATGCCTAGAAATATAAGTCATTCTAATGTTCGATCAAGTCAACACACCAATGTGAGACATCAAACTTATCCTAAAAAGTTTAATGCTCATGATAGAAATGATCATGTGAATTATCATGCCAATAATCATTCTAGAGATTCTATTACTACTATATTTCCCCGTAGTGGTAATGAACATGCTTTTCGTGCCAATCCTAAGTATATGCCTAGGAGAAATCCTTATCATATATCAAATAGGAATCAAGCATCTAGAAATGATGTTGTGTATGTGAATTATTATCCGATGCCGAGATTTATTTATGAAAATACTCTTTTGCTAACCCCAGACCCTCAAGAAAAAGGGGTACCAATCGGTTTTACTAATCATTTGTGTAGGTGTGCCTTACCGCTAAGAAGAATTTGTGGTATCTCGATAGTGGTTGCTCACGGCACATGACGGGTAATAAATCTTTGTTGAATAATATTAAAAAGGTAACCATCGAAAGTGTAACTTTTGGTGATAGTAGTCAAGGTATTATTATCGGTATTGGTGATATTGGCAACGAAAGCATTAAGATATCGAATGTACAATTAGTCACTGGACTAAAGTACAACTTGTTTTCGATAAGTCAACTTTATGATAATGGTTGCAAAGTGATTTTCTTTCCATCTCATTGTGCTATTTATGACAAAGAGTGGAAATTGATTCTTAAGTGCCCACGAACTAAGAATGTTTATTCGTGCGACTTAAATGATTACGAAAATGTTTGTTTAGTATCCATGAATGAGGATCCATGGTTATGGCACCGTAGATTGGGTCATATTAACATGAAACTCATGAAAAACATTTGTTCGAAAGAACATGTTCATGGATTACCAAAAATAAACTTCGTAAAAGACCATATATGCGAAGCTTGTGAAATTTGTAAACAAATCCATTCATCTCATAAAGCAAAATTCATGGTGTCTACTACTAGACCACTTGAGCTTTTGCATATGGATCTTATAGGACCGGTTCCCGTACAAAGCCTAGGAGGGTGTTCTTACGCTCTTGTGGTAGTTGATGACTACTCTCGCTTTACGTGGACGGAATTCTTAAAAGCAAAAAGCGATGCATTTGAATCGTTTGTTGCACTTTGCAAAAGAATACAAAATAACACAATCGTCTATATTAGGACCGATCATGGTCGAGAATTTGACAATTCGGATTTTTTTAACTTTTGTTAAGAGTGTGGTATTACTCATAATTTTTCTGCTCCTTATACACCTCAATCTAACGGGGTTGTTGAAAGGAAGAATAGAACATTACAAGAAATGGCAAATACGATGTTGAATGAATATCGCAGACCAAATTATTTTTGGGCCGAAGCTATGTCTACGGCTTGCTACGTTCTAAATAGAGTTTTACTACGTCCTATCAAAATGAAGACTCCGTATGAACCTTATATTGGTAAAACTCCTAAGATAAGCTACTTCAAGGTTTTTGGAAGTAAATGCTATATTTTGAATTCAAAAGATTACCTAACGAAATTTGACCCAAAGTCATGTGAGGGTGTATTCTTGGTTATTCAAATACTAGCAAAGCTTATCGAGTATTTAATCTTGGAACTTTAGTTATGGAAGAAACATTGAATGTTGTATTTGATGAATCAAAACCACTTTCTAAGTTTAAAGATTTAGTGGAAGAGGATGATGACTCTAATGATCCTAAAAATAATTCTAGCACCGAAGTTGAGAATATAATTCGACAAATGGGAACCATGGATCTAGGAACTAAAATTCCTACTAATCCACTTGAAATCAATGAAGTTGAAGCTCGATTGCCTCCGGAAATTCCTTTGATTGAAGATCACCCTATAGATAATGTCTTAGGTGAACTTAGTAAAGGATTTCAAACTCGAGCTCAAGTTCAAAACATTGTGAGTAATGTAGCATTTTTATCACAAATCGAGCCCAAATCGGCCAAAGAAACTTTATTAGACGAGGATTGGATTGATGCCATGCAAGATGAGCTAAATCAATTTACTCGCAATAAAGTTTGGGAACTCGTACCTTCGCCACCCGACACTTCCATTATTGGAACTCGGTGGGTCTTTCGTAATAAATTAGACGAAGGTGGAGAAGTGGTAGAAAATAAATCACGATTAGTTGCTCAAGGCTATACTCAAATGGAAGGTATAGATTTTGACGAAACATATGCTCCCGTAGCTAGAATCGAGTCAATTCGAATGTTCTTGGCTTACACTTGCTATAGAGGTTTCAAAGTCTATCAAATGGATGTCAAATCGGCATTCCTAAATGGTGTCTTAGAAGAAGAAGTTTATGTAAGACAACCATCGGGATTCGAAGATCATAAACATCCTAATTATGTGTACAAATTGTACAAAGCCTTATACGGGTTGAAACAAGCTCCGAGAGCTTGGTATGAGCGGTTAAGCAAATTCCTAATCGATAGCGGTTTTAAAATGGGAATTGCGGATACTACTCTATTCACTAAGTATGAAGGCGAAGATATCTTGCTCGTTCAAATTTACGTAGATGACATTATTTTTGGTGCAACCAAAGAATGTCTATGTAACGAATTCTCGGAAAAGATGAGTAAAGAATTCGAAATGAGCATGATGGGAGAATTAAATTTCTTCTTAGGTTTGCAAATTAAACAAACTCAAGATGGCATTCATATTTCACAATCGAAATATTGTAAAGAAATGCTAAAGAAATTTGAGATGGAAAATGCAAAACCTATAAGTACTCCTATGTCAATCTCCGATAAGTTATCTATAGATAAAGAGGGTGTTTCCGTAGATATCAAGAAATATCGAGGGCTGATAGGAAGTTTACTTTATATCACGGCTAGTAGACCGGATATACAATTTAGTGTTGGTAAATATGCTCGCTTTCAAGCGGATCCGAAAGAATCGCATTTATCCGCGGTTAAGCGGATATTTAGATATCTTAAAGGTACTACGGATTTAGGTCTTTGGTATCCTAAAGGACATCCGTTTGATTTAGTGTGTTTTTCTGATTCAGATTATGCGGGGGCATTTAATCGATAGAAAAAGCACTAGTGGCACATGCCAATTTCTTGGTGGATGCTTAGTTTCTTGGTTTTCAAAGAAACAAAACTCAGTTTCAATTTCTACCACCGAAGCGGAATATATAGCGGTCGCGAAATGTTGTGCTCAAATCTTATGGATGAAGCAAACATTAGCCGACTATGTTATAAAATTTGATGTGGTATCTATTTTATGTGATAATACGAGCGCAATTGATTTAAGTAAAAATCCGGTATTGCATTCGAGATCTAAACATATAGATATCCGACATCATTTTCTTCGTAATCATGTAAATAAAGGCGATATTACAATGGTACACATCGATACCAAAATAAATATTACGGACATTTTCACGAAACCATTAAGCTCTGAAGGATTCGCTAAATTACGATTTGATTTAGGAATGATGGAGTGCCCGAATTAATTTGCTAAATTTTATTCAAAATATATAGTACTTTATTTTAATTATCTTGCAACTTAGAACATTGTTTAAGCGGATTTTCAAGCGGGACTTGAACGTTCAGATTACTTCGACAATGTTGTGAGCTGCAAATAATTAACACCAAAAGTAGTATGTGGTTTGTTTAATTTTTACAAGTTAATTTGATTAGGTTCCAAATTATCTTTTATTAAGATATAAATTTATTTATTTTCAAAAAATTGGAACTTTGTGCACTTTAATATTGTAAATTAAAGTAGCAAATTTTCTGGTGGCGCAGGAATTTTTAGTGAATTTTTCTGATTAATTTGCTATTTTAAATCGAATTTTTAGAATTCATTTTCTAAAAATCGAAAATGCAAATAAAATACACAAAATTCAAAATTTTGTGAAGGGGCTGTTGTGTGTGCTTGAAATGCGTGTCAATGGTCATCAATCATCAGTCAATGGTATTGGAAACGCGCGAAATGATCTAGGCCGTAGATTCAAACGTCTCATCAGATCTCTTCTCTCTGCAGTCTCTCTTCTCTCTCGACTAAAACCCTAGCTTTTCAGTTCAAAATTCCGGCCATACCCGTGAGTTTTCAGAGAAATTGACCACAATATCGTAATTTACACACCCAAATACACACCTTTGTAATATCGATTTTTCAAATTCATTTCTAGAATTTGTTTCCCCAAATCACGTCGATATTCATATGTTAACAAAAAGCCTTCGATGAATCGAGAAATCGATTTGTATGTGTGTATTTAATCATGTATAATCAATGTCCTAGTAATACGATTTTATCTGGTGTACAGAGAGTGTTGATCATCGCTGTTCTTCGACATTAGGGTTAATGATCTCTGTGCACACAGATAAAAATCGTACTATTGATCGATATTGTGTACTGAGAGCCCTGCATGTACATCCTCTGTCTTGATATCATGATTTCTTTCATGCGAACAGGAATTGCATTATGCTGTTAATGCTTTATTTTGCTCCTGGGCGCACAAAAAGAAATCATAGTATTTTGATAGTGATCCTTAGAGCATTAGGACTATTTTGATGTCACGGTTCAATGTTCTTGTAATGAGATTCTTTTGGTATGACAGAAATGTGTTGTTTTCGATTAAATTCTTGACTTTAGATTTTTGCCTTACCAAAAATGCATCTCATTAGATTGATATTGCATGATCTTGTTGATTGGTTAGCTAGGTCAATGTACCTGTATTGGGATCTTGTTGGTATGACAGAAATGTTGCTTTGATTAGCTTTAATTCGAAATTTCTGCCGTACCAACAGGCATCTCTTTACATTGATATTGTTTGATTAGTTGTGATAATCATTCAATTACTATTGTCTGTTTTGATTGACTTATGCTAATGCTAATGATCTTGTTGTTTATTGTGTTTTGCCACTGCAATATCTTAATCCAATGAGAACTGGCAAAGACGTTTGTTGGAAAGTCTCTACATTGAAATGGTAATTTTGTGTGCTTAAGTAGTTTTGGAAATTATCATGTGTATAACCACCATGATCAGGGTACACATCTCTCGAACCCTTGCAAGACTTTAATTAACTCCGTTTAGTCTTATTGTCTTATGCATATATGCTTGGTGAGTTAATTAAACTTTTAGTCTTAATGCCTGATCATGCCCTGTATCTAAATGATATGCAGTTTAAGTCTAATGTGGAATGTGATCCTATATGTCTAATTGCCTTATGCCATGATTAGCTTTGCTTGCAATATGTTCTATGTGCTGTCTCTTCAAGTCTTATCTAGAAAATTAGCCTAACTTTGCAAAAAGTTATGTGTGCTAATTCGCTATTAAACATGAATTGCTATAGTAATTGCAAGACCATGCCTGTGCACATATTTGTTTCAGTGTATGTGTGCATATCTTTCTCTTTGCTACAGATATAATGTGTGACTTGTTACCATGTGCTTAGATATGCAACTCTGTATTCGAACTTATATGATAAATTCTCTATGTGCATTTGATTTTAAATGTCACACTTGCCATGCCCGGACACACACCTAGCACCTAAGTGTTTATTTGATGCTTGATGTGATCATCTAGCCCTGATAATATCTCATTTTAAATGTCAATGTCCTGATTATATCAGTCTAAGTAGAGTTTATCATTGTGCTATGATTATATAATTGCTCTAGGATGCTAGCAATGTATCTTATTTATGTGCATCTCTCATATTATGTCCAAGTTCATTCTGTGCAATGTGTTGACAGCATGCCTATTTGAATTGTTATAGTTGAATTGTCTTTTCATGCTTCTAGATGGAGTTGATGATCTTGTTGGTTTGGTTATATTCTAGTTGCAATCTGTGTGAGCTAACTAACTGACCTTAGTTACTTATCTAGTTTGATCCTATCTGATATGAACTGTACTTTTCTAGGATTAGGTCTGTGCACCTGTGCTTAGTGCTTTGTGATTGAGAATGTATATTTGTGCCTTTGTGGTATCCGTGTGTGAATTATTAATGGAGTGTTTGTGTATGCCAGCATGCTTGTGTAAGTCTTTGTGCTATATTCTATGACTGGTGCATGCAAGATGTGATTGTAATATGTTTAAAATGCTACTTTGTCAGTAAAAGCTTTGCCAATCTTAGTAACTACTCTATTTGCATTTATTGCTCTTGCCGTTTGTTGCTAGAATAAGGTTAGCTGCATGCTTTTCTGATTGATTAGTTATATATAATTGATGAGTAGCCTTGCTTTTAGCCTCATGCCATATCCTGCAGTGTACTTGCTTACTATTTATGTACTCTTGCACTGTGCTTGCACTGTTTTCTTATTTCTTTTGAATTATCCTCGAGCATGCTTGTGTGTATTTAAGAAGACTTCTTGCTGCATTAATTCTTCACACTTGCATTGATATCTATTGTCTTCTTGCTCTTTATTTGTGGCTAAGTGTATTAATTGCTTTTGCCATGAATCCTTCGGTTGATACCACTTTGTCTCTAAACACAAACACCATCAATGTCAAGTTCCCTTCTACTTCTGTTCATAGGAATAAGAAGAAGAAGATCAAGCCTAACCCTCCAATCTTTGTGTCAAACCATGCTCACAACAGGTCTTCTAAGGCCAAGCTCCAAACTGGCTATTTACTAGATTTTCCATCAGATCATGACTTATCAAGATTCTTACTCGAGCTAACCTTGAACCACTGGTCTCATTTCCCTCTAAGAGAGTTCTACCTAACCTTGTGGCTAAGTTTTATGCTAACCTAGCCATTAATCCAGGGGTCAATGGGGGTATTTACTTGTCTTCTGTTGTGGGAGGTTCACCTATCCTTGTAGACCAAGAAGTTCTTGTCAAAGCCCTTCAGCTTAACCCTGCATTTGCTTCTCTCCCAAATGTAGACTTGCCTAAAACTTTCATTTTTGACAAGACTGAGTATAGGAACTTCATCTCCTGTTTTTGTAAGATTGATGTGCCTCAAAACATTTTCAACAATGACAAAGGGTTTCGTATTGAACACTTTGCTCCTTTGTATCAAAATCTTGCTCTTGTGGTCAAAAACAACATCTATCCCTCCTCTGACAAACTTATCACATTTCTTGAGATGAAAGTGATGTATAAGGTTGCCACAAACAGAATTACCTTCAATGTACCTCATATGATTCTCTCTAGGATGTACTCTGCATTTAGGGCTGGACTTAATCCCTTTGGTCTCCTCTTGACCAAGCTGTTTGAGTACTTAAAGTACAACATCAACCTTCCACCTCTTTTTCATGTCACTGCAACTCTCTCTACTCATAACACTAGGTCTGTGTTACCTCTCAATATTTATAGAGATTCTGAGATTCACAATCATTCCTTGGAACCTTTCGAACCCAAGACAACTCCTATTACTCTCTCAATGTCTCTTGAGAAGTATGAATCCATGGTTGCTGAGATAGAGGCACTGAAACAGAGTTACACTACTTTGAAAACCTCTATGGATGTGCTTCAAGCCAACTATGTTAAGATCACCACTAAGCTAGATACTCTGAAGGAGTACATCAACACTACTATGACTAGGATGACTATGCTTGAGAATAGTCTCTCTCAGTTGATTCAACTTCAGATTAATATGCATGGTGGAAACAATGTCAGCAATGACATTATCTTGGGAGTTCCAGTGCAGAAAATTATAAATGGAGGTTCTATGATTGATGAAGCTTTTGAGATTGCAGAGAATGATGGTAAAGAGAAGAGGTTAAGCACTCTAAGAACAATGAGACTGAGGTCAATGTGACCAATTCTGAGAATATGGAATGTGAGAATTTGGTTGATGCAGTGATCAATAATGAACACTACAATCAAGTGGATTGAATGTTAGCTTGTGTCGAACATGACTGTTGGTGGTAATGTTGATTGGACTTGTCTGTGATGCTTGCCAGTTATGATGCCATGTTGTTTTTATATCCCCGTGTGCTTATGTGCTAGCTTGTGATGCTCTAGCTATTATCCTAATTGTATTAGTACTTATGTTATGTTGGTGCTGTCAGTTCTATTTCCAACTGTTTTCTCTATTAGTTGGACTTAGAAGTTATTATGTACTTTTGCTTGGATCTAATGAATGCAGTTGCTTTGTTTAGTGCTTTGCTTTTGTACTTAATATTGCATTGTCATGAGTAAGACACTACACACACTTGCCACTGAACTTATGGACTGCATGGAAATTCCCTTGAGATTTCCTTGATCTGTTCCCAGGGGGAACTAGCCACTCTAGTGCATATAGTTGCATTTGTTAGGCTTGCTTTATGCTTTAACAGGAACCACGAGGACTTAAGCATTTTCTTTGCAAAATTTGTTCAAGCCTAAGCTCTGTGATGTATCCCTAACTTTATTTGGTCATTCTCATTCTTGATACTCACTTGAACTCTTACTGACACTCTATTTGAGTACTAACATTGCAGCATTAGATACTCTCTGTAATAATTCTTGTGCAAGTTGTCACCTTGTCTGATGAAACACAAGCCATACACAATGTAAGCCTCTCGAAAGTTTATTCAGTCCATGCTTTGCAATCGAAGCAGCCTTAGGCCAAGTACATTGCAAGATACTCAAATGCTCATCCAGATCGAGTTATGGACCATTTCGAAGCAACAACAATACTCTGCACCATGTCGAAGCAGTCTTAAGTTTTAGTATTGTAACTTGCATTATAATGTTAACACATTTTTGTTGCGATTTGTGGGGAGATTACTCATGTAATTTGTAGACTAGGCACTCTTGTTTGTATAATTAAATTAGTACTAATTGTTGTGAAGATTTGGGTAGTGGACTAATATTTGGAGAAATAAGGAGGATAGGTGGAGCTCTTGGCATGTAATAATGTAGCTATAATCCCCTCCCCCTTTATATTTCTCTTGTAATTTATTTTTCACTTTTTGGTTTTTATCAAAAAGGGGAAGATGAATTATATATGTGTGATCGTGTAGTTTAGGGGAAGTTGTGAATTCTCCTAGAGATGTTATATATGTGTATCAAACAAGACCTTGCCTATTTTAAATTTTTTTCAAATTTTTGAACTATTGTTCGAATGCATAAAGCAAGGAGAAGTTATTTTCACACATATCTAATTTTTCGAGTAGTTTTGACAAATACCAAAAAGGGGAAGATTGTGAGACAGTCTTTTTAAGTTAAGATTGTACGATAGTCTCCACGTGTAAGTTTTGGTAATTTGTCAAAATACGAAAGTGAAAAATCAATTTACTACTTTGCTTAGTAAATTCCGAAAGATTATTCAAAGTGACGATTTCGCGTACTAATAATTAATTTAGATAAGGAATGTCAGTGAAATGATATTTTCTAGTCTAGATTAATTGTGGTACATTTTTAAAGCAAAGTCAAAAAGGCACAAATATCGAAATACTCCGAACACTAATTTTGCGAGTCGTAAATGCTAGATTTATTCTAGATGGTGTTCATTTTAAAGGATTTAATCCTCAAACATATTCGATATATATTCAAAGTAATATTTTCAAGATTGCCTTATTACTGACTTGCAGAAAGAATAAAAACAAATTTTATCCGGAATCCTTAACGGCTTTCACTTAAATGGAAAAATCTGTAAAATATTCAAAATAAATATTCCGCGGACTTCGTAGTCATCATTAGTTGAGGAATATTATATTTGAATATATCTTGAGTCAAAACCTTAGCCAAAACGTCGACAAGTTACGACAAAAGGCTAGAGTATTTTATCTTGTCGCGTAAGTGCATTTTATCGAAATATTTTTGGATAAAATACCTAGACACATTATTTTGACTTGAAATTTTTAGGATGTCACTAAAATGGTCAAAAAGAATTTTAGACAAATTTCACGATTTTTAATGACTTTTTTCCCGGACCCCTAAAATCGACTCGTAATTGATTTTTTCGGTCGTTTAAAAGTCATAGAAGGACAACTCTTTTTAAAGTGAAATTTTTACCATATTCTTATGGGAATATTTCCAGAGGATTCCCAAAGTTTCATAATTTTTAAGATATTTTTTGATTTATCTTAATATAATGGGTGTTTCGTGCTAATATGCGAAGTTTCGGTTTATTCGGCTAAAACGAAACTATTATACAACTACTATACTTATATATCTGATAAATATATAAGGATTTGGGACCAAGTAAAAGAGAATTACCAGGAAAGTGCTCTTGCTAATTGTAACACCCTCACTAGCCAACAATAATATTATAAACTCTTATATTCAATTAAACATTTGTATAGGAGAAATTTTAGAAATTTCGGCATGATGTAATCATAAACCGGACTAATCACCTGCTCAAGCAACTAAGTATAACTAAAACAGTCCACATGCACAAGTTATGCTAATCCATAAGAAAATAAAACAACAACCCAGACCGCACACAGGTCACTGTATGAAACAACTGTCAATAGCTATTACAACCCAGAACTGAATCAAATAATATACAACCCATTAAATATGATAATCTGCCTACAAATACAGATATAATATAAACCAAGGTATATGTCACTACCCAACCAACCGCCTCGACCCTCTGACTGCCTCGGTGACTACCCCAACCCGACGGGCCACTTCTTCTAGACATCTCCTGGCTTAGCTGAGGAAACAGAATTAGCAAGCAAGTGAGCCAAAACGCTCAGCAAGTATATATGTATGAAATTAAAACATCAACAACTGATATGTCTGCAAGATTTTCAAGAATTAACAATCAACAATATATATCTCAATTAAAGGTTCATCTTTTATCTGAATCATAGAATAGAAGCGGATTGGACTATCATGCATTTTATAAATAAAAACAATTATAAGGTTAGGCTGCTGATCAGTCACGCACTAACCCCGGACAAACGCACACAGCAATGTCCTTAATGGATCCACGGCACACATTGGCCTTAATAATTTCTGACCACGAATCTGGTCCGACCCTTACGGTCCACATTTTTAAAAACTAACAGTCCAATCCTATAACTAGACATCAGGTGTCGGAACAATCGACCACCTCAACTGCCAAACACCCTGGACACTTTCGTTCCAGGTCAACATCTCAAATCACACCAAATAGAACAAGGTCGGGTAATCTCTGAATTAAATATCGACAAGTTCGATATGGCAAAAAGGGGTATTGACTTGAGTCAAGTCACAAAAAGGATTAACAAAAACGATATAGTCAACCTGGGGTATAACAATTGAATATTCATAATTAATGGAAATTATCAGAGCAATTATATCAAGGATAAATCAATTACATAAGAATCAAGTTATGATAATCATAATTCGCTGGAAATATAAGTGAAGCGGTTTACTTGAAAGAGAAGTGGAACAATATGCTTGCAAGGGATATGGATGTAACCAATTCACTAAAGAATTAACCATTCAGTAGAATCAATTTGGGGTATAACCATTATGTATTCGCAATTTCAGGAAATTAACAGAACAATTATAGCAAGAATAATTTAAATAAGCATATGAATCAGACTTTTATAATCATAACTCATTTGAAAGGTAATTGAAGCAATTTACTTGCCTTAACTAGAAAATCACAGAATCCGAAGTGTCTTTACGTCCTCAGCTTTAGCCTTCCCTTTATCCACGGAATCTACACACAATAACACTATTTTAGAATCCTGCTTAATACTCGCTAATCAATATAAACGTTCCACTAGTCTACCCCTGCGAATAGTTCCCTAATTTATGTTTATTTAATCATATAATATCAATACATAAACTACAGACAAAAGTATTTAATCATATAACCACGTAAGCACATACCACATAGATTTTAAAATATGAAGCCCGACTCACAACTCGTATAACCTATATATTCATGCATACTCTTTACCAATAAATGATTTTTAATATATATTTTAGAAAAATTTTGACGGCATCCCCTTTATACGGGGGACTGCCAGTCGGGATACAGCCGACACAACCAACACAAATATCAATTACCAAACAAATCCACATTTATTATCCAATCCCAAGTCACATTTCAACTCATTGATTTATAATCCAATACAATTTAAGCAATTAATAACAACTCAATAATAAAATTACAATTTATTAGATAAATAACAAATATTAATTATTAAATAATTTTTGGCTCAGAAAATAATCATCATCGCCGTTTTACCCTCGACTCAAACTAAATCATTGTCGAGGGGGCAAAATCCCGAGGGTGCCCTAATTTAGGGTTTCCAACTCGAAATTTCACACTTACTATTGATTCGAATATTTCACAATTATATCACGAAAATAATCAAATAATATTCCAGTAATTCGAATTTAGAGATGCATTAACTGAGCTTGTAATCACCACAGTTAATTAAACAAATAATTTCATCATCGTAACTGCAATCAAGCATCACAATTTCGACCCTAACACAACAAGGACCACACAACCGAGTCATGTAATCGGAAAAGCCCAGAACAGAACACAAGAATTCACCACCAGAACCAATCACTCTGCTAACCATATACCCACACACACTTCACTTCCATGATTAACACACACACACCACATCACTGTTAACACACACACGCACACACAGAGTACACACACACACACCCCTGCCCAAAACACACCCACACACGCACACTTGCACGCACACACACGAAGCCAGCTGCTACCACTCGAACCCCAAACACCGAGCACAACAAAACGATTAGACACCCAGCTCCACAACTCACGCACCCCAGAATTTATCTATACCCACACACAATTACAATACTCGGCACACACACTCTTGTCTCGCAGAAACAGTGGTAAACAAAGCACACAACAACGAACACAGCAGGGAAAGGACAACAGGGAAGAAACATCGAGAGGAGGGAGAAAGACCCACCGAGCCGAGGATATTCCGAGAGAAAATGAGGGAGAGAGAGAGGAGGTTCTAGAGAGCTCGTGAGATTGATGTTGTTTGGGTTTTGGAAATTCAATTAGGGATTTAAGATTTAAGAGATTTGGGGGAAAAACTAAAAACATATTATTTTTTTTTTTAAAAAAATTCTTTTAAATAAAACTCATAAAAATCAAACTTGTAAAATCACAATTAAATACAAAATGAATGGAATATTAAATTTAAAAATTTAAAAATGAAGAATGTGAAATTACGATCACCCACATATTTTTAAAATATTTTTAGGATCAAAAACGAATTAAATACGGATTTTACAAGATTAAATCCGTAAAATGAAACAGAATTCATAAAATCATTTTAAAATCGTTAAAAATCAAAACAATTCCATACAACATTTTTAAAACTCAAACAAACTAATAAAGTTAATAAAACGAAAGATTTCATAATTTTTTTTTACTAATTCCGATGATTTAATAAAATTCTCAGAAAGTACATATAACGAAATTAATTAGGAAATAAATCCCAAAAATATAATTAAAAACAGTCAGGCTTACATAACACATATAAAAAAAAATCAACCAAACCTCCAAATATTATTCCACAATTATAATACTTCCTCAACCAATTCACACACCACATAATTTATTTAATATAAAATAGATAACTTTTAGTAATTAAATATTCTGAAATTTCTAAGGCGTTATAACCTTCCCCCCTTAAAAGGATTCTGTCCCCAGAATCTCACCTAAGAGAATAATTGAGGATACTTTTCCAACATATCGCTTTCCAACTCCCAAGTTGATTCTTCCACCTTGGGGTTTCTCCACAAAACTCTCACTATAGGAATTGTTTTATTCCTCAGAACCTTTTCTTTTCGATCTAGTATTTTGATAGGCTGCTCCACATAAGATAAATCTGGCTGAATCTCTATCGGCTCATATTCAATGACATGTTTAGAATCCAGATGGTACTTCTTAAGCATGGATACATGGAACACGTTATGGATATGTTGCATATGAGGCGGTAAAGCTAGCTCGTAGGCGACTTTCCCGACTTTCTTCAATACCTCGAAAGGCCCCACAAATCTTGGACTTAATTTTCCTTTCTTGCCAAATCTTACTAACCCTTTCCACGGAGATACTTTCAACAATACTTGCTCTCCTTCTTCGAATTCCATGTTCTTTCTGGCCAAATCAGCATACTTCTTCTGTCGGTTCTGAGTTGTCACTAACCGTTTCTGAATAAGTTGGACTACTTCCTTGGTTTGCTGCACTAACTCAGGTCCGAGTATCTTTCGCTCGCCAACTTCTTCCCAATATACTGGAGATCGACACTTTCGTCCATATAACGCTTCATACGGTGGCATACCGATACTAGCATGAAAGCTATTGTTGTATGAAAATTCCACTAACGGCAAGTGTTCATCCCAACTTCCGGCAAAATCCAATGCACAAACTCGGAGCATATCTTCAATTGTTTGAATCGTTCTTTCACTCTGACCGTCAGTCTGAGGATGATAAGCAGTACTCATTTTTAATTCAGTGCCCAAACATTCTTGAAAACTTCTCCAGAATCTCGAATTAAATCTTGGATCTCGATCTGAGACTATTGATACTGGAACTCCATGTCGCACCACAATTTCTTTTATGCATAGATGAACTAATTTGTCTAATGAAAACCTCTCATTTATTGGGAGAAAGTGTGCAGATTTCGTTAAGCGATCAACAATTACCCAGATAGCATCATGATTAGCTCTCGTCCTTGGCAATCCAACCACAAAGTCCATGGCAATATGTTCCCATTTCCACTCGGGAATCTCTAATGGTTGTAGCATCCCACTTGGCCTCTGATGTTCTGCTTTTACTTTCTGACAGGTCAAACACTTACTTACCCATTCAGCAATATCTCTCTTCATATCCGGCCACCAGAAGTTTCTTTTCAAATCTCGATACATTTTCGTACTTCCTGGATGAATCGAATATTTCGAACTGTGGGCTTCCTGTAGGATCTCATTCTTCAACTCTGTCACATTGGGTATCCAAATACGTGAAGAAAATCTTAATATCCCCTTGTCATCTACCTGTGTGCATATTTCCTCACCTGTTAACTTGTTCACATCTCCGCTCATGACTTCCTCCTGGCATCTGCGAATCTTTTCTAATAATTCTGGCTGAAACGTCATAGTGTACACCGTATCTGTACTACCTGCAGGCATACACACCTCTATCTCCAATCTTTCAAACTCTTTGTATAATTCCTCAGGCATTGTCAACATACTGATTTTCTCCTTCCTACTTAAAGCGTCCGCCACCACGTTCGCCTTCCCAGGATGATAGTTGATGGTACAATCATAATCCTTGAGTAATTCCAACCATCTTCTCTGTCTCATATTTAACTCCTTCTGGGTGAAAATATATTTTAAACTCTTGTGGTCCGTGTAAATTTCACACTTTTCCCCATACAGATAATGTCTCCAAATCTTCAAGGCGAAAACAATCGCGGCAAATTCTAAGTCATGAGTAGGATATTTCTGCTCGTGAGGTTTCAATTGTCTCGAAGCGTAAGCAATTACCTTACCGTGCTGCATTAGTACACATCCCAAACCTTTGTGAGATGCATCACTGTAAATCACAAAATTTCCCTTTTCATCTGGTAGTGTCAATACAGGTGCAGTCACCAATCTCTTCTTCAATTCCTGGAAACTTTCTTCACACTTCTCATTCCACACAAACTTTTCATTCTTCCTTGTCAACTTTGTTAGTGGGGTGGCTATTTTCGCAAAGTCTTGAACAAATCTTCGATAATATCCCGCCAATCCTAAGAAACTTCGAACCTCTGTGGGTGTTTTAGGTCTGTCCCAATTCATCACGGCTTCAATTTTAGCAGGATCCACCTTAATCCCTTCACTGCTGATGACATGCCCTAAAAACTGCACTTCTTTCAACCAAAACTCACATTTGGAAAACTTCGCATACAATTTCTCTTTCCTCAACGTTTCTAAGGCTATTCTCAAATGCCCTGCATGCTCTTCTTCGGTCTTCGAGTATATCAGAATATCATCTATAAACACAATCACAAACTTATCCAAATACTTCTTGAAGACTCTATTCATTAGGTCCATGAATGCTGCTGGTGCATTGGTTAGCCCAAAGGCCATCACCAAGAACTCGTAGTGCCCATATCTAGTCCGAAACGCTGTTTTTGGAACGTCTTCCGGTCTAATCTTTAATTGAAAATATCCTGACCGCAAATCAATCTTCGAGAAACAAGTTGCTCCTTTTAATTGATCAAATAAATCGTCAATTCTTGGCAAAGGGTATTTATTCTTAATGGTCAACTTATTTAATTCCCGATAATCGATACACAGTCTCATACTTCCATCCTTCTTCTTTACAAATAATACCGGAGCTCCCCACGGCGATACACTAGGTCTAATAATACCTTTCTCCAGAAGATCTTGCAATTGAACTGCCAATTCCTTCATCTCTACGGGTGCCATTCGATAGGGAGCCTTTGACACTGGTTCAGTTCCTGGGGCTAAATCGATGGTAAATTCTATTTCTCTATCCGGAGGTAAACCGGGAAGTTCATCTGGAAAAACATCGAGAAACTCATTCACCACTGGTATTTCCTCTATTTTAGGTACCTCTTGCTTGGTGTCCATGACATAAGCCATATAGCCCTCGCATCCTTGCCTCAACAGCCTCTTTGTCTGAATGATCGTTAAAAATCTCCTATCTTGCCTCTGACCCCTAAAGGTAACCTCTACATTATCAGAGGGTTTAAGGATCACCTTCTTATTCTTACAATCAATTTGGGCATTATTCTCTGTTAACCAATCCATTCCTAAGATAACATCAAATTCACCTAACTGAAATGGTATCAAATTAGCGTAGAAACAATGCCCTGAAATATCAATCTTGCAACGAGGACACACTTGAGTAACCGGAATTCGTTCTGAATTAGCTATTTCTATAACTATAGCTTCACGTAACATGCATACCTCACAATTTAACTTTTGAACAAATTCTTTGGATATAAAGGATTTCGTAGCCCCGGAATCAATTAACACTTTAGCTTGAACAGAATTTACAGGGAGCGTACCTGCTACCACATCCGAATTCTTAATAGCTTCGTTCAGAGTCATGTTGAAAGTCCTCGCCACTGGTCTGATACTTGATGTTGGGGGTGGTGCTTCAATTGCTTGCAGTATTGGATTAGCCAGAACTGGAGGTTTCACTACAGGTACTTTACAGTCTTTCATTATATGCCCTGGCTTCCCACAACGGTGACACACAATTCCTGCCTTGCATTCCCGAGCATAATGACCTTTTTGATTACATTTGAAACACGTCACCTCCAACTTTGTACACACCCCCGGATGCCTCTTCCCACAAGTTTTGCATTCTGCCAAGGGTGGCCTAACCAATTTCTGTTGACTCGCATCTTGAATTCTATTTCCTTGGCCCCCATTCCCTGATCCCGGCTTCTTAGGGTTCCCATACTTTCCTGGCTGGAATCCTGGCTTTTTATTTGGCACATTCTGAGAACTGCCTTGCTCTTGTCGTTCCCCCATTGACCCAGCCTTCCTTTTCTTTCCTTCTTTTTCCTTGAAGTATAATTCGCTTTCCCCTTCAGCTATCATGGCCTTTTGCACCACTGCTGCATAAGTCTCCAACTCCAAAACTGCTAGTTTAGTACGAATCCACGGTTTCAATCCTTGTTGAAACCTCTTAGCCTTCTTCCTTTCCGTATCCACATAGGCCGGAGCAAACCTAGCTAGTTCCGTAAACTTGGTTTCATATTCTGTCACCGACATTTTCCCTTGTTTCAGCTCCAAAAACTTCATCTCCATCTGGTCTTTCATATAGTCGGGGAAATACTTTTCCAAAAATAGCTCTGTGAACCTTTCCCAAGGAATCACCTCAGTAGCTTCCAACATCTTCACCGACTCCCACCAGTAAGTAGCTTCATTCTTCAAGAAATAACTTACATATTCAGTTTGTTTGTCTGCTGGGACCCCCACCAGTGCAATGGCTTTTTCCATCTCTTTTAACCAAGACCTCGCCTCCACCGGGTCCGCTGTTCCTTTAAACTCAGGAGGTTTTACTGCCTGGAAAGACTTAAAAGTAACCACCGGAGGAACAGGTGGCTGCTGCTGCTGCTGCTGCTGTTGTTGCTGTTGTTGCTGTTGTTGCTGTTGTTGCTGTTGTTGCTGTTGAGCCAACAACTGCTGCTGTAATTGCTGCTGTTGCTGTGCCAGAGTAGCAGTCTGCTGAACAAGAGTTTGTAATATTTGTGCTAAGGCAGGGTCCATCTGACCAACAGGAGGTGGATTAGCTTGCTCCCCCTGATCGGGGGTTCGGGTATTTTGTTTCTTCTTTTTGGGTGGCATATTTCTGAAATCAATGAACAATTACATTAGATTCAGGTTCAGAAAATAATAGCTCAAAATGATCCAACTTAAACAAACAATGCATATATTGCTGAAGAGTAATTCAAGATCTCCAACCAAAATTCCGATCAACAACTGATTCATAGGACGCAATAGGATATCAATCCAAGGTTACACAAGGTATTCACAGACGTTCAGTAGGTACCATAAAGAAACAATAGTCATAGTGCTAAGATCAACATGGTATCGAAAGTAAAAACAATGCTAAAAGGAAATGGTGCTGAAAGTAAGTATGAAACGAGCAGTAAATAAGATGCTTAAGTAAATGACAGTATAAGGAAATTTAACACAGTTCTGCGAAAGTGATAATGACATATATAGATAGATCTGATACAAGCGTAAGAACAACGCTTCGATAAGGGTACAACATAATGCTAAAAGAGGAGACTGCTAGCATCTAGTCACAGTACAACAGATATATACAACAAAACTGGTCGTACTGCAAATCCTGACGTACTACTACCACCATAACGTGCCTCTAAATACCACATCATCATACTACCCTAATCATCACTGGTCATCATCGTCATCCGACTCTCCCCGCCAAGCTGATCCCAAAATGCTCTCCAGCTCTGCCGTCACCAGACCTAGGGTCACCTGCTGTGTCACAAATGCCGGCTCATCTCGGGATCTCATCCGTCCCCGCCTAATGACAACACGTCTAAGAGCTCGTACTCGCCTCCGGACATCCTCCAGCTCAGCCACCGCTCTATCTCTATCTCTAGCCCGATCCTCCTCCCCAGCCCTCATAGCCCTCCACTCTGCCATCTGCCCTAAGAGATAGTCCCTCTCTCGGGCCACTCGCTCGTACACATGATATGGGACAGGCTGAGGAGTATACTGGTATGCTGGCCCATTCACTGAGCCCTGCGATCCTACGAACGGCTGCATAACCCCTGGGGAAATCTGCTGCGGTACAGAAGCCCCTCCTTCCGGATCCTCGTCCGGGTCTGAATCGGAACCAGAAGCAGGTGCCTGAAGTATACATATACATATATATATATTATAATTAGACTTCCTGTCTCTCACGAAACCATCCTAGCCTTTCCTATAACTCTACCCCGAGTCCCCACCTAATTGTTTCAGTGACTGTGACCTGTGGCTCTGATACCAACTTGTAACACCCTCACTAGCCAACAATAATATTATAAACTCTTATATTCAATTAAACATTTGTATAGGAGAAATTTTAGAAATTTCGGCATGATGTAATCATAAACCGGACTAATCACCTGCTCAAGCAACTAAGTATAACTAAAACAGTCCACATGCACAAGTTATGCTAATCCATAAGAAAATAAAACCATAACAACCCAGACCGCACACAGGTCACTGTATGAAACAACTATCAATAGCTATTACAACCCAGAACTGAATCAAATAATATACAACCCATTAAATATGATAATCTGCCTACAAATACAGATATAATATAAACCAAGGTATATGTCACTACCCAACCAACCGCCTCGACCCTCTGACTGCCTCGGTGACTACCCCAACCCGACGGGCCACTTCTTCTAGACATCTCCTGGCTTAGCTGAGGAAACAGAATTAGCAAGCAAGTGAGCCAAAACGCTCAGCAAGTATATATGTATGAAATTAAAACATCAACAACTGATATGTCTGCAAGATTTTCAAGAATTAACAATCAACAATATATATCTCAATTAAAGGTTCATCTTTTATCTGAATCATAGAATAGAAGCGGATTGGACTATCATGCATTTTATAAATAAAAACAATTATAAGGTTAGGCTGCTGATCAGTCACGCACTAACCCCGGACAAACGCACACAGCAATGTCCTTAATGGATCCACGGCACACATTGGCCTTAATAATTTCTGACCACGAATCTGGTCCGACCCTTACGGTCCACATTTTTAAAAACTAACAGTCCAATCCTATAACTAGACATCAGGTGTCGGAACAATCGACCACCTCAACTGCCAAACACCCTGGACACTTTCGTTCCAGGTCAACATCTCAAATCACACCAAATAGAACAAGGTCGGGTAATCTCTGAATTAAATATCGACAAGTTCGATATGGCAAAAAGGGGTATTGACTTGAGTCAAGTCACAAAAAGGATTAACAAAAACGATATAGTCAACCTGGGGTATAACAATTGAATATTCATAATTAATGGAAATTATCAGAGCAATTATATCAAGGATAAATCAATTACATAAGAATCAAGTTATGATAATCATAATTCGCTGGAAATATAAGTGAAGCGGTTTACTTGAAAGAGAAGTGGAACAATATGCTTGCAAGGGATATGGATGTAACCAATTCACTAAAGAATTAACCATTCAGTAGAATCAATTTGGGGTATAACCATTATGTATTCGCAATTTCAGGAAATTAACAGAACAATTATAGCAAGAATAATTTAAATAAGCATATGAATCAGACTTTTATAATCATAACTCATTTGAAAGGTAATTGAAGCAATTTACTTGCCTTAACTAGAAAATCACAGAATCCGAAGTGTCTTTACGTCCTCAGCTTTAGCCTTCCCTTTATCCACGGAATCTACACACAATAACACTATTTTAGAATCCTGCTTAATACTCGCTAATCAATATAAACGTTCCACTAGTCTACCCCTGCGAATAGTTCCCTAATTTATGTTTATTTAATCATATAATATCAATACATAAACTACAGACAAAAGTATTTAATCATATAACCACGTAAGCACATACCACATAGATTTTAAAATATGAAGCCCGACTCACAACTCGTATAACCTATATATTCATGCATACTCTTTACCAATAAATGATTTTTAATATATATTTTAGAAAAATTTTGACGGCATCCCCTTTATACGGGGGACTGCCAGTCGGGATACAGCCGACACAACCAACACAAATATCAATTACCAAACAAATCCACATTTATTATCCAATCCCAAGTCACATTTCAACTCATTGATTTATAATCCAATACAATTTAAGCAATTAATAACAACTCAATAATAAAATTACAATTTATTAGATAAATAACAAATATTAATTATTAAATAATTTTTGGCTCAGAAAATAATCATCATCGCCGTTTTACCCTCGACTCAAACTAAATCATTGTCGAGGGGGCAAAATCCCGAGGGTGCCCTAATTTAGGGTTTCCAACTCGAAATTTCACACTTACTATTGATTCGAATATTTCACAATTATATCACGAAAATAATCAAATAATATTCCAGTAATTCGAATTTAGAGATGCATTAACTGAGCTTGTAATCACCACAGTTAATTAAACAAATAATTTCATCATCGTAACTGCAATCAAGCATCACAATTTCGACCCTAACACAACAAGGACCACACAACCGAGTCATGTAATCGGAAAAGCCCAGAACAGAACACAAGAATTCACCACCAGAACCAATCACTCTGCTAACCATATACCCACACACACTTCACTTCCATGATTAACACACACACACCACATCACTGTTAACACACACACGCACACACAGAGTACACACACACACACCCCTGCCCAAAACACACCCACACACGCACACTTGCACGCACACACACGAAGCCAGCTGCTACCACTCGAACCCCAAACACCGAGCACAACAAAACGATTAGACACCCAGCTCCACAACTCACGCACCCCAGAATTTATCTATACCCACACACAATTACAATACTCGGCACACACACTCTTGTCTCGCAGAAACAGTGGTAAACAAAGCACACAACAACGAACACAGCAGGGAAAGGACAACAGGGAAGAAACATCGAGAGGAGGGAGAAAGACCCACCGAGCCGAGGATATTCCGAGAGAAAATGAGGGAGAGAGAGAGGAGGTTCTAGAGAGCTCGTGAGATTGATGTTGTTTGGGTTTTGGAAATTCAATTAGGGATTTAAGATTTAAGAGATTTGGGGGAAAAACTAAAAACATATTATTTTTTTTTTTTAATTCTTTTAAATAAAACTCATAAAAATCAAACTTGTAAAATCACAATTAAATACAAAATGAATGGAATATTAAATTTAAAAATTTAAAAATGAAGAATGTGAAATTACGATCACCCACATATTTTTAAAATATTTTTAGGATCAAAAACGAATTAAATACGGATTTTACAAGATTAAATCCGTAAAATGAAACAGAATTCATAAAATCATTTTAAAATCGTTAAAAATCAAAACAATTCCATACAACATTTTTAAAACTCAAACAAACTAATAAAGTTAATAAAACGAAAGATTTCATAATTTTTTTTACTAATTCCGATGATTTAATAAAATTCTCAGAAAGTACATATAACGAAATTAATTAGGAAATAAATCCCAAAAATATAATTAAAAACAGTCAGGCTTACATAACACATATAAAAAAAAATCAACCAAACCTCCAAATATTATTCCACAATTATAATACTTCCTCAACCAATTCACACACCACATAATTTATTTAATATAAAATAGATAACTTTTAGTAATTAAATATTCTGAAATTTCTAAGGCGTTATACTAATTGTTTATTAGTAGGTGCCAAGTGTCATGTTCCTATTTGCTCTCTTTTACACCATTTTGGCTATAAATAGCCCATCACCCCCACCCATTTCACTTGAGCTTTTTGTTTCCTAGAAGTGCTGCTATTTTCTCTCTATAAATCAGCCTTCTTAGAGTATCAAAAACCTTCAAAAAAGATTTGGATAACAAAGCTTTGTTGCTCCATTTTTCAACATCTTAAAAAGCTTTGTTGTTAGTCCATTTCTTGAGCTTTTAAGCATCATTCGGCCATCACTCTTGGGGCAGCTCTTGAGCTCGTTTATAGCAGTCCCCAAAGTGTTCTTAAACGTGGTTTGAGTCACCCTTTTATCCTTCTTGAATTACATTCAAGTGGTGCTCAACTAGGCCTTGTTTAAGTGGTGTTTTTGGTCCTCTTCTTGCACTTCTAACACACCATTCGGCATTTACTTTCAAGGCAGCCTAGTGCTTGTTTTTAACAGCCTTGTAAGTGCTCTTTTTTGTTCATTTGAGTCACCTTTGGTACCTCCTTGGTTGCCTCTCTTTTGGTGCTCAAATCCGGCCATATTGGTAGTGTTTTGGACCTCTTTTCTTGCTCTTCTTCTTGCTCTCGGCCAAGCCTCTTTAGGCAGTTTGTGTGCACGTTTCTAACAGTCCTTAAGTGGTCTTGTTTGTGCCCTTGAGTCACCATAATAACCTCCTTGAATACTCCTTGGTTGGTGCTCATTTGGCTTGAGCTTTGATTGCACTTTGTCACCAAAATATACACTTGTTCTTGACATTTTTCGTGTAGTGTATATTGACAAGTTGTGCAGATTTTTGAAGAGCTTCTTGAAGTGTTTACTTGCTCTTCTTTAAGTCCTTAACAACCTCTTGATAATACTTGGTTGAAAGGCTAAGAACATCTTTTGATTTGTGCTTAAAGGGTGCATAAACAAGTGATTTAAACTTGTTATTCCTTAAGTCAAAAGAGAGCTTCTTAACTTGGTTTATACTAGTCCTTTTAATCTTACTTGAGCTTAAACGTTTAAGGACTAAACCAAGGCATATTGAACTTTTTCTTAATCGAAACAAGGTTCAAATCTTTCGGCTCCTTTTGGTTGCTCCATTCGGCCGAAGCATATAGACAAGGTGTTGTCTATCAAGAGGAGGTACTTAACATCTCATATACTCCTCTTTAAGTCCTTAGTAACCACTTGACTTATTCTTGGTTATAAGGCTAAGATATATCTTTTGATTTGTGTTTTAAAGTTGCATAAACAAGTTGTTTAAACTTGTTAGCTTTAAATCAAAAGAAAGGTTCTTATCTTGGTTTAAAATAGTCCCTTGAACCTTAATTGGACATAACTATTTATGGACTAAACCAAGCATCTTGAACTAGTTTCTTAACCGAAACCAAAGTTCATTATATTCGGCTATTTGCCCGAATTTAACTCTATTACGTGTTTACATTTTCTCGCACTAATTTAACGCATAATAGCGGTCCTCATTTTTGTCCTATAGACAAGTGAGTTACTTTTACGTACGTGTGAGTTGTAATTATATGCTTGTGTGTGGTGTGCTTAATTGATTGTTTGTGTGTGTTTTATATTCACGCATTTTACCTTCCGCACTAGCATTAACGCGTAATAGCGTCCCTCGCTTTGTCGAGCTATATATATATATATATATATATATATATATATATATATATATATATATATATATATATATATATATATATTCGGCTATATAGAAGCCATATACAAGTGTTGTTGTGATAACACTAATATTTGTCGATATTAAGTAGCTTGTTCTATATTCCCCCGAATATAAGCAACTCACTCTAGCTTCGATAAATCAAGGCCCTTTGGCTAAGAAATATTATTTTCGACCATTTCATTGTTGATCTCGGTCTTATAATATTTCAATACAAGTGTTTAACATTTGTATACCTTGAGTTAGTAGCTTGTTTAATATTCTACGGAATATTTTTAACTCGCTCTTTCTCGTATTTATTTGTGTTGTTTTACACAAGTAAATTGTATATTTAATTTTATTTATATTCGGCCACACCGAATATTTATATAAATTAATATACCTGATTTATATTTGTATTAACATAGTCTAACTCGTTAATATTTATATATCCTCCCTCTTGATCTAGTATTGGATACTAGTTCATTTTTATTTCGTCAAAATTAAAAGGTATTTTCAAGTCGTAGTACTTGTATTATATCCTTTGACGTGAGGTGAAGTGAAGTGATTCTCGTTCTAAGACCCAAGCCTTAGATACGCTAACGGGGAGTTGGGTATCTTTACGCCGTGAAGGGGAGAAAAGACCCAAGATCTAAGACCTAAGACCCAAGACCGTTAAAGGGTGTAGATACTAAAGTCTACGCAAAGGTTTTGCTTGCATAGTTTTGAGAAAGTAACTTGGAGTTACATTTCGAGATAAACTTGTAAGTGGTTTTATTACGTAGTTTTGAGAAGGTAGTGGAAAAGCTACGCTTCAAGATAAACTCGTAAGGTCTTACGTAGTTGTGAGGAAGTAACGAGGAGTTACGTTCCGAGATAAACTCGTAAGTGTTATACTTACATAGCATTTGAGGAGGTGACGGGCAGTTACGGTCCAAGATAATCTTGTAAGGGGTTTGCTATTGTATTTTGAAGAGGTAACGGGTAGTTAGGCTCTAAGATAAGTACATAGTGTTTGTAAAAGCTTCTCCGCCTACTATAAGGAGTGTGATTCTTATAGTGGAAAATCTCGAGTTCGGGAGGAGCTCGGGGACTGGAGTAGGGGTGTTCGAATCTGTTAGGGGATTGCGGGCATCGCGAACCAGGATATATCGGTCGTGTCAATCTTTTTACTTTCTCGCTTTTATATTCCGCATTTTATATTACTTGTTTATAAGTAATTAATTTTAAAAGGAGAAAGGAATTTAAAAACGCCAATCTCTAATTTTTAAAAAGGGTCATAAGCTATTCAACCCCCCCCCCTTCTAGCTTATTTTACCCTTCTTCGGGACCTATCACACATAAATTTTGGAGGATGGTAAAGTTCCAATTTGAAAAAAAATCTGTTGGAAGATGGTAATGTAGTTGCCACCTGATTTTTACACGTACACTTCTAAACTCAACAAAAATACATGAACATAAATAAACCTCAATTCAAAATAATCTTAAAACTAAAATTAATCGAATAATAACATATAAATAGAAACCAATACAGAAATAAAGAGTGGATATTTTTAGGTTATTGCTGCGGCTGCTGATTTGATTTGAAACGGTGGAAAAAATAGAAGATATATAATATAGATAGTGTCAAATCGGAAAGCTTTTACTTACCCTTATAATACCTCATTTCTCTTCTTGCTTCTTTATTAATCGAAAAGTTTTGCAGATATCAACATAATTTCATCTGCTAAGAAGAAAACATCACTCATTAAATCAATATCCAAATAATCTATAATTACATAACAAACAGAGCACACACAACATACATTCATAGAGAGAGAATTAAATAAGAGAAACTCTTATTTTGTCCATAATATTTAGGAGTTTTGAAAATTGCAGAAGTTGTACTTGATGCACATCAGAATTCTTAGTCTCTGGAATGTGATCCTTCCATGCAAGGAGTAACTCTTGCACTAAACGAAGTCTTGACCAATGCTCTTAAATCAAAATGGAATTCAAAAATGTAGAAGTCAGCTAAGTGCCTCTGTCAAGCACATACAAATTAAATACACAAACATACATAAATACATTTGTTCCGATAAAATTACCAGTAATAGAGTAGCTTGCGGAAAATACTTAAAAATATGATCCCCAATATTTTTAGCAAAATCATCAAATTTCTCATTAGCATGAAAATAACCAACAATGCTAAAAACCTGAGGGCTATAATACTCTTCAATCTGATCAAAAATCAAATTAATAACCAAATTAGATAAAACCAGAGTAATATCCAATACAGATACCGCCGTTTGAAACCTAAGAAAACATTTACAACTAACAAAAAAGTGATATACGGTATAATTGAAATTGTTACATGAAGAGCCTATTTCTTTCTCATTTATAAATAAGGTAACAATGATTACAACTAATTAAAATTTAAAAATATACATAGATTCGGGAATTATATAGATACAGGAGAAAAATAGGAAGAATAAGAACAGAGAAAGAACATGAAAATTGAAATTAATACATGCTATATACATTGTATGTATAGCATCATCAGTTCCATTGCTTGCTCAATGCTGTATCCCTATGCTAGAAATCCGAAAGTCCACTAATGAGTACACATTGTCTGGATTCACCTTCGAAGAGGTATCTACAATATACCAAAAAGAAATCAAATAATCAGAAGAGACCAAGTGTTAGGTTAGGGTTGTTCACCTACGTTAGGGTTAGAATGACCGGAATAGATCGACGGGATGAGTAGCTGTGTTGCCAAGAAAAGAATATTATCCATCATTCGATAGAAAACTCCAATAAGATTCACCATCGCTTCGTATCCTGTAAATTCAAATAATATAATCAATTACCCACTAATCTAAACATCTAATAATATATATTTGCACAAAAAATTAATTACCTACACATATAAACATATATACACAAAGCAATGTATTGATACATAGAGTAAAAGTGAAAGAGAAGAAGCGAATGAAAATTCAATTGATAGAGATGATCAAAAAGAGAACGCAGGTAAGATGCAGTTTCTCTGAAAGTTTAAGATTTGAATTGTTGTTGTCGTGAAAAATGGATCTGTGATTGTAGTAAATTGATAGCATTTAATGAAAATATCTCACTGATTGTGTAATTTGTTAGAAGTTTTGCATATTTTAGAATTAAAAAATCAAGTTTAGGAATTAAAAAATTAGAAAAAAAATAATGAAATGGATCGATCCATTGGTTATTTTAAAATAACCAGTTGAAGTAAAATGACTAAAGTGCCCAAATAGTATAAAAAATGTGGAGTATTCGCTAGTGCTCATTAAGAATACTAGCTTATAACCCGTGCAACGCACAACTCTTTTTCTAATATTTAAAATATTATTTTTTTATTATTTATTTGTTATTATTTTACATATCAAATTGTTGCTATAACATTTTGCACGTTCAATTTATTATGTGTTTTATCTTGAGTTCTTAAAACTTGATTTGGATGATTTTACAGCCTATTTGAAATAAACAAAATAATCTTTAATTTAGTGATGATTTAACAATTTTCTCCAATTAAAACTACCAAGAAACAAAAGAGAAATAAAATTGACGATTTTTTATATTGAAAAGTTATTAAATCTACTTATATTTTTGTGTTGATTATCAAAATAAAATAAATAAATTCTTAAAATAAATAGATAAAAAACGTTGGATCTAGCATAAAAAATATTTAATATTTTAACATGTAAACTAAAAAGTGTATTTATATTGAAATACGAAAAAGTGCTTGTCAATGATTTAAATCATTAATTATATATAATTAGGTTTTCTATATTGAATAGGATTATTAATGTATGTATTTTACACTAAATAGGATTAATGTAAAAATTCGTAATTATATTTTCTCTTGAGATTTTGAATATTTCATTTGGATAAAAATTGTTAAATCATCACTAAATTAAAGATAATTTCATGAGTTTCGCGTGGACTGTAAAATCATCCAAATCTGATTTCTATATCTCGAGATAGAGCCTAAATAGTAAATATAAACCTTTTTTAATATTAATAAATAAATAAATAAAATTCAGTTCTAATACAATCTTTTATATCCTTTTCAGATTATAACTTCTTTTTAAAATTCAATTCTAATACAAATTTTTTAATTATATCCTTTTTAGATTATAATTTTCTTTTTAATATGATATAATCTTGATCGTCTATTTTTAAAAATATTATATTCGACGGTTGAGATTATTTTGACGGTACAGTGACCAAACCAAAGTGACCAAACCAAAATTATGGTCAAGATCCCTCTTACGCTTATTATATATAAGGATATAATGGGCCTGTTTGGCTGGACTTAAATTAAGTCCTTATGGACTTATTTTCGGATAAAAATTTCATATTTTGATAATTTTTTTATACAAGTATTTAATGTATGTTTGAGATTCTATAAGTTGCAAAAAAAAGTTAACTTTTTTTCAGAAAAAAGTTAGGAATTTTTAACTTTATCTTAAAATAAGTTGACTTATTCTGGAAAAAAGTTCCCCTAAACACCCCAAATATAATGTAACTAATAATAAGTTATTTTTTTGACTTTTTTGTTACATCTATTATTAACTGATTTTTTTTTCAAAATTAACGTAAATTATATGCACATATGAAGTATAGAAGACAAACATGAATTTATGTTTTGTAGTAGTTAAAGTCAGGTTTGATTTGGATTGTTTCCCGAAAGCCGGGGCGTAGTAGTTTTCTATAGAAGAGATGAGGATTGATTGATTCTTATGTACTTGCAATTTTTCAATGCTATCTTGTAAACTAAATTTTTGGCGTGTACTAATATCAAATTTAATAGATGATTAATGATTTTCTAATATTAAATTTAATAGATGATTAATGAGTTTTGAAAAGTGAATTTTATCCTATATTTTATTAGTATATTTAAAGTTACAATTATTAAATTTAATTATGTTGTTAGTGAGAATCGAACCCTTGACCTACGATAGTACTCGCTTATTAGTATATTTAAAGTTACAAATATTAAATTTAATTATGTTGTTAGTGAGAGTCGAACCCTTGACCTATGGTAGTACTCACTTATTATCTTTCTTACTCTTATTATATAATAATATATATAGGATATAATATAATATGATTTGGTTTTCTACATTGAATAGGATTATCAATGTATGTCTTCTGCACAGAATATGATTAATGTAAAAATTCGTAATTACATTTTCTATTGAGATTTTGAGTGTTTCCATTTCGATAATAATTGTTAAATCATCCCTAAATTAAAGAGAAATTTATAACCTTCGCATGGTCTTTAAAATCATCCAAATCTGATTTTTAGATGTTGAGATAGAGCATAAATAGTAAATATAAACTTTTTTAATATTAATCAAAAATAAATAAATATAATTCAGTTATATACCTTGTTACCTTAGTGTGTTTTGATGTTATATACAGCAAGCTGATAGCTTATCTTTGTATTAGTCTTACTATAATTCAACTAGCTAAATTCTATATTTATTATATGATCAACAAGCTGTTATAAGTTTTACAGGATAATCGCAGCCAGACTTACAGGTCAATTTCACCAAGCTGTTTTGGATCACCTTATGCATTTCTGCAAGCTCTTTTCACACATCCTGGAGATAATCAGAAAATCTGTCAAGTGCGAAAATCATGCAGAAAATCTCAGCTTCTTTATAGGATATATTCTGTTAAGAATCATATATTATAAACGTTATAATATATATCATAGAGCTCTTCTAAAAAAATTCCAAAACCTCTCCTTGATTGTAGGAGTTGATTTTCAATCAAAGATTTCTCTATCAACTTCTTCTATACATACATATAGTCTCGACTGTTGGAGCTTT
This sequence comes from Saposhnikovia divaricata, assembly GCA_036435485.1. Lineage (NCBI taxonomy): Eukaryota > Viridiplantae > Streptophyta > Magnoliopsida > Apiales > Apiaceae > Saposhnikovia > Saposhnikovia divaricata. Next base: position 40,933,901 of record CM071601.1, on the reverse strand, counting down.
ATTCCAAAACATTTTTCTCTCCTCCAACAGACGTATTTTGCTGCATATCACGATTAAGTATCGTAACAAATTAAACGTGAAATCTGGAGGATTAAGACCGTTGTAATTTGAACGTTACTTGAACGTTGTATGTAGGTTACAAATAGAGTTGTTCATATCTTTTCCAAGCACTGATTTTTGAACACACATACAACTCACAAAGCTTATTGAAAACCTTTCTCTTTGATTCTCTCGAGCTCTAAAGATATATTTTTATTCGTTTATACATGTAGAGAATCCGTAGTTTGAGTTATAAGTCTTTTCATTCGATTTGTATTATTCAAATTGTAAGCTTTAGTTGTTGGATAGTTGGGTATAGGAATTAGGGTTCTGGGATCAAGTGCTAGAGAAGATTATACTTAGGAAGTATAGTTCTTAGAGAGCAGGGATCTGGAACAGCAATTTAGCAAGCCATTATCAGCAGCTGGGAGATAGGGAGATATATTATTGTTCTTGTAATCGGATTATTTTGTGATCAATAATATATTCTCTTACCAAGTTGGTAATGGACCAGGACGTTGACCATAGGGGATTAGGGGTCGAACCTGGCTAAAATTCTTGTGTGTTCTTTATTGCTTACTGTTTTATAATTCTGTTCTACATTGCATATTTACATTTCAGCAAGCCATTTTAATCTATGTAGGCAAATCAGTAAGCCGATTCTTTCTGGCACGCAGACTGTTTTAATAACAGTCAGCCATTATATTCGGTAATTCTAAAAGTAATCTTAGAAAGCCATAACACATACTCTAGGTGTGTAATTTCATTTGGTATCAGAGCTTTGGTATACTAATCTTTCTGTAACAGGAAAAGTATCGATCGATATGGCTGAAGATTACCCTCTCGATTCATCTAATCACCGTACTCCTTTGCTGTTCGGTACTGAAAACTATAACTGGTGGAAAGATCGTATGAAGATGCACCTTTCAAAGGAATTACTAGAATGGAGAGTTGTCAATAAAGGTCCATATACATTTCTTGACAAAGACGGCAAGCCGAAAGATATTGATGATCTTACTGATGCTGAATTGGTCAAGGAAAGCTACAATACCAGGGCAATGAATACTATCATGACTGGTCTCTCCGCAAGTGAAAGTGATAAGGTCTCCTTATGCAAATCCGCCAAAGAAATGTGGGACACATTTGAACTATATCATGAAGGTTCAAACTCTATTAAGAAGGTTAAACTCAGTACGTTGATGAATGAATTTGGAAGTTTCATTGTCAAGGAAGATGAGACTATCAGGGAAAGTCAAGCAAGATTTCAGAAAAATGGTCTGAAACTACTTGGGAAAACAATACCTCAAGCCGAAATAAACATGAAGATCTTGAGTGCAGTACCATGGACTTTTTCACCTAAAGTGACGGCTTTGGAATCTTCTCCTCAAATTGACACCATGGATTCCTCTGAACATGAACATTTTGAAGCAAAAATTAATGTTATCCAAACCAGATCCTCTCAAGCTCCAATTACAAAGATGAAGAATTTAGCACTTCATTCGATAAACAACAAGCTGGAATATAAAGCAGAGTCAGAATTAGAATCAGATGAGGACTTAGCTCATATCTCAAGGAAAATCAAAAGGCTTATTGAAAAGAAGAATCAATTGAGAAAAGCTAAAGGAAAATATTCAGACAACAGAAAAGAATCCAAGGAACCTAAGGAAGAAACTTGTTATGAATGTGGCAAAAAGGGACACTACCGAAGAGATTGCTACAAATTAAAGAACAAGTCAAAGCAGCAAGCTCGATTCAAGGATAAAAGAAAATCAAAGGCATTGATGACTTGGAGCGATGATTCTACTTCTGAAAAAGACTCAAGTGATGATATGGTTAACTTAGCTTTGGTTGGTCTTGATGACAAGGTTAACGTTGAGGTGGAAAGTGATGAAATAGAATCGGATGACAATAGCAGTGAGGTAAACTCATTTAGTTTCAGTTCTTTACCTATTCCATCTGTTCTAGAAGAACTAACTATGCAGGAAACTTCTAAGGAATTCCTAAAACTAAAGTCAGAAAACAACAAATTAAAGGAGAAAAATACTTATCTTAGAAAGATAGTCAGAGATCTTATGGATGAAAAAGCTTCAGATGAACATGAATCCACGATTACTAAGATGAAGGACAGCATAACACAACTAGAAGGACTCAACAAAGTGATACTCAGAAGGAATGATGTTCTAATCAAGCAACTCAGCAAGCTGAAAGCTGATATAGAAGCCAGAGATACTCAAATCAGCAAGCTGAATGAAGAATTAGGAACCAAAGATATTCAAATCAGCAAGCTGAATAAAGAATTAGGATCCAGAGATACTCGGATTAGCAGGCTGAAAGAAGAAACAGAAGCCAGAGATAAACTAAAAGAATCAGTTCCACAGGAAGATGCACAACAAGCTAAGAATATCAAAGAACTCGAGGATGAGAAAAAGTATCTTCATAAAGGAATGGGAAAGTTTATCCATGGTGAAGAAACTCTTATATCAATGATGAAGCAAGCTACCATACCATTAGTAAGGGAAGGTGTTGGACTAGCATCAACTTCAAAGGAAAATGCTCTCAAATATGATGGAAAGCGAGGAATTCCTGATAATTATGCTATGCCTTGGAAGACATCCAACAAATGTGGAGGAAAAGGTCATCTTGAAAGAAATTGCACTACTCATGTTTATCAGAAAAAGAAAACAGCATACCAGAATGGACCAGTTAGACATAAGCCAGCGTACCCAAAAGGAGATGATAGAAGACAATCAGCTTACCGTTATCAGTATGGCAGAACACAAAGGACCAGAAATCAAGCACCAAAAGTGATACAACAGTGGATCAAGAAATCTGATTTACATGATCTTTATGTTATATCAACAAACTATGGTGGATCCAACAAAATTTGGGTACTCAAGTAGTAAGTATATTATTTGTCCTCGTAAATTTCCTTGAATTTGAGTATATTATTATTGTGGTACTAACGAGATTCCTCTAGTATATAGATGGGACAAATATATTTATATGCATTGTTTTGTGCAGGAAATAGGAGAAAAGAATACTATTATGATGAATTCACATTTATGATCATTTGGAATTGTACTATCTAATCAGCAATCTATTTTTGCAATCCAGAAGAACAATTACTATCGTTGAATATCCTGGAAATGTGTTTTCAGCATGCTGGTTTGATTTATTCAAATTTATAATTATAACTAGCCTCATGCTTGTTAAATGCTTTACCACATGTTTTATTCTTATATGCTTATCTTCTTGACCCTTTTCTGATGATGTCATAGGGGGAGAAGAACATGAATACATGAGGATAAAAAGGGCTATAATGTTATATTTTTGGATTTACCAACTAAGGTTTCATGCAGGGATGAGTCGTGTTTATATCTTATTGCATATGATGAATTATGCTAACCTGATTATATGATGAGATATTATGGCATTCAGGGGGAGCATTGTTTTAGGGGGAGCAACAAAGTCTCTCTGATGTCTTCTAGTATGTCATCATAAAAAAGGGGGAGATTGTTGGCGTGATATTTTGATGATGAATACAAATGTCACATCGTAAGACTTCACGTGTATTTATCTAATATTGCTTTGCAGGAAGTATTGATCATTGATTAAGGGGGAGCTTTTAGCTCAATCACATATTGGTATATAAGCATCAAAAAAGGGGAGATTGTTACCCTAGTGTGTTTTGATGTTATATACAGCAAGCTCATAGCTTATCTTTGTATTAGTCTTACTATAATTCAGCTAGTTAAATTCCATATTTATTATATGATCACCAAGCTGTTATAAGTTTTACAGGATAATCGCAGTCAGAATTACAGGTCAATTTCAGCAAGCTGTTTTGGATCACCTTATGCATTTCAGCAAGCTCTTTTCACACATCCTGGAGATAATTAGAAAATCTGTCAAGTGCGAAAATCATTCAGAAAATCTCAGCTTCTTTATAGGATATATTCTGTTAAGATTCATATATTATAAACGTTATAATATATATCATAGAGCACTCTAAAACAATTCCAAAACCTCTCCTTGATTGTAGGAGTTGATTTTCAATCAAAGATTTCTTTATCAACTTCTTCTATACATACATATATTCTCGACTGTTGGAGCTTTATTCCAAAACATTTTTCTCTCCTCCAACAGACGTATTTTGCTGCATATCACGATTAAGTATCGTAACAAATTAAACGTGAAATCTGGAGGATTAAGACCGTTGTAATTTGAACGTTACTTGAACGTTGTATGTAGGTTATAAATAGAGTTGTCATATCTTTTCCACGCTCATAAAGCTTATTGAAAACCTTTCTCTTTGATTCTTTCGAGCTCTAAAGATATATTTTTATTCGTTTATACATGTAGAGAATCCGTAGTTTGAGTTATAACTCTTTTCATTCGATTTGTATTATTCAAACTGTAAGCTTTAGTTGTTGGATAGTTGGCTAAGGGAATTAGGGTTCTGGGATCGAGTGCTAGAGAAGATTATACTTAGGAAGTATAGTTCTTAGAGAGCAGGGATCTGGAATAGCAATTCAGCAAACCATTATCAGCAGCTGGGAGATAGGGAGATATATTATTGTTCTTGTAATCGGATTATTTTGTGATCAATAATATATTCTCTTACCAAGTTGGTAAGGGACCAGGACATAGACCATAGGGGATTAGGGGTCGAACCTGGCTAAAATTCTTGTGTGTTCTTTATTGCTTACTATTTTATAATTCTGTTCTACATTGCATATTTACATTTCAGCAAGCCATTTTAATCTATGTAAGCAAATCAGTAAGCCGATTCTTTCTGGCACGCAGACTGTTTTAATAACAGTCAGCTATTATATTCGGTAATTCTAAAAGTAATCTTAGAAAGCCATAACACATACTCTAGGTGTGTAATTTCATTTGGTATCAGAGCTTTGGTATACTAATCTTTCTGTAACAGGAAAAGTATCGATCGATATGGCTGAAGATTACCCTCTCGATTCATCTAATCACCGTACTACTTTGCTGCTCGGTACTGAAAACTATAACTGGTGGAATGATCGTATGAAGATGCACCTTTCAAAGGAATTACTAGAATGGAGAGTTGTCAATAAAGGTCCATATACATTTCTTGACAAAGACGGCAAGCCGAAAGATATTTATGATCTTACTGATGCTGAATTGGTCAAGGAAAGCTACAATACCAGGGGCAATGAATACTATCATGACAGGTCTCTCCGCAAGTGAAAATGATAAGGTCTCCTTATGCAAATCCGCCAAAGAAATGTGGGACACATTGGAACTATATCATGAAGGTTCAAAATCTCTTAAGAAGGTTAAACTCAGTACGTTGATGAATGAATTTGGAAGTTTCATTGTCAAGGAAGATGAGACTATCAGGGAAAGTCAAGCAAGATTTCAGAAAAATGGTCTCAAACTACTTGGGAAAACAATACCTCAAGCCGAAATAAACATGAAGATCTTGAGTGCAGTTCCATGGACTTTTTCACCTAAAGTGACGGCTTTGGAATCTTCTCCCCAAATTGACACCATGGATTCCTTGGCTGTATTCGTTGAACATGAACATTTTGAAGCAAAAATTAATGTTATCCAAACCAGATCCTCTCAAGCTCCAATTACAAAGATGAAGAATTTAGCACTTAATTCGATAAACAACAAGCTGGAATATGAAGCAGAGTCAGAATCAGAATTAGATGAGGACTTAGCTCAAATCTCAAGGAAAACCAAAGGAAAATATTCAGACAACAGAAAAGAATCCCAGGAACCTAAGGAAGAAACTTGTTATGAATGTGGCAAAAAGGGACACTACCGAAGAGATTGCTACAAATTAAAGAACAAGTCAAAACAGCAAGCTCGATTCATGGATAAAAGAAAATCAAAGGCATTGATGACTTGGAGCGATGATTGTACTTCTGAAAAAGACTCAAGTGATGATATGGTTAACTTAGCTTTGGTTGGTCTTAATGTCAAGGTTAACGTTGAGGTGGAAAGTGATGAAACAGACTCGGATGACAATAGCAGTGAGGTAAACTCATTTAGTTTCAGTTCTTTACCTATTCCATCTGTTCTAGAAGAACTAACTATGCAGGAAACTTTTAAGGAATTACTAAAACTAAAGTCAGAAAACAACAAATTAAAGGAGAAAAATGCTTATCTTAGAAAGATAGTCAGAGATCTTATGGATAAAAAAGCTTCAGATGAACATGAATCCACGATTACTAAGATGAAGGGCAGCATAACACAACTAGAAGGACTCAACAAAGTGATACTCAGAAGGAATGATGTTCTAATCAAGCAACTCAGCGAGCTGAAAGCTGATATAGAAGCTAGAGATACTCAAATTAGCAAGCTGAATGAAGAATTAGGAACCAAAGATATTCAAATCAGCGAGCTGAATAAAGAAGTAGGATCCAGAGATACTCGGATTAGCAAGCTGAAAGAAGAAACAGAAGCCAGAGATAAACTAAAAGAATCAGTTCCACAGGAAGATGCAATACAAGCTAAGAATATCAAAGAATTCAAGGATGAGATAAAGAATCTTCATAAAGGAATGGGAAAGTTTATCCAAGGTGAAGAAACTCTTATATCAATGATGAAGCAAGCTACCATACCATTAGTAAGGGAAGGTGTTGGACTAGCATCAACTTCAAAGGAAAATGCTCTCAAATATGATGGAAAGCAAGGAATTGCTTATAATTATGCTATGCCTTGGAAGACATGCAACAAATGTGGAGGAAAAGGTCATCTTGAAAGAAATTGCACTACTCAAGTTTATCAGAAAAAGAAAACAGCATACCAGAATGGACTAGTTAGACATATGCCAGCGTACCCAAAAGGAGATGATAGAAGACAATTAGCTTACCGTTATCAGTATGGCAGAACACAAAGGACCAGAAATCAAGCACCAAAAGTGATACAACAGTGGATCAAGAAATCTGATCTACATGATCTTTATGTTATATCAACAAACTATGGTGGATCCAACAAAATTTGGGTACTCAAGTAGTAAGTATATTATTTGTCCTCGTAAATTTCCTTGAATTTGAGTATATTATTATTGTGGTACTAATGAGATTCCTCTAGTATATAGATGGGACAAATATATGTATATGCATTGTTTTGTGCAGGAAATACGAGAAAAGAATACTATTATGATGAATTCACATTTATGATCATTTGGAATTGTACTTTCTAATCAGCAATCTATTTTTGCAATCCAGAAGAACAATTACTATCGATGAATATCCTGGAAATGTGTTTTCAGCATGCTGGTTTGATTTATTCAAATTTATAATTATAACTAGCCTCATGCTTGTTAAATGCTTTACCACATGTTTTATTCTTATATGCTTATCTTCTTGACCCTTTTCTGATGATGTCATAGGGGGAGAAGAACATGAATACATGAGGATAAAAAGGGCTATAATGTTATATTTTTGGATTTACCAACTAAGGTTTCATGCAGGGATGAGTCGTGTTTATATCTTATTGCATATGATGAATTATGCTAACCTGATTATATGATGAGATATTATGGCATTCAGGGGGAGCATTGTTTTAGGGGGAGCAACAAAGTCTCTCTGATGTCTTCTAGTATGTCATCATCAAAAAGGGGGAGATTGTTGGCGTGATGTTTTGATGATGAATACAAATGTCACATCGTAATACTTCACGTGTATTTATCTAATATTGCTTTGCAGGAAGTATTGATCATTGATTAAGGGGGAGCTTTTAGCTCAATCACATATTGGTATATAATCATCAAAAATGGGGAGATTGTTACCCTAGTGTGTTTTGATGTTATATATAGCAAGCTCATAGCTTATCTTTGTATTAGTCTTACTATAATTCAGCTAGTTAAATTCCATATTTATTATATGATCAACAAGCTGTTATAAGTTTTACAGGATAATCGCAGTCAGACTTACAGGTCAATTTCAGCAACCTATTTTGGATCACCTTATGCATTTCAGCAAGCTCTTTTCATACATCCTGGAGATAATCAGAAAATCTGTCAAGTGCGAAAATCATTCCGAAAATCTCAGCTTCTTTATAGGATATATTCTGTTAAGATTCATATATTATAAACGTTATAATATATATCATAGAGCTCTCTAAAACAATTCCAAAACCTCTCCTTGATTGTAGGAGTTGATTTTCAATCAAAGATTTCTATATCAACTTCTTCTATACATACATATATTCTCGACTGTTGGAGCTTTATTCCAAAACATTTTTCTCTCCTCCAACATACGTATTTTGCTACATATCACGATTAAGTATCGTAACAAATTAAACGTGAAATCTGGAGGATTAAGACCGTTGTAATTTGAACGTTACTTGAACGTTATAAATAGAGTTGTTCATATCTTTTCCAAGCACTGATTTTTGAACACACATACAACTCACAAAGCTTATTGAAAACCTTTCTCTTTGATTCTCTCGAGCTCTAAAAATATATTTTTATTCGTTTATACATGTAGAGAATCCGTAGTTTGAGTTGTAACTCTTTTCATTCGATGTGTATTATTCAAGCTGTAAGCTTTATTTGCTGGATAGTTGGCTAAGGGAATTAGGGTTCTGGGATTGAGTGCTAGAGAAGATTATACTTGGGAAGTATAGTTCTTAGAGAGTAGGGATCTGGAACAGCAATTCAACAAGCCATTATCAGCAGCTGGGAGATAGGGAGATATATTATTGTTCTTGTAATCGGATTATTTTGTGATCAATAATATATTCTTTTACCAAGTTGGTAAGGGACCAGGACGTAGACCATAGGGGATTAGGGGTCGAACCTGACTAAAATTCTTGTGTATTCTTTATTACTTACTGTTTTATAATTCTGTTCTACATTGCATATTTACATTTCAGCAAGCCATTTTAATCTGTGTAAGCAAATCAGTAAGCCGATTCTTTTTGGCACGCAGACTGTTTTTATAACAGTCAACCATTATATTCGGTAATTCTAAAAGTAATCTCAGAAAGCCATAACACATACTCTAGGTGTGTAATTTCATTCCTTTTTAAATATATCCCTTTCATAGTATAATTTTCTTTTTGAAATTAAATTCTAATACAACTTTTTTTAATAATATCTTTTTTAGATTAAAATTTCCTTTCTAATCTATACTTTACTATTATAAGCGAAATAGGGTATATTTGCTTGTTGGTTTGGTACTCTTTTTTTTGTCACTCTTTTTGGTTGCTCAATAACAACCGTTAGATTTTAAGATAAATAAATGAGAACCGTCAGATCTAATGCTAAAAGAATATTCCTTTTTTAATATTTAAAATACTATTATAGGTTCCAAGTTCGAACCCCACCAACAACGTATCTCTATTAAACATATATATTATTTTATAAACTACTCTGACGAATTTAAGACCCGTCAACAACATATTATTAATTAAAACACCATCGCTAAAAATATTGTCAAACATGTATTATAATATTTTATTATCTTCTATATTTTATTTTTCTACTAATTAAAATATATATATATATATATATATATATATATATATATATATATATATATATAGAGAGAGAGAGAGAGAGAGAGAGAGAGAGAGAGAGAGAGAAAAAAAAAATGTTCCTACAGTTAACTTTAGGAGAATTTCCTAAAGTTAACCTTTAAAATCATGTGATTGTTACCTTTTATTTATAAGGGCCCCGCAAGGGCATTAATGATGTGTTTTTTTATTTAGGAAACTATATGATGTGTCTTGATTTCAGTGGTTAACTTTAGGAAATTCTCCTATAGTTAACTATAGGATCATTAAGCCCATATATATATATATGAAAATAGGATATTTACAAAAAATACTATGTTTAAAGTTTTTATTTGCAAATATACTAGCTCCTTTAATTAATTGCGATTTTACTACACTAAATTTTAAAATTGCAAAAATACTACAAATTAGGTCAACCCCCTCCCCCTTCTCTCTCCCTTCACAGCCGACTATCCCAGACTTTCAACACTTTATTTATTATTTTTTTTAAGGTGGGATGCTATTTTGGTTGCTAGGCCCCGCAGGGGCTATATTCAACTAAAATCAACCAAATTCAACTTTTGACACTTTTTTTTAAGGTGGGATGCTATTTTGGTTGCTAGGCCCCGCAGGGGCTATATTCAACTAAAATCAACCAAATTCAACTTTTGACACTTTTTTTTAAGGTGGGATGCTATTTGGTGGATTTGGGTTGCAACTGAATGCAACCACATTCAACCACACTCAACCAAATGCAACCACATGCAACTTTTTTTTAAGGTGAGATGATTTTGGTGGATTTCGGTTGCAAGGCCCCGCTAGGGGCCATATTCAACTAAATGCAACCATATTCAACCAAATGCAACCACGTGCAACTTTTTTTTAAGGTGGGATGATTTTGGTGGATTTGGGTTGCAAGGCCCCGCAAGGGGCCATATTCAACTGAATGCAACCACATTCAACTGGTTGCATTCAGTTGCTGATTTCAAGTTCCACTTTTCAGTTGTCATTTTCGACCTCATTTTTGAACTATATATATATATATATATATATATATATATATATATATATATATATATATATATATATATATATATATATATATATATAGGTTTTTGCTCAAATACAAACCACTCTTAAAATGAGAACTACAAACCAATACAAAATATATTATATTTCATATATTCTAAGGGCCCCGCCAGGGGCACCTTCACAAAAAAGTCTTATAATTCAACTCTCTATCCATTCATCAAAAAAATAAATAAAATAGAATAATAAAAAAATAAAATAAAAAATAACTGCTGCCACGTCATCATTTTTAAAAAAAATTATATTTTTTTATTTTTTTCGATGAATGGATAGAGGGTAGAATTATAAGACTTTTTCGTATTGTGGTACCCCTATTTTGGTTATTAGATTAGCTTAAATGTTAGATTGGAATTTGGTTTTTAGGTTTGTATTGGAGTAGCCCCCTATATATATATATATGTAGAGTTCAAAAATGAGATCGAAAATGACAACTGAAAAGTGGAACTTGAAATCAGAAATTTAGTTGCATGTGGTTGCATTCAGTTGCTGATTTCAAGTTCTATTTTTCATTTGTCATTTTCGACCTCATTTTTGAATCAAAATGATTCAAAAATGAGGTCGAAAATGACAAATGAAAAATAGAACTTGAAATTAGAAATTTAGTTGCATGTGGTTGCATTCGGTTGAATGTGGTTGCATTTAGTTGAATGTAATTGCCCCTGCGGGGCCTTGCAAACCAAATCCACCAAAATACAACCCCACCTTAAAAAAAAAGTGTCGAAAGTTGAATGTGGTTGATTTTAGTTGAATATGGCCCCTGTGGGGCCTAGCAACCCAAAATAGCATCGCACCCTAAAAAAAGTGTCGAAAATTGAATGTGGTTGATTTTAGTTGAATATGGCCCCTGCGGGGCCTAGCAACCCAAAATAGCATCCCACCCTGAAAAAAAAAGTGTCGAAAGTTGAATGTGGTTGATTTTAGTTGAATATGGCCCCTGCGGGGCCTAGCAACCCAAAGTAGCATCCCACCCTAAAAAAAAAGTGTAGTGTGGGCAGTCTGGGGGCAAGGGGGAAGGGGTGCCATAATTTGTAGTATTTTTACAATTTTGAAACTTAGTGTAGCAAAATTGCAAATAACTTTTCTTAACAAAAGTAAAATTGCAAAATTTTACTTTTGTATATATATTTATCAAAAAACCTCATGAAAATATGGATAATAAAACAAAAAATATTAAAAAAAAACATCTGTGCATCACACGAGTAATAAGCTAAATAGTAAAAAATTACACAAAATCTGGAAAACACTTACAATATAGAAAATTTTATATAAAAATCGAAAAAAGATCTACATGATTAGATAAAATTCACCTTTTCTATTAAATAAAAGTTAAAAAACAATTTTTGTTTAATATTTATATCTATATGTATGTATTTTAAAGTAATAATTCAAAATAAATAATTTTAATAATATTTATATACATGGGATTATAAAGTTAAAAAATTGTTTTAATAATAAATATATATATATATATATATATATATACAATTTAACACTTTAATAATAAAATATAATTCGCACAGGTTATAGGCTAGTATGATATAATTTTGATTATCTATTTTTAAAATGATTAGATCGACGATTGAGATTAATTTAATGAAAAATTATGGATAAGATCCCTTATTATATATAACTAGCTCTTTATCCCGTGCAAAGAACGTGAACCCTCCAAACTTCAATTATTTATTGATTTTCAAAAATATAACTGTATATTGTACGAGACAGTTAATATTTGTAATATTCATCTTGTGAAGCTAATCATTGTCCAATTCGTTAGATTTAATAAATTTATGTAAATTTGAACTTATTTCTACTATGAAAATAATACTTTTAAAGTACGATTTAATACAACGTCAAATGTAAGAATCATTATATTGTGGGTATAATTATTTTTTGGAATATAATTTTGATATCAAGAAGTATGAACGACTACACCACAAGTTGAATATAGACGTATTATATGACAACTTTTCCATGTGTATTTTAAAAATATTGCTTTAATTTAGTAGTGATGATTATCTCATTTCACTTTATAATTGGGTCATATATAAATTTTATATATTTTTTACTTATTAAATATAATGTATAAAAAAATTTCCAATATTTGAGTTTAGATAATATGGCGTGCAAGATATATATGTATGTGTGTATGAGAGTTAATTTTCTCATAATTTTATACCACCTAAAATCTAATTTTGTAATCACCTTTTTTGCTTGTAATCAATTCGGTTAATTGCTATTAACTTTTTTCATCTAAGACACAAGTATACATATAAGTCATAATAACATGTTTGTTCAAGTACAAACTGTAATATGAAAATATTGAAATAATATTAAATAATGAGATATGTGCGTGTTTTAATGTGTAATTTCAGTTATCCAGTTGCAAATTTTTTGAGTTCAATTACCCAGTTGCAAGTTGAGGATCAGTTCAGTTATGAATTAGCCATTTTATCCCTTTTTTGTACAAAATTAACGGACCACCGTTAAAAGTCAACGAAAGTTAACGGTCGTGCAAGTTTTTAATAATTTAATTATGAGATTGACTGCAAGTTGAGCACGAGTTCGGTAATAAAATAGCCAATTAACCCTTTATGAAAGACTAAAATATTCAAATTTAATTTAATGATCAATAAGTGTTCTATCAAGTGGTTTTTCAAGTATTTAAATTTTTGAAATCCATTGGAAAAAATATGATAATATAAAAAGTATTAATTACGGGTTCTCTAAAATGTTTTCTTAAAAATGAAATTATAATATTTTTATTATTTTCTAACTTTGAAGTGTTGCATAAGATGTTTAATAAAGCAAAAAAGTAATTTATTAATGTATAATTAATCAAAGTAAAAATTTAATTATAGATTCTTTAAAGTGTTATCGAAAAGGTGTTTCATACTACATTTTTCTTAAAGGTGTTCTTCAATTTGTTATTAAAAGGTTTCGTACTTGTGATTTTTAATTGTGTTTAAAATGAAAAATATTCTTTCTTTTTATATTTAACTAAAATATAAATTTAAATATATTGTTCTCTTATGTGTTTTAAAATGAAAATTGAAAAATGAAAAGTAAAATTAATTACGGGTTCTCTAAGTATTTATAGGTGGGTACTTGACTTTTATTTTCTCCTTTTAAGTGTTCCATGAAATAAAGGAGTGTTTTTTTGTGATTTGAATTTTTATGAAAATATTAGTTAAAATACTCCTAACGTATTTTTTTAAGTATTCTATGAAAGATTAAAAAATTAAAATTTAATTTAATAAACAGTAATTGTTCTTTTAAGTATTAAAATTTTGAAATTCAATGAAAAAAATATAAAATAAGGAAAGTATTAATTATGCGTTCTTGAAGTTGTTCTTTTAAGTGTTCCATTAAAGACTAAAAAAATTAAATATAATTTAATAAACAATAAGTGTTGTTTTACGTGTTCTTTAAAGTATGAAATTTTTTGAAATTCATTAAAAAATAGGAAAATATGGAAAGTATTAATTACCGGATCTCTAAGGTATTCATTTAAGTGTTTTATGAAATACTAAAACATTCAAATTTAATTTAATAAGCAATAAGTGTTCTTCGAAGTGTTTTTTCAAAATTTAAATTTTTGAAATCCATTGAAAAAAATATGAAAATATGGAAATTGTTAATTATCGGTTCTCTAAGGTGTTCTCTAGAAAATGAAATTGTAATATTTTTATTGCTTTCTAACTTTGAAATGTTTCTGTTGTGGATCTAAAACTCGGTTACGATTTGTAATTATTGCTAGGGTGGTTGAGCTTCGCGCTTTAATGGCTATTTCCGTGTTACGAGACTGATCGGTCCTCACAGAGTGCCTACGTATCTCGTTATTGAGAATCAAGCCAGGACGTAGTTCTAGGTGATGGTGCCCTCGAGGCTATGGCGGCGAGAGCTCACCTAAGACGCAGTGGCTTGTATGTCCTTATTCGAGGATTAAGCCAAAACGTGGTGGGTAACGTATGGAGCTGTGCCCAAAACGTAAGTGACGTATTGAGCTCTGCCCAAAAACGTAGTTCTGAGGGTGAAGGAGCAGGTCCTTATATAGGCTGAGAAGCCTTAGAATTATGGTAGGAATAGGAGACTTGGTAGACAAGTCTTTGGGGAAGGTTCTAAATCTATTCCTTGTAGGAATCAGTTTCCATATTGAATTGGATGCCTTGGTGGCTAAGTCTGGTGGGATAAATATCCTTATCCAACTCTTATTGCTGAGCTGTTCATTACCCCCAATATTAATTACGAAATTAATATTATAATTGGGGTTTTGGGCCCACCTGGTGGGCCCCACGTTTGGACCATTCTTGGCCTAATTAATGCCACATTAAATGTGTCTTTAGGGCTTAATTTTTGTCCATATCATTTGCCCCCCAACTTCTAGGAAAACTGATCAGGTTTTCCTTGAAGTTTTAACGGTCCTTTCCAAGACTCGGGTCAGGGTTCATCTTTATACACTAGTGTTTCACGAGTATTGTCTTTATGTAAAGCGTGGAGCGACCGACGAGTTTACGACAATGTTAATTCGATGCTAATGGGCACTAATCAGCCTTAACGACATTTAAACAATGTTTAAACGACGTTGAACGGCATAAAACGGCACTAAACGGTACTAACTAGCCTTAAATGACACTTAAACAACGTTTAAGTGACGCCAACCGGCATTAAACGACACTGAACGGTGCTAGAAGACACTGTCGGTTCTAACGATATTACTGGTGCTATCAGCACTAACGGTGCTTATCGGTACTTATTCGGTGCTTATCGGCACTAACGGTGCTATCGGCACTAACGATGCTTATCGGTACTTACAGTGCTATCGGCACTAACGGTGCTAATTGATACTTAATCGGTACTTATCGGCACTAACGGTGCTATCGGCACTAACGGTGCTAATCGGCACTTAATTGGTGCTTATCGGCACTAACGGTGCTAACGGCACTAACGGTGCTAATCGGTACTTAATCGGTGCTTATCGGCACTAACGGTGATATCGGCACTAACGGTGCTAATCGACACTTAATCGGCGTTTAACGGCGGAGATTCGGGACAATTGTAACCTCTTCTGGGCAGCGAGTCATCGACAAGGGTCCTGGCCAGCTGTCAGGTGCTCCTGGTCGGCTGCCAGGAGATCCTGGTCGGCTGCCAAGAGATCCTGGTCGGCCAGGGGGTGTTCCTTGTTGGATGGAACCTTCCAAGGTTGTAGAAAACTCTGTGACCTTCGCGTGGGCTGTAAGATCGCCCAAATCTGATACCCGGAGCTCAAGATATGGCCCAAACACCGTGAGGTCGGCTGACAAGAGAGATCCTGGTCGGCCAGACCCTCTCTGTGGCACCTGGTCGGCTGCCAGGAGATCCTAGTCGGCTAGGGACCTTCCAAGGTTATAGAAAACTACAAGACCTTCGCGTGGACTATAAGATCGCCCAAATCTGATACCCGGAGCTCAAGATATGGCCCAAACACCGTGAGGTCGGCTGACAAGAGAGATCCTGGTCGGCCAGACCCTCTCTGTGGCACCTGGTCGGCTGCCAGGAGATCCTGGTCGGCTGGGGACCTTCTAATGTTGTAGAAAACTCCAAGACCTTCGCGTGGACTGTAAGATCGTCCAAATCTGATACCCGGAGCTCAAGATATGGCCCAAACAGTGTGAGGTCGGCTGCTTCGTGGTTGGCGAAGAAACCCGGACCTGAAAACCTATTCATGGAAATTAAGGATCAAGAACCTCGATCTCGATCCTAGGGATCCAGAAGCTCGATCTTGATCTCTAATTTAGTATTTTGGTCACCCATGACTTTCAAGGATCCAGAACCTCGATCTCGATCCTAGGGATCCAGAAGCTCGATCTTGATCTCTAATTTAGTATCTTGGTCACCCGTGACTTTCAAGGATCCAGAACCTCGATCTCGATCCTAGGGATCCAGAAGCTCGATCTTGATCTTAGGTCGTCAGTTTGGTCATTCGTGACTTCTATCGGTGTTATCGGCACTAACGGCACTAAACGGCGCTAAACGGCACTAAACGACACTAAACGGAGGAGATTCGGGACAATTTTAACCTCTTCCGGGCAGCGAGTCAGCCGTCAAGGGTCCCGGCCAGCTGCCAGGTGCTCCTGGTCGGCTGCCAGGAGATCCTGGTCGGCTGCCAGGAGATCCTGGTCGGCTGACCCTCCTTGATGCACCTGGTCGGCTGCCAGGAGATCCTGGTTGCCTGCCGGGTGCTTCTCGATGGTCTGACACGTGCTTCTCGATCGTCTGACATGTGCTTCTTGATCGTCTGACATGTGCTTCTCGATCGTCTGACATGTGCTTCTCGATCGTCTGACATGTGCTTCTCGATCGTCTGACATGTGCTTCTCGATCGTCTGACATGTGCTTCTCGATCGTCTGACATGTTGACGGGAGATCCAGGTTGACATTAATGATGTCACACGATGCTTAAACGACGTTTCAATGTCTGAGTAAACGACGTTAAATGGCATAAAACGGCACTAAACGGTGCTAGTTCGAAGGTCGATGTTTGTCACGGAAAGTGAGAAATCTTCAGCAAAACCATCAAACGATTCAATCAAACGATAGGGGGTGCCAAAATGAGTATCGGGAAGTCAGATTGAGCCTCTTTGTGGCTCCCGGTCAGCTGCCAGATGCTCCTGGTCGGCTGCCAGGAGATCCTGGTCGGCTGCCAGGAGATCCTGGTCGGCTGACCCTTCCCTGATGCACCTGGTCGGCTGCCAGGAGATCCTGGTTGCCTGCCGGGAGATCCTGGTCGGCTACCAGGAGATCCTGGTCGGCTGACCCTTCCTTGATGCACCTGGTCGGCTGCCAGGAGATCCTGGTTGCCTGCCGGGTGCTTCTTGATCGCCCGACAGGTGCCTCAAGTTGTTTGGAAGTGTTTTGGTCACCTATGACTTTCAAGGATCCAAAACCTCGATCTCGATCTCGATCTTGATCTTCGATTTAGTATATTGGTCACCCGTGACTTTCAAGGATTCAGAACCTCAATCTCGATCTTAGGGATCTAGAACCTCAATCTCGATCTCGATCTTGATCTCTAATTTAGTATATTGGTCACCCGTGACTTTCAAGGATTCAGAACCTCAATCTCGATCTTAGGGATCCAGAACCTCAATCTCGATCTCAATCTTGATCTCTAATTTAGTATATTGGTCACCCGTGACTTTCAAGGATTCAGAACCTCGATCTCGATCTTGGGGATCCAGAACCTCGATCTCGATCTTAGGGATCCATGAGGTCGGCTTCCAGGAGATCCAGGTCGGCCAGACCCTTCCCTGATGCACCTGGCCGGCTGCCAGGAGAGCCAGGTCGGCCAGACCCTCTCCATGGCACCTGGTCGGCTGCCAGGAGAGCCAGGTCGGCCAGACCCTCTCCATGGCACCTGGTCGGCTTCCAGGAGAGCCAAGTTGCCTGCCGGGTGCTTCTTGATCGCCCGACAGGTGCTCCATTGTTGCTGTGTCGTGCCTCTTGGAGCTTTTCGCAATGCCTGGAGTCTCGTTCTAGAATCACGTCCTTGATCATGAATGTTGTATACCTCCTTTCAAGGCATAATTAATCTCTCTTTCTTGTTCTAAGATGTGGAGCTTGTGATGAAGCTTTTTAGTTCTTGCCCCCCTTGTTTAATATGGTGGAGGTCTTGCTTCCCGTTTGATCGTTCAATAAGTTTCTTTTCCACTGAGCACTTGACTTCAAGTCTGGTTTGCATCGTTATCTGGTTGTCAACCCTTTATCTTGATTCTAAGTTTCCAACCTTCCTTTGGTTTGAATTCGATTGACGGCTCTTGATTCAAGTCCTTAAACTCAAACGACGAACTCGATTGGAGGCAGACAACCTTTTTGGCCATCTCGATTGGAGACAGACAGCCTTTTTGGCC
This sequence comes from Saposhnikovia divaricata, assembly GCA_036435485.1. Taxonomy (NCBI): domain Eukaryota; kingdom Viridiplantae; phylum Streptophyta; class Magnoliopsida; order Apiales; family Apiaceae; genus Saposhnikovia; species Saposhnikovia divaricata. The sequence continues at coordinate 40,915,398 of CM071601.1, read as the reverse complement.
ATCAAGGCTAAACATTTGTATCGGAATTTGAGATTCCAGATTAAGTAAGGAATGACAAAGGACCTCTTATCTCAACATTCTCATTAACAGTTTCTGTGCCTTCAAGGCATTATCAGGGAGCCAACCAGTCTCAGGGTGAGCTTTTATGAGGGTCTATCCTTCAGCTTACATCAATTGGTGCTATCAATTTAAAATAATAGACGGGGCCTTCAAGACCTGAAAGTAAACTCTTCCGGCGTAGTTCTCTATCTCAGAAGAAGTAAACTTAGATTGGGCATCAGCCTTAACGTTCTGTTCTCTCGAAATGTGCTTATCATACCATTCACTCAAACTCAGTCATCATGGCCTTCACGACTTTCAAGTACTTTGCCGTAGTTTGAGATTCTTGACTCTCACTATTCTAGCCAAGCCTAAACCGGCTATCAAGGCTTCATACTCAGCTTCGTTGTTAGTTGTCGGAAAGTCCAATTTTAAATCATACTCGACTGTAAACCAATCGGGGCTTTGTAAGACTAAACCTGCATCACTAGACTTTGTTTTTGATGCTCTATCAAAATAGAGCACCCAATGTTCATTCTGATCAGGTACAGGCTCTTCATCTTTTTCTTCATTTCCAGGGGTGGTTACTATATCCTGCCCCCCGACATCTTGGTTGCCAATGGTACATTCAACCACGAAGTCAGCCAATGCCTGGGCCTTAATGGCTATTCGAGGCTCATACGTGATGTCAAATTCTCCAAGTTCAATCGACCACTTGATTAGCCTTCCACTAGCCTTCGGGCTATGCAATATGTTTCTCAACTGTTGGTCCGTCAGGACTTCAATCTTATGTGCCTGGAAGTACGGGCGTAACTTCCTCGAGGCTGTTATCAATGCCAAGGTGAACTTCTCAATGGGAGAGTAATTCAACTCGGCTCAGTGGAGCACCTTGCTTACGTAGTAGATAGGCCTCTGAACCTTGTTCTCTTTCTTAACGAGGACGGCACTCAATGCTTGTTCAGACATTGCTAGATACAGATAAAGAGTCTCTCCGGGACTAGGTTTGGCCAGCAACGGGGCTTCGACCATGTACTTCTTCAACTGTTCAATGGCCTCTTGGCTTTTATTAGTCCATTCAAAATTTTTCACCTTCTTCAATGCTTGAAAGAAAGGCAAGCACTTATCACCAGACTTGGAGATGAATCTTCCTAAAGCCGCTACTCGGCCTGTCAACTTCTGCACATCTCTTATAGAGCGTGGTGGCTCCATGTCTAAGATCGCCTTGATCTTGTCAGGGTTGGCCTCTATGCCTCTTTTCGAAACCATCAAACCCAAGAACATTCCAGACCCAACGCCAAAGGCACACTTGGCTGGATTCAACATCATTTTGCGGTGCCTCAGCACTTCGAATGCCTCTCTGAGGTGCTTAATGTGATATGCCTTGAGTAGGCTCTTGACTAACACGTCATCAACATAGACCTCCATGGTTTTTCCAATCAGATGGGCGAATATCTTATTCACCAGTCGTTGGTAAGTAGCTCCTGCATTCTTTAGACCAAAAGCCATAACAATATAGCAGAAAACACCAAAGTCAGTTATGAAAGATACCTTAGGGACGTCATCCTTATGCATCTTAATCTGATTGTAGCCGCTGAAACCATCCATGAAGATCAGCATCTCATGTCCTGCTGTGGCATCTATTAACATGTCTATCCTTGGTAAAGGGAAGCAATCCTTAGGGCATGCGTCATTCAAGTCGGTGAAGTCTATACACATCCTCCACTTACCGTTGGCTTTCTTGACCATCACAGGGTTAGCCAACCATTCTGGAAACTGAATCTCTTCAATAAACCCAGCTTCTAAAAGCTTTTCAACTTCTTGTTTAATGGGCCTCCTGCCTTTCAGGAGCAAAATTTCTCTTTTCTGTTCTATTATCTTCCGCCCCGGATCAACATTCAACTTGTGAGTTATGAGTTGGGGATCAATCCCTGGCATATCAGCTACAGTCCAAGCAAACACATCGCTATTTTCTTGCAAGAATGCTATCAACTTGCCCTTCAGGGATTCTTTCAAAGATGCTCCCATATAAGTAACTTCTCAGTTCGCTTGGCCGTCATGGCTTCAATGTCTGTCTTGGTCTTGGGTGTCGAACGTCGATGTTCAAAGGTTGAACTCCAAAGTTTGAAATCAAGGGTTTTCAATCTCAATGGTGTTTTAAATCACCGAAATATCTATCAGAGCTGCTGGTCCAAGGCCAAGGGGTTTCTAATTAGCCCCACGAGGTCTTGAACCTTCTCTAGGAGGTTTTCAAGTCAATCATGAAGTTTCAACCTTGGATCTTAATTGGAGGTTCATGACCCCCCTCAAGTTTGGCCTTCATAACTAACCTTGGCCTTCATGGCTAACAGCTTCTGTTCTTCAACCTAGGATTCGAGGTTAATTCCTCGACATAGATTTCGATAAATACAATCCCGTTGGCTTCTTGCCTTTTAAACTTCTGAGACGAGAGCTTGCTTGAACTTCTTAATCCTTGCTTAAGGTTATCTATTGGCCTTCATCATTGGATCCTTAATCCAGGTCCTTAATAAGTACTGAAGAGTAGCTAGTCCTTAACATCCTCGGCGTTCCAGGTCCTTAATAAGTACTGAAGAGTAGCTAGTCCATAAGAACTTCACCTATGCATTTGTTTGTTTTCCATTCGTTATTCTTTTATTTTCGGTACTCGTTCATCCTTGACTTGCACTCATCGGGTGATAGAGTACTATTGTCCTACTCGGAGCAACATGCTTTGCAATGGTTTCCATGAACCTTATTTCTGCTTCTACTAGATGAAGCTAAGTCCTACTAGGATAACTTGAGCCCATCGGGGCATTGCAAGACTAGGCCTACATCACTTGATTTTGTTTTTGATGCTCCATCAAAATAGAGCGTCCACCATTCCTTCTGGTATCCTCATTCTTATTCTGAAGTTCACTTCCTGCTTGGGGTACTACCTCCTGCCCCCCGACTTCTTGGTTGCCAATGTTACATTCAACCACGAAGTCAGTTAACGCCTTAGCCTCAATGGCTGTCCAAGGCTTCTGTGTGATGTCCTCTGCTGGCCATTCTTGGTGTTCCTTACCTCTGCGCACATCCACGTCTTCAATTGGAGATACTTGCCCCCCGACTCCATCAGGCCTTAACGAGGCTACATAACAGCTTCGTGCCATCTTTTGATCACCTTTATGTTCTCCAATTCCGTTCCGGGTTGGAAACTTAATCTTCATGTGATAAGTAGACGCAACATCCTTGAACGCATGAAGTCCAGTCCTTCCCAGGATTGCGTTATAAGTCGAGGATGCTCTGATCACCAGAAAATTCAGCATCTGAGTAGCCTCTTTAGGTTCTTGCCCAATTGTCATGGGTAACTGAATAGTCCCTTCAACTTTGGACTCAATTCCATTAAATCCGTAAATTGGCATGTTATTGGGGGTCAACTGAGAACCAGTGTATCCCATCTTCACAAACGCATCATGAAACAGAATGTCAACGGAAGCTCCATTGTCTATCAAGACTCGCTTCACCTCCGAGTTTCCAATCACAGGAGTTATGACCAACGGGTTGTCGTGGGGGAACTTCACCCCTTCAAGATCAGAATCGTTAAAACCAATTGCGATTTCAGTCCTAGCTTGCTTCGGGGCCTCTCCCACGATGTGTATCGCTTCTCTGGCATAAGCCTTCCGAGAACTCCTTGTTGTGCCGGCCGCAGTCGGGCCTCCTGAGATCATGTTGATTACCTGGTCAGCATCTCTGGCCAGTAAAATCTCTAATTTGATTAACGTCATCTTTGAGTTGCTTGCAATCATCAGTGTCATGCCCCACATCTCTGTGGAATCTGCAATACTGATTCTTGTTTCTCTTCGAGGGATCACCCCTGAGTGGCTTCGGCCATCGGAAATCCTTATCCTTTTCAATGTCAAACAAGATTCGACTTCTAGAAGTATTCAACCTTGCATACTCAGTGAACCTCCGTCCTTGGTTCTTCTTAGGGGCATAGTCGGAGTCCTCGCTAGTTCGGGGATACTTGTCCCTAGCATCATTCTCGTGGTCATCATACTCATGGTCTTGCTTTCGCTTCTTTGTATCATTGTTACCCTTGCCATTGTTTATCACGACATCCTTTTTGGTACTATCCTCGGCCTTGATATACTTATCAGCCCTCCGTTGGAGTTCAGCCATATTCTCAGGTGGATGCTTTGCCAACGACCTTTTAAAGTACAGGTCAGTAGTGCCATGTTCCAGGGCTACCATGGCCACCTTGTTCTCTAAGTCGGTGATGTTCCACGTCTCCTTGGTGAACCTCTTGAGATAATCTCTCAGATTCTCATTCTTCCCCTGTACCACATACATGAGGGATGCAGAACTTTTCTCATGAACTCTTCTGCTGATGAATTGACTCACAAAGGCAGCGCTTAACTTTTTGAAAGAGCCAATCGAGTTTGCAGGTAAGCGGTTGTACCATCTTTGAGCCATACCCGACAGGGTTTGAGGGAACGCCCTACACTTCAAGGCGTCACTTGCAGGTTGCAACAGCAGTGCGTTTGAAAACGTCGTAACATGATTTGCGGGATCACCCGTTCCGTCATAAGCCTTAATCGTCGGCATCTTGAACTTCCTTGAGATGCGAGCATTCATTACCTCTTCAGTGAACGGAGGTGTAGGATCATCAGGATCCCCAAAGGGCATCAGATCCCTAGGGTTACTTTTGGGGTTCTCCACCCTTGTCGATTTTTCAGTTGGGGCTTCGGCCCTTCTTCGTCTCCTAGACGACCTCTCCAGATCTATGACGGGAACCCTTCCTGAGATTGGAGGAGGTCGATGCAGACTTTGATTCTGCCTTGCTTGCTCTCTGGCGGCGTCATCTTTTAGCCTGTGGATCTCAGCCTCATGAGCCTTGATAATTTCCTCAGTCGTTTGTGGAGGTTCATCATGGATTCTTCGGGACCTCCTTCGAGGTTCTCTACTAGCACGTCGCCTCCTCGGGGCTTCATCACGACCATCGTTGTCATCCTCAGACGTTGAATCATCAGTATAGGGACCAGAGTAATTATCGTACTCTCGATCTCGAATCTGTAAGGCATGACCGCTCGGTCCAGGTTCCCTGTGTTGAGGGGGATAGTTAGGCAGCCCATACATCGGGTTGGTATTCAAAGGGAGATCCGTGGTGTGGATCTGTACCCCCGGAGGCAGCGTACGACCAGCGCTATCAAGAGGAGAAACCACCATCTGAAGAGGGTTAGTTTCTTGTTCTGGATGGACAACCATAGGCAGCGTACTCCCAACAGGGGGATTCGTCCCTGGAGGCTGAGAAACTTAAGTTTGGGGGATCGTCCCTTGTTCAAACGTGGTTGTCCCAGAGGTAAGAGGCGGAGCGGAGCTGATTGATAAAGCTTCGGTAGAGCCTGGTGCAGTTCTTCGTGTTTGAACCATGGTTGATGTTGTCTTCCCACAGACGGCGCCAAATGTTGTGGATCTAAAACTCGGTTACGATTTGTAATTATTGCTAGGGTGGTTGAGCTTCGCGCTTTAATGGCTGTTTCCGTGTTACGAGACTGATCGGTCCTCACAGAGTGCCTACGTATCTCGTTATTGAGAATCAAGCCAGGACGTAGTTCTAGGTGATGGTGCCCTCGAGGCTATGGCGGCGAGGGCTCACCTAAGACGCAGTGGCTTGTATGTCCTTATTCGAGGATTAAACCAAAACGTGGTGGGTAACGTATGGAGCTGTGCCCAAAACGTAAGTGACGTATTGAGCTCTGCCCAAAAACGTAGTTCTGAGGGTGAAGGAGCAGGTCCTTATATAGGCTGAGAAGCCTTAGAATTATGGTAGGAATAGGAGACTTGGTAGACAAGTCTTTGGGGAAGGTTCTAGATCTATTCCTTGTAGGAATCAGTTTCCATATTGAATTGGATGCCTTGGTGGCTAAGTCTGGTGGGATAAATATCCTTATCCAACTCTTATTGCTGAGCTGTTCATTACCCCCAATATTAATTACGAAATTAATATTATAATTGGGGTTTTGGGCCCACCTGGTGGGCCCCACGTTTGGACCATTCTTGGCATATTTAATGCCACATTAAATGTGTCTTTAGGGCTTACTTTTTGCCCATATCAGTTTCATAAGATGTTCAATCAAGCAAAAAAGTAATTTATAAATGTAAAATTAATCAAAATAAAAATTTAATTACTAGTTCTTTAAAGTGTTAAAGGTGTTTTTTAAAAGGTTTCTTACTTGTAATTTTTAATTGTGTGATCAAATTGAAAAATAATTTTTCTTTTTATATTTAATTAAAATACAAATTTAAATATATTAGGCATTTTCTAAAGGTGTTTTTTAAGTGTACCATGAAAATCTAAAAAAAAATAATTTAATTTAATAAGTAGAAAGTGTTCTTTTAAATGTTCTTTTTAAGTATTAAAATTTTTGAAATCCATTAAAAAATATATAAAAATGGAAAGTATTAAATATGGGTCTGTAAGATGTTCATTTTATGATTTAATTTTTTGAAATAAAAAAGATGTTGATTGATTGTCTAATACTAAAATCACGTCTAATAAATCTTACAATAACGTGATATGAGAAAGATATGTATGATATATACTATTTTTAGTTTCCTAAAATAAAAATATGCTGATTGATTGTCTAATCCTAAAATCACGTCTAACAAATCTTTGAACATTATATGATACAAACTTGATATTGTATATGCACCAGAACTTTAAACTAATCACAAGATTGCCATTTATATTTATTTGATCAATTAAATTACTTTATGAATAATCAACGGTTAAGATGGTGTTCCTTAAGTTTGCTATTTAAGAGGGTTTTCTCTAGATCCCTACTATATATATATATATATATATATATATATATATATATATATATATATATATATATGTGTGTGTGTGTGTATGTATATATATAATTGAAAAAACAAAGGTCATACTACAAGAAACCAATGTAATAAATATCTCCAACATCTTCTAAAACCGATGTCTATGGGACCGCAAACATCGATTTTAAAAACAAGAAACCAATGTAATAGATATCTTCAATATCGTCTAAAACCGATGTCTAATGTGACATTATACATCAGTTTTTCTAATATCTACTGATGTTAATCAAGGATTAGACCTCTATTTTTGGAAAAAAAAATAGATGTATATGTCGAACTATTCTATGTCTGCCATATGTTAAATAACATCTAATACCAGTAATATAACAATTAAAAAGTTAACCTCATGCAGTTGAACCAAGAAGAATAGACATAAACATCAGAAATGTATTTATAACTGATGCGTAAAATGTTACTAGACATCGGTCGGAAACTGATTTCTAAGAATGGGACTTTTAACATCACTGACAAAGACATTGGTCAGGAAAGTTCAAAGACATCGGCCAGAAAGTGATGTCTATTAACATTTTTCTAGTAGTGATACCATTCTCCAAGAATTAACTTTTAATTTTGTGAAACTATGTACCATTGTCAATGTGTACAATTTTCACTTTTTGAGAGAACTGATAAGTGCATATTTTTATTACATATTTGTTGCTTGAACTCGTATTTTAATAAATTATTTTGTTGTATTTCAAGAAATTCGTGAAAAAATAAAAAAATGGCAAAATAAAGAAATAAATGTCAAGGAAGGACAAAAGAGGAAGAAAATGAAGAAAAATTAAAGAAAATGGAGCTTGGTGCAAAAAGGAATAATTGGAGAGAGAAGAGGACACTTGGAGAGGGGATTCCACCAACACACCCCACATTTGTATGGTGGAGATCTACCCAACACACCCCAAAACCCTACTTCTAGCCTATAAATACTCCCTTCCCTTTGTATTGCACATCTTAGTTTTAGCTTAGTTACCCTAATTTTTAGTTGTAGCCTACTTTCTCTCTTTTCATGTCCTCTTTCATTTTAGAGCCTAACTTTGTTATTGTATTAGTAGCTTTAAATTTGTAAACACTCTTTAATAATTAGTGTTATTCAAGCGTTTATTTTGTTGCATCTCCTTCTCTCTTTTAATTTTATGACTATGACCCATTTCAATTTTGCAAGTGGATGAAGTAGCAAATGTTCTAAACACTTGTGGGTTGAAAAAAGCTTTTAGATTTAATTTTATTGGTGGGTTTTATATCATAAGTTGTGTTAAAATTATTGTTTTAAATTTCTAGCTCTACTTTTATATCTTTATTGTCTTCTTAAATTTCCTGGCTAGATCTATCATTTTCTGACATCTATCTTCTTTTTTTGGTGAAGTAATTTCTTCGGCTCAAACATATTTTGTGTTTGGGGTCTTACTTTTCCATTGTTCATATTAGTTTCAGCAGCACCTTATTTAAATGTTTAGGCAGTGTAGTCTCCTTTTATTGTTTCTTTCTCCCGGTGCAATAATAATTTTCCATTATTTCTTTGGATCACAGCTTCGATGTATTTTTTCTTTTTGATGTTTGTTTACCTTATTTATTAAATCTCAAAACTTTTCTAAATTTATATTTTTTATAGTTAAACACACGCACACGCCAGGAGTCGAACTCTTGACCTCTCTTAGAGAAAGCAAGACCTCAACCACTGCACCAACCCTTTGTTGGCTTTTCTAAATTTATGTTGCTACATTGTTTAGTTTAAGTCTTTTAAATCATTTTTAGCCCAGTCCATGGATCTTATACCTTTGGCCCATTTAATTTTTGAAGCCCATTTTCATGTTCCTGAAAGTTTTCCATTGTGTCTAGTCATATTAGGATTAGTTAGTGTGAATTAAAATTATCATTAATATAATGTTAGTATTAACTAGCTTCAATTCCCGTGCAAGGCACGGGATTGCTCTATTTTATAATTGGTATTGCAGTTTTTCTCGTTACGTTTTGATATTAATATTAGCAATTGATATTGTGATGATTAAAATTCTTTTTAGTTTATCGCGTTCTTTTTTAACCAACGTTTATTTTGTCCCCGATTTAAGATCTCCCATTATGGTTAAAACATTCAAATGTACCTTTTATTTTTCCAAAGTGCTCATAGTCATGTATTTCTTGTATTTGATATTACAGAATGTCAAGTAATGCACCAGAGCCAAGAAAGTATAAAAAAATATTGTATTAGACAAATTTCTATAAAGTAAAAATACTAAATTATAGTACACAAAATTACTTTATTCTGTAGATTGCATAGCAAAAATATGTAGTTAGCAATCTGAAGTTAATGTTCCAATATTATTTCTTCAATAATGTTAGATCATTTATAATGAGTTCCAAGGCTTCTATACTCGTGCAAGGCACAAACTTCTTCGAATGTTTAGTTAATTGCAATGTAACGGAAGTGTTATAATTAAGTAGATAGTATTAAATACACATATTAAATACGAATTTTAATTAATGTATATTAATGTATGCACATGTTAAATACGAATTTTAATTGATGTGTATTAATGTGTAAAAATACTAAATTATAGTACACAAAATTACTTTATTCTGTAGATTGCATAGCAAAAATATGTAGTTAGCAATCTGAAGTTAATGTTCCAATATTATTTCTTCAATAATGTTAGATCATTTATAATGAGTTCCAAGGCTTCTATACTCGTGCAAGGCACAAACTTCTTCGAATGTTTAGTTAATTGCAATGTAACGGAAGTGTTATAATTAAGTAGATAGTATTAAATACACATATTAAATACGAATTTTAATTAATGTATATTAATGTATGCACATGTTAAATACGAATTTTAATTGATGTGTATTAATGAATGAGGGTCAAAATAGTAATTTACGATGGATTAAAATAGTACATGTTGTGGTATTATATATATAATAGATGTGTACAATTTTCACTTTTTGAGAGAACTGATAAGTGCATATTTTTATTACATATTTGTTGCTTGAACTCGTATTTTAATAAATTATTTTGTTGTATTTCAAGAAATTCGTGAAAAAATAAAAAAATGGCAAAATAAAGAAATAAATGTCAAGGAAGGACAAAAGAGGAAGAAAATGAAGAAAAATTAAAGAAAATGGAGCTTGGTGCAAAAAGGAATAATTGGAGAGAGAAGAGGACACTTGGAGAGGGGATTCCACCAACACACCCCACATTTGTATGGTGGAGATCTACCCAACACACCCCAAAACCCTACTTCTAGCCTATAAATACTCCCTTCCCTTTGTATTGCACATCTTAGTTTTAGCTTAGTTACCCTAATTTTTAGTTGTAGCCTACTTTCTCTCTTTTCATGTCCTCTTTCATTTTAGAGCCTAACTTTGTTATTGTATTAGTAGCTTTAAATTTGTAAACACTCTTTAATAATTAGTGTTATTCAAGCGTTTATTTTGTTGCATCTCCTTCTCTCTTTTAATTTTATGACTATGACCCATTTCAATTTTGCAAGTGGATGAAGTAGCAAATGTTCTAAACACTTGTGGGTTGAAAAAAGCTTTTAGATTTAATTTTATTGGTGGGTTTTATATCATAAGTTGTGTTAAAATTATTGTTTTAAATTTCTAGCTCTACTTTTATATCTTTATTGTCTTCTTAAATTTCCTGGCTAGATCTATCATTTTCTGACATCTATCTTCTTTTTTTGGTGAAGTAATTTCTTCGGCTCAAACATATTTTGTGTTTGGGGTCTTACTTTTCCATTGTTCATATTAGTTTCAGCAGCACCTTATTTAAATGTTTAGGCAGTGTAGTCTCCTTTTATTGTTTCTTTCTCCCGGTGCAATAATAATTTTCCATTATTTCTTTGGATCACAGCTTCGATGTATTTTTTCTTTTTGATGTTTGTTTACCTTATTTATTAAATCTCAAAACTTTTCTAAATTTATATTTTTTATAGTTAAACACACGCACACGCCAGGAGTCGAACTCTTGACCTCTCTTAGAGAAAGCAAGACCTCAACCACTGCACCAACCCTTTGTTGGCTTTTCTAAATTTATGTTGCTACATTGTTTAGTTTAAGTCTTTTAAATCATTTTTAGCCCAGTCCATGGATCTTATACCTTTGGCCCATTTAATTTTTGAAGCCCATTTTCATGTTCCTGAAAGTTTTCCATTGTGTCTAGTCATATTAGGATTAGTTAGTGTGAATTAAAATTATCATTAATATAATGTTAGTATTAACTAGCTTCAATTCCCGTGCAAGGAACGGGATTGCTCTATTTTATAATTGGTATTGCAGTTTTTCTCGTTACGTTTTGATATTAATATTAGCAATTGATATTGTGATGATTAAAATTCTTTTTAGTTTATCGCGTTCTTTTTTAACCAACGTTTATTTTGTCCCCGATTTAAGATCTCCCATTATGGTTAAAACATTCAAATGTACCTTTTATTTTTCCAAAGTGCTCATAGTCATGTATTTCTTGTATTTGATATTACAGAATGTCAAGTAATGCACCAGAGCCAAGAAAGTATAAAAAAATATTGTATTAGACAAATTTCTATAAAGTAAAAATACTAAATTATAGTACACAAAATTACTTTATTCTGTAGATTGCATAGCAAAAATATGTAGTTAGCAATCTGAAGTTAATGTTCCAATATTATTTCTTCAATAATGTTAGATCATTTATAATGAGTTCCAAGGCTTCTATACTCGTGCAAGGCACAAACTTCTTCGAATGTTTAGTTAATTGCAATGTAACGGAAGTGTTATAATTAAGTAGATAGTATTAAATACACATATTAAATACGAATTTTAATTAATGTATATTAATGTATGCACATGTTAAATACGAATTTTAATTGATGTGTATTAATGTGTAAAAATACTAAATTATAGTACACAAAATTACTTTATTCTGTAGATTGCATAGCAAAAATATGTAGTTAGCAATCTGAAGTTAATGTTCCAATATTATTTCTTCAATAATGTTAGATCATTTATAATGAGTTCCAAGGCTTCTATACTCGTGCAAGGCACAAACTTCTTCGAATGTTTAGTTAATTGCAATGTAACGGAAGTGTTATAATTAAGTAGATAGTATTAAATACACATATTAAATACGAATTTTAATTAATGTATATTAATGTATGCACATGTTAAATACGAATTTTAATTGATGTGTATTAATGAATGAGGGTCAAAATAGTAATTTACGATGGATTAAAATAGTACATGTTGTGGTATTATATATATAATAGATGTGTACAATTTTCACTTTTTGAGAGAACTGATAAGTGCATATTTTTATTACATATTTGTTGCTTGAACTCGTATTTTAATAAATTATTTTGTTGTATTTCAAAAAATTCGTGAAAAAATAAAAAAATGGCAAAATAAAGAAATAAATGTCAAGGAAGGACAAAAGAGGAAGAAAATGAAGAAAAATTAAAGAAAATGGAGCTTGGTGCAAAAAGGAATAATTGGAGAGAGAAGAGGACACTTGGAGAGGGGATTCCACCAACACACCCCACATTTGTATGGTGGAGATCTACCCAACACACCCCAAAACCCTACTTCTAGCCTATAAATACTCCCTTCCCTTTGTATTGCACATCTTAGTTTTAGCTTAGTTACCCTAATTTTTAGTTGTAGCCTACTTTCTCTCTTTTCATGTCCTCTTTCATTTTAGAGCCTAACTTTGTTATTGTATTAGTAGCTTTAAATTTGTAAACACTCTTTAATAATTAGTGTTATTCAAGCGTTTATTTTGTTGCATCTCCTTCTCTCTTTTAATTTTATGACTATGACCCATTTCAATTTTGCAAGTGGATGAAGTAGCAAATGTTCTAAACACTTGTGGGTTGAAAAAAGCTTTTAGATTTAATTTTATTGGTGGGTTTTATATCATAAGTTGTGTTAAAATTATTGTTTTAAATTTCTAGCTCTACTTTTATATCTTTATTGTCTTCTTAAATTTCCTGGCTAGATCTATCATTTTCTGACATCTATCTTCTTTTTTTTGGTGAAGTAATTTCTTCGGCTCAAACATATTTTGTGTTTGGGGTCTTACTTTTCCATTGTTCATATTAGTTTCAGCAGCACCTTATTTAAATGTTTAGGCAGTGTAGTCTCCTTTTATTGTTTCTTTCTCCCGGTGCAATAATAATTTTCCATTATTTCTTTGGATCACAGCTTCGATGTATTTTTTCTTTTTGATGTTTGTTTACCTTATTTATTAAATCTCAAAACTTTTCTAAATTTATATTTTTTATAGTTAAACACACGCACACGCCAGGAGTCGAACTCTTGACCTCTCTTAGAGAAAGCAAGACCTCAACCACTGCACCAACCCTTTGTTGGCTTTTCTAAATTTATGTTGCTACATTGTTTAGTTTAAGTCTTTTAAATCATTTTTAGCCCAGTCCATGGATCTTATACCTTTGGCCCATTTAATTTTTGAAGCCCATTTTCATGTTCCTGAAAGTTTTCCATTGTGTCTAGTCATATTAGGATTAGTTAGTGTGAATTAAAATTATCATTAATATAATGTTAGTATTAACTAGCTTCAATTCCCGTGCAAGGCACGGGATTGCTCTATTTTATAATTGGTATTGCAGTTTTTCTCGTTACGTTTTGATATTAATATTAGCAATTGATATTGTGATGATTAAAATTCTTTTTAGTTTATCGCGTTCTTTTTTAACCAACGTTTATTTTGTCCCCGATTTAAGATCTCCCATTATGGTTAAAACATTCAAATGTACCTTTTATTTTTCCAAAGTGCTCATAGTCATGTATTTCTTGTATTTGATATTACAGAATGTCAAGTAATGCACCAGAGCCAAGAAAGTATAAAAAAATATTGTATTAGACAAATTTCTATAAAGTAAAAATACTAAATTATAGTACACAAAATTACTTTATTCTGTAGATTGCATAGCAAAAATATGTAGTTAGCAATCTGAAGTTAATGTTCCAATATTATTTCTTCAATAATGTTAGATCATTTATAATGAGTTCCAAGGCTTCTATACTCGTGCAAGGCACAAACTTCTTCGAATGTTTAGTTAATTGCAATGTAACGGAAGTGTTATAATTAAGTAGATAGTATTAAATACACATATTAAATACGAATTTTAATTAATGTATATTAATGTATGCACATGTTAAATACGAATTTTAATTGATGTGTATTAATGTGTAAAAATACTAAATTATAGTACACAAAATTACTTTATTCTGTAGATTGCATAGCAAAAATATGTAGTTAGCAATCTGAAGTTAATGTTCCAATATTATTTCTTCAATAATGTTAGATCATTTATAATGAGTTCCAAGGCTTCTATACTCGTGCAAGGCACAAACTTCTTCGAATGTTTAGTTAATTGCAATGTAACGGAAGTGTTATAATTAAGTAGATAGTATTAAATACACATATTAAATACGAATTTTAATTAATGTATATTAATGTATGCACATGTTAAATACGAATTTTAATTGATGTGTATTAATGAATGAGGGTCAAAATAGTAATTTACGATGGATTAAAATAGTACATGTTGTGGTATTATATATATAATAGATGTGTACAATTTTCACTTTTTGAGAGAACTGATAAGTGCATATTTTTATTACATATTTGTTGCTTGAACTCGTATTTTAATAAATTATTTTGTTGTATTTCAAAAAATTCGTGAAAAAATAAAAAAATGGCAAAATAAAGAAATAAATGTCAAGGAAGGACAAAAGAGGAAGAAAATGAAGAAAAATTAAAGAAAATGGAGCTTGGTGCAAAAAGGAATAATTGGAGAGAGAAGAGGACACTTGGAGAGGGGATTCCACCAACACACCCCACATTTGTATGGTGGAGATCTACCCAACACACCCCAAAACCCTACTTCTAGCCTATAAATACTCCCTTCCCTTTGTATTGCACATCTTAGTTTTAGCTTAGTTACCCTAATTTTTAGTTGTAGCCTACTTTCTCTCTTTTCATGTCCTCTTTCATTTTAGAGCCTAACTTTGTTATTGTATTAGTAGCTTTAAATTTGTAAACACTCTTTAATAATTAGTGTTATTCAAGCGTTTATTTTGTTGCATCTCCTTCTCTCTTTTAATTTTATGACTATGACCCATTTCAATTTTGCAAGTGGATGAAGTAGCAAATGTTCTAAACACTTGTGGGTTGAAAAAAGCTTTTAGATTTAATTTTATTGGTGGGTTTTATATCATAAGTTGTGTTAAAATTATTGTTTTAAATTTCTAGCTCTACTTTTATATCTTTATTGTCTTCTTAAATTTCCTGGCTAGATCTATCATTTTCTGACATCTATCTTCTTTTTTTTGGTGAAGTAATTTCTTCGGCTCAAACATATTTTGTGTTTGGGGTCTTACTTTTCCATTGTTCATATTAGTTTCAGCAGCACCTTATTTAAATGTTTAGGCAGTGTAGTCTCCTTTTATTGTTTCTTTCTCCCGGTGCAATAATAATTTTCCATTATTTCTTTGGATCACAGCTTCGATGTATTTTTTCTTTTTGATGTTTGTTTACCTTATTTATTAAATCTCAAAACTTTTCTAAATTTATATTTTTTATAGTTAAACACACGCACACGCCAGGAGTCGAACTCTTGACCTCTCTTAGAGAAAGCAAGACCTCAACCACTGCACCAACCCTTTGTTGGCTTTTCTAAATTTATGTTGCTACATTGTTTAGTTTAAGTCTTTTAAATCATTTTTAGCCCAGTCCATGGATCTTATACCTTTGGCCCATTTAATTTTTGAAGCCCATTTTCATGTTCCTGAAAGTTTTCCATTGTGTCTAGTCATATTAGGATTAGTTAGTGTGAATTAAAATTATCATTAATATAATGTTAGTATTAACTAGCTTCAATTCCCGTGCAAGGCACGGGATTGCTCTATTTTATAATTGGTATTGCAGTTTTTCTCGTTACGTTTTGATATTAATATTAGCAATTGATATTGTGATGATTAAAATTCTTTTTAGTTTATCGCGTTCTTTTTTAACCAACGTTTATTTTGTCCCCGATTTAAGATCTCCCATTATGGTTAAAACATTCAAATGTACCTTTTATTTTTCCAAAGTGCTCATAGTCATGTATTTCTTGTATTTGATATTACAGAATGTCAAGTAATGCACCAGAGCCAAGAAAGTATAAAAAAATATTGTATTAGACAAATTTCTATAAAGTAAAAATACTAAATTATAGTACACAAAATTACTTTATTCTGTAGATTGCATAGCAAAAATATGTAGTTAGCAATCTGAAGTTAATGTTCCAATATTATTTCTTCAATAATGTTAGATCATTTATAATGAGTTCCAAGGCTTCTATACTCGTGCAAGGCACAAACTTCTTCGAATGTTTAGTTAATTGCAATGTAACGGAAGTGTTATAATTAAGTAGATAGTATTAAATACACATATTAAATACGAATTTTAATTAATGTATATTAATGTATGCACATGTTAAATACGAATTTTAATTGATGTGTATTAATGTGTAAAAATACTAAATTATAGTACACAAAATTACTTTATTCTGTAGATTGCATAGCAAAAATATGTAGTTAGCAATCTGAAGTTAATGTTCCAATATTATTTCTTCAATAATGTTAGATCATTTATAATGAGTTCCAAGGCTTCTATACTCGTGCAAGGCACAAACTTCTTCGAATGTTTAGTTAATTGCAATGTAACGGAAGTGTTATAATTAAGTAGATAGTATTAAATACACATATTAAATACGAATTTTAATTAATGTATATTAATGTATGCACATGTTAAATACGAATTTTAATTGATGTGTATTAATGAATGAGGGTCAAAATAGTAATTTACGATGGATTAAAATAGTACATGTTGTGGTATTATATATATAATAGATGTGTACAATTTTCACTTTTTGAGAGAACTGATAAGTGCATATTTTTATTACATATTTGTTGCTTGAACTCGTATTTTAATAAATTATTTTGTTGTATTTCAAAAAATTCGTGAAAAAATAAAAAAATGGCAAAATAAAGAAATAAATGTCAAGGAAGGACAAAAGAGGAAGAAAATGAAGAAAAATTAAAGAAAATGGAGCTTGGTGCAAAAAGGAATAATTGGAGAGAGAAGAGGACACTTGGAGAGGGGATTCCACCAACACACCCCACATTTGTATGGTGGAGATCTACCCAACACACCCCAAAACTCTACTTCTAGCCTATAAATACTCCCTTCCCTTTGTATTGCACATCTTAGTTTTAGCTTAGTTACCCTAATTTTTAGTTGTAGCCTACTTTCTCTCTTTTCATGTCCTCTTTCATTTTAGAGCCTAACTTTGTTATTGTATTAGTAGCTTTAAATTTGTAAACACTCTTTAATAATTAGTGTTATTCAAGCGTTTATTTTGTTGCATCTCCTTCTCTCTTTTAATTTTATGACTATGACCCATTTCAATTTTGCAAGTGGATGAAGTAGCAAATGTTCTAAACACTTGTGGGTTGAAAAAAGCTTTTAGATTTAATTTTATTGGTGGGTTTTATATCATAAGTTGTGTTAAAATTATTGTTTTAAATTTCTAGCTCTACTTTTATATCTTTATTGTCTTCTTAAATTTCCTGGCTAGATCTATCATTTTCTGACATCTATCTTCTTTTTTTGGTGAAGTAATTTCTTCGGCTCAAACATATTTTGTGTTTGGGGTCTTACTTTTCCATTGTTCATATTAGTTTCAGCAGCACCTTATTTAAATGTTTAGGCAGTGTAGTCTCCTTTTATTGTTTCTTTCTCCCGGTGCAATAATAATTTTCCATTATTTCTTTGGATCACAGCTTCGATGTATTTTTTCTTTTTGATGTTTGTTTACCTTATTTATTAAATCTCAAAACTTTTCTAAATTTATATTTTTTATAGTTAAACACACGCACACGCCAGGAGTCGAACTCTTGACCTCTCTTAGAGAAAGCAAGACCTCAACCACTGCACCAACCCTTTGTTGGCTTTTCTAAATTTATGTTGCTACATTGTTTAGTTTAAGTCTTTTAAATCATTTTTAGCCCAGTCCATGGATCTTATACCTTTGGCCCATTTAATTTTTGAAGCCCATTTTCATGTTCCTGAAAGTTTTCCATTGTGTCTAGTCATATTAGGATTAGTTAGTGTGAATTAAAATTATCATTAATATAATGTTAGTATTAACTAGCTTCAATTCCCGTGCAAGGCACGGGATTGCTCTATTTTATAATTGGTATTGCAGTTTTTCTCGTTACGTTTTGATATTAATATTAGCAATTGATATTGTGATGATTAAAATTCTTTTTAGTTTATCGCGTTCTTTTTTAACCAACGTTTATTTTGTCCCCGATTTAAGATCTCCCATTATGGTTAAAACATTCAAATGTACCTTTTATTTTTCCAAAGTGCTCATAGTCATGTATTTCTTGTATTTGATATTACAGAATGTCAAGTAATGCACCAGAGCCAAGAAAGTATAAAAAAATATTGTATTAGACAAATTTCTATAAAGTAAAAATACTAAATTATAGTACACAAAATTACTTTATTCTGTAGATTGCATAGCAAAAATATGTAGTTAGCAATCTGAAGTTAATGTTCCAATATTATTTCTTCAATAATGTTAGATCATTTATAATGAGTTCCAAGGCTTCTATACTCGTGCAAGGCACAAACTTCTTCGAATGTTTAGTTAATTGCAATGTAACGGAAGTGTTATAATTAAGTAGATAGTATTAAATACACATATTAAATACGAATTTTAATTAATGTATATTAATGTATGCACATGTTAAATACGAATTTTAATTGATGTGTATTAATGTGTAAAAATACTAAATTATAGTACACAAAATTACTTTATTCTGTAGATTGCATAGCAAAAATATGTAGTTAGCAATCTGAAGTTAATGTTCCAATATTATTTCTTCAATAATGTTAGATCATTTATAATGAGTTCCAAGGCTTCTATACTCGTGCAAGGCACAAACTTCTTCGAATGTTTAGTTAATTGCAATGTAACGGAAGTGTTATAATTAAGTAGATAGTATTAAATACACATATTAAATACGAATTTTAATTAATGTATATTAATGTATGCACATGTTAAATACGAATTTTAATTGATGTGTATTAATGAATGAGGGTCAAAATAGTAATTTACGATGGATTAAAATAGTACATGTTGTGGTATTATATATATAATAGATAATAGATAATAGATAATAGAATGTTGTGGTATTATATATATAATAGATAAGGATATAATATTGAATATTGATATTAGTATTTTCATTCATACGAAAGTCGTCTGCTCTTATCGTCTCGTCTTCTCCACCACCGACGCTTCAATTACTTTCAATCGGTACGATTTATTTATATACACAACAATCTCTACATACATACACACACACCGATCCTTGTGCTCACCGATTTGTATTTCAATTCAATCAATCATCATCACATACATGTATATTTCATCTGTTTGTATCTAATTTTAATTGTAATTAGGTTAATATTGTATGTTTTTGGTAACGAGATTAGTTTAAATTGTGTTTAGATCGGTTGTTTCGTTTTTTATCGATTTTGATTCTGATTGTTAGGGTTTTAATTTTGTGTTGATGTAATTTTTTGTTTTATAGTGTAGTGTATTGGATTGGAATGATGGTATGATGGTTTGGTTAAATGATGTTTGGTTTCGGGATCGGAGAATGATATTTAGGAGAGTAGGGAGGCGCTTTTGGGGTTCGGGTGTGGTCTCACTTAAAACTAATTAGATAAGCATATAAGCATAAATTTATAAGAATGATTTTATTTAATCTGGGATATAAGGATTATTTTAGTCGAGTTTTATTGGGACTAAATATGAAAGCCTAGATGAATGGAAAATTTAGAAAACGAGCCGTTTCGTGTTGTATTTATGTTAAACAAGTTATTTTGGGTTATTGTCTATGTGATTGTGTTAGTAATGGAGTCGGGTTGGGGGTGTCAGACTTTGTGAGGCTACCAGATACTGAGATAGTATGGGTTAAGAAGGAATTATGTTAATAAATTTTGTAAAAGTATTACTATATATTAGTGTTTTACTTTGTAATTAGTGTAGGGTTGTTAATTGTTGTGCACCTTGGAGTTTTAATTGAGATGAGTAGTTTTCTTATGTTTTGCAGCTGGGAAATTTTTTTGATTACATATTAACTAATTATTAATTGGTATCATAAAAGTTGTTTGATTAGTTTTTTTTTTGGGATTTTTCTTTAAAAAATTATAGAAGACGATATCAGTAGGTTGTTGCAAATTGCAATTTTAATTTTTAGACTGAACTCACATTTCTGTTGGGATGATTTATCTTAGTTTGTAACTATAGAGTTTAAGCTACAACTTTCTTAGTTAATTAATAAATAATATAATTTATTTATTTTAGCTATACCTATCAATGTTTTCAGTGCATCTGGTGAAGGTAACAAACAGATCAAGGTTCAGTCATTGATTGGATAGGTTTGTACTCCGGTTTGGATTAATAGAATATGTAGCTGACAAATATAGAATCTCTTATGTCTTGCATCTTTAGGATAGGTCTTGCACCAATATTATTTTTGTCTAAGAGCTTAGAATTTCAATTTGTGATTTCAAAAAAGAGAGGTCATGTTGTTTTGCTAATATATGTTATGTGTACCAATTTAAATTTGGCACATACCTCTCTCTTTCACTCTCTTTCAAATATTTATTTTTTTGTTGGTTTGGTGTAATAGGTATTTTTCAAATATGCCTCTTCTCTGCTAGAATAGATCAATAGATTGTAAGCTTACTTGTCAAGCAGTGAATCTTTTAAGCAGCTAAAAGAATATCCCCTGTTGCCACATGGAGAAAGGAAAAACATCGGCATTATTTGTTAACGATGGATCATTTATGGAGAGGTTCAAACAGCTTCAAGAGGAAAATGGAAAGGGTGCCACAAAGTCTCCCCCAACTGTTTCAGGGGTTCCAATTCCAAAGCATGTCATAAATAAGACTGGATCAGTTTCTAAAGTAAATGACTCTCGGAAACCCAGTACAAATGCTTCTGGTGGAAAACTTGCATTCAGTTTGAAACAGAAGTCAAAGCTTGTGGCTCCCCCTGTTAAATTAGATGAAGATGATGAGGAGGAAAGGGATGAT
This sequence comes from Saposhnikovia divaricata, assembly GCA_036435485.1. NCBI lineage: Eukaryota > Viridiplantae > Streptophyta > Magnoliopsida > Apiales > Apiaceae > Saposhnikovia > Saposhnikovia divaricata. The sequence continues at coordinate 40,894,325 of CM071601.1, read as the reverse complement.
GGATATTCGTCAGGTAATGGTTCAACAAAAAGGCAGAAAGTTGGCCAGTCTGATGGCCCTGTGCAGCCAACAAAACGGGTCGACGTTGGTAATTACTTCTTATATACTTTATTCGATTTAGTAGTTGACTTCGGGGTTTATCGTGGTAGATAAATGATTTCTGATGAGACTATGTAATTCAGATATAATGATACATGGTGCCTTGTAAGGATTCTGGGTGTGGGCGTATATGCACCCTGATAACTATATACTTTGGCCTAAGTAGACGGGTTCATCTGTTGTGCTGTTCAAAGTTGGTTGGTATAGTCTTTGGTGAACTTGATCGAATTCAGAAAGTATTAAACTTTCTGTTTAGTTGGGAAGTGTCAGTGTCCCACCAGTCCCTTTTCTTCTGAGTTTTCCATCTTATAAGTCCCACTGTTTTCTTTTCCTTTTTCTCCTGCTGTAGTTTACAACTTCATATTAGTCTATCTGGTAAAATATGAGTTATGTGGATGTATGTATGTAATTGGTACATGATAAAGAACATATTTGTCGGAGTCCCTTGTTTTTTCCAAACAATCTTTGAAAAATATTTAATATATTTCACCTTAGTTTTATTGGTTAATCAGTGGTGGGATTAATTTCTTATGGCATGAGAAGAGTTTGCATGTTCTAGTGCTGTCTGTGTTTCGATCTTACTGCAAGCTGTGTTGGAAGTAATGAACTCTGTAATTTGTCCCCTTTCTCTCTGCGATGGGCTACTTAACTCTTAAACTGATGGAGTAAGAAGACAGAAGCATTTTTGAATGATTCATATCTGATATATGCAGCTTAAATATTAAGTGTTTATCAGCAGTGGTGGAAAGAGATTTTCAATGACCGATTTGCAAAATGTTGGACGCCTGCTACAAGAGTAATTTGCATTTCCTGTTCATGTTCTAGGTATTAATCAGTTCTTTAAGTGACATGCAGTACCTCCATCACCAAGTGATCCTACAGTGAAGAAGGTTGCAGACAAGTTAGCTAGTTTTGTGGCCAAAAATGGAAGGCAGTTTGAACATGTAACACGACAGAAAAATCCTGGTGACACCCCTTTCAAGTAAGCACCTAAGTTGTGTAGTAGGAGTAGCCTTATCGTTTCATTTAATTCCCTTTAGTTACCTATATCTGCACTTTTGACTGATTTGTTTTTATGAACACTTATACATATTTATCTGTCTGTGTGGCTATGTTTGCAAATTTGTGTGTGAAGACCAGCTAAGTACATGTGTATAGATATCATTTACGACTTGTTACATACTGTATTCAGAACTTTAATCAACATTTAGTGGCGCTTGGTGATTGTAAGGTGAACTTTCTGTTATATTTTTTTTAGTGTGATACTATTGTGTTCTTTTGCAGTGAATAGTTCTTCTACATTTTTTTAACCTGTGCAGTATTGGTTCTAGTTCAACCCTTCAGCCTTCGTTATACTTTTATATTTAATTTCCTGACCCACAATAGGTTTTGCCTCTGTTTCTGCTGCATACCTCTAGTTAGGTGGTGTTTTCTTATTGCTTAATGCACCGGCACAACTTTTTTTAATCAGCTAACATCTACTTATGTTTGGGAAAAATTATAATGTTCCAAGTGATTAAAGCCTCATCGTTTCTTTTAATTCCCTTTAGTTACCTATATCTGCACTTTTGACTGATTTGTTTTTATGAACACTTATACATATTTATCTGTCTGTGGCCATGTTTGCAAATTTGTGTGTGAAGACCAGCTAAGTACATGTGTATAGATATCATTTACGACTTGTTACATACTGTATCCAGAACTCTAATCAACATTTAGTGGCGCTTGGTGATTGTAAGGTGAACTTTGTGTTATATTTTTTTTTTAGTGTGGTACTATTGTGTTCTTTTGCAGTGAATAGTTCTACATTTTTTTAACCTGCGCAGTATTGGTTCTAGTTCAACCCTTCAGCCTCTGTTACACTTTTATATTTAATTTCCTGACCCACAATAGATTTTGCCTCTGTTTCTGCTGCATACCTTTAGTTAGGTGGTGTTTGCTTATTGCTTAATGCACCGGCACAACTTTTTTTTAATCAGTTAACATCTACTTATGTTTGGGAAAAATTATAATGTTCTAAGTGATTAAATTTCGCTCTAATGGTCTTCCGTAAAATCAACTTCAGATATCCTCATGAGTCGTGCGCTTCCTCTCACCTTTTGTTGCCATAAATCTCCATCCACATGTTCCAGTGAAAATATACCCAATGTAATAAGTCTATATATCTGAAAACACTGATGTTTGCGCATTCGAGTGACTCCAATCGAGGTTAGATATGTAACTATACTATAATTTAGTTGGAATTGCAAAATAAATATATAATAATAATAACTAATGCAGTATTGACTAATTATTTTTGAATTATTCTTATTTATCAATTATTCTTATTTATCAATTATTTATAAGTTATATCTTGGAGTGATAATTCTTAATAAACATTTGTTTAAAACAATAAAATTGAGGGAGTTTGTAATTAACTTTTAACTTTTAAGCTAATATTAATATATGTGTATATATATTAAATTATTCGTAGTTTTAAATATTTTCTATAATTTGTAGTGTGACTGTCAAAGGGATGCAGTTGTGAATTTTAAAATTTAAAGTTTTATTTAGAATTATTATCATACACCATTTTCTATTTAGCAACAACTCCACTATACATTCCAGTGCACTTGATTCAGTTTTGTATGATTCCAGTTTATCGGACAGCACCTTATTCTTCTTACATCTCAGATCGTCTCACATATATTATAACCTCTCACTCTCAGTATCTCATAATCCTTTTCACTATTGTTTGCTCTAAAATCTTCTTATGCAGTACAAAATTTTCTATCCATGCATTGTTTGGTAACAAGTAAAATGTCTAATTTGTGATGTTCCTGTAGGTATATTCATATGAGTTCCTGATTGCTTGTAGCTTATGTTTCCAGCAAATTAGACGAGCGAGACTAGTTAATTGAGAGGCATTCAACTGTCTTTTCTCATCAACGTGTGAGCCCATGTAGATACATATTAAAAAGCTCAGACGTACGAGTTTGAAAACAATCCGGACTTTGATCTTGTCTGTATAAAATGTGGCTATGTTAGAAGCAAAATAACAGATACAGCTATTTAGTATACCTAGAATTTATGCATCACACACTTTATGTTCTGCTGGTGCTTTACTTAATCTAGATTTCTTGTTCTCTGTTATATGCAGGTTTTTATTTGATGAAAGCTGTGCTGACTACAAGTACTATGAGTTTCGGCTTGGTGTTGAGGAGAAAGCGTTGTCACAATCTGCAGAACAACGAACATCACGAAGTGGTCTGTGCATCATTTTCTATATACACTTTTTTTTTAATTTCACATCATACAGGAGGTGTACATTTAAATTTAGTGGAAGCATTACTTTTTTACTTCCGAGAATGCATTCCTGTAGTGATCAAATGTCCATTTTGATTTGACTTCAGTTCTCTACTGTGCTCTTTACTCTGTGTTTGTTAGATTGACGGTTCTGATTGGGTGTTTTTGTCATATCCCAACTTTTATATCTTAAAATTATATGATGTTAACATGTAAGAACCTTGTGCTGCAGGTTATGCTAGCCCTGTAACTCCTAGTACCACTGTACTTCAGAAATCACATCAACAGCAATTGAATTATCAAATTCCTGCATCTGCTTTGTATGAAGCTCCTGAGACAGATCCTACCGGACAATCCGGATATGGTAGGGCTTTAACATTGCCTTATCATTATTATTATATATGTTAACAGCTACTGATAACTTTGCGCTGGATATCCAATAATAAATTTAAGCCGTGCACAAAAAACTTGCCGGCGCTAGTGTAGGTTTCAGCCAGGGCATGTTATATTTAAAAATTTTAACATTTGTTTTTTGGTATGTCAGTTTAATCATTGTTTTGATTCTGTGAAATAAAAATTTATAGTTCCGCTGTTAAACATAAGTAGCATTATCACTGGAAAATAAATACAAAGTGCATGATATACTGTGTAATACAAATATGTATATGCACGTATTCAGTTATGATGGATCTCTTGCTGTAGGTGAATCTACTGCTCCAACATCTGCTGATCCTATTGCAATGATGGAGTTTTACATGAAAAAGGCTGCTCAAGAAGAGAAGAAGAGACAGCCTAAGCAGTTAAAAGATGCGATGCCTCCACCTGCTTCACTACAAGGTTCTTTTATATATATATATATATATATATATATATATATATATATATGTATGTATATATATATATATATATATAGGCAAGTGCTCAAATACAAACCACTTTTAAAATACAAACCTACAAACCAACACTAAATTAATTATATTTCATTTATTCTAAGGTTCCCGCCAAGGGTACCTTCACAAAAAATGCTTAAAATAATTGGGGCTCTATCCATAAAAAAAAAAAAAAAAAAAACTTGCCGTGGAAATGCGAAGCATTTAAGACAGTAAACGGATGAGTTAGGTAGTCATGAGGGCCGAAGGCTCTCGACACACCCGTCAATCGTCTATTGCCTTTACCATTGATTGCCATTCCTTACAACTTTAGAATGATAAAGGCGCGAAGCGCCGTACAAGAAGGTGCGAAGCACCGTTAACCAGTGAAATCCACTGCCACGTCATCACGTGAACAGTGAATTTTTTTTTATTTTTTTATTTTTTTTGTTGGATAGAGCCAATTATTTTAAGCATTTTTTGTATTGAGGTACCCCTAGTTTGGTCATTAGATTAGCTTGAAATATTAGATTATGCTTGGTTTGTAGGTTTGTATTTTAAGGAGGTTTGTATTGGAGTAGCCCCCTATATATATATATATATATATATATATATATATATATATATATATATATATATATATAGAGTTGCACTCCATAGCAAACACCTTATATAACAAACAATAAAGAACACCTCATATCTCATAGATCCATTGCCCCTGGCGGGGCCACCCAATACAAAAAGTTCTTATTTTTTTAGGCTCCATCCATCCAACAAAAAAAAATTGAAAATTTACTGTTCATGTGATGACGTCATGATGACGTCATCACGTGAACAGTAATTTTTTTTTTCAGACTTGATAGAGGGTAAAAAAATAATAACTTTTTGTATTGGGTGCCCCTGGCGGGGCCAAAGGATCTAATAGATCTAAGGTGTTCTTTGTTGTTTGTTATATAAGAGTGTTCTGTATGGAGCAAATGCCTATATATATATATATATATATATATATATATATATATTTTAAATATTTCTGTGGAATATTGTTACGTAGGAATATTGTTACTTATACTGGTATACTTCCTATAGAGGTTATTCATTGCTCTGGTACTTTCTACAAATCCACCTAATATCTCTTGGTGTAATAATTGTAGGCGCTGACAAAAGAGGACATCACATGGGTGATTATATTCCCCTCGATGAGCTCAATAAGTTCATGTCTAGCTGTAATGATGTTGCTGCACAGAAGGCAGCCCAAGAGGCTGCAGACAGAGCAAAAATACAGGCTGATAATATAGGGCATAAACTTTTGTCCAAAATGGGTTGGAAAGAAGGTGCGCTCTTATCTCATCCTTGAAGCTTACATTTTCTAATCTCGTAATCTTTATAGATGATGCACTTACCAACTTCTCAAAACTGTAAGGTATACTTAGAGGGACGTAATTGGATCTTGTATTTATCAAACCAAAACCCTCTATTGGGGTTAAAAGAGTGGATCACTAGGATCCTGTCTTTTGGATTGTTATTCAATCTGTCCAAAATATTTTTTATGAGAAAATTGAGAGTACCTGAATATAAACTCCCGACATCAAGTGTCATGATAAGTTACCAACTCCTGGACCCTATGGTATTCATAATGCAATTTAATTGGATTGTATGTATATCTTCAACATTTTTTAATATAATAGATTGATTTTGTTTGTCACTATCTTGTAACAGCCATACAGATGTTTTTTCTATGCATTATTCGCTAAGAAAATCTCTTTCCAAACTGATATTCAAGGATTTGTACAGATTATTCAGGTGCACTTGGCTTTCCATTTTTGTGTTTTACTAAAATATTCTAGTTACAATAAGATGTCAGCTTTAGGTATAATTATGTAGCATAATTGAATAATTAAATGATGATAAAAAGGAAAACTCCGGGTGTAGTATGCTTTTAATAGAACATAGAGAACAATGCTCTCACATTAAAGGGGAACATTCGAGTAATGCAGTTTCTAGTTGCACCACATTTACCTAGTAAGTTGATCCACCTCTGGATTATATTTGGAGGCCATACAAGTGTGTGACTGGAATGGGATAGGTTAGGTGGTCTTTCTAGGTTTATCGAGAATACGCAACGGATAAACCATCGAAATTGACATAAGTGATGAGCTACTAGGCCAAATTATGCTTGTATATTTGTGCAATATAGCTTAAAATTTGTAGGTAGGACTGTGTTTTGACTTTTGAAGATAGATGTACAGGACTAATTTAAGAACCTGTTGGGGCTTCCTTAAATTTAGCCCTTCATGTATTCTCTATTTTAAAATAAGTCTGTTTGGCTGATATACTTCAAATAAACTTTTAAGTAAAAAGTTGGTAAAAATCAATAGATCATAATTAGATAACTCAGACTTTTCCACTTTATTACTTTAAAGTAATGTAAGAATTTTTGTAATAAGTAACTTCTTAAGTTAATTCAAACACCCTATAAGTAACTAAGTTATGAGTTATGAAAACTAATATTCGTAACTGAGCTCTGACCTAGTCTGAGTGTGTATTTACGTGGTACTGCAATAAAGAGGTTTTAGTGAAGGATAGTTAGTTAGAATGTTATCACTCACCGTGGAGATAATGTTGTGTGGTGGTGGGTCAGCTCAGCTGGCATAACAGCTTGAAAAAAGAATAGTTCTATGTTATGTTACCTACTTATTTTATGGTTCCAGTGTTTATTTAATGAATAGCGTCTCTAGTTATTACGTTGTTAGTTCAAGTTTGAACTGACTAGGGCAGGGTGTAGATGAGCAGTGGCAGAATGGTGGTTGAGATGGTGGGTCAGGTCAGTATTCAGCTGGCATAACAGCTTGAAAGAAGAATAGGTCTGTGTGTTACAGAGCTATAGTTGTATGGATTAGATACTAGACCCTTAGAATATCTGAATGCACCATGCTGATTTAACTACTTTCATTTACTATGAGTTCGTACGTCTTCAGTACTGTATGGTAGCTGTGATAATTTGTTATTTCTTTTTTGCCAATGAAGGCGAGGGTCTGGGTAGTTCTAGAAGTGGAATAGCGGATCCAATTTCAGCAGGCAATGTGAAAATTGACAACCTAGGAGTTGGAGCTAGTAAGCCCGGGGAAGTGAAGCCAGACGATGATATATATGAGCAGTATAAGAAGCGAATGATGCTTGGTTACCGTTACAGACCAAACCCAATGGTATATCTATTCTCCATTCAGTTTACTCTGTTTGACATATACTTGCATGCCACTAATTTGATGGGATGTGTATATATATATATATATATATAAAATTTCTTAACATTCCTCTCATTCGTTTGGTCTTTTCAGGGTAACCCCAGGAAGGCATACTACTGAATCAACAAGCAGAACCTTCATCAGTGGGTTTCGCTACAAATTTTTTTTTTTTTTTTAAAGTTTGATCTTATATCAGAGCAACTGAATATTTTGTGTTTGATTGAAGATTAATTTCAAATTTTATGCAATATTAACATAATATGTGAACTTCCCCACAATCTGTCAATGTATTTTCAGTTTTTTCCCCGTCTCCTGATACATAATTTTTTTTGGATCTTAAGTTCTTAACCAATCTCGTAATAATTTTATGTGATGATGGGAAGAGTATTATGGGTTCCTTTGCTTTGCCCTTGCAAAAGTGATGCGTGTTGGGTTTTTGTCTCTGTAATAGTTTACAATGATTTTCTTGATTGGTTTTTTTAAGTGACAACTTGAGATCTTTGATGTTTATTTGATTTTTGTGCTATGTTCCTTTGTACATTGAGAAATGAGGATTGTGGCCGTGTTGTGAGTTTTGAGCGTGTAATAGTTGAAAGGGCATCTTCCTAGCTCAACCAAATTTATTTCAGTGATATTGATTTCGAGTTTCAAAGTAGAAATTAAGATCACAATATCATAGTTATAGAAAATATGTACTAATGAAAACGAAATTGAAGTTAAAGTAACCGTACTGAAAAGTTTGTAGACATAAAATCATAAAGAACAAAGTAAAAAGAGAATAGGGAAAAGAAAAGAATCCGCAATAGAAAAGAGAAGGGGAGAGAGATAAATTAGAAAAGCAAAAGGAAGAAATTATGTTGGGGCTAAGAATTTTGATCAGCGGTGTTAAATTTGAGGCCTGTGTAAATAAGCGTTTCAACACGCAATGAATCTTACGCTGAGAAATTTGTGTATAAACTACCACACTCTCATTTCTCCTATACTAGTACTAGTAGAAATGGAAATAATCAAACACTTTAGCCACAAGCATCCCCTAGTTCTCTCCAAATACCATAATTATGGCGCAAATGCACTTTGCCGTGCCTGCCATGACCCAATCTTTAAACACACCAGCAGTGTCTACCATTGTATTCATAGATCAATCACTAGTCAAGATTCTCCTTGTAGTCATTTTTTTCTCCACCAGACTTGTGCAAACCTACCTATGATCATCCAACACCATCTTCACCCTGAGCACGTGCTAACTCTATCGCAAAATCAATGGTTAAATTGCAATATTTGTGACGACTCACTTGGCCAACGGTTGGTTTATGAATGCACTAGGAAATGTTTCTTCGCAGTTTGCTTCAAATGTGCATTTCTAGAGCGTCAACTCAATCATCCATCACATAATCACACATTAACCTTACTGCCTCTAAAGGGATCGCATCTGTGCATGGGTTGTGGCATGGAAGATAGCAAGGACTTTTCTTACTTGTGTCAAATTTGCTTTTTTTGGATACACAAGAGCTGTGCATCTGCACCCGCTCAACTCATTCGTAAAGATCACCACAAAGATCATCCACTTGTTCTTGCTTATTCACTGCCAGAAGAGTATCAGTCCTTTGGAGTGTCATGTAATTTGTGCCCTCACAAGGTTTATCCCTTCTACTGGCTTTATTATTGTGCCGGATGTCGGTACTTCGCGCATGTCCAATGCGCTTTATCAGCAGCAGCAGAGTATGTTTTCTTCCCTTATGTTGATCATTTTTTTGGTCTTAGTTGGTTGCCTGATACCTGATATCATTCAAAATTCGATTCAGGTCTGGAAAAGATGGGAATGAAATTAATAATGAAGACGTGGAAAGATCTAATTTGGTAAATTTCCCCATCTCTGATGATCAACCTTACTTATTGTACCACTTGATCGAACAATTTGCAAACAAGTTTGGTACTTCAACGTATGACAAATCTGGAAAAGCAAATGAAATTAGTCAGTGTCACAATAGTCATTCACTCATCCTCTTTGATGATTATTATGATAAAGATGTCGATGAAAAAGACACTAGTGGTAAACGGATATGCAACGTATGTGTGCAACCTCTATCTCCACCTGATTCATTCTACAGATGTCACGATTGTAACTTTGATCTCCACAGTGTTTGTGCTACAAAGCTACCAAGGAAGTTTCAACGTGTATCGTATCCAGAAAACATGCTCATTATTCGGCATTTAAGCTCATGTTATCAAACTAGTAAGCCATTTAATTTCTACATATGCAATTTATGTGGCATATACTGCAACGGAATGTTATATTCTGATGAGTCAAAACCATACTGGGTAGATATTGTGTGTGCAGCATTGCCTAGAACGATCAAACATGATAGCCATAGGCACACTCTTCAACTGAGTGATAGCCCGTTTCAGAACTGTAAAGGTTGCGGAATCCATATTTTTCGCAGCTCCTTCGGATGTAAATTCTGTGATTATTACGTTCATATAAAATGTGCACTAAAACCAGGCATAGTAAAGCACAGATGGGATGAACATCAACTTCTTTTGATGTATCCTCCGGTTAAAGGTCATCCACACGCTTTCAATTGTGAACTCTGCTCTGAGGATATAAATCCTAACTATTGGTTCTATCACTGTGACAAATGTGATACTTCATTTCATACTTTTTGCGTCGACCAAGATCAATATTCAAATATCAAGTATGGGGGAATTGTTAAATATGATGATCTGCATGAACACAGCCTTGAACTCACCGGGACTAGAAAGAATTTCAGGTGCGGAGATTGTGGTACAGACAGAATCCTGCATTTCAAATGGGAGCCATGTCTTAAATGTGTATCATGTAAATTTTTAGTCTGCTTGATCTGTATTCAGAGGCGTAGTTATCGTAATGTACAAGTACTAAATAACTATACATGATATAAGTACTGTACTGCACTAAAGAGGTTCACTAATTTTTTTTTTTTTTTTCCGTCTCTCTGATCTGCGACTTTAACATGAGATAAGCCCTTATCAGTTCCTCTCCGCACATCATGTATTACTTCAAACAGTTTTCTCAAATGAAAAAATGAAATTTGTACATCGATTTCACAATGCATACTATTTCAGATTCAAGCAAGCAAAGTTCAATGTATAAAGTGTTTCGTATATAGGGACATTGTAATTACTTTTTCTGAATATGAAACAATTAGTACAACAGAAGATTTTTCTTTTGATTACATCTTCGTTTTTATGGGAAATGATTAATGAAGGAAAAAGGAGTTTAATCTACGAATATTTAATGGTAAATTAGGCACCTAAATCGCAACTCCTTACTAGTTTTATTCGCTTATGTTATCGTCTGTCTTTGCTTCAGTGCAGCTGCAACTACCCTTGATTATGTAACAACTTTTGAGAAAGATAGAATAGATAACTGATGGTAATGTTTAAAATTATGAGTAACAAAGCCGATGGAAATAAAAATGACGATGACGATGTCTCATGTCCTAAAAAAATGATCAAGAATAGATAAATAGTTATAACAATGAAATTGAATGAATGAGTTTTGTAAAAACGATTTTTGACCTTATTTCACCATAATCAAGTCGATGAGTTACCGTCTAAAGATTATTGCCGCCTTTTAGAATTTTATGTATGACCCCCCCCCCCCCCTCCTTTCAGAGCTGGATCCGCCACTGTCAGTAGGTGTGGTTTTTGAATTGTATCTGGCTTAAGATTTTTTCACCCGCCACTGTCAGTAGGTGTTGTTTTTTAATTGTATCTGGCATAAGATTTTTTCACCCTAAGGAAACATAAACAGAGAAAAGTGTAGGGGAAACATCAACAGAGAAATGTACAAGCAGCTGGTAAAAGAAATAGACAAGAGGAATCCGCAGTGCAAATGAACCTTTCAACACGCAATGAATTTTAAGATACACAGTGCTGACCAATGTTTGTTTAAAGCTAGAAATTTGTATTTTCACACTCTCTCATTGTATTCAACTTTTCAGAGATCATTTACTATTTACTACCCAATATTCTTTCTCCAGAAGACAAGTGAAAACTTACCTATGATGATCCAACACCAGCTTCACACAGAACACATGCTAACTCCTACATCATGGTCTACATTGAGGCATTGTGAATTTTGTGAGTACAACTTGGATAGGCGGTTCATTTATAAGTGCAATGGTCTTTGTGGGGATGAACTTTGCTGCGAATGTGCATTTCCAGAGCCTGAATTTAATCATCCATCGCATAGTTACACGTTAGCTTTACTGCCTCTGATAGCATTGCATATGTGCCTCTCTGATTTTGGATTCTAGATGTCCATAATTTTGTTATGTCTTAAAAAAGGTTAATTGCTTTTGCGAATTAATGTGAGCTGTACAGTTAAAGATAGCTTGTATGTTATCTTTCGTATAATGAAACTTAAAAGTCTAGTATAACATAAAAATACAAAGAAAAAGAAAAAGAAGAACTAGAAGAATACTGGGAAAAGAAAAGGCAACATATAGAATTTGAAAAGCCAAGGATAAAATTATTTTTTGTTCCCCCAGTCCTCACTATGAATGTTATTTTCATATTTGTGCTCTGTCTTTTTTTTTTTTTTTTTTTTTGTAAGTATGTAAATTTTTGATCAATCCTCAATTATATCAAAATTAGACAAAACATAAATACATACAATTAAAGCAATAAAATTTAATGAAGCATAATATATACAGTATTGTGTTTGTTATTTTGGGATCAGGAAACATAAACAGACAAATGTTAAGTAGCTGGATTACAATTCTCATACCAGAGGAATTTTTCTTTTTTGTTGTCCTGTACTAAATAGCAGTGCATATGGACCTTTGAACACACATTGAATCTTGAAATGTACAATGCTTGGAACACTTCAGCCATAAGAATCCCTTATTCCTCTCCAAATACAATCGTTCCCCCGCAGATGCACTTTGCCATTGCTGCAATGACCCAATACCACAAATACTTAAGTGTATCACTGTACTCATAGATCAATCACTACCCAAAACTGTTTTTGTACATGTGCACACTCACCTATGACATTCCAACACCATAGTCACACTGAAATCTCAATTTCTATATGTAAGATGTCAGATTTGTCACGACTTGCTTAGGCAGCGGTTTGTTTATGAATGCACTAGGAATTGTTACTATGCAGTCTGCTTAAAATGTGCATTTCTGAAGCGTGAACTTAATCATCCATCACATATTCAAACATTCTGCCTCTAAAAGCATTGCACATATCCGCAGCTTGTGGCAAAGAAGGTAGGAAGAGGACTTCTCTTACTTGTGTCAAACTTGCTTTTTTTGGATCCACAACCGTTGTCTATCTATACCAGCTAAACTCATTAGTTAAGACCATCGCAATGATCATCCGCTTGTTCCCGCTTATATGCTGCCGGAAGAGTATTAAAGATTAGGAATGTCATCTAATTTATGCCGTTATTCGTTCTACTGGTTTTATAATTGTGCTGAATGTGTAGAATGCAGATATTTCGCACTCGTCCAATGTGCTCTATCGGCAGCAGAGTATGTTGTTTTGTCTCTCATGTTTTAATTTTGTTGTCTTAGTTGATCGCTTGATACCTACTTTTATCGGAATATCATTTCAGATTTGCGGAAGATAGGAAAGAAAATGATACTGAGGGAGATGTTGAAGGATCTAATTTGGTGCATTCCCTGTATATTGTACAAGTTGATCCCACGATTTGCAAAGAAGTTCAGTATTTCTAAAGATGAGGAATCTGGAGAAGCTGATAAAATCAGGCAGTGTCACAAAAGTCATTCACTCATCCTCTTTGATGATTTTAACAACAAAAATGTTGTTGAAACAAAAAATAGTGATAAAAGGATATGCAACGGATGTGTGCAGCCCTTTATATTGTTACCTGATCCTTTATATAGGTCTCTAGATTGTAGCTTCTTTCTTCACCGTGTTTGCACTGCACAGCTACCAAGAGAGATTCAACATGCATCGCATCCAAAGAATGAGCTCACCAGATTGATTAGATGTTATCAAACGATTAAGCCATTTAATTGTATAGGCGGTTTTTGTGGCAAGTTTTAATTGCAATGGAATTTTATATGTTGTAAAACTTAGCCTATATCAATATCAGCAGCAAAACTACATAATTTAAAACATATGCAAAATCCGTAATAGCAAATTGACAGACAGCAATTAGATGTACTTCAATAGCTTATCAAAACATTAAACTAAAAATAGAAGAAAATGGAGTAGAGAGTGGCCTGGTAAGGCGTGTGAAAACATTACCCTAAGGAATCGTACCCCTTCTCGTGCAAGGTTTTTACGGTAACTCCTTAGCGGTACAACACCCTAAATAATTCTGTCCTTACTCATGCACGAACGTTCAAGGACAATGATTTTCCGATTGCTCCAAATAACACCTAAAAAGTTTATATATATATATATATAGGAAACTGGTCACCAGCCACAGTTGGATATTTTAATATATCCAACCAACCCATCTTATACCATTAAAACGTCCAGTCAACGGTCAGGATGAACAGGAGTTACGCTATATTATATAGCGTATACGCTCTATAATAGAGCGTAGTACGCTATATTATATAGCGTAACAAATATTCCCATTTTACCCTTAATCTGTTCCGCTCTATTATATATCTTAGCCGAGAACTACACCAATTTCAGCTCAAACAGCCCTTCATGTTTTGAAATATCATTTCAAGAGTGTTCTTGAGTTTATACCCAATCTTAAATCATTTGGAGATATATTTTACACCATTACAAACTTAATCTACACCAATCTATACCTATTTCTACTTTACCAATCTTAGTTTATTTGTCAAATCTTACCCAAATTTGAAGATTTTGAAGATTGAGCTTGGAGTACCAATCCCAAATTAAGATTTTTGAAGATTGAGCTTGAAATTCAAGGTTAGCTCTCTATTTAACCCATGGCTTCTTTCATTTTTTCAAAATTAAAATCTCCTAATAAGACACCTAGTAAGATTGAGATTGAGGTAGAAAATGAAGATGTTAACGAACGTCCACACACACCTAAAATAATAGATCTTGATGATGATAATAATGAAGATGTTAAGAATGATGATGGTGATGGTGATGTTGTCTATGATGTTGTTGATGATGGTGATGATGTTGATGATGGTGATGATGTTGAAGATGTTGAGAATGGTGTTTCTTTGGATGATTTGGATGATGTTTGCCCATGTGTTGGTCAATTATTCGATAGTTTAGATGAAGCGGAGAGGTTTTATAGAGATTATGGTAGGCGTATTGGTTTTGAAGTAATAATTAGAACTACACATAAACGTTCAAAAAATAACAAGATTTGTTCGCGTTTGTATATATGTCGAAAGGGTGGGAGATTAGCCTCAAAATCTTTGGATGATGAAGATGAAGTTCCCAAAAAAAAAGAGAAAAAGAGATTCTCTTGGTAGAACAAAATGTAAGGCACGAATGTATGTTGTTCATAGAGAGAAATCAAATAAGTGGGAGGTAACATTGGTTCATTTGGTACACAATCATGAGATGGTTTCACCTAGTAAGGTACATTTCATGCAAAGGCCAAGAAACATAACACCCATCATGCGAGAATTGATTATAATTTTGAGTAAGTCGGGTATTGGGCCTCAACAATCTTTGAATGTAATGGGTGAGCTTACGGGAAGCTTAGAGAATATTGGATTTACTAGTCAAGACATTCGAAATGTTTTGCGTGCTATTAGACATCATGTATTTGATTCGAGTGATGCCAAAGAAGGTTTGACATTACTCCGAGAATTAAAATGTAATAGTTTTGGGGAATTTTTCTATCGAGTAGATGTTGATGAGGATAATCGGGTGCGTTCCATGTTGTGGGTTGATCCAAGATCATTAAATGCATATAAAAATTTTGGAGACGTGGTAGTATTTGACTCCACATACCGCACAAATAGGTATAGTATGCCATTTGTACCTATTACGGGGGTGAACCACCACTACCAATCCATATTGTTTGGTTTTGCACTAATAAGGGATGAGAAAGAAAGTTCTTATATATGGGTTTTGAAGAATTGGTTGGAAGCTATAGGAAACAACCCTCCAATCTCCATCATCACCGATCAAGACATTGCACTTGGAAATGCAATTGCCGAAGTTTTACCAAACACGAACCATCTTTATTGTACTTGGCATATAAGTACCAAATTCGGGGAGAAGTTATCCGGTTTGTACGCATATGAACCACATTTCAAAGAAGATTTCAACTTATGTTTGTACAAGTCAATGACGGTTGAACAATTTGAAGATAGGTGGAATGATTTGGTTGAAAAATATAACTTGGTTGATCATGGTTGGTTGCAATAAATGTATTCCGTTCGACATAAGTGGGTTCGTGTGTACACTAAACTTCATTTCACTACCGGGATAACCACTACCTCGAGAAGTGAGTCAATGAATGCATTTTTTGACGAGTATGTAAATGCTAGAACCGGTTTGAAAGAGTTTATAGAGAATTCACAAAAAGCATTGGAGAAACAATATCTTCGTGAGAAAGAAGCGGACTATGAAACAAAGGAAAAGGAAAGGTCAAGAATAACATCCTCCTCATTGGAGAATCATGCGGCATCTATTTATACAAAGGAAATGTTTAGACGTTTTCAACACGAACTTAAACAAAGTGGAGCCTATGTTGTGAATGAGAGAGATTCCATGAGTATGATGCTATTTAAGGTGTACGAAACATATAAGACCACGGTGGCGGAGGAAAATAGAAAAGTGTATCAAATAACCGTGACCATTGATATGATAAATTGTATTTGTCGGAAATTTGAAAGTTCGGGAATGATTTGTCGTCATGTTATTCGATACTTGAATATGATTCAATGGACGGAGATCCCTAACTATTTAATTAACTTGAGATGGACAATTGGAGCAAATAAAATTGCCGGGTCTATATCGTATAAACGTCCTATCATTGGCAATATTCTTCAATCACAACCCGCCCGATATACAACTTTGTGCAAAGCCTTTCAAGATTTAGCGGCTCGTGGAAGTTTTTCGATTCCAAGATTTAAATATGTCATGGGATTGATTGAAAAAGAGGTGGAAGTTGTGGAAAATTTTCCTATAGAGAAGCCTTCTACGAAAAAAACTCCATCATGTGAGGATGAACGTGAAGGTGAAGATTTTGAAAATTTGGAAGACCCTATAATTTCCACCACTAAAGGTCGCAAGAGGGAAAGAGTGAAGAGTGGCATTGAAATGTCCAACTTAAAAAAACCAAGGAAATGTAATTGTTGCAAAGAACTTGATGCTAAACATGATTCACGAAATTGTCCAAAAAAATTAGGAGAGTCGATTCCCGAAAATTCTAACTCAAAAAAACCAAGGAAATGTAATTCATGATTTTACTTTTGATTTTGTTGATTTGGTTAGCAATTTTCAATTTGTTGCTTTTGATTTTACTTTTGAGTGAATTTGGTATTGATTTTGTTGATTTGGTTAGCAATTTTCAATTTGGAATTTGGTGCTTTTGATTTTAGTAGAAATTTGGTGCTTGAATTTGGTATAGGAAAAAAGAAAAGAACAGAGGAAAAAAAAAATTTCTGTGATTATGCTCTATAATAGAGCGTAAGTGTTGAAAAATAGGGGAAACGCGCTAAAAATTTATGTACTTACGCTCTATAATATAGCGTAAGTACAGAAATTTTTAACGCGTTTCCCCTGTTTTTTAACACTTACGCTATATTATAGAGCGTAAGTACAGAAATTAAAAGTACCAATTGGATATTTTTGAATATTGATCCAACCCATCTATAACCGTCCACTAAAGATATGGTATATAATTGATTGGAGAAAAGCTGGGCACTTAGAGAGGTAGGACAGTAATAGAGGTCTAAGAAGTTGTGTATGTGATTTTCGTTTTGTACTTGTCCCTATCCCAATATTACAGGCCCTCTCTTTTATAGGATTAAAACTAGTAACTGATACAAAGAATCAATACTGTAACGCCCCCAACCAATAACAAATACAAATACCTGGTAACCTAGGAGAATTTTATAAAAATCGGCATGAAGTATTCGTAAATAGGACTATCTACCTGTTTTTCAATTTCACAATTCAACTGTATATACACTACGAAAATAAAGATGCCTCAACTTGCAACAAACAATTAAGAAAATAAACAATTAAGGAAATGTTGCAGTACATAAACAATTAAGAAAAATAATTGGCCTGACTTGCAGCACCCAAACAATTAAGAAAATAACTAACAGTTTAACCTTGCTATATAATATTTTAAAACCCTACAATCAAGAAATAAAATTCATATTACGTACATTTCACTTTTACACTCAGAATCCATCTAATACCCTTACAATTATAATTATCACTCTAAATACAACTTACAATCCTATAATCAAATACCACTTCCAACTTGTACTTACCATTTACTATTTATTACTCGAATATTAAATCAGAATACAATACTAGTTATCAGAAAACCCAACATGTAGTCCTTAACACGTATACGTCGATCAACTTGAACATATAAATAAAACAGGAGGGTTCACATCACTTGAACGATAAGTGAGGTATAGTAAACTTGCCTCAATACACGAAGTTTCCAATTCCAATATCTCAATTCTTTACTCACTTTACATCGGTATCCACTTCCTTATACATTGACCCCTTTTCGATTACACATCCGTCTTTCCTTTATCACTTGTCAGTCTCTTCACGAGCACACTTGTCAATCTCGATAATCCTCTCCTTCTTTTACATTCCATCTACACATGCACTGGCTTTTAGCCGGTCTCCTACTCGTACCTGTACACAAATAAAGTACTATTTCAGTACGCTTATAACCGTAATCGTCTAATCTTGTTCTACCCAAATGCGTCCTATAATGCTTTACACTTAACACATATAGTACATATTGGTTATACTCGTAAAATAATTTAGTACAATCAGATAAACCACATAAACACTTCGCACGTATTATGACTCGATATCATATATTAATCACGTAAATATGAGTCACATATACTTTATCTAAAAAAAAATTTTACACTCTATAATCCACATTTAATATTAAATAATTAAATAATAATAATAATTACGATATTTTCTAGGGCGTTATATCCTTCCTCCCTTAATAGGATTCTGTGCTCAGAATCAATCTTAAGAAAACATAAAGACAGTATTACTCAACCATTTCTCCTTCAATTTCCATGCCATCCCTTTCACACTAGCATTCCTTTATATCAATTCACATATCGACAGGCTCATCCTGTAGGCCTTCAAATTTCTAACATAAACTTAATCCTTTGGTTTTTATGTCTCGTTAATTCTAGATACTGATCACTCGCACGTGATGATCCCTTTTCTACCGAAAATCGGACATGACCTATTCGTATAATGGACTATGCCCTGTACACAACGACTCAAGTACTAACCCAATCATCCATAATAATTTGCACACATATATATATATATATATATATATATATATATATATATATATATATAATACTAAAACGAAATCTGTCTCGACTGACAGTACATGATAACTAAATAAGTCTTTCAAAACAAAATCCACGCAACTAAAACAATTGATACAACTGACTCAGATAAAACTTTGAGAAAAAGAATATCAAGAAATCCCCCAATCATTCTTACTCCCCTTTCAGTGTACAATGTTACTCGAGGAGGGAATAACTGGGAAAATTCTATCCATCCTCAATCCCATTGTTTTACTGAGTAATCTTTTCGAAACTAATAACCATTTACCTTGAAACATATATATCTTTTTCGCAATACAAACTATTCTGGGATCACTGCCCCTCAATACCATTCAAAATCAAACTCCAACTTTAATATCCGCTAATATCAAAACTCGACTTCCGAACCATTACTCTACATATCTTACAAATCGTTAAAATTTAAACTCTAAACATTATAACTCCCATATTTATCAGTAACTCGTTTCCTTGAACTTTTTCATTTTTTTACATTCATTAACTACACCTTCTGCTTCCGTCAACTCCGGTTGGTACTTCCTTCTTTCCTCTAACGATTCATTCTCAATAATCTAGACCTTTGGATCTTCCATCTATAACTTCCCAAATTCTTTGAACATTTCCTTGAGCATTGTATGCCTATTTAATCTTTCCTGGTTCATCCGGTTGCACTGACACTTGAGCGGTTTTCGATCTCTTCTTTGACTCCTAAAAGCTCTCTTCACTTTTATCCATTCATTTCTTGACTTATAGTCTTGTCCACTGCTATAACTATCTTGGTAAAATCTTTGACAATCTACGGAAATTCCCAGCTGATCCTTCGAAACTTTTGATCTCTGCTGGCATCTTAGGGGTTTCCCGATTCATTACTGTTTCGTCTTCACGTAATTCACTTCGATCCTTTCGTCATATCCTGAAAACTATAATTCTTCCCTTTCTAATACTCATACTTAGAAACCTTATGCGTGCTCTTTTTACATCCTTTAATATCTTACTATGTCTTCCGATCTTGAATCCTCGAAACTGATTACATTCCTGGTATTAATTAATTTATCAACTTTATATCTCTATCTGGTGATAGTCCTGGTAATTCATCAAGTCACATATGATAAATGCATATTTTTGCATATTTTTATTACCTATTTGCTGCTTCAATTTATATTTTAATAATTTATTTTGTTGCATTTCAAGAAATTCATGAATAAATAAAGAAATGGCAAAATAAAGAAATAAAGAGCAAGGAAGGGAAAAAGAGGAAGAAAAAGGACTTAGATGAAAAAAGGAAAAAGAATTAGGAGCTTGGTGGAAAAGGAATCTTTGAAGACATGTGGAAGGCGGAGATCATCCCAACACACTAAATAAGTGTATGGCCAAGATCCACTTATTAAAGCTTAAGGGGGAAGAAAACAAATAGATGGCTAGGATTTCTCCACCACATTAAAAGGTGTATGGTGGAGATAAACCCAACACACCCCTTAACCCTAATTCTTATCCTATAAATACCCCCTCACCCCCTTGTAATTATGTAAGAACCCAGATTTTGGGTGGAATTAAAACTTTTACGTATTTAATGATGTAAGAATGAATAGTGGTTACGGCTACAATGTAATAATTGATATTTGGAAAGAAAGAATGGAATTCGACTTTATTATTTTTATGTCTTGAAGAATGCTAAAGGGTGACAACATAGGTAAGAATAATCTATCTTCTAAGGGAATAAGATATGGCAATTTCAAGCAGGAGAATACTCTCATGTCATCCAGATCGATAACGATTAATTCAGTAGTTCCGTAAAAAGGTTAAGGAACGATCGGAAGAGAATACGGACAATTGTACAACCCTAAGAGAATAAGTAAAGAATAATGAATGAATAGTGTTTTGGTGGGAGTATAGAATAATATGAGACGACACTATATAGAAGTATTCAGAACGGATTTCCGAGTTCATATTAGTGATCCAGGGGGAAAATAAGTGTATGTAAAAGCTGTCGGATTCTGAGAAACCGCACTTTTATTTTCTCCGAGAGTTTCCTGGACACTGATAGCCTTAAGTATTTAACGAATGGATTTAAGGAATATAAATTGGAAAGTTAGAAAGAAAGATGGAGAATGATAGTATTAATATTAGAAAGATTCCCGGTAAACCCTAATTAGAAATCCGTGAAATATTCCTACGAACGATCAATCGAAATGGGCAATAACCGGGCACAGAAACAAGCAGAGGAAGCAAGAGTCTTGTGCAAGCTACTAGAATAAATATCTAGTAACCAAGTGGGCAAGAGTAACTAGCATGTTAGGGTTTGAACAAGTACTTAGCAAGACCAACTAGCTAGTTAGCCTTCAACCATGCAAAATGCAACACTTGTCCTACAAAAACCATCATCCATTACCTCACCTTCCACTAACACATCTTAGATAAGATATTATCTCACACAAAATCACTTTATGCAAGATTATCCAAAAGAAACCAAGCAAACTCTCTCCCCCCCTAGCATATTTCCATTCGGCCAAACAAAGAAATTCAAACACCAAAATCCATCTTCCACTCCTTGTTTGCTCTTGAAAATTTTAAGGTGAGTCTTACATTTCATAAAACTTATCTCCTCAAAATATTAGCTTCAAACTCATCCTTTTTCATTTTCAAAAAAATCAAGAAAGAGGAGCATGAATAGTGTTCATCATGTACTAACTTTGTTTTCTTGATTTTTCATGGTTGATCTAGCAAGCTTAATCACTCCTAAGGACCATACAAGGCTTAGTAAGGCTATATCACTATCTAAGGAAGGTATAAAGCTCTTGAACCCTAACCCTTGTTTGAGATTTAAGTATGTTTATGATAGATATAGCTTAGTTATGGTTATGTTAAGATTATAAGCATGATTATGTATGGATCATGGATAAATGATAAAAATAGTTAGATGAATGGAAAGGCATTGCTTGGCCTTAGTTCATGTATATAAATCATGTATATGTTGTTTGGAATGGATACCATGTTTATGGGAAGATTTGAAATTGGTAGATATTCGATTTACAGCCGTTATAATGTCCGATTTTACAATACCATGTTTTGTATGCAATTTTCCATGTCAAAAACCTACTGTCCAGAAACCTTATCTGCCATGATAGGATAGGTAATGTTCTAAGTTTCGTTTTGATATAAAGATCACGTGAAACAGACTTACGGTTTAGGATTTATGACCAATTTACTAAAAGTAGTTCAAATCCGTAAACGAAAGTTCGTAACTGAAATTGAACCCTCGTAAACTATGTAACGTCATGGCGAATCTTGGTAAATAAATACTAGAGGTAAAAAGGAAGGTGTGAAAGAAAACCGTATGTCAAAAGGATCGTTTTTCGATTTATTAAAAAATATTCGAGTCGAGGTTAAACGCGAACGAACCCCTAAAAGACGACTCTATTATAACTTCGGTAAAACAATTAGAAAACGGGCGATAAAACTCGGAGTATAATATTAGTTCGTAACGATCAACCTTAGAACTTGTATGACTTAAGTATGTCCCAAGTATAAGTACAGTGACATGTCATATTAACGAACGAATGTCGGGTCGGATCAATGATAAAAAGGAATCCACTAAAAGGGGTATAACGAGATAACTCGAGAACGTGTTTCGATTTAAGTATAACTTAACTTTTAAGATGTTAAGTGATTAATCCCGAATGCCTTGGCTATTTATAGATCACCAAGCTGAACCGGGACCCGCTACCACTACCCCTTACCGTACTCGACTACCAGGCAAGTTTCAATTCCCTTCTTTTAGGCCGTTGTTGTGATTGAATATATATATATATTTTCTGTTATACATATGCCATAGCATGCATGCCTACTTTCAAGTTATATCGTTACGCTTGTTCCCTGATTGTTTATTGGCTTATAAATTAGATAACTAACGTATCAATTATAAGCCGGTTATTGTAAGACCCTCATAGAAGGGCGTATCCATCTTATTCATCAAATATAGACCGGGAGTCAATATTTCTTGATATATCGAGATTACCTCGGAGGAAAATATTTAAGTAAATATTTTCTATTATTTGGGCGACGAATATTATTTGAACATTCATTCCAGATTATTTACTTAACGATCCTTACTTCAAATAATTATTTGAACGTAACCATTCGACGAATAATATTTTTCAATATTCATTCAGAGTCGAATTGATTATCGATTATTATTCGAATATTCTTCTAAAGATGAGACTACTAAATGAATATTATTTGGATACTCATGTAGAATATTATTTTATTAAATAAATATTACTTGATATTCATTAAATGAATATTACTTTTTGAATATTCATTTAAATTCCTAATTAATTATGAATATTATCTTAAGTATTCCTTTCAGGCCTTATTAATTAATGAATATTATTTTGAATATTCATTTGAATATTTAATTATGCAATAAATATTCTCTCGATATTTCTCCAAGGATTATTTGAGAAATACTCTGATTAAAGATATTCTTTCATATTCCTAAATATTCTGTAAAATATTTTAATTCAATAAATATTCTCTGAATATTTATTCCATACTTAGAATAACCTCGATAAGGTTTATCTTCTTCGATTATTACGGAAAATATTTCGGAGTCATATTATTATTAATCATATATCAAGAAAGGTTCTCAGACATCATTCTTCTTTGAGTCTATCTCCCTAATAATAAGGGAACCTTACTTGGAAAATGTTAATTATCTTGTCGACTTCCCGGTCATAAAGTATTCTCTTCACTCGCAACTCGGGTGCTATTGACTTATTAAGTCGTTGTTTACCTTCTCATCTTTCGAGGGGTAAGATTGTTGGAACAAGTTGATATTCGTTACCAAGCAATAGCTTGGAAGTGATTGGTGAATTTTCCTTTCCAACTAGATACGACTACTTTATAGAGTCTTATCAACAAGTATTATACTTGGGGAAAGGGGAACGAACGTTACATTCAGAATCATGAATTCTATTTGAACTAGGAGTCGTATAAGAGGCCGAGTAGCGCCGGTCCATCCCCTTTGGCCCAACCGTTGGCCGGGGAGAGCTAGTAAGGCGGTAGACAAGTAAAGCCGTCAGTTCTTCCTTCTACCGGTAGTAAACCTAATTTGAGCTGTACGATCTCGACTGATCATCAAGATTGGAACAGCGGGCGCGGTGAATACTCCATCATTGGTTCATCATCCAAACTTATTTATTTCCTGCAACATGATTACTGTTGGCAGAGCTGGAAAAGTGTTCATAACTGGAATTGCAATCTTTTCATGCAAGTTCCTCTTTTTAATAACAATGAGAATATCTCGCTTACTTTTGATGTAGCAGATATTTCTACAAACAAATACTTTGAGTTACCTGGTAACTTCATCCTTTATATTATACTGGCAATAACTTCATTAATGCATGGCATATGATTTCAACGGATATTTTGAGCTGCTGTATATATGTATCACTGTTCAGTTATATTATTGTTGGTGGGCTTTCGCTCACCCTTGCTTTGTTCATATTATGTCACAACAACAGCTAGGACAGATGGCTCGCGTCAGGCGCACTCGGCGCAAGCGGGTTACCCGACCCACCGGACTCCCCGCTGAGATGCTAGCCGCCATTGCTGAGGTAGCTTGGTTAGACAGCTTTTGTTTCCTGTTTAACTATATGTATAATTAATGAAATCAACGGCAAAACTGTTAAACTTATGATGTTATCCTTTTGGGATTGTAATAACTTTTATTCGTAACCCTTTAATGTAAGACTTATTTCAATTCCATCTCTGGGACTATAACTGTGTGTGTGTGAGTGGTTATTATTGTGGGGTCATAGCATGTTACTTATTGATTTTGGATTCAAGTCAAGTATTACGTATAAGTTATGAGACCGTAACGACCCAATCCCTGACCCCGGATCTGGGGGTGTTACAAATTATCAACTTAGATTTTAGGGTAGTTTTAATTTCTTGTTTTTTTTTAGTTTCAAATCTGGTAAACACTTTTTATTTTAATGCAATTTCATTTCCTTTAATTTTCCCGTCTTGTTCCTTCATTTATATTGCCTTACCTTCATTATTTTCGTAAATCCGTTTAGTGGATAAAGTAGCGAAAAGCTAACCACTATGGGTTGAAAATAACGAATTTAATTTCTTGTACTTAGTTGTTAATTTTAATTTTGCCCCTTTAAATCTCCATTTTATTGTGGGCCGTTTAATTCCAAATCATCGTTTTAGTGTAATCTTAATTTAATTTCGTAGTTAATTTCTTTATTTTCGTATTTAATCAATAAAAAAAACCAAAAAAAAAATAGTTTTGTTAATCATTTACTTGTTTTTACTTCTTTAATTCAAAGCATAGGTTCTTTTCATCTGTGTTCTTGTGTTAAAATCAAAGCTGCATCTCCCCCTCCCCTGTTTTTGTTTTCATCGACTCAACACGTACCTTGTTTGTTTTCTTTTATTCTCTTCTTCTATTTCATCAAACCCATCTTCCCCTTTTCTTTTCTCTCTTCGCACAAACACACAATCTCCCACCATTTTCATCTTCTTCTTCCTCGAATAAAACCCTCAATTCCTTTTTTATTCCTTTCGCTGCGATTCTATCGAACCCACTTCTCCTCATCTTGTTTTCGTTTAGAGTCCTCTTTGCTGCGTTTTGTGCTGAATCATTGTTTTGTTTGTGTTTTTCGGAGTGGGTCCTCTTTTGTGTTTTTCCGAGTTAGTGTCGCTGTTATCTGAGTTCGCTGGTTAAGTCAGAATACCTGTTTCGATTTACTGGGTTATAGCAGGTTTTGGTATGCTGAGTTTGTAGGATTTTCGACTGAGTTTCTTGTTGAGTTCTAAGTTCGAATTATTGTTGAGTATTTGCCGAGTCTGTTTGTGTAGTACTGATGTTGCTGGTCCGAGTCCGAGTTTTTGAGTTATGGTTCGGGTTTCGTTGTTTAGTTTTTGTTTATTCACTGAGTAAATTTGCTATGTTGATGTCGTTGCTATCAATGAGTTCTTTACCGAATTGTGGCTTTGTTTTGATGTTTTAATGTTTTTTTCTTTAGTCGTTGAGTTGATTCGTTTTGCTGTATTTCTGAGTTGCTAAGTCTGGTGTTGATGTTGCCGAGTTAACTAGGTGATTTCGTTCTGAGTTTTGGAGCTTTGTCGAGTATTGTTTTCCGAGTGCTAAGTTTTATGTCCTGTTTTGTTTTGCGCTAAGTTAGAGTATGCTGATTTGCCCGAGTTAAATCACTGAGTTGTGTAGTACTGGTAGAGTCCGTTTCCTGTTTGTAGTGTTATAAATTTTGTGTTTTTTTCCGAATGGTGCTGAAATTGTGAAGATTGTGATTGTTTTTGCCTGTTGTGTTTAGTGTTTGATATTATGCTTTGGGTTTGTTTTTGGCTAGTGGTAATTACGAATAGACCATGTCGATTTTTTTTAAAATTTTCTGTAAATAAAAATCGATTTTAATTCAAATAGTAAAAATTGTAAAATTCAGTTTTTAGTTTAAAATAGATTAATTTAGTTTTCCTTTAAAATAGATTAATTTTCTTTTGGTAATTAAATAGTATTAAAAATCCAATTTTCTAAAACCCAAATTGTCTAGTTCGATTAAATTAAAAATTAAGTTTGCGAAAATGTTAGTCTCCGTGGATCGATACCTAAAATATTTCAACGATTGAATCGTGCGCTTGCGATTAAAATTATAATTATTTTAGGACAATAAGTTTTTGCCGCCGCTACCGGGGGCTAATTATTTTTCACGCCTTAATTTTTAGTTTTTCGGATTAGTTTTACTTGTCTCATTTTTATCTTTTTGTTTTTAGAAAATTGGAAATTACACTAATCTTCTCATAGAGCTTGGAACAAAAGTGGAATTTTTGGAAGCGTGCTTCGGTAACCCGTATTTCTCTCTTTTCGCCTTTTTATTATTTTTAGAAAATCAGAAAAAAAAAACAAAAAAAAATCAAAAATCACAAAAAAATTGAAAATTGAAAAATCCAAAAAAATTAGGTAGTAAATACATACTTGTTGCATCATGCATTTAATCACTTAGGGCACATCATCTACATTTTTATTTTCTTGTTTTTAATTTTTCGTACCTTATAATTGTGGTGATCGCTAGAGGACCCAAAGGTACGTTAAATTCTTCTTTCTTTTAGATTGGGACACGTAGTGTAGAGCATCCATAAGTGTTTATAGTTTTTATATATCGTTGTTTGTTGCATAATTTGTAAATAAATCTTAAGGGCAAAACCTCTCAAAAGATAAGGGAAGGGATTTCATCACTTTTCCCTAGCCCAAAAACAATAAATCCCTCATTTTGCACACCCTAGCCTTTAATAAAATTAATTAGACGTTTGCCCCTAGGAATTTCACGCTCAATTAAGAAGGTACCTAAGAAACGAAGTAATAATTAATTATTCCGACTCTTTGGTGTCTAGGCAAGCGAAAGCTTACCTGGCCAATTAAGATTTGGTGTCTAGGCTGGTGTTTAGCCTCTTGGCAATGCTTGCACCTACCTGGCCAAATCGGTCCGAATAAATTTTGATTTATCGAGTTTTTGGTGGTCCTTACAGTTAGGAGCAAGGTCTATTTTATTTAATTAAGGAACCCTAGATATAGGATTTTTCTTTTGATTTTTCACCATTTCTTTTTATGTGTTTAAATTTTTCGCACTTATTTGCTACGTGTTTCCTTTCGTGGTTTATGCGAACTATTTGGATTAGGGATAATTCTTCTAGACTAGTGAGATCGTTTGAGATTTCTCCCTCTTCTGATTCTGAGTCTTTAGATAATTCCGAACCAATAGTAAACATGGCCATGTCTCTTAAGGACCGTTGCTAACCCACCCGTTCTGCCCAACCCTCGTGTATCACTCTTCCTCCCGTTAATGGCAATAATTTCGAGATTAAAGCTCACCACATTAGTATGTTACCTAAATTTACCGGGAGTGACGGTGAGGATCCCTATCTTTTTCTTCATGAATTCGAGGAAGTTTGTGCCTTACAAAAACTCCAACAATTAACCGAGGACTCAATTAGGCTTAGGCTCATTAATTTCGCGCTTAAAGAAAATGCTAAAAAATGGTTGTATAGCCTACCGGTTAATTCTATTTCTACGTGGGAGGGATTTGTGGTAACTTTTATAATAAAATATTTTCAAAAGCATAAGACTACAAGGATTACAAACGAAATAAATCAATTTCATTAAAAGGAAAATGAGCCTTTTTGGAAATATTTTGATCGTTTTAAAAATCTTTTATCATAATGCCCCCACCACGGAATAGAAAATTGGAGACTTCGTAAGATTGTTTACGAGGCCTTAGATAGTCCGACAATCGCTTTGCTAGAGTCTATATGCCAAGGTAAATTCATGGAGAAAGATAAGGACGAAGGGTGGGAATTTTTCGAAGAATTAGCCGAGAAGACAATGTTGTGGGAGTCTACTAGGGAACCGAATAAGTCTAACGAATCGTCTAGTTCATCTAGGGGTTTGCATTCGATTGGGAATTCGATTGCAACCGATGCCAAATTAGCTACTCTTACTAGACGACTTGAAGCTTTAGAAACTCATAGTGGTCCCGCACCTATGTCCATGTACCCAAATTATAATTCTTTGAACTTTGAGTCTCAAAACTTTCCCGGTTGTGATCAAGTCAATGCGGTGTTTCAACCAACCCCTAGAAATGATCCTTTTGCTCCCACTTACAATCCCGGTTGGAAGAATCACCCAAATTTCTCGTGGAACCAAGGCCAAAACTATCAATCTCCGCCACCTTCATTTCAACCTCCTTTTCAAAATCCCAATCAAAACTCGTACCCAACCCCAAACCAAGGTCCTTATCCAAACGCGACCCAAAATCACGTTCCTTATCCAACTCAAGCACCCGCCCACCCTCCCGGCTTTCATGAGTCGGATAAGAGAATTAATTCCTTGGAAAAGACTCTTGATGCGCTTTTGAAATCAACAACTAATTTGGCTCAATCTCAACAAACCTTCATGCAAACCAAGACTCAATATAGGCAACTTTTGAATGCTAGTACTCAAGCCATATCTAAGTTAGAGGTTCAAGTGAGTCAATTAGCCAACGCCATGTGTGAGCAAGAGAAGAACAAGTTCCCGAGTCAACCCGAGGTCAATCCTAAATTTCCTCTCAACCAAAGACCTCCCAAATATGTTAATGCTGTCATTTCTCTAAGGTCGGGAAACAAAGTTGATAATCAAGTAGGTGTCGAGTCTCCCGAAGAACAAGAGTCAGATGATGAACCGAACCCTAGCCTTGATCATTCCACACAACTCTCGACTCCCGTGTCACCAGAATCTTCTCATAGATCATCATCATTTGGTGAACCTTCTTCATCTTGCAAACTTCCTTCACCTAACGAGTCTTCATTAATCATTCCACTTTCAAAATCCATTCCCGAAGAACCTAGCGAACCAGTCTTTTAGCCTAAAGTTCCTTTTCCTCAAAGACTCCTTTCAACTAAACAATCGGCTCAAATGGACCACATTTTGGAAGTTTTCAAATAAGTCGAGATCATAATTCCTCTTTTAGATGCCATTCAACAAATTCCCTCTTATGCTAAGTGTCTAAAAGATTTGTGTACTCATAAACGTTCCACTCATGTCCCTAAGAAAGCCTTTTTGACCTCTCATGTTAGTTCAATTCTCTCAAATCAAATTCCCGTGAAATATAAGGACCCCGGTTGTCCTACAATTTCATGTGTCATAGGCAATAATTTGTGGACAAAACTTTAGACTTAGGAGCGAGTGTGAATCTTCTTCCATTTTCGGTCTATCAAGCCCTAGGTTTAGGCAAACTCAAAAAGACAAACATGACACTTCAACTAGCTGATCGTTCTGTCAAAATGCCTATGGGAATAATTGAAGATGTCTTAATTAAGGTTGGTGATTTCATTTTTCCGGTTGATTTTGTTGTCCTCGAGACTCGACCCGTCACGAATCCTAAGAACCAAATCCCGATAATTCCAGGATGACCTTTTCTTGCTACATCCAATGCATTGATTAATTTTAGGGATGGTTCGGTGAAACTCACTTTTGGTAATATGACAATTAACCTTAACATCTTTAATGTCGGAAAAGAACCCAATGAGCTTTATGAACAAACAGTAAGGGTTAATCTTGTTGATGACATTGTTAATTGGTCAAACCTTGAGGATAGTGAGATTGAGTCTCTTCTTGCTGAGGATTTTCAAATAAATCACGAAACCAATCGAGAGCTTCATGAGTCGTTTAGGGATATGACCTCGGAAGAGATGTTGAGAGAGTTGGATATCATTTGTTCTAAGTGGGAGACACCACCCGAGGATGCTCGTATTGAGGCCGTTGTTAAAACTCCCGTTGGTGAACCACCTACATTTGATGAGTTTTTAGGAGACTTGAATCACGTTTATTCTAAATGGGAAGCTAAATCTGATAATGACCATATCAAACCTAGTACCATTGTTAAGAGTCTCGTGGGAAAACCTCCTAAATTTGACTCAACTTTCTATCATCCCGAGTTTGATCAACAGCCCTTAGGAAAAGATGGATCCTTATCTTATGTCATTCCTAGTGATTCCACCCATGACCAAACTTTCATTGTCTCTAATTTGCTTAAACAAAATAAAGAAGCCTTAAGTTGGTTTAGGGAGAACATTAGTGACACTTGTTCTATAAGGATGAATGATTCCATGTTACTTGAGAAAATCTTTTTCTAATCAAAATTTTCAACAATGTCTTTAATTTTTCTCAAAGCTTCATCCCAATTTTCCTACCGGCATCGGCTTTGCCTCCCCTCATGAAATCCAGGTATGGGGGAGTATAAGTGTGCGTGAGTAGTGTTAATTAGTTGTTTTTCATTTTCGTTCCGATCCGTCATCCCTTATCAGGTATTACCTCGTTCTCCTTTACTCATTTCTATTGCATTTGCATACATTGAGGACAATGCATGATCTAGGTATGGGGGAGGGTTTTTAGTGTAAATACATAAAATTGAAAAATCACAAAAAAATTAAAAAAATCAAAAAAATGCAAAGATAGAGATATTTTAGCTAAGTTGTCCTTCCCACTCTTTAAATTTTAGAACTAGTTGGTGTTAACAATTTTTTGAAAATTATATGTATAATGCCTTTAGATGATTTGAACGTAGTCAAGTAAGGTTTCACTCATGAAACTTGTGTCGAACAAATTTTTGCTTAAAAGTCCAAGACGACACATTTGCACAAGACCTTTGATGGAAAGATTGTATAGGGATGTTATTCGATACCTGAGAGAGAACCCACATGTTAAAACAATGTCGAATCAAACCTTTGCGAATAAATTGTTCCTATAGTGTCTTAGGAAAAAAAAAGAAAAAAAAAAGTCAATAAATGTTTGTAGTTGTAGAGTGCTAATGGGAGGAATGGCCAGATTGGGCTCATTAGTACCCGAGCAATTAAATCTGAGGGGACTTTGTGCCTAGTAACCTAAAGCCATTTGTGGTTTGGGATTGCTGACCTAACGCTCGCTAAACGGGTATTAGTGCATAAGTCTTTTGGGACCTCAATCATTGCACGGTCATTTCAACCATTAGTGTTAATAAATTCTTAAGTCTAATAAGTCCTTAGTAGGAAAATTGACTAGGTTGGGCTCATTGATACCCGAGTAAGTAAGTCCGAGGGGACTTTGTGCCTAGCAACCTAAGGTCCTTTGTGGTCTGGGATTGTTGACCTAAACCTGGCTAAATGGGTATCGATGCAAAAGTCTTTTGGGGCCTCAACCGATAGTCGATCTAACTACTAAGAGCGTAAAGTTTGGCTAGATACTTGTTTTGATAGAGATTGGGTCAGTTCAATATTGGTTGAAAAAGAGAAAATGTTCGTATACACTTTATCCATTAAAGGCCTGAAATTCACTACACACCTTGGAATTTTTTGTAAACTTTTTGAGTCTACTCATGTGGATTGTGGGAACCTATAACTTGGCTATTATTAGAATAATCTTTAAGGCATGTATTTTCCTACAAAATTGTTTTGTTAACACCAATGAAAGCTAGATTGAAAGAGGAAAGTTGGATACTTGCTGATTATCTCAAAGATTTTATGGGTATATCTTCTGTAAACCCTTAGGAGACAGCACTCCTCCTATAGAGATCGTCTATGGGTTTAACGGGTTGGTAAACCTAAAATTACCCGTGACGTCTACGAAAAGGAGCATATGAATTCTCTTAGATATCATTTTTCCTGTTGTTTTACTCGAGGACGAGCAAAAGATAGGTATGGGGGCATTTGATAAGTGCATATTTTTGCATATTTTTATTACCTATTTGCTGCTTGAACTCGTATTTTAATAATTTATTTTGTTGCATTTCAGGAAATTCGTGAATAAATAAAGAAATGGCAAAATAAAGAAATAAAGAGCAAGGAGGGGAAAAAGAGGAAGAAAAAGGACATAAATGAAAAAAGGAAAAAGAATTAGGAGCTCGGTGGAAAAGGAATCTTTGAAGACATGTGGAAGGTGGAGATCATCCCAACACACTAAATAAGTGTATGGCCAAGATCCACTCATCAAAGCTTAAGGGGGAAGGAAACAAATAGATGATTAGTATTTCTCCACCACATTAAAAGGTGTATGGTGAAGATTAACCCAACACACCCCTTAACCCTAATTCTTATCCTATAAATACCCCCTCACCCCCTTGTAATTATCAACTTAGATTTTAGGGTAGCTTTAATTTCTTGTTTTTTTTAGTTTCAAGTCTTGTAAACACTTTTTATTTTAATGCAATTTCATTTCCTTTAATTTTTCCGTCTTGTTCCTTCGTTTATATTGCCTTACCTTCGTTATTTTCGTAAATCCGTTTAGTGGATAAAGTAGCGAAAAGCTAACCACTATGGGTTGAAAATAACGAATTTAATTTCTTGTACTTAGTTGTTAATTTTAATTTTGCCCCTTTAAATCTCCATTTTATTGTGGGCCGTTTAATTCCAAATCATCGTTTTAGTGTAATCTTAATTTAATTTCGTAGTTAATTTCTTTATTTTCGTATTTAATTAATAAAAAAAACCAAAAAAAATAGTTTTGTTAATCATTTACTTGTTTTTACTTCTTTAATTCAAAGCATAGGTTCTTTTACTCTGTGTTCTTGTGTTAAAATCAAAGCTGCATCTCCCCCTCCCCTGTTTTTGTTTTCATCGACTCAACACGTACCTTGTTTGTTTTCTTTTATTCTCTTCTTCTATTTCATCAAACCCATCTTCCCTTTTTCTTTTCTCTCTTCGCACAAACACACAATCTCCCACCATTTTCATCTTCTTCTTCCTAGAATAAAACCCTCAATTCCTTTTTATTCCTTTCGCTATGATTCTATCAAACCCACTCCTCCTCTTTTTGTTTTCGTTTAGAGTCCTCTTTGCTGCGTTTTGTGCTGAATCATTTTTTTGTTTGTGTTTTTTAGAGTGGGTCCTCTTTTCTATTTTTCCGAGTTAGTGTCGCTGTTATCTGAGTTCGCTGGTTAAGTCAGAATACCTGTTTCGATTTACTGGGTTATAGCAGGTTTTGGTATGCTGAGTTTGTAGGATTTTCGACTGAGTTTCTTGTTGAGTTCTAAGTTCGAATTATTGTTGAGTATTTGCCGAGTCTGTTTGTGTAGTACTGATGTTGCTGGTCCGAGTCCGAGTTTTTGATTTATGGTTTGAGTTTTGTTGTTTAGTTTTTGTTTGTTCACTGAGTAAATTTGCTGTGTTGATGTCGTTGCTATCACTGAGTTCTTTACCGAATTGTAGCTTTGTTTTGATGTTTTAATGTTTTTTTCTTTAGTCGTTGAGTTGATTCGTTTTGCTGTATTTCTGAGTTGCTAAGTCTGGTGTTGATGTTGCCGAGTTAACTAGGTGATTTCGTTCTGAGTTTTGGAGCTTTGTCGAGTATTGTTTTCCGAGTGCTAAGTTTTATGTCCTGTTTTGTTTTGCGCTAAGTTAGAGTATGCTGATTTGCCCGAGTTAAATCACTGAGTTGTGTAGTACTGGTAGAGTCCGTTTCCTGTTTGTAGTGTTATAAATTTTGTGTTTTTTTTCCGAATGGTGCTGAAATTGTGAAGATTGTGATTGTTTTTGCCTGCTGTGTTTAGTGTTTGATATTATGCTTTGGGTTTGTTTTTAGCTAGTGGTAATTACGAATAGACCATGTCGATTTTTTTTAAAATTTTCTGTAAATAAAAATCGATTTTAATTCAAATAGTAAAAATTGTAAAATTCAACTTTTAGTTTAAAATAGATTAATTTAGTTTTCCTTTAAAATAGATTAATTTTATTTTGGTAATTAAATAGTATTAAAAATCCAATTTTATAAAACCCAAATTGTCTAGTTCGATTAAATTAAAAATTAAGTTTACGAAAATGTTAGTCTCCGTGGATCGATACCTAAAATATTTCAACGATTAATCGTGCGCTTGCGATTAAAATTGTAATTATTTTAGCACAACAACATATTCTAGAAATCTTGACCACTAAAATCTGCTTCACTTTAATTATCTGCTTATTGATATCTCCCACATAAAAAAATAACCTTAAAATTTTATTATAATAACCTCTTAGTCTGCGTAACCATTAAAAGTCCTTTATCCACTTTCTGACTTGAAAGACAACTTACATATCTCTTGAAAATCATAATTTCACCTTTTTATCCTCACACATTGCCTATGCTTTATAGTTAACTATACAATCCAATCCTAACTCACACTCAGCTCTTTTAACTGCCATCACATTCATATTCTTCATATCGTCATTTATAATCATATTGAAATCTAGCTTCTAATTCGGTCACTTCTTACCATACCATTCTTTTCGTTTACACTTACAACTTTCCCTATTTATCCTAGTACAATTGCAGTATGCTTCTTCTCGAAATCTTACCTTCCAATAATGGTGGTCCTGCTAGTCTAATTAATTTATATTCTATGAGTAGTTACCTTGTCTCGTTATCCTTGTTTTAAAATCTTCTAGATCCTACATCCCTTTCTAACCAAATCTCGTGTCTTCTGTTAACAAAATTTCTGGAATTTCCTGGTTCTCTATCTTCCTTTTCTTACCATTTATTCCGTCTGGGCAAACTCACTCTTACTTTTAATCATTGATAACGTTAGTAATCAAAAGGGTTTGTAACAAAAAGGGATCAATAGAATAGACATGTATTAACATGTAAGAATATAAGATGAGTTTTGTTTGATAAGAATTTTATAAAAGAATTTAACTGAGAGATCAATATGATCATTGAACTAATTTCAGGTTGCATTTGTCACTTAGGTCAACCGCCATAGTACAAAGAGGTGGCCAACCTTTAGTACTTTCATGATAAACACAATCAGTGGCATCCCACCAGACTTCTACCACATAGATAAAATGTCCCTAAATCTCCTATATACATAGGGTTGTTCATCCTAGTCAGAATAAATAAGGTTAAGTATTCAGGGAAAAATAGAAAAATTTTCAAAAGTTTCAAAAGTTTATGGGTATAATGTTGAATCCAGTAACCCCTGGAAAATAGAGGTATCTCTGAAAGAATAAGAATGTGTTTAAATAAATCTGGAAAATTCGCCATCAATTGAAGTATAGTTGATTACCAAAGGTGATATGGTGCCAACCAAAGCAAAGAAGAAAAAAATGAAGATTAAATCTCCTCCGACAATAAATTAAATGAAGTCCATTGCTAGTAGTGAATAACCACACCCTTACTTCCAACACCTGCCAGTAATCGCATCTCTCTTATACACTTTTCGCACTCTCTCTAACGTTCACAATGTAACTAGAGTCATAAAAGAAATTCTAGATGATACGTGAAGGTCTACAGGTAGCATCCTCCAAGCTGGTAACTCCGGTCATCTATTTAACGTATACAGCGCCGAATTAACTGTCTCGTCCAAATCGAATCTTCGAATGAATCGAACTCCAGCTCACGCGATATTGTTAGAGTACTGACTAACGTCACAACACTCGTCGTAACAAACTAAGGCGAACCTTATCCTAAATCGTTCTATCTAACGTCTAACCTAAATACGTGCACCAAATCATCCTAACTTGTTTCAGTGACCATAACCTGTTGCTCTGATACCAACCTGTAACGCTCCCAACCAATAACAAATAAAATACCCGGTAACCCAGGGGAATTTTATAAAAATTCGGCATGAAGTATTCGTAAATAGGACTATCCACCTATTTTTCAATTTCACAATTCAACTGTATATACACTACGAAAATAAAGCTGCCTCAACCTGCAGCAAATAATTAAGAAAATAAACAATTAAGGAAATGATCTGCCCTGACTTGCAGCACCTAAACAATTAAGAAAAATAATTACCCTGACTTGCAGCACCCACACAATTAAGAAAATAACTAACAGTTTAACCTTGCTATATAACATTTTAAAACCCTACAATCAAGAAATAAAATTCATAATACGTACATTTCACTTTTACACTCAGAATCCATCTAATACACTTACAATTATAATTATCACTCTAAATACAACTTACAATCCTATAATCAAATACCACTTCCAACTTGTAATTGCCATTTACTATTTATTACTCGAATATTAAATCAGAATACAATACTAGTTATCAGAAACCCAACATGTAGTTCTTAACACGTATACGTCGATCAACTTGAACATATAAATAAAACAGGAGGGTTCACATCGCTTGAAAGATAAGTGAGGTATAGTAAACTTGCCTCAATACACGAAGTTTCCAGTTCCAATATCTCAATTCTTTACTCACTTTACATCGGTCTCCACTTCCTTATATATTGACCCCTTTTCGATCACACATCCGTCTTTCCTTTATCACTTGTCAGTCTCTACACGAGCACACTTGTCAATCTTGATAGTCCTCTCCTTCTTCTACATTTTATGTACACGTGCACTGGCTCTTAGCCGGTCTCCTACTCGTACCTATATACAAATAAAGTACTATTTCAGTACACTTATAACCGTAATCGTCTAATCTTTTCTACCCAAACGCATCCTATAACGCTTTACACTTAACACATATAGTACATATTGGTTATACTCGTAAAATAATTTAGTACAATCAGATAAACCACATAAACACTTAGCACGTATTATGACTCGATAGCATATATTAATCACGTAAATATGAGTCACATATACTTTATCTAAAAAACATTTTTACACCCTATAATCCACATTTAATATTAAATAATTAAATAATAATAATAATAACGATATTTTTTAGGGCGTTATAAATACAAAGATAATTATAATTTAATAATGTAACTGCTTTATAACGGTAGAATGTAACGGGAGGAAAACAACGGGTGAAAACAATCTTTGATTGATTGTAATTTATTTTGTTGCATATATATATATATTTGGTAAGAAATAAAATAATAAAGTAAAATAGATTATTAAAATTTTATTTTTTTAAGATATTTGATTTTAATAAAATATCCAACAATCCCCCCACCCAAAATAAAATTTTAAGAAATAAATATTTATATAACAAATATAAAATGGAGCTCATTATATTATGTATTCAATACGGGTAGCTTCCGGCTTGGAACCCGCACCTAGTGACATTTGTCGCATTTTGAAGAAACTAAGTGGACTACGCTTGGAACTTGAATCTTTTAACCAAACATTGACAAAAGCACACATAATACGGAAAATCAATTGTTAGGGCTTGCGCTATAATGGCCATGCGCAATGACCGACTCATGAGAGTTTTAGAGATTTGCCCGTACCTCATAGTTGCAGCAACACAACTCCTCTCACGTAGGTAAGTCCTCAAAAGATACTAGTGAACGGAAAAGTACCTCGCAAATTCTACCTTAAGACTTATTAAGAGTGTAAATACTCAACCTTACCATTCACTGTATGAGTACTTCATCATCATAGGTATAACGACCTAGAATTTTTCACGATTTATAAATGTTTATTTAATTGTTAAATGTCGAAATGATGTGATTTATATGAAGAGTATAATTTTTGTGAAGTCAAGATATGTGTGAATTCATGTTTATGTGATTTTATGACAATTGGTATGTGTCGTATGTGCTCATAGAATTTTATTTGTATTTTTAGAGCATTAAAAGTATTTTTAAAGTGCATTTTCAGTCGTTCAAAAATCATATAAAATCATTGGAGTTGTTCTAAATCATGAAATCTTTTGCATTATCAATTTTGTGATATTAGTGAGTTATAAAAATTAGTGTGAGTATTTAATTGTGTGTTTTTGTATTTTAAAATGATTTAAAAAGTTTTATTTCTTTTAAATGTTCTTTATTTCAAAAATTCATACAAATTCATTTTTGACCAAAATATTATTTTAAAAATATGGGGATGCTTCTAATTTCATAAAATTAATTTTAAAATTTTCTAAAATTATTTTCACCCCATTTTCCTATTTTATTTCGATTTAAAATAGCTAAAAAATGAGTTTTTAAAATGTTAATTTCAGAAAATGGCCAAAAGACCATTTTGCCCCTGTGATATTATATCACCATCGCCTGTTCATTCTTCTTCTTGTTGCTGGTGAGTGTTCTCTCTCTCTCTCTCTCTCTCTCTCTCTCTCTCTCTTGTTGTCTCTACTCCTGCTCTCTCTCTCATATACTTGCAAGGTCAAAACTTCCTCTTTTGTCCGATCAAATTACATAATCGAGTTTCTCTCTTCATTCTCTCTCTTATGCTACCTCGTTTGTATGCAGTCGTGTATGTATATGTTTGGGTCGAGAGTTGTTACCATGGGTTCGATCCGAAATTTTGCTGGGTTACATGAAATTGATGCTCTATGATGATTTCTATTACTCATAATTTATTTTATCGGTGGAATCTTGAGGTTGGAGGTCCCCTAAGGGAAACCCCCGAGTTTCACCGCAACCGGTGATGAACTCCGGTGAACCGGTGGTGGCCAATGATGAATTTGAGGCCTACAAATTCTTATAAATTTTGTTTATGATGATTTAATACCTGCATGCGAGTTTCAATAATTTTTGGTGATGTTTTCTTAAATTTATTATTCGAATTATGTGATAAATCTGAAAAATTTGATTTGTTAGATTACAATTTGAATTATTCGAATAAATGTATGATTATGTAATATTGATATTAATTTCTGAGATATTTCCAAATTATATAGGCTGCATGTATGATTTTCGAATTTTATTGTTTAATTTAAATTTTGAGATATAATTGTGAATTATTCGGTTTAATATGAAATTATAGTTCTTGATTTATGCTTGTTGATTGATTATATGTGTAATCTCGAATAAAAATAATTGCATGTGTACATCTTAAATTATATATAAGGTAAATTCAAATTTCTTGATTAAAATAGGAATTATATGAATTGGTGATCTAATTCGAATTATTCGAATTTATGTAAGTTAATTATGGCTGGTATATGAAATAGAAATCCATTGGGAGTGTAGGCGGATTTATAATCCATCGGTTTGAATTGTGATTTGAGTTGGATGTTTTCCGACGGGATAGTCCATTTTATAAAGGAAACTCTGCCCGATTTTCGTGAGATTATAAATAGTAAATTGTATACTAGAATAGCATAACTGCTTATAATTTAGGTTTATCTGCTAAGTGTATAAGTGACCTATGTGATATGCATGTTCTTTGTGTTATGTGTCTAAGTGATTACTTAATTGCGAGATGATCTGATAAGTATATCAGGTATGTATAATATATGTTAAGTATTGACGCGTTATAATAATCGTTTGGGTAGAATAGGATTAGACGATTAAGATATATAGTATTCTAAAGTAGTGATTATGGTTTATGTAGATACGAAGGACGTAGGATCTAGCGGTAAAGGAAAAGCTAAGGTTGAGTATCAGTGACTGAGCTGTTAGCTGTTGCATTCTACCGGAGGCAAGTAACTCTGTCTTTTCTTGAAGTTTACATTCCTGAACTGATATATCCTATTGATTCAAGCATGCCTATCTTATACCATGTTGATCATAAATCTTTTTTAACATATCTATTAATGTAACCGGAATTCTGTTAACAACTGTTTCACAAGCTATAAACCCTAAAATAGCCTAATTCTTTTTAATTGCTTCTTGACCATATATGTCTTATGGCTTGCCATAATCATACCATATTGACTGACGGATAAACCATTGTTCTACTTGACCTATGTCTGTGATCAGTTAAACTTATGTTGACCCTAAAAACATATAAACTACTTTACGACCTACATACTGATTCAAGAACTCAAATAATCTTAATAATATTCCTTAAACTTGAAATATGATCAATTGCCTTGATGCCTTTGAGTCTATATCTTCTTGATTCAGACTTATATCCCTATTTCGTTGATGTAAGAAAACCTAGTCAAATCCTTTGACTTTTATCATTGCAAATCAAAATGAGTTATTTTATTGAAATACTTTGAAGTTACTTAGACTGGGCTGATCTGTTATTAGAGAGTCGAAGGTACTTTGAAGTAAAGGTTTTTGATAGGATTAAGTATTAAAATGTTTTATGAAGTTAAAAAGAGTATTGCAAATCTTAATAGTTTTAAAAAGAAATTTTATAAAATGTTAGGAACTCCGTCTAAATGATTTCCACGGATTCCTGACGATTGGAGAAAGGGGGCGAACGGGTAATGCTGGTTTCGTCAATTTGTGTATGTTATAGTGTAGTTCTGGTTTGTCCAGTTCGACACCTTTATAGGCCAATGTATTGCCTCTTGGGAACCCAAGCTATCCTAATGAGAGGATTAATGTCCAGAGGGACTTTGTGTCCGGTATGGGGACTTTATGGGCTGATCACCCGTATTGTCTGTTATGAATAAAAACCTCCAATCAGTTTTCTTTAAGTGATGATTACTTTTAATTTACTATGAAATGAAACTGGTTTACCGATTGAAATGTCAATTGATTTACAAAATTTTGAATTAACTATTGTTATCCTGATTATCAGATAATACCCTGTCATTACCAAATGCCGGTATTTCTTTTACTGTATCCACCATCTTTAAGCCATATCTTGAATTACTGTCATCTTTTGTGATACCCTATTATACTATTTTCAGTTGAGATCTTTAGTTACTTGCTGAGCGTTGGCTCATTATTATTTTGTCTAACCCTTTTTATAGTAATCTAAGAATCATGGTCCGTACCTTTCAAACCGCGAGGAAGCACACTTACCGTGGACCTGAAGTGGTTCAGTTTGAGATAGCTCCCGAGGTAGATGCAATAGCAGCTCAGTGAGGAGATCCTTAGTTAGTTCTGAGAACTGGCAGTAGTACTTTTGAGAACTATGGTTTGTAATAATAATTGTGAATTGAATTCAGGTTTGTAATAATAAGTAGGTAGATGTTTGGCTTGCTTGTTTCATACCATTACCTGTGAAAGATCCAGGTTAGTAGAGTTGGGGCCAGTCAGCATGTTATATTTATATTTCCTTTTTAGGGTGTTTGCATCTAGTGTGTTTGTAACACCCCTATACCCAGAACCTAGAGGAATTTTATAAAAATTGGGCATGAAGTATTCGTAAATCGGACTATCCACCTGTAATATGACCCAAACCAAATTCCAATTTAAGAAATACAAATAAAACTTAATACACCAACAATTCCTCACCGAGGATCGATTCCAGGTTATAGTATGAAACAAGAATCTAATCAATACAAATTATTACAACTTCTATCCCTGCTCTAATACAAATTACTATACCATCTAATTCATAGCTCAAACCCAATCTGTGCTTACCCGCTCTAGCTCCGAAATCAATCCTGTATAGAATGCCTCATCGCTTTTATTCGCAGGGATAAATGTAGTAGATCATCCTTAAACCTAACTGTAAAGGGTTAGGTAAAACAAAGCAAGAGTGAGCCAAAGAGCGCTCAACAAGTATATAATATAGTGAACAACAATTTATGAAAATTCATTGATGAACAATATCAATGATCAACTATCTCAAGGGAATAAATCAATTCTCTTCATAAAATAAAACTTTCCATTTTTCTTTAAACCATAACTCTTTCTCAAAATATTTCTTTCCTTTGAACCATTCTATCATCAAAACATACTTTTCATAATTTTTTTTTTTAAAAAACATTTAAATATTTCTGATGAGTATTGCACACATGCACGTTTCTGTCAGGTACTGTTAGTATACGGGGACTTAGTCGAGCTCTGCTTGGATTTATTCGCATTCTTTGAGATATTTGCTTGTTTGTTGGTTTTGGTGAGTTTGAAGGGGATCTTCGCATTTTTCATATTAGTTGCATTCATGCATTGCATTGCATTAGGTTAAATAGATTTTGTGGGTACATTCTCTATAGGCCCTCACGAGACCTTACTCGTCCACTAGGGCTGCCTAGGGGTTTAAAGGGCTCGTTGCATATGCCAAATGCAACCGTGATCACCTACGGAAGTGGTACTAGTTAGTTAGTTAGTTGTAATTGTTTATGCTTGAGGACAAGCATCGGTTTAAGTTTGGGGGTGTGATAAGTGGATTTTATATCCACTTGGAACATTCCATATCGGCTTAAATTGGTGTACTTGGACTCAAGTTTGTGGTATTTTTGATGTGTTTTGCTTAAATGTGCAGGTTTGCAGGAATGTCGATTAGGGATGAATTTTCCGTAGTTTGGAGTTGATTTATGATATGGAATGAAGAACGGTGTTTTAATATCAACTACCAAGAGGGTTATGATTCAAGGAATTGAAGACGGAAAGTTCGTGCAAAAAGAACGGAAGAAAACGGCTCAAAAACGAAGAAAATGGAGGAAAATCAGCCTCAGGCAGGAATTATGTGCGCCTGGAGCGCGTAAATGCACCTGGAGCGCGTGGAACAGCAAGTTTGTGCGCCTGGAGCGCATAAACACGCGCCTGGAGCGCGTAAGGCCGACAGAAAATTCTGAAAATGTCTGTTTTGCCCCTATTTCGAATTCTAGTTGTATTTTTGGTACCCAAACCTATTTCTAATTGTATTGTAGGTTGTTTTTCTTGTTGG
Source organism: Saposhnikovia divaricata (assembly GCA_036435485.1). NCBI lineage: Eukaryota > Viridiplantae > Streptophyta > Magnoliopsida > Apiales > Apiaceae > Saposhnikovia > Saposhnikovia divaricata. The sequence continues at coordinate 40,851,384 of CM071601.1, read as the reverse complement.
GCAAGATATGTAGGCCTATAAATACACATCTTAGCCTTGTAAATTAGATCAATATTCATTGTAACTTAGAATTGCAAGGGAGAGAGTGGAAAAGGATTCAACGCTCGGTGACAAGCACGGATCTAGATCTACTTCATCTTTTGTATACGTTGAAACATAGATTTGTTTTCTCAACCCTTCGCTTTATTAATATTATTGTTCTTTTCTTTCATATCTTGTTAATTATCATGTTTTCATCAAATCCCATGACGATGAACGGTTCAATTATGAGCTAATCGTTGTCATGGGATTCTAACAGATTTATTTATGGAACTTAGTATCTTGATGCATTAAAGATCTGTGTGTGGTGTATATCTGATATCCTCGTATGGTTATGCTTAATAGATAGATGCGTCGCGAACATCTAAATTGCTAATCTCTTGTGAAGTGAAAGTGGATCTTGAGATTTAGAACTTGCCATGCTAGCATAGGTTCATAATTGTTTATCAATATGATTCGTGGTGTGAGATGAAATTACTTATACTACCCTATGTGATCTTAATGGATAACCTGCTCTTCAACCATTATGTTTTCAAATTCTATAGACATATAGGGTCTAAGCATAATTGGTGTCTATTCATCTTCTATCTCTTTTGTGGATGTATGTTTAGTTTGGTATGCGTATGCTGACAGGTATCGTATACTTGTTTCGTGTTATCCGATCAGATATCAAAACCATTGCATATAGAGATTAAAGGCATCAGATCTAAGTGAAGTAGATAATGAAGTTAGGATCCCATGTTTATTCTCATATTAGTAATTCGATTTCAATCTCATTAGTTACTTTAATTCTTAGTTTAATATTTGCATCCTAGTTTAATTTAGATAATCAACCCCAAATTAGTTATTTGTCTAGGCAGTGAAGTATAATCATACATTGGTGCATAGGTGCATTATTCTACTAAACAAAACCAAAATCAGTCTCTGTGGGAACGAACTTAATTTTATTCTATATTACTTGTGACCGCGTACGCTTGTGTGTATTAGTGTTAAAAGTTTTTGGTGCCATTGCCGGGGACTCAATGTTTTGTTTTATTAGTTTATGTGCTTGTCATTAGTGGTTGTTAGAGTTCACTGACTTGGATTGGTTACTTACACAGCTTGTTTGTTGGTGTGATTTTCAGGTACTTGAGCGTGTATGCGAACACGTTCGCAAAATCGTATGGATAATTTGGAAGACATTGATTTAGTTGCAGATAATAAAGGAGAGGAAGAACTTGAAACAACAGTTAAGATGGGTGATCGAATAGCAGCCGCAGAGGAGATTAAGGCTTTGAAGGATTATTCTCAGCCAAAGATTATGGACATCCAATCTAGCATTGTCAGGCCGGCTATCGCAGCCAACAATTTCGAAATCAAGCCTTGTACTATTCAGATGATTCAGAATTCAGTCCAGTTTGGGGGTGCTCTTATGGAGGATCCTAATATGCACATCCGGGATTTCATCGAGATCTGTGACACCTTCAAGTTTAATGGTGTGTCTGAAGATGCTGTAAAGCTGAGGCTTTTCCCATTCTCTCTCAGGGACAAAGCTAAGGGCTGGTTGCATTCTCTACCAGCAGGTTCTATCACTACTTGGGATGATCTTGCTCAGAAATTTCTTGTCAAATTCTTTCCAATGGCTAAAACTGCAGCAATTAGGAATGCTCCTACTCAGTTTAAACAGCAGTCTGGTGAAACTTTGTGTGAAGCTTGGGAATGATATAAGGAGATGCTGCGAAAATGCCCTCATTATGGTATGCCTGACTGGATGGTGATTGATTCTTTCTACAATGGGTTGGGAGCACAGACTAGACCCATGCTTGATGTAGCTTCTGGCGGAGCTCTATGGGCGAAGAGTTATAATGAGGCATATGAGTTGATTGAGATGATGGCTGTGAATGAATATCAGAATCCAACCCAGAGACTATCTCAAGGCAAGGTAGCAGGTATTTTTGAAGTGGATACAGCTTCAGCAATTGTAGTTCAGTTGAAGGCGTTGACTATGAAGGTGGATTCTCTTGCTAATTATGGAGTTCAACAGGTGGCTAGTGTTTGTGAGCTATGTGCGGGCGCACATGAGACAAGTCAGTGTGCTATCTCTTCTGAATCAGCACAGTTCGTTAGTAATTTCCAGAGACCTGCAGCACCAGTTCCAGCTACTTATCATCCAAGCAACAGGAATCATCCCAATTTTAGCTGGAGCAATAATCAAGGTGCTCAACAACCTTATCAGCAACAGTTTTAGGGACAGCAAGCGAAGCCATTCAATCAGGGCTATCAACAGCCATATGCTCCAAGGCCACAATATCAACCTCCGGGATTTCAGCAGCAACAGCCCCAGGCTAATGCGGGGCAATCTTCTAATGAAAAATCAGAAATGGATGAGTTGAGGATGATGATTAAAAGCCTGTCAGTTTCTTAAAAGACCTTAGAAAGCCAGATGGGACAGCTTGCAAGTGCCTTACTTAGTAGGCCACAAGGAACTCTTCCTAGCGATACGGAAGCAAATCCAGGTAGGAGAGACAACAAGGAACAGGTGAAGCCTGTGACTTTGAGATCGGGGAAGGTTACGAAGGACCCTAAATCAGCCGCTAAGGAAGATGAAGAAGTGCAGAATCAGCAAATTGAAAAATCTGCAGTGCCCGAGATTGAGAAATCTGACTTAGTAGATGATGAGATAGATAGTGAAGTAGAGACGAGCAAGGAACCTGATAAAGCTTCTCCGGAGCACTCTATAAAGAATACTCAGATCTATCCTCCACCTCCATATCCTAGAAGACTCCAGAAGCAACAGTTGGATAAGAAATTTGCTAAGTTCTTAGAGGTGTTCAAGAAGTTGCAGATTAACATTCCTTTTGCGGAAGCCCTTGAACAGATGCTGAGCTATGCCAAGTTCATGAAGGGTATTCTCTCTCGTAAATTGAAGCTCGATGAACTAGAGACCGTTGCTTTGATGGAAGAGTGTAGTGCAGTTCTGCAGCAGAAGTTGCCACCTAAACTTAAAGATCCGGGAAGTTTCACCATCCCATGTACTATTGGCAATCTTTCTTTTAGCAAGTGCTTATGTGATTTGGGGGCCAGCATCAATCTCATGCCCTTGTCAGTCTATATGCAACTTGGTCTACCGGAACCAAAGCCTACCAACATCTCTTTGCAGTTGGCTGATCATTCAGTTACATATCATAGAGGCATAGTGGAGGATGTTTTGGTGAAAGTTGACAAACTCATATTTCCTGCTGATTTTATTATCTTGGATTTTGAGGAAGATAAGAAGATTCCCATAATCTTGGGAAGACCGTTCTTGGCTACAGGAAGGACCTTGATCGATGTGTAGAAAGGGGAACTCACGATGAGGGTGCAAGACCAGAATGTCACTTTCAATGTCTTTAATGCAATGAAATTTCCCTCAGATGAAGAAGAATGCTTGAAGGTGGATTTGGTTGATTCTGCAGTTACTATGGAAATGGAGCAGTTGCTTAAGTCAGATTCTTTGGAAAAAGTTTTAGTTGGTGACTCTGATTTTGAAGATGAGGAAATAGCCGAGCAACTTCAGCAGCTAAATTCAGCTCCTTGGAAAAGGAGATTTGATTTGCCTTTTGAATCTCTTGGGTTAGTAGAACTTAAAAATTCGGAGGGGCGTCTGAAACCATCTATTGAGGAAGCTCCTACACTTGAACTCAAACCACTTCCGGAACACTTGAGGTATGCTTTTCTTGGTGATGCATCTATATTACCTGTTATTATTGCCTCTAACTTGTCAGCTAGTGCGGAAGAAAAGCTCTTGCAAATTTTGAGGGAGTTCAAGTCGGCAATTGGTTGGACCATAGCAGATATCAAGGGTATCAGCCCTTCTTATTGCATGCACAAAATTCTGCTAGAGGAAGGAGCTAAGCCTACTGTTGAACATCAGCGAAGACTTAATCCTATCATGAAAGAGGTGGTGAAGAAGGAAATTCTAAAGTGGTTAGATGCGGGTATTATCTATCCTATCTCGAACAGTTCTTGGGTGAGTCCAGTGCAATGTGTGCCAAAGAAAGGTGGCATGACAGGTGTTGCTAATGAAAAGAACGAGCTCATCCCTACTCGGACAGTCATGGGATGGAGAGTGTGCATGGATTATCGGAAGCTCAACAAAGCCACAAGAAAAGACCACTTTCCTCTTCCATTCATTGATCAGATGCTAGATAGATTGGCTGGTCACGAGTATTATTGTTTGCTTGATGGTTATTCCAGATATAATCAGATTTGCATCGCTCCGGAAGATCAAGAGAAGACTACTTTCACATGTCCTTTTGGCACTTTTGCTTTTCGTCGAGTTTCCTTTGGACTTTGTGGTGCTCCTGCTACTTTTCAAAGGTGCATGATGGCTATTTTCTCAGACATGATTGGCATGAATGTGGAGGTTTTTATGGATGACTTCTCAGTTTTTGGTACTTCATATGATGAGTGCTTGCATAATCTTGGCTTGGTATTGAAACGTTGTGTGGAGACTAACTTGGTGCTTAATTGGGAAAAATGTCACTTTATGGTGCAAGAAGGAATTATTCTTGGGCACAAGGTATCTGGTAAGGGGCTTGAAGTGGATAAGGCTAAGGTGGAGACAATCGAAAATCTTCCTCCACCTATCTCTGTTAAAGGAATTCGCAGTTTTCTTGGTTATGCGGGGTTCTATCGGAGATTCATTCAAGACTTCTCGAAAATCTCTAAACCTTTGTGTAACTTGTTGGAGAAGGACGTTCCTTTCAAGTTTGATGATTAGTGCCTTGCAGCTTTTGAACTCTTGAAGAAGAAGTTGACTACTACACCAGTCATTACCGCACCTAAGTGGGAGGAACCGTTCGAACTTATGTGTGATGCTAGTGACTATGCTGTTGGAGCTGTGCTTGGTCAAAGGAAGGATAAAATTTTTCATGTGGTTTACTATGCTAGTAAAACCCTCAATGATGCACAGCTGAACTACACTACTACGAAAAAGGAGTTGCTAGCAGTTGTCTATGCTTTTGAGAAATTCAGATCTTATTTGCTTGGTACACGGATCATGCTGCTATTCGATATCTCATGTCAAAGAAGGATTCAAAGCCTAGATTGATTCGTTGGGTGCTTCTTTTGCAAGAATTTGATGTGGAAATCAAGGATAGGAAAGGCACGGAAAATCAAGTAGCAGATCATCTCTCACGCTTGGAGGATCACGGTAAGGATGCGCATAACAAATCTCTTATTAATGAATCTTTTCCAGATGAGCAGCTTTTTGGAGTGCAAGATGAAGAGCCATGGTTTGCAGATTTTGTGAACTATTTGGTGAGCAATGTGATTCCTCCAGATCTTTCAAAAGCTCAAAGGAAGAAGTTTCTACATGATGTGAAGTGGTACCGTTGGGATGAGCTGTTTCTGTTTAGACAAGGAGCAGATCAGATGATCAGACGTTGCATTCCTTATAGTGAGGCAGAGAGTGTTTTGAGAGATTGCCACTCAACTGTTTATGGTGGTCATTATGGTGGAGAAAAGACAGCAGCTCGTGTGCTTCAAGCAGGTTTCTATTGGCCTACCTTGTTTAAGGATGCTCATCAATTTGTGATGAGTTGTGATCGCTGTCAAAGGGTGGGTAATATTTCTAGGAGGAACGAGATGCCTCTTAGTACGGTTCTTGAAGTTGAGGTTTTTGATGTGTGGGAATTGATTTCATGGGTCCGTTTGTTTCGTCATGCAACAATCAGTACATCTTGTTAGCTGTGGACTACGTGTCTAAATGGGTCGAGGTTAAGGCATTGCCGACCAACGATGCTAAGGTGGTACTGAATTTTCTTCATAAGCAAATTTTCACGCGTTTCGGGACACCACGTGCTATAATTAGTGATGAGGGGCACACTTCTGTAATCGTCAGTTTACTATGTTGATGGCGAAGTATAATGTGACGCATCGTGTTGCCACTGCTTATCACCCTCAAACTAATGGTCAAGCAGAAGTTTCTAACCGAGAGATCAAGAGAATTCTAGAGAAAGTGGTGAATCCGTCTCGTAAGGATTGGTCATTGAAGTTGGATGAAGCTGTATGGGCGTACAGAACTGCCTACAAAACTCCTCTAGGTATGTCTCCGTTTCAGTTAGTTTATGGGAAAGCATGTTATTTGCCTGCAGAGTTGGAAAATAAGGCATATTGGGCGTTGAAGAAATTGAATTTAGATATCACGGCTGCGGGTGCAAAACGGTTGCTTCAATTGAATGAACTTGAGGAATTTCGTGAGCAAGCTTACGAAAATAACAAAATGTATAAGGAAAAGGTCAAGAGGTGGCATGATAAGAGGTTGATGCCCAAGGCTTTTGTACCGGGTCAACAAGTATTGTTATTTAATTCTTGCCTCAAGCTTTTTCCGGGAAAACTCAAGTTGAGGTGGTCGGGTCCATTTATTGTCAAGACGGTGTATCCACATGGAGCTATTGAAATTTATGAAACAACATCGGATTATGCTTTCAAAGTGAATGGACAGAGGTTGAAGCATTATTATGGAGGTTCGTTTGAACGTGAGAAGGTTTCCGCCATCTTGGCGTCGATGTGAATGAACGGAAGAATGTCAAGCTAATGACATTAAACGAGCGCTTCTTGGGAGGCAACCCACACTACAAAAAAAGTGGTTTTATGCGACGAGTTTATACGGCAGTTTATTTTGACTATCGTATAAGTCGTCATATATAATATTTTATACGATGGATTATTTTGACTGTCGTATCTGTGTAATATATATGCAACGCAATAATTTTACCGTCGTATATGTGTAAATATTAAAATACATAAATTATATTTACGACGGTACTTTAGATTCCGTCGTATATAGTTTTATTACTTAGCACCAAAATGTTTCCCCAAAAATTAATCTTCGCGGTCTCTACTTTTTATTTCCCCCAAATTAAAACAGTTTACCAAAAATTAATCTTCGCGGTCTCTACTTTTTATTTCCCCCAAATTAAAACAGTTTACCCTAAATTCACTTACGCCTCCATCTCTCGTCTCTGTATCATCTCTCGTCTCTCGTCTCTGTATCATCTCTCGTCTCTCTATCATCTCTGGTCGCAGCATCTCTCTGTCATCTCTCAGCTTCTCTATCATCTTAATAGGTTATTGTCTTCTCTATCATCTCTCGTCATTTACCCTAAATTCAATTTACCCTAAATTGAATGCTCTATGTTCTATAATGCTCTATGTTTGCTCTGAATGTTTGAATGTTAACCATATATCAAACATATGTTTGTATCTGTATCAAATAAATATATCAAACATAATCGTATGTATGTATACCATTGTGTCTGTGTGTGTCAGTTCAAGTAATTTGTATATATAATCGTAGGAGTTGAAGTAAAAATGCCTCTGCCTTTTGCTTGTAAAGTGCAATATGTGCCTCTTTTTTTGTATATATAATCACAATAGCCCTGTTGAAATTATTATATATTTTTTGTACCTGCCCCTATTTTTTATGTGTAATATGTGGTATCTGCCTCTGCCTTTTACTTGTAAAGTGTAATTAAATTGCTAGTGTAAATTTTTAACGTTTTGGTTCCTCGTAGGTTAATAATGTCTAATATAGATAAGAGTTGGATTAATAGTAATAATAGAGCATCACATGAGTATATCTCCGGGGTAGAATTGTTTTTGGAATTCGCATATTCAAGTAAGTCTCCTGGAGATAAAATTCTATGTCCATGTCGAGATTGTTCTAATCGGTATTATCAAGATCAAGAAACTGTAAGAACACATTGTGTTGTGGTTGGGTTTGAGAAATGCTACACAAATTGGACCTCTCACGGCGGAGAAACACACAAAAACGTGCACATATCACATGGTCAAAATAATATGTCTGAACATGAAGACATTCACGGAGATGCAAATGATGACATTAAAAGAATGGTTTATGAAGGTTTAGGCATTCCAAGCATGAACGAGCGACGACCCGAGATCAGTGAGGTGGTACAATGTGATGAAACAACGACCACGTTTTTAAAACTTTTGAGGGCTGCTGAAACAGAATTATGGGAAGGATGTGAGGAGTTTACGACTCTCTCTTTTATTACCGAGCTGTTGCACCTAAAGGCCATTTGTAGATGGTCAAATTCATCCTTCACTGGTTTACTAAAGCTATTAAACCGTGCAATGCCAAAATCTTCTAAGTTACCAAGTTCATTTAATGATGCCTTTAAAATGACTAGAGACTTGGGATTCAGTTACCAGACATGGGATGTATGTATTAATCATTGCATGTTGTACCGCAATGAAAATGAAAAGCTCGATAAATGTAAGATCTGCGATGAGTCAAGATATAAACATGGCGATGGTGAAAAGAAGAGCAACCGAAAAGATGCGAAAAAGATGTGGTATTTTCCTCTTAAACCAAGATTGCAAAGAAAATTCTTGTCTTCTAAAACAGCAGATCTCATGCGATGGCATTTTGATGATAGAGTGGATGACGGTGTTTTAAAGCATCCTGCTGATTCACGTGCTTGGAAACATTTTGATGAAAGATTTCCGGATTTTGCAAGTGATGCTCGTAACGTAAGGTTGGGGTTAGCATCTGACGGATTTAATCCATTTAGGACTATGTCAATTTCTCACAGTACATGGCCTGTCGTACTCATTCCATACAATCTGCCACCTTGGTTGTGCATGAAACAAGGTAATTTCATTTTATCTGTACTCACCCAAGGCCCAAAGGAACCAGGTAACAAAATTGATGTATATCTACAGCCTTTAATCGAAGAGTTGAAAGAATTATGGGAAGATGGTGTTCAGACTTATGATGCATCAAAAAATGAGATGTTTACTTTACGAGCGGCTTTAATGTGGACAATAAACGATTTCCCTGGATATGCAAACTTGTCTGGATGGAGTACAAAAGGGGAATATGCATGTCCGACATGCAACAAGAGACCACAAGGCCAATGGTTGAAACATAGTCGTAAATGGTGTTATATTGGACATAGGAGATTCTTACCTTATAATCACAAGTTTCGCAGGGACAAGAAAGCATTTGATGGATCACGTGAAGTTAGAACAAAACCAAAATGTCTTTCGGGTGTTGAAATACTACAACAGGTGGAGAATATTGAAAATGAGTACAAAATACAAGACGTGCTAGGGAAGAGAATCAGATTACAAAGGGAAAAGCATCAAGCCAGAGCCGAGAAAAGAAAGATCTGTAAGCTGCCTAATAATTGGAAGAAAAAAAACATTTTTTTTGAATTACCTTATTGGCAACATAATCTTGTTCGCCATAATCTTGATGTTATGCATATTGAGAAGAATGTGTGTGACAATTTGTTATATACATTCTTGAATACATCAAAATCAAAGGACAATCTGAGGTCCAGGTTGGACCTTCAAGAAATGAATATTCGGACATCATTGCAGCCACAACCCAAGGGATCTTCTAAAAGTGTCTTACCTCCGGCTCAATTCACATTGAGTAAAGAGCAGAAAGAGACGTTTCTTAAGGTGTTGAAGCAAGTCAAAGTCCCCGATGGATATTCTTCGAACATATCAAGATGTGTGCACTTGGATGAAAGTGCTATGTGGGGATTAAAAAGTCACGACAGCCACATTTTACTACAGCAACTCCTTCCATTGCTTGCTCGAAAAACATTGCCACCTGATGTTGTTAAGACTTTAATTGAGTTGGCAAATTTTTTCAGACAACTATGCTCAAAAACTAATACAGTAGCTGAATTGGAAGATATAAATGGTCGTATACCTCTTACACTTTGTCAACTTGAAAAGATATTTATACCTTCTTTTGTTGATGTCATGGAACACCTTCCCGTGCATCTAGCCGAAGAGGCGCTCTTGTGTGGCATCGTACTTTTTCGTTGGATGTATCCAATTGAAAGATATTTTCTCACATTAAAACTTTATGTGCGTAATCGTACCCATCCAGAGGCGTCAATTGCTAATGGATATATTGCAGAAGAATGCATGACCTTTTGTTCTCGATATCTAAAGGATGTTGAGACAAAACTGAATCATCCTGGAAGAAATGATGATAGAGGCAATATTAGTGGCCTTTCTGTGGGAAAAGTTGAAGATATATCTCTAGACTACGTCACAAGAACACAAGCTCACAGATATATCTTATTTAACACGGAAGCAATAGCGCCATACATAGAGTAAGTTGAATCATCTCGTAATTAAGTCCTGTTTTTGTAGAGCTAAGCCAGTGTATGTAGTAGATTTAAGTTAGTGTATATACATTCTGATAATTATTTGTTGATTTACAGAATGCATTTAGCACACCTAAAGAGGACAGTTCCTCGTAGTCAGTCACATCGAATTCAGATAGAGCATAATCTGAATTTTGATACATGGTTCAAAGACTATGTAAGTAAATATTTCTTATGATAATTTATAAATTATGTATACAAGCCAATCAAACTGATCATACATCGTCTTCTATATTTTTTCCAAGGTATGCACGACAAAAGATGCAATACCAGATGATGTCAAGTTGTTGGCATTAGGACCGCACATGGATGCCAGGAGGTGTAAAGGATATATAATAAATGGTTTTCGTTTCAGAATCAAAGAGGTCGATTTAAAAAGAAAAAGCCAAAATAGTGGTGTTATGCTAAGTACAAGTGTCACTAGCTTTGCGAGTCGGAAAGATATTAATCTTGTTACCGGTGACATGAGCTTTTACGGGGAGTTGAATAATATTATTAAGATACGCTATAGTAATTCGGTCAGGTTTACCTTATTCAAATGTAACTGGGTGGACCATCGCACCGGTTTAGTGAATGATCCATTTAAGTTTACTCTAGTAAATTTTAAACATGTGCTTAAGGAAAATCGGGTTAGTGATGAACCTTTTATATTAGCAACTCAAGCAACATTGCATTGATAAGATGGGTGACCAGTGGAGGGATTGGAAATGTCGTATAAAAAAGGATAATTATTATGCATATGATACTGATGAAAACAGACTAGCTCATTGTCCAAATGGTGTTGTCGAGAGTTAGTGGCGTGTGCTGGTATCTATGTGAGGAAGAGAAGATGTACAGGTAATTAAATTTAAAAGCAATTGAGGTCATTGGTTGTTACCAGGTAATAGAGAAATGGGTATTTAACATTATAGTACCACTTCAAACAATAGAAGTAGATGTACCTAATTAGTGTTGTATTTTCAGAAAAAAGCACAAACTAATAAGGAGAATCGATCAAAAGAAGATTGTTTGCATCATACTGGCAAGAAACCATTCGCTGTGCTAAAGAAAGAGGTATGAAGGAAAGCTTTTTATTGCATTTCTAACTATATATGTACTCAAATCCATTATTTTGAGATGTTAATTTCTTATTTGTTAAAGAGGGCTGTCGAGGGGAAGCCTACTGACCGACTTAGCATGTTTATTGCCTCTCGTGAAGGTGCGAAAGATCTTACTACACAACGCATGATAGTAAGTATTCTACTAATATATAAAGCAATTTTTAAAGTCTGACTGAGTTGAAAATAATTATTTTATGCTCTTTTTACATGCTTTTTGTTTCTAACTTTTGAATTTATGATTACAGCGCAAGCTTGAGGTTTGTAGAGATGAACTGAAAGAAGCTAACAAGGATACTCCTGAAGAACTTGAAAATTTATTTATTGAAAAATTTGGTGAAGATAAACATGGACGAATGCGTTGCTTGGGACGTGGTATTACGCCAACTATGGTGTATGGCAGAAAGCGTGGAGTATCAACTGCAGCTGAAACTGTTGCAACAGTTCGCACGGAATTCGAGGAAAAACTTGAGTTACAAAAGCAAGAAATAGAGACTCGCATTCAAGCCGAACGAGAAGCAACTAGGATAGAAATGGGGTTGCGAATGGAATCCTTTAAAAAAGAACTGCTCTCTCAACTACAATCTGAAACAGGTAAATATATAACTATATATATATCCTTTAATGCCAAAATATATTTATATCTATTACTTGGGGTACAAAATAAGGACATTACAGCTAAACTACAAGGCAGTAAACTCTCAGCTATATCTATTTTTACCAAGCATGGATATGATATTATGCTTGTGATCCAAGGCAGTAAACTTCTTTTCATGAATAGCTTTTTAATTTCACACAGCTTAAGATCAACCACTAGTTGTCTGTCTGAACTCTCAGTCAGTACCTAAAGATAAATGTTATGAATGAGTTGCCATATAAAAGCAGTAAAAATTTTAATCATCTTACTTTGCATTACCTAACCCTTACAGTACCTAGAAGCTGTTTCTATAAATTTGCATCTTACTTTGCATTACCTAACCCTTACATCTTTTGTCGAAATATTCACATTTCATACTATGACCTAGACATTAGTTGATCATAAAATATATTTGTGTAATAGTAGATCTGCATTACAGCCAATAGTGTCAATAAACTACACGATCATGTAGACGGTCTGTGATGGCCTTGATGGACACAAATATCTAATCACCCTTTTGTATGTCAAGCAGGAAGAACAGAACAGGCTCATCTTAGGTTCTAGTACATTTGTTTGATACGTTCATTCCATAATATTCTTGTTACAATCATTTATTTGCAGTTTTCTTTTGAGAATTTTGATTTCAATTATGCTCTGACTTTTCACCTGTGTGTAGGGTTCTATTAGACCGTCTACATGTGCTTACATTACGATAAGTATAGTACAAATCCTAGTGCTTACATTGAAAGTATAAGTTTGTCTACTTTATGCTGTTGCATTATTATATATTGGTGTACTGCATTTTGAGTAACATTCATTAGAGGATATGTTTTTTGTTCTACTGTTCCATGTTTCCTGGAAATGTGATTTTGCCAAATATGGTTTAAGGAAGCTCTGCCTTAGCTACCTGAAAAGTACTATATCATATCCTATAATGCCAAAATATATTTATATCTATTACTTGGTGCAGTGCATGTGCAGCGAGTGTGCCAAGATCCTACGGTTCCAAACCAAGAAGTGTCCGATTTGCAAACAACCAATCCAGAGGCAGAGGCTACTGGCGCATTCAGAGGCAAAGGCAAAGGCACCCTATAAAAGTTGATGAACTATATTTTGGCACATTCCAGAGGCAAAGGCAGTTGGCGCATTCAGATGCTTTTGTTTCATTAAACTTGATGATATTTTGGTCGTTTTTCTATATTTCAGTAAAGTACTATGCCAATGAACAAGGCTTTTGTTTCAGTGAAGTACTACATTTTTCTATATTTTGTTTAAGTGAAGAACTATGATATTACTAGCTAGCTACTTGAATACTTGTAAACTTAATTAATGAAGATATTAGTTTTTATATTTTTGTTGGGCTTGAATATAATATATGTTATGGTTATTAGCAGAATTTAATATCAATAATTAGATTTCTAAAAAAAATCTATATAACCTGGACATGTTATTAAGGTACTAACAGGCCGCATATATTATATTGTTTGCAACAAAGTTTTCTGTCGCATAAATATATATGCAACGAATATCCGACCGTCGTAAATGATAATTGCAACAACTACCAAATACCGTTGTATATTCTACATAACACACAACAATCTGTGGCATATCTTATATACGACAGATGGTCAAACTCGTAATATAAAGTATATACGACGGGTTTTTCCTTCATAAATACTATATACCACAAGATTTTATCCGACGAACAAATTCCATCGTATATGGCGTCGTAAATAATATATGCAACGAGTTTAGGTCTATTTGCGGCACATATTTCCGTCGCATAAAACAACAGATTTTGTAGTGCCAAGTGCTTTTGTATATTTTGTTATTCTTTTTTTTTTCAAAAAAAAAATTGTGAACATTAACTTTACGCGCTCCCAGCGCACGTATACGCGTCTGCAGCGCGCAACCTCCCTGCCCAGCACGTTTTTTTGGACTCAAAACACCCAAAATTCATATCCTTTACACCAAATTCTATTCCTATCTCCTAATTCAATCCTAAATCAAAACCCCAACATATCCTACTCCTATTTCATCTCCAAATCCAAGCCTAAATTCATACCTACATCTCCTATATATACATATACCCCTAAATACTTACAACTCCTCTCTACAATCAAAGATTTTTCAAGCTTCATCAATTTCAAGAGTGTGAGAGGCTTAATTCCAACTCTTGGAGATTAATTGTTGCAAGTATACCTCTACAATTCGTGGGTAATGATCTAAACTCTCTTTGTTATTAAGTCCGAATTGTCTTCTTACTAATTTAGTGGAATTTCGAATTTTGGGGTTTGTTTTGTTCTTGGTTGGAGATTGTTGTTGGGTGATTATTGTGTGATATTGTTATGGCTTCTAAAAGGCAACGATTAGTGGGTAGTAGTAGTGGTACTCGTCCGACTTTGATGAGGATTCGAACTCGGGAGGTGAGATGGAGAAATTTGTATCTCCGGAGGCCGAGGCGGAGTTTACTCGGTTGTTAGAAAAGGGGGTTGTTAGGGAGAGGATGTTTTTACCAACAAAGTCGGTTGAGATGCGTGATATGATTCGAGAGAGGGGATGGGCTTATTTTTGTGAGTTTGCCAATGATGAGGTGACTGTTGATAGGGCCATTTTTCTTTGGGGGCTTCTTAAAGGTGAATACATTGATCTTGGTTATGTGCTTAATCAGGGTATGCTCAGATTTATGGGAACCACAGTGGGTAGTATGCCTTATGCATCGATTGTTGCGAGGTTGTGTGAAGTGGTGGGAGTGAAGTATTATGATGATGAGCCTATTCAGACAGTCATGGGCCCTATTGATGATAATACAATTGAACGGATGTCGGATTGGGATGGAGGAGTTCCACATCCGAGGGGGCTTGGTTATGATGTTCGTGGTGTTGGCACTAGTGTTCAGGGAGCGGGCGCTCCGCCACGTGCACCGAGAGTTGATAGAGCTGAGGGTTCAAGAGCAGCTCCACCTTAGGGTATGGTGGATATGGCAGTTCTGGATAATTACTTTCACGGCATGACTCGTAGGTTGGATTCTATGACTAGGAGGATGGATGCTATGCATGTTAGCAGCCGACAATATTCCGAGGACATGGCCGTTGCATTGGATGCAGCTTTTCAGTCACCAGGTACAGCAGTACAGTGGCCTATTTTTGGAGCGCGGACTCAGTATCCACCAGATTCACCCGAGGAGGGTGATGACTCTGATGAGTAGGTATGTTTTCTGCTATCCCTCGTATTTACTTCCATTTAATGAGGGCATTGAATATTTTAAGTTTGGGGGTGATTTGGGGGATTAGTAGTTGTATTTGTTGTTATATTATGTGTTCAGATAGGATATCATGCTTTGCATATTAGGAGTAGTTCATGCATGTATGTTTGTATTATCTACGTTTGTTTCATGTAGGACATATTGTTTTGTTTTTTATTTCTCGTAAACCATGTGAGTTCATTCTAGTTGCATTTTCATGGCATGCATATTTCATGATCCCTTAGGACGAGCTGATTCTGATTGATAGGTAGATGTTTATTTGAGTGTGGTGATGAGGAGTAGAGGGCTGATTTATAGTTCCTAGGAATTGACTTGCATGTTACGGGAACAAAATTTTTACACAAACTCATTGGGTGCTTTTGGGCTAGGTTAGGGTCATGCTTGTTTGGATGCTTTGAGATTTAATCACCTGATTATATTTAGAATTTTCGTTATTCCCTTGATAGCGTAGGAGCACTTAAGTCTAAGTTTGGGGGAAACCAGGGATTTCATGCTAATAATTGTCAATAATGGCTAGGTGTCAAATGGCTAGTAGCCGGCTCATAGTTATATGAGTAGTCTAGGGTTGGAAATGAGAAAGGCTCATTCTAGATGGCATGCATAAAAAAAATCAGAAAAAAAAAGAAAAGAAAAAAAAAGTCAATAAGTTAATTGTTTATATGCAAAATTAACCAGAGTGAGCTCTTTAATACTCGAGCAATTAAGTTCGCGGGGACTTTGTGCCTAGTGGCCTAAGGCTTTTTATAGTCTGGGATCCACTAACCCAACGCTCGCTACATGGGTATTATTGTATAAGCCTTTAGGGGTCTCATTCATTGCACGGTTAAATAAGCATGCGTATTGTATATAGTGTCGTAGTAATAAAGCATGAATTCCTGGCTAACTTGAATAAGGATGGAGGTGTTCCTAGGTTATGAAGTGTCTGCAGTCTATTCTATTTATAAACCTGTGATTGTCTTGGCGAAGGATATGTATGATTTTTGACCTAGTTTTGGAAGTATTTCTGATGAGTATTGCACACACACACGTTTCTGTCATGTACTGTTAGTATACGGGGACTTAGTCGAGCTCTGCTTGGATTTATTCACATTCTTTGAGATATTTGATTGTTTGTTGGTTTTGGTGAGTTTGAAGGGGATCTTCGCATTTTTCATATTAGTTGCATTCATGCATTGCATTGCATTAGGTTAAATGGATTTTGTGGGTACATTCGCTATAGGCCCTCACGAGACCTTACTCGTCCACTAGGGCTGCCTAGGGGTTTAAAGGGCTCGTTGCATATGCCAAATGCAACCGTGATTACCTACGGAAGTGGTACTAGTTAGTTAGTTAGTTGTAATTGTTTATGCTTGAGGACAAGCATCGGTTTAAGTTTGGGGGTGTGATAAGTGGATTTATATCCACTTGGAACATTCCATATCGGCTTAAATTGGTGTACTTGGACTCAAGTTTGTGGTATTTTTGATGTGTTTTGCTTAAATGTGCGTTTTCATGAATGTCGATTAGGGATGAATTTTCCGTTGTTTGGAGTTGATTTATGATATGGAATGAAGAACGGCGTCTTAATATCAACTACCAAGAGGGTTATGATTCAAGGAATTGAAGACGGGAAGTTCGTGCAAAAAGAACAGAAGAAAACGGCTCAAAAACGAAGAAAATGGAGGAAAATCAGCCTCGGGCAGGAATTATGCGCGCCTGGAGCGCGTAAATGGGTGCCTGGAGCGCGTGGAACAGCAAGTTTGTGCGCCTGGAGCGCATAAACACGCGCCTGGAGCGCGTAAGGTCGACAGAAAATTCTGAAAATGTCCGTTTTGCCCCTATTTCGAATTCTAGTTGTATTTTTGGTACCCAAACCTATTTCTAATTGTATTGTAGGTTGTTTTTCTTGTTGGGCAAGATATGTAGTCCTATAAAAACACATCTTAGCCTTGTAAATTAGATCAATATTCATTGTAACTTAGAATTGCAAGGGAGAGAGTGGAAAAGGATTCAACGCTCGGTGACAAGCACGGATCTAGATCTACTTCATCTTTTGTATACGTTGAAACATAGATTTGTTTTCTCAACCCTTCGCTTTATTAATATTATTGTTCTTTTCTTTCATATCTTGTTAATTATCATGTTTTCATCAAATCCCATGACGATGAACGGTTCAATTATGAGCTAATCGTTGTCATGGGATTCTAACGGATTTATTTATGGAACTTAGTATCTTGATGCTTTAAAGATCTGTGTGTGGTGTATATCTGATATCCTCGTATGGTTATGCTTAATAGATAGATGCGTCGCGAACATCTAAATTGTTAATCTCTTGTGAAGTGAAAGTGGATCTTGAGATTTAGAACTTGCCATGCTAGCATAAGTTCATAATTGTTTATCAATATGATTCGTGGTGTGAGATGAAAATACTTATACTACCCTATGTGATCTTAATGGATAACCTGCTCTTCAACCATTATGTTTTCAAATTCTATAGACATATAGGGTCTAAGCATAATTGGTGTCTATTCATCTTCTATCTCTTTTGTGGATATATGTTTAATTTGGTATGCGTATGCTGACAGGTAGCGTATACTTGTTTCGTGTTATCCGATCAGATATCAAAACCATTGCATATAGAGATTAAAGGCGTCAGATCTAAGTGAAGTAGATAATGAAGTTAGGATCCCATGTTTATTCTCATATTAGTAATTCGATTTCAATCTCATTAGTTATTTTAATTCTTAGTTTAATATTTGCATCCTAGTTTAATTTAGATAATCAACCCCAAATTAGTTATTTGTCTAGGCAGTGAAGTATAATCATACATTGGTGCACAGGTGCATTATTCTACTAAACAAAACAAAAATCAGTCTCTGTGGGAACGAACTTAATTTTATTCTATATTACTTGTGACCGCGTACGCTTGCGTGTATTAGTGTTAACACGGGTGATCAGCCACGTAAAGTCCCCATCCCTTTGAAATTGGGTTCCCAATTAGGCAACACATTGGCCTTTAATGCTGGACTAGGACCACCCTAGCCTCTTACGCTAAATAAAAGTGCTGGACTAGGACCACCCCAGCCTCTTACGCTTTTCAAATTTATAAACAAATTTATTATTAAGAATTTAAAACATTTCACTTTTCATTCCTTAAACTCACTGATAACAGATCAGCCCAGTATAAGGAATTTTAAAAATATCTTTAATTAATTAGTCCATTTTAATGAGTGACAATAAAGGATTAAGAATCGAGGAAGTATCCAATATAAGGAATCATAAGCAGTAAAGCAATAAGATTAAAATAAACATGGCATGGTTCACAAGACTGAATCATATATAACAAGGAAACATAAACCAATTAAAGAATGAAGCAATTATTAAGATTCTAGAAATTTGACAACAATTATAAAGAAATTAAGGAATGAAATGATCTGAAGTTCAACAATAGTTTTGAGTACTGTACAAGCTATAACCACTTATTTCAAGGATTATCAATTTATAAAATTATGCTGTAAAGTTTGAACAAACAGAATAGATTTAAATATATTAAAATGAAGATTTAAGAAATTCTCAATTATCCAAGGTCTCACTCCTGTCGGCTAAGCACTCATAGGCTTTAGCCGCCAGAATCGGCATGACAATAATGAGTTTGAATAATTAAGAAGATCTCAATTCATTCTCAGTTTTAACCGTCACTGAGCAACACATGCCTCAACAACAGTATAAACCTCGAATTAGTTTACAATAATTTAAAGAAAATTTCTCTTTGAAAAATATTAATAAAGATGAGGAATATTGAAATAAATTAATTTTAAAAGAATTCAACACCTGAACAATAGGTGAGGAAAATAAACAATGACAGAATAATTTGAGAATGAGTGTTTGTAAATTAATAGAAGAAAAATGTCACTGGAAATAAAAATTAAAGGTATAAGCACTAGCAAAAAGATCTGAAAGGAACATTGTATATTTAACAGAACAGGTTTCCAATTATCCAGAATAAATATGAAGAATACAGTTGCTTGCAAGAAGGAATTTCGAAAGAACAATAAATAATACAAAAAGTTTCACATCACTTGAACAATAAGTGAGGGATAGTAAACTTGCCTTCATATAAGAAGTTTCCAATTTCCACATATCGACTCTTCATTTAATTTACATCCATCTCTACTTCTTTATACGTTGACCTTTATTCGATCACACGTCCGTCTTTATTTTATCACTTGTCAGCATCTACCCGAGCACACTCATCAACTCCGATAACTATTTTTATTCTCGAGATTTCTCCTCCATTCTTGTATTGGCTCTTAACCGGCCTCCTACTCATGCCTATAGAAAGGTAAAGTACTACTTCAGTACACAGTCCACTATGAGTCTATGCTCTATTCTATGCTACCCAATCGTATCCTAAAACGCATTAATATAATAACACGTATAGCACATACGGAAACTTATAAAATACTTTTAGTATAACCAGCTAAACCAAATAAACACATAACACATATTGTCACTTAACAGTTAGAATTTACAGTGCACACATAGCATATATATGAATTGCTCTTATTAAAACACTTTAAGAATCATATATAATTCAAACGAACTTTCGACAACATCTCCTCTATAAATCACACATACCCGTCGGAATACAACGTACAACCGACCCAATTTACAATCAGTCAATCCATCTCTATCTATTTCCAACTTTATATCAACTAACAATTTCAATTAATTATTCAAATTAGGATTTAATGATTTTAATAACTGATTCCCTCTTTGTTTCGCACACTCAACACACTCACACACACCAGTGCACTCCTGCCACTTTTTTTTCTTGCTTATCTTTTTCTTTATACCCCTCTCGGCATACACACATAAACTCATAGACACACGAACTCACACACCCACTATTTTTGCAACACCCACACGGGCATAAATCCACAAACACAAATGTAAACAATCACACATATAGACAAAATCAACCCCCCCTTATAGTCTCTTATCCCGTTTATTTCTTTCCTCCTTCGACAACACAGCACCAAGACACACATACATTTACAACCCTTGCCTAAGAACCCACAGTAGATCAATTCCATTAATTCCTTAACACCATTGCCAAAATTTATAACCTATCTCACAATTCTGCTACCAATTCAACAAGCAATTATCACCTACATAAATTTGAATAAAGCATATAATTCAACTCAACCAAATTCGAACCAACCAGTTTATACTATAAATTAACGATATGCAAAGCATATAACATAGATACTATTTAGCAATAATTAAACCACTGAACAACCATTTCCAAGCCTAAATTCAACTTATTAATAACTCGACCGAACCAATATTCATACAAAAAAATTTTAATCAGTAGCTAGTTTAACAACGTATGATAATCAAAGTAATTAACCAGCTTTTCTACAACTTGAATCATTCAAACCCGGGTCACCAGCTCGTTTCAAGTTATCTCCGGTGACTGCGACCTCCGGTGGTGAGCAAAACTGCTGTTCGACCAACTCCAGCTCGCCCCCAACCTCTACATCCTTATTCTTCCTTTATAATCGAAAACAAACATCGCCCAGCCTATATATCACAAAACCAAGAGAGAAAATACATATACCTATATCATACATACACATATACCCACACATATCACACCATTTCACACACCCACCGACTACAATACATACACAGCCATGAACACAGGTCGCAGGGCAAACAGAGGGGATAGAGAAAGTCGTAAGAGAGAGATTTAGTGATAAGAAAACGAGAGAGGGAGTGAGATTGAGAGAGAGAATCGAAAAGATTTAGAGGAAAGAGTTTTTCCAGAGAATTCTCGAAGAAGAGAGACAATCGAGATATGAAATTGGGGAAGAAAGAACTGGACTCTTAGATTAAACGAGGATAGGGGCATTTCTGTCCTTACACAACGCTGAACTACTTTTAGAAAAAATAATTTAAACAGCTTTTAAAACAAATCGAAACAAAATAGAAAATGAGTGGAAAAATAAACTTTTCATTTTTAAAATAAAGAGTGTAAAATTTCGAACACCCATATATTTTTAAAATATTTTTAGGATAAAAAATGAATTAAATATGAATTTCGCAAGTTTTAATCCTTTAAATGAAATAAAACCGTAAAAATCATTTTAAAATAATTAAACACCCAAAATAATTCTCCCAATAAATTTTAAAAACTAAATAATATTATAAATAGGATAACACAAAAGATTTCAAAATTTTTAAATACTCCGATGATTTTATAAAATTTTCCGAAGATCAATAACGCATGATTTAAATAAAATTTTAATCATTAAAATTCAAATAAAAATTACATGGACTAGCACGTCACACATACATCACCATATAAACATGTAAACATGATGTCACATATTTTTAACCTAAAAAAATTTTCACACCATATATCCCACATTTAATATTTAAATAATAATATTTATAATTACTAAAATTCTAAGGTGTTATATCCTTCCCCCCTTAATAGGATTCTGTCCTCAGAATCGCCCGTAAGAAAACATATGACAGTATTCTCAACATTTCCCTTTCAATTTCCAAGTCATTACTTTCATTCTAGAATTCTTTTATATCATTCCATATCTCGCTAGGCTCGTCCTCTAAGCCCGCAGATTCCAACATAAACTTAAACCTTTGGTTCACATAACTCATTAATTCTAGATACTGGTCACTCGTACGTGACGATCCTTTTCTACCAAAAATCGGACATGACCTATTCGTATAATGGACTATGCCCTGTATGAAAGTACCCTAATTACTAATCCAATCATCCATAAACAAGTCATTCATATACAATACTAAAACAAAACCCGCCGTGACTTGCAGCAAACATATAAACAAAGAGATCTGGCTTGACTCGTTGTAAACAGGTAAATAGTTAAATCTTTAAAACAAAATCCACGCGATTAGGACAAATGATACCACTTCCACGCTCCTACTCATAATTTAGATTGCCCCAGATAAAACTCTGAGAAAAAGAATATCAAGAAATCCCCCAATCATTCCTACTCCCCTTTCAACGTACAATGTTACTCGAGGAGGGAATAACTGGGAAACTTCTATCCATCCTCAATCCCATTATTTTATTGAGTAACCTTTTCGAAACTAATAACCATTTACTTTGAAACGTATATATTTTATTCACAATACAAACTATCCCGGGGTCGCTGCCCCTCAATACCATTCAAAATCAAATTTTCAACCCAATTAAACTCCAACTCTAACATCTCGTAATATCAAGACTCGAATTTCGAACCATTATTCTACATATCTTACAAATCGTCAAAATTTAAACTCTACACATAACTCCCATATTTATCAGTAACTCGTTTCCTTGAACTATTTCATTCTTTTACATTCATCAAATTCACCTTCTGCTTCCATCAACTCTGCTTGGTACTTCTTACTTTCCTCTAACGATTCACTCGCAATAATCTAGACCTTTGGATCTTCCATCTATAACTTCCCAAATCCTTTGAACATTTCCTTGAGCATTGTATGCCTATTTAATCTTTCCTGGTTCATCCGGTTGCACTGACACTTGAGCGGTTTTTGATCTCTTCTTTGACTCTTAAAAGCTCTCTTCACTTTTATCCATTCATTTATTGACTTATAGTCTTGTCCACTGCGATAACTATATTGGTAAAATCTTTGACAATCTACGGAAATTCCTAGCTGATCCCTCAAAACTTTTTGATCTCTGCTGGCATCTTAGGACTTTCCCGATTCATTACTATTTCGTCTTCACATAATTCACTTCGATCCTTTCGTCATATATCCTAAAAATTATAATTACTCCCATTCCTATACTCATACTTAGAAACTTCATGCGTGCTCTTTCTATATCCTTAAATATCTTACTATGTCTTCCGATCTTGAATCCTCGAAACTGATTACATTCCTGGTTGTAATTAATTAATCAACTTTACATCTCCGTCTGGTGATAATCCTGGTAATTTATCAAGTCATATATCCGAGAAATCTTGACCACTGAAATCCGCTTCACTTTAATTATCTCTTTATCGATATCTCCCACATATATAAAATAACCTTAAAATTTTATCATAATAGCCTCTTAGTCCGTACGACCATTAAAACTCCTTTATCCACTTTCGGTCTCGAAACACAGCTTACATATCTCTTGAAAATCATAATTTCACATTCTGTCCTCACACTTTGCCTGTACTCTACGTCTAACTATACAATCTGATTCTAATCCACACCCAACTCTTTTAACTATTATCCTATCCATGATCTTAATAACGTCATTATAATCACATTGAACTCCTAGCTTCTAATTCTTTCACTTCTTACCATACTATTCTTTCTACTTACACTTATATCTTTCCATATTTATCACAATACAATTGTAGTATGCTTCCATCTTCCTTTTCTTACCATCTTATTCTGTCCTGATCAAATCTCCTTTATTCTCGATATTCGTGATCCTTCGAATTATGTCCCTAAGGGTTGCTAATCCTAACAAAATCTCTTTACTCCTTTATCTTAAGCTTCAATTCCTATTGACATCTCCCGGAAACAACTGTCCAGCTCTATTCTGCTTCGCTAAATTTTTCCCACTTCGATTCTAAAATTTCTATATCTGATAATTAATCTCTAACATTTAAAATCTTGTGATATTCCCTTTTCCATTTCCAAAGTGAAATATGCCATAATCAAGTGTTCTTCCACAATCTTTCCTCAACATAATTATCACGTACCAACTATATCCATCATCACTCTACTTTCAACTTTAACATCTATTATCTCATGTCCTTATTATCTACTCTTTATCCGTACTCAGATCTCCGTATTATTGAATTTGTACGTGTGTTGTCAATGCAATGATAATCTAACTTGACATTCAATCCTTCTTTTAGTATCAACTATAAAAACTGACAAACCAATTCTTTGTCGACGTATTTATAACTTGGACCACTTATAATGTCATCATCTCCATCTTTACTTCTTTCCTTCACTGGTAACTTTAGAAATCATAAGGATTCATAGTAAAAGGAATCAATGAAATTGACAGGTAATAACATGTATGAATATAAGATGTGTTCTGTTTGATAAGAATTTTATAAAAGAATTTAACTGAGAGATCAATATGATCGTTGAACTAATTTCAGGTTGCATTTGTCACTTAGGTCAACCGCCATAGCACATGAAGGGGGCCAGCCTTCTGTACTTTCATGACAAACACAATTAGTGGCGTCCCATCAGACTCCTATCACATAGATAAGATGTCCCTGAATCCCCTATATACATAGGGTTGTTCATCCCAGTTTGAATAAAGAAGGTTAAGTATTCAGGGAAAAACAAAAAGAATTCAAAAGTTTAATATATATATATATATATATATATATATATATATATATATATATATATATATATATATATAATGTTGAATAAGGAATATCAAATATTCGGGGAAAATAGAAAGAATTCAAGGGTCTCAATAATTTATATGCCTCATGTTGAATCAGGTGATCCCCTGGAAAATAGAGGTATCTCTGAAAAATAGAAATGTGTTTAAATGAATCTGATATGCGAAATTCATCAGCAATTGAGGTATAATCGATTATCAATAAGATCTGGTACCAACAAAACAAGGAAGAATAGAAAAAAGGTTAAGTCTCTTTAGAAGATGAATAAGATCAACACTAGTAGTGAACAGCCATGCCCTTACCTCCAACACATGTCAGTAATCGCGTTTCTTATCCTGTTTACAGCCTTTTTGTACTCTCTATAACGTTCGTTAAATAATTAAAGTCGTAGAAGAAACTCTAGAAGGAACATACTGATATCTAAGTGACGTCCTCCAAACTGGTAGTTCCGGTCGTCTAGCTAGCTCAGGCGACTTCAAATTAACTACCTCGTCCAAAATCGAATCTTCGGTGAATCGAACTCCTACCCGTGTGATATCGGAATACTATATAACGCTGCATGTGATATTCCCTAATTTTTGTAATGCTACAGTATCTCAATGAATAGTAATTTTGTGGATTTATGGAAAAATATATGTAATTACTCTATGTGTGAATCGGAAAATGAATAAGTTGAAATCATATTATTGTTGTACTATGAAAATGAGTGTGTAACGCCCCGACTTCCCAATACTGAAAATATACTTTTTATAATAAAATAAACTTTAATACAGGGGAATTTTAGAAAAATTCGGCATGAAGTATTCGTAAATCGGATTATCCACCTGTATTTCAACCCAACCAAATTCCAATTTAACAAATACAAATAAAGCTTAATACACCAAAGATTCCTCATCGAGGATCGATTACAGGTTATGGTATAAAACAAGAATCTATACTATACAATTTGTTACAACTTCTATCTATGATCCAAATACAAAATTTCTATACCATCTAATTTGTAGCGCAATCCCAATCTGTGCTTACCCGCTCTAACTTAGAAATCTATCCTGTATAGAATGCCTCATCGCTCTCATTCGCAGCCATGCAAGGCCCTTGATCAAAGACATCTACTCCTCGGAGGACTCCTCCACCACTTCTTGTCCTTCTCCCTCCTCCTCTCCGTCTCCCTCTTCTTCATCTCCCTCCTCTTCGAAGCCCTCATCGTCATCATCTTCGGCTTCTGTTTCCATAGGTTGCGCTACTCCCCTCTTCACCATGTCCCCTTCTTTGTCTGAAGTCTCAGTCGAGGAGTTGGGTCTCATCCGAAGTTTTTTGCCAGGAAAAGATCGTCTCACGGTCGCCTCCCTCTCCGACATGGCCTTTTTCCCAGCTGAACGGGAAGAGGTTGAACTGGAACTAACAACATTGGCCGCCTTCCTCAAACCAGAGCCAGAAGGGCGGCGACTATCCCCGAAGCCCAAGGCATGATCCCCGTGACTTCCGACAGCAGCAGCCCAGTTAGGGCAAGGGAAGTCTGCTGGATTCACCATCGAAGAATACTTGTGGCTAACAGCGCCAACAGCTTTGTTCCACCCAACTAACATGTTAAAGGGCCGCATCTCATCATCATGATCATCTATAAACTTTGTAAAAGCTTCCGACCCATGGTAGCATCAATCACCTTGTCAGCATCGGAGGATTTCTTCTTGGCAAGTGAGCGAAGTTTCTTTTGGTAAGACAGGCTACTTGCCTCAGCTCGAGCAACCTTGGAGTTTAGGTCTTGAACTTGTTCTTTGAACCGTGCTTGCTCATTCAGCAGCTCCACGTTGCTATCCCTGTGGGTTCGGCCTTGACGGGTGGCGGATTGAAGATAAGCGTTTGCCTGCAATAAGGAGATAGGTAAGGCACTTAACAAAAAGTTGGGCAAACAAGAACATCAAGTGCATAATTTGGTACCTGATAAAGAGCCTGAGCTCCAAGGTGCTCAGATTCGTCGATCTTATCTCCCGCAGTAACTGCCAGGAGATCAGGAGCAGTGATAGAGAGCCTGGACCAGGCCAAGGCTAAGGAAGAACTTCCCAAGATAGAATCCCGCTCACAAATACCCCAATCCGGAGTGAATGGGACTCGAGTACCTTCAGCGACATTCCGGGACCTCTTCCCCCCTTGGGAACATCCCTCCAAGAACGCACGAACTTTTCGACCAGTAGGATTCAGTTGCTCTTCCGCTTTCTTTACCATTCGTTTGGTAACATGTGGCTGATTCTCGGGGCGACTGTCCAACTCCTCAGCAGCTGAAACGAAAAAGAAAGAGATATCGGAAGAAGAACAAACAGAGTTCATGATAAAGTAACAAAGGAAAATTACCCTCAAAAGAAAGAATGCTTAAGCCGACTTCGATAAGCTTCTTCTCTGTCAGAATAGTTTTGTAATGGGTACGACCATCATCAGCAAGCAATCTGTCTCTGTTTAGCAATTCTTCATGGCTAAGATCACATACGAAGTGCGAACTATCCTCCACATATCCAAACCTCTTAACGAAAAACTGACCCAAGTCACCGCCTTGCCATTCCAAAACAACAAACTCTCTATCCCAAAAATGATGGGAGCTAGGAAAGGAGAAAGAATTTACTATATGAGGAAGATTACTTCGAAGTTGGAAGTTAATCCGCCCTGCCTTAGAATCAGAAGAGTTTCACTGAGAAGATGCTCCTAAACATTGTTGTGCTCAGAGGGATCTCCAATTCCCAGCACCTCAACATGAAAATAATAAGGAACCTCCATGAATTCGGGTATAGCTGGCAAGGATGAACTTGGAGCTCCGCTAAGAACCTGATAATGAATGGATGGACGGGGAACCTCAACCCCGCTTCTAAAGCGCCTTTATAAACGCAGATCCTTTTAAGGATGCCAATTGCAAGTTCTATCCCCAGGGCTGGGAAGGCAAACTTTGATCACACTTGGAAAACCATACGTGCTTTCAATCTTCTCTACATCTTTTCTCTTTAACTTGCAAGGACTATGGAAGGCATCTAAATCTGAACTATTGGGGAATGACTCTCCCATAGTATTTAACAAATCTAATGTAGACTCGAATCGATGCTCAACATATTTAGGAGGCATGAGTTTTAGTTTACCTTTCATGGTTCTCGCCATGCTCCTCTTCTTGAAGGCTTCCTCCATGGAGATTTGGGGGGTAGATGCATGCTTGTCGGCCATACTGAACTTGAAGCTTGAACTTGGAAGCTTGAAAACTAGAGAACTTGAAGACTTGAGAAAAGTTTGAGAAGTGAAGAAGTGAGTAAAAATGTAGGATACTCCCCTCCTTTTATAAGAAAAGGATGACCTGCTACCTCAGGTTGAAATGCAGCCCGGTTCGCGTTTACAGGTCAAGTATCGATAAAATGTGAAAAAGGAGTAAAAACTATCTGTTATTGATGGAAAGAGTCGTTACAACTCATGAAATTCCGGAATTTAAATAAATATCCGAGAAGACGTTTCACCAGAGCAGTCAGTTGAGCTTTGGAAGCTAAGCGTTCTTAATAGAGGATAATCAAGAAATTAGTCCTAAATACGGGATTAATAATGCTGATCGAGGTTTTAAGTAAAACCTTAAATAAAAGCCATGTGTGGCCTAGTTGATTAGCTTTTGAAAGCCGAAGTGTGAATGTTAATATTGACGATCGAGGTCGATATTGAAAATCAAAACTCGTAGACCATGAACCGGCCGAACAAAGCACCCACGAAGGCACCAGCCGATTGAAGCACGGCCGACTGAGGCAAAAAGGAACCCATCGGCCGACCGACATCGACCTTCAAGTCGAGTTTTTTTTGTCAGCCGATTGAAGCACGACCGACTGAGGCAAAATTGAACCCTTCGACCGACCGACATCGACCTTCAAGTTGAGTTTTTTTTGTCAGCCGATTGACTCTCGGCCGACCGGCCTCCCGGGGACTCATCGGCCGACCGACATTGGTTGTCGGTATCAATATATGCTTCAATCGACAAAAAAAAAAATTCGGCCGACCGACGTCGACCGTCGGTATGCGTTTTTGTCCCGGCCGACCGACTCCCGGCCGATCGGCCTCCCGGGGACGTCCCGGCCGACCGACGTTGATCCTCGATATCAATATTCTGCTTCGACACAAAAAAAAAATTCGGCCGACCGACGTCGATCGTCAGTATGCGTTTTTGTCCCGGCCGACTGACTCCCGGCCGACTGGCCTCCCGGGGACGTCCCGGCCGACCGACTTTGATCCTCGATATCAATATTCTGCATCGCCGAAAAAAAAAAATTTCGGCCGACCGACGTCGACCGTCGGTACGAGTTTTTGCTTTTGCCGACCGGGTACCGGCCGACCGGCACACCGGTGACCCCCCGGCCGACCGACATTGGTTGTCGGTATGCATTTTTCGACCCGGCCAACTGACAGTGGTAATCGAGTCGGGATTTCACATTTTTGTTTTTCCGTCTTGATGTTCAAGATCGCTATTAGCACCGTTTAGTGCCGATTAAGCACCGTTTAGTGCCGATCAGCGTCGTTAGTGCCGTTTTATGCCGTCTAACATCGTTTAACACTGTTTAAACGTTGTTTGAGGCTGATTAACGCTGTTTAGTGCCGATTAGGCATCGTTTAGTGCCGATTAGCGCCGTTAGTGCCGTTTTATGCCGTCTAACATCCTCTAACACTGTTTAAACGTTGTTTGAGGTTGATTAGCGCTGTTTAGTGCCGATTAAGCACCGTTTAGTGCGATTAGCGCCGTTAGTGCCGTTTTATGCCGTCTAACATCGTTTAACACTGTTTAAACGTTGTTTGAGGCTGATTAACGCTGTTTAGTGCCGATTAAGCACCGTTTAGTGCCGATTAGCGCCGTTAGTGCCGTTTTATGCCGTCTAACATCGTTTAACACTGTTTAAACGTTGTTTGAGGCTGATTAGCGCTGTTTAGTACCGTTTAACACTGTTAGTGTCGTTCAATATCATTGTAAATGCGTCGGTCGCTCCACGCCTTACATTAAGACGATATTGTTGAATACTCGCGTAAAAGCAATAAACCCTGACCCAAGTCTCGAAAAGGCCGTTAAAACTTCGAGGAAAACCTGATCAGTTTTCCTAGAAGTTGGGGGGCAAATGATATGTGCTGAAAATAAGCCCTAAAGACACATTTAATATGGCATTAATTAGACCCAGCATGGTCCAAACGTGGGGCCCGTTAATGAGGTCAGAATCCCTATTTTAATATTAATTTTGTAATTAATATTAAGGGTAATAAACAGCTCAGCAATAGTAATCAGATAAGGATGCTATTTCTACCAGACTTAGCCTCCAAGGTACCTAATTCAATATGGAAACAGACTCCTACAAGGAAGGAGTCTAGAACCTTCCTCAAGGCGGTGGCTTGCCCACCAAGTATCCGAATCCTACTACGATTCTAAGGCTCCTGCAGCCTATTTAAAGGGCCAGACCCCTCATCTCAGAACTACGTTTTTGGCTTGATTCTCAATAACGAGATACGTAGGCACTCTGTGAGGACCGATTAGTCTCGAACACGGAAACAACCATTAAAGCTCGAAACTCATCATCCCTTAGCATTAAATACACACAAACCCTAATCGCAATTCGATAACCCGATTTTTATTCCACAACACTATCCATGTACATTAATTCTTGACCCTAATAAGTATTAGCATTGAAATCCAAAATATGCACTGTTTTCTGTTACAAGTAAAACCAGAAATACACCATGTATACATTTTCACATTATACTGATTCTTGTGTTTCTATTAATATCAGGCGTAACTGAAAGAACATATAGAGGTACCTTTTAACCAATCCATTGATTCATATGTGCTTTCCCTGCCTGGTAGGATGTGATGGTAATTTCACTAGCTACTAAGAAAAGATTTACAAACTGTAGAATCCCAGCAGTATCTTTCTTTTACAACAAATGCTTACGACTCTTGCACTGTTAATATTTTCTTGAGCTTCATTTGTCTGTCGGAACTTTGATGTATGTTCAAACATTTTCACTTATTTTGAAGGTTTCTAATATTATCGCTTTATTATATGAAAATTTCTCGATAAACAAATCATGTTAAAATTCCTAAAAGCTATAGGTTTCATAGTTCCCACCATTTCATGCTAATCTTTTTCACCTTGGATGTTCCAAGTTTTTGAAAAGTTGCTTTTGTCTTGTGTAACTGAGATTTGTAGTCTTTCTTCCATGTTTCAAATCGCAATTTAAGCTTTCGAAGCACGTCTACTGAATTTGCATCTGAACCTGACACTCCTAAAAATGAAAAAGAGTCGCCATTAGCATCACAAAGCAAAGGAGCAGAATCCACCATTGTGATTTCATTTGCATTTTTTTCGGCAGATTGAGTTTTGCTAGCCACTTCAGCTAGGCTCACCTGCATTACAGTTAAAAGTAAACAAACATTAATAAATTTTGCTCTGTCTCCAATTTATTGTGGAGAAAAAATACTACTCCCTCCGTCCCATAAAGTTTGAGCTGGTTTGACATTCACGGAGATTAAAAAATTTACAATTGATTTGTTAAAAAATGAGTAAAGTTAGATGAAAAGTGGGTAAGTGGTGGGACCTATGAATATTTAAAAATAGATTTGAGATAGTGAGTGTAATAGTGTTTATAATATTTGTTTAATAGAAAAGGGATAAAGTTAGTGGGTGTAATAGTGTAAAGTAATGTTCAAAAATAGTAAGTATAGTAGGTTCATTAGTTTTGGGACGTCCCAAAAAGGAAAGTGTGTCAATCTTTTTGGGACGGAGGGAGTATTACTTTTCCTTGCAATTATTAATCAGTTAAATGATTATTTTTCATTAATCTCCAGAACACATCCGTAAATTTTTGACCAACTTATTGTCCTGCATCTCTAAACAAAATATTTCATAAGACACTGGCCACTTTCTTCACTGGAGTCTTGGAGAAAGGAAAAAGTTAATGATTAGTTAAGAAAGTAATAATCCAATATGAACCCTAAGAATGTCGGTGTATATTTTTGAACCCTGAACTTTTAATGTTGTTACAAAGATCCCTGAATCAGGACTCAGGAACCAATTGTTCAAGGCCCGATTTGACTAATATAAGAATTAAGGGTTTAAAGTGTACAGTTTCGTAATAATTCAAGGCTGATAACAATTTTTAAGAGACAAAGAAAATATTTAGTGGTCAGTCTTGTGCAGGCATGTTAATAATTTATCAGAACTAACGGGAAAAAAGAAGCAAGAATATCAGTTGGTGCAACTGACTTGTATAAATGTCAACTGCTCTTGCCACATCTTCTCCATTGATTTCATTTTTGCTTCATGTTGCTGCCACTGTTTCTCAAATTGCGCAATTTTCATCCGCAAACTATGATTCACCTCGTTTTTATTTTGTACTGCTGCCTCAGTCTTGAGGACTCTCCGTTGCAGCTCATAGACATCACCATATGTAACATGAACACAATCCTGTTTCGAAAGTGCACAAGTATTGCAAAAATATAAGCACTGGGAACTGATACTATGCATTCGTCATATAATGATCATAAGTAGTAATATACACACACCTTCGCTTCCTGCCTTCTACTGTCATTTTTCTCGGTGAATTTAAGATGTCTCCGGCTCAACCAGCCTCGTGTTACTGAAAGAATAAAATTTAAAAAAATGAGATGCTTGTATGGACCTACCCTAACATTTCAACAAAAGAATAATCTCTATACCAGATTGCAAAAGTAAGACAGCTCTATGTCGTGTCTGAAATGTTCTGCTAGCAATCTTTCTAGCATTTTCAGCTCGAACAACTGCAACACAAACCAACCCCAATTAGATTTAATTGAAATTTCATCATTATTTGAATTCTTTTCACTTTGAAAGTCTGAATCTTTTTTTTTTTTTGGGAGGGGTTTATTAAGTGTTACAAAATTGAAGCCATAACTTCATCAAGAGCCATGGCCTTAAAAATAGCTATTCAATATTATATAGTTCTATGAATTATAGTACATGGATTACATGATTGAAGTGTAATTATCCCTTTTATGAGCTCTTCATGGCAATATCCATGGAAGTAGGTCTGAGTACCAAGAATTCTTTGTAGTTCCTTTTCTCTTGTATAATCCACCATATCAGTCTGTAAATTTTTAGTATAAAATATGTAAGCACGCAATCACCAAAGAAGTAACATACATGCTTGAAAATGTAAAATCTTGATAGCAAAAAGAGTAGAAACAAAAATGTCCAATGTGGCTTATCAGGAAGGTTAAAATATGGGATTTGTAATTTTATTTATTTAATTTCTCAGTGCCAAGTAGTTGAATGTATTAATATATGAACAAGAATCTGCTAACATCCAGATTTTCACCCTGATCTCCCAGCTAACTATATATTTTGTTCCTACTGAACATGTTTTATAAACAGAAATAGAGTACAAACATAAACCGCCCTACGAGGCTTCTAACGTTCTATCGATTTAACATGTTTACTATAATATGATCCAATTTAAGTCTGCGTGGTACCTCAAAGGTTTTAGGAGAGTAAGTATCTTAAAAAGATATAAAACTCAAGTACGTGCAAAATGGTAAATCAATCCTATCAAGAATCTATTTCCAGATTAACTTTGGGAAGGCAATTGGATTTCTAACACACAATTCTTTAGAACCAGGAAATGAAATAAAAATTTGCACATTTCACCTTCTGTATTAGACATCCATTAGTGTCTCCTCCAAAGCAACATTTCCCATTGGCTTCTCTGACATCATTTTTTCCGGGTGATTCGAATCCACCAACCAGTGAAACAAATCCATCCCTTCCTGGTGAATTATTAATTTGCAACTTCACAGGCCAAGACTTCTTTCCAGGAGGTAAACGGGCCTTTGAAATCGGACGAACTGGCAATGCTGGTGGCAGATCCTCTGCATTATGATCTGCACTTTGCTGAAGTTTTTCAAGCATAAGCTCAAGTGTAGACATTGGAAACCTTGTATTCTATTCAAGTTTTTTGGTAAAATATTTGTAAGTGCAGCTGGAGAACACAGAGAGGTGTTAGAGCTTTACAAAGGCTGTGTAAGTTGGCACAGTTATTGTGCAAAGAATCTAGTATTTTTTGGAACTTATTGGAGAACAAGAAGTTACATGTATTATATATGACTGAATGCATTACCGGAGTTCTTCTTTGCTTTTGGCTTTTAAAGCCAAGTTAACTGAAACACATCACATGGGCTTGTTGCTACTTTTTGGTGAGAAATTATCTGACAATTTTAATTTAATGATATTTTTTCATGAATTAGAGATTAAATTTCCTTATACTAAGAGGTATGATTAGAACTCTAAGTTGTCATTTTAAAAGTAATACCAGTATTATAATCTTCATTTTTTTTTTGAACTAATTGAATATTATTGGACAGTCATTCATACAATAGTATAGATGTATATATTATCCTTGCATAAAGGACTAATTGACTAGCTAGTGTCGCTTTTACAGGATCTTTTTTTAAGGTATAGTGACACATTCATAATGCACAAAACTATCATGGCCATTCTGTTCCCAAATGCAAGTCATATTTCAATCCCTGACCATCATTTTAGTTAATTATCGTAAAATGTCACATTCTATGGCCACATTTAGATAACAATGTTAACATAGAAAGCGTAACAGAAACTTTAAGTACTACATTTTATCTTAAAGTTTAGGAGAGTTGCAAACTTAACAACAGAGCATTATGTATTAGTTTGGCTCCTCATCGCAATTGACTTGAGAATTACATATGAAATTTTGATAACAGAGCAGATCAGGTTGTTAAATCTGACTCGTATCACTTTTCTCTTCCCTAAATCCCACACACACCTTGAATTCATGACACCTTAGCAGGTCCAACATCCAATGAGTAAAGAAAGATGGAGAAAGGGGGATTAACAAAAGTGATTGTTAAACTTATTTCCTCCAAAAGCAAATGATTCAATACGACAAACAAAGGGCGGAATGCAGAGAACGTAGTAACATGATGAACAATAAGTTAATAATGGCTTCTAAATTTGTTCACTGAACATGATTGTGATTTAAGTAAGCTGTATAAGTGAAATGAGTATAAAACTTGGGATCTAGAATAGATAACGATATCTAGTATTCTAGTGAACAAGAGCGTATAATGATGTATTACATGTGTTGGTGGAAGTGATCATGAAACTGCAACTCATTTTCGGCTCAATGCCTGTTTCCCACTTATCTAGTTTTGTATGTCAAAGTTTATGTTGACCTGTGTTTAAATCCAAATCTGATGACAATCTATATATTTTGTTAAACAGTAGTAATTACATAGAGATTGTAACTCAACTCAATAACCACAAGGATCTAAGATTTTATTGATTGATGAGTACCTATTTAACAGGTTATAATTTCACTTAAAATACTCCACTAATGTCTAAGGAAATTAAAACAGTTTTTATCGAGAGAATAGTAAAAACAATTGTTCTCCACTCTTAAAAATGTGTAGCACTTTTTTAACATTCTTTATGTCAGCAATTTTTGGAAGTGCCAAACAATTTGTTCTCACTTCTCACATTAAAATCTATTCTCACCTGTAAATCATTATAATATGTGTAATGTGACTTTAATTATGTGGTGAAGAGAGAGAGAGACGGAGGTAGAGAGATGGAGAACTTAAGGGACCAAAATCTATTGTATATTTTAGAAATAGAAGAAATCTTCTTAGCTGAAGAGGCACCATGTTTGCTGTGATGAGTGCACAATTGGGGACATTTAGGAATCATCAAATGTAGGGAAACAGTGGCGCCATTCATAGCAATATTTAATTGACTTGCCAAAAGTTGTTCCCTGTTTCTCCCCAGTGAGATTATTGAACACAAAATACATGTGCTGCGAAATCATCATTCTTATTGATTATACATGCGTATGCATAACTCGCAATGCAACGTTCGAACATTAAATTTTCGAATTTTATTGGCCCAAAAGAAGAAGTCATCAGATATGATTCAAAACTAATAATATTATTTTCTTCTAATCCTTTACTAGAATGTGTATATTTGCTTAGACCGCTGTTAAAATACTGCCTTGAATTTGTGTACTATTCTGTTTTTTAGCAGAATAAGGCAGCACGCCCGTGCCGTGCCATCTTTCCAAAATTAATTCTTTCCAGAATTAATTTTCTGTTCTGTTTTGGTAATTGCTTTGCTTTGGGTCCAAGTCTTCTGGATCCTTCTGTAACCGCCTAGAGAGTATTATGGGCTGGTTTGGGGTTTCTTAAACCAAGTAACTTATGTCTTAAAAGGTAAAAGTAGATATAAGTGATAAGTAAATGATTACTGATATGAGCTGAAAATAAGCCCTAAAGACACATTTAATGATACATTAAAGGAACCTGGGATGGTCCAAGGTCAAAGCCCAATTATGAGGCCCAAAACCCTAAATATAACAATAAATTTGTAGTTGATAAATCAGCCTATAAAAAGACTCTGTTATTGAGTCCAAAAGGGAACCAATCCTTTCAAAGAGTAGCCCCCAAGACATACGAGTCCAATAGGAATCAGCCTTCCTCGTGGAAGGATCCAGAATTCTATCTAAAGTGGGTAACTTGTCCACCAAGACACCAAACCCTACCCTAATTCCAAGGCACCCAATGCCTATATAAAGGGTCTGGCCCCTAATTCTCTACACAACGGTTTTTGGGCACAGCTCCATACGTCACCCACCACGTTTTAGGCTTAATCCTCGAATAAGGAAGGACATACAAGCCACTACGCCATTACGCCGCGAGGGCGCATCAAGCCACGTAGGCAACTCTAGAACTACGTTTTGGCTTGATTCTTGATATTCATCAAGGTACGTAGGCATCTTGTTAGGACCGAGTTAGTCCCCGACAACAAGAGCAGCCACCATTAAAGCTCCAAGCTCTTAATCCCTTGCAATCAATACACGAATTAATTACACCCTACTTTTTATTCCATAACATTTGGCACCGTCTGTGGGACAAAGACATCAACCATGGATTCCACACGAAGAACATCAAACGCCGAAACTATAGAAACGCCCATCGGCACTTCCGCACCCTCAATGACGGAATAGGTACCACCAGGAGCGGGCTCCCAACCCCAGATTACTCAGCCTCAAGGAACTGATCCCCCGAGGTCTGAAACTCAAACTCAAGGGTCGTTACCCCTAGTGACGAACCCCTTCAACCAAGGGACGAATCCCCTTCACATGGTTGTCTCTCCCCTCAGAGGATGTTTACTTCATTGCCCTAGTGAACGAGTCTAAACTCTCTAGGGGCGGATCCCCCAATCCTAGGCATGGCTATGCCCATAATAGGCTAGCATGATTACAAATCTCTATCATGGTGCTTTCACCACTAACAACTCAAAACCCATGTTATGGGCTCCCACCCCAACGAGGGGGCGATTCGCCCCATGTTTATGGCTTGGAACCCCCGCATATAGCAGGAGGGAGAAATCTTGATCATGCACTAATGATGATGAAAGAACAATCGGACTGATGATCCACTCCCCTCGATTTCCAATCAAGGAACAACTCCCCCAAAGATGTCTCCAATGGGTGATCCCCAAGGGGCGATTCAAAATCCACTAACTCAAGGAGAGAATCCCCAATTGCAGATGGTGGTTTTACCTCTGTTTAATGGAGCATAAGGAGCACGGATCGCCACCACCGTCATGCCAATTCCAATAACTCGAAACCCCGTTTATGGGTTGTCACCATTCCCAACTACTAATGAAACCATCGATCCACTCATGAAAAGTATGTGCCTGAATACATTGAAGCCTTTGTCCCCTTGTTGGAGGACACCGAAATCTCCTCGGACCATACACCGAAAATGACCCCTCATTTGAAGAGGAGGAAGAGGACGTCCATTCTAGCAAGAGACGCCAAGGCAAGGAGCCCTCCAGAGGGGAAAGACGTTCTCAACCCCGAGGGAATCAAGGAACGGCTCTTCAGGCCATAGAAGAAACGATATGGGGGCTCAAATTACTCATCCACAACAGTCGACTATGGGTTCAATGAATTCAGGGATGAATCCCCTCTGGATGGTGGTGTCTTCACTCTAGCACACCGTTGGGACTATAGATGTCCAACTCCATCGTTACATGACGAACTTAAGTTCCCACCAATGGGATATCATAGGAGAAGACCAGGCAAGGAGATCGAAGGAATGTTAGGGCCTTCTAAGCCCCAAGGATCCAAAGAATTAGCTCCCAATACTTTAGGAGGGTGGATACTCGCTCATGAAGCGCATATCTAAAAATTAAAGAAAAACATGGAAATACAATAGGCTAGGCAGCCCCCAAAGGCTAGGATCCCCAATGGTTTTAATTCAAGTGATACCCCTAGGAGGAGAAGGGTTGATACACAAAGGGCTGATCCCGATGACTCGATGCCCATAGGAGGTCATGATGATCCAATCTTGTCCTTCACCAATGAAATACTGAATGCTCATATATCAAGGGAATTCAAGATGCCCACCATCGAGGCATGTGATGGGGCAGGAGATCCCATTAATCATGTGAGGACATACTCCAATGCACTACTAATTTTAACCCGTGATTGACGCAATCAAGTATAGGACGTTCCCCAAAACCTTGGGGGGCATGACACAACGATGGTATAGTCGGTTGCCCCCAAACTCAATCGGCTCCTTTAAAGGACTAGGAAGGGCATTGTTCGCCCTGTTTATTGATGAAAAGTTCAAGAGAAACGTTTTACATCCCCCTGAAGGTGGAACAAGGAAAGAATGAATCCTTGAGGGATTACATGGACCGAATCACCAAGGAAGCCTTGAAGGTCCCGAACTTGGATGATAAAGCAGCTATCAAGGTAGAGGAAAGTGTAAGTGAAGCCTCAACCCCTGCTGGAGGCAATGGAGGTAATAACGGGAAGCGAAGGTGGTCACGAGTGGGATCTTAAGGATAGGTATCCTCGAATAAGTAAAGGCTCTGACTCTACCTGGAAGAAGAGAAACCAAGGACCGAGGTTCACCAGCTATGCACGTTTGAATACTCCCAACACCCAAGTCCTGATGGACATTGAGAAACAAGAATCTCTGATGGCCGAAGCCATTAAGGGTTGATCCCGGGAAGAGAAACAAGAATCAATACAGTCAGTTCCATAAGCCATGGGGGAATAACATTCACGATTATAGACAACTGAAACACAAGATCAAGTTTTTGATCCAAAGAGAAAAGTTGAATAAGTTCATCAAGGATGGCCAACAGGGGAACCTAAAGAAGAGATTATGGAAGGAAGGATGCTGATCGAGATCCCAATCCATAGCCCCAGGGGGCCGATGATAAACGTGATTTTTGAAGGCCCGACGGTGGTCAGGAATACAAGGAGCTCTTGTAAAGCTTGTGCTCGAGAAGTTATGCACATCATAGGAGAAGCTCCATAGCGAGCAAATATCGAAATAACAATTGTCTTTGATGATTTTGACTTGGAAGGGGTGAAGTGCCTCCATGATGACCCGTTGGTCATAACACCTGTGATAGGCAACTCGCAAGTGAAAGGAGTCTCGATAGACAATGGAATATCAGTGGATATCTCGCGTTCTCGAAGATGGGATACAACGATTCTCAATTGACCCCCTCCAACATGCCCGTCTATGGGTTCAACGGAGTCGAGTCGAGAGTTGAAGGAACTATTCGGTTGTCCATGATAACAGGACGGAAGCCTAGGGAGGCTACTCAGATGTTGAACCTTTTGGTGGTTAAAGCAACTTCCGCTTACAATGTTATCCTTGGAAGGACAGGCTTGCATACCCTTAAGGCGGTTGCCTCAAGATAAGACCTGATGATCAAGAATCCTACAAGGAATGGAGTTGATGAAGAAAAGAGAGATCAGACAATAACAAAGAATTGATATCCAGCCGCCTTGAGGCCTGATGAAGTGGGGGGCAGGTCTTCCCGATTGAAGACATGGATGTCCGAAAAGATGAGAAACAAGAGGAAATCCTACCTAGGACTTAGTCCCCACTCCCCTAGTTCCCGAAGAACCTGAAAATGTACCCACATAGGGCATTAATGAATAAGCCCTTGAAGGGAAAATTGGATGCGTTCCTACAAGAGAACATTGTTGTATTTTCTTGGAGAGTAGCTGATATGCAAGGGGTCGATCCCCAATTAATTACGTAAACTAGAAGTCCACCCGAATAGGGAGATGATGAAACAGAAGAAAAGAAACTTTGATTCCAAGAGGCAGGAAGGCCAATGGAGAATAACGGATGTGCATGAACTTCATTGATATAAATGATGCATGTCTCAGTGACTACTTCCCCCTAACAAGGAATGATACATTGACCAATCAACAGCTGGTTATGAAATATTAGGATTTAGTGGTTACAACCAAATCAAAGTGATATCCCAAAGGGGCGACATATGGAAAATTGATGAATAAAATCTTTGAGCATCCTATTGGGAAGACCGTAGAAGTCTACGTAAATGACATGTTAATTAAGAGCCTCGATAAGGCACATCACATTGAGCATTTTGATGAGGCGTTTGAGGTGTTAAGGCACCACGAGATGATATTGAATCTGATTTAATGCGCCTTCAGCATAGGATCAGGAAATTTTTTTGGATTTGATGGTCTACAAGCATGGAAATTAAGGCCAGCCCCGATAAGGGTAGAACAATCCTTAACACGGAACCTCCATATGTTGGCATAACTGAATAATGGAAAGTTACTATATCTATACTTGGATGTATTTGATACGACTTTGAACGTCATCCTCGCGAAAGAGGAAAACAAGGTTTAGAAACCCATCTATTACATGAGAAAGGTCTTTCATGGGACAGAATAACCACAATAAATCCCCAAACACTCGCTGACTTCATGGTTGAATACACCATTGACAACCAAGAAGTCGGGGGGCAGGAGGTAGTACCCCCAGAGGGCAAGAAAATAGAGAAGGAAGATTGAAGAGCGGTACTCAAGAGTATTGGATGCTCGATTTTGATGGAGAATCAAAAAAAAATTAAGTCAGAACATATCCCGATGGGCTCATGCTTGAGTATGCCCCGAAGTTGGATTTCCCAACGACAAACAACGAGGCTGAATGCAAAGCCGTGATAGCCGGACTTGGCTTGAGGCCCGAGGGTCAAAAACCTCAAAGTCTATGGAGACTCAAGATCGGTAGTACCAAAAGTGAAAGGTGAGTTCGAGGCCAGGGTTGGAAATCGTGACAAAATACTGGAAACTTGACTCAATTCAATGAGTGTTATGAGGGAGGAAAACGTAAAGGCCGATGTCCCATCCATGTTTACCTCCTCAGAGATAGAGAATTATGTTGGACGTTCTTACTTCCAAGTATTGGAGACCCGAAGCGTTGTTGCAAAGTTGATAGCATCTATAGATGTGGAAAGCTATTGGATAGAACCTACAATGGCTCGCCAGGAAATCGGTTTGTTACCCGACAATGCCTTGGAGGCACGAAAGTTATCAGTAAGAACACTAAGGCCTCAAAACGCAAATTCAACCTTGAAAGAAAAACTGTGGGCAACACTCGGGGGGCAGGGCCCTTGCCCATAAGATAACCCAATTGGGATTCTACTGGCCAGGCATGGTGGCTGAAGCCAAGAGTTATGTGCGATCGATGTCCAAAAATACACAACTATGGATCAATCCCGTGCAATGTTGACAAAGATCAGTTCCCCCATTCCCAATTGCAATGTGGGGGATATGTGTTCTTGGTTCCTTCCCAGTAGCAAGTGCCTAGAGGAAGTTCCTGATAGTTGCAATTGATTCCTTTATAGAGCAGATTGAGGCCAAACCCCAAGCCAAAATAGCCACCAAATAAATGACACAATTCCTGTAGGAAAGTGTGATACATGATATGGACTTCCACCAATCCTGATGCTAGAAATGGATAACAATTCAAGAATGAGGCTCTTACAAGATGGAAACTTTTGAAAAAAATGTGATGCCTAGATTCGGCACACCCCCAACCTCAAGGTTACTGTATCTGAGCATCCGGGTAGGACACACCACCTGATTACACTAAGTAGAGATAAGGTTGGATGAAACCACAAGCTTCTAGGTCCAAGAAACCAAAGGCTTGAAAAGGTCCACGTTCCATTCAATTGAAGGCTCATGGAGGCCCCGTTCCATCCGACTAAAGGCTCGTAAAGGCCACGCTCCGCCCAAATGAAGGCTCATAAAGGTCATGTTTCGTCCAAATGAAGGCTCGAATAGGCCACGTTCCATCCAATTGAAGGCTCGAATAGTCTATGTTCCATTCAATTGGAGGCTCGACAAATGCGAGCATTAAGCAGCAAGCTATCGCAAAAAGATAGACCTCGGAATGAGATTCAATTCGATATATTACAAAATCAAATCGGAGCAATGAGTAAAAATTATGAATATTTTTGCATTCTTGAACTAAGGGATCAAGATTCCTAATCTAAGGGGTCAGAAATTCTGATGTAAGAGGTCGGGATTCCTGATCTACGGGATCAGAATTCCTGGTCTAAATATCGATCAGGATCCCTGATCGAAAAGCCTTCGACCAGGGTGAAGAAAGTGGACTTAACTCGACCAGGATCCAGATCGTGTAAGGGGTCAGGATTCCTGATCGAAAAGCCTTCGATTAGAGTGAAGAAAGTGGCCTTAACTCGACCAGGATCCTGATCGTCTAAGGGGTCAGGATTCCTGATCGAAAAGCCTTCGACCAGAGTGAAGAAGTGGCCTTAATTCGACCAGGATCCTGATCAAAGGAGTCCGGATTTCTGATCGAAAAGCCATCGACCATAACGAAGAAAATGACATTAATTCGTCCAGAATCCTAATCTAAGAGGTCAGGATTCCTGGTATGAAGGATCAAAATTCCGACCTAAGGGGTCAGGATTCTTGATCTAGGGGGTCAGGATCCCTGATTTACGGGGTCAGGATCCCAAGTCCAAAATCCTGAACTAAGGGGTTAGGATCCCTGATCTAAAGGGTCAGAAATCCTGATCTAAATGTGAAAAATCCTGGTCTAAAGGGTCAGGATCCCAAGTCAAAAATCCTGATCTAAGAAGTAAAGATTCCTGATCGAAATGCCTTCGATGAGAGTGAAGAAAGTGGCCTTAATTCGACCAGGATCCTGATCTAAGGAGTCAGGATTCCTGATCGAAAAGCCATCGACCAGAACGAAGAAATGACATTAATTCGACCA
Organism: Saposhnikovia divaricata; assembly: GCA_036435485.1. Classification (NCBI taxonomy): domain Eukaryota; kingdom Viridiplantae; phylum Streptophyta; class Magnoliopsida; order Apiales; family Apiaceae; genus Saposhnikovia; species Saposhnikovia divaricata. Next base: position 40,808,607 of record CM071601.1, on the reverse strand, counting down.
GAATCCTGATCTAAGAGGTCAGGATTCCTGGTATGAGGGATTAGAATTCCTGAACTAAGGGGTCACGATTCCTGATCTAAAGGGCCAGGATTCCTGTTCTGAGGTGTCAGAAACCCTAATCTAGGGGGTTAGGATTCCTGATCAAAATTGCATCGATCAAATTGTAAAAATGGCCCATAGTTCGACCAGAATCCTGATCAAAAATTCGATCAGGAATCCTGGTCGAAGAGCCATCGACGAGGACGCAAAAAATGACTTAAGTCGACCAGGATCCTGGTCAAAAATTCGATCAGGATTCCTGATCTAAGGGGTCGGAATTCCTGATTTAAGGGGTCAGGATCCCAAATCGAAAATCCTTATCTAAGGGGTCAGGATTCCTGATCGAAAATCCATCGATTAGGAGCACAAAAAACCCATAATTCGATCAAAATCCTGGTCTACGGGATCAGGATTCCTGGTCTAAAGGGTCAGGAAGCATTTTTGAAATAAATATTTTCTAAAATGAAATATTTTTATGCGTGTTGCACGAAAAAAAAGGGTATATAATGAAAATTTTTATGTGCGTGGAGTCATGAATGACCTCAATTCATGACAAATTTCGAAGCCAACAAGGCCAAAAATACGATCTTAAATTACGAAAATATTAGGACTGATGGCCCCTCCAAAATTACGAAAATATTATTATTTATAATAATATAGAAAAATTATTATTATTATTATTATTATTAATAATAAAATCCGGGCCAGAATTTTATTCGAAAGAAATTTTATCTGAGTGGGACACCTTCGATTTGGGCACCGAAATTATCCATACTTTGGACAAAATAAATATTATAATTCAATAATAATATTTAAAAAAAAAAACATCGACCACAATCCTGCTCAAAAATTGGAGCAGGAATTCTACTCGAAATGCTGTCGACTAGACTGATGAAAAGCACCTAATTCGACCACAAGTCTGGTCGAAATGTCGACCACAAAATTGTTTTGGCAGAAGTGCTGTTTAGTACCTCAAGTTATGCTGAGTTAGCACAACGTCCCCTGCACTTTACAACCTCACAGAAAGGTTCCTATAGTTTACAAATTGACAACAATATCCCTGTTGTTTGTAAAATTACAAAGAAACTCCTAAGATTTAAGTATTGACAAATCAGTCACTGCATAATTACAAAGTGAACCCTGGTGGGTAAAATTACAAAATGATCCCCATAAAATGCATGTTTGCACAAATTTAATATTTTTAAATTAAAATATTCGAAAATATTTTCAGGAAATTGTCTGATGACACCAAAAAATTACAAATTTCATAGAATTGAGTTCCCAAAAATTATTTTAAGTCTCGTATAAGACCATATAATTCGTAAATGACATTTTTAAATTGTCGAGAATGATTCGAAAAATACCTGTGGGTACAAGAAAATTCCTAAAATGTTAGGAATAATTAAGAAAAATACCTGTGGGTACCATAAAATTCCTAAAATATTAGGAACAATTAAGAAAAATACTTGTAGGTACAAGAAAATTCCTAAAATATTAGAAATAATTAAGAAAAATACCTATAGGTATAAGAAAATTCCTAAAATATTAGAAATAATTAAGAAAAATACCCGTAGGTACCATAAAATTCCTAAAATATTAGGAATAATTAAGAAAAATACCTGTAGGTACAAGAAAATTCTTAAAATGTTAGGAATAATTAAGAAAAATACCCGTGGGTACCATAAAATTCCTAAAATATTAGGAATAATTAAGAAAAATACCTGTGGGTACCAGAAAATTCCTAAAAAAATTAGGAATAATTAAGAAAAATACCTGTGGGTACTAGAAAATTCCTAAAATATTAGGAAAAAATTAAGAAAAATACTTGTGAGTACCAGAAAATTCTTAAAATATTAGGAAAAAATTAAGAAAAATAACTGTGCGTACTAGAAAATTCCTAAAATATTAGGAATAATTAAGAAAAATACATGTGGGTACCAGAAAATTCCTAAATTATTAGGAATAATTAAGAAAAATACCGGTGGGTATCAGAAAATTCCTAAAATATTAGGAAAAAATTAAGAAAAATACTTGTGGGTACCAGAAAATTCCTAAAATGTTAAGAAAAATTAAGAAAAAGCCTGTGGGTACGTAAAAATTCCTAAATTATTAGGAATAATCAAGAAAAATACCTGTGAGTATACAAAAATTCCTCAAATATTAGGAAAGGTAGAGAAAAGTATGAGGAAAATTATAGAAATATTTTCTTGACAAAGTGAGCAATAATTTATGCTAATAATGCATAAAAGCTCTGTGAAAGTGCCGAAATTGCTAAAAGCAAGCACAAGTTAAAGCCTCGAATAAGGCAAATCACCGTAAATGTGTAGGTCGCTCCACACTTTACAATAAAGTGATATATGTGAAACACTAGCGTAAACCAAAATCCCTATATAATGGGTAGGAAAATTAAGAAGTCCTAGGTAAGGGATAAAAATGACCCCGAGTCTCGAAAAAGACAATTATAACTTCTACGAAAACCTGATCAGTTTTCCTAGAAGTTGGGGGGCAAATGATATGGGCTGAAAGTAAGCCCTAAAGACACATTTAATGATACATTAAATGAACCTGGGATGGTCCAAGGTCAAAGCCCAATTATGAGGCCCAAAACCCTAAATATAACAATAAATTCGTAGTTGATAAATCAGCCTATAAAAAGACTCCGTTATTGAGTCCAAAAGGGAACCAATCCTTTCAAAGAGTAGCCCCCAAGACATACGAGTTCAATAGGAATCAGCTTTCCTCGTGGAAGGATCCAGAATTCTATCTAAAGTGGGTAACTTGTCCACCAAGACACCAAACCCTACCCTAATTCCAAGGCACCCAATGCCTATATAAAGGGTCTGGCCCCTCATTCTCTACACAACGATTTTTGGGCACAGCTCCATACGTCACCCACCACGTTTTAGGCTTAATCCTCGAATAAGGAAGGACATACAAGCCACTACGCCATTACGCCGCGAGGGCGCATCAAGCCACGTAGGCAACTCTAGAACTACGTTTTGGCTTGATTCTTGATATTCATCAAGGTACGTAGGCATCTTGTTAGGACCGAGTTAGTTCCTGACAACAAGAGCAGCCACCATTAAAGCTCGAAGCTCTTAATCCCTTGCAATCAATACACGAATTAATTACACCCTACTTTTTATTCCACAACAATTACTTATAAGTTATTTTGGTGTTTGGATAAATTTACTTATAAGTTATTGAATTGTTTGGTAATTATAACTTATAAGTTGAAAGAATTTTTTATTGAAAAATATACTTTTATTGAATGTATGAATTTTTTAATACAAGGATTTTAATTAATTTAATTAAAATAAATTAAAAGTACAAATTCTGAAAAACAAAGTACTCAAAGTAAAGAACAAAAACAAAATATTACAACATTTATCTTATTTGAGCAGCAATTTCATCACGTTTTGCAATCCACATATTATCGACGTCATCCTCGCTTTCAGTTTCTCTTTTCCTATTAGCAGCACTCGAAGTAGAATTATTGGGAGTGTAAGTTTCACTTGCAACAGTTTCAAACGCACTATCTTCTGTATTTGACTTTCTAATGTAATTATGAATCGTCATAGTAGCCAAAACGAGATTAGTCTGCGTATTTATCGGATACATTGGCATATTTGCTAAAATAGCAAATCTAGCTTTCCAAACTCCAAATGTTCGCTCGATAACCATTCTACATGAAGAATGTAGGTGATTAAATTTTTCTTTTGTATTTCGAGGTGCACGTGTGGTACCATTAGCCCAACGAAAATCTTAAATGTGATATCTTATTCTTCCACCTTTGTACGGAGCCATATATCCTCTTTTATATGGATAACCTGCATCTACAAGATAAAGGATGTGGAAAATTAAGCTCAGCTCTACTTTTAGCCTCATTTAAAATACGGCTATCGTGTGCTCCGCCTTCCCATCCTGCCCATGCAAAAGTAAAGCACATGATCACACACTACAAGAATATTTTGAGTGGCATATCCTTTTCGACCAAAATAAGGTGTATGTTCTAATTCATGTATCCGACATTTAATATGAGTGCCATCAATAGCTCCAATAGCATCCTGAAATTAAGATGAATATATTAATAACGACAATTATATTTGTTATATTTGAAAAAAATTAACATATATGTATAAATTTACTTTAAAATGTGGATAATATTGACTCTGTTGAGGTTTATGATATCCAGCTCCAGTATTATAATTTGAAGCCGGAGTTATAAAATCATTTGCCATTCTGCATACAGCTTCCAAAACAGAATGAAAATGTCGACTAATTGTCTCACCAGAGTGATTAAACATTTCTTGTATTATACGATTTCCTGTCCCGTGAGCAACAGTCATTAAGAACATACCGACCTCCTCGTACTTGGACATTCCACGCGTGGGAACCAATCCATATCGTTCAACTAACATATCACTGAAATATTCAAATGCAACTTTATTCATATGACTTGATAGCATCGATTATCATTTCCGTCTAATATTTCACGGATTAATCTGTTTCCTGTGCGTATTGAATTACGACACGGCTCTTTATAGACGAACACGTTATAGTAGTACACTAAACTATAAGCAGCAGCGGTACATACAACTTGCCAATCAAGTAAATTTTCCGCACTTTTAATTTCTTCTTCATTTTCTTCATCCAATATTTTTGAAACTTCACCAAGAGGATTATATGTGTTGGCAGACTGATCAAAATAATTGTGTGCATTAAAAGATTCATCAAATGTATGATTTGAAGACTGACCAAAGTTGTTCAAGTGAGCATTCGAAGACTGGCCAAATTGATTTGAAGACTGACCAAAGTTATTCAAATGAGCATTCGAAGACTCGCCAAATTGATTTGAAGACTGGCCAAATTGATTTGAAGACTGACCAAAGTTATTCAAATGAGCATTCGAAGACTGGCCAAAATGAGAGTTAGAAGACTGATCATGAAAAGAGTGGTTGTACTCGTTGTATGGGACATTAGAAGACTGATCATCAAAAGAGTGGTTGTAATCGTTGTAATCATTGTCTGTGCTAAAATATTGACTGAAAGGAATATTTGAATTGAAAGGATCCATTTTTGGGTGTAAGCTTTGGTATTTGGTGTAAGCTGTGATATTTTTGGGTGAAATATACCCTCATATATATAGACACGCAGAACTGTGTACTATTGATTTATATGAGAACTGTGTGCATGTGAAAATAATACAGACAATAATTACTACATACCAATTTGTCTACTATAACCATGTGAAACTGAAAACACAAATTATCCATTACAAACAGAAATAATTAACAGCTTTGTCAGGATAGCATGTCTACTTTTACCAAAATCTTATCCTCAAAGCTTCTGGATACACTAAACAGTCACTACACTCCACAGTTAGACACTACTACACTACAGTCAACTAGCTAAATAATATACTATAATTGGACAATTTAGTTGCCACTTTGATTTCCTCCTGACCTTCTTGTAAAATTGTACATGAGCTCACCATAACGAACCTCATTGTTGCGTGCCTTCATGAAAAGTGTCCTATTTCCCCTATCAAGAAGGTATCTTCTCGCATAAAAGTACAATTCACTACAACTTGGAACCTGCTCCATGTTGTCAAGGATGTCAACCGCAGCACTGATAGCAGCATCATCTTGAGCAGCAGTAGATTGTGTGCTCCTAGAGGAAAATGCAACTGCAAGGTCACTAAGACCTTCCCGCACATATTCAGCTCCCGACTTCTTTCTCTTTGAACCTAAAGTCTTGGATGTTTTTAATGAAGATGACGGAAACAAATTAGGTGAGCTTTCATTGTTGTTCTCGTCGCTATCACCACTGCCTTCTTTTCCATCGTCTTCCTCACCAATGACCTCGATAAACTCTTCACCAACTGAAAGATTAACTGTAGAGTATGTGTTGGCAGTTCTTGCCCTTTGACCGGTTGCAACAATGTCACCAAACAAGGTGTCATAGTATTGCATATACAATGATAGGTCTTTGTCTCTGAACTTCCCGTATTTCGGATTCTCCTGGTACATAAAAGATACTAGTATAAAACTAGAGACACTAAATCTGAATATGCACTAGAGAAATTAATATATTGAACCAGATGACTAAAATTAATAGACAACAAGCATTGTGACTAAAATTATGAAGTACATGTTAATTTCGTTATTTTCAACAATAGCTGCAAACTATTCCCTGAACTAGTTATATCAATCCTGATCCTCAAGGCCAAATTACTGAAAAATTACCAACATGATTAGTGTCTTGATACGGAACATTTACATCACCAACAGATAAATAAGTGATTTGGGAACAAAGCACGGGATAAATCAGGTTTTGTGCTTGCACTAATTTTGAGATTGTAGCAGAGTTTGTTGTATGTGTAGCAGATTTTATGATTTCTGGTGACTTTGGTGTGGCAAAATTTTTGGTTTAGCACCTTTTGGAAAATAGGAAAAAATAACAGGTATGCAGAAGTGCTCTCTGGAATGTCAATGAAACAGGGCTTTACTACAGAAAAATTGGAGGGCATTCTCATGTTTGTCTTATCTGCATTCTTCTGGGACACTGATATTTTTAAATTAACACTAGCAATGACATCCAGTTAGTTTCTGCAAACCATAGTACTGTAAAGAACTCAGATTACAAGTCTCATTTGATTCTACAAGATCACACAGTCTCTTAATATCGAGGCAAACATGACAAGGCATTATAAATTTACAATCATTAAGTTTACGCTCCGTTTGATCGGACCCATTACAAAAGCCCAGATTGAGAACATGGTAACCATTTTTTCATGTAAGTTATTTCTAACACATCTAATTTACTACTCGACATATTCAACTAAAAGTTATTACAAAATGTAGGCCAAGTATGATACCTGTAATTTATGTAACCACCATATAGGAGTTGCTTCGATTGTCTTTGTGTTCTCGTTCCATCCCAAACCACTTTCTCCGAACTTCAACTTCTTATAAAGCTGGTAATCAGGTTTCATTGCATCCCAATGATTTTTAAATTGTTTAATGGTCCACGGGACATTCTTTTGCCTCACAAATTCTTGGTGAATCGCAGCCCAACCTTCCTTATTCAAAGTTGTCCCTACCTTGTTGCCCTTGATAACTTCAGCATAGCATAGTTCAACAAAAAGTTAATGTAAATCATCATTCCACTTAGCACTTACTGTCGCCATCTACACTTTAACAAAAATAAACCATAAGAACCAAATTTATTAGGACCAAACCATTACTAGCTGCAAGATTTATAACCGATGTTCCAATAACACAGATAAAAAAATAATCCTTTTGAAAGTCTTATTTTTGTAATTACTTTAATCTTAACAAGTTAATTGCTCAAATCTAGCCTAATCTTATAAACAAATAAATCAGTAATCATAAATCCCATTATCAAAACCACGGTAAATCAATAATCTTGTAAACATCAACACAAAAAAAAGTCATTAAATTAAATACAAATCATTTATCAAAATCACAACAAATCAATATCCATGTAATGGCACAAAAAAACCAAGAAATTAAAGTAAATTCATGAATACAACATATAATCATAAACAAAAACATGTATATATATATATATATATATATATGTGTGTGTGTATGTGTATATGTACAGCTCTGTGAAGATTATAAATAGAACACCATACCACAACTGATGGATGAATTGAAGAGATTCGAAGGATTAGTTCTGCTTCTTACATGCAAAAGAAAGCCAATAAAAAGAGCGTGCAGTTGAAGAGGGGAAGGTGATGCATAAATAAAGCTCACGGTTGAGAAAATAAATGATTGAACAGACGGGAAAGTGAATATTGAAGGCTCACAGTTGAAGAGAGTAAAGAGATCGCTCATAGTTGAAGAAGAGTAAAGAGAGGAGTAAATGATAAGAGAGGGTATAGAGAAATAACAGTAATAAGCTGAGGCGAATGTTAGGAATTGTTAACATTGAACTTACTGAAAATAAGCTGTTATAAGTCCATTAAAATTATTTACCCAAACGGTAGTGATAAGTTGAATTGGGCTTTTAAGCCCAAAGTCCTATGCAAAATGAAATGCCAAACACCCAATATATAAACTCTCTAGGGCATAGCCTAGCATAGATGTCCGAAATCTGAGTCGGAAAATCTGAGTCTGTAAGTCTGTAATCTGAATCATATCTGTTATCAATTAAGTCTGTCAGATCTAAAGTCAATTAGATCTGAATCTGAATTTGTATTCTGTAATCTGTATCCTCAAGATCAATAAAGTTTTCTCTTTTGCCAATCTGTGTTCTTCCTTTACGTTTATTATAATCTCTTTTGTGCTTCCGTTATAACAAACTGGTATCAAAGCTTGGTTTTCAGAGAGCTATGTCTGGATTCAGTGGTATTAGCGTGAAGGTCGACAAATTTACTGGTCGGAATAGTTTCAATCTATGGCAGATCAAGATGCGTGCTTTGTTAAAGCAACAGGGGCTCTGGGCACCGTTGAACAAGAAATCGGCTGCTGCTTCTACAAGTGCTGAGATGGCCATTCTGGAAGAAAAGGCACATTCAACAATTCTGTTGTGTCTTACAGATGATATTATTACTGAAATCGCGGAGGAGGATACCGCGTCTGGTTTGTGGTTGAAGCTTGAAAGTCTCTACATAACGAAGTCTTTAAAAAACAAGTTGTTGCTGAAGCAACGTCTGTTCAGTCTGCGAATGCAGGAAGGTATGCCTCTTCGAGATCACTTAGATCAGTTAAACACAATTTTATTAGAATTGCGTAATATTGATGTTAAAGTTGAAGATGAGGATGCTGCTTTGATTCTGTTAGTTTCTTTACCACTATCGTATGAGAATTTTGTGCAATTGTTTATTGTTGGTAAAGATACTATTTCTCTAGAGGAGGTTAGATCTGCTCTCCATACTAGAGAGCTACGCCATAAGGCGGCTGGTACAGGTGCAGATAATCAGGCTATTGGATTAATAGCCAGTGAGAGTAATGGACATGGAAAGTCGGGGAAGAAACCAGTTCCTAAGGGTCCAAAACCTAATGATATCTGTAATTACTGTAAAGAGAAGGGACACTGGAAATCTGACTATCCCAAGAAAAAGAATCAACAGGATAAATTGACAGATACTGCTGCTGTAGCTGATATCAATTCTGAAGAAGATATTGCTCTTGTTGCTGCTGATCACACGCATCACTCTGATGTGTGGATTCTTGATTCTGGAGCGTCTCACCATATATGTCCGCGCAAGGAGTGGTTTACAACCTATGAGCAAGTAGACGGTGGCAATATTTCTATGGCTAACAGTTTTGCTTGTGAGACGGTTGGAATAGGCTCGATTAAAATTCGGACACATGATGGTAAATTCTGCACATTGAATGATGTTAGGCATGTTCCACTTATGACAAAGAATCTGATATCTTTGAGTATGTTAGACAGCAAGGGTTTCAGTTTTCAAGGTGAACGTGGAGTTTTACATGTCTGCAAGGGTTCTAATGTGGTCTTGAAAGGTGTTAAACGTGGTACCTTGTATCTTCTTCAAGGTTCTACGTTATCAAGTTCTGTTGCGGTTGCGACCTCGGAGATTGATAAGATATACATGACTCAGCCAGATGGGTTTCAGGTTCCTGGTAAGGATGACTATGTTTGCAAGTTATTGAGGGCTTTGTATGGACAAAAGCAGTCTCCGAGGCAATGGTAAAAGAGTTTTATGGTGAGCAAAGTAGGTATTGCAGATAACCCAGCTGATATACTCGCCAAGCCGGTTCCACATAGCAAGTTTCAACATTGTTTGAACTTACTAAATGTTTGGAGTTCTTGACTACCCTATTGAGGGCAAAATCTGAGGCAGAAGAGTTTTTTTCTAGTACATCTGGCATTATTATGGTGCATCTGGTACATCTGGCATTATTGTAATGCGTCTGGTACATCTGTTATCTGTTATTTGTGAGAGGATTCAAGTCATGGTGGGGATTTGTTAAAATATTGCCTTGAATCTGTGTACTATTCTGTTTTTCAGCAGAATAAGGCAGCGCGCCCGTGCCGTGCCATCTTTCCAGAATTAATTTTCTGTTCTGTTTTGGTAATTGCTTTGCTTTGGGTCTAAGTCTTCCGGATCCTTCTGTAACCGCCTAGAGAGTATTATATAAATCTCTAGGGCATAGCCTAGCATAGATGTCTGAAATCTGAGTCGGAAAATCTGAGTGTGTAAGTCTGTAATCTGAATCATATCTGTTATCAATTAAGTCTGCCAGATCTAAACTTAATTAGATCTGAATCTAAATCTGTATTCTGTAATCTGTATCCTCAAGATCAATAAAGTTTTCTCTTCTGCCAATCTGTGTTCTTCCTTTACGTTTATTATAATCTCTTTTGTGCTTCCGTTATAACAACTGCAGATTTAGTTCTTCAAATTTGCTTGGGAAGAAAGAATTTTAGGATGATACTGATAGGTTATTAAATACTTGAAGTTTTAGTTTTAATTATCGAAACCTTCACAACTAGTAATTTTAAAATAAGCTATGGTTGCAGTAGATCTCTTTGTTGAACAATTTAATAACTGAATGTCTGAATCTCATCCTTCTCAATCTCAGTTGCATGTTGTTAGAATATGCCTTAGAATCTGTACTGCCCCAAACATCGGGACTTCGGGTATCTTGGGTTATCTGTTTTGCGCCTATCATTCTGGGCTATTCTGTAACCGGTTAGAGAGTAGTATATAAACTCTCTAGGTCATAACCTAGATAAAAATTAGAATCTGAAATCTGAATCTGTAATATAGATCAGAATCGGTAATCTGAATCGATAATCTAGATCTGAATCTGTAGCTGTGTGATGTAATCTGAATCCTCAAGATCAATAAAACTTTTCTCTTATGCCTATCTGTGTTCTTCCTTTTACGTTTATTATAATCTTTCTAGCTTCCGTCATAACAAACTGGTATCAAGAGCTTGGTGTTCGGTGAGAAAGATGTCTGGTTTTAGCGTGAGGTCGACAAAATTACTCGGAGGAATAGTTTCAGTCTGTGGCAAATCAAGATGCGTGATTTGTTAAAGCAACAGGGGCTCTGGGCGCCGTTGAAAAAGAAATCGACGACGGATCCTGAAAGCGCTGAGATGGTCAGTCTAGAAGAAAAGGCACACTCAACAATTTTGTTATGTCTTGCAGATGATATTATTACTAAAGTCGCGGAGGAGGATACTACGGCTGGTTTGTGGTTAAAGCTTGAAGGTCTCTACATGACAAAGTCTTTAACAAATAAGTTGATTCTGAAGCAACGTTTGTTTAGTCTGCGATTGCAAGAAGATATGTCTCTTCGAGATCACTTAGATCAGTTAAACACAATCATATTAGAATTGCGTAATATTGATGTTAAAGTGGAAGATGAGGATGCTGCTTTAATTCTGTTAGTTTCTTTGCCATTATCGTATGAGAATTTTGTGCAATCGTTTATTGTTGGCAAAGATACTATTTCTCTAGAGGAGGTTAGATTTGCTCTCCATACTAGAGAGCTGCGTCATAAGGCGGTTGATACTGGTGCAAATAATCAGGCTGTTGGATTAATAGCCAGTGGGAATAATGGACATGGAAACTCGGGGAATAAACCAGTTCCTAAGGATCCAAAACCTAATGATATCTGTAATTACTGTAAAGAGAAGGGACATTGGAAATCTGACTGTCCCAAGAAAAAGAAGCAACAAGATAAATTGACAGATACTGCTGCTGTAGCTGATATCAATTCTGAGGAAGATATTGTTCTTGTTGCTGATGAGCACACGCATCACTCTGATGTGTGGATCCTTGACTCTGGAGCGTCTTACCATATATGTCCGCGCAGGGAGTGGTTTACAACCTATGAACAAGTAGACGGTGGCAATATTTCTATGGCTAACAATTTTGCTTGTGAGACGGTTGGAATAGGCTCGCTTAAAATTCGAACACATGATGGTAAATTCTACATTGAATGATGTTAAGCATGTTCCACTTATGACAAAGAATCTGATATCTTTGAGTATGTTAGACAACAAGGGTTTCAGTTTTCAAGGTGAAGGTGGAGTTCTACATGTCTGCAAGGGTTCTAATTTGGTTTTGAAAGGTGTTAAACATGGTACCTTGTATATTCTTCAAGGTTCTACGTTATCAGATTATGTTTCTGTCGCGTCCTCGGAGATTGATAAGATATACATGACTCAGCCAGATGGGTTTCAGGTTCCTGGTAAGGAAGACTATGTTTGCAAGTTATTGAAGGCTTTGTATGGACTAAAGTAGCCTCTAAGGAAATGGTACAAGAGATTTAAAGTGAGCAAAGTGGGTACTGCTGATAGCCCAGCTGATATGCTCACCAAGCCGGTTCCACATAGCAAGTTTCAACATTGTTTGGACTTGTTAAATGTTAGGAGTTGTTGACTGCCCTTTTGAGGGCAAAATCTGAGGTAGAAGAGTTTTTTTTGTAACATCTGGCATTATTATGGTGCATTTGGTACATTTGGCATTATTATGGTGCATCTGGTACATCTGTTATTTGTGAGAGGATTCAAATCAAGGTGGAGATTTGTTAGAATATGCCTTGTATCTGTAATGCCCCAAACGTTGCGACTTCTTCGGGTATCTTGGGTTATCTATTTTGGGCCTATTATTCTGGGCTATTCTGTAACCGGTTAGAGAGTAGTATATAAACTCTCTAGGTCATAACCTAGATAAAAATCAGAATCTGAAATCTGAATCTGTAATCTAGATCAGAATCGCTAGATCAGAATCGGTAATCTGAATCAATAATCTAGATCTGAATCTGTATCTGTGTGCTGTAATCTGTATCCTCAAAATCAATAAAACTTTTCTCTTCTGCCTATCTATGTTCTTCCTTTTACGTTTATTATAATCTTTCTAGCTTCCGTCATAACACATGTTAATACTTGGTTACCTTTGCTCTTTAAAAATGGCACTCACATCTACATCGCCTCCTTGGTAAGAACTACTCCTCTGGATAATAGGATCAACCGTATATATGATGTCCTCGGATCCAATCTTTAAGCAAGTGAACGCCATGTACCCTAAAACATTTCCTGAATCAAATTCCAGCTTGAATATGGGGACAAATTCAGTTGGGGAATCCTCGCTACCAAATGGTACTGCAAACGGAATGATGAAGTGCCAACTTTGCTAGAGCATTGGCAACTTCATTAGTTTTCCAAGTACAGCTAGCGTAAGAAAATAACATCATTAAAGCTATTACATGAATCCATGTTCTCACTAACTATGATACCTACAATGTATCTTGGATAATTTGGTTCTGTAACAAAAGAATCACCCTTTTCCAATAAGACTTCATGTGCGACACGGGATCATAGAAGGACACACTGCCAAGATGCAGAGGCCATCATTGAGCCTTCACTGTCACGAATCACCAAGTCTTATTGGAGTACCCTGTACAAGGTCTTAAACATTTGAAGTTAACAGAAGTAGAAGTAACAGGATATGTACTCAAAGTCATGTTTAATTATTTAATCGAATTTGCAGATCTAAAAGCCTCCAAATATTCATTTACCAAATTAACTGAGATAAAGTAATTTTGACATGAACAATTTTATTTCTCTACACCAAATACTCCAAAACAACACCAAACAAGAAACACCACTCCAGTTCATGGTTAGTTAATACAGTAACTAGAAAAGAAGTTGAGCAAATTCTTGCTTGCCGCAACTAGATTTATATCAGTTCAACATGCTTTACGAAAGAAACATCCAACAAGGAATGATAAGTAGTCTCCTTGGATTATGTGACATGCCGGGCAAGTTCGATCTAATTTCATGTCATGACTGAGTAGATCATGTCAAAGCCAAAAAAAAATAGAGTACGTAACCAGTTTAACGAGGCCATTACTTGCACCGGTAACTAGTAGCCACTCCCACTACCAACCATGTACATTAGCGTATTTTTTCACTCCATAAAAATTATAAACGAAAAATGAATTTTGTTGTCACTCAACTATTTTTACTTTTAGAAACCTACCACTAAACTATGAAATTTATTTTTCTAGTCACAAATGTTACATTTACATTCAATTATTAGCATTCCGTTAACTTGTCCTTAGATTGAACGTGTCAAATTTTGTTGACTTGTCTTGTAACGTGTATATTTATATAATTATATAAATCCCAAGTTTTGGAGAAAAATTAAAACTACAATTCAAGTTTCGATCATTTAATCATGTTAAATCAATGGCTTCTAACATTTCATACTCTTCCTTTGATTCACAAGCTAAACCATCGATATTATATGCTGTTTTTGTGGGGTTCAAAGTTGCACTATTTTGGCAGAGTCACATGAAGAATCCTAAAATCGTTGTGCTTGCTGTTTGGGAATGGAATCGTCTCGGGATTTTTGGTTTTTGGTTTGTGTATTCAAATTGTTTGTGTTTTGAGTTTATTTTGTTTTGATCACTAAGATATTTTGTTTATATTAATTTGCCATTTTATTTTGATTTTTTTAATTACCTACCGGCGTGTAACATGTCACCAGCCACGTATTTAAAATTGTACACGTGGGATTGAGATTAACGTCTGTTTAACTTTTTTTTTTTTAATGGACTCATGAATTACTAACAATGTAACTAGTATGCATCTAGTTTTCAGTTCTTAATAGTTCAGTGGTTGAATTTTAAAAGTACAAATAGTTAAGTAATTAAAAAATTCATTTCCCCGGTTATAAATGAGACAAATATTCCATATTTGTTGTGAAATTGGTTCAAATCGAAATTCAATTTGTTTAATATGTCCAAACATGTCATTTGCAAAATTCAAATACAAATTATCAAAAAAATTATTATATAGTTAATATATGTGAGAACCTGTCAAAAATGTTATATATCATATGACTTGTGTGTTTGTCAAAACTTTAATTAATGATTTAAAGTTTTTCAAAATTCTAATTTAAAATTGAACGTGATTATGTATTAGGTGAGAATTTTTTTTTAAAAAAAAAATTTATAGTTAAAATTGATGGAAGATAATTTTATGAATAACTTATTTTACCTGTAAAATTTGGTTTGATGATACTTGCATCATCAACATGTACAACTTAAATTTCTTAATATTTATTCTTTCAAACACATTTATAAAAAAATTATATAAGTGTTCGAGGTATATGGTAAATTTATATAAAATTTTGTTTGTTTTTGTCACTCATATAACATGTGCATAACCAAAATATTTAAATATATATTAATTTAAATTAACTTAAAATCAGTGCGATGCACATAATTTTTTTAATATTATATAAATTTTTTAAATAATTTGAATGAATTTTTTATGATATAATTTTTGTAAGTTAAATTTTTAAATAATATGATTTGATAATTATATATATATATATATATTCCAGAAAAGTTTTCTAAGATATTTTAGAAAATAAGCTTTAAAATTTATTGACCCTAGGGCTAATTAATAATATTATAAAATTTGAAACAAATCCTGATTTTAAGAAAAAGCCCACCCCGTATTTGTATATAAAATCTGTGTATCTCAGGTAAATTACCTAACACAAATCTTAGGCTCCCTAATCTCTCTCTTCCTCTATATATATATACCATTACTCCATGAATAGCACCATGATACTCCATGAAGAGCACCCTGATATAAAGGATAATAAAAAATACCATAGAAACTCAAAAAAAATTGCATTTAGATTCTAATTTTCACACCAAAAAGTTTTTTTGTGAATAATATAATTGCTAACAAAAAATCATGATCAAATATAACATGATTAAACATAACTTCTTATAACAAAAACGTATATAACATTTGTGGTGGAATAAAAATTAGGTTATCAAATTGCGGCTAGGTTCGCGCGTATTTAATGCTAGGGTTGGTGAGTTTCGAGTTTTAATGGTTGCGCTTGTGTTTCGTGACCTAATTCAGGTCCTCACAAGATGCCTACGTATCTCAGAGTTGAGAATTAAGCCATGACGTAGTTCTAGAATGAGGGGTCAGGCCCTTATATAGGCTGAGAAGCCTTATAATTTGAGTAGGGCTTGGAGACTTGGTGGACAAGTTGTTGGGTTTCAACCCAATGTGATTGTATGGGCTTGGGTGGTCTAAGATATATAAGGGTAAGATAATAATTGTATGTGTAGACAATTATTATATATGGTATGTCTTGATCACAAAGTTTAGAAATTAGGTGCCAAGAATTGGAAGACTTGTATAACAAGTATGGTAAGACTTGTAGAACAAGTATGGCAAGTCTTGGTGGCTAAGTTTTGGATGGCTATATATAAACATAGTCATATTGTATTTGTTTGATAATGTGAAAGCTTAAGAGATGTAGTCTTAAGTATTGTTTGGGAGATGCTTGAGCATTGTTGGCTCAAGTATCGGAGTTGGGACAACGTTAAGGTGTTATTGTTTTGATGTATTATTGATTATTGATTGAATTAATAATACGAGATTGGGGCGTGGGTGTTTCCACGTCAAATATTATGCGTGTTCTTGTTTTGCTTTTACTTATTGTTGATAGAAGTAGAAGTGATACTTTAATAATGTGGGACCGCGCTTTGGTGGATCTTATCAACTAATCGATTGGTTATGTGTGTGCTCTGTTTTGGTGTTTGTGAATCTCGGATTGTCTAAGTCTCCTAACCTAACACAAGTCACCGTCTTGAGGAAGGTTCTGGACTCCTACCTAGTAGGAGTTTGTTTCCATGTCGAATTAGGTGCCTTGGAGGCCATTTCTTGTCTCTTGATTCTAGAACGTTCCTGGTTTGTGGATCAGACCCATGTTAGAAACAAGCTTATAACATGTTAGAAACCCGATTTAGGCTGTTTCTTGGGCTTAATCACTAATTACGAATTTAATGCCCAACTAGGGTTTCGGGCCTTATTAATGAGCCAATAAATGCGACATTAATTATGTCTTTAGGGATTATTTTTCACCCATATCAACATTCTATTCTAGATTCTATAATGGATTCTATGTAGCATTTGATTTTTAAATTTAGATGAGATTTTTCGCTAAATTCGATATGTTAAATTTAATTGTTGTTAAATTTTGTGATTCTAATCTTAACAAATCAAATTTTATGAAAAAAACCCATTATGATGGTGTTATTTATTGTTCTTTAAATAAGGTGTTCTTCCTAGAGTGCAACTTATATATGAGTAGGGATCTAGAGAAAACTTTTTAGATAGAAAACTTAAGATACTAGATCTATACCGTTGATTACATTTGTAATTAATGAATTTAAAATAAATGTTATAATGGCAAAATAGTAACTTCATAAATACAAGTAGAATTGTTAAGGATAAAAAAAATAAACAAGGAAACTATCTTTTGAATTTAACAGCAGAATTGATTTGCAAGGTCAATCAATTAATTATATAGACTATACATGGTACTAAGTAACTTGAGCATTAACTTAAATAAAACACTATAATGCAACAAAGATCTCGTAATTAAAGAGAATTAAGAAGTTAATTTCGAAAAATAGAAAATCTCGTAAGGAATCTAACATAAGTAAATTATAAAATTTATATTAACCAAGTCTTCTATTATGTATTCTACTAAGTGTTCTATAATATTTATATTATTTATCTTATTTGTAGTATATGTGTTCTATTAAGTGTTTTATTACGAGTTTATTAAGTGTTCTATTACATATTTATCTTATTATCTTTAAATAAGATTTAATTTTTATAAAGCCAAATATTAAAATCTTGCATAGTATCTTTCTAATTTATTTTTTATGAGATAAGATTTAACACTCAAAAAAATATTAATTTTTTGAGATTTTATCGTGTGTTCTCTTAAGTGTTTTAGTATGTGTTCTCTTAAGTGTTCTCTTAAGTATTTTACTATTTTAGAAAGGACACTTAAAAGAACGTTACAATTTTTTTAATTAAAGTATACCTTATTAATTTTTTTGTTAGAATACAAAATTATAGAACACTTAAAATTATAGTACACGTTATTATGTTATTTATATTTACTTTATTGGAACACTTAAAAGAACACTTATTAATATTTTACTTAAATTTGAGTTATCTTTTAATTTTTAATAGAACACTTACGATGTGTTCCCGAATCAATAAAAGAAAAGAAAAGAATAGAAAGTGGATTATTTTCTTTTCTCTCTAAATTTTTCCAAAAGTGGGAAGAAGATTTTGTCGACAAATATAACATGATTTTCTTTCCAAATCTTTAGAAATCTTTTTTTTTTTTTTACAAATATCTTTCGAGAACAAGTTAAAGAAATCAAATCTTCACATTTCTTTTCTTTTCTTTAAAAAAAGTTTATGGAATACAGTGTTAGAAGAACACGTTAATGGTATTTTAATTATTTTTTAAAGAAGAATTGTAAAATTATCAAAAAACACACTTAAAAGAATATTTGGAAGAATACTTAAAATTAAATTATTTCATAAAGAACACTTAAAAGAATACTTATTAATATTTTAATTAAATTTAAATTGCTTATTAGTTTTTAATAGAACACTTATTAGTATTTTAATTATATTTTTAATAAGGATTCGAAATCATCAAAAAAACATGTTCCTTTATTTCAAGAAACACTTAAAAGAGCACTTAAAAGAATATTTAAAATTAAATTATTTCAGAAAGAACACTTAAAAGAACGTTACAATTTTTTTAATTAAAGAACACGTTATTATTTTATTTCAGTATAAAATTCTAGAAAAAAATAATTTTATATATTTCAGAAACACTTTAATTGTCTTATTAGTTTATTACCTTTTTAAAGAACACTTATTGAAAAATTATGTTATTTTTCATTTATTATGTTACTTATATTTATTTTATTGGAACACTTAAAAGAACACTTATTAAAATTTTAACTAAATTTGAATTATTTTTTAATTTTTAATAGAACACTTAGAAAAACACATTATTAGTATTTTAATTATTTTTTTAATAAGAATTCGAAATCATCAAAATCATCGAAAAACATGTTCCTTTATTTCGTGGAATACTTAAAAGAACACTTAAAAGAATAATTGGAAGAATATTTAAAATTAAATTATTTCAGAAAGAATACTTAAAAGAACTCTTATTATTCGAAATCTAATGTGTTCAATCATGTCTTCTACTCCTGCTCTTTTCTATATTTTATTTATTCATGCTCTTTTATATATTTTAGTGGTTATTTTAAAATAAGATTCTATATATTATATTTTAAAAAGTGAAAATATTGAAATTCTTCGTTAGTATCTTCCTAATTTTTTTTAAGAATAGTGTATTAATTAAACAATAATATCGAGGTTCTACTAGGTGTTCTAAAAAATCAGGCCAAATTTATTGTGTTTCTAAAAATAGTTTTTATAATCTATAATGTATGTCTAGTTTAGCTAGTTGTTTAGAAACTTTTTTCACGATACTCTATAACGTATCTTATTATTTAATGAATTCTAACATTTTAGTTCTGTAACAATGAGTACAACACAATTTATATTAGAACACCTAATAGGTGTAAATTTATATTATAACAATAAGAGAACACCTAAATTTATATTAGAACACCTAATAGAACACCTAGTACAATTTTAAATATACATTTCTTTGAACACCTAAAAAGAACAAAAATAAAATAAAATTCAAGTATACAAATTTATTTAGAACACTTATCAAAACACTTAATAAAATCTTAAAAACATATTTTTTATTAATTAACAAAAATTATTAAATTAAAATATTCGTACTTATATAGAACATTTATCAAAACACTCAGTAAAATCTCAAAATTTATATTAAAACACCTAAGAAAACACTTAGTAGAATTTCAAATATATATTTTTAGAACACGAGAAAACAAATCTTATTAAATTCAAACATGGGGCTTTAGGAGCCACCTTTAAAATACTTATAAAAAATTTATTAAAATCTTAAAATTTATATTTAGAAAGCAGAACACATAACCTAGCAAAATATTAAATACATATTTCTTATTTATTAAAATATTCAATTAATTAAAAGAGCATAAGAAAAACACTTTAATGAATCCCTACACATTTTTGGTGTTTTCTTAAATTTTTATGTATATGTTTTATATAGATTATGTTAAGTGTTTCATTAAAAATTTAATTATTTAAATTTACTTCCTTGTATAAACAAATTGTTTTTACGATGACGCGGGATTCTATCAAGTATCTTTTGAAATATACATTAATTATTAAAAATAGCATTCAGTTGTGATTACTACAACTAAATTAGATTCTCTCAAGTGTTTTACATCAATTTAATGAATTTATTTTGATAATATGCTTGTTTGTTCCTATATAAAAAATTGGATATTGTACAATGTAATTTTTTGCCTAATGTTAAATTATAATTTAGGAAGCCAATACAAATAGGATATGATTGTTGTACTTTATTCTGGTACGTAGTTGAAAATTTGAAAATAGGTATCTTCCAAAATCTAAGCATATTTACATAAATATATAAATGATTGTACTTGCTTAATTTGAGTTTGTCTATACATGGTGGCGATAAAAAGATTGATAAATTAGAATGATCTGATTGATACACTAGTTATGGAAATTTTGTTGATTGTCAAACTGTATTAATTGATACACATCTTGTAAATTTTGTTGTCAAATTTGCCCTTTTGATTTAAAAAGAAAATAAAATTTGATTTACATGAAAAATTTCTGACCATCAGATTATTTCTAAGATCAATGGCTAATTGGAGGGTCTCTTGGTTCTCTTATTAAGTAAGGTTTTCTTTTGAACCTCCCCCTATATATATATATATATATATATATATATATATATATATATATATATATATATATATATATATATATATATATATATGTCATTGCTCCATGAATAAGACCCTTAAGAACACCATAGAATCTTACATAAAATCACTTTTAGATTCTAATTTTCACATAAAAATGTTTTTTATGAATAAAGATAGAATCTAATAAAAAATTAGGATCAAATATAACATGATTACACATAATTTTATTGTTACAAAAATATATAGAAATTCTACATTGGATTATATACTGGATTCTATATAGCATTTGATTTTTAGATTTTTAAATTTAGATGAGATACTACGTTAGATTCGATATGTTAAGCTTAATTATTATTAAAATTTGTGATTCTTGTCATAACAAATCATTTTTAATGAAAAATAAAGTATTATGATGGCTTCTTTATTTTTCGTTATATAAGGTGTTCTTTCTAGAGTGCAACTCTAGAAAGAACACCGTATTAATACTTTATTTTTCATTAAAAATAAAGGAAAATTTTAGTTATAAGATATAGATAAGTTGATACATTTTAGCTGTAAAGGGTAATCAATCAATTATTAATTATTATGGTACTAGTTTATTGAATACAATTATTCGTGATACTATTGGAAAAGAAAAGGTTTTAGTAAGAGAAAATATAAAAGTAATGTGTTTTAGCTGAAAATGTAATTTGTTAGTTATTAGTAATCATAATAATATTATTTTATTTTATTAAATATGATTGCCCGTAGTAATATTAGAACGTAAAAAATAACGTGCACCTAAAAATGAAATAAATTAGTTATTAAAAAAATAGAGAAGGTAACATATTTTTACCAATAATAAATATTAAAGTAAGGATATTTAGTGATATTTTTGGAAAGGAGAGGTTCTAGTTATACAAGTTAGAAAAGATAATGTGTTTTAACTAAAAAACTTTTCATTTCTAAAAATATTGTTTTAGAAAGATATCTCAGACCGCGCAAAGCACGACATAGTTATCTAGTATATTATAATAGCAGGAGATCGCTTTCACTCAGAATCTTCAAAATACTTTTCTTGATTTTTTATTAAAATAATTTCCTTGCATTCAATAAAATTTTAATTAGTCATTAATTGTACCTATTAAATATATATTAAATACACTTTATTTTATATTTAATATAAAATTTTGGCGATTTTTATTAGAACACTATAATTATTATATTACTATAAAATAATAATTATCTATATAAAAGTATAATTATTTCAAGGTAAAGCGATAAAATAAAATTATTTATATCATCCATTTCTAATTCTTGCTTAAAATCACTACAATTTTTTTCAACAACAATAAATAAACGATTTTAAATTTTCGCTAAATTCCTAATCAGTGATCGTGAGAAGTATGATAAGATACGAAAGTATATAAAATTTTCAATTAACATCCACAATTTAAATACAAGTAATATTATAGAATTTATTTT
Organism: Saposhnikovia divaricata; assembly: GCA_036435485.1. Classification (NCBI taxonomy): domain Eukaryota; kingdom Viridiplantae; phylum Streptophyta; class Magnoliopsida; order Apiales; family Apiaceae; genus Saposhnikovia; species Saposhnikovia divaricata. The sequence continues at coordinate 40,786,364 of CM071601.1, read as the reverse complement.
TACACATGAACAACTTACACATGGGGTGTGATCAACTTGATTAAATTGAATCAACCCAACCCTTTTATTCACTGATTAAATCAATAAAAACGTTATACATTTGTTGTTCCATTAGGTTATGTTGGAACAAATTACTATTCTAACTAAACACATTTTTACACTATTACTAATCAATTAATTATGCATGTATGTTATGTGACGGGCGTGGCGTGGCGTTTAAGAGCATTAATTAGTTATATTTAATATTTATAAATTTTTTTATATAAATTATGTCACTAGTACAAAACTGGTTCTTACAGGTTGGTTGCCTTTACATATGTGTACTAAAGTTATTCTTATTAAAATTTTTGTACTTGCATCTAATATCGATACATATGTTCTCTGCAGTTCATTTCGTGTGTTTGGAAAGTGGAACTACTGAGAAATCCAATGAGGTATCTTTGTAAAGTAGCAGTAAAACTGATTCACATTGATCAATTGTATCCGAAAATTCTGATATGCTATCACGGCGGCAAGTTCAAAATATACTTAAGAATTTTTTACTTGTGAATATATTTTATTTGTACTTTCGTGCTAACAAGTTCAAACACATAATTTTTGCAGGTGCTGGAAAGAGGATATATGATATGATCTTACATTGCAGCAATCAGAAAATGGATACTATATTTTGGATTTATGATAGTCATGATGTATTGACATGTGTTGAATTTAAATGTATGACATGGTTACTTGGATCAAGAATTTATAAATATTGTGGATTTATTTTTCAAGTATGTAATAATAATTATTTTAATTTAGTTAGTCATGTTGATGAGAAATTTGGATTGCAAGTTTTTTTATTTTTTTGGTTTGTAATAACAGGAATTTTGTTTTATATATAAATATAAACAGGGGAAAAATTGTCATTTTTCAATATACATATACATCGATTTTTGATCTTATACGTCGCCATTTTTGGTCTTATACGTCGCCTTTTTTGGCCTCTTTTTGACATTATACGTCACGCTTTTGGGTCTAATACATCGTCCTTTTGATGACATTATACGTCGGTTTTCTTCAAACATTATACGTCGCATTTTTAACCGATGTATATGAATCTTTATACGTCGCCTTTTTAACCGACGTATATGAAACTATATATGTCGCCTTTTTAACCGATGTATATGATGCTTTATACGTCGCCTTTTTAACCGCCGTATATGATGCTTTATATGTCGCCTTTTTAACCGACGTAAAAGACTGGTGACTTTATACGATGCCCCTCTATACGTCGCCAAAATGCCGACGTAAAAGACCAAAAAGGGCGACGTATAGCCCAGTTTTGTACTAGTGTGTTGACATTGTAATTTAGTATGAAAAAAAGTAAAAGGCCTTTATGGAGTTGATGAAATTGATAATATGTTAGAGGAACTTCATTTTGTATATATAGTTAATTTTAAACTTCCTTTATTCGGATTCCAATGATTTTTAAATTAAAAGTAAAAGGCCTTCATTTTGTTTAAAGTAAAAGGCCTTTATTCGGATTCCAATGATTTTTAAATTTATTTTTATATATTATTAAATTGGAGATTGACAATAATTACATGTTCATATTTATTATAAGATTTAATATAAGAGTATTAAAATATGTGAGTACAATTTTGAAAATGTGTCCATGAATTTAAATTTAATATTACATACAAATGATCCTTATAAATGCTCAAAAAAATTATTCAAATTAAGAGATACGGGTGTCTAATCATTCCAAAAAATATGAAGCATGACTTATAAAATGCATTTGAATTCTGTACTGTTTGTCATACAACCAAAGTTATCGACAAGTTAAGTCAATCACACCTCTTATCATATTTACATTCTGTTTCTTTTCATTATACAATCAAATTTATTAACAAACTAAACAATCACATCTCACATAATGCCATCGATAATAAAAAAGATTAAAAAATGTTTCTTTTACTTATCCAATGCCAAACTTTACAAATGTTTATCAATATTGGATTTTAAAATCATTTTTTATGTAACAAAATAGATGTCGTCAATATCTTAAATATTATTATTAACACTTAAGAGTATAACTGAAATGTGTTTTCTTTTTGTTTATTCTTTTCTTTATAATTCTTAAACATTCAAAATTAATTACATTTCACACAAGTTTCGATTTATCATATCAACTTTCAAATGATCAAACTCAACGAACAATGATATTATGTATACAATTTTTAAAAATATTTTCGTGTTGCGCTTAGCGCGGCTTTGTTACCTTGTATAATGTAAAAAATAGGATTAGCTAATTATGGATTTTAATTTTGCGTTGGAGCAAACTAGCAACTCGTACATCAAACCCAGTTTTTACCTACTTGGCATGCTTATAGGACCCAATAAATTAGGAAAAGGGTTTGACCATCGCAGATGGTCTCGTTTTTGTGTGCGTATTTTTTGTTAGGGGTATTTTACTTGCAAAAGGTAATTGGTTAATTATTAGTAATTATAATTATAATTATAATATTTTATTTTATTAAATAGAATTGCTCATAGTGTTTTTAGAAAAGAAAAAATTTAAGTTAGATAAAATACAAAGATAATATATTTTACGTGAAAAACGAAATTGATTAGTTAATGAAAAATAGAAAAGATAAAATGTTTTACCTGAAAAAGAAATTTATTAATTATTAGTAAATATAAAAAATTAAGTAAGGATGATTAAGTAAAAATAACATGTACCATTAAGTAAGGGTAAATAAATAAAATCAATAGGTGTAGTACCGACCAAACAAAATTTTAATGTTTTGACTATGAATTCTTCTAATTTGTTTAACTTTCTTTTTTTTGAAAGAAAAAGTTCCAATTCATTACTAGACAATCGTACAAGATCATCTCTAACAAAAATGAAGGAGGAGACATTATTAGCTATTTAGCGGACAAGGTAGCCTAGCTATAACGTCTTAGAAAATTTCGTAATTATAAATGTTTATTTAATAAGTAAATCGGGATAATATGAGCTAAATTTTTTTAGGGATTGAATATATGTGACATCATGTTTACATGTTTATATGATGATTTATATGTGAAATGTGGGTCCGTGTATTTTTATTTGAATTTTGATGACTAAAATCTATTTAAATTGTGTATTATTGTGTATTATTGATCTTTGAATAAGATTTATTTGAATTAAATAAATAAGATTTATTGAATAATACACAATAAATTTTATTTAAATTGTGTATTATGTAAATTGTTGGGAATAATTTAAATTATTTAAATTTATCTTATTTAAATTTTGTATTTTATCTTATTTAGCTAATAATTTTAATTGTTTTTGCTAATAATGCCACGCGAGAGACACACGGCAGGGCAAGAACGGAGAAGAGGTAGAGAGTTATCGAGAGAGAGAGATTAAGAGGAAGAGAGATTTTCATAAAGGAAAACACAAAAGAATAATACACAACAATAATACACAATTTAAATAAGATTTTCAAAGATTATTCAATAAGATTATTGTGTATTATTTAAATTGTTAGGAATAATTCATGAGTTGTGATGTTTAGAATAGAATTTGCATATACTTCTTGTAATATCCTGATCTTATAAAGGATTTAGCACTTTGTATAGGATATGTAAGTTAGTCAGTAACTTTAGAGTTTTAGTCAAGAATAGTGTGTCAAGGACTATGTTTCAGGAACTATGGTCAGATCCTGATATGATGAGTCAAATCCTGATGGGATGTCAAGTCTTGATACAGTGTAAAATCCTGATATCAGATATACTTTTGATGATGTCATTATGGATGCTACAGAAACTGGAAAGTGCTATATTTCAGGATCGGTTGTTTTGAAGAACAACAAGAAGTAATCATGAAGAAAAGAGTCAAACGATTGATGGAAACTATCAACTGGATGGCAGAACATTACCATGTATTGTTATTACTTTCTGTTATGGGTTGATAGGAAGTATTATAAATACTCTCTTTATATCATTGTAATAGATACGAAGAACGAACGAGAGTTTGTATTAAATTAAGTGTTAAGGTTTTTACAGAGAGAGAGAGATTTGTATTGAGAGCAGCTGCTAAAGGTATTTGTACACCTTTGGTAGAGTTTGTATTTGATCTTATTAATACAAACAAGTTTGATTTATTCATTTGTTCTTATTTATTTATTCGAGCAAAAATCAGACACGATTACTTATACTTGTATTCAACCCCCCTTCTACAATTATATTCGGATTAACAATTGGTATCAGAGCAGGTTGCAATCATGTCTTGTTACAAGGATGGTAATACTAACATCCCTATGCTCAAGAGAAACGAATATACTCTTTGGGAAGTGAAGATGGTGAATCACTTGGAAGCAACAGATCCTGATTATCATGACAGAATAAGGGATGGACATTTTGTTCCAACAAAGATCGTTGGTCAAGAAACTGTTGGAGGAAAACTTGTTCCAGAGCACACAGCAAAGAAGCCTAAATCTAAATGGACAGATAAGGACAAGGAGAATGTTCTTAAGGATGCTAAAGTGAGAAACATATTTTTCAACTATCTTGATTCTGTTCTCACTAAATATGTTCTCTCTTGTAAGACTGCTAAGGAGATATGGGATAATTTGAAGGTTCATTGTGAAGGAACTAAACCTATCATGAAAAATATGAGGACACTTCTAATACAACAGTATGAGTACTTTGAATCCAAGTCTGGTGAGTCACTTACTGATACCTTTGATAGGTTTACAAAACTCATCAATGAGATGGCCATGCATGGTAAGTATTATGACTTGGAGGATATGAATACTAAGTTTATGAAAGCCTTGCCTGATTCCTACAATGAGAAGATATCTGCTATTGAAAAAGCTAATGATTTGGATGAAATATCACTAGAGGAAGTTTATGGAAAACTTAGGGATTATGAACTTGACAGGCAGCAGAAGAAGAGCAAAAGTGAAGGAAAGATGAAAACTGTTGTACTTACTGCTCAATCTGAATCAAAGAAGCTTCCAGAATAACAGGTTCAACCTACTGTAAAGGACACAAGGAAGAAGAAAAGAAAAGAAAGTTCTGAGTCAGAGACTACAGATACAGACTCTAACAACAATGATTCTGAATCAGATATGCAGGAACTCTTTGCTATATTTACTAAAGCTTTCAAGAAAGGAAGATTCAACAGGAGAAGATTTAGCAAAAGACCTTTTCAAAAGAAAGAAGAGAAGAAGAGTGACAAGGGCAAAGTACAATTGTCAAGCTTGATAAGGCAAAGATCAAGTGCTTTAACTACATCGAGCTTGGACACTTTGCAAGTGAGTGTAAGAAGCCTAGGAATTCAGGAAAGGGTAATGCACTCTTGGTCACACAGAAGGATTGGGCAGATTCCAGTGATTCTGAAGATGATTTGGATTATGATAACATTGTTTTGATGGCAAGTGCTTCAGACAAACTTTGCTCTCCAAAGAAAACTTCTCCATCTCCTGTCAAGGTATTAATTCACTCTCTTGATTCATTTGATAGCTTAGATTTTGATGATATTAGAACTATCCATGCTGAGTTTAAGAATTTTATGGCTAATTTCAGAATTTTTACCAGTGAAAAAGATGAACTTAAGATTAAGAATGATGAATTAGTTGGTAGAAATAATATTCTTGAATCTGAGTTAATTCAAATGGAACATTATAGGTTAAGTTCTGATAAGGCTAAACATGATTATAGTGTTATTCTTGAGGTTTATGACTATGTCAGAAGAACTAAAGGAAGAGAGAGATAGGTTTAATTCTTGGAATACATCTTTCAAAAGGACTCATGACATTACTAATAATCAGATACCTGGTAAAGTTAATGGCTTAGGTTTTGACAAGGATAAGAATGAAACTCCTGTAGCTATTGTCTTGGATAATAGAAAAGAAGAAGCTCGGACATCTAATTCTGAAGGTAAGAAGAAAGTTTCTGAACCTAAACATGTTAAATTTGATGATTCTAATGGTACCCCAGTTGTGCACAAGAGAATTAACAATAATATTTCAGATGACAAAGTGTTAGAAAGACCTAACAATGTCAACATAGGCTTTCTGTATAAGTCTCAGTTGAAACAGAGACTTGAGAATCTTTTAGAGTCTAACAAGACCAAGAGAAATAGGAATGGAAAAGAAGGTATTAACAAAGAGAATAATTACAAGAATGTACCTGATGCACATAGGAAGAAATGCTATAAATGTGGTAATCATAATCATTTGGCCCTAGACTGCAATCAGAAACCCTCTTGGAAAACTAAGTATAGATTCCTCAAGACTCAGAAAATTCAATACCAACCACAAAAAGCTTGTTATCATTGTGGTAGTTTACTTCATTCCATTTATATATGTAAAGAATATCATGAACTGTATTATGACTATTATTCCTTGAAATCTGAAACTCCTAGTCACAAACAGTTTGTGAAATCAGAGTCTGAGGTTGACTCTGAAACAGGTAATTCAAAAGTAAAATCTTCAAAGCATGTTGTTTCTAAGTCTAGTAAAAAAGGATCCAATCAAAGTTGGGTCCCAAAAATTTCTAACTAGTTACTTTTTGTTTGCAGGGCATAGGAAAGAAGCATTCGATTATCTTGGATAGTGGATGCTCTACACATATGACTGGAAAGAAGTCACTGCTTACAAAGTTTGAGAGGAAAGCTGGCCTAGTGATATCTTTTGGAGATGGCAACAAAGGAGAAACTCAGGGATATGGCTCAATTGTTTTGGGAAATGTCATCATAGAAAACGTAGCACTGGTTGAGGGCTTGAAACACACACTTTTAAGCATAAGTCAACTAGGTGATAAAGGTTACCAATCAATCTTTGACAGTGAAGGATGCAAAATCTTGAATATGAAGAATGGAGTCATTGTTATAACTGGTCAGAGACATGGTAACATTTATGAAGCCAGCTTGAATGACACATCTAAAGGAATTGTCAGATGTCTTTACAATAAGGCATCAAATGAAGAAAGCTGGAATTGGCACAAGAAGCTCTCACATCTCAATATCAAGTAGCTTAATCAACTAGTTAAGCACAATCTAGTGAGAGGCCTACCTCAGGTGAATTATTTGAAAGATGGACTTTGTGATGCTTGTCAGCTTGGTAAACAGAAAAAAACCACTTTCAAGAGCATGACATAAAATTCAATTACTGAACCATTTCACATGCTGCATCTTGATCTATTTGGTCCATTGAATGTTATGTCTATCAGCAAGAAAAGGTATGCTCTAGTTATAGTGGATGACTACACAAGGTTCATATGCGTATTCTTTCTTCAAAAGAAAGATGAAGCTCCTCAGCAAATCATTGAACTTATAAAGAATATTCAGAATAGCTCTAAGTACAAAGTCAAAGTACTTAGGAGTGACAATGGAACAGAATTTAAAAATTCTACTATGGAGGAGTATTGTGCAGACAATGGAATCTCTCAACAGTTTTCTGCATCTGGAACACCTTAGCAGAATGGTGTAGTGGAAAGAAAGAACAGAACTCTCATAGAGGCAGCTAGAACCATGCTTGCAGATGCAGAGCTTCCAATCTACTTTTGGGCAAAATCTATCAACACTGCTTGTTTCACTCAAAATTTTACTTTGGTTAATAGTCATGGTAAGACTCCCTATGAGATGATCAAAGGAAAGAAGCCAAGTGTGAAATATTTTCACATTTTTGGATCCAAATGTTATGTCCTGAAAGTTCGTCCAGAACAACTTGAAAAATTCGAAGCTAAATCAGATGAAGCGATCTTTCTAGGATATTCTGCAGCAAAGGCCTTCAAAGTATATAATCTCAGAACTCACATTATTATGGAATCAATTCATGTTGCATTTGATGACAAGAAATTCATAATTCTGCAAACTGATGAAAGTCATGACAAGTTGGAATTTGAAAATCATAAGGATTCTGAGATACTCTCCAGTGATGATGAAAGTTCTCAAATTGAAATCTCGGTTGCTTCTCAAAGTAATGCTACTATTGAGGGGGGGCAAATTAATCAAGAAGAACTCAGCACCAGTCAGGAGCAGACCAGTCATTCAGAGTCTACTCCATTAGGAACTGATCCTTCAGGGACTAATGAAGGAAGATCAGATACAAGCAGCAGTATGGAGTCTACTGATTCTACTGAACAAGGGGGAGCTTTTGAAGGTGGTGAAAGTTCTTCTATAAGAGATTGATAAGTAGATTTTATATCCACTTGGAATGCCTAGTATCGGCTTAAATTGATTACTTGACCTCAAGTATATGGTCTGTTTAATGTGTTTTCATTGAGTTTTGCAGAACTAAGAGTTGGAGGTTAAATTGATTAAATTCGGATTTTCCGGGTAGTTTGCGCAGTCTTCACTGTTTTGGCCATATCTGGCGTTCTAGAAATTCGAATTCAGCGATCTTACAGCTCACGCGAAGACAAAGAAATTTTCTACAATCTTGGATAGAAAGTTTGGGCGCAGTCAGTACTACTACGGCGCAGTCAGCGCTGCAGTCGGCTGGCAGAATTTCTGATTTACTGTTTGGGTCATATCTTGAGTTCTACAAGTCCGTTTTGGACGATCTTACAGTCCACGCGAAGATAACGGAATTCTCTTTCATTCTCAAGTGGTCCAGATGTCCAAATACAACTGGAACGGCCCAGAAATACTGAAGAAAAGTCAGTTACGAATTTTCCTTCAAAACAGAATCAGTTTAGGAAACGTATTTTTTGCCGAACTGCAGAAATTCTATTTTAATTCTGTTTTGGGGAATTTCTTGCTGGACAAGACATGGGGGCTATATAAACACATGTAGACAATAGAAACCAAGTTTTTATCAGAGAAACAAGGGAGACAAGTTGGAGAAGGATTTTACGAAGCTCGTGACAAGCAACGGAGATCTAGATCTACTTCATCTTTTGTTTTCATCTATTAGGATATTCTGGATTTTGGATTTGTTTTCTTAACTCTTCATTCTAGTTTATTTGTATTTGTTCATACTTTGTTATTCACCATAGTTTCATCAGATCCCATGATGACGAGCAGTTCGATTATGAACTAATCGTTGTCATGGGATTCTAACGGATTTATCTATGTAGTTTAGTATCTTGATGCTTTAAAGATCTGTGTGTGAGGTATATCTAATATCCTCGTATGGTTATGCTTAATTGTTAGATGCGTAGCTAACATCTAATCTGTTAATCTCTTATGAAACGAGAGTGGATCTTGAGATTTAGAACTTGAGATTTAGAACTTGCCATGCTAGCATAGGATAAGTTGATGTATGATTGACGTCATGATTTATAGCGTAAATAGAGATATATTATGCTGCCCTATGTGATCTTAATAGACAACTTGTTCTTCAACCGTTATGTTTTCAAATCTTATAGAGATATAGGGTCTAAATATAATTGGTGTCTATTCATCTTCTATCTCTTTTGTGGATGTATGTTTAGTTTGGTATTCGTAACTGAGAAGTAGCGTATACTTGTTTCGTGTTGTCTGATCAGATATCATAACCATCGCATGCATTGATTAAAGGCGTTAACTTTAAGCAAAGTATTTAATGAAGTTAGGATCCCATGTTTTTATTCCCATAAGTAATTCGAATTCCATTCTCATTAGTTAAGTAATTCTTAGTTTTGTTAATTTGTTTCTTTAGTTAATCTTAGATAATAAAAACCTCAAATTTGTTAATTGTCTTAGTAGTGAGTTAAAACCATACATTGTTGCATAGGTACATCTACTGAATTGAAACCTAAACCAGATCTCTGTGGAATGAACTTGATTTATATCTATATTACTTGTGACCACGTACGCTTGCATGATTTAGTGCAAACAAGTTTTTGGCGCCGCTACCAGGGATCATCGGTGTTTTATTTTTAGTTTATGTGCTTGTCATCAGTGGTCGTTAGATTTCACTGACTCGGATTTGTTTTTCTCATCTATCTTGTTTAGTTCTGTGTGTTTCAGGTACTTGAGGAACTTGAACAACCGTAGACATGGGAGATCCAGCAAGAGCTCTGAAGGACTATTCTCAGCCTAAGATCAATGACATCCAATCTAGCATTGTCAGGCCAGCTATTGCAGCTAACACTTTCGAAATCAAGCCTAGCACAATTTAGATGGTGCAGAACTCAGTTCAGTTTGGGGGTGCTCCGACTGAAGATCCTAACATGCACATCTGGAATTTCATTGAGATCTATGATACTTTCAGAACCAACGGTGTGTTTAAGGATGCTGTGAAATTGAGACTTTTCCCATTTTCTCTGCGGGATAAAGCTAAGGGCTGGTTGCACTCTCTACCAGCAGGTTCTATTTTGACATGGGAGGATTTTGCTCAAAAATTTCTCACTAAATTTTTCCCCATGGCAGAGACCGCATCAATCAGGAATGCTATTACTCAGTTTTCACAGCAGTCTGGAGAATCTTTGTGCGAGGCTTGGGAGCGATATAAGGAGATGCTAAGGAAGTGTCCACATCATGGGATGCCTGATTGGATGGTGATTAACTGCTTTTATAATGGCTTGGGTGCACAGTCAAGACCCATGCTAGATGCAGCATCAGGTGGAGCTCTATGGGCTAAAAGCTATGAGGAAGCTTATGAGTTGATTGAGATGATGGCTGCGAATGAATACCAGAATCCAACTCAGAGAGTATCACAAGGAAAAATAGCAGGAATTCTAGAAGTTAATACAGTCACAGCTCTAGCAGCTCAGCTAGAGGCACTTAATAAGAAATTGGATTCTATGTCAAAGCATGGGGTGCCTCAAGTTACTAGTGTTTGTGAGCTATGGGCGGGCGTACATGAGACGACTCAATGTGCCATATCTATTGAATCGGCGCAGTTTGTGAGCAATTTTCAAAGATCGCAGCAGCCAGCTCCCAACATCTATCATCCTAATTTTAGCTGGAGCAATGATCGAGGTGGTTTCTAATAGCCACAACAGCTACAACAGCCTTATCAGCCGTTTTAAGGGCAACAATTTGGAGCTAAACCATTCAATCCTTCAGTTTTTCAGCAGCAGCAGGGGCAACAGTTTCATCAGTAGTATGCCCCAAGGCAACAGTTTCAGTCACTAGGATTCCATCAACGGTTTCATGGGAGTGCTGGTCAGTAGTCTGAGGAAAAATCTTAATTGGAAGAGTTGAGATTAATGTATAAAAGTCAGGCAGCATCTCTCAAGACGTTAGAGAATCAGATAGGGCAACTTGCAAGTGCCTTACTCAACAGTCCGCAGGGAGTTCTTCCTAGTGACACAGAGGTAAATCCAGGAAAACAAGATGGCATGGAGCAGGTTAATGCCATAACACTCAGATCTGGAAAAGTCACGAACGATCAGAATTCAGCAATTGAGGATGAAGAAGAAATTCATGATCAGGACCCTACAGAAAAAGAAGAACATTCTGTTTTGTCAGAACCTGTGGTGGATAGTGATGAGGAGGAAGAGTGTGAGTCACTAGGCTTGGCTGATCTTTGGGATTCTAAGGTGCTGATTGTTGAGGTTGTTTCATGGTCAAATCTTGAGGATAGTGCAATTGAGTCATTTCTTGAGAAAGATGTTGTGAGTGAGGGTAATAAAGATCTTCATGAGTTGTATAGGAATTTCACTTCTGATGAGATGTTGGAGGAATTGAATGCTATTTGTGCTAAGCATGGAACTTACGAAAAGAGTCAGCTTGAGGATAGTTCTTTTGATCCTAAGTTTGTTGTTAAGACTTTTGTTGGTGAACCACCCACTTCCGTTCCTAATCCGTCTATTTCCACTCTTGGTCAATCTTTGGTAATTAATCATTATGTTGAAGAAGCTTCCAAACTCGAGCTTAGACCACCAGATCACCTGAGGTATGTATATTCGGGCCAATCATCTACTTTGCCTATTATTATTGTTGCTAACTTGTCAGGTAATGAAGAGAACAATGTTACTGACACTTTTGAAAAGCAAAGAAGGCTGAAACTTGTCATCAAGGATGTAGCCCCGGAAAAGATAATTAAATGGCCATATAGAGATACGGTGTAAAAAATTTCAAGAGAAAAAGCCATTGCCATGTCTAGCTAAAGACTTTAAACAAAGGCGCTTCGTGGGAGGCAACCCAAGTGTTAGGTCAGTTTTCTTCTATCCCTTTTATTACCTTCAATGGGGACATTGAATATTTTAACTTTGGGGGTGGTTTGGGGATAAGTAGTGTGTAGTAGTTATTTGTGTGTCATTTTGTTCATATAGATATCATATTTTGCATATTAGTAGTGTAATTCATTCATGTTTTGTTCGTATGATTGCATGTTTGTTTCATATAGGACATTCTGTTATTTTGTTTATATACCATGTGAGTCCATGTTAGTTGCATTTGCATAGCATGCATATTTCATGATCCCTTAGAACGAGCTAATTCTGATTGGTAGGTAGATGTCTTATTGAGTGTGGTAATGATGAGTAGAGGGTTGATTTATAGTTCCTAGGAATTGACTTGCATGCTTCAGAAACAAAATTTTTACACAGTCTCATCGTTTGCTTTTGGGCTAGGTTGAGGTCATGTTTGTTTGGTTGTTGAGATTTAATCACTTGTTTATATTTAGAATTTTCGTTATTCCCATGATGGCGTATGATCAATTAAGTCTAAGTTTGGGGGAAACCAGGAATTTCATGCTAGTTGTTAATAATGGCTAGGCGTCAAATGGCTAGTAGCCGGCTCATATCTTTATGAGTAGTCTAGGGTTGGATGAGAATTCTCATTCCAGATTGTATATAAAAAAAAAGAAAAAAAGAAAGAAAAAAAAAAAGTTGTTATGTGTAAATAGTTTAAATGCAAAATTAACCAGGGTGAGCTCTTTAATACTCGAGCAATTAAGTTTGCGGGGACTTTGTGCCTAGTGACCTAAGGCTTTTACAGTCTGGGATCCACTAACCTAACGCTCGCTACATGGGTATTATTGTATAAGCCTTTTGGGGTCTCATCCATTGTACAGTTAAATAAGCATGCGTTGTTGTGTATAGTATTATGTGTTGTAGTTTAATAATAAAGCATGAATTTCTGTCTAACTCGAAGGATGATGAAGGTGTTCCTAGGTTATGAAGTGTTTACCGTTCATTCTATTCATAAACTTATGATTATCTTGGCGAAGAATAAGTATGATTTTGATCTTGTGTTAGGAGTATATCTGAGGAGCATCGCACACACGCACGTTTCTGTCATGTATTGTTAGTATACGGGGACTTAGTCGAGCTCTATTTGGATTTGGTTGCATTCTTTGAGATATTTGCTTGCTAGTTGGTTTTGGTTAGTTTGAGGGGATCGTTGCATTTTCATATTCGTTGCATTCATGCATTGCATTGTTTAGTTAGATGGATTTTGTGGGTACATTCGCTATAGGCCCTCACGAGACCATACTCGTCCACTAGGGCTGCCTAGGGGTTTAAAGGGCTTGTTGCATATGCCAAATGCAACCGTGATCACCTACGGAAGTGGTACTAGTTAGTTGTATATAGTTATATTTGTTTATGCTTGAGGACAAGCATCAGTTTAAGTTTGGGGGTGTGATAAGTGGATTTTATATCCACTTGGAATGCCTAGTATTGGCTTAAATTGATTACTTGACCTCAAGTATGTGGTGTGTTTAATGTGTTTTCATTGAGTTTTGCAGAACTAAGAGTTGGAGGTTAAATTGATTAAAATTCGGATTTTCCGGGTAGTTTGCGGAGTCTTCACTGTTTTGGCCATATCTGGAGTTCTAGAAGTCCGAATTCAGCGATCTTACAGCTCACGCGAAGACAATGAAATTTTCTACAATCTTGGATAGAAAGTTTGGGCACAGTTAGCGCTGCAGTCGGCTGGCAGAATTTCTGATTTACTGTTTGGGTCATATCTTGAGTTCTACAAGTCCGTTTTGGACGATCTTACAGTCCACGCGAAGATAACGGAATTCTATTTCATTCTCAAGTGGTCCAGATGTCCAAATACAACTGGAAAAGCCCAGAAATACTAAAGAAAAGTCAGTTATGAATTTTTCTTCAAAACAGAATCAGTTTAGGAAACGTATTTTGTGTCGAACTGCAGAAATTCTATTTTAATTCTGTTTTGGGGAATTTCTAGCTGGACAAGATATGGGGGCTATATAAACACATGTAGACAATAGAAACCAAGTTTTTATCAGAGAAACAAGGGAGACACGTTAGAGAAGGATTTTACGAAGCTCGTGATAAGCAACGGAGATCTAGATCTACTTCATCTTTTTGTTTTCTTCTATTAGGATATTCTGGATTTTGGATTTGTTTTCTTAACTCTTCATTCTAATTTATTTGTATTCGTTCATACTTTGTTATTTACCATGGTTTCATCAGATCCCATGATGACGAGCAGTTCGATTATGAACTAATCGTTGTCATGGGATTCTAACGGATTTATCTATGTAGTTTAGTATTTTGATGCATTAAAGATCTGTGTGTGATGTATATCTGATATCCTCAAATGGTTATGCTTAATTGTTAGATGCGTAGCTAACATCTAATCTGTTAATCTCTTATGAAACGAGAGTGGATCTTGAGATTTAGAACTTGCCATGCTAGCATAGGATAAGTTGATGTATGATTGACATCATGATTTGTATCGTAAATAGAGATATAGTATGCTGCCCTATGTGATCTTAATAGACAACTTGTTCTTCAACCGTTATGTTTTCAAATCTTATAGAGATAGGGTCTAAATATAATTGGTGTCTATTCATCTTCTATCTCTTTTGTGGATGTATGTTTAGTTTGGTATTCGTATACTGAGAAGTAGCGTATACTTGTTTCGTGTTGTCTGATTAGATATCATAACTATTGCATGCATTGATTAAAGGCGTCAACTCTAAGCAAAGTATTTAATGAAGTTAGGATCCCATGTTTTTATTCCCATAAGTAATTCGAATTCAATTCTCATTAGTTAAGTAATTCTTAGTTTTGTTAATTTGTTTCTTTAGTTAATCTTAGATAATAAAAGCCTCAAATTTGTTAATTGTCTTAGTAGTGAGTTAAAACCATACATTGTTGCATAGGTACATCTACTGAATTGAAACCTAAACCAGATCTCTGTGGAACGAACTTGATTTATATCTATATTACTTGTGACCACGTACGCTTGCGTGATTTTGTGTTAACAGAGATACCACTAACTTAGGGGGAGAGTCTAGTAGGAGCAATCTACCACCTGTTAGAATATGGACAAAGGATCATACTGAAGATTTAATTATTGGTGATCCAAATAGTGGTGTTTGAACTAGAAGATCAATTCAAAATGAATGCTTGTATAGTTCTTTTCTCTCAAAGAATGAACCTACGAAGGTTGAAGAAGCCTTACATGATCCTGATTGGGTAATTGCAATGCAGGAAGAGCTAAATGAGTTTTAGAGGAACAAAGTCTGGAAATTAGTACCAAGACCTAAAGACAGATCTATTGTTGGTGCAAAATGGGTTTTTAGAAACAATCTAGATGAATCTGGTATGGTTTTAAGAAACAAAGCAAGATTGGTGGCCAAGGGATACTCACAGGAGGAAGGAATTGATTATGATGAAACCTTTGCCCCAGTAGCAAGATTGGAAGCAATCAGGATGTTTCTTGCATTTGCAGCTCATTCAAAATTCAAGGTATACCAGATGGATGTAAAGAGTGCTTTTCTAAATGGCAAGCTTGATGAGGAAGTGTATGTGGAGCAACCACCTGGTTTTGTTGATCAAAAATTCCCAAATCATGTCTACAAACTTGACAAGGCACTCTATGGACTAAAGCAGGCACCAAGAGCAAGGTATGAGACTTTGTCTAAATTTCTTCTTAAAAATGGCTTCACAAGAGGTACAATTGACAAAACTATATTCTTTAGAAAGATTAAAGGTGAATTATTTTTAGTTCAAATTTATGTGATGACATCATATTTGGTTCTACTAATGAAAAGTTATGTGCTAAGTTTAGCAAGTTTATGCAGTCTAAATATTAGATGAGCATGATGGGTGAACTAAATTTGTTTTAGGCTTGCAGGTCAAACAGACTGAGATTGGTATTTTCATTAATCGGTCTAAGTATATCAAAGATCTTTTAAAAAGGTTTGACTTTCAAGATTGTTCAGTTGCAAAAACATTCATGGCAACAGCCACTAAACTAGACTCTAATCCTAAGGGTAAGAGTGTGGATAACACTAGTTATAAAGGCATGATAGGCTCACTGTTGTATTTAACTGCAAGTAGACCAGATATAATGTTTTCTACCTGTTTATGTGCTAGATTCCAAAGCGATCCTAAGGAATCTCATTTAATTGCTGTGAAGAGAATTTTTAGATATCTCAAGTGAACTCCAAACCTTGGTTTGTGGTATCCTAGAGAATCTAATTTCTCCCTAATTGGCTATTCAGACTCTGATTATGCAGGGTGTAAAATAAACAGGAAAAGCACTACAGGTACATGTCAATTCTTGGGAAACAGATTGATTTCTTGGGCAAGCAGGAAGCAACAATCTATCTCAACCTCAACTGCAGAAGCTGAGTATAAGAAACCAGTTGATGGATTATGGTATGACACTTAGTAATAATTCTATGTTTTGTGATAATACTAGTGCTATAAAAATTGCAGAAAATCCACTTCAACATTCAAGGACTAATCACATTAATGTCAGGTATCATTTTATTAGAGAACATATTGAAAATGGTATTGTGGAACTCACTTTGTTCCAACTGACAAACAGATTGCAGATATTCTAGCAAAACCACTTGATGAGAATACTTTCATTAGGTTGGTAAGTGAGTTAGGAATGTTAAATTTCTAGATTCCTAACATCTGCAAAAGTAGCATGGTATGTTGTTTCAACTATAGGCATGATATATCTGTCATGATCTATATCTTTTGATTAATTCTTTAGTTGTAACACTTTACCTTGGTAAATTACAGTATGATAGACTTGTTAATAATCATCAGGATCAGGATTACTATCAGGATGCTAACATCATCAGGATTTTGAAAATTGTTTAGTCTATGACTTAATGTTTCAAATCCTGAAGTTTATTTTTATTCAGTGATCTAATTCTAAGAATTATTAAGTCTATTCTAGTCAGTTTTTAACACATGCATACTGATAATTTATACTTTACTCAGATCTTGCTAATAAACAAACAGAAGACAAGTAGATAGTAAAGAAAATTTGTAATTTCATTTATCAAAAGCATTTACATACATTGAAATGAAATACAAATATTTTCTTTTTATTTAATCTCTACTGCTAACGTTGTTTTTGTCTAATGTTGTGGATGCTTGATCCTTGCCTCTTCCATGAATCTTCAACAGTCAACTAGAGGACGAGAAGCATGCCAAAATCCATTTGGGGGATTTGTAGTCCCATCTGCTCTTGGATTCCTTGTCTGGGTGACTTGAATGAGAGCAGCTGGCACAAACCCATGTTTATTGAGCAGGAGACATAGCATCTCCATCAAAATCAGCCCAGCCTCGTCACCAAATTCTTCATCCTCAAGGTGTGCAGAGGTTAGAGGGAGATTTTGTTTAGCTGGTAGATGTTCAAGAGGAGGGTTTTGGACGTTATTTGAGTCAATTCCAAC
Source organism: Saposhnikovia divaricata (assembly GCA_036435485.1). Taxonomy (NCBI): domain Eukaryota; kingdom Viridiplantae; phylum Streptophyta; class Magnoliopsida; order Apiales; family Apiaceae; genus Saposhnikovia; species Saposhnikovia divaricata. The sequence goes on along the minus strand of CM071601.1, from coordinate 40,768,830 downwards.
CATATCTAATTCGATGAGAAAAGTCATCTCTTCTAAGAGATAGTCCACTTGCTCCTGATCATCAAGAGCGTGAAACTCCTCAGAAGATATGAATCGAAAGTTAGGGTTCATGTAGATATTTGGGTTGAAAGCCATTGTGGTAAGAGAAGGTTTTGTTTATAGAGAAAAACTTGAATGGTTTTGGAGTGGAGAATGGCATAAGACATCTGTTGTTTTTATAGAAAGACGTGAGAAGCTGAACAGTCTTTTGGAGATTAGCAACGCAGTCATTATTACCGCGTGTGATTGTATTCCTTGTATTTTCAAGAAATGTTAAACGTATCTAACCAAATGATTTTGTTCAAGATTAAAGTTTATTTCTTTTTCAAAAAAAGAAAAATGCCACGTATGAAGCTCCAAGTTAAGTCTATGGAATCAGGAAGAAATTGACCAGGAAATACAATGTAATCACATCAGGATTTGTGATAATTGCTATTTAGAAATTACATCGAAATTTGTGGTTATAAGGATGTAAAGATCACATAAGGATAAGGAAGCTGATCAGTATTGATTTTCAATATTTAATATCCTGATTATACCCTGATTTGTTAATTAAAATCAATTTTGGATTTTATTTTCCAAAAATCGTGGGTAAACTGTATTTTTCAGGGACTGACACCTGTCAACCTACGTGTGAACGTGGGTTAGTGGGTCTGAAGAATTTTTGAAACATACTTGTTTTGAAACTCTAATTGTTTATTGCTTTCTTTGATTTCATATTTTCTAAAAGCAAAAACACTCTTGAGGTTTCAAAATCACTAACCAATTCCAAAATTTCTTAAGTTCTTTTCAGATCAAAATCAATATTGATTATATTCAGAGTCAATCAGGTAAGATTGTTCTACACTTAAGACAAGATTCATTTGATATTACTGAATCAGTTGTTAATTTAGTATTGTACTTACCTGTCAGTGTTAATTTTGAGAATGAACCATCTGATGATAATGTAAAGCATAATGTAATGTAATATGTAATAGAGGACATATATAACTCAACTAGGATAAAAGATAAATAATATTAACTCTATACAGGGATCGTGAAATTTGAAGAACAGGCACCGACAAGGATCAAGTCGCTGAAAGAAGTTCATTAACATGATCATGCCTTAGTGACAGAATAAGATGTACAAATGATTCAGTTGAAGGGCCAAAAGATTCCATGTATTCAAATTAAATGAAGATACTGCTGCAAGCTAATCAATTGGAATGTAACAAAGGTGTGAAGATCAAGATCAGTGCTAGTCACTTGTGAAACAGACCAGTGCACTAAGTGTCAGCACATACGAGAAGGATCAACATATTAATTCACAGAAAGAATTGCCAAAGCCTATTAACGATCAAGGACAAACATAATATCTTAAGGTATTGTCAAAAATTAATATACTCTGAATATTAAATAAGTAACAGATTAATAATTATTTATAACAAAATAATTAAATTAATCTAGTACTTGGATTATTTTCTGAGATGAATTAAAACAACAAAATAAACAGAAGAGAGTAAGAATAGTAATACTATGCGCAGTTACTATGCAAGATTACTATGTACGATTACTATGCAGTTACTGTGCAAATAGTGGTTACTGTGCAAATAGTGGTTACTGCGCAAATAGTGGTTACTGTGCAAATAGTGGTACTGTGCAAATAGTGGCTGGTGGGGCCCACAGTGGTAGGTGATAAATAGTGGTACTATTCAAATAGTGGCTGGTGGGGCCCACGTCCAAAATCAATTCAGCAGACACGGTTTGGGGTTGTTGGAATAGTACAGCATAGTGACTTTCTATAGCCTATAAATAGGCCTGTTGTATTTCATTTCAAAACATACCTCAACACACAACTTTCTCTTCTCTCTCTTATATCTTCTCTGTGTAAGCTGCTAGATAGTCCATCTAGTAGGGAAGCCGGCTTAGCCCGCTTTCAAGAAGTGTCGGGTAGAAGGTCCTCGTGCCTAAACTATCCTAGGAGTGTTTGATTTTGTAGCTGATCCATAGGATTAGATTGTGTAACAAACCTCCGGGTTTTATCTATTCAAAGATATTTCCCAGACAGTTGTGTTATTTCGATTCAGTATTTTTGATCTCATATCCACATCAAAAATTGAAATATTTTTTGAATAACACATTCAACCCCCCCTTCTACGTTATTCTGGACCTAACAGATAATGTTCGAACTATGATGTCTAAATTAGGTTATAATGGACCTCTAGATAACATGAGCCAGTTAAGAAGACCTTTTCTCATAAAAGAGTTGTCTTTCTTCTTTGACCAACTTGCTAAGTGTTTTATTGGTAAATGTAGTTCTTTTGAACAAATTACTGCTGTTACTTCACACATTGGATATAGTTTGCTTTATAACAGAGTAATTAACATTGGTCACATTATTTTAAGTCAGATGAGTATCAAACTTGGGTAAAGAATATTAACCATTTCATTCCTGATGTTGAAGCTAGATTTGGTAGAGAATATTGTGTTTCTTCTTATATACAGCAAAAGAGAATTTTCTCTGACATTACAAAGAAGGACAATGAAAAGAATCTAGATGCGAAACCTGCAATGCGCTATCCATATCATGTACAGGTACTCCTTACAACTCATCTTCCTACTATCTACAATTCTTCTTTCTTTTGTGCTGAAATGACTCGGGAATCTCATTTGGTGGAGAACCCCCCTGTGTCTACCCAAGTAAACCAACACACCACAGTCTCTAAAACAATTCTAGAACCAAGTTTTGATCCACAGCCTATTGTTTCAAAGGAACTAACCTCTGGTGTTTCTAAAAAAGGCACTAGTTGTAAAGAAGAGAAGATTTGTTGTTTCTAGTAGTAGTTCTAGTGAAGATGTTGATAATATATCTCTTGATGAGAGAGCAGAATTGAAGGCTGCAATTCAACTTTCTAAGCTAGGACAAAGAGATGAAGGACCTAGTCACAACCAGGCTGCAGTCTCACAAAAGGCTGTAGTTCTTAAAAAGGGAAAACAGTTACTAGATACTGTCTCTCAGAAGACCGTGTCTATTGAAAAACGATCTAAACCCAAGATCACTACTGAGTCTACACCTCTTGAGTCTTCTCAAGATAAATCAGTTGCTCACTATATCAGGAGAACAATGAGAAAGATTCATTTGTCACCTACACACACAGTGTCTAGTCCAACTAACATTCTGCAGGTCTCTAAAAGTGAAGCTGTATCTAAGTCAGCAATTGACAAAAGAGATCTTGATATTGATTCTCCATGGGAAACCACATTGACGTACAGACTGTCTATGAAGGTTATTTCTATCAAAGTTAAACTTTCCAGGGCTATTCCAGATTTTTTGGTTGAAAGAGTTCCTAAACTCTCATTTCCTGAAGAATATGGACTTCTACATCAACGACTTGATTTAATAAAGATGCCTTTCTATGTATCTGTCAGAAAGGATTTACATTAGTCATTTGCACTTACTAAGCATGGTGCACTTCAATAACTTCATACATATTTGTTTCACAAAGATTATATTGTTGAAGATGCTCCAACTTCAAGTGAACAAAAGGAGGCAGTAGATAGTGGAATGCAGTCAACAGGAGATACTATTATACCAGTAGTGAATAGTATAATAGATCAGATCACAGTCACTGCAACACAAGAAACATCTAGTCAGAGGTTGGATGACTCAGGAACTGTGATGGCTGATGCTGAAAGGTTTTCTGTGATGACTGAAATTGCAAGTGAGATACCCTATGATATGAGAAGAATGACTTTAATTGATTTTTCTGAAGATCAAACAAATATTGTTCAGTCAGAGTCTATCCATCTTGAGTGTGTGTCTCAGCACACAACACTTAAAGATGGTGACACACAAACTGTGGTGCCTAATGAAGTATTACTGAAGGCATTAGAGTCTAGTGTAGATCCTGAAAGTGGTATACTGGAGCATGTAGTTTTTGAAAAGACAGTAGATGTTTGTGAGGGTTTAGAGACTATAGTAGCTCACTCCATAGAGAAAACCTCAAGCCCCTTGCCATATGAGGAACCCTCTCTCCATGTGAGTTTAGGTATAAAAACTTCTTCTAACCCCTATTTTTCTGTAGGTCATGAGAGCACTTTTCGAAATTTGAGTGATACACTTGAAAAGATGGACATAGATCCACAAACAGAGAGGCTGGCTCCTGACCAGGAAAAAGGAGAGGTAGAAAGATTGTTGACTTTAGATAGTCAAAGTGAGAATGAGGGTATGGATGATTAACTCCATAGTGAGGGAGAGAAAATTAAGAAACCACCATCGTTTGATTTCTGGGATCAGGTTTTTCCTGAATCTCGGTCTGAGAATCTTGGTATGGATGCTGGTACTTATTCTGTTATTAAGATGTATGAGAAATAGGACTTAGTAAAGCACAATGCAAAGCCAGAAGTGAAAGCTCAGCAACAAAAAGAGAGGCTTGTAAATATTATCAACAGACGAGGTGAAAGGCTAAGACAATCTCTTTCTCAACATGTACTAGATGAAATTCCTAATGATCCTAGTATTTCTTTTTATGTACTTCCAATAACAGCTAGAATTGAGACACATGCAGTACCTGATAACTCTCAAGAGGAGTCAGGATTTGTAAGTGTTAGTACACAGAATACTGGTGAAGGACAGGATGATCATATTTCAGGTACAGATCAGAAAGATTAAGATGTATGTAATTCTACTCAAGTACGGTTACTTGAATATTATCCTACCTCAGTTTAACATGCTACACAAGCACCTTCCTCTACAAAGATAAATGATAAGGTTCTTCCTGAATCTGAGTGAAGATACAACTAGCACTTCCAATATTGAAGTCAATGAGTTTTCTCATTCTAAAGCTATTGAGGATATTCAGAATTCTCAAACTGTTATTCAATTAAGACTTCAAATACTTGAAGATAACCAAGTCACTATTATGGGGAATCAAGCAGTTCTGATGATCTTCCTTCTTCTATCACTGAATCTCTTGGCATTAATGTTGTTGATGTCAAAAGGGGGAGATAAATATGATTAAAAGGCAAAAGACTGAGGAAGTTTTGTCTGGGGAAGATAAAGCAAGAACTGATGGTGACAGAGGTGAATCTCAACAAGGAAGTGGTAAAAGAAAAAGAAACACACTGATACTGATAAACTAGTCGTAGATTTAAAGGAAAGCAATCAATCAATCAGTCAGAGTCTGCCTCAAAATAGTTTGAATTCTTCTAAGTATCAGATACTATTACATCTGAAGAAAGGAGGTACTTAACTTCATGCACTCGAATACATAAATTTTATTCTGGTAGTATTGTTAAATGTTTTGACATCAACATCTCAGATTTATGCTTCAGATTTTAAAGCATAAATAGGGGAAGATTGTTAGGAATAATTCATGAGTTGTGATGTTTAGAGTAAAATTTGCATATACTTCTTGTAATATCCTGATCTTATAAAGGATTTAGCACTTTGTATAGGATATATAAGTTAGTCAGTAATTGTAGAGTTTTAATCAAGAACAATGTGTTAAGGACTATGTTTCAGGAACTATGGTCAGATCCTGATATGATGAGTCAAATCCTGGTGGGATGTCAAGTCCTGATACAGTGTAAAATCCTGATATCAGATATACTTCTGATGATGTCATTATGGATGCTACATAAACTGGAAAGTGCTATATTTCAGGATGGGTTGTTTTGAAGAACAGCAAGAAGTAATCATGAAGAAAATAGTCTAACTATTGATGGAAACTATCAACTGGACGACAGAACATTACCATGTATTGTTACTACTTTCTGTTATGGGTTGATAGGAAGCATTATAAATACTCTCTATATATCATTGTAATAGATGCGAAGAACGAACGAGAGTCTATATTAATTTAAGTGTTAAGGTTTTTACAGAGAGAGAGAGAGAGAGAGAGAGAGAGAGAGAGATTTGTATTGAGAGCAGCTGCTAAAGGTATTTGTACACCTTTGGTAGAGTTTGTATTTGATCTTATTAATACAAACAAGTTTGATTTATTCGTTTGTTCTTATTTATTTATTCGAGCAAAAATCAGACACGATTACTTATACTTGCATTCAACCCCCTCTTCTACAAGTATATTAAGTTTAACAAGGGATGGGCATTCACTTTGGTCCGCCCGATCCCTATCCGATCCCCGCACCGAACGGGATAGGGATTCGAGGCTTTTTTCGGGTACGGGTCGGGGAACGGGGACAATTTTCAAAGAAAAGCGGGGAGCGGGCCAGGGCTGGGTTTCTATGTCTCCCCGGCCCGATCTTCGATCCCTGCCCCAATTTTCTCCACCCACCCCGATTCTCAATCCTCGACTCGATTTCACCACACTATAATACATAATAATATATATTAACAATCATATATTAATATGGGCTTGCTTTTCATGAGGTTACCTTAAGTAATATTCCTAGGTTATAAAAAAAAATGTAAACATAGGACTATTTTTGTAAATACAGGGGGGGTATTTTCAATTATTACTGTTAGATATTGATTCAAGTGATATCAGGATCTGGACTGTCATTGATCAGATACTGATGCTGACGTCATCAGTAATACAACGTCAGTATTGGATTGCCATCAGGATTGAAAGCTGGTTAGGATTACAGGAAGATTTTCATCAGTCCAGAGATCAAGGAAGATTGATTTGTCGGTTCCTAATTTATAGGAAGGCAGCTATCATGCAAGATATGCATTCAAAGTTGTATGTAATTGATTTAGAATATCTTGAAAATTGATAGTGTAGCTGTGTACACTATATAAACACGGTTTAGGTTTTACATGATTGTAATCGCTTACACACGAAGTTATCATGTAACCTAGCAGCTCTAAAGAACATCAGAATTTCTTGAGAGAGTTTGTAACAGTTTTATATCAGAATTAATAAAACTGTTATTTATTCGTACTTGTGTTATTATTACTGGTTAAGTCAAAAATCTTAAACAAATGTATTCAACCCCCTTCTACAATTGTTAATTATTGGGCAACAATTTGTATCAGAGCAAACTGATTAATAATAATCAGAAACAATCTTAAGATGTCGACAAGCAAGTATGAAAGTATCAAGATTCCCATTCTCAAGAGAACTGAGTATTCAACATGGAAAGTGAAAATACTGATGTATCTGGAAGCAACTGATCCAGACTATCTCAATAGGATTAATGATGGACCATTTCTCCCAACGAGATTAGTTGGAAGAAAAGAGACTGTTCCTGAACACTATGTCGTCAAGGTAAAAAGTGAATGGACTCCAGAGGAAAAGGCTCAAGTGCTCAAAGATGCAAAAGTAAAGAATATTTTGCATAACAGTATTGATAATGTCATGTCAAACAGGGTCATAGCATGCAAGACTGCTAAGGAAATTTTGGATACCTTGGAAACTCAATGCCAAGGTACTGAATCTATCAAAAGAAACAGAAGGGCTCTGTTGATTCAGGAGTATGAACAGTTCGATGCTAAATCTGATGAAAGCCTTACTGATATGTATGATAGATTTCTGACACTGTTAAATAATCTGTCTCTTGTTGGCAAAGAGTATGATCCAGAGGATTCAAACACCAAGTTTCTAAGAGCTTTTCCTGAGGAGTGGGATACTCAATCTTCAATCATTAGACATCAGTATGAACTGAAAATGCTGTCTCTTGATGAAGTTTATGGGATGCTGAGAACCTATGATCTTGAGGTTCAACAAAGGAAGATCAAGAAGAATGTCAAGGCAAAGTCTGTTGCTTTGAATGTGGAATCAAAATCAAAGGGAAAAGATGAGGAGGTTTCTAGCAGGAAGAGTAGAGTTGTAGAGTCAATTCCTGATGACTCATCATCAGATACTGATGCTAAATCTGATTCTAATACTGATGATGACTCTACTGATTCTGATATGATGGAGATGGTTGCTATGCTAGTCAAGGGCTTCAAGAAGATGAAGTTCAGAAAGGCTAGGAAGCAAGGGAAGTTCCAGAAGAAAACCTTCAATGCTGACAAAGACAGGTACAAGAAGAAGGAAGATAAAAGCAGCAAATTTGACAAGTCAAAAGTCAGATGCTACAATTGTGATGGAATGGGTCACTTTGCAACTGAGTGCAAGAAGACCAAAGCTAGAGCAATTATCTCATCAAGCAAGGATTGGATGGACTCTTCCTCAGAATCTGAAGAAGAGAAAGTGAACTATGCTTTAATGGCCAATACTGATGAGACTGCTGCTGCTGATAACAAGGTATATGAAACTTTGTTTGATTTTGATACTAATAATGTCTCTGAGTTAAGATCATTTCTAAAATCTCTGCATATTAGCTTTAGAAGTCAATCTCTTGAAAATGCTAGAATAAAATCTGAAATGGCAGAGGTGGCAAAGAGAAATGATCATCTAGAAGCTGAGTTACTTTTCTTGCATGAGGTACAAACAGAATGTGATAATGCTAAGCACATGAAACTAGAAATGGAGTTTAGATGTACTGAACTTGAAAAAGAACTTGAGGATGCTAAAGAGAAACTCAGAACCTGGATACACTCTGGAAAGAAAACTCATGGAATAATCACTGTTAAAAATTGGAAAGAGTGTCTAGGTTATAAACCAGAGAATGAGAAAAAGGATAAAGGTAAAGTTGTTACTGATGAAACAACAAAACCAGGAAGAGTTGTTGTAAATGAGTCAACAAATCCAAAAACCTACAGACATGTTACAAACAGAACTAAAACTCAACTAAAACCTGTTAATTATGTGTATCCAGAAGATCCCAAATCTACTTCAGAAAAGGGATCTACTTCTACAAAACATTCTGAGTCTAGATCTGTCAAAAATAAAAATGTAGGTCTTTTGTCTAAGAAACAATTAAGGGATAGAATCTGTGAGGTGACAGATAAGAAGAAAGTTCCTTCTGCTAAAAGAAACAGGAATGGTAAAGTTGGAATAAACAAAGAGAATAATTATCATTATATTCCAAATGCACCAAGAAAAACATGTTTTGATTGTGGTAACTCTAATCATCTTGCTATTGATTGTAAGAGGAGTAAAAAGAAGGCTACTGTAATTCCTAAGTCTGACATTAGGAATATAGCAGTATTTTATAAACCACAGAATCCCTGTTTTCATTGTGGTAGTAAATGGCATTCTATTTATACATGTGAAGAATACCATAGTTTATACTACAATCTTTATGATCCATTGCCAAAGTTCAATAGAAGTACAAATTCTGGTAAACTAAAAAATGTTAATGTTAAGCATGCATCTGTTAAATCTGACAAGAACAAGGCAAAATCTATTGGAGTAAATTCTATGGAAAAAGCTTTTATTAAGAAGTCTTCTGCTGCTAAAAATGTTAAATTACATGCAAATAGAACCCAACAAGTGTGGGTTCTTAAAAATTCTAACTGAGTTCTTTGTGGTTCTAATTGCAGGGTAAAAAGAAAAATGTGTTAGTCATGGATAGTGGATGCTCTGTGCACATGACTGGAGAAAAAACCTTGCTATCAAAATTTGAGGAGAAGGCTAGCCCAACTGTGTCTTATGGAGATGGCAACATTGGACAAACTTTGGGATATGGCAATATAATCATTGGAAATGTCATCACTAAAAAAGTAGCTATGGTGAAGGGACTCAAACACAATCTGCTAAGTGTTAGTCAAATCACAGACAGAGGTTATCATGTCAACTTTTATGATACTCATTTTGAAGTGATCAGCAAAGCATCAGGGAAGGTTGCATTAACTGGTCAAAGGCATGGTAACATTTATGAAGCCAACATCTACACAAATACTGAAGGAGCATCTACATGTCTTATCAGTAAAGCATCTGTGGATGACAGTTGGAACTGGCATAAGAAGCTTTCTCATCTCAACTTCAACAACATTAATGAGTTGGTTAAGAAAGACTTGGTGAGAGGATTACCAAAGGCACTATACACTCTTGATGGACTCTGTGATGCTTGTCAGAAGGCTAAACAGAAAAGGACATCATTTAAGAGTAAAACAGAATCCTCAATTGATGAACCATATCACATGCTTCACCTTGACTTGTTTGGACCAGTGAACATAATGTCCATCAATAAGAAAAGGTATACTCTAGTCATTGTTGATGAATATACTAGATTTACATGGGTGTATTTTCTGCACAGAAAAGATCAAACTGCTGAAATACTTTTGGACCATGTGAGACTCATTGAAACTGGTACAAAGTACAAAGTCAAGATTCTAAGAAGTGATAATGGTACTGAATTCAAGAATTCAGCAATGGAAGAGTTCTGCAAGTACAAAGGAATAGTTCAACAATTCTCTGCTCCTTGCACACCCCAGCAAAATGGAGTAGTTGAAATAAAGAACAGAACTCTTATTGAAGCTGGCAGAACTATGTTGGAGGAAGCTAAACTACCTACATACTTCTGGGTAGAAGCAGTCAACACAGCATGTTACACTCAGAACATTACACTGAACAACACACATGGTGTAACTCCTTATCAAATGATTAAGGAAAAGAAGCCAAGTCTGAAGCATTTACATGTATTTGGCTGCAAGTGCTTTATTCTAAGACCTCATCCTGAACAGCTAGGAAAATTTGAGACTAAAGCTGATGAGGGCATCTTTATTGGCTATCCATCAACAAGAGCCTTTAAAGTCTACAATCTTAGAACAAAGACAGTCATGGAGTCTATCAATGTATCTTTTGATGATAAGAAGATAACAAGAATTTCTAAAGACTCACATGACAGTTTGATTTTTGCAAATGAAGCTACCAAGAATCCTGATGAAATCATGTCAGATACTGATACTCCATCAGATCCTGACGATACTCTCATTCCTGATGGAACACAAATTATTGATGGTAATACAAATGTTAAGGGGGAGCAACAGCAAGAGACCATCAACTCAGAAACAACTCAAACATCAGAAGGAGATTCATCAGAAATAGATTCAAGTGATAATTCTGACAGCAGATCAGAAAGAGATAGCACTATCTCAGGGGGAGCTTCTAGCAATTCTAGTTCTTTTGAAGATAACACCAATCCAGGGGGAGCATCCAACTCAAGAATTGACTTACCACCAGCAAGGAAATGGACTAAAGGCAATACTCCTGATTTAATTATTGGGAATCCTGACGCAGGTGTTAAAACCAGAAGTGCAACACAGAATGAATGTCTTTATCACAACTTTCTATCAAAGGAGGAGCCTAAGAAAGTTGAAGATGCACTCAAGGATGCTGATTGGGTTACAGCTATGCAAGAAGAACTAAATGAATTTGAAAGAAATGAAGTCTGGAAACTAGTACCAAGGCCGAAGGGTAGGTCAATTATGGGTACAAAATGGGTGTTCAGAAACAAGACAGATTCAGATGGCACAATTATCAGAAATAAATCTAGACTAGTTGCAAAGGGGTATTCTCAACAGGAAGGAATAGACTATGATGAAACTTTTGCTCCTGTTGCAAGGTTAGAAGCTATCAGAATTTTTCTGGCATATGCAGCCCACAAGAAGTTCAAGGTTTTCCAGATGGATGTAAAAAGTGCTTTTCTAAATGGAGAATTGGAAGAGGAGGTATATGTTGAACAACCTCCTGGCTTCATTGATTCTAAATATCCAGATTATGTCTATAGACTAGATAAAGCACTTTATGGACTAAAGCAAGCTCCAAGAGCCTGGTATGAAACATTGGCTCAATTCTTACTGGAAAGTAGATTCAAAAGAGGTACAATTGATAAAACCTTGTTTTATTTGAATCATGGTAAGGATTTGCTGTTAGTTCAAATTTATGTTGATGATATCATTTTTGGGTCAACTAACTCCAAATTGTGTGAGAAGTTTTCAAAGTTAATGCAGTCTAGATATCAAATGAGCATGATGGGAGAAATGAGTTATTTCTTAGGTCTGCAAGTTAAACAAACTGATGATGGGATTTTTATCAATCAGTCAAAGTATACAAAGAATTTATTGAAAAAGTTTAACATGCAAGACAGTGCTACTGCCTCAACTCCCATAGCTACAGCTACTAAGCTTGATCCTGATCAAGGTATTGAGGTAGTTGTAAATAACTACAGAGGTATGATTGGCTCACTTTTGTATCTAACTGCTAGTAGACCAGATATCATGTATGCAACCTGTCTATGTGCAAGATTTCAGGCAAATCCTAAAGAACCACATCTCATTGCAGTCAAAAGGATTTTCAGATACTTGAAAGGTACTCCATCTCTTGGCCTTTGGTATGCTAGAGAGTCTGATTTTAGTTTATGTGGATACTCAGATGCTGATTTTGCAGGCTGCAAAATAGACAGGAAAAGTACTTCAGGCAGTTGTCAGTTTCTTGGAGGGAGACTTGTTTCTTGGTTTAGTAAAAAGCAAAAGTCTATCTCCACATCAACTGCAGAAGCTGAGTACATTGCTGCTGGAAGCTGTTGTGCTCAGATTATGTGGATGAGAAATCAGCTAGATCTGATGTGTCTGGAAGACAATCAGGATCAAAGAATTTCTCCACTTCCACCCACACTCAAATGAAGTCACAAGGGGGTGAAAAAGGGGTTCTGATTTTGGAGAAACCTGTTTCTATGATTGATGAATTTGGAGGGAAAAGGAAAGTAAGTCAAAGGATGGATTCTGAATCTGATTATGATTCTGATGATGACAAAGTACCTTTGTCAGTTTCTTTGAAGAAAAAGGAAGCAGTTACAGCTGTTCCTAAGGAGACAGAAAAGCCAAAGAAAAGGAGGAGGTTGATAAAGAAAAGTAAGTTTTATATTACGCAAGAAGTAAATGGCATTACTGATGAAACAGAGATTCGTTCTAATCCTGACATCTCATCAGTTCCTGACGCATCTATCAATCCTAATGCCTCTACTCCAGAAACCTCTCCTATGAAAATTGTTGAAATTTCTGATTCTCCAGCTACTGCTTCACCAAAGAAGAGAAATTTTGATATGTCTCTTGAACAGGTAGTTGCTACTGCTGTAAAGCTTGGACAAAAGCCACCACCTCTCTTTGAGCAAAAACAAGCTGCAACAAAGGTCTTTTCAAGACATAAGAAACAGAGGATCACTTCACCTCTGAAGGGATCAAGCCCACAAGAAACTGAACTTCAAAGTAGTTCAGCAACTTCTGAGGATCCAGTCACACAAGAACCACCTACTCAAAGTGTAGATGCAGACATCTCTGAAGGAATAGTCCCACAAGAACCACTTTCTCAATGGGAAGGTGAAGATAAGAACATTCCTGCCACACAAGAACCATCTTCTCAAAGTGAAGATGCAGGCAAAATCACATCAGCACAGGAGTTTCCTGACATTGCTCAAGGAATTTCTGAAATTGAAGTTGACTTAGCTCAAAGTCTGGCAGATAAAGCTGCTCATGATAAGCATATTGCTGAATGTGATGAGTTACTAAAAGACACTGCAATTGAGGGAAGCACACAAGTACCTTTGACTTAAAGTGTTGAAGAAGCTTCATAACCTCAGACTACACAAGAACCATTGGTAGCAAATACTGATGCAAGTCATCCTACAGTTGCAGATGTCAATCCTGATGAAAGTATTCCTGATCCAGATATTCCATTGCTCATTCAGCCAATTTCTTCAAGACCAATGGAATTTCTTCCTACTTCGTCAGGTAACACTTCTATCTCTACATCTTTTCATTCTGATAGTATGATTACAGATAGACCTGATACAAGGGATACCTCTATTTGTATGACTTCAGACCACTCCTCTCAGCCACCTCTTATTTCTTTGAATTTGTTGAGCCAGAACCTTTCTTGTGAGAATGAGAGTAAACAATTAGAAAAAAAAAGTGAAGAGAGGCAGTCTCCTGAACTGGCAAAAGGAGAGGTAGAAAAGAGTGAGAAGTTTTCAACTTCTAGTGAGGTAGCAGTTACTATTGAAAGTAACTTAGGTGATATTTTGAGAAGTGATGAGATCACTTTAAAACAAAAGAGAGATTTAGGAACTGTTTCTATTCCTAATGCAGGTTTTCAGGAACCAACAGTCCCATCTACTGTTGATTTAAAAATGAAAGGTGTAATGAATCCTGAAGACAATGTGGATGATAAAATTCCTGAGGCTAAGGATAGCTCAGATGATGATGATGATGATCCTGAAGCAGCTCAACTGAGAGCTGTCATGAAAGCAAGTCAAGGATCTGCTCATGGTTCTTCCAGCAAGTATATGGAGTCTCTGAGTAAATCTACAACTGCTTCAGTTGAGATCAGTGGAGAATATAGCAATCTTATTCCTGAACATATTCAAGCTGTAAGGAGATGTGAGTGGTATACTGACTGGAATCGGCCAAATGTTGATATCAATTTCAACAATGCTCTTTTTCATTCCAGTCATATTACAACTCTGCTGTCTGATCCTAATCTCAAAGCTCATCTGAAGACTACTACTATTCTAGCAAAGGGTCTGAAAGATGAAATTAACTCTGTCAAGACTAAAAATGAAAAATTTCATGCTCGGTTCATAAAAGATCATTATGATATTGCTACTACTCCACAGCTTCAACGTTTAAGTACAACTGTCAACACAAGGATGGATACTCTGGAGGTTAAAGTTGATACTTTGTCTTCAAAAGTTAACAATATGGAAGTTTCTCTCCATCTTATCTTATCTTTATTGACTGATCCTAATGTCAAAAAGGGGGAGAAGGTAGACAAAACAAAATGCACACCTAATCCAGTTGTAAGAAAGGATGATGATACTTCTGGAAATGATGGTGGTGCTCAGACACATGCAACAGAAACCTCTGATGCTGCTTTGGTGATAAGGAGAAGTACATCTCGAACTCAAACCAGGCAGTCAACTCATGTTTCTGAATCTGGTAAACAGACAGTAAGGACAATGGTCCAATCTCAAATCCTGATAGAAGAACAATTTTTGTCATCTGGTCAAAGTAGAAGGCAAACACTTCCTACAATTCTTGAAGGTAATGAAGAATTGTTAATTACTGATGTAGCAGATGCTCCACATCTTTTCGAGAAGATTACTACTGAGTCAGGTGATAGTGAAATTGTATATCACAATAGTGCTAAGGTTCATCAGTATCATGCTGAGAAGGCACTTGCTTTAACTTCTGAAGAAAATCCAAATATGACTACTGATGAGATCTTAGAAGAACAAAACAGGATTTTTGAGGAAATTTCTAGGCAAAAAGAAGCTCCTGCTGCAAAAAGAGGAAGAGGCAGAGGAGGTAGAAACAGAGGAAGAGGAAGGAAACCTGTTCAGGCAAGTACAAGGCAGACAAGATCTAGTGGAATCAGATTAGAAGAAATTACTGAGAACACAAAGAAGAAAACTCCACTATCTCTTGAGAACACTCCATCATCAAATTTATTTGCTGAACCTATTACAGTTGAAGAAGAAACTCCTTTGATAAGAAAGAAGAAAGCTGTTGAAAAAGCAAAGGGTGAGGTTGCTGAAGTAACTCATGTTGATGTTCCTGACTCTGAATCTAGTGATGCTGAAATCATAAAGGATCTTGAAGTAATGATTCTTATCATTGTGGTTGAATCTCATAATTTTGAGGCTGATGAGTTTAATCAAAGAAGGTTCAGATAATTTGATGAAGAAAAGAAATTCAAGAAGAATGAAAGTGATGTTGTTAATGATGCAATAGAGGAGTACTTGAAAATAATTTTCGAGTCTGATAAACAATTGTGGTACGACATCAACAAACTATCTGGGGAGGAAATTTCTGATGAACCACAGCTCAAAAAGAATGGAAGCAAATGGAAAGATGTTGATGAAAAGAAGTATACTGGACCATCTATTTTTAGGTCTGGTGGAATAATCTCAGAATCTCCAGTTTCTCCTGGACTTTATAAAGCTAAAGTTTCCAAGTCTGACAAATCTCCACCAAGGTGGATTAGGATGCAATCTGAACTGATAGGACTGGAACCTAACACTCGAGGAGGTATTTGTTCTAGGGATGCAGAATTGAGGTCTTCAGCTCAAACAGATCAACATTTTCTTGTTAAAAGGTTTGGTGATGAACTAACTATTGATGATCTTTGGGAACTAGAATCTGTTGTAATTGTTGCTTGCAATGTGGACTCCAAGAAGATAGAGAAATTGTTGTATTTCATGAAAGACAAAAGTGTTAAGAAGCTGAGTATTCATGAGGTATTGTGCAAGTCAATAAAAGAGTTGAAATATGTTCTTTATCTGCTTGAGAACAGAAGAATTCCTGATAAAGACGCCAATGTTTACAATAACTGGTGTACCATGATTTTCAGAACAATCAAGTCCAAATATTTAGAAGGATGATCAAGGTATGATGGTAATTACACTCCCATGTACTTGAATACAGAAGGACAAGAAGTTGAAATGCAAAGGGGTTCAGCTGTTAAAGAGGTGATATTGTATCAAGAACAATTATCTCTGAATCCTGGTGGAAAAGAACTTGCATATTTACTATTGGGAGAGTTAGATTTACCAAGAAGCTCAATTCAGAATCTCAGAGCTGGTATCTATCAGATTGGTAAGGGAGATGAAGAACTTAGAAATCTGAAGAAAAGGCTGATTCAAATTCTCGGAAATAAAGAAGAAGAGTTACTATCAAGTTTCTTGCAGATGAGTAATTTCTTTGTGAGAATTTCTAAGACAGAGCCTAAGGATTTCGTGTAATATTTTGTTTTGAGTTTTTGAAATCATTGAATCAAGGAATTTGGCTTTATTTCACCAAGTACAAATTGAGGGAGATTGTTAGATATTGATTCAAGTGATATCAGGATCTGGACTGTCACTGATCAGATACTGATGCTGACGTCATCAGTAGTACAACGTCAGTATTGGATTGCCATCAGGATTGAAATCTGGTTAGGATTACAGGAAGATTTTCATCAGTCCAGAGATCAAGGAAGATTGATTTGTCGATTCCTAATTTATAGGAAGGTAGCTATCATGCAAAATATGCATTCAAAGTTGTATGTATTTGATTTAGAATATCTTGTAATTGATAGTGCAGCTGTGTACGCTATATAAACCCAGTTTTGGTTTTACATGATTGTAATCGCTTACACACGAAGTTATCTTTTAACCTAGCAGCTCTCAAGAACATCAAAATTTCTTGAGAGAGTTTGTAACAGTTTTATATCAGAATTAATAAAGCTGTTATTTATTCATACTTGTGTTATTATTACTGGTTAAGTCGAAAATTTTAAACAATTGTATTCAACCCCCTTCTACAATTGTTAATTACTGGGCAACAATTACAAAATTGCCATTAAAATATTGTATTGAAAATTAGCATTACCTCAGGTAAGTTTCCTAAGGTAACCTCAGGAACATTATTTTCTATTAATATATACGAATTTCAAATACTTTATATTGGAAACAAAATTATATTTTGATCTTATATATTTGTCTTTTTAGTAGTTAAATAACTTCATTTACATGTTATTTAAAATTGCTTTTTTAACTAATATTTTTTTATCTTAATTTAATGCATGTGAGCTACTGAAAGTAAGGTAATTTTTAGATTTCAAAATGAAGTTTTAAGAGTTAACATCTATGCATGTGAAGTTGAAGATTAGATTAATAATGATGAAAAGACGTTATAACTTAACATCTAATCTGGCTGTAGGTTAATTTCGCTATATATCGCAAGAAAAAACTACTTCAAGTCGCACTAGTTAGTTTTTAAAATTTATTCAATATTTTTTTGTTTAAATTAAAATTTCCCGATTCCTCACGGGGATCTCCGTTACCCGTTTGTACCCGGGACGAGGAATGAATAATAATCCCGGCGGGGATCGATCGGGCTGGGGATGGGGATCGCTTGAATTCGGGGATGGAGCAGGGATAGCACTCCTCGCCCCCGAATTGCCCCGTTGCCCATCCCTACCCTCAACCATTGGTCTTTGCAAATGCTAATAGATTGGTCATCACCCGGAACCCACCGATATCATTTCGCCAAAACTTTCTTAGCTTCCCAGATTTCGGACCAAATATAACTTGAACCTCCACTCCTGCTAGCTTTCATCAAATGAAAATCTTATAAATACCGAGTTTTCTACCAAAGAACTCAGATTGGTAAAAAAATTTCAACAGTGCTTTCCAAGTAAATCCATGTTAAAATCATTTAAGTTACAAAAGCCCATGCCACCTTTCTTCTTTAACATGCTCATTATGCTAACTAACGAACACCCTTTGTATTTGATGAATTCGAACTCCACCAATACGCATTCATCATCCTCTCAATTTCTTGACAAAGAAAATTAGGAATTAAAAAACACGACATGCAATAAGAGAGGATCGCTTGGACTACATTCTTTAATAAAACTGCCTTGCCAGCTTTTGAAAAAAGTTTTGTACTCCAACCTTGGATGCGTTTCCCCACTTTTTCATACAGAAAGTTAGAAACAACCTTCTTTGGTCTACCAATCAGCGAAGGAAGATTAAGGTATTTGCTTTGGCGAATATCATTTTGTACACCTTGTAATTCCTTCAATTCAGCTTGCTTTTGTTTTACTTGATTAGATTTAATTATAAAATTAAAATATAATGTACAAAATAGGATCAACTAATTATAGATTTTAATTTTACGTTGGAGCAAATTAACTAGGGATGGCAAAAAAAAATCTGATCCGATGGATACCCGATCCATACCGATCCAATTGGATTTTACCGAACCCGATTTTTTGGATTTGGATTTTTGAACCCGAAAGATTTTGGATTTGGATTTTACGTGTATTGAACCGAACCCGATCCGAAAATCCAAAATCCGATCCAAACCCGATCCAAACCTGAAACCCGAAAAATCCCGATATATATATATATATATATATATATATATATATATATATATATATAATATTCTATATTTTTTATGCAACTAAAATATTTTTATATTTTAAATGTTAAATATACTAACTTATAACCCGTGTGATGCACGGATTTTTATGTAATAAAATTTATTTTATGTTACAATTATATTTTTATATAATCATTATTTACAATGTTTTATTTTAATTTTAATTTTAATAATTTAATATAAATTTTATTAATGATATGCATGCTTTAAAACTTATATTATAAAATTTTAAAATATATATGTCGTTGATAGAATTCGAACCTTGAAATTTTATTAAATTATCTTAATCATATAATGTATTTAATCATTAGATCTAACAATTCTAATTTTTTACTGAAAATCTATTGGTCATTATTCTATTATATCGTAGTATACGGATTTCTATATTTTGTTAGTGATACATTTTATATAATAGTATTAATAATTGAAAAGTATGGTGTGATATTTTTAAATTAGTTCTATATCAAAAGGTAACGTGTTTTAATTTGAAGAAAATATTAATAATTGGAAGATATGATATTAATGTTTTTAGGTGTTTATAAAAGGTAATATCTTCAACTGAAAATAATTGTGAAAAAGGCAAAAGGTGTTTATAAAAAGTAATTGTGAAAAAGGTAATCGACTAATTACCATTAATTATATTATGTTATTATTTATTTTAAGTGTTTTAATAGTATAGATATCGTGTATATATATATATATTATAATGAAGGGTAAATAAGTAAATTCACGAAGTACCAAAACTTTTAATGTTTCGGCTTTAATTTAATAGTATACTAAATGACTAAACCGCGCTTCGCGGCGGCCTTATAATATTTTTCTAAATATTAATTTAAGAAAGAAATCGAAAAGCAAATATCTATAAATAAATTAATCAACTTAATATTATACAAATTTTAGTATATATAGACAACTAAATAAACTATATACTTATTTTTTATGTATATTTTGTATCACGTTTTCTTAGGTCGACATCCGTTGTAATAAATACTTATAAATCGCGTTTTGCGGCAGTCTTGTAATATTTTTCAAAATATAGACTATTTAAGAAAGAAATCAAAAAGAAAATATCTATAAATAGACTAGTGAATATATATATATATATATATATATATATATATATATATATATATATATATATATATATATATTGTTGTGGAACGAAAAGTAGGGTGTATTTATAGCATATTGAATGCTAGGGTTTAGGGAAGCTTCGAGCTTTAATGGCTGATCAAGTGTTTCGTGACTTAACTCGGGTCCTCACAAGATTCCTACGTATCTTGCAAATATCAAGAATCAAGCCAAAAAACGTAGTTCTAGGATGAGGGGTCTGGCCCTTTATATAGGCTGAGAAGCCTTATAATAAGAGTTGATTTATGTGTCTTGGTGGGCAAGCCACCGCCTTGGAGAGGGTTCTAGACTCCTTCCTTGTATGAGTCTATTTTCTAGTATAATCAGGTGCCTTGGAGGCTACTCATAAAGATTTTGTATCATTATATGACTCTTATTTCCAAGCTGGTAATCACCCTCAATATTAATTACGAAATTAATATTTAATTAGGGTTTCGGGTCTCATTAATGGGCTTCGTATTTGGACCAAACTAGGTTCAATTAATACATCATTAATTGTGTCTTTAGGGCTTATTTTTAGCCCATATCATTTGCCCCCCAACTTCTGGAAAAACGCTCAAGTTTTCGTAGAAGTTATAACTTTTGTTTATCGAGACTCGGGGTTCATTTTCGTTCCCTTACCTGGGATTTAATACACCAGTGTTTCACGAATATCGCCTTGATGTAAAGTGTGGAGCGACCTACACATTTACGATGATGTGCCTTATTTGAGGCTAAGCAATTATTTTTCAATAACTTTTTTATTGAATTTTGCTCATTTATTTCAAGGATTTATTTATAAAATTCCTCGTATTTTCATATTTATCCTAATTTTTTAGGATTTTTCTTGTACTCACAGGTATCTTTCTTTATTTTTTACTCATCAAAAAATATCAAATTGTGCTTCAAGCATAAAATAATTTTAGAAAATTATTTTTCTATTTTTCTGGAATTTTTGGAATTTAATTTCAAATTTTTTCCCATTTTGGAAAATGATTTATTAATTATTTTCCACTTTTCAGATTTTTTGTGTACCAACAGGTATTTTATTTATTTTTGATAAATTATCAAAAATAAAATACTTTGGCTCCTAGCCTTAGAAATAATTTTATATGATTTTCCAGAATTTTTATATGATTTTACCTGTTTTTATTTTCCATAAATTAATCAAATAATTTCTAAAATAACAATTCACCCTTTATTTAGGAAAAGGGGCCAGCTTTGTTGTATAGCCTAGGCGGGGGTAATGACCGCCTAGGGAGCTGCATGCTTTCAACGCGCAGGAAACCTGCCTCCTAGGCATGGCATTCCATTTCCTTTTCGTCTGTTTTTTCTTTTTTTTAATAATAAACGAAAAAAGAGTTCAGTTTCTCATACATACTGGGCGTGGATGATGGCCGCCCAGGAGACCACATTTTTTCCACGCGCGGGAGACCAGCCTGCTAGGCGTGGCATCTCTTTTATTCATTTTCCGATTTTATAAGTTTTATTTTTGATAATTTTTACCAAAAAAAATTGTTGGGCCTCATATCTTAGGCCTTATTTTTCAATTTTGGGCTCAAGCCTCTTATGAGGATTTTTTTAGATCCTTCTAGAATTCTCTAGAAACTTATAGAATTTTCCTTGAATTTTTAAATATTATGGGCTCCCGCCTTTTTGATAGCCCAATGACCTGTTGCTAAGCCCAATCACCTACTATAACAGGTTGGTGTAGCTTTTTGACCTACTAGCTTCTAGTATAAAAAGGGGTGGGGTGTGATTTCATTTTCACACTTCACACAAATCTTCTTAAAACTTCTCTCAAATTTTATTAAGAAAGCTCTACTAGGGTTCCACCGTTAAAGATTTTCGACTATCTTTTCCGGCCTAACCTTTGAAGTTCTCGTTCAAGCATCCATCAATGGCGGATTCCGGCTCATCTCACTCTCAGAATTCACAACCTGTTGCTCCTCAGCCTAGGGCTAATCGAGTTAAGAAATCTCTTGTTCATGCCAGTGTTTACTCACTTAGAGATTTGCTTACTGAAATTGGAGAAGCCTTTCCAAATATGCCCCATTTATATGCTTATAAATATCCTTCCAAATATAAACAAAATGAGGTTGACACTTTAGCCTTGCTTTTTGGCATAAACGGGCCTTATAGGACCGTGGCCCCGGGGCCGAATGACCGAGCTTGCTACCCAAAGCCCGGGGCCATTAGAATATATAGAGAATCCTTTTGCTCTGGTTTTAGGCTCCATCCTCCTGATTTTGTTTATCGCCTTCTTGCTGAAGCTAGGGTTTGCCCAACCCAACTTACACCAAATGCTTGGCATTGTATATATGGTTATCTTGCTCAATGCAAAAAACACAACCTTCCACCTAACGTCTCTGTTTTTCGTTATTTCTTCAAGTTTGTTAATACTTCTGATAACTCTGGCTGGGTGAAAATCCAATTTAGAACTCTAGCATGTAGCATATTTATTTCTGATACTTCTCCCGACTCCCTCCCCAAGTGGAAGATACAGTGGTTTTATGTCTTTATGGAGGGAGACGATTGGGACAATTATTTTCGCCCAAATTTTTGTAAGGCCGAGGACGGGGCTATGAAGACCCTCAAGATAGGGGTTGAAGAGGATGCTGCTATTCGCATTCTTATGGGTGATCGTTTGCATCAAACCGCAAACTTAGTTTCTGAAGGCAATCTTCAGAAATATGGTCTCAGTGACTTGAGCCCTCAGGGTATAGCTCTTTCCCTTGTTTTATTGATTTGTTTGCTATGCTAACTCTAATCGTTCTATTTTCTTTTTGCAGCTCAAAATGTTCTTTGTAATATTTTCAAGAAGCGAGAGGCCGCAGCGGCTCAGGGGACTGCAGTCGAGGTCCCAAGAACTAAGAAGAAGAAGAATAGCAATGTTGAGGTTATTGAGCGAGTTCCTGCCTTTTTGGCTGAGAAGGCCATGGCTGTTGATGAGGATCCCAACCCATATGTAGTGCAGTGGGGGTTACTTAACAAAGACACAGTTGTTGAAAGTTCTAAAGCTACAGCAGAGTTGTCGAAGAATGTGGTGACCCCTCGTGATAAAGCTCACGTGGTGGAGTCTTCGAATGATCTCCAGATTGAGCTACTTGGTGCTCAAGCTATTGCTTCGGTATGCCCTTCAACTTTCCTTTTTCTACTTTCTACTTTAGTTTTGATAGTGCATATCCCAATCATTGTTTTTTTGTTTGTAGGCGAACACATATCTCCAGGCTGCCTTACATAATCTGAAGACAATGAGGGCCGAGATGACGATCGCTGAGCGTGATCGCGACAGATATTTTGAGGTCTCTACAGGCAACTTTGAGTGTTTTAGGACCGTGGAGCTGGAGATGGCCCAGGAGAAGGAGAAGACCCGTAGGCTAGAGCTAGAGATTGCACAGGCTCGTGCAGATGTCTTAGCTGAGTACAAGGCATCTCAGGAATTTGAAGATCTCCTAGATGCTGAATATGATGCTAATTTCCCAGGGACCTTTAAGACCTGTTGGGAGCAAATCATCGAGGAGCTGGGGGCAAAGATCGAGGGAGTTACTTTGGAGAAGTTCCCTGTTCCTTCCATTCCGGGCCTTGTTACAACTACTCAGGAAGGGGCTACAGAGACAGTTGCTGGCGGTGACTCTCAGCCATCACAGGATGCGGTTTCTTCTCCTCTTGAGTTAGATAGCTCCCCCAAGGAGAAGGATCCCCCTGTTGAGGATGACATCCTTGGGGACCTAGATGTTTAGATAGCCCTGCGCGGCTTACTTTTGTTTTATTATTGCAAACTTTTACCCTTCAGAACTCGTGATGTAATCCTAACTTAACTATCTATGTAGTTAGTTTCCTTTGCCCTTACATTCTTAACTTTTTGCTTATAGTTTGTTATGCTTTTGAGTACTCTTAGTACTTGGCCTCTTGGCTTGCACTAAACTTGTGCTTTGGCACTACATTTGTCTTCCGTGCTTAAAATAACAAAACAAAAAGAGTAACTTGATTGAAAGCGAGAAACAAACTTTATTAATAAGCTGACAAAGAATGTCGATAAAATGGGTTTAATCCTTACATAGATACTCTACTTCCTACTTGGAGTTTGTAAACTCTGATATGGTTTCGTCGACCTTATTTCTACTTTCCTACTAGATATAAGCTATATCCTACTTCGGATAATCAAACATAGTAGACTTTGAGGTTCGATGCATGCCAGGTGCTGGGCACCTCATTCCCTTCCAAAGTCTCCAACTTGTACGATCCTCGTCCCAACGTTCCTTTGACTCGGTATAGCCCTTCCCAATTTGGGGCTAACTTCCCCTTTTGTCCAACTCCGGATGCTTCAATCTTTCTGAGTACTAGGTCTCCTTGTCGGAAAAACCTTTCTTTCACCCTCAAGTTGTAGTAGAAAGAGGCTCTCTTCTGATGTTCAGCATTCCTTGCGTGAACTTCATCCCTTACCTCATCTATCAAGTCGAGGGATAGCCTCATCCCTTCTTCATTGGTATCAGGTTCAAAAGGTTCCACCCGTGCGGATGCATGCATGATTTCTACGGGCACCACAGCCTCTGCTCCGTAAGCTAACATAAATGGGGTTGCCCCAGTGGTCACCTTACAGGTGGTGCGGTATGCCCAGAGTATGGGTAGTAACTCATCCACCCAAGTGTTCCTAGAGCGTTCCACCATTTTCTTAAGTCCGTCAAGGATGATTCGATTAGCAACCTCAGCTTGCCCATTGGCTTGAGGGTGGGCAACCGAGGTGAACCGAAGCTCAATCCCATTATCATCACAATAGTCTTTAAATTCTTTGTTGTTGAATTGTAACCCATTGTCCGTAACCAGGATCCGTGGTATTCCATACCTGCACATGACATTCTCCCAGAAGAACTGCATAACCTGCTTGGTTGTGATTTTAGCTAAAGGTTTGGCCTCAATCCACTTAGTGAAATAATCAATAGCTACAACTATAAACTTCCTTTGAGCAGTAGCCATAGGAAAAGGATGTGTTTTTAAAACCGGACCGGACCGGCCGGTTCGACCGGTCGGACCGCTAACCGGTGGCAGGTCCGGTTCGGTTCATCCCTAAAACCGGTCCCCCGATTTTCCTGTTCAGAACCGGCCAAAAACCGGTAAAAAATCGGACCTGCGACCGGTTTTTTAGATTTTTTTTTTGCTAAGTCAAGTTGAAAATATAACACATCTTTCCATCTTGGTCACCTTACATTATATTCTTGTAATGTTGATGTTTTGCTGCCTTTCGATTATTGACTTTTTTTTAATTATAATTTTGGTATAATACTAATAAAGTAATGATTGCCATTGTTTTTTTGAAAGGAAATGATTGACATTGTTGTTTCATTGTCTGTATAATCAGATTGTTGTTTATTTTGTTTTAATGCAGATTATTCATAATTTTTAGATTGTATTATATATTTATATAATTATATATATATATATATATAATTATATATATATATATATATATATATATATAATTATATATATATATATATATATTTATAATTATATATTACATAATTATGACGTCACACCGGTTGAACCAATCGAACCAGTAACCAGTAGGGCTTCCGGTTCGATGCCCGGTCCGGTTCTGAGAACAATAAAAGGCCCAAGTATATCCATCCCCCACATAGCAAAAGGAATGGGGGAGCTGATGGATGTCAACATATCTGGTGGTTTCCTAACCATTGGTGCGTGTTTCTGGCACCGATCATACTTTTTCACATATTTCTTGGCATCGGCCATCATCTCAGGCCAGTAGAACCCGAGTCTAACTATTTTGTGGGCTAGGGCCTTGCTTCCCAAGTGTTGTCCACAAATTCCCTCACGGACCTCTTCAACAGCTGATTTGGCCTCTTTAGGTCTCAAACATTTTAGATATGGAATCACAAAAGACTTCTTTTAGAGTATCCCTTCAATTAGAGCATATCTTAACGCCCTCACAAATAACTTTCGTGCC
Organism: Saposhnikovia divaricata; assembly: GCA_036435485.1. Taxonomy (NCBI): domain Eukaryota; kingdom Viridiplantae; phylum Streptophyta; class Magnoliopsida; order Apiales; family Apiaceae; genus Saposhnikovia; species Saposhnikovia divaricata. The sequence continues at coordinate 40,742,956 of CM071601.1, read as the reverse complement.
TCCACGGCATTAGCTGGGAGCCAACCGGTCTCGAAGTGTGCTTTTATGGGATCTATCCAACATTCCCTGACCCCGATAGGTGCAACCAACTTCAAATCGATAGTAGGGGTTCTTAGAACTTGGAAGTAGACACTTCCAGAATAATTCTCTATCTCGGAGGAGGCAAACTTAGATAAGGCATCAGCCTTAATGTTTTCCTCCCTCGGAACATGATCAATGTAGCACTCATCGAATTGAGTCATTACTGCCTTCACAAGCCTTAAGTACTTTGCAATTGTTTCATCCCTTGCCTCAAACTCTCCATTTACCTGGGCCACAACTAGCCTTGACTCTCCACAAACTTTAAGATTTTTGACCCTTAGCACACCTGCCAAACCAAGTCCAGCTATCAAAGCTTCATACTCTGCCTCATTATTGGTTGTTGGGAAGTCCAACTTCAGGGCGTATTCGATCGTGAATCCATCGAGACTTTGTAGGACAAGACCTGCACCACTTGTTTTTGTTTTTGATGCCCCATCAAAATAGAGCATCCAGAATTCCTTTTCCTCGATCATGGGTTCCCTTTCTTCCTTATTACCTTCCTGAGGTATCTCTTGCCCCCCAACTTCTTGGTTGCCAATGGTACATTCAACCACGAAGTCAGCAAGTGCCTGAGCTTTAATGGCCATCCTTGGATTCTACTTAACGTCGAATTCTCCTAACTCAATTACCCACTTGATGAGCCTACCACTGGCTTTAGGGCTGTGCAAAATATTCCTCAATGGCTGTCCTGTAAGGACCTCAATCTTATGTGCCTGAAAATAGGGCCGTAGTTTCCTAGAGGCAGTTACCAACGCTAAAGCAAACTTCTCAATGGTATAATAGTTCTCGTAATATACAGGTTTCTGAACCTTGTCTTCCTCTTTTACTAGCACCGCACTCACAGCTTGATCTGAAAGTGCCAAGTAAAGATATAAGATTTCTCCCATACTTGGCTTGGCCAACAGCGGGGCTTCAGCCATATATTTCTTCACTTGCTCAAAGGCCTCTTGGCTTTCTTCTGTCCACTCGAAGTTTTTTACTTTCTTTAGTGTTTTGAAGAACGACAAACACTTGTCTCCGGATTTGGAGATGAATCTCCCCAATGCAGCAATCCTCCCGGTCAGCTTCTGTACATCTCTAATGGAACGTGGTGGTTCCATATCCATAATAGCTTTGATTTTATCTGGGTTAGCCTCGATTCCCCATTTCGAGACCATAAGACCCAAGAACTTTCTTGACCCAACACCAAAAGCACACTTGGCTGGGTTCAACATCATCTTATGGTGTCTCAACACTTCAAATGCCTCTCGTAGGTGCTCAATGTGATCTGCCTTGTGTAGGCTTTTCACCAACATATCATCCACATAAATTCCATAGTCTTTCCAATGAGATGAGCAAAAAAAAATTTTACCAACCTCTGATAGGTAGCTCCTGCGTTTTTCATTCCAAAAGCCATGACCAGGTAACAATACACACCAAAGTTGGTGACGAATGATACCTTAGGAATATCATCCTTATGCATCTGATTTGGTTGTAGCCATTAAAGCCATCCATGAAGCTTAACATCTCGTGCCCAACCATGTCATCTATCAATATATCGATCCTTGGAAATGGAAAACAGTCCTTTAGGCATGCGTCGTTCAGGTCAGTGAAGTCTATACCCATCCTCCATTTTTCATTAGTCTTCTTAACCATTACAGGATTGGCCAACCATTCCGGGAATTGGATTTCCTCAATGAACCCTGCCTCCAGGAGTTTGTCAACTTCCTGTTTTATGGCTTCTTGCCTCTCAGGTGCAAAATTTCTCTTCTTTTGTTTCACCGCCTTCCGGTCTGGATCCACATTCAAGTTGTGTGTTATCAATTGGGGATCTATCCCTGGCATATCAGCTATCATCCACGCAAAGACGTCACTATTGTCTTGCAAGAAGGTAATTAATTTGCTTTTCAAGGGGTCTTTCAGAGATGCCCCGATATGAGTAACCTTCTAAGAATCTCCCAACTCCAAAGGTATGGGAATCAAGTCCTCTGCTGGTTTTCCTCTCCGTTCTTCATCCTCACGAACATCCATATCTTCGATCGGGAGGACCTACCCCCCGGTTCCATCCGACCTCAATGCGGCCACATAGCAACTCCTTGCCATCTTTTGATCTCCTTTCTCTTCTCCCACACCATTTTTGGTTGGGAACTTAATCTTCAAATGATAGGTAGAAGCAACCGCCTTAAAAGCAAGAAGTCCCGTCCTACCTAGGATAACATTGTACGTGGACGTGGCTTTGATAACCAAAAAATATAACATCTGAGTTGCCTCCCGTGGCTCCTGCCCTATAGTCATGGGTAGCTGAATTGTCCCCTCAACTTTCGACTCTACTCCGTTGAACCCGTATATGGGCATGTTTGATGGTTTCAACTGAGACTCAGTATATCCCATCTTCAAAAAGGCATCATGGAACAGAATGTCCACCAATGCTCCATTGTCTATCAAGACTCTCTTGACTTGGGAGTTGCCGATCACTGGAGAGATTACCAGCGGATCATCATGGGGGAACTTAACCGCTTCAAGGTCTGAATCATCAAATCCAATTGAGACTTCCGTCTTTGCACGCTTTGGTGCTTCTCCAACAATGTGCATCACTTCTCGGGCATACGCCTTTCGAGAATTTCTACTTGTCCCAGCCGCTATTGGGCCACCAAAAATCATATTTATTACCGACCCCCGGGGCTGTGGATTGCGATTGTGATCGTCATCTTTCCTATCGTAATCTTGCCTTGGGTTTCCTTGATTCCCATCTTTGCAGAACTTATTCAACCTTCCCTTTCGAATCAGGAACTCAATCTCATCTATCAATTGTCTATAGACGTCGGTGTCATGTCCCACGTCTTTGTGGAATCAACAATACTGGTTCTTGTTTCTTTTCTCAGGATCTGTCCTTAGTGGCTTCGGTCATCTCACATCCCTATCTTTTTCAGTCTCCTTCATGATTTGCCTCCTTGGAGCGTTCAACCTTGCATAATCCGTAAACCTTTGCCCTGGACTCCCATTTTTAGGGGCTGAATCAGAATCTCTGCCCGTACGCGGGTACTTATCTCTAGCATCATATTCCTATTCCGACTTTCGCTTCTTAGAATTGTCACCGTTCTCGATGTTTCCTATTCCTGACTCTTTCTTTAGACTATCTTCAGCTTTGATGTACTTGCTTGCCCTTTGTTGAAGCTCAGTCATGTTCTCAGGGGGATGCTTGGCCAATGACATCTTGAAATAAACATTTGAAGTTCCATTCTGTAAAGCTATCATAGCCACTTTGTTTTCCAAATCAGTAATGTTGAGAGTTTCCTTGGTGAATCGTTTGATGTAATCCCTCAAATTCTCGTTCTTCCCTTATATCACAGTCATGAGGGATGCAGAATCTTTCTCATGAATCCGTCCACCAATGAACTGGCTAACAAAAGCGGTCCTCAACTCCTTGAAAGAGGCGATGGAATTTGGTGGTAGGCGACTGTACCAACGTTGCGCCATGCCCGCTAGAGTTTGGGGAAACGCCCGACACTTCAAACCGTCACTAAGGTTGTAGCAGTAGTGCATTAGAGAACGTTCTTATATGACTGGCGGGATCTCCCTTTCCATTGTAAGCCTTTATGGTAGGCATCTTAAACTTTGGTGATATGCGCGCATTTATCACCTCATCAGTGAATGGAGGAGTTGGATCATCAGGATCTCCAAGTTGCATCAGGTCTTTAGGGTTGCCTCTGGAGGTTTCGACCCTCGTGTTTCCACTTTTAGGGACCTCAATCCTCATTTCTCTCCTCCTGTCGTTGGTGGGGGTCGGCCCTGATTCGGTCTTTGTTGCTCCCGTTCTATGTCCTCCTTCAGTTTCTGGATCTTGGCCTCATGAGCCTTAATTTTTTCAGCAGCTGTTAGGGGGGTCCATCATGGATCCTTCGGCAAGATTGTCCAACAGGTTCCTTACTTTAACGACGCCTTCTAGGGGGTATATCCTCATCCTCCGAGGATGAATCATCAGAATATGGGCTGGAGTAATCTTGGTATTGCTAGCCTTGATTGGGTCCTAAACCTCTGATGTAAGGTGGGTTGTATGGTTCACGAATTTGGAGGGCATGACCGCTTGGTCCGGCCTGATATGGGGGATAATTGGGCAACCCATACATCGGGTTTGTGCTTGCTGGAATCACAGTGGTAGAGATCTGAGCGATGGGGGGAATGGATTGGCCTTCAAGAGGGGATACTACCATCTGCAGGGGATTCATCCCTTGAGTAGAGGGATTAGTCACCAAGGGTAACGTCCCATTAGTTTGTGTTTCGGTCCCTTGAGACTGAGTAACTTGCGTTTGGGAACCCGTCCCTGGGGGTACCTGTTCCCCAATCGGGGGTGCGGTGGTGCTGGTAGTGGTTTCAGAAAGTGAGGTGTTCTCCGGGTGGTAACCATGGTTGATATCCAGTTCCCACAGACGGCGCCAAATGTTGTGGAACGAAAAGTAGGGTGTATTTATCGCGTATTGAATGCTAGGGTTTATGGAAGTTTCGAGCTTTAATGGCTGATCAAGTGTTTCATGACTTAACTCGGGTCCTCACAAGATGCCTACGTATCTTGCAAATATCAAGAATCGCCAAAAAACGTAGTTCTAGGATGAGGGGTCTGGCCCTTTAGATAGGCTGAGAAGCCTTAGAATTAAAGTAGATTTAGGTGTTTTGGTGGGTAACCCACCGCCTTGGAGAAGGTTCTAGACTCCTTCCTTGTAGGAATCTGTTTCCTAGTATAATCAGGTACCTTGGAGGCTACTCATAAAGATTTGGTATCGTTATATGACTCTTATTTCCAAGCTGATAATCACCCTCAATATTAATTACGAAATTAATATTTAATTAGGGTTTCGGACCTCATTAATGGGCTTTGGACCAAACTAGGTTCAATTAATACATCATTAATTATGTCTTTAGGGCTTATTTTTAGCCCATATCATATATATATATATATATATATATATATATATATATATATATATATATATATATATAAACTTTATACTTATTTTTTACGTGATACAAATTAAAGACAAAGTAAAGAACAACCAATGGTTACTAATAATCCATAACTGTAACTAAAATCATAACAAATCAATTTAAAAATAAAATGAAGAAAACAAATATTAAATCAGTAGATTCAAACCTTAAAAACCAACCAAAAAAAAGCAACCTGAAAATTGCAAAAAAACCAGTGGTACACACACATATCCATGTACATTGAGAATTAAACAATGAATGAAAAAAACTAAAAGAAAATAGACGAAGACAAAAGCAAATAGAAGCAAGAAAAGGGTTAAAAACATGGTGAAAAAATTTGACCGTTAAAAGCAACGATTGTATACATATAAGAGTATAAAATTTATTTTCTATTTCAAATAAGTAAATTTGAATTCTTCTTCCCTAAAAATTCAAAAACCTAAACTATTTCGAAGATGTTATTTGAATTATTTTTCTCTACAAATTCGAAAACCTTTTCTATTTCAAAGATGTTTATGTCAATGTTAAAAAAAAGGAATTTTTGATTTCTTTTCTAAAATATAGGACCTAAAGAAGGAAGTTTTGATTTTAATTATTTAAAATAGAGGAGCTCTAGAAAAATAGATAAGTAGGATTCAAGCGATATTAGCGAGCACAATATTTAAAATAGGATTCGACAAATAAATATTTATAAATATCAATATTTATTAGCAGCACAATATTATATAAATTAAATATACATATATAATAAGATAAATTATTAATATATTTTTCTAATATTGATTTTGTCTCACAATTTTTTAAGTCGACACTCATTGTATATATTATAAAAATACTAAGCATATACAATAAAAAAAATTTAAAGACTAAAATCTCCTTGACTTTGATTGCGGTTTGCACACCAAGAGATTTTCTTGTGAGAATTGCTTTTAATAATATCAATTATTACTTTGATTGCATAATATATGTTTGAAAATTGAAATAATTCAAAAAATTAGATAGAAAAAGAGTTCGAATGATTTTAGAGCTCTACCAAACAGAATAAATTATTCTTATTTTTTTATACCGATTTTGTCTCACGATTTTTTAGGCCACCACCCGTTATATATATTATAAAAATATTAAACGTACATAATAAATGGAATTTTAGTACTAATTTCCACTTTAACTTTCTCTACCGATTATGTCTTACGTATATTAAGATGTTAATTTGATTTTAGCAATACAAATTGGGAAAATATAAGTTGACTGTATTTATTAATTCTATGTGAGAAGTAAAAAAACAAATTTGATTGAATTATTAAAAAAAGTTGGAAAATTATGATCAAAATAATTAAGAAGATAATATCGACAAATAAACAAAATAAATTAATATAAAAATAGAATAATCATAGAATGAAATGAAAATAAGATCATCGGACATATTCAAATTCTCTAATTAATTAATTAATTAAAATATGGAAGATAATTTAAATAGTCATATGTCAACTTCTCTCTTTTTTTTTTTAAGTGAAACTTCTCTTTTTGTTTCGACAGGTGAAAGTGTAACATCTCACAAGCATAATAATAAGATATTATTTCTGAAATCAAGTTTCATAAAACTTGGAGCAGTAACGGATCACATAGAACAACATTCAAGGCTATTCTTAAAAAGATGTTGCACATTCCTTTCTACCCCACTAAATACCTTCAGTGAACCCAAGCTCAAAGCTAGTAAAATTGATCATCATCATATTTGTAATCATCACCATCATCAAAGCCGTCAAGCTCATTATCGAAATAATCATCTCGTCCCGATCCTTCATCAAAGAAAGCATCCTCTTGTATATATTCAGGTTGCGAAGCTTCAACACTGAAAACAGAATTTTCATCTTCCTCTGATATATCATCAGAACTATTGCCCTGAGTTTCCTCATCGCTGGATGTCTCCTCATCAAGATAATCGTTCATGGCATTATCTTCCGCATTTGAATCATAACTTTCATTTTCTGATACATCAGGGCCATCATAATAATCATCATCGTTATCATCCACTTGTACCAAAGGAAATGGATTTAAAGCATCTTCCGACATTATTGTTGCGTCATCCTTCACAGCATACAAATCATAAGCATAGTCATTTTTACCTGCCCCTTTAAAATTGTAATTATCAATCTCAGATTCAATTTCTGCAACAGCATCAGGGACGCACTCTCTTGACAGGGGAAGTAGAGAGGACATCATCAGATGCTCCTCCTCTTCCATTTCTGTATTTCTGTATTCTTTCTCTTCATGAGTGGTATCAGGTACATCAACACGCTCAACATCATAGAGATGACACATCTCCTTAAGTGCTTCATCATCATTTGCCTCTTTTGTCCCTTTTCTTTTCCTCCAGACTTGCTCAAAACGAGCACTTTTTGACGAAATCTCATGCTCCTTCTTAGCTTTCCCCAGCAGCTTCTCATGTTTATTCTCTGTTTTGAAAGTGCGTCTTTTTTCTTCACTTTTCGTAACAGAGTCCACAGTGTTCAAAGCGTCAGGCACAAATGACCGCAACAAATCAACCTTCACCTCCGAGTTGCTAAGTGTTTCAATGTGCTGTACAAAGACCTTTTTGGTCTTCACCTCTGCCACTTTACCGGATGACTGAGACAGAGACAGCTTCTCAAAATCAATCAACGGACGCTTCAAGGGTCTGTCATTAATTTCAAGCCAGAAAGCATCGAGCCGGGACTGTAAAGCCTTGCGTTTAACCCTAACAATAACTGGCTTGTCATTCTTCGTCGGAGCTGAAGAACTTCCGGCAACATCAGCCATCGGCAACGGCGGAGACGGTCGCTTTATGTCAACTCCTCTTGATAAAAACGAAAATTCTAAAAACACTAAATATGGTTCTTAAGGGATGAAAACCCCCCTTTATATAGTTTTTCCATCACGGTAGAACAAAAATTAAAATATGATTTAATTTAGTTGAGAAAGAAGGTATTATATATTTAATTAACTTCTAATTAAGATTGACTTTATATATTTATATACTAAATAGGATTATATTTATATAATATAATAAATAAAAATAAGGATAGGATTAACTTTTATTTAATTTATATTCATAATAGGATTTATTTTATATATTTATTGCTTCTCCTATAAAATCGAATGTAAATAAGGAAATTCTATTTTTATTGAATTAAAATTGAGGACCTCTAGAAAAAAAGATAAATATTTTTCGGACGATTTGGGAGCTCCTAAGAGTTCTCCTTTATAGAAATAGAAACTAGTTGACTAAGCTGCGCTTTGCGGCGGCCATGTAATATTTTTTTTTTAAATTCAAAATATAAATTTAAGAAAGAAATTGAAAATAAAATATCTTTAAATAAATTAATGAACACAATACTGTACAAATTTAAATATATATATATGTAGACAACTAAATAAATTATATACGTAATTTTTATATCGATTTTGTATCACATTTTTTAGGCCGACATCCGTTGTTATAAATACATATAAGACACGTTTCTTGGCGGCCTTGTTATATTTCTTAATATTTTATAAAATATAGAATATTCAAGAAAGAAATAAAAATAATTATAAATAAATTAGTGAACACAACATTGTACAAATTTTAATATATACATAGACAACAAAATAAACTACATACTTATTTTTTACGTCGATTTTGTGTCACGTTTTCTTAGGTCGATACCCATTATAATAAATACATATAGATAAAAAAACAGATTTGATTGAATTAATTAAAAGAAGACGTTGGAATATTATGATCAACAACAGAGAGAAGATACTAACGATAAATTAATAATTAACAGTTAATAAATAAAGAAGGAATGATAAAAGTTCGTTTCTGTACCGAAATCACAAACACAAAAAATACAAAAGTCGAAGCAAAGAATAACCAGTGTTTTTATTTAAAAACAAAACGAAGAAAGCAAATATTAAATCAGTAAATTCAAACCTTCAAAACCAACAAAAAAAAACAACCTGAAAATCATTAACAGAAGCATTGAGAATTAAACAAATAAGTATGAATAAAAAAAACTAAAATAAAATAGACAAAAACAAAAGTAAAATAAAACCCAGAAAAGGATTACAAACATGGTGATAAAATTTCTTTTCTATTTCGAATATGTAAATTTGAATTATTCTTCCCTACAAATTAAAAACCTTTTTCATTTCGAAGATGTTAATGTTAATTTTAAAAAGGAAGTTTTGATTTTTTTTTTCTAAAAATTATGAACTGAACAAGGAAGTTTTGATTTTAATTATTATTTAAAATAAAGGTGCTCTAGAAAAATAAATAAAGCTAAAGAATTTTTTATGTCGATTTTGTGTCACGATTTTTTAGGCCGACACTCGATGTATATATTACAAAAATACTAAGGTACACAATAATTTAAATTTAAATACTAAAATCCTCTTTGACTTTGATCTTTGTTTGCACGCCGGTGAAATTTTCTTAGAATTCAATTAGAATTGGGAGATATTGTTTAAAATAAAAAGGGTAGAACTTATTTTTTTATATCATAATTATAATAATATAATTTTGAGGTGAGACTTGCCTTTAATAATATCAATTATTTCCTTCATTGCATACATTATATTTGAAAATTGATATAATTTAAAAAATTAGATAAATAGCTTTCGAGTGATTTTAGAGTTCCATAAACGCCCGAGGAATTTTCTTTATATAACATAATAAAGATACCGATTTTGTCTCATGATTTTTTAGGCCGACACCCGTTGTATATATTATAAATTACTAAGCGTACACAGTAGTAAAAATTTAAATACTAAAATCCTCTTTGACTTTAATTCCGGTTTGCACGCCGATGAAATTATCTTAGGATTCAATTAGAATTGGGAGATACCGTTCCAAAAAATATTAGAATTTGTTTTTTTATATCCTAAATATAATATAATTTTGAGGTGAATTTTAACCTTTAATAACATCAATTATTTCCTTGATGGCATATATTATGTTTGAAAATTGAGATAATTTAGAAAATTAGATGAATAGCTTTCGAAAGATTTCAGAGTTCCATCAAATTTCCAAGAAATTTCCTTTTTGTAATATAATAAAGATAAAGATAAAGATTTACCTATTTAACAAATTTATTATAAGTCAGAGTGCCTCATATTCATACAACCTTTAAATAATTTAACCATTATTTATATTAACACTAATAACATTGGTCAATTTAAATTGAAAATAGAGTTGGTATTTACATCTACTGTCACACATTCATAGTCAGTAATTTTACAAACCACGAACATCCACACACATTGTATTGGTCGACATTGTGATAAAAATTTTAGTATACTCATCAAGACATGAAAACTTGCTGGAAAACTTCAAACTATATAAACTAATCCAAACACAAGCTATGTTGCTATACTAAAGATTACAACAAAAATTTAAATTACTTACCGGAAGGAAAACCTGCAAGAAATTTTATAAAACAGGGAACAAATTGTTGCACAATCTATTTGTGGCTAACAATATTATAAAAATCTAAACGACTCACCTAAATGGCATAACATGAAGGACAACTGCAAAATAATTTCTACACAATTTACTTGTGGCTAATATTATCATAAACATCTGAACTACTAACCTGAATATGAAGAACATCTGCAAAACAATGACAAAATTAATAATAAAATTAAGATATGAATCAAAATAGAGTAACACGTGCAGAGCGACTTAGGATGAACGGCCGTGAACATCGGTTATATTTTGGGTTATATAGTTGGCATGATCGCAACCTTTTCTATTTTGAATATGTAATTTGAATTCTTCTTCCCTACAAATTCGCTTTTTTATTTCAAAGATGTTTATGTTAATGTTAAAAAAGGATGTTTTGGTTTCTTTTCTAAAAAATAGGTCTAAGGAAGGAAATTTTGATTTTAATTATTTAAAATAGAGGAGCTCTAGAAAAATAGATAAATAGGATCCGAGCGATTCTAGAGCTCCTGGGGGTTTTGATAAGTGAATATTTTTGCATATTTTATTTACCTATTTATTGCTTGAACTCATGTTTTAATAATTTATTTTGTTACATTTCAGGTAAATCGTAAATAAATAAAGAAATGACAAAATAGATAAATAAAGTGCAAGGAAGGGAAAAAGGAGGAAGAAAAAGGACCAAAAATGAAAGAAGGAAAAGAATTAGGAGCTTGGAGCAAAAGGAATATTTCAAGACAAGTGGAAGGTGAAGATCATCCCAACACATTGGCAAAGTGTATGGCCAAGATCAACTCTTCAAAGCTTAAGGGGGAAGGAAACAAATAGATGGCTAGGATTTCACCACCACACAACCCAAATGTATGGTGGGGATTTACCCAACACCCCCTTAACCCTAATTTCTATCCTATAAATACCCCCTCACCCCCTTGTATTTAGTAACTTAGATTTTAGGGTAGTTTTATTTTCTTGTATTTCTTTTCTTAGTTTCAAATCTTGTAAACACTCTTTTTAATTTTTAATGCAATTTCATTTCCTTTAATTTCTTGTCTTGTTCTTTCGTTATTGTTGCCTTGTTTCGTTATTTTCGTAAATCCCGTTGCTAACCACTTGGGGTTGAAAATAACGAAATTTGGTTTCGTGTTCTTAGTTTTTTTAATTCATAATTTGCCCCTTTAAAAATCAATTTTATTGTGGGCCATTAAATTTCAAGTTTTCTTTTTAGTATAATTTTGATTTTATTTTTTTGTAATTAGTTTTTTTATCTCCATTTATATTTTTAGTGTTAACAAAAAAAAAAGTACTAGTTTCATTATTTTCGGTTCGAATTTTCTGCATTATGTTGGTCATATTCGAAGCTTTAGTCAGCCTCTTTCTTTGTTTTTATTCCTGATTTATTCCCCTGCAAACAAACAAACCCAGTTCGTCTTCTTGTTTTTTTTTTGTTTTTTTCGTTCAATCTCAATTCCCCAGCTTTCTCACTCACTTCTTCTTCCTCGTTTTATAACCCTCTCCCCAGTTTCTCTTCTGGCCATTCTTCGCTAACCAAACATCTCTCCCTCTCTCTCTCTCTCTCTCTCTCTCTCTACGAATTTCCCCTTTCCCTTGACTCGTTTCAATTTCTGGATCGTTGATTGAGTATGGTCTGAGTTGTTTAGTTGTTTAATCGAGTCGTTGTTTAATTTCTGGATCGTTATTTAAGGTGTTTGTTTATTGTCGTTGTTGCTGTGGAGGAGTTGTATGCGGTGGTTTGAGTTAATCACTGTTTTGCTAAGTTTCTGAGTTACTAAGGCGGAGTTGTAGTTGGTCGATTCTGAGTATAGTTTTGTTATGGTTTTTGGTCTTGAATCTGTTTTGTTCTGGTTTGTAATTGCGTTCTGTCTATTTTGCTGTGCTGTGTTCGGTTTTTACTGAGTTCTGGGATTTGGGTTTTCAATTTTGAGTTGTTAGTTTGAGCTGAGTGTGCAAGAATTTATGAGTTTTGTTAGGATAAATTCGAGTTTACGACTGGGTTGTTCAGAGTTCTGGTGGCTGTTGTTTGGGAATTGAATTGAGATTGCTGCTTGATTTTCTGAGTTTCCGATTTGTTAGCTATATTACTGAACCCTGCAGTGCTGGGTTTTGATTTGTCTGCGTCTGTCCTCTTTGCTGCGATTTAGAGTCTGAACTGCGGTTTGAGTTTTTGTTTGCTAAGTGGCTGTCGAGTCTGTGTTTTGAAGCTGAGAATTCGTTGTTGCATTGCTGCAAACACTTACTAATCTAAACGTATATGCTGTGTTTTCGTTTTAAAATCTGAAGTTGTGTTTTGAGTCTTGATTTTGTAATCTATTGAGTTCACTAAGTTGGGTTTTGCTGTTAATGTGTTAGTAGCGTTTTGTCTAGCGTTTTTTTTTATTTTTCTGCGTTTGGTTACTTTGCTCATTAGTGATTTCTAAGTCCAGTTTGAATAACTCTTGTAGTGGTTTTCGTTTATTGTTTTGCTATCTCCGGATTTTGAGTATGTGAATTGTGGCTAGTTCATTCTACTAGGCAATCATGTCGAATTGTTTTGTAAAAAAAATTTGTAAATAATTTTTAATTCATGTAAAAAAAATATGTTTTAGAATAAAATTTAGTTTTAGAATAATTTAGAATTTTTAGAGTAATTTTTATTTTTGTTCTTTTTTTTAATTAGTTTAAAAAAAATTAGAATAAATTTCATTTTCTTTAAAAAATAGTTTTAGGAATTAATTAGTAAAATCCAAATCTTCCAAAATCAATTGTGCTAATTCGATTAAATTACAAATTAAGGATTGCGAATAATTTAGTCCCTGTGGAACGAATCAATTAAATATTTCAACGAAACGAAATGTGCGCTTGCGATTCAAATTTAAATCTTTATTTTTAGCACAACAAGTTTTTGGCACCGCTGCCGGGGATAATTATTTTTCGCGCCTTACTTTTTAATTTTTCGAGTTAGTTTTATTTCTTGTCTTATTTTCTATTTCATTCTTTTTAGGAAAGCTTGAGATTTCGGAACTCTTCTCAACGAAGCGTGGAAAAATTGGAATTTATGGAGAGCAAGCTTCGGTAACCGTATCTCACTCTTTTCGCCCTTTTTATTTTTAGAAAAACACAAAAAAATTAAAAAAATCAAAAAAATAAAAAAATAATAAAAATTAAAAATCCAAAAAATTAGTTGTAAATACATAATTGTTGCATAATTGTTGCGAACTACGTGGCGTAGGGATAATTCCTCTAGACTAGTGAGATCTTTCGAGACTTCTTCATCGTCTAATTCCGAGTCTTTAGATTATTCCGAACCCGTAGTAATCATGGCCATGTCTCTTAGGGACCGTTGCTATCCCACTCGTTCCGCCCAACCTTCGTGTATCACCCTTCCTCCCGTTAATGGTAATAATTTCGAAATTAAAGCTCACCACATCAGTATGTTACCTAAATTTAACGGGAGCGAGGGTGAGGACCCGTATCTCTTTCTTCATGAATTTAAGGAAGTTTGTGCCTTACAAAAGCTCCAACAATTAACCGAGGACTCGATTAGGCTTAGACTCATTAATTTTTCGCTTAAAGAAAATGCTAAGAAATGGTTGTATAGCCTACCGGTTAATTCTATTTCCACGTGGGAGGAATTTGTGGTAATTTTTCTTAAAAAATATTTTCCAAACCATAAGACTACAAGAATTACAAACGAGATAAATCAATTTCATCAAAAGGAAAATGAGTCTTTTTGGAAATATTTTGATCGTTTCAAAAATCTTTTATCACAATGCCCACACCACGGAATAGAAAAATGGAGGCTTTGTAAGATCGTTTATGAGGCCTTAGATGGACCAACAACCGCGTTGTTGGAATCTATGTGCCAAGGTAAATTCATGGAGAAAGATGAGGACGAGGGTTGGAAATTTTTCGAAGAATTAGCCGAGAAGACCATGTTGTGGGAGTCTACTAGGGAACCTAACAAGTCTAATGAGTCGTCTAGTTCATCTAAGGGTTTGCATTCGATTGGGAGTTCGATTGCAACCGATGCCAAATTAGCCACTCTAACTAGGAGACTCGAAGCCCTAGAAATTAGTAAGACCCCCTCAAATGTGTCTATGTGCCCTAATTTCAATCAAGGTTTTTCGGACTATCCCGCTTTTGATCAAGTTAATGCGGTGTCTCAACTACCCACTAGGAACGACTCGTTTGCTCCTACTTACAATCCCGGGTGGAGGAATCACCTGAATTTCTCGTGGAACCAAGGGCAAAGCTACCAAGCTCCGTCATCTTCTTTTCAACCTCCTTTTCAAAATGCTCCTTCTTTCCAAAAACCCAGTCAAAATTCTTTCTCGACTCCAAATCAAGGTCCCTTTCCAAACCCTACTCAAAATCTCGGTCCTTATCCGACTCAACTTTCTTATCCAAATCAAGCACCCGCCCACCCACCCGGCTTTAATGAGTCGGATAAGAGAATTACTTCTTTGGAAAAGACTATTGATGCGCTTTTAAAATCAAAGACTAATTTGGCTCAATCTCAACAAACTTTCATGCAAACCATGACTCAAGATAGGCAACTTTTGAATGCTAGTACTCAAGCCTTATCTAAGTTAGAGGTTCAAGTGAGTCAATTAGCCAACGCCATGTGTGAGCGAGAGAAGAATAAGTTCCCGAGTCAACCAGAGGTCAACCCTAAATTCCCTCTCAACCAAAGACCTCACGAAAATGTTAATGCTATCATCTCTCTTAGGTCGGGAAACCAAGTTAATAATCAAGTAGGTGTCGAGTCTTCCAAGGAAGAAGAAGAAGAAGAAGAGTCAAATGTTGAACCGAACCCTACACTTGATCATTCAAACCTTACTCCAACTTCCGAACCTCTCGAGTCATCTATTCTCACACCTTCACCAATCGAACCTTCATCATCGAAATCCACTCCTGAGTCATCAAATTCTTCTTTTAAATCATCCTCACCACCTAACAAATCTTCGAATATCGTTCCACTGTCCACTTCTCTTCCCGATGTGTCTAACGAACGAGTCTTTAAGCCTAAAGCTCCTTATCCTCAACGACTCATCCTTCGCAAACAGTCACCTCAAGTAGAGAAGATTATGGAAGTTTTCAAACAAGTCGAGATTAATATTCCTCTTTTAGATGCCATTCAACAAATTCCTTCGTATGCCAAGTGTCTAAAAGATTTATGTACTCACAAGCGATCCACCCACGTTCCTAAGAAAGCCTTTTTGACATCTCATGTCAGTTCAATTCTTTCAAATCAAATTTCTGTGAAATATAAGGACCCCGGTTGTCCTACTATTTCATGTGTCATAGGCAATACTTTCGTGGATAAAGCTTTACTCGACTTAGGTGCTAGTGTCAATCTCCTTCCATTTTCTGTCTACCAAGCCCTAGGGTTAGGTGAGCTGAAGCAAACGAATATGACCCTTCAATTAGCTGATCGTTCTGTTAAAATTCCTAAGGGATTAATTGAGGATGTGCTAATTAAGGTTGGTGAATTCATCTTTCCGGTTGACTTTGTGTCCTCGAGACCCAACCCGTCACGAATCCTAAGAACCAAATCCCGATCATTCTTGGACGACCTTTTCTTGCTACATCCAATGCCTTGATTAATTGTAGGGATGGTTCGATGAAACTCACTTTTGGTAATATGACAATTAACCTTAACATATTTAATGTTGGAAAAGAACCCAATGAGCTTTACGAGCAACCAATAGCGGTTAATCTTGTTGATGACATTGTTAATTGGTCTAACCTTGCGGATAGTGAGATTGAGTCTCTTCTCAAAGAGGATTTCAAAGTCAACCATGAGTCTAACCAAGAGTATGTTGATTCGCTAAGAGATATGACCTCGGAGGAGATGTTGAAGGAGTTGGACGACATTTGTTCCCCGTGGGAGACCAAACCCGAGGATGCTATTGTTGAACCCATTGTCAAAACTTCCGTTGGTGAACCACCTACATTCGGTGAGTTCTTATGGGATTTGTTAGAAAATCGTTCCAAGTATGAGACCCCACCCGAGGTTGTTTGTAGTGAGCCCGTTCTTCACACTTCCGTTCTTAAGAGTCTCGTGGGTACACCACCCGCATTTGCCTTAACTCTTTATCATCCCGAATTTGATCAACAGCCGTTAGGGAAAGAGGAACCCTTGTCTCATGTTATTCCTAGTGATTCTAACCCTAACCAGACTTTCATTATCTCTAATTTGCTTAAACAAAATAAAGAAGCCTTAAGTTGGTTTAGGGAGAACATTAGTGACAATTGCTCTTTAGGGTTGAATGATTCAATGTTAATTGAGAAAATCTGTGCTAATAAAAATTTTCACAAATTTCTTGTTATTTTCTCAAAGTTGAACCCTAATTTTCCTACCGGCATCGGCTAATTCCGTTTTACTCTTTTGCCTCCCCTCGTGTAAGATAGGTATGGGGGAGGATTTGTGTTCGTGTGTGTGTTGTTTTCTTTCGTAGTTTTTTAGAAGTTTTCAGTCTCCGTCATCCCTTATTAGGTATTTCCTCACCTTTCTCCTTTATCATTTCTCTTTTCTCTTGCATTCACATACATTGAGGACAATGCATGATCTAGGTATGGGGGAGGGTTTTTAGTGTAAATAATAAAAATTGAAAAATCAAAAAAAATTAAAAAAATCAAAAAAATCAAAAAGAGTTCTTTTCGTATTCTAGTCTTGTTAATTGATTGCTAGTTGCTTGATGCACCCTTGCATGCTATGATAATCTTATGATCCATTAGCTTTTGTTTGAGAAGTGATTTGCTAAAGTTCTTGTTCACACACTTACACTAGCAAGGTGAAGCTAGTAGACTTATTTGAATTGTGCATGAAATTAGAAGGTCATGATTAGGTGTAAGATGATTTGGTCTTCATGCTTTGAGTACAAGTAGGTGCATTGAGGATACCATTACTTGAAATTGATTATGTTCTACCACACCAAGTGAGTTTTGAGCCTATATGCACATCTTTTGCATTTATATTCGTTTGCTTGAGTGTCCACTTGTCATTTGCATCGCTAGCACTTGTTTGAGTTCCTTCTTGAAATACATGACATTAATTGATGATAAAATGATAAAGGCACTTAGGAATAACCCATATTGCCCAAAATATCCACACCATTCTTATGTGATCAATTAGTTAACCCTTTGAGCTTAATCATTTTCTTTCGGTGACACACCACATTACTCGCCTAAGACCTTTTTCTTGTTTAGCCTTACATATTCTTGATCCCATTTTGTCAAAGGCTAGTAGGAACTTGAGGGAGCAATAAGGTGTGTGAAATAAGGTTTACTATTGTTCATAACTTTCCAGGAAATATTTGTTGTTACCTTGATAGTCGATGTTCAAGTTAAATCTAAGTGAGGATTATTGTTACATTTATCTTAGCTCTCATAAAAAAAAATGAAAAAAAAAAGAATAAAAAAAATGAAAAAAAAAATAAAAAATAAAAATAAAAAAAAAGAATGAAAAAAATATTCATATGAGAGCATACTTATGTTTTTTTTTTGTAATCCTCCTTCATTCGACTAGTCAAGTCTTTTTGTTGGAAATAAAAATAAATTGTGTGGGGAGGAAGTTTGGTGTTGTGCATGATATTCATGGTGACTACTAGCTTTTGACACTTCACCTTATTTTGGCCTTTCTTGACATACCTTGTCCCTAGCCCCATTACAATCCTAATAAAGACCTTTTGATTGTCATTATTAATGTATGTTGTGATTTAAGTTGGGATGATACCAAGTGTCAAGCATGCATTTGATTTTGTTGGAATTGAGTGATACACTTACCCTTGTTCTTGAGTGAATATTCTTTTGTGAGTGAAAGGTGAGGTATTGCTTATTTGTTTTTTGCATAAGAGATCTCAAGTTTTGACTCTGAGGTGTGCCCTTGTAGACTTAGCATGGTTACCAATAATTTTTGCACTTGACATGAACTTATAATCACTCTTGCATGGTTCTTTGAGTAGACTATGTGAATCCTTGCACTTTCCACACCAAGACTTTGCAACTTCATTTTGATTCTTAAGTTGATGTATCATGAGAGGACATGTATGTGTGGTGTGCATTGCCATGTGATCTTTTATACAAGCTAGATGGATTTTGTGGGTACATTCACTATAGGCCCTCACGAGACCTCACTCGTCCACTAGGGCTGCCTAGGGGTTTAAAGGGCTTGTTGCATATGCCAAATGCAACCGTCACACCTACGAAAAGGAGTATAGGACTTTGCATCTAGATTTTCATTTTGTTTTTATTTTCCTCGAGGACGAGCAAAAGATGGGTATGGGGGCATTTGATAAGTGCATATTTTTGCATATTTTATTTACCTATTTATTGCTTGAACTCATGTTTTAATAATTTATTTTGTTACATTTCAGGTAAATCGTAAATAAATAAAGAAATGACAAAATAGATAAATAAAGTGCAAGGAAGGGAAAAAGGAGGAAGAAAAAGGACCAAAAATGAAAGAAGGAAAAGAATTAGGAGCTTGGAGCAAAAGGAATATTTCAAGACAAGTGGAAGGTGAAGATCATTCCAACACATTGGCAAAGTGTATGGCCAAAATCAACTCTTCAAAGCTTAAGGGGGAAGGAAACAAATAGATGGCTAGGATTTCACCACCATACAACCCAAATGTATGGTGGGGATTTACCCAACACCCCCTTAACCCTAATTTCTATCCTATAAATACCCCCTCACCCCCCTTGTATTTAGTAACTTAGATTTTAGGGTAGTTTTATTTTCTTGTATTTCTTTTCTTAGTTTCAAATCTTGTAAACATTCTTTTTAATTTTTAATGCAATTTCATTTCCTTTAATTTCTTGTCTTGTTCTTTCGTTATTGTTGCCTTGTTTCGTTATTTTCGTAAATCCCGTTGCTAACCACTTGGGGTTGAAAATAACGAAATTTGGTTTCGTGTTCTTAGTTTTTTTAATTCGTAATTTGCCCCTTTAAAAATCCATTTTATTGTGGGCCATTAAATTTCAAGTTTTCTTTTTAGTATAATTTTGATTTTATTTTTTTGTAATTAGTTTTTTTATCTCCATTTATATTTTTAGTGTTAAAAAAAAGTACTAGTTTCATTATTTTCGGTTCGAATTTTCTGCATTATGTTGGTCATATTCGAAGCTTTAGTCAGCCTCTTTCTTTGTTTTTATTTCTGATTTATTCCCCTGCAAACAAACAAACCCAGTTCGTCTTCTTGTTTTTTTTATTTTTTTTTCGTTCAATCTCAATTCCCCAGCTTTCTCACTCACTTCTTCTTCCTCGTTTTATAACCCTCTCCCCAGTTTCTCTTCTGGCCATTCTTCGCTAACCAAACATCTCTCCCTCCCTTTCTCTCTCTCTCTCTCTCTCTCTCTCTCTCTCTCTCTCTCTCTCTCCCTCTCTCTCTCTCTCTACGAATTTCCCCTTTCCCTTGACTCGTTTCAATTTCTGGATCGTTGATTGAGTATGGTCTGAGTTGTTTAGTTGTTTAATCGAGTCATTGTTTAATTTCTGGATCGTTATTTAAGGTGTTTGTTTATTGTCGTTGTTGCTGTGGAGGAGTTGTATGCGGTGGTTTGAGTTAATCACTGTTTTGCTAAGTTTCTGAGTTACTAAGGCGGAGTTGTAGTTGGTCGATTCTGAGTATAGTTTTGTTCTGGTTTTTGGTCTTGAATCTGTTTTGTTCTGGTTTGTAATTGCGTTTTGTCTATTTTGTTGTGCTGTGTTCGGTTTTTACTGAGTTCTGGGATTTGGGTTTTCAATTTTGAGTTGTTAGTTTGAGCTGAGTGTGCAAGAATTTATGAGTTTTGTTAGGATAAATTCGAGTTTACGACTGGGTTGTTCAGAGTTCTGGTGGCTGTTGTTTGGGAATTGAATTGAGATTGCTGCTTGATTTTCTGAGTTTCCGATTTGTTAGCTATATTACTGAACCCTGCAGTGCTGGGTTTTGATTTGTCTGCGTCTGTCCTCTTTGCTGCGATTTAGAGTCTGAACTGCGGTTTGAGTTTTTGTTTGCTAAGTGGCTGTCGAGTCTGTGTTTTGAAGCTGAGAATTCGTTGTTGCATTGCTGCAAACACTTACTAATCTAAACGTATATGCTGTGTTTTCGTTTTAAAATCTGAAGTTGTGTTTTGAGTCTTGATTTTGTAATCTATTGAGTTCACTAAGTTGGGTTTTGCTGTTAATGTGTTAGTAGCGTTTTGTCTGGCATTTTTTTTTATTTTTCTGCGTTTGGTTACTTTGCTCATTAGTGATTTCTAAGTCCAGTTTGAATAACTCTTGTAGTGGTTTTCGTTTATTGTTTTGCTATCTCCGGATTTTGAGTATGTGAATTGTGGCTAGTTCATTCTACTAGGCAATCATGTCGAATTGTTTTGTAAAAAAAATTTGTAAATAATTTTTAATTCATGTAAAAAAAAAATATGTTTTAGAATAAAATTTAGTTTTAGAATAATTTAGAATTTTTAGAGTAATTTTTATTTTTGTTCTTTTTTTAATTAGTTTAAAAAAAATTAGAATAAATTTCATATTCTTTAAAAAATAGTTTTAGGAATTAATTAGTAAAATCCAAATCTTCCAAAATCAATTGTGCTAATTCGATTAAATTACAAATTAAGGATTGCGAATAATTTAGTCCCTGTGGAACGAATCAATTAAATATTTCAACGAAACGAATTGTGCGCTTGCGATCCAAATTTAAATCTTTATTTTTAGCACAACAGGTTTTCCTTTATATATATAATAGATAGATAGACTAGTCGACTAAGCCGCGCTTCGCGGCGGCCTTATAACAGTTTTTAAAAAAATTTAAATGAAGATTATTTAACAAAAATCCACAAATATAAATGTATATATGTATGTATATATGTATAACAGTTTTTAAAAATTTTTAAATGAAGATTATATGTATATATGAATTTTTTTATTATTAACAACACATCAATTTTTAACAACAATCCCAAACAGAGCCTAAATCAAAATCTGAAAAGACGTTGGCTTTAATATCACAATGCTGCAAAAGCCTTATACATTGTTTTAAATTAAAAAATTTCACGTCAATTAGCAACAGAAATATACGTACAAATTTTATAACAGTACAGGAGAGCACCAGATCAATTTGCACGTGAAAATCATGTAGCTGAATAGATTTTTTTATGACTGCTCAAGAATCATAGAAAACCCTCTAGTCTTAAAATTATACAATATATTATAATATTACAGGTTAGTCATGTATAAACTTGCCACAACTTTGAACATCTTTTTTATTTTAATTCAATGCTACGAAACACTACACATAGATAAAAGATAAAATGACAGTTTGTAACCCCTATGTATATGGGTTTTGTCAAATTGATCCAGATTTACGTTTTTTAGCACTTTGCAACCCCTATCTTCAAATCTCGATTCATATTACAACCCCTCCCGTCTAATTGACCTATTTTACAAGCAAAAATGAGTCAAAAACCTCTATACATAAGGGGTACAAACTGTCATTTTTTAAGATAGGGGTTGTAATATGAAGCGAGATTTGATGATAGCGCAAAGTGCTAAAAAACGTAAATCTGGACCAATTTGACAAAACCCATATACATAGGGGTTACAAACTGTCATTTTGTCTAGATAAAATTTAAAGAAAACCACGAAATTATTTATTTAACAAAAATTGAAATCAATCATCAATCATATGAACAGGATACAATTTTAAATAAAAAAGAGAAGAACTCGATTATATAGAGATGTATATGATACCTTTTTTCATTAGACAATAAATAAAAGCCATGCACTAATACCTAGCGCCTCGTCGATCTTTGCGAACTGAAACAATACAGCATATCAAAAGATTCAAAATCAATAGTATTAAGTAAGATATATAAACTTTTAACCTACAATAAAGTTCATAAGTAACTCTAAAAAGATTAAAAAGAAAGAGAGAAAGAGATTATTAAGGATACCTTTGGCATTGATAATCGCTCTAAATTTGGCATTCAAAACTTCAAAACCAATAAAGAAAAGCTAACATGAAAATCACAAAAATTAGTGGAAGCAAGAAAATGGTTACAAATATGGTGATAAAATTTGATCGTTAGAAGTAATGATTATATATATATATATATATATATATATATATATATATATATATATATATATATATATATATATATATATATATATATATAAGAATACAAAATTTATTTTCTATTTCGAATATGTAAATTTGAATTCTTTTCCCAACAAATTCGAAAACCTTTTCTATTTCGAATATTTTAATGTTAATGTTATCGAATATGTAAATTTGAATTCTTTTTCCCAACAAATTCGAAAACCTTTTCTATTTCGAATATGTTAATGTTAATGTTAAAATAGGAAGTTCTAATTTCTTTTCTAAAAAATAGAGCCTAAAGATGGAAGTTTTGATTTTAATTATTTAAAATAGAGGAGCTCTAGAAAAATAGATAAATAGGATCCGAGCGATTCTAGAGCTCCTGGGGGTTTTCCTTTATATATATAATAATAGATAGATAGATAGACTAGTCGACTAAGCCGCGCTTCGCGGCGGCCTTATAACAGTTTTTAAAAAATTTTAAATGAAGATTATTTAACAAAAATCCATAAATATAAATGTATAATAGCAATATAAATTGTTGAACAAAATATTGTATAAATTAAATATCTATAAATAAATTAATATATATGGACAACTAAATAAACTATATACCTATTTTTTATGTTGATTTTGTATCACGTTTTCTTAGGCCGAAACCCCGTTGTAATATATACATATAAGACACGTTTCTCGACGGTCCTGTAATATTTTTAATTTTTTTTTTCAAAATATAGATTATTTAAGAAAGAAATCAAAAAGAAAATATTTATAAATAAATTATTGAACACAATATTGTACGAATTTTAATATTTATAAACATATACACAACAAAATAAACCATATACTTATTTTTTACGTCGATTTTGTGTCAAGTTTTTCTAGGCCGACACTCGCTGTAATAAATACGTATAGATAAAAAGGAAGATTTGATTGAATCTATTAAAAGAAGACATTGGAATATTATGATCAAAAACATTAAAAAAAATAATACCGACAAATTTACAATTAACAATAAATAAATATATAATGGTAAAACTTCAAACCATTTGTGCCAAGTTCCTCAAGTGCTTCTACTTCTCAAATAGAGAAATATCTCTTAATTCTTCTTGTTCACACGATCAGGTGTTTTTGTACCGAGATCACTAAAAAAATGCAAAATCCAAAACAAAGAACAACCAATGGTTACTAATAATCTATATTATAAATAAATTCATAACAAAACATAAATTTAAAAATAGAACGAAAAAAAATAGCAACTTGAAAATGGTAAAAAATCAGTGGAGCCCACACATATAGCCATGTACATCGAAAATTAAACAAAGTAAGAAGG
The DNA here is from genome assembly GCA_036435485.1 of Saposhnikovia divaricata. NCBI lineage: Eukaryota > Viridiplantae > Streptophyta > Magnoliopsida > Apiales > Apiaceae > Saposhnikovia > Saposhnikovia divaricata. The sequence continues at coordinate 40,719,034 of CM071601.1, read as the reverse complement.
AATAAAAAAACTAAAAAAAATAGACGAAGACAAAAGTAAACTGAAGCAAGAATATATATATATATATATATATATATATATAAGAATATAAAATTCTTTTCTATTTCGAATATTAAATTTAAATTCTTCTTCCATACAAATGCAAAAACCTTTTCTATTCCGAAAACGTTAATGTTAAAAAAGGAAGTTTTGAAATACAATTTTTTTTTTCTATTTCGAATATATAAATTTGACTTCTTCCGTAAAAATTTGAAAACCTTCTCTATTTCATAGAATAAATATGAATTTTTTTATTATTAACAGCACATCAATTTTTAACAACAATCCCAAACAGAGCCTAAATCAAAATCTGAAAAGACGTGGGCTTTAATATCACAATGCTGCAAAAGCCTTATACATTGTTTTAAATTAAAAAATTTCACGTCCATTAGCAACAGAAATATACGTACAAATTTTATAAGAGTACATGAGAGCACCAGATCAATTTGCACGTGAAAATCATGTAGCTGAATAGATTTTTTTATGACTATGCTCAAGAATCATAGAAAACCCTCTAGTCTTAAAATTATACAATATATAATAATATTACAGTCATGTATAAACTTGCCACAACTTTGAACATCTTTTTTATTTTAATTCAATGCTACGAAACACTACACATAGATAAAATTTAAAGAAAGCCACAAAATTATTTATTTAACAAAAATTGAAATCATTCATCAATCATATGAACAGGATACAATTTTAAATAAAAAAGAGAAGAACTCGATTATATAGAGATGCATATGGTACCTTTTTTCATTAGACAATAAATAAAAGCCATGCACTAATACCTAGCGCCTCGTCGATCTTTGCGAACTAAAACAACAAAGCATATCAAAAGATTCAAAATCAATAGTATTAAGTAAGATATATAAACTTTTAACCTACAATAAAGTTCATAAGTGACTCTAAAAAGATTAAAAAGAAAGAGAGAAAGAGATTATTAAGGATACCTTTGGCATTGATAATCGCTCTAAATTTGGCATTCAAAACTTCAAAACCAATAAAGAAAAGCAACATTTACAAAAATTATTGGAAGCAAGAAAAGGGTTACAAATATGGTGATAAAATTTCATCGTTAGAAGTAATGATTATATATATATATATATATATATATATATATATAAGAATACAAAATTTATTTTCTATTTGGAATATGTAAATTTGAATTCTTTTTCCCAACAAATTCGAAAACCTTTTCTATTTCGAATATGTTAATGTTAATGTTATCGAATATGTAAATTTGAATTATTTTTCCCAACAAATTCGAAAACCTTTTCTATTTCGAATATGTTAATGTTAATGTTAAAATAGGAAGTTTTAATTTTTTTTCTAAAAAATAGAGCCTAAAGAAGGAAATTTTGATTTTAATTATTTAAAATAGAGGAGCTCTAGAAAAATAGATAAATAGGATCCGAGCGATTCTAGAGCTCCTGGGGGTTTTCCTTTATATAATAGACTAGTTGACTAAGCCGCGCTTCGCGGCGGCCATGTAATATTTTTTAAAAGAATTCAAAATATTAATTTAAGAAAGAAATCGAGAAGCAAATATCTGTAAATAAATTAATGAACACAATATTGTACAAATTTTAATATATATAGACAACTAAATAAATAATTATTTTTTATGTCAATTTTGTATCACGTTTTCTAAGATCGATACTCGTTGTAATAGATATTTATAAATCGCGTCTTGCGGCAGCCCTGTAATATTTTTCAAAATATAGACTATTTAAGAAAGAAATCAAAATCAAAATATATAAATAAATTAGTGAACACAATATTGTACAAATTTAAATATATATATAGACAAAAAATAAACTATATACTTATTTTTTACGTAATACAAAAGCCAAAGTAAAGAACGACCAACGGTTACTAATAATCCATAATTGTAACTAAAATCATAACAAATCATAAATTTAAAAATAAAATGAAGAAAACAAATATTAAATGAGTAGATTAAAACCTTAAAACCCAACCAAAAAAAGCAACCTGAAAATCGCAAAAAACCAATGGTGCACACACATAGCCACGAACATGGTGAAAAAATTTGAAAGCAACGATTGTATATATATAAGAGTATAAAATTTCTTTTCTCTTTCGAATAAGTAAATTTGAATTCTTCTTCTCTACAAATTCAAAAACCAAAACTATTTCGAAGATGTAATTTGAATTCTTCTTCTCTACAAATTCGAAAACTTTTCTATTTCAAATATGTTTATGTTAATGTTAAAAAAAGGAATTTTTGATTTCTTTTCTAAAATATAGGACCTAAAGAAGGAAGTTTTCATTTTAATCTTTATTTAAAATAGAGGAACTCTAGAAAAATAGATCAATAGGATTTAAACGATAATAGCGAGCACAATATTTAGAATAGGATTTGACAAATAAATATTTATAAATATCAATAACTATTAGCAATAATATTATATAAATTAATTATACATAGATAGTCATATAGATAATAAGATAAATTATTCATATACTTTTTTTATACTGATTTTGCCTCACAATTTTTTAAGCCGACACCCGTTATATATATTATAAAATATTAAGCATATACAATAAAAAAAATTTAAAGACTAAAATCTCCTTGACTTTGATTGTGGTTTGCACGCCGGAGAGATTTTCTTGTGAGACTTGCTTTTAATAATATCAATTATTTTTTTAATTGCATAATTTATGTTTGAAAATTGAAATTATAATTCAGAAAATTAGATAAAAAAGAGTTCGAATGATTAGTTCTCCACCAAATAAAATAAATTATTCTTATTTTGTCTATACCAATTTTGTCTCACGATTTTTTAGGCTGCCACCCGTTGTATATATTATAAAAATATTAAAAGTGCACAGTAAATAGAATGTTAGTACTAATTTCCTCTTTTGACTTTCTCTACCTATTATGTCTTATGTTATATTAATTTGATTTTAGTAAAAAAAATTGGAAAAATATAAGCTGATTATATTTATTAATTCTATGTAAAAAGTAAAAAATCAAATTTGATTGAATTAGTAAAAAAAAGAAGTTGGAAAATTATGGTCAAGATCATTAAGAAGATAATAGCGACAAATAAACAAAATAAATAAAAATTAAAATAAAATAATCATAGAACGAAATGAAAATAAGATCATCGGACATGTTCAAATCCCCTAATTAATTAATTAAAATATGCAAGGTAATTTAAGTAATCATATGTCAACTCCTCTCGATAAAAACGAAAATTCTAAAAACACAAAAGATTCGAAAAATATAAAGGAAGAAAGTAATAATTTTAAGCATAAAAAATGAATTTATAATTATTAACACTAAAAGTTTAAAAATGTAAAGGAAATAATAAATTGTAACATAAAAGGGAAAGTTGTAATTATTAACTCTAAAAATTCAAAAAATAAAATAAAAAATATAAATTCTACAAAAAATTATAAAAAATTAGAAAAATCAGATTGAAACGATTTGATATTTCCTGGACGATTCAAAATATATGTATTCATGTTCATATTCAAAAAATTTTAATTTATTCATATTTAAAATAAATTAAATATTATCTGTATTCTACTTAAATTTTTGCTAGGAACCTGTGATCCATTCATAGTGTTATCCTGATATTAGCTGACTCTCCAATCAACTCAATAATTTCCCACTCAACACATCTAGGCGATCCCATCAATAAAATAGTGCATTTGCATGTCGTTGTGTCATGTGTGTGTTTGTGTATGGGAAGAATTATCAGAGGATGACCTCTCCAAGTATTTGGCAAAAAAAAAAAAATTTACCTTCTGTCTCTTGAACGCCCACATGCGTAAATTAAATCAAATCAAATAGGGGTTGATATATAGTTGTATGCCCACATGCGCAAATTAAATCAAATCAAACAGGGGTTGATATATAGTTGTAGTTCATTCCTTAGCTTGAACTCCTCTTCAATAATGTCGATGTCTTCAATCCTAATCATATGCATTAAATCATATAAAAAAAATTAATAACCAAGATACTACGGTGGATTTACTTTATATATTTTTTGTGTTTCTATAAAATCGAATGTAAATAAGGAAACTCTATTCTATTTCGAATGTAAGTAAGGAAATTCTATTCTATTGAATTAAAATTGAGGAGTTCTAGGAAAAAAATAAATATTTTTTTATACTAAATAGGATTATATTTATATAATATAATATAATAAAAATATGGATAGGATTAACTTCTATTTAATTATATTAAAAATAGGATTTACTTTATATATTTATTGCTTTTCCTATAAAATCGAATGTAAATAAGGAAACTCTATTTTATTTCGAATGTAAATAAGGAAATTCTATTTTATTTAATTAAAATTGAGGAGCTCTTGAAAAAAAGATTAGGATTATATTTATATAATATAATATAATAAAAATATGGATAGGATTATTTCTACAAATTCGAAAACCTTTTTTATTTCGAATATGTTAACGTTGATGTTAAAAAAGGAAGTTTTGAATTCTTCTCTAAAAAATAGGAAATAAAGAAGGATATTTTAATTTTAATTTTAATTATTAAAATTGAGGAGTTCTAGAAAAATAGATAAATAAGATTCGAGCGATTCTAAAGCTCCACCAAACGCTCGGGGGTTTTCCTTTATATATATAATAGACTAGTTGACTAAGCCGCGCTTCGCGGCGGCCTTATAATATTTTTTAAAAAAATTTAAAAATATGAATTTAAGAAAAAAATCGAGAATAAAATATCTATAAATAAATTAATGAACACAATATTGTATAAATTTTAATTTATATATATAGACAACTAATAAAATATATATTTATTTTTTTATGTTGATTTTGTTTCACGTTTTCTTAGGCCGACACCCGTTGTAATAAATACATATAAAACAGGTTTCTTGACGATCTTGTTATATGTTTCAAAAAATTTCAAAATATAGACTATTTAAGAAAGAAATCAAAAAAAATATTTATAAATAAATTAGTGAACACAATATTGTACAAATTTTAATATGTATATAGAGAACAAAAAAAACCATATACTTATTTTTTACGTCGATTTTGTGTCACGTTTTCTTAGGTCGATACCCGTTGTAATAAATACATATAAATAAAAAAACAGATTTGAATGAATTAATTAAAAGAAGACGTTGGAATATTGTGATCAAGAATAATGAGAAGATAACAATGACAAATTAATAATTAACAATAAATAAATAAATGGTGAATGATAAAATTTCAAACCTTTTGTGCCAAGTTTCTCAAGTATTTCTACTTCTCAAACAGAGAACGATCTCCTAATTCTTGTTCACACGATCAGGTGTTTCTGTACCGAAATCACTAACAAAAAAAATACAAAATCCAAAGCAAAGCAAAAAAATAGACGAAGACAAAAGTAAACAAAAGCAAAAAAAAAAAGGGTTACAAACATTATGATAAAATTTGATTATTATAAGTTATGATTGCATATATATATATATATATATAAAAGTATTTCAAAATTTCTTTTCTATTTCAAATACATATATATATAAGAACATAAAATTTCTTTTCTATTTCAAATATGTAAATTTGAATTCTTCTTCCATACAAATTCAAAAACCTTTTCTATTTCGAAGATGTTAATATTAAAAAAAGGAAGTTCTGAAATATTTTTTTTTTTTCTATTTCAAATATATAAATTTGATTTTCTTCCCTACAAATTCGAAAGTCTTTTCTATTTCGAAAATGTTAGTGCTGATGTTAAAAAAGGAAGTTTTTATTTCTTTTCTAAAAAATAGGGCCTAAAGAAGGAAATTTTGATTTTATTATTTAAAATAGAGGAGTTCTAGAAAAATAGATAAATAGGATTCGAGCGATTCTAGAGCTCCTTGGGGTTTTCCTTTAATAAGATGTATTATTATTCATATATTTTTCTATACCGATTTTGTCTCACGATTTTTTAGGCCGACATCCATTGTATCCATACTATTATATAAAAGCCGAAACACTAAAAGTTTTGGTACCTGTTTTTTGGTACGTAGTGAATTTACTTATTTACCCTTCATTATAAAGAAAAATATATATGATATCTATACTATTAAAACTTCTAAAATAAATAATAACATAATATAAATTAATGGTAAGTAGTCAATTGCCTTTTTTCATATTTACCTTTAATTGAAGATATTACCTTTTATTAACACCTAAAAAATCAATCGTATCATATCTTCCAATCATTAATATTTCCTTTCGAATAAACACGTTACCTTTTTAATTTAAAACTAATCTTACAATCATTAATATATACCCGAAAATATAACATCATATTTTTCAATTATTAATAAAATATATTAAAAATATGTATACGTTGTTTATAATAAGGAAACATTAGCCGAAATATTAAAAATTTTGGCACCTATTTTTTGGTATATGTTTTTTAGTATTTCGTGAATTTACTTATTTAACCTTTATTATAAAGAAAAATATATACAATATCCATACTATTAAAGCACCTAAAATAAATAATAACATAATATAATTATGGTAATTAGTCGATTGTCTTTTTCACATTTAATTTTAGTTGAAGATATTACCTTTTATAAACACCTAAAAACATCAATCATATCATATCTTCCAATCATATCATATCTAGCAATAATTAATATATACCCAAAAATATCACATCATATCTTCTAATCACTAACAAAATATAATAAAAATCCGTATACTACGAATAATGACCATTAGATTTTTAGTAAAAAATTAAAATCGTTAGATCTAATGATTATATATATTATATTCAAGGTTTGAATTCTATCAACGACATATTTATTTTAAAATTTTATAATATAAGTTTTAAATCATGTATATCACTATTTATATTAAATTATTAATATTAAAATTAAAATAAAATTTTGTAAACAATGATTATATAAAAATATATTTATAACATAAAATAAAATTTGTACATATCAAAAAAAATCCGTGCATTGCACGGGTTATAAGCTAGTATATTATAAAAAGTGTACACACTAATAATAAATTAAATACTAAAATTCTCTTTGACTTTGATTTCGATTTGCACGTCGTTGAGATTTTCTTAGGATTTAATTAGAATTGGGAGATACTGTTGTATAAAAAAAGGTTATAACTTCCTTTTTATGTCCTAACTATAATATAATTTAGAAGTGAGAATTACCTTTAATAACATCAATTATTTTCTTGATTGCATATTTTATGTACATCAACTATATCCTTAATTGCATATTTTAGTTTGAAAATTGACGTTGTATATATTATAAATATACTAAACGTACACAATAATAAAAATTAAAATACTAAAATCCGCTTTGAATTTCATTTCGGTTTGCATAACAGTGAGATTTTCTTATGATTCAATTAGAATTGGGAGATTTTGTTATGAAAAAAGGTTAGAACTTGTTTTTTATATCCTAACTATAATACAATTTAGAGGTGAGACTTGCCTTTAATAACAAAAATTATTTCCTTGCTTGCATATTTTATATTTGAAAATTGAGATAATTTAGAAAATTAGATAAATAGCTTTTGAGTGATTAAAAAGCTCCACCAAACGCCCGGAGAATTTCTTTTTACAAAGCTCCACCAAATGTCCGGGGAATTTCCTTTAAAGAAGATTTAGTGCTTTTTGCCCCACGCTGGTTGAATTTTCTATATCCGTCTGCATGTATCGAGAATTAAACAAAATAATAATGAATAAAAAAAACTAAAAGAAAATAGACGAAGACAAAAGTAAACAGAAGTAAGAAAATGGTTACAAAATAAAATTTGATTTAGAAGCAATGATTATATATATATATATAAGAATATAAAATTTCTTTTCTACTTCGAATATGTAAATGTAAATTTGACTTTTTCTTCCTTACAAATTCGAAACCTTTTCTATTTCGAAGATGTTAATGTTAATGTTAAAAAAGGAAGTTTTGATTAATTTTCTAAAAAATAGGGCCTAAGGAAGGAAGTTTGGATTTTAATTATTTAAAATATAGGAGCTCTGGAAAAATAGATAAATAGGTTTCGTTTCGAAGCTCCAACAAACTCCCGGGGAATTTCCTTTATATATATATAATAGATATAATAGATATAATAGATAGATAGATAGATAGATAGATAGATAGATAGATATAGATTTGTACATTTATGTTTTGTTTAATGTGATTATTTTAATTTTTCAATTTTGAATTAAAACACCGATTTAAACCCGAATCTGAACCAAAACCCGATAAAACTCGATGATTTGGATTTTGATTTTAAATTTCAAACCCAAATCTAAATCCGAACCAATCCAAAAATTTTGGATTTGAATTTAAATTTGATCAAAATCCAATCCGATCCATTACCATCCTAAAATTAACCATTCATAGATGATAGATCAAACCCAACTTTTACTACTTGGCATGCTTATGGACCCACTACATTAGGAAAACGGTTTGACCATCGCAGATGGTCACGTGTGTGTGCCAATTTTATGGTAGGAGTATTTTGCTCTCTTCTAAAAATCGGTTTAGACCACCGATTATTCGGCACCAGACGGCCATTAAACGCCTAAAATTTGCAAAAATTAATTATTAGGCGTTTTTTTTGATTAGGCGGAATTAGATGGTCCTAGGCGGGATTAAGCGGTTTAATGAGTTAGGCGGGAATAATCGATTAGGCAGCTATTAATCGGATTTAATCGGTCAAATTTTTAAAAAAACAGTCTAATTAAGAATAAAATTTTAAAAATATAAACTTTTTTAGTAAACAATATTATTTACACGTGAAAGGGTAAATTCACTCATCATATTTAATAATAAAATGAAGTATTAATATTTTTACTTATATAAAATATATTTTAAATATTAAAACTAAATTATATAAAAAATAATATTTTAATACATAATATTCCGATTAATCACCATCTAGTCACCACCTAGTCAATTAATCGCTAAAAGGTAGGCACCCCTAACGATTTTTACACCATTGGTATTTTGCGAAGCCAGGGTAAATGAGATGATTAGGGGTGTCAATCGGATAAAACGGATACGGATACAGCTATATCCGAATCCGAATCCGGGAATTCGAAACCGTATCCGAATCCGTATCCGAATTCGAAAATATCCGGGGAAAAAAATTCATATCCGAATCCGCCGGATATTATCCAGATACGGATAATATCCGGATCCGAATTCATATCCCAAAACCGAACAACTCCGGCGACTCAACCAAAAATTCGGGCAACTAAAAACATGCCCAGAAAATTCAAATAAAAATATATGTTAATCCATATACAACGATCTATACAACCATACAAATCAAATTATAAACCGAATACGAATGGAAATTTTCCGGCCAAAACCAAGAACTCCGGTGAATCAAAAATATGCCCAAAAATTAATGAAATTAACAAATATCGTATGGTTTGCAACGATCTATATATCTATGTAATCAACATTAACAAAAACCCACCCGAACCCATACAAATAAATATGCCGAAAATTAAACTTTACCCAAAACTCGATTGGATGGTATCAATGGATAGAGGAGGAGAAAATATGAATTTTGACTACTCATATCATGGATTTGGAGTCCAAAATCATGCAAAACAAGGGGTTTAATCTTGAAGAACAAGAGAGAGAGTGTGTAGAAAAAGATGAGAGAGAGAGAGAGTTACGGGGAATGTGAGATGAGAGATGAATTTGTGGGGGAGGGGAATGTTGCGGCCTGGGTAGTTTTTTAGGATAAAGTAAAACAAAAGAATTTTACTAAAATATTTGTATATTCTAAGATAAATACCCAACAAATAATTCTTGACTTCTAATATTATATAATTGGTTCCAAAATTACCAATTAAATAATTAGTGGGTAAAAATAATAATTTTTTATTTTTGTAAATAAAAGATTCTTGTGTTGAGAAGGCAAATAATTAAACATAAGTTAAGTTTAAACATATTTTTAAAATAGTAGTGATCTACTAAGATCTCCAATCAAATTAATTTTTTATTTTCTGAAATTTTGGGAATATCATTATATTAGATATATATTGACATCCGTACGGTTGGATCGTTCAAAAATATTTTTTAAAAAATAGAAACAATAATCCGTGACAAAGCACTAGTTACGAGTCATATTGAAAATAGTAGTGATCTACTATGATCTTCAATCAAATTAATTTTTTATTTTTTTAAAATTTGGGAATATCATTATATTAGATACATATTGACATCCGTACGGTTGGATCGTTCAAAAATATTTTTAAAAAAATAGAAACAATAATCCGTGACAAAGCACTAGTTACCGATCATATTGAAAATAGTAGTGATCTACTAAGATCTCCAATCAAATTAATTTTTTATTTTTTAAAAATTTGGGAATATCATTATATTAGATATATATTGACATTCGTACGGTTGGATCGTTCAAAAATATTTTTAAAAAAATAGAAACAATAATCCGTGACAAAGCACTAGTTACGAGTCATATTGAAAATAGTAGTGATCTACTAGGATCTCCAATCAAATTAATTTTTTATTTTTTGAAACTTTGGGAATATCATTATATTAGATATATATTGACATTCGTACGGTTGGATCGTTCAAAAATATTTTTTAAAAAATAGAAACAATAATCCGTGACAAAGCACTAGTTACGAGTCATATTGAAAATAGTAGTGATCTACTAGGATCTCCAATTTATATAAGCACATACATAAAATATAAAATATATTATGAATAATAATTAATTAATTAATTAATTAATTAATTATGGATACGGATATTTTCGGATACGGATACGCCTATATCCATATCCGTATCCTAAATATTTGGACACGGATACGGATAATATCCGGTTGACTTCGAATACGGATAATATCCGATTTTTTCCGGATACGAACTCAAATATTCGAATCGAATTTCGAATTTTTCAAATTTTTTTGACAGCCTTTGAGATGATTATTGACTTGTACTTCTCATTAGACTCGGGTCAAAAACTTAACTTGATACGGACTTAAACCCTTGTTTTCATCTCTCTCTTAGCATCCATGGCTGCCACAATCTCTCGCAAACTAACTCCTAATTTTCTCAAAACCACTCATCCTCTCTCCACCTTGTTCACTCTACACAAAACCCATCTCCCAAATCTCACTTCTCCCCAAACCCCATTAAACCCTTATTTCAGTTTCTCCCAATTTCATGTCCAATCAACCCAATTTCAACAACCCATTTTTTGCAATCAAAATTGCATAAAATCATTCACAAATTACACCCCAAGAAGCTTTACTTGTCAACCACAATCTAGAACCGTAAACCCTAAAACTTTGAATTATCAAAGCTTGAATTTTTACCCAATTGGAAGCCCTAGGTTCTTGTCAACTAAACCCCTGCAAAACTCCGATCAAGAATCTGATGAAATCCGAGACCCGGTTCAGGATTTTGAAAATACCCAAAACCCAGTTCAGGATTCTGAAAATGCACAAAACCCTGATCAGGTTTCGGATGAATTTTCCGGATTCAAGCACCAGGAGATAACGGGTCCAACTGTTGAGCGTGATGTCTCAGCTTTAGCGAATGAAACCCGACAAGTACTTGAAACAATGATGAAGACTGTTTATAGTTTGAGTAAGGTTTTAGCTGCTTTGGGTTTGTTTAATCTTGGTTTGGGAGCTTGGATATCTTATATTACTCGAGAATCAGCAATTGCAGAGGTTTCTATACAGAGTTTTTTGGCGTTTGGGCTTCCGTTTTCATTGGCATTTATGTTGAGGAGGTCGCTTAAGCCGATGAATTTCTTTAGAAAGATGGAGGATCAAGGTAGGCTTCAAATTTTGACATTGACTCTTCAGATTGCTAAGAATTTGAATGTGTTTTTTGTGAGGGTTCGTGGGGTTTCGTATATGTGTGTTGCTGGTGCTTCAATTGGGTTGGTTTTTGCTGCCTTATATAGATGATTATGGTTTTAAATCCTTTATCGGATTGTTATATGTATTTGAAAAATGAATACGGAGTTCAATAAATTTCAAGAATGACTGATTTACTCTTAGTATATGAGATGTTTAAAGTTTTACTCTACATATGTTTATCTTGTTTATTCTGCCTTGGTTTACTATATATGGTCAAATTTATGATGTTGAGCTCTTTAGGCGGCCTGTTGACTAACAAATTTGAGCTTTCTTGTGAACCTGTTGGGAATTTTGAAGACAAATTTTATCAGTTCCTACTGGGGTAGTATTTGTTTAAGACACTATAGGATAAATATGATGTATATGTAACTGAAACTATCTGCACATTTGTAAGAAATAGAGTGTGCATAAGGATCCAAATTGTGCTAAAAATGGCCGACTCCCACCAGAGAGATAAACACATAATGGTTGCTGCAGCCATAAGTTAGATGAGCAACACCACCACCAAGCGTAAACTATCCTAGAAGAAACATTTGTTCTTGATTCTGTCTTGGCTTTACTACGTATGTCTAAGCTTCAAATATATGACATTAAACCTTAAAGTCCTATGGGTAGGCTGTTGAATAACAAAAATAAATTTAGCTACTTATCTTTGCAGCTTAGATTATGACCTTTCTACTGAATCCTTTAGGCACCATATTTGCTACAACACTTGTCTCATTTGCATCGCATTTGTTAACCCCTTTTGACAAATATATTGATTGATATGTTAATATTGTGAGTATAGCCACCATTTTTGTGACTGGCACTTGGAGCTTTTTATTGTTATGCTATGCCTTCCAAACCCCACCTGCATCTCCAATAATCCTGTAGAATTTGGCCATTTACAGTTTATCGCACTTCACAATCTTCATTCCCCTTGTTCAAAACTTAAATATTCTATCCTTCTATATTGTAATTACTAGTAATCTCTCTCAGGAATATCTTTGGGCACTTTTTTGTCTTTTTATTTGTGTTTTGAAGCTGGTAGGGTCATCATGTGAGCCCAATGACTAGAGTAAGGTGGGACTGTCAATGTTGCGAGGCAAGAGTGGTGGCGTATGGGTAGCATGGGTGCGGCAGTAGGGTACCGCAGCACGCACCGGGTGCGGTTCGGGTGCGGCGGTGCGGCGGTGCGGCATGGTGCGCCACATGGCGTATTTCCGTATTTTCCGGTGGGAATTCGGCGGGGATTCGGGAAGGGGATACGGGAAGGGCAATTTTTGTAATTTTCCAGACAACAAAAAAGACTGTGATTTGATTCTTCCTCCTCAATGATCTGAATGTGTCACTGGATTACTAATATGTAATCGATTTCCTTTTCAGTATGGATATGTATGTATATGTCGTGTATGTATGTATATATGTGCTGGGTCTGTGTATTGGTGACGGTAACTGTATCTGTATGTATATAGCATCACTTGTGTATATCTGTTTGACTTTTTTTTTTTTTAACATTTTTGTTTTCTTTGATTTTTCGCAAATTAATGTTAATAATATTATATTTAGTTATTATACTTTATGCGACTAAACGTGCATTTGGCCTTAGAAACTTAAGTATTTTGTGTTTGGCTGGCAATAGCTACTTAATTAGGTTATTTCATTTGGCTTTTTTTTTTGTTAATTAATAAAACATATAATATATATTTTTAATATTTTAATATTTGCCGAATCCCCCCGCACCCGAATCCCCATATTTTCAATTTTACCGAATTTGCGTATCTCCGTACTATGTATCCCCGTACCAGCATCCGCACCCGTGCTTCATAGGGTGGCGTTAGTATTCCATGACAATGTTTTTGGGTGATTAAATGGGAGTGTTGTGAAAAGTGTGCGAGTACTCGTGTTTTGTGAGTCAAAACCTGCAATTTAATGGGAGCTTTAAGTTGGCTATAAAGCATGCTTCGAATGAAAATACTCCCAGAGATATGCAAAAGTTAGAATAAGACTTGCAGAACTTGCGAGTATTCTGTAAATGACTAATTTGTTCTTGATAAACAAGAGTAAATTGCAGTATGATGGCTCGTAGAATTATTATTTTGGAGTTTAATGGCCATACTATAAAATAAGCAGTTTGATGGGCTTAGTTTTTAATTTTAAAGCAATTTAGGGATTTCAGTGAATTTCAACTAAAGGTGTTAGTGGCATCAAGGATAACATTGTCTTTGTCCTCTGTTAAAATATTAAATTATATTATATATACTAATCAAACTAAAACATCAGCTTAATTCATCATCACCCTACTGATCTCATTAGCAATACAATATCGTAAACCACCAATATAAATTTTCTTAGTAACACTAATACATATACACATATGTTTACATATGTTCTTACCCACTAACTTCATTTTTACCAAATTTAATCACTCTCATCATCCTCCACAAATTATTCGGATCCCTCCGGGAATAATGTCATCACAGAATTTGGATTTGCATAACAAGGACTAGAACATGATACAGTGAAAGGTGTTTCCGGTGCTGTGTTTCCGGCGGTCATTCAAAGCATTCTTTAAAACTCTTTGAATTTGCTCTTCCAAATTATGTTGAATCAATTGGGGAAATAATTGAATTATCTGAGAGCCTTGTAGAGAAAATAAAGTGTCGTAGGTGATCTCGAATAAGAAGTTTGTTGGGATTTTGAATCAAATCCTAAATCAAATTCCTGAAGGCAAAAGAAGGGTTTGATGTATTGTAAATATGATTTGAAATTATGAAATGTGAGATATCTCTGGTGGTACAAACTAATTAAATAAATCTAGGAAAATCAAGAAAGGAAAAAGATTGAAGAAGACAGGTGACGAGTAAATAGTGATTGAATTGAATTTTACAAATAAAAACTAGCAATTTATCCAAATTATCCAACTAAATTAACGGAGTTGAGGGAACTTGATGGAAGTCCCGCAGTTGCTTTAAATTAAAATTTGAGGCCATCAAACTACTAATTTATAGTACAGCCAACACACTGCAAAAAGATTATTGTGTGAGCCATAATACTGCAATTTACTCGATAAACAATGGTCACTAGTTGTGTACAGGCAATGGTCATAAACCTCAAGATCAAAATCCATACTCCATATGATTGAGCAACAGCTAGTTGTCCTCTTTTTAAAAATAAAGCCTTTGATTTCACTCTACAAGAATTCAGTCCTCTTCTAGATTTGTGTTTAGTTGTTGATGTATTTCAACTCCGAAAAGTGATTCGTGGTTTTGTTACTGTTATGCCCAAATCTTGGCATAAGTCATAAACATGCATAATAGGCTAAGATAGCGGTTCACCACTCTCAGTAGATCCAAATATTGGCATTGGATCACTAAAGCCCATCACTTGGGACCAGTCCAACACGATGTCAAGTTAATATTTCACCAAGACATCTAAATATTGCAATCCCTAGCTCAGGGTCGCATCGCATGTGCCTAAGCATGGGATCGTATTTTACTTATATCTCCAGAGCTGTTATCAACTTTGACCTATATCCGATCGTGACCTAGGGGTCGCATCGCCAATGGAAAATCTTATCACCATATGAAGGCCCATGACCAAGCCTCAAGGGATAGCATGGGTGGAGGCATCCCATACTTAGGACTACATCACATGCCTAGCACCCAAAAGGTCGCATGCGAGGTCTATTAAGGTTCTCCTTTAGCCTCATCATGAGGTCTCATCGCCCTAACTCAATGAGAACCTTGCATAGCTTGTATAAATATGGGTTATGATTAGTCATGGGCTTATATACACCAGCCCACAACAAGCATCCTAATGGACTTGGGACCTGGACTTGAGGTCTTCAACTAACGTCTTTTCTACAGGTGATTTGGCATCATCTTCAATGTCTTCTATGTACCCTTGAATCACTCGAGAAAGAAATACTTTAGCATCTTTCAGATCAAACCAAGTTTCAAAATCATAAGTGAATGTTCGGAACTTCAGAATTCCTTGGATGATCTTGAATCTCCTTCCAGGAAAAGCATTCAGAGATGCTCTTCTCTTTCTGTCTAGCTTTGGATCTTCATCTCTCCTTTGATCAAATATTACCTCTAGTTCCCAAGCAACTAGCATTTCGAGCTTATGAAATGATCCAACAACTTTCCAGTAGAGATCCTTCAGTACACTGGTCCTTAATTTTTGAAAACTATCAACATAGATTTCTTCTTTTCCATCTTTAATTCTGAGAGGATTGTCCAGTACACAGGGCTGATAACCTGCTTTCTCACTGCTCAGCTAGTTGATTTTCTTATAGCTTTCCTTCAGTTGAGTTTCTAGGTCTTCAGTACTTTGTTTGGCAGGTTTGATAGGTTCGGAAGGTTGGGATGATTTAGCTCTAGCAGCCTGAAAAGCTTGTTCTTCCTCATATTCAGCCATGCCAGCCTTTGTGAAAGGGCGATGTGCTTCTGTAAGGTCCACAACAGGCATTGGCTCACCATCTGAGCTAACTTCCAGGTCTGCATCATCATGTGCTCTGTAATCACCATAATTCTCATGAAATTCAGCATATCTTTTAGCATAGTATTCTTTGACATGCTCTAAGATACTGCTGGAAACATCTTGGTCTGTTTCTATGAGAGTGATCATCCTTTCCAGAACGAAGAAATCAATTCTTCTCGTTACCTGTACAATTTTGAACGAAATGTCATATCTGCCTACCACATGTGAAACTATCTCCATAGTGACGTCTGGTTCTATAGTTACGACTGTAGTTGCACAGTCTTTAAGAACATACTTGGATACATTGTTATTGACTGGGTCCAATTCCACTGAGACTGATGTGATGCTCCCACCAATCGACTTTTTCAATAGTTCAAAACTATTTACTTTTCTCTTATCAATGGGTTTCTCTGTCAAAGCTGCTCCATGCTTCTTTTTCTTTGCTGTTGCAACTGTCTTCCCTTTGATTTTGGTTGCACGCCTGGCTTGTGCTCTAGTCTTAGTTCTGTTAGACGTGAAGTTCTTAACAAGCCTTCGTACTTTGACAGTTTCTTCAAGTTGACTCTTGACAGCATCTTTCATGACAGCATCTTTAACAACTTCTTTGTCTTGGCTTTTGACAGTGTCCTCTTTGACAACATCTTTCATTTTAGTGTCTCTAGCCATTTTGACAGTATCCTTGTTGACAGTATCTTTCTCCAGATCAAAGCATTCAACCACAAATCTCAAGATACTTGCCTCCAAGGCTTCAAGAATTTCTAACTCCCCTTCATCATTGACAACATCTTTCTTTTCAGTGCTGGGAGTTTCTTGCTCTTCTTGGGCTCCATCCTTCTGAGTTTCTGAACTAACATTCTCAGAGGCTTCTCTTCCAGAACTCCTGTTTTCTCCAGGTCCACCACTTCCTCCAATGTCATCCTCATCATCATCCAATGTATCATCATAGGTGCAGCTTCCTCCTATTCTAGCATTGGCATCTGAGATAAGCTTCTTTATGATTGAGCTAATATCCTCATCTCTTTTTGCCAATAGCTTGTGAATATCTTTGACAGCTTTAACCTTATCACTGGTGATACTGGATTTGAGAATTTTCTTCAGCACTGTCATGATTATCTCAGTGCTTAGTTCTGAAACTTTATCCAATGGTAAGAAATCCAGCCTTCTTGCTCCTGTCTTTGTGATCCTTCTGAAGCAGACACCATAAGGATTGTGAGTCACCTCAGGGAGTTTGTCTTCAAAAATCCTTTTAATTTGTGCTAACAGACTATCATTGAAGGTTATTGAATTCCTTATCACCAATGTTCCAAGGACTTGGAGTACTCTAGCCTGCAAACTTTGTAAAAGTTGCATTGTGATGAATATGGTCAATCTAGTTTTCAGATAAACTTGAACAACCCACCTTTTCTCCAAGTTAACTCTCACAGAGATACTTATTATCTTGCTCTTCAGTGTTGATGCCAATTTTGTAAAAGATCCCCCTGCTTTACTAATTGTTTCATCCACCAACTTACTGAAATCTTTATCTTTGTTATTCAAAGTACTCTCCATGTGGTCAACCATCATCAGTTTTGCATCTTCAGGGGCATATTCACTTCCATCTGACCATACAGTTCCAGTAGCTGAATTCATACATTCAGGTATTTTGCCTTTGCCTTTGCCCAGAGCATTTTGTTTCTCTTTTTCTCTCCATTCCTTCTGCAACTGCTGGAATAGAGCTTCAGTTTCTTCAGGATTTGGCTCATTGATTTTTAGTGGTGGCAGTACTGTTCTTTCAGACTTTTGAGTCTCATTTAGTTGCTCCAACACTTCTTTAGTTAAGATTACTGCCTCACCATCTATTTCTCCTTCAATCAAATCACCAATTCCAGCTGCCTTCAGTTCTTCACAAAAGTTTCTTTCTTTTACCTCTTGTTCCCCCTCACTTACATCTCCATCTACTTCTATTTGAACTTGCTCCCCCTCACTTATTGACTCCCCCTCACCTGTAGCTCCACCTTGTTTCTCCTTCTCTACTAGTTTTGCTTTATTCTGATCATCCACCACTTGTTCATTTTTCTAATCTACCACTCTCTCCCCCTTAATTGAGTTAGCAGCACCAAAGGTAACAGAGAATGATAGAAGAGTTTTCTGAATCTCAGCAAAACCAACAGCTACCATAGTGGACAGAGCATCAAGTTTAGCTTCCATAGATGCACATCTGCCCTCAAGGGATTTCAACCTTGATTCAGCTTGTTTAGAAGGACCACCAGTTTTCAACCTTTTTGATGACAAAGGAAGTGACTGGGGCAAGGAGGTTATAGGTTTTCTCACACACTCATTGTTTTTATGAGTGATCTTATCACTCCTCACAAAATGACTCTCAAGGCCTAGTGCCCTTCTGTGTGGGGTTCCTTCAATTTCACTCCGGACATGCTCAAGTCCCTCACCTTTTGCCAGCTCGTTTGGATGCCTCTCATTTTTATGCTTACCTCTCTTTTCTTTTATCTCTCTTTTTCTTTTCTCTTTCTCTCTTACTCATCCTAGATGCATGGGTATGAGCAGTACGTTCATGCATTTTAGTTGAAGAAGTAGAAAGTTTAGATTGTACCTTTATAGCAGAGATAGTTATTTGATCATCGTCAGAAGCATCTTCAACAATTACTGAATCGAGATCAAGATGTGTAGAGGTGACAACATCTTTACCCAAAATGTTACTGTCCACAGGTGGATTGACAGCAACTTTTGTGGTGTCTTTGACAGCAGCTGAGGCTTTGACAGCAACTTCCTTAAGGTCAGTTGCTTTTTGGAGTTCGACCAAGATGGTGGCTATTTCATTTTCTAGCAGAGTTCCATCTTGATCTTGCTCAGTGTTTGAGGGAGTGGTATCCATTTCACTTTGAGAAATGGGTTCTTGTGGACCACTTGATGGGGGCTCATCCATGACTTGAGATGGATGATCAAAACCTGAATGGTTGGGATTGTCCCCTTCTCTAGGATGTTGAGAAGAAACAACTGATGGATTAGAGAATAAAGAAGATGATGGTATAGAGGAGATTTTTGACTGTTCCACAGTGGTAACTTGTGGTACATCAAGAGTAGAAGTTTCATGACCCTCACTGTGCCCTAACTCCGAGTGCAATTCTGCAAGTGTAGGCTTCTCATGAGTGAGTATATGAGGTTGTGCACACTCTTTACAGGATGCCTTGGGAGACAGGCCAGTTTCAATAGATACTTCTTGTTGAGAAGAAGCACCTAGGGATGTGTTTGATTCCCTTTTATCCTCCACAGCCTTTTGTGAGACTGTGGGGTGGCTGATAGTGGCTTTGTCCCTCTTAGCTCTCTTCTTCTTAGGCTCAAGAGGAACCACTGTGGGTTCACTTTGACTAATATCCTTATTGACTGCATCTAGTGCAGTTTCTCCCTCAACATTCTCAGAACTACCACAAACACCAGTTTCCAAGGGTCTCTTCTTGGATTCTTGCAAGGCTAATTTAGTGGCTTTTGTTTGTCTGGAAGGTCTGATTTGAATGAATGGAGTAGAATGTGGGTTAACTGAATTTAGGTTTAATTCAGCTTCATTCTCAAGGGAGAAAATAACATACCCAGAGGGTAAGTTAAAATCAAGATGAGGCTCTTGATTGGCCATGTGCTTGGTGAAACAGAGTGGAATATGTGAATTTGAATTATGTGTATTGAGTGTTGTGCGTGTATTTCTTTTCAAAACATTGCAATACATTGTAAGAGATGCATTATCATCAAAACCATATAATGAATTCAAACACATTGTAAGAAAGCGAGGATAAATATGTACCTTCTTTCTCAGAGCTGACTTAAGTTGACTCATAAGCAGCTTTCCAACATCCACTTTGTATCCATGGACTAGAGAGTGAGTGAGCTTCTTGATGTAGGAGGGAATTCCATTCCAGCCAGTGGTTTTGGTTGAGAAAACCTTCACCATGACATCAAAAATCATGCTCCATTCTTTTCTCAAATGCTTTCTGTCCATTTCACCAGTTGAGTACCATTTTGATGTACCCTCTTCAAGAACAGGACCAGAATACCCAATTTTCAAGAAAAACTTCTTTAGGGTTTCATCACTTGCAAGTTCCTTGTATGATTCTTTAGCTTGCAGTCCAGTTCCCAAAGCTTCGTTGATGCTGTAACACCCCCAGATCCGGGGTCAGGGATCGGGTCGTTACGGTCTCATAACTCATACATAATACTTGACTTGAGTCCAAAATCAATAAGTAACATGCTATGACCCCACAATAATATCCACTCACACACACACAGTTATAGTCCCAGAGATGAAATTGAAATAAGTCTTACATAAAAGGGTTTGCGAATAAAAGTTATTACACTCCAAAAGGGTAACATCATAAGTTTAAAAGTTTTGCCGTTGATTACATTAATTATACATATAGTTAAACAGGAAACAAAAGCTGTCTAACTATGCTACCTCAGCAATGGCGGCTAGCATCTCAGCGGGGAGTCCGGTGGGTCGGGTAACCCGCTTGCGCCGAGTGCGCCTGATGCGAGCCATCTGTCCTAGCAGTTGTTGTGACATGATAAATAAGCAAGGGTGAGCAATAGCCCACCAATAATAATATAACAGGACAGTGATAGTATATAACAGTTCGAAGTATCATTATTTCCATATGCCATGCATTAACTAAGTTAGTGCCAGTATAATATAAAGGATGAAGTTACAAGGTGACTTAAAGTGTTTATTTTGTGGAAATATCTGCTAAGTCAAAATAAGCAAGATATCATTATTTATCATATTAAGAGGAACTTGCAAGGAAAATATTGCAGTTCCAGTTATTAACATTTTTCGAAGTTCTACAACCTGAAAGAAGTCTCTTCGATACGTGTTGCGGAAGACACCGTCAACCTGAAAGAAGTCTCTTCGATACTTGTTACAGGGAATTCCCAATTTGGGAGATGAACCAATACTGGAGTTATCACGCGCCAGCTGTCCCACTCCCTGATGATCAGTCGGGGAGGGTACAACCCAATGTAGTTTACTACCGGTAGAAGGAAGAACTGACGGCTCCACTTGTCAATGGCCTTTAATAGTAACTCCCTGGCCAATGACTAGGCCTTGTGATGGACCGCGCGACTCGGCCTCTTACACACGACTCCTAGTTCGAATAAATCCACAGCATTGAAACGTATAGTTTATCCTCCCTTCCCCAAGTGAAATACTTGTTGACAAGACTCCACAAAGTAGTCGTATCTAGTTGGAAAGGAAAATTCACTAACATTTCCCAAGCTCTTGCTTGTTAAGGGATATCAACTTGTTCCAACGATCTTACCCCTCGAATGATGAGAAGGTACACACAGACTTAATGAGTCCGAAGCAACCAAGTTACGAGTGAAACGGATAAACTATGACCGGAAAATCAACAAGATAAAGAACCTTTCTCAAGTAAGGTTCCCTTATAATTTAAGAAATAGATTCGAGTGAAGAATGGAATCTAGAGGACCTTTCTTAATATAATATTAATCGTATGACTCCGAAGAATTTTCAGAATGATCGAAGGTCGAAAATAATATTTGAAGAAAAATAAACAATCTCGAAGTTGTTTCCAAGTATTGAATAAATATTTATAGAATATTTATTGAGTCGGAAGTATTTAATGAATGAAAGAATATTTTTAATCAGAGTATTTCTCAAAATAATCCTTGAAGGAATATTAAGACAATATTTATTGAATAAATAATTACTTAAATGAATATTAAAATAATATTCATTTAATAAATAATTTTGAAAGGA
This sequence comes from Saposhnikovia divaricata, assembly GCA_036435485.1. Classification (NCBI taxonomy): domain Eukaryota; kingdom Viridiplantae; phylum Streptophyta; class Magnoliopsida; order Apiales; family Apiaceae; genus Saposhnikovia; species Saposhnikovia divaricata. Next base: position 40,696,892 of record CM071601.1, on the reverse strand, counting down.
CTGTTTGGAATAATATTCGTTAAATAAATAAGACTTCAAATTAATATTCAAAAATAGTATTCATATAATAATTAATAATTTAAATGAATATCCAAGTGATATTCATTTAATAAATTAAACCTGAAACGAATATTCGAGAATAATATTCCCTTAATACATGGTTCTAAATGAATGTCCGAATGATATTTATTTAATAATCGAAGGTTTTATAGAAATATTTGAAATAATATTCGATAAATGGTTCGTCTTTGAATGAATATTGAAAAATAATATTAATTGAATAGATAACGTTCAAATAAATATTTGAAGTAATGATCGTTAATTAAATAATCTCGGATGAATATTCAAATAATATTCGTCAACCAAATAATGGAAATTATTTACTTAAATATTTCCCTCGAAAGTAATTACGATATATCAAGAAGTACTGACTCCCGGTCTATATTCAACAAATAGGATTCATATGCCCTTCTCTAAGGGTCTTAACAACATCCGGCTTATAATCGATATATTATCTATCTACTTATGAGCCAAAGAACAATCAAGGAACAAGTATATCAATATGACTTGAAAGTAGGCATGCATGCTATGGCATATGTATAACAGAAAGCATATATATTCACAACAACAGCCTAAAAAGGGAAAGTTGAAACTTGCCTGGTAATTGAGCACGAGTAGGGATAGTGGTAGGGTATCCCGGGTCAGCTCGGCGATCTATAAATAGTCAAGAGATTCGAGGTTAATTTCTTAACACTTTTAAAAAGGTTAAGTATTAACTTAAGTCGAAACGTGTTTTCTAATTATCTCGTTATACTCCTTTTTAGTGTAACTCTTTTTATTACCAATACGATTCGACATTTGTTCATCCTTAAGAGATGTCATCGTACTCACACTTAGTGTATACTTAAGTCGTATAAGTTCTAAATTCGATCGATTACGAACCAAGATTATATCTCGAGTTTTATCGCTCGTTTTCTAAGTTATAACCAAAGTTATACATTTAAGGGGTTCGTTCGCGTTTAACCTAGATTCAAACATTTTTATAAAATCAAAAAACGATCCGATTCACATGAGGTTTTCTCTCACACCTTCCTTTTTACCTCTAGTATTTAATTACCAAGATTCGCCACTGACTTACGTATTTTACGAGGGTTCAATTTTAGTTACGAATTCTCGTTTACGGTTTCGAACTACTTTTAGTAAACCGTCCGTAACTCCTAAACCGTAAGTCCGTTTCACACGTTCTTTATATCAAAACGAGCTTGGAACATTATCTATCCTATCATGGTAGATAAAGTTTCTGGACAGTAGGGTTTAGACAGGGAAAATGGCATACAAAACATGGCATTGTAAAATCGGACATTATAACGGCTGTGTTTACTCGTTTTCCAAAGTTTTTACACTTTATCACGATCACCCCATGATCAAATCAACCACTCCAACACATGATAAACATCATGACTAGTCTAACAACATCTCATATCAACCATCTCATGGTTCATAAACCAAATCACAACCTTAATCAACTAATAACATGGATCTAAGCATATCATAACATACTAACACTAAAGCATCCATAAAATCTCAAAATAACACCAAGGGTTTTCAAGTCTTATACCTTCCTTAGAGTATGATATAGCCTTAATATGCCTTGTATGATCCTTAGGAGTGCTTAAGCTTGTTAGATTAACCATGAAAACATGAAAAAAACAAGTTAGATCTTGAAGAACACTATTTATGCTCCTCTTGTATGATTTATTTGAAAATGGAAACAAAGGAGTTTGGAGCTAAGATTTTGAGGAGATCATTTTTATGAAATGTAAGACTTACCTTAAAAATTACAAGATCAAACAATGGTGGGAAGGTTGATTTTGGAATTGAAATTTAAGTATGGGCCGAATGGAATGGTAAAGGGGGGGAGAGTGTTTTTGCTATGTTTGTTGTATTGGTTGCTTGGAATAATTGTTTAAAGTGATTTTTGATAGATAATATCTCATCCAAGTGGTGTTAGTGGAGTGTGATGCAATGGATGAGGTAATTAGGAGGGACAAGTGTTGTGTTTTACATGGTGGAAAGCTAACCAAGGGTTTATGATTTCTAAGTACTAGTTGTATTCTAATCAATCTAGTTACTTGCTAGTTACTTAGATATTTATCACTTGCTCATGCATGTATCTTGCTTTCTCTGCTTGATTCTGTGTCCGGTTATTGCTCGTTTCGATTGATCGTTCGTAGGAATATTTCACGGATTTCTAATTAGGGTTTACCGGGAATCCTCTTAATATTAATACTATCATTCTCCATCTTTCTTTCTATCTTTCCAATTTATATTCCTTAAATCCATTCGTCAATTCCTTAAGTCTGTCAGTGTCCAGGGAACTCTCGGAGAAAATAAAAGTGCGGTTTTTCAGAATCCGACAGCTTTTACATACACTTATTTTCCCCCTTGATCACTAATACGAACTCGGAAATCCGTTCCGAATACTTCTATATAGTGTCGTCTCATATTATTCTTACTTCCACCAAACATACTATTCATTCTTTATTCTTTACTTATTCTCTTAGGGTTGTACAATTGTCCGTATTCGCTTTCGATCGTTCCTTAACCTTTTTACGAAACCACTGGATTAATCGTTATCGATCTGGATGACATGAGAATATTCTCCTGCTTGGAATTGTCATACCTTATTCCCCTAGGAGATAGATTATTCTTACCTAAGTTGTCAATCATTAGCATTCTTCAAGACATAGAAATAATAAAGTCGAATTCCATTCGTTCTTTCAAAATATCAACTATTACATTGTAGCCGTAACCACTATTCATTCTTACATCATTAAATAAATAAAAGTTTTAATTCTACCCAAAATCTGGGTTCTTACAGTCTCCCCTCCTTAAAAGGATTCCGTCCCGGAATCAGTTTGAAAACAAGTGGGGGTACTTCTCTTGCATTGCGCTTTCAAGCTCCCAGGTTGATTCTTCTACAATGTGGTTCTGCCGCAAAACTCTGACTAGCTGAATGACCTTGTTTCGGAGCACTTGTTCTTTCCGGTCTATGATTTCCACAGGTTGCTCTACATAGGTCAAGTCTGGTTGCATGTCCACTTGCTCATACTCTACAATATGCTTGACATCCGGATTATACTTCCTCAGCATCGAAACATGAAACACATTGTGCACCTGCTATAGATTCGGGGGCAATGCCAGCTCATAAGCTAGTTCCCCAATCCGTCTCAAGATCTCAAATGGTCCAATGTATCTGGGACTCAGCTTTCCTTTCTTTCCAAATCTCATTAAACCTTTCCAAGGTGACACTTTTGAAGAACACTAGGTCCCCTACTTCATATTCTTTGCCTTTCCAAGCTAAGTCGGCATATTTCTTTTATCGATCCTGGGCTGCTACCAACCGTCCTCTGATTAGATCTACTGCATCTTTAGTTCGTTGGACCACTTCGGGCCCGAGCATCTTTCGCTCTCCAACTTCATCCCAATACAAGGGAGATCGACATTTCCTTCCATAAAGGGCCTCATAAGGTGGCATTCCTATACTTGAATGGAAACTGTTATTATAAGAAAACTCAATCAATGGCAAGTGATCATCCCAATTTCCTTTGAAGTCTATCGCGCAGACTCTCAACATATCCTCTAGCGTTTGGATGGTCCTTTCACTTTGCCCATCTGTCTGGGGGTGGTAGGCTGTGCTCATGTTCAGCCGGGTCCCTACACATTCTTGAAAACTTCTCCAAAACCTGGAGTTAAATCTAGGATCTCGATCGGATAATATTGCGACTGGGACTCCATGTTGCGCCACTATCTCTTTTAAGTAGATATCCACTAGTCTGTCGACCGTGTATCTTTCGTTGATCGGGAGAAAGTGAGCTGACTTCGTCAGTCGATCTACAATTACCCATATGGCGTCATGATTAGCCTTGGTCCTTGGTAAACCTACTACAAAATCCATTGCTATGTGTTCCCATTTCCATTCTGGAATCTCTAAGGGGTGTAGAAGTCCGCTGGGCTTCTGGTGCTCTGCTTTCACTCGTTGGCAGGTCAAGCATCTGCTTACCCACTCTGCTACGTCCTTTTTCATATTGGGCCACCAGTAATACTCCTTCAAATCCCTATAAATTTTGGTTCCTGAGTTGTGTGCCTCGTTTATAATCTCATCCTTGAGTTCCTGAACGTTTGGGATCCATATCCTGTACGCGTACCTCATGATCCCTTCCTTGTCTCTTTCACACTTAATTTCTTCCCCGGTCGTTATCTCTTCTGTGGAGTTCTCTTCTTCCTCCATCATCCGTTCCTGGCACAGTCTAATCTTTTCTAACAATGGAGGTTGGATTCTAATTTCCATCAACTTTTCTTGGCCCTCTCCAGGTAACTTAACCTCAATTTCTAGCTTCTCAAAATCTTTCACTAGCTCTTCCTCTGAAGTTATCATCTTGAGCTTCTCTTTCCTACTAAGGGCGTCAGCCACCACATTGGCTTTGCCCGGGTGATAACGAATTTCACAGTCGTAATCCTTGATTAACTCTAACCATCTCCTCTGGCGCATGTTAAGCTCTTTCTGAGTGAAAATGTACTTGAGGCTCTTATGGTCAGTGTAAATCTCGCACTTTTCCCCATACAGGTAGTGTCTCTAAATCTTTAAAGCGAAGACTATGGCTGCTAGTTCTAGATCATGCGTGGGATATCTGACCTCATAATCCTTCAGTTGCCTAGACGCATATGCTATTACCTTGTCGTGCTGCATAAGCACGCATCCCAGTCCTTTATGCGAAGCATCACTGTAAATCACGAAATCTCCTTTTCCATCAGGTAATGGCAGCACTGGGGCTGTCACCAACCTCTTCTTTAACTCTTGGAAACTCCTCTCACATTTTTCAGTCCATTCAAATTTCTCAGTTTTGCGGGTAAGTCGAGTTAATGGAGGTGCGATTTTCGCAAAATCTTGGACAAATCTTCTGTAATATCCGGCCAGTCCAATGAAACTCCTCACCTCAGTTGGAGTAGTTGGTCGTTCCCAGTTTGAAACTGCTTCTATCTTGGAGGGGTCAACCAACACTCCTTCTCTATTGATCACGTGCCCTAAGAATTGTACTTCATTTTTCCAAAACTCACACTTGGAGAACTTGGCATATGACTGCTCTTTCCTGAGTATTTCTAAGGTTATCCTTAAATGTTCAGCGTGTTCTGCCTCTGTCTTTGAGTAGATGAGAATATCATCAATGAAGACTATCACGAATTTGTCAAAATATTCCTTGAACACTCTATTCATTAGGTCCATGAAGGATATCCCGTTCTCAGGTCAATCTTAGAGAAGTATTCAGCACCTCTTAGCTGGTCAAACAAATCGTCTATCCTGGGCAATGGATACTTATTCTTTATAGTTAGATTGTTCAACTCTCTGTAGTCGATGCATAACGTCATACTCCCATCCTTTTTCTTAACAAACAACACTGGTGCGCCCCAAGGCGACACACTGGGCCTTATCATGCCCTTATCCAACAATTCCTGTAACTGTTTAGCTAGCTCCTTCATTTCTACTAGGGCTAATCGGTACGGGGCCTTCAAAACCGGCGCCGTCCCCGGGGCTAACTCGATGGCAAACTCAATTACCCTATCAGGTGGTAGTTCGGGAAGATCTTGTGGGAACACGTCCTCGAACTCATTAACTACCGGAATGTCTTGCAGTCTTGGCGCTTCCTTCTGAGTGTCTATAACGTAAGCTAAATAAGCCTCGTTCCCTTTTCGTAACAATCTCTTGGTTTGCGCCATGGTCAGAATTTTCTGGGTCTGTCGCATCCCCTTAAACACTATTTCTTTCTTCCCTGGGGTTTTCAACTTAACCTTTTTCCCTTTACAATCTATCTGCGCATTATTGCGAGACAACCAATCCATACCCAAAATGACATCGAATTCCCCTAGCATAAAAGGAATTAAATCGACATAGAAGGATCGTCCTCCTATTTCTAGTTTACAATCGGGGTGAATTTGATTAACCGGTACGATTTCCTGATTAGCTATTTCTACTTGTAAGGAATCTCTTAGTTGCTGGGTTTTAAGTTTCAATTTATGCGCAAAATCTCTAGATATAAAAGACTTAGTTGCTCCTGAATCAAATAAGACATTTGCACTGACTGAATTGAGAGAAAATGTACCTGCTATCACATCCGTGTCCCTCACGGCATCTTGTACTGACATATTAAAAGTCCTAGCAGTTGGTGGCCTCTTTGAGGCAGCCCTGCTTGCCCCTGATGCTGCTGGTTTGTTCCTTGGGCAGTCCTTCCTCATGTGCCCTAGCTGTCCGCACTGGAAACAAGTGGTGCTTTTGTTGGTACTAGGGATAACCGCAGTGCAGGTGTTAGAGTAGTGGCCCACTCATCCACACTTATAACAGTGATAGTATATAACAGTTCGAAGTATCATTATTTCCATATGCCATGCATTAACTAAGTTAGTGCCAGTATAATATAAAGGTTGAAGTTACAAGTAACTTAAAGTGTTTATTTTGTGGAAATATCTGCTAAGTCGAAATAAGCAAGATATCATTATTTATCATATTAAGAGGAACTTGCAAGGAAAATATTGCAGTTCCAGTTATTAACATTTTTCGAAGTTCTACAACCTGAAAGAAGTCTCTTCGATACGTGTTGCGGAAGACACCGTCAACCTGAAAGAAGTCTCTTCGATACTTGTTGCAGGGAATTCCCAATTTGGGAGATGAACCAATACTGGAGTTATCACGCGCCAGCTGTCCCACTCCCTGATGATCAGTCGGGGAGGGTACAACCCAATGTAGTTTACTACCGGTAGAAGGAAGAACTGACGGCTCCACTTGTCAATGGCCTTTAATAGTAACTCCCTGGCCAATGACTAGGCCTTGTGATGGACCGCGCGACTCGGCCTCTTACACACGACTCCTAGTTCGAATAAATCCACAGCATTGAAACGTATAGTTTATCCTCCCTTCCCCAAGTGAAATACTTGTTGACAAGACTCCACAAAGTAGTCGTATCTAGTTGGAAAGGAAAATTCACTAACATTTCCCAAGCTCTTGCTTGTTAAGGGATATCAACTTGTTCCAACGATCTTACCCCTCGAATGATGAGAAGGTACACATAGACTTAATGAGTCCGAAGCAACCAAGTTACGAGTGAAACGGATAAACTATGACCGGAAAATCAACAAGATAAAGAACCTTTCTCAAGTAAGGTTCCCTTATAATTTAAGAAATAGATTAAACCTTAAAGGAATATTCGAGAATAATATTCCCTTAATACATGATGTTCTAAATGAATGTCCGAATGATATTTATTTAATACTCGAAGGTTTTATAGAAATATTTGAAATAATATTCGATAAATGGTTCGTCTTTGAATGAATATTGAAAAATAATATTCATTGAATAGATAACGTTCAAATAAATATTTGAAGTAATGATCGTTAATTAAATAATCTCGGACGAATATTCAAATAATATTCGTCAACCAAATAATGGAAATTATTTACTTAAATATTTCCCTCGAAAGTAATTACGATATATCAAGAAGTACTAACTCCCGGTCTATATTCAACAAATAGGATTCATATGCCCTTCTCTAAGGGTCTTAACAACATCCGCCTTATAATCGATATATTATCTATCTACTTATGAGCCAAAGAACAATCAAGAAACAAGTATATCAATATGACTTGAAAGTAGGCATGCATGCTATGGCATATGTATTACAGAAAGCATATATATTCACAACAACAGCCTAAAAAGGGAAAGTTGAAACTTGCCTGGTAATTGAGCACGTGTAGGGGTAGTGGTAGGGTATCCCGGGTCAGCTCGGCGATCTATAAATATTCAAGAGATTCGAGGTTAATTGCTTAACACTTTTAAAAAGGTTAAGTATTAACTTAAGTCGAAACGTGTTTTCTAATTATCTCGTTATACCCCTTTTTTGTGTAACTCTTTTTATTACCAATACGATTCGACATTTGTTCGTCCTTAAGACATGTCATCATACTCACACTTAGTGTATACTTAAGTCGTATAAGTTCTAAATTCGATCGATTACGAACCAAGATTATATCTCGAGTTTTATAGCTCGTTTTTTAAGTTATAACCAAAGTTATACTTTTAAGGGGTTCGTTCGCGTTTAAACTAGATTCAAACATTTTTATAAAATCGAAAAACGATCCGATTCAAATGAAGTTTTCTCTCACACCTTCCTTTTTACCTCTAGTATTTAATTACCAAGATTCGCCACTGACTTACGTATTTTACGAGGGTTCAATTTTAGTTACGAATTCTCGTTTACGGTTTCAAACTACTTTTAGTAAACCGTCCGTAACTCCTAAACCGTAAGTCCGTTTCACACGTTCTTTATATCAAAACGAATCTTGGAACATTATCTATCCTATAATGGCAGATAAAGTTTCTGGACAGTAGGGTTTTGACACGGAAAATGGCATACAAAACATGGTATTGTAAAATCGGACATTATAACGGCTGTGTTTACTCGTTTTCCAAAGTTTGTACACTTTATCACGATCACCCCATGATCAAATCAACCACTCCAACACATGATAAACATCATGACTAGTCTAACAACATCTCATATCAACCATCTCATGGTTCATAAACCAAATCACAACCATAATCAACTAATAACATGGATCTAAGCATATCATAACATACTAACACTAAATCATCCATAAAATCTCAAAATAACACCAAGGATTTTCAAGTCTTATACCTTCCTTAGAGTATGATATATCCTTACTAAGCCTTGTATGATCCTTAGGAGTGCTTAAGCTTGCTAGATTAACCATGAAAATAAGAAAAAAACAAGTTAGATCTTGAAGAACACTATTTATGCTGCTCTTGTGAATGGATTTTGGATTTGGAATTTAAGGATGGGCCGAATGGAATGGTAAAGGGGGGGAGTGTTTTTGCTATGTTTCTTATATTGGTTGCTTGGAATAATTGTTTAAAGTGATTTTTGATAGATAATATCTCATCCAAGTGGTGTTAGTGGAGTGTGATGCAATGGATGAGGTAATTAGGAGGGACAAGTGTTGTGTTTTGCATGGTGGAAACCTAACCAAGGGTTTTTGATTTCTAAGTACTAGTTGTATTCTAATTAATCTAGTTACTTGCTAGTTACTTAGATATTTATCACTTGCTCATGCATGTATCTTGCTTTCTCTGCTTGATTCTGTGTCCGGTTATTGCTCGTTTCGATTGATCGTTCGTAGGAATATTTCACGGATTTCTAATTAGGGTTTACCGGGAATCCTCTTAATATTAATACTATCATTCACCATCTTTCTTTCTATCTTTCCAATTTATATTCCTTAAATCCATTCGTTAATTCCTTAAGTCTGTCAGTGTCCAGGGAACTCTCGGAGAAAATAAAAGTGCGGTTTATCAGAATCCGATAGCTTTTACATACACTTATTTTCCCCCGGATCACTAATACGAACTCAGAAATCCGTTCCGAATACTTCTATATAGTGTCGTCTCATATTATTCTTACTTCCACCAAAAATACTATTCATTCTTTATTCTTTACTTATTCTCTTAGGGTTGTACAATTGTCCGTATTCGCTTTCGATCGTTCCTTAACCTTTTTACAAAACCACTGGATTAATCGTTATCGATCTGGATGAAATGAGAATATTCTCCTACTTGGAATTGTCATACCTTATTCCCCTAGGAGATAGATTATTCTTACCTAAGTTGTCAATCATTAGCATTCTTCAAGACATAGAAATAATAAAGTCGAATTCCATTCGTTCTTTCAAAATATCAACTATTACATGTAAGAACCGAGAATATTAAATTCATATTATTATTTTTTTTATAAATTGGAATAAAAATATTTTGAATTATTTTATCCTAATTTGACAAGTCAAGGTGAGAATATTTTATTATAATTTATTTTAGCCTATTTGGAATTTATATGAATATTTTGGTTCGGTTTGGCGGATAATTAAATCGCCAATAGGAGATGGTATCGTTATATATGAATAAAAGGGATCGGGAATGATTGTCTAGGACCCTATACGTGTTTAATGATTGTATTAAACTCCAGGATGATTATCTCTAACTTTTTTGAAAAACGCGCAGTTCAGTTCATCTTTCTCAATTAAACCATGTTTTTTTTAAATCCCTGGGCTTTTGATTTAAAATCATTTCCGTATCAATATTCGTCAAATAAAATCTTAAAATATTCGAAACTCATATTTTATTTGTCATACAAGCTTTATAAATATTTTGTATCAAATTCGTTATTTTTTTTCGTCGAAATATTTTCGTTCGTATCAGGCTCGTAATTGATTTAATGTGTACTTTCGGGACCGATTAAACGTTAATTAGGGTTCCGAACATTTCGGGAACAAAAATATAAATCGTGATGATTTCTTTGACCAATCTCAACCTTATCTTTTCACAGCCAATCAGAATCATTCCAGCTGGCCAATCAAAATCCAAGAAATACATTTTAAAAAAAATCTTATTAATTATTAAAATTATGGTGTTCTTGAAGATCGATCGCACTTTTGGAAGCGTTCTTGGATTCCGTTTTTGATGCACAAATACTCAAATCGAAGCTCTCAAACTCTAGTTTCATAATCTATCATCAAAATTCATGTGGGGTAAGTTTCTGAATTTCTATGAATTTTTCAAATTTTCTGTCGAATTAGGGTTCATGTATGAATTTGGGGCTTTTTGATTCAAGCTTCGTTCATGTGTTTTGATGATTTCTATAGCTTCGTATGAGTGTAAGGGGTTTAAATATGTGCTCAATTGCATCATTCTTTTCCTAATATGGTTGATTCGAAATTCTAGGGTTCTTGAGTATGAATTTGGGGATTTCCATTTGGTTGATTGTTCGTTCATTTTGATGATTCATATAGCTTCTAGGGGTCCTTAGGAGCATGTTTATATGTTCAATTACATCGTTGCTTTTCAGGATTGTCAAATTCGATCTTTGAGTTTTAACCGATTATAAAATTAATTCGTTCATGAATTCTGCTGCTTGTCTATATAAACTGGTTCCATGGTTAGATTGTACATGTTATCAGCTTTGTTTTGACATCTAAAACTCTGAGTTTGATTCAGAAATGACGGCAAACGAGGTTTCGCTGGAGTTAATGGCGGTGCTTCGCCGGATTGTTTCGTTTATGGTAGATTACAGTTGTTTGGTGTGTTTGTAGTATGTTTTGAGATGCCCAGTTAATGAGGAACGAGTCCTTGCTATCGAAACCTACAAAAAACCAGTTAAAATGAGTAATTGGGGAGGTGGCCGAATTTTGGGCCGGCGGCCGGAATCTGGAAAATCCAGAAACCGGTGGCCGTGTTCTTGTTTTCCGGCGATGTTCATGAAAAGAGGGGTTTGATCTGTTTGCAGTAGTTAGGGTAAAAGGGAAATTGTTTTTAACCTTTTACCTTTTATTTTAACAAAAAGAATTACCTTTTTACATTGGGTAATTCATTTCTACTTTTTTATAAAATTCAGAAATTAATTTTCAGTTCCAAAATCTTACTTCTAAATTAAGATTACTTCTGAAAGTATTTATGTGATTATTTAATTTTGAAAATCGACTTCTGTTTATCTTTAATTAAAACATAATTAAGGATTAAATACTTCTAATAGTGTTAATTAATTTCAAATAATAATTTAATTAATTTAATTATTTGATAAATGTAATCGTTTATTGAATAATTTTATTAATTAGTCATTAGTTGATTTTAATTAATTTAATTAGAGTTATTTAATTCTTAATTAATCTGTTTTAAGTTTTAAATGATTTAAAAATAGTGGAAAATTGTTTTAAAATCCAGAAAATGTTTTAAAAATATTTTCAAATATTATGAGTTGGGTTTTATTCAAAAACCAAAATCAAGGATTGGTTTAAAAATATATCTTGAGATCAGTTAATTATGAAAGTGAGTATTATGTACTGTTTTGTGGAACTTACCTGCTTAAATGCTATGTGAGCTATGTGTATTGACTGGTAGTAAGTCTTAAAAATTCCTGAAATTGATTAAATGAAAAATGGGAGTAGTATGGTCTGTCTGATGTGGATTAAATGACTTAGTGTTATGTGATTACGTGCAATACGTGTTAGTAAGCCGTAAAAGTGATTAGCTGTTGATTATATGTTTAAATGCTCTATTGAATCCAGTATTTTGCGTGAGGTGTTTAAAGTAGAAAAAGGTCAGTCGGAGATATTGATGTGAGATAAGGATTATAGAATCAAGTAGATGAGACGTATGGAAGTCAGTGACTAAGTGAGACGGCCGAATAATTAGACGGTTAAGCTGGTTTACCAGGCAAGTGTCTCCCTTCACTTCTTGTTCAAGTGAAATTATTTTAATGATTCTGATTATGATGTCACCCATTTATTGTCGATCTCGTCGACATTTATTATTATTCTTGCTTAATCAATTATCACCCCATTTATTGTATTGTACTTGTCGATATCCCTTTTGAGTTCACGAATTCTTAATTATCACCCAATTATCGTGTCGAACTTGTCGACACCTGTTGATCTTGAATCCTTCATTGACCCTTGGATTATGAGTTGTTGTTTTGGAACGTGAGTTTCCAGTTAGTTGGTTGGCAAGGGTTGTCGATTGTTCCGACACATAGTGCGTTGGATATAGAATTGGAATGTTTTCAGATGTCCCTTCGGGGAGACCATATTATGGTCGGAGGAGTCCCTTCGGGGAGACCAGTTTAATGGTCAAAATTGAGGCCAATATGTGCCGTGGATCCATTTAGAGGAGGGACTTTGCTGTGTGCATTGTCCGGGGTTAGTGCAGGTCTGATCAGCCGCCTAACTCCAATATTTTTTTTAAATATATAAAAAAATCCAATTCTAATCTATACATTGAGTTTGAACTCATTAAAGTCTGATTCCTTTGAAGCCTATGATGTTTTTTCTTGTTGATCAGAACTTATTACTGTTCTTGGTATTTATACACATTTATACTTTCTGAGCATTGTTGGCTCACTCTTGCATTGTTGTTTTATTTCTCCAGTTTATAGAGACGAGATGAGTGGACCTGGTGGTCAGATGAGTAGTCTTATTCCTACAGCGAGAGGTGATGTTCGAGTTGTTGACTTGGTCGGGTAGTAACTTGAGCTTTGTCAAAGGTTGGTTAATTAGTTCAACATATGGAATTAGTTGTTAGCAATTTGTATAACAACTTTATTCGGAGTTTGGATTGTACTAATGTAATTCAATAGTTCGTTTCATACCATAACCTGTGTGTGATCTTGGATCAGGGGTATTTTATTATTATATTGTGTTTATATCCAGGTATGCATTGTGTGGATTATGGTTAGTGGCCCCAAATCTGTACCCCGAATTATGGGATGCCACGTTCTGTGTTGAAACCAATCTGTACCCCAAACCGGCCAACTTCGATTTTTTTTCAAAATCCGAAACCAATCTCTGCGTTTTTGGTCTTAAATCAAAGCTCAGATCACAACAAAGCTAACCATGGTCTTTAATTTCGTGAATAATCTCATAACAAGTGTAATAACCCTAACTTTAGCAATGCTACAGTGATCACATGAATAGTAAATTTTGAGGATTTAGGGAAATGGTATGTAAGTACTCTATACTTGAAATGGAAAACGAGTAAACAGAAACCATATTAGTATTGTACTAGGAAAATAAGTGACTCGAAATGACGATAGATTTCAAAAATTCCTGAATACGGATTTTTGAGGATTTTGAGTCCGAATGAGCTTCTATTTTATTAGATATTAAGGAGCATAGAAATATTAAAGGATTTATATTTTGAGGAATTAGTGAAATTAGGTTAAACCAAGGCGAGAGCAAGTCAAGGAAATGTCAAGGGAATTTGGATTGTTAAACGATTTCAAAACCACTGGGATAACAAAGTATATTCGAAACGAATCGCGATTAGACGAGTATGGAAACAAAACAACCAAGATTAGTAATATAACAAGGATACATACCACATTATTATTTACCAAAATTAGTAGCATTTTACTTAGAAAATACAAGAAAGGGATTAAAGGATCATCCAAGTGACATAAGCAATGACATCACATTCCACTAACACTTATTTAAGGGCAAATTAGTCATTAACCATGGGATTTATCCACAAAACTCTAGAATTATCCAGAGATTAAGACAAGATGAGATAAGATTAAACAAAAAGCAAAAGAACCTCTCCCCTTGCATCATCTTCCCATTCGAATTTTCAAGAAAAAAAAGGAGAAAAACCAAATTCCAAACCCTAGTTCCAATCAACTAAAACTCAAGGGAAAAATCATGGAGGCCACTTGAGGATAGATAAAGACATACACAAAGTTTCATAGCCATCAAGCATCATTTGATAAGGTAATAAAATCATGGTAGTTAATGGTGAATAGTAGTGAATAGTAACTTTAAGAAACTAACTTGGTTTTTTATGGTTTCTTTAGTTGATTCAAGCTAGTATAAGGTTGTATCAAGGTGTATTAAGGACTACAAGCATATATTAAGAGTATTAACTTCAAAGAAGGTATAATCTCTTCACCCCTCTTGAGTTTTATGATGAATATTAATGGTATTAGTAGTTAAGTGGTTATAAGTGATGAAATCATGATTATATATGTGTTTAAAAGTGTTTTTATGGTATATGAAAGGAGTATGTGCTTGTAACCATGGTTGATAAGATGACCACATGGTGTAGGTGATGGTGTATAAGGTGGATGATGGATTTGGAGGAGTTGAATTTTGGAAAGTATGAAAATATAGCCGTTATAATGCCCGATTTTCGTTAAACCAAATAGATGCCCTGTTTTTAGCACCCATATTCGTACGGTAGAATTCTGTCCAGAGCACCCACTGATCATGAGAGGGTAGAGCTTGGTTCATAGATCGTTTTGATATAAAGTACGTTAAAATCTGATGAACGGTTTAGGAGAAAAGTCAGTTTTAATGAAAGACGTTCGAGAACCGAGAAAACGTAGTTGTACCAACTTCGAGGCTATAACTACCATACTTAGACATTTTTAAAAATTATGAAACTTTGGGATGTTATAATAGGGTGATCAAAGAACCCTTACCAACTGACCTTGTGTCAAATTGTGGAATTTATGAATTATGAGGATTTTTACAGTCGAGAGTGGTTGTTAAGGAAAGAATGTAAATCGTTAAGAACTTTAATCGGGAATAAGAAAGGTTAAGTCCTCAAGACCTTTTGAGATAGTAATGGGATATTATAAAGGTGTTATTATATAAGCGTAGGTGGTTAAGTGGAATATGTTCTGATAATGATCCTTTTTGTGTTTATAGAGACTTCGGGAGAGCCACGAGCTATACTTCCGACTTACAGAGATCGAGGCAAGATCCTTCTATCCCTACTTTGAAAATTATTTATCTTCGGAATAAAAATGATATCATGGAATATATGTATATATGTGATGTTATTGTTGCTATGTTGCAAAGAATATATTTCCTTGATTTTGGGAAATTAAAGAGAGATGGATATGATTTATGAAATATGGATATAGAGATGATTACGAATGGAGCGAATATGCTCTATGGTAAAAGAGATATGGAAGGGAATGGTATCAGTTGTTATCTAGGGTTATATGGTTTACAATACTATATTTAAAATATTCTTTTGAGTATCAGTGGTTTATTAAATATTATTTGATTATTATTTACTACTTTTAAAATAGACGGAATATTTTAGGAATATAAAAGTATATTTGATTTCTTGAACATGAAAGAGATGTCTGGATCATAATCAAAGCATTATGTTATATATATATATATATATATATATATATATATATATATATATATATATATATATATATATATATATATATATATATATTTTATAGAAGTAATGTGCGAGAATGGAAATGATATGAGTGAATGATATGTGGAAATGAAAGCGAGAAAATGGAAATGTGGAATGATATTTTATAAATGGAATAAAATGGAAATGGAAATGATATTTTTATTACGGCACGAAGATGCCAAGGGAGGATGTTAGCAGGTGGCCTTCCTCCAGGGATGATCTTCATTCCTTCTACCGGTAGTAAAAAGAGAGCAGGTACGATTAGGCGACTGATCATCATCCTAACGTATCAGGCGACAGCAGATATCCCCAATGTTTTTGAAAAGAAAGTGTTGACAATGGTTTTCAGATTTCTATACTGGAAACAGAATAATGATATGAGATGATGGAATTATGGTTACAGATGAAGAGAAACTGATATTATACTATTTTAGATTTCTTTCTTCTAATAGTAAGTGGATGATGTATTATTAAATAAGAGCCTTATTCTTCCTTAAAGATTATAATTGATTTCCGCTTATATATGTATTTATATGTATACCTGTTCACATTTTAAATTCTAGTTTACAATATTATCTTGCTGAGCTATTATAGCTCACTCTTGCCACTTATGTATATAGCAGCTAGGTCCCATGCCGATTCTACGCACTACACCCCGCAAGAGGGTAAGGGAAAGGCGACCTTTTGAGCGAGTGCTGGCGGCCATCCCCGAGGTAGTGACAAGCGAAAGGGGCTTAGTAGACTTATGTAAATTAAGTGTGTAAGTTTGTAATAAACTTCTGGTTGTTGAAATGCTTCCTGTAGAAGTATTATTCAACAATGTACTTAGTAGAATTCTGGGTTTGTAATAACTGTTAACTTTAAACTTTTAATATTGTAGATGTTGTTCTATGAGCATATGATTGGTGTGTGTGTGTATTAGTGTGGGGTCAATTGCATAAATATTAAATTAAAAAAAAAAAGACTCAAGAGATATGGATATTGATCGGAAATTGGACCGTGATGACCTGGATCCTTGACCCCGGATCTAGGGGTGTCACAGATGGTATCAGAGCCAAGAGTCATAATGCTCAAGAACTAGAGTAATAATAACAATTGTATCAGTAATAATATAAATTGTGAACTCCCATCGAGTTCAAGGGTGGTATATCGCAGATAGTTTTATTTTAACCATTGATTATAATTTTATAGATTATTACTAATAGAATTTTATGTTTTATTATAGGGATCAGAGATGGGAGAGCCGAGTCGAGACCCTCAGTGGATAGGATTGTCAGAGTAGGAGCTTGTAGATCTACAGCTAGCCGGGGTAGAGGTTCCCGAGTATGCGGTCGATGACCTCAGGGAGAGACGTCGAGCGACAGCAAGAGAGAGGTGTGAGCAAAGACTGAGAGAGGAGGCAGAGGAGCGTAGACAGAGAGATGCTGTAGCCATAGTGCCATACATTGGTAGACCTTCTACAGGATCTGATGAGGCAGGTTCTTCTAGAGTGAGATGGGAGATTCCGGAGGAGGAGAGGCCGTTACGTAAGAGGCCTAGGTTGTCAGTCATAGATGAGGAGGAGGAGGAGGGGATTGAGTGGACCGATATCCATATGATACCTACCCCTGCCTTGCCTATTCCAGTACCATCACCAGGCCCATCTCCCTTACCGAGTCCTGGCCCTCTAGAGGATCCAGCTGAGCCATTCACTCCGCCCGGACAT
The DNA here is from genome assembly GCA_036435485.1 of Saposhnikovia divaricata. NCBI lineage: Eukaryota > Viridiplantae > Streptophyta > Magnoliopsida > Apiales > Apiaceae > Saposhnikovia > Saposhnikovia divaricata. The sequence goes on along the minus strand of CM071601.1, from coordinate 40,679,355 downwards.
TTTATCTTTTCAGAGGATGAGATAGAGGAGGATCCGTCTGAGGATGCAGATACCGAGTCTGTTCCTCCATCCCCTCCATTTGCACCTCCACCACCTCCACCTGTACGGGCACCTGTCCCAGCTGCTATGCCCCCCTTACCGACAGGTGACTCACTACCAGCCATTCTGTTGACAGAGTACTTTGCCCTACAGGGTCAGTTAGAGGAGTCCCGCCGGGTGATAGACACACTGATGCAGAGGTCAGAGAGAGGGAGAGGAGGTATTATTCTTGATGGTATATCCTTGGGATTAGTGAGTGTTGAGCTGCGGGCCCTGGGTGACATTAGGAGACTGTTAGCTGATAGGGGAGACCCAGCATGGAGGGCTGCGATATTAGATACAGTCACGTCTATGGTAGTCCAGATCCGAGACATTATTAGGGCAGGACTGTGAGTCGGAGTAGTAGTCTTCGTCACTAATCAGACTAGTCATCTTACTGATGTCTTTTTGGGGGATTAGTTTAGTTGGTTACTGTTTTAATCCCAGTCTGATTGGAAGACAGCTAGTAGTACTTTTGTTGTAGCAGATTAGTATGTACGGTTATGTTTGTAGATTTCGAACCATGTACTTTATGATGTAAAACATTAGTAGTAAAAGACGTTGTACCCAAGTTGTAAAATATTTATGTAAATTAATGAAGTTTGTGCATTCTGTATAAATTTTTACTGCATTTTAATAATAAATGTTGAGATTCAAAAAAAAAATATTGATGTATAAAAGGTGATTGACTTAATGAAAAGGTTATCGTGTTAAAGGCGATACACTTACTTACTAAAGTTATAATATAACTAGATGCAAACCGTGTGGAGATAAGAATATTGTGATGTACAAATGAGTTAATTAACGATATAATTGTGTATATGGAAATGATGTATATTGTACCCTAAATTCGGGTAATTAATGGAGAATATTGTTATATACAGAATCATGCCACCTAAGCGTAATAGTAGAGCGAATGCAAGGGAAAATGAGAGAGATGAAGGAAGTCAGAATAGGCAGGATGGAAATGCTCATAATGAAGAAAATCATGAAGAAGAAGAAGAGGAATCAACTGGCCAACAAGGAAATCCGGGAGGCAATCCCTTTAACCAATTCATGGAACTATTAAGGCAGAATTTATCTAATCCACAGAATCCCCAACAACCACCTGTTCTCCCCAATCAGGCAGCTAATTCCTTTCGTGCCTTTAAGTCATTAAAACCCCCAGAATTTGAGGGAACCACTAACCCAGTAGTAGCCAGGGCATGGCTGAAAGAGATGGAGAAAGCTTTTGAGATACTGAGGATAGAGGAAGATCAGAAAACAGTTTTTGCAGCCTATCTCTTAAAGGGAGAGGCAAATTACTGGTGGGAAGCTAAGAAGAACCTAGAAGAAGCGGGAGTGATAACCTAGGAGCGTTTCACTAGGGTGTTCCTAGAAAAGTATTCCCATAGGTATTTGGAAAACCAAATGGAAATAAAGTTTCTGGAGTTAAAATAGGATAACATAACAGTGGCAGAGTATGAAACTAAATTTACAGAACTGTCGAGGTTTGTTCCCGAGTTTGTGCGTACTGAAGAACAACGAGCGAAAAGGTTCCAACAAGGATTGAAACCCTGGTTACGAACGAGAGTGGCACCATTTGAGTTGACTGATTATGCTTCAGTGGTTCAAAAGGCATCTATTATAGAGGCTGAGAGTGAACAGACTCAAATAGGTCGAGAGAATAAGAAAAGGAAGTTTGAAGGTCAGAAAGGAGGTGTAAGTGAGGGAAGTTACTTTAGCAAGGTCGGTAAAGGACAAAAATCTCAGTTTGTGGGAAGGTCAGGGAGTAACAAGGCTGCTAGTGAGACGGTGAATCAGGGTGATAAATCCACAGGAACGTTTCAGTCCAATCAATCACGACCACCATTACCAGATTGTGACACGTGTGGTAAGAAGCATATAGGAGTCTGTAGGGTGCTGGGAGTAATATGTTTTAAGTGTGGACAAAAAGGACACTACCTTAACCAGTGCCCATCAACTGATACAAACCCTAAAAGAGATGTTAAGTGTTACCAGTGCGGGAAATTAGGACACATTGCTAGAGATTGCCGTTCCGGTGGGTCATACGCACCAGGACAGAGTGTGACTGCTTCAAATAGGCCTACTGCTAGAGTGTACAACATGACCTTAGGGGAAGCGTTGACGAAACCAGATGCAGATACAGGTACTTGTTTTTCGATTTAAATTTTGTGTGTAAGTTTTTGGTTAAGGATCGACTTAATCAATTAATGGAGTAAATAAGTTAATAATTTAGATAAGGAAAATCAGTATCTGTTAAGGGCTGGGAAACGGTATGAAAAGAAAAGTAGGAGTGTTTTGGGAAAACACAAACTCGTTGAGACGAACAGGAAATATGTATTATAGGTAGTATCTTCTTACAATTGTTTTAAAGAATATTATTAGAGCTTATTTTCTGGAAAATTTTACAGAGATGAGATATAGGAATATTGAGGTGTTAATATTTATGTCATGATAGAGATCAAAATATAGACAAACCATAGTGAGATACACTACCATTCAGAAAAGGCCAATGTGGTGGCAGATACCCTTAGTCGAAAGTGGAAGGAGAGACGAGATAATATGGAATGACTGAAAACAGGAGGGAATTTGCAAGAAAAAGATAGTGAAAGTACTACTATTGATAAACTAAATGGCATGTTGATGAATGACAAGAAAGTTTATGTTGGTGTATTTCTGCGCAAACAAGATAGAGATATTATGAAAGGAAAAGGATAGATGAAGTATTGTGGAAGTTAGAAGGTGTGAATGAAAAAGGGTACCTATGGACATTTCCAACGTGATTCCGGGACGGAATCCTTTTAAGGGGGGAAGACTGTAATAACCCTAACTTTAGCAATGCTATAGTGATCACATGAATAGTAAATTTTGAGGATTTAGGGAAATGGTATGTAAGTACTCTATACTTGAAATGGAAAACGAGTAAACAGAAATCATATTAGTATTGTACTAGGAAAATAAGTGACTCGAAATGACGATAGATTTCAGAAATTCCTGAATACGGATTTTTGAGGATTTTGAGTCCGAATGAGCTTCTATTTTATTAGATATTAAGGAGCATAGAAATATTAAAGGATTTATATTTTGAGGAATTAGTGAAATTAGGTTAAACCAAGGCGAGAGCAAGTCAAGGAAATGTCAAGGGAATTTGGATTGTTAAACGATTTCAAAACCACTGGGATAACAAAGTATATTCGAAACGAATCGCGATTAGACGAGTATGGAAACAAAACAACCAAGATTAGTAATATAACAAGGATACATACCACATTATCATTTACCAAAATTAGTAGCATTTTACTTAGAAAATACAAGAAAAGGATTAAAGGATCATTGAAGTGACATAAGCAATGACATCACATTCCACTAACACTTATTTAAGGGCAAATTAGTCATTAACCATGGGATTTATCCACAAAACTATAGAATTCTCAAGAGATTAAGACAAGATGAGATAAGATTAAACAAAAAGCAAAAGAACCTCTCCCCTTGCATCATCTTCCCATTCGAATTTTCAAGAAAAAAAGGAGAAAAACCAAATTTCAAACCCTAGTTCCAATCAACTAAAACTCAAGGGAAAAATCATGGAGGCCACTTGAGGATAGATAAAGACATACACAAAGTTTCATATCCATCAAGCATCATTTGATAAGGTAATAAAATCATGGAAGTTTATGGTGAATAGTAGTGAATAGTAACTTTAAGAAACTAACTTGGTTTTTTATGGTTTCTTTAGTTGATTCAAGCTAGTATAAGGTTGTATCAAGGTGTATTAAGGACTACAAGCATATATTAAGAGTATTAAAGCTTCAAAGAAGGTATAATCTCTTCACCCCTCTTGGGTTTTATGATGAATATTAATGGTATTAGTAGTTAAGTGGTTATAAGTGATGAAATCATGATTATATATGTGTTTAAAAGTGTTTTTATGGTATATGAAAGGAGTATGTGCTTGTAACCATGGTTGGTAAGATGACCACATGGTGTAGGTGATGGTGTATAAGGTGGATGATGGATTTGGAGGAGTCGAATTTTGGAAAGTATGAAAATATAGCCGTTATAATGCCCGGTTTTCGTTAAACAAAATAGATGCCCTGTTTTTAGCACCCATATTCGTACGGTAGGTTTTTGTCCAGAGCACCCACTGATCATGAGAGGGTAGAGCTTGGTTCATAGATCGTTTTGATATAAAGTACGTTAAAATCTGATGAACGGTTTATGAGAAAAGTCAGTTTTAGTGAAAGACGTTCGAGAACCGAGAAAACGTAGTTGTACCAACTTCGAGGCTATAACTACCATACTTAGACATTTTTAAAAATTATGAAACTTTGGGATGTTATAATAGGGTGATCAAAGAACCCTTACCAACTGACCTTGTGTCAAATTGTGGAATTTATGAATTATGAGGATTTTTACAGTCGAGAGTGGTTGTTAAGGAAAGAATGTAAATCGTTAAGAACTTTAATCGGGAATAAGAATGGTTAAGTCCTCAAGACCTTTTGAGATAGTGATGGGATATTATAAGGGTGTTATTATATAAGCGTAGGTGGTTAAGTGGAATATGTTCTGATAATGATCCTTTTTGTGTTTATATAGACTTCGGGAGAGCCACGAGCTATACTTCCGACTTACAGAGATCGAGGCAAGATCCTTCTATCCCTACTTTGAAAATTATATATCTTCGGAATAAAAATGATATCATGGAATATATGTATATATGTGATGTTATTGTTGCTATGTTGCAAAGAATATATTTCCTTGATTTTGGGAAATTAAAGAGAGATGGATATGATTTATGAAATATGGATATAGAGATGATTACGAATGGAGCGAATATGCTCTATGGTAAAAGAGATATGAAAGGGAATGGTATCAGTTGTTATCTAGGGTTATATGGTTTACAATACTATATTAAAAATATTCTTTTGAGTATCAGTGGATAAATATTATTTGATTATTATTTACTACTTTTAAAATAGACGGAATATTTTAGGAATATAAAAGTATAATTGATTTCTTGAACATGAAAGAGATGTCTGGATCGTAATCAAAGCATTATGTTATATATATATATATATATATATATATATATATATATATATATATATATATATATATATTTTATAGAAGTAATGTGCGAGAATGGAAATGATATGAGTGAATGATATGTGGAAATGAAAGCGAGAAAATGGAAATGTGGAATGATATTTTATAAATGGAATAATGATTTGACAAAAAGGGGGATTGCAACAGACTTGCGTAAGTGGCTGTGTCAGGGCTGTGTGCGACACAGTCCAGCATTTATTATTTTTATTACGGCACGAAGATGCCAAGGGAGGATGTTAGCAGGTGGCCTTCCTCCAGGGATGATCTTCATTCCTTCTACCGGTAGTAAAAAGAGAGCAGGTACGATTAGGCGACTGATCATCGTCCTAACGTATCAGGCGACATCAGATATCCCCAATGTTTTTGAAAAAAAAGTGTTGGCAATGGTTTTCAGATTTCTATACTGGAAACAGAATAATGATATGAGATGATGGAATTATGGTTACAGATGAAGAGAAACTGATATTATACTATTTTAGATTTCTTTCTTCTAATAGTAAGTGGATGATGTATTATTAAATAAGAGCTTTATTCTTCCTTAAGGATTATAATTGATTTCTGCTTATATATGTATATATATGTATACCTGTTCACATTTTAAATTCTAGTTTACAATATTATCTTGCTGAGCTATTATAGCTCACTCTTGCCACTTATGTATATAGCAGCTAGGTCCCATGCTGATTCTACGCACTACACCCCGCAAGAGGGTAAGGGAAAGGTGACCTTTTGAGCGAGTGCTGGCGACCATCCCCGAGGTAGTGACAAGCGAAAGGGGCTTAGTAGACTTATGTAAATTAAGTGTGTAAGTTTGTAATAAACTTCTGGTTGTTGAAATGCTTCCTGTAGAAGTATTATTCAACAATGTACTTAGTAGAATTATGGTTTGTAATAACTGTTAACTTTAAACTTTTAATATTGTGGATGTTGTTCTATGAGCATATGACTGGTGTGTGTGTGTATTAGTGTGGGGTCAATTGCATAAGTATTAAATTTTAAAAAAAAGAGACTCAAGAGATATGGATATTGATCGGAAAATGGACCGTGATGACCTGGATCCTTGACCCCGGATCTAGGGGTGTCACAACAAGGCACAGCGAACAAAACAAAAAAGAACCAAAAACTCTTAATTCGAGTTGCACATATACGAACATAAGCACTGAAATTTATCATATAAATGGACTCCATATCATCATACAAAGCTATTGGAACCATCAAAACAAGTGAATGAAGTCTAATCCAAAAAGCCCCAAATTTGCACCAAGAACCCTAATAATTTGAATCTGAAAATCGGGCATTAGAATGATGAAATTGATCACATAATTAGACTCCTAGCATCCAAATGAGGCTATAATCATCATCAACATCACTGGAAAATCTCAGAAAATGAAAACCCCTAAGTCTAACATGAACCCTAATTATCCGAAAATAAACAAAAATTCACAGAAAATTGAGAAATTACCCCATGCTGATTTTGATTGCAGGTTTAGAAACTAGAAATTGAGAGCTTCGATTTGAGTATTTGGTCGTCGAAATCGGAATCCAACATCGCCTTCGAATTTGACTTTGATCTTCAAGAACACTATATAAAACATGAATTTTGAAAATAAATTTGATTTTAAAAAAAAATTGTTTTCTTTGATTTGATTGGCCAGCTAGGTTGCAATCTGATTGGTTCTCAAAAGATAATATTTCATTGGTCAAAATAATACACGTAGTGTATTTTTGATTCCCGAAATGTTCGAAACCCTAATTAACTTTTAATCGATCCGAAATGTACCAATTAAATCAATTACGGGTCCGACTCGAACGAAAACATTTTGACGAAAAATAATGAATCGATCACTGGAAATTTATAAGACTCATAAAGGAATAAAATATGAGTTTGGCAAATTTTGAGATTTATCTGACGAATATAGATACGAAAATGATTTTAAATCGAAGCCCGAGGGGTTTTGAAAATGACTTTTAATGGATAAAGTCAACTAATTAACACGCATCACGAAAAAGACATTTAATCTTATCCTTTAACACATAGCACATAATAAACACACGTACGGGAATTCTTTCGATCAATTTAGCACTCCTTCTAAAATACCGGTCAACATTTACACCTTGACTTGCCAAACGGAAATAAAATAATTAAAAATATTTTTATTCCTCTTTACTAAAAATAATATTTAAATAAATATAACAATCATGGTTCTTACAGTCTTCCCCCCTAAATAGGATTCTGTCCTCAGAATCAAGCTAAGCAACAGACGATGAGACTTCTCTTACATCACACTAACAAGTTACCAAAACTCTCCCATCCTGGGACTCTTTCATCACATTCTTACTGACAACATAGTACTAACTTACTTCTCCACACTCTTTCTCCCTGAATTTCTACCAGTTCACATTTTATGACACAACAAAATCAGAACAATATTCTTAACATCACTACGCGATACACATTATAGATATGCTGCATATGAGGTGATAGAGCTAACTCATAGGCAACCCTCCCGACTTCTTCAATATCTCACATGATCTAACGAATATTGGATTCAACTTTCTTGGTCATCGAATCTCACTAATTCCTTCTTCAGAAATAGCCTCAACGAAACTCTGGTTCTTCTGCTTCACAATGTACATCTCTTTTGTCAAGCGAACGTATTCCTTCTGTCAACTTCGAGCTATTGTCAACCTTTTTAAACAAGTTCGATTACTTTCTTTATCTATGCCACCAACTCTCGTCCTAACATTTTTTTTTCGTCCATTAACTTCTCCCAACATATCGGAGGTCGACACTCTCGTTCGTATAGCGCTTTGTAACACGGTAATCCAACATTAGTATGAGAACCATCATTATACGAGAATTCCATCTGTGGTAATGATCGTCTTAATCGCGCTCGAAATCAAGTGCATATACCCTAACATGTCTTCACTGGTTTGGATCGTTCCTTCAGTCTTAGAATGATACGTAGTACTCATATTACCTCGGTGTCTAAGCATTTGTAAACTTCTCTAAAATCTCGAGTGGAACCTCATGTCTCTTAAGAGCCATTATACTCCATTACAAACTTGAATCTTTCGTTTACAAGTCCCGGTAATTCGAAACGCTTACTAGTCATATATGAATGTCCTGTCCACAGAAAAATCGGGCATGACCTTTTCGTTTAACGGAATATAACCTGTGTAACCATTTCAAAAACCAACCCAATCATCCACAAACAATTCATCTCCATACTCCATTCATTCACAATCTTAAGTTAATCATATACAATGCTAATAGAAAATCTGCCTTGACTTGCAGTAAACAGGTAAATAAATAAATCTGCCTCGACTTGCAGTAAATAGGTAAATAAATAAATCATGATACCTTGATTCCAATATATCAACCAACCTCATATCATCTATTTCCGATCGCGTCCTTGAAATCGAATACTACAATCAAACACATACGTCATTAGATACATGCCAGACATGATTCGATTAACAACTCAATTCTCACTCTTTTAAAAACATTTCGGTTTGTTAAAGCTTTTGAAATATAGCCTCGAATATTTACAGTCTTGAAAACTAATAACTTCATAACCTTGACTTTGACATAACCCACTACAAGAACAAAATCTTGAAATAACTGGTTTGTAACACCAATTATTCCAGGCTCACAGCCCCCCTCGATACCAATCACAAAGCACTTTCACTCCAACAATTTCCAACAAACTCTCACTTTAATTAACATGAAAATTTGTCTTAACATACATCAAATCAATCATACGTCTTCAACAAATAACTCACGATCTTCAAGAATCATCTAGGCTACACTCAATCCGCGTCTTCATAAATCAACTTCTGAAACATAACTCTACATACTCAGCACGCTCTCGAATTTAACTCCACACATCATACTTAACACTGCTCAATTTAATTATAGAACTTACGACATTTATTCACCGCTTGCGTTTCGGAATATTCCGAAACAAATACACGTTCACCACTTATCCTTCTGACTATTCACTTCTTTTCCCGTCATCTCAGTCACATCCTAGTTCATTACGCATCTAGGTACCTCTTAGTTCTCTTAATTCTCCGATAACTCATGTTGAAATGTTATGGCGTATATCACCTTCGTTTGTAGTGCTATGCATTCAAGCTTCCACTTCTAACATCTTTTCTATCGAAGATCGAACATGACCTATTTGTATAATTGACTAGGCCTGAAACACAATGCCTCAACTTTATACGAAACATCACAGTACATCACAAAATTTCCTTGCTCATCTAGTTAAAAGCTTTCGATAATCTTCAGAGATTCCTGATTAATCTCGCAAACTTCCGACATTTGTTGGCATTACAGGTCTTCCCACTTCATTACTGCTTCGTTTTCAATAAATTCACTTTGTTCCTTTCCTTTCGAACCACATGTCTTAAAAATTTGATTCCCTTCAATCCAAAATTCATATTTAAAATTCTTATGTATAATCTTCCTTCTCTTAAAATTTCCAATGTTTTCTCAAATTATCTGTATATTCTTCACACGTCTTTAATATCTTGAAATGCGATCTATAAGCATAATCAAAATTTTATCTAAATATTTCTTGAAATCTTATTCATCGAATCTATAAGGCGGTAAGTGATCTCGTCCGGCCAAACACCATTACCATTAACTCATCGTGTTCATATCGACTTAAAATGTTGCTTCAATCATATCTTAAGACTTATATCTTTCAATGACTTTAGTCTATTCATAGCTCAACTTTTGGCTAAACTCACACCTTCAACTGATTAAACAACTCATCCAACCTTGGTAAAAAGATTCTTCTTACTATTTGTCCACTTATTCCAATTTTAAAGATTAATGCATAACTTCAAACTACCCTTCTTCCTTCTCACGAACAGTATCGGTGCATCCCTATGAGATACACCGAGTATCACTACTCCTTCTCTTGCGAAAATCCTTCAATTAAATTACTAGCTCCAACATTTCCATTGATGTCATCCGATATTGAACTCCTTGAAACTGATGCTATATTTGGAAATAAATAACAAATAACCTCTTCATCTTTGTCTAGTGACAATTATGGTAATCCATCAAAATATACATTCAAAGGTTATGAACCACTAAAATCCCCTCTAGTTTAACTGTCTCCTCTCTGATATTCCCCTTTGTGTAAAACAACTTCATAATCTTGATATAATAATCTCTTAAAAATCACAATCTCACTTTCTTGTCCTCAAAATTCGCTTGTACTTGTAGTTAGCTAATTAATCCAATCCTAAATCACAATTAACTCTTTTAACTGTCGTCACATCCATATTCTTAATAACATCATTCGTAGTCATATTGAATTTCAAGCTTCTTAGTAATTCATAGAAAACGTTTCTGTTACCCTCATCCTAGGGTCCACTGAGACTAGTATGATACCATCTCTGGCAAAATGTCTTATATTCCCACACTTATGGCACATAACTATCGAATTCTGACTCTATCACTTATTACCATTTTGTTCTCTCCTATTACACTTGTATCTCTCTGCATTTACTTCAGCACCAACTCAATATGTTTTCTCTCAAAATCTTATCTTCCGACCATGGGTCTTGTTAATCCCTTCTGATGTGTAAAATAACTGCAAGCGCACAGTGGTTAATTGTAGAAAATACCGGTCGATCCACAGAGACTATGAATTTTCAAAAACCCTAATAATTAAATCAGGCGAACTAGACAAATAGGTTTGAGATGAGTTTTAATTAACCTAATTAAATTAATTAACAAAGATTATCAAATAATATGGAAAACCTAGGAATCCGAATCCGTTAATCAATCACAATTAATATCAACTCGCCATAAAATCAATCCTCTTTCCTTCAAAAATAAGATATATCAATTAACGAGACAAGCATATACTATGAAACTTGTTATCTAACAATAACCTATCAAAACTTCAAGGAGCAAGCATAGGCTATGAAAAATAAATCCGGTAACAATAATATATCAAAATCACTTTGTCAATTGAACAATTAAGCACCAAGAAAAATAATGAGAATCAATTAATGGGAACAAGAAGAGATCAAAAGTAATTAAATTAACTTCATCTTCATCCTAGGACAAGAAGATTAACTACTCATAATAATTAAACTAATTAAACAACTATAAAGTAAAGGAATTATGATCTATACGTATATAAAACAACTTTTATCTTTAATGATTAAAATAAACAAAAGTTTGAAACTAAGTTGACCACGTGTAAGGACAAGAAACAGATTATATAAATTAAACTTCCTGAATTCTAGCCGAACACAAAATTAAGGAACAAGAAGCCTGAAAAAGAATTGCACGAACGAAACAGAATGGCTGAATTAAACAATAGAAAAGTGTTTAATATTGAAAAATAATTAAATCTACTCCTACTCCTAAATTATGAATCTAGATTGGTGTCTAAATTGGTGTCTCAAATACAAGAGATAAGGCCATATATATAGGGGAAAATATTAGGTTTAGCCCTTTTGATTACAATCCAATCTTGAATATAATTTCTTCAATTTCTTTTTCTTCTCCGATAAGTAATCGATTTTCCCTCCAATTTCCTTGACTTCAATTATTTTCCACCTCCTTTCCTTTTTTTGCACCTTTTCCTGCTTGAAATCTGTTTTTATTTATTTTCCTACAAAACAAAATAAAACAATTTATTAATTAATAAAATTACGAAAACGGACATAACATAGGTATTAAAAATATGATTAATTATGGACCTATCAAATGCCCCCATACCTATCTTTTGCTCGTCCTCGAGAAAAATAAAATATAAAATACTACCTAAATAAATAATACCACTTCCGTAGGTGATCACGGTTGCATTTGGCATATGCAACAAGCCCTTTAAACCCCTAGGCAGCCCTAGTGGACGAGTGAGGTCTCGTGAGGGCCTATAGTGAATGTACCCACAAAATCCATCTAGCTCATGTAAAAGATTGCTCAATGCAACACCACACATACAAGTCAGCTCAAGCTACATCAACTTAAGGAATCAAAGCGAATTTACAATGTCTTGGTGTGTAGATGCAAGTATTCACATAGTCTACTCAAAGAAATATGCAGAGGTCATTAAAAGTCCACGTCAAGTGTAAAAATAAGTTGGTAACCATGCTAAGCCCACAAGAGTACATCTTAGAGTCAAAACTTGGGATCTCATATGCACAAAACAAGCAATAACTCACCTTTCACTCAAAAAAGAATATTCACTCAAGAACAAGGGTAAGTGTATCACTCCATTCCATCAAAATCATAAGCATGCTTGACATTTGGTATCAATCTAACTTTAACACAACATACATTAATGATGATAATAAAAAGGTCTTTATTTGGGTTGTAATGGGGATAGGGACAAGGTATGTCAAGTAAAGCCAAATAAGGTGAAGTGTCAAAAGCTAGCAGGAATCATTATAAATCATACACAACACCATACATCCTCCCTACACATATTTTATGATTTTTTTCCAACAAAATGCTTGACTAGTCAAATGAAGAAGGATCACACAAAACACAGAAACATAAGTATGCTCTCATATAACTTTTTTCTTTTCTCTTTTTTTTTTCTTTTTTTTCGTTCAAATTTTTTCTTTCTTTTTTTTTCTTTTTTTTTTGGAGAGCTAAGATAGATAATATAAATATATAAGAAACCACAATCCTTCTTCAAGAATTTATTGAATAACGACCGACAAGTAAGCAACAAAACCCAATATTTCCACAAAAGTAATGAACAAAAGTAAACCCCATCTCACACACCTTATTACTCCCTCAACTTCCTACTAGCCTTTTACAATTGGGATCAAATATACGTAAGTCTGTACAACAAAAAGGTCTAGGCAAGTAATGTGGTTTGTCACCGAAAAAATAGGATTAAGCTCAAAGGGGTAACTAATTGATCATATATAAAGGGTGTGGTAATTTGGATAATAGTAGGTTATTCCTAAATGCCTTTATCATCTTATCATCAAATAATGTCATGCATTTCAAGAAAGGTCTCAAACAAGTGCTAGCAATACAAACAACATGTGGACACTCAAGCAAAAGAATATAAAATGCAAAAGATATGCATATAGGCTGAAAATCTCACTTGGTGGCAAAACATAATCAATCCCAAGCAAAAATCTCTTTTATGCACCTACTTGTACTCAAAGCATGGAAACCAAATCTTCTTGCACATATTCATGTCCTTTTAATTACTTACAACATTCAATAAGTCTACTAGTTTCAACTTACTAGTGTATGTGTGTGCACAAGAACTTAGCAAATCACTTCTCAATCAAAAGCTTCAGAAACACAAGAGTACTATAGCATGTAAGGGTGCATCAAGACAACTTTTAACAAGTAATCATTTCACAAGGCTAGAATTGTTTTTTGACTTTTCATTTTTCAAATTTTTTTTTTGGAATTTTTTTTTTTGGGTTTTTTTATTAATAATAATAATACTACTACTAAATCCCTCCCCCATACCTAAATCATGCATTGTCCTCAATGTATACAAATGAGAGAAAAAATGACAAAGTAAAAGGACGAGAATACCTGATAAGGCATGACGAAGAAACATTATTACCTATAACACTCACACACACACGCATAAAACACAGACACATATAAAAGAAACACTCACACACACATAAAATACAGACACATATAAAAGAAACACTCACACACACTCCCCCATACCTAAACTTGGCTATATGGGAGATACATTTTGAAAACAAATATATTAACCAATACCAGATCGAGGAAAAACAACACATGTAACACAATTATCAAACATTTGAAACACACCCACAAATACTTGATTATCCACTAGAGAAGTATGATCACACACCAAAATGAAACTCATACACCTAATATCATTCATAGACCAATTAGAAGCTTCTTTATGTTGTTTAAGCAGATTGATTACTTGAAATTCTTGGTCATGAACTAAGTCACTAGAAAGAACATGATAAGTTTCATTATCAACTATCAAAGACTGATCAAGAATGGAAAAAGATGGATTAGGAACGAAAATGGGTGGCTCACCAACAGAATTCTTAACAACGAACTTAGAATCAAAAGAACTATCCGCAAGTTGAGTTTCATGCTTAGAACAAATGGCATTCAATTCATCTAACATCTCATCAGAAGAAAAACTCATATAAAGCTCATGAAGTTCTTTATTACTCTCATACTCTAACAAAACATCTTCCTCAAGAAAAGACTCAATTGCACTATCCTCAAGATTCGACCACGAAATAACCTCATCTATCAAATTAACTCCTATAGGTTGTTCAAAAAGATCATTAGGTTGATTTCCTACATTAAAGACATTAAGATCTATCGTCATGTTTCCAAAAGTGAGTTTCATCGAACCATTCCTACAGTTAATCAAGCATTAGAGGTAGCAAGAAAAGGCCTTCCTAAAATGATGGGAATTTGATTTTTGAGATTTTTGAGTGGTTCGGTTTCTAGAACAACAAAATCAACGGGGAATACAAAATCACCAACCTTAATCAACACATCTTCCACTATACCTTTTGGAGTTTTAACAGAACGATCAGCTAACTGAAGAGTGACACTAGTCTTCTTAAGTTCACCTAAACCCAAGGCTTGATAGATAGATAATGGAAGAAGATTCACACTAGCTCCTAGATCGAGTAAAGCTTTATCAATGAAAGTATCACCTATGACACAAGAGATGGTAGGACAACCAGGATCCTTATACTTCACAGGGATTTGATTTGACAAAATAGAACTAACATGAGATGTTAGGAAAGCTTTCTTAGGAACATGAGTGGTTCTTTTATGAGTACATAAATCTTTTAGACACTTAGCATAAGAGGGAACTTGTTGAATCGCATCTAAAAGAGGAATATTAATCTTGACTTGCTTAAAGACTTCCAAAATCTTATCTAACCGAACAGATTGTTTGTTTGAAGTAAGTCTTTGAGGGAACGGGGCTTTCGGTTTAAAGACTTTTTCATTAGACACATCAGAGTGGGGTTTCGAAGGTAGTTCATCGGATGGTGATGACTCATCAGCTTTATCTACTTCAGAACTCTCTTGATTTGAAGATTGCTTAAGACTAGGATTCAAGAGTAAAGGATTTGGTTCAGATGTTATCTTATCTTCTTCTTGAGTATTGACACCATCATGATTGTTGAATTGATTACCAGACCTTAGAGAGATAACAGAATTTACATTTTCATGAGACTTTTGATTTTGATGAAATTTAGGATTTGTCTCGGGTTGACTAGGAAATCTATTTTTCTCTCTCTCACTGACTGTGTTTTCCAATTGACTGACTTGGACCTCTAGCTTAGATATGCCTTGAGTGTTAGAATTTACCAACTGCCTATCTTGGGTCATAACTTGCATGAAAGATTGTTGAGATTTGAGTAATGCCTCCATACTTTTTTCAATAGAATTCAATTTCTTATCAGATTCGTTAAAACCAGGAGGATTCATGGGGATTGAGTTTGGATAATGACCATGATTTTGAGGTGGATATGAATTAGGATTTTGAGTTGGGTATGGACCAAGATTGGGCTTTTGAAAAGCAGGTTGAGGGTTTTGATTGTACTGATTGTATTGACCTTGGTTCCATGAGAAATTTGGGTGACTCTTCCAACCAGGATTATATGTGGGTGCATAAGGATCATTCCTAACTATAGGTTGAAACATGGCATTGACTTGTTCAATTTCAGGGCAATTCTCTACCACATGATTAGAAGAACTACAGTTTGCACAGAGAGACATTTGAGAGGACACATTGTTGGTTTCTAAGGCTTCTAGACGTCTAGTGAGTGTAGCTAACTTAGCTTCGGTTGCAATAGAATTACCAAATACGTGTAAGCCCTTAGATGAATTAGAATTTTTAGCTTCCTGATTAGGTTCCCTAGTTGACTCCCTCAACATCGTTCTTTCAGCTAACTCCTCAAAAAATTGCCAAGCTTCATCCTCATCTTTGTCCATAAACTTACCATTACACATAAACTCTAACAAAGCAGTGGTTTGGCTATCTAAGGCTTCATAAAGAAGTTTGCAAAGTATCCATTTTTCTATACCATGTTGAGGACATTTAGACAATAGCTTTTTAAACCTATCAAAATATTTCCAAAAAGACTCATTCCGATTTTGTTGAAATTGGTTGATTTCATTCCTAAGTCTGTTTGCCTTATGGTTTGGAAAATATTTTTTAAGAAAGATAGCAACAAATCCCTCCCATGTGGAAATAGAATTAACGGGTAGACTGTACAACCACTGTTTAGCATCTTCTTTCAAAGAAAAATTAATAATCCTGAGCCTAATGGAATCCTCACTCAATTGTTGAAGTTTCTGCAATGCACACACTTCCTCAAACTCTCGAATGAAAAGATATGGATCCTCTCCCTCTACCCCAGCAAACCTAGGTAACATGCTAATGTTGTGATGTTTGATTTCAAAGTTATTCGCGGTTACTGCGGGTAAGACTATGCATGAGGGTTGAGCGGTACGAGCGGGGTAACAACGATCTTTAAGTGAAACACCCATGACTACGGGTTGAACTTCTAATTCTTTTGACTCAATTCTAGTGGGTGAAGAGAACTCGAGTTGCCTCACTACTTTAGGAGATGAAAGATTGGTTTGTCTTACTAATCTAGATGTAGTGTCTCGAACCCAAGCACTTTGCATACAAGAGAAGTAAACAATTAAGCACGTAGCAGACAAGATCTATAAGTAAACACCTAAAAAAAATGGAAAATTGAAAAGAAAAATCACAACTCAAAAAGCATTCGTCCTCACTGGCCAGGCAGGTGCAAGCATTGCCAAGAGGCTAAACACCTTTCTAAACACCAATCCAAATTAGCCAGGTAAGCGTCACGCTTGCCTAGACACCGAACGAAAGAATACTTAGTGATTCGTTCCTCCTAGATTCTCTTCCTAATTGAGCGCGAGATCTTAGGGGCTAACGTCTACTTAGTTTTATTAAGGAAAGGGGAATGTAAGATGAAGGAATTAGTGATTTGTGGGCCAAAGAAAGGGTGATGAAATCCCTCACCTTATCTTGTAATTGGGTGGCACCCCTAAGATTGATTGAATGATGCAACACACAAAGAACAAGAAAGTAAACACTTATGGATGCACTACACTACGGGGGAAATCAATAAATACAATAAAGAAATCTAGATGATGTGATCCTATGTGAGAGAATGAATGATGCTGGCAAATTGGTTTTTAACAATCAAATAACTAACTAACTAATATTTTTTGATTTTTTTGAATATTTAATTTTTTTGTATTTTTTCAATAATAATAAAGAAAAAAAATAGAGAAAGGTGATACGGAATACCGAAAAGCGCTTTCAAAAATTTCAAAAGAGACAGCGAGGCCTTCCAGCGATCTTCTTCTCCAAGCTTTTCTCCGCTTCACTATTCCCTAAAAAAAACAAACAAAAGAAAACAAGAAACTAATCCGAAGAATTAATATCAAGGAGTGAAAAATACAAATAGTCCCCGGCAGCGGCGCCAAAAACTTGATGTGTAAAATAACTGCAAGCGCACAGTGGTTAATTGTAGCAAATACAGGTCGATCCACAGAGACTATGAATTTTCAAAAACCCTAATAATTAAATCAGGCGAACTAGACAATAAGATTTGAGATGGGATTTAATTAACCTAATTAACCTAATTAGCAAAGATTATCAAATAATATGGAAAACCTAGGAATCCGAATCAGTTAATCAATCACAATTAATATCAACTCGCCCTAAAATCAATCCTCTTTCCTTCACAAATAAGATATATCAATTAACGAGACAAGCATATACTATGAAACTTGTTATCTAACAATAACCTATCAAAACTTCAAGGAGCAAGCATAGGCTATGAAAAATCAATCCGGTAACAATAATATATCAAAATCACTTTGTCAATTAAACAATTAAGCACCAAGAAAAATAATGAGAATCAATTAATGGGAACAAGAAGAGATCAAAAGTAATTAAATTAACTTCATCTTCATCCTAGGACAAGAAGATTAACTACTCATAATAATTAAACTAATTAAAGAACTATAAAGTAAAGGAATTATGATCTATACGTATATAAAACAAGTTTTATCTTTAATGATTAAAATAAACAAAAGTTTAAAACTAAGTTGACCACGTGTAAGGACAAGAAACAGATTATATAAATTAAACTTCCTGAATTCTAGCCGAACACAAAATTAAGGAACAAGAAGCCTGAAAAAGAATTGCACGAACGAAACAGAATGGCTGAATTAAACAATAGAAAAGTGTTTAATATTGAAAAATAATTAAATCTACTCCTACTCCTAAATTATGAATCTAGATTGGTGTCTAAATTGGTGTCTCAAATACAAGAGATAAGGCCATATATATAGGGGAAAATATTAGGTTTGGCCCCTTTGATTACAATCCAATCTTGAATATAATTTCTTCAATTTCCTTTTCTTCTCCGATAAGTAATCGATTTTCCCTCCAATTTCCTTGACTTCAATTATTTTCCACCTCCTTTCCTTTTTTGCACCTTTTCCTGCTTGAAATCTGTTTTTATTTATTTTCCTACAAAACAAAATAAAACAATTTATTAATTAATAAAATTACGAAAACGGACATAAAATAGGTATTAAAAATATGATTAATTATGGACCTATCACCTTCCAACTCTCATCTTGTGGGCAACTATTGTGCCATCACTCTTCCGGCTCTAAATCTTCTAAATTCTACATTCTCCCCTTAACTAAATTACATGTCTTTAAAATGACTCTAAAATTTCCTCGCTCTTTGTCTTCCTCTTCTTACCATCTCGTTTCAACTAGGTTAAATCACTTTTACTATAAATAATCCCATCCATTGGACTGTGCTCACATAAATTATTAATTCCAACTGAATCACTTTACTTCTCATTCAAAGTTTCAGTTCCTCTCAAAGATTCTTACAAACAATCTATCATGCTTCACTATAATTCGCTCAAATTATCCTACCTTGGGTTCTAAAGTCTTATACCCAACAATGGGTTTTAATACATTCAAACTCTTTTGATACCACATACCAACATCTTCCTCACCCAAAACATCTCAATCACATACCAACAAATCTTCCTCACCCTATCTATCACATACCAACATCTCAATCATCATTCTCTTTTCAATTTTTAACAAACCCCACAATCTTGTACTCCTGTCACCTGCTCTTTACTTTTACTCAATTCTCATCGAATCTTTGTATTATCAATCCAATAAGTAATCCAATTTGATATACTATCTCTGTCTTAACACCACTTCTTAACTTGTTCAACCAATTCTTCATTAACATAATTGGAGTTTCAACCATCTAGGATGTCATCAAGTCCATCTTTAAAGCTCTTCACCGCTGGTAATTCTAAATCACTAGGGTTTCTGGCAAAAGAATTTAATAGAAGGAATAGGTGTCAAGTGTGAATATACACCGAGTTTTGTTTGATAAAACTTTTTGTAAAAGGATTTAACCGAGAGATCAATATGATCTTTGAACTATTATCAGGTTGCATTTGTCACTTGGTCAACCACCATAGTACATAAAGATGGCCAGTCTTTAGTACTTTCATGACAAACACAATCAGTGGCGTCCCACTGGACTTCTATCCCAGAAATAAAATGTCCCTGAATCCCTTATATATATAGGTGTTCATCTCAGTTTGGATACAGAAAATCAAATATTCAGGAAAAATGGAAAGAGTTCAAGAGAAGGTTGGATCAAGTATCCTCTGAAAAATAGGGATATTTCTAAAAGAATAGGACAATGTGTAAATAAATTTGATTTACGAAACTCATCATCAATTGAAGTATAGTTGATCACCAAACATATGCATCGACCATCGATTAAACAAACATTCAAGAAATTCATAATTATTCATAATCTCACTCCTGTCGGCTAAGCACTAACATACTTAGCTGCCAAAACCAGCCTGACAATAATGACTTGAATAAATAAGAAGATCTCAATTCTTTCTCGATCTTCAACCGTCACTATGCAAAAAATGCTTCAACAACGATTTAAACCGGGAACTAATTCACAACAGTTCGTAGCAAGAATAAGAATTTTTCAGAACATCTGACAATTGAATGAGATCAATGACTAGGGGTGCATAGCTACGCCCTAACTTCCAACTAATGCAAAAAAATCGCTTCCCACTTCTTGTTTATAACCTTCTCGTACTCTCTCTATAACGTTCACATCGTAACTAGTATTGTAGAAAGTTCTAGGATATACGTGAAAACTTCGAAATAATGTCTTCCAGATTGGTTGCTCCAACTCTATACATGAGAATTTTTCAGACTTTTGGAATTCTTTCTATTTTTCCCTGAATACTTGATCTTCTTTATCTGAACTGAGATGAACAACCTATGTATATAGGGGATTCAGGGACATTTTATCTATGTGATAGAAGTCTGGTGGGATGCCACTGATTGTGTTTGTCGTGAAAGTACTAAAGACTGGCCATCTTTTTGTACGAGGGCGGTTGATCTAAGTGACAAATACAACCTGAAAATAGTTCAATGATCATATTGATCTCTCGATTAAATCCTTTCACAAAAAGTTTTGTCAAACAAAATCCAGTGTACATTCATACCTGATACCTATTCATTTTATTGACTTCTTTTATCAGAAACGTTGATTATTTTGGATTACCCATGATGAAGAGCCGCGAAGGTAGACGCGATGACATCCTAAGTGGTCAAAACTGCGATAACGTGACGAAGAATTGATCAAGCAAGATTGAGAAGTTGATGTTAAATTATAGAGATTGGGTATCAAGTTGGATTAATTATTGGATTGAGAACAGATGTACACGATTCGAGATCAATGAAAATTGAGTCAAGAAAGGAGCAAGTATCAAGGGCACAAGATTGAGGATTTGTTAAAGATTGAAAAGAGAATGATGATGAAGATTTTGGTATGTGATGTTATTATTGATGAAAGATTATTTTGGGCACATGTTTAATTATGAGGTTAGTAAATGGATTATTATAAGATTTTGAATGTTTTGAAACCCATTGTTAACTTGAGTAAAGCAGAATGAAGCAGGATAGATGTGTTTGGGAGAACTATCAGAAGGAAATGAAATGAAATTTGAATAAGTAAGATAGAGAACTAGGAAAGCTTCAGAAGCATTTTTACGGAAGACATGTAATTCAGTTAAGAGAAGAATTTAGAATTTAGAAGATTTAGAGCAGGGAGAACGGGGGAACAGTAGTTGCCCACATAATGAGAATTAATAGAATTTAACAAGCCCCACATGGTTTGAAGATAAGATTTCGTGAGAAAGCATATTGCAATTGTGTTGAGATGAATGCAAAAGGTCGCAAGTGTAATCGGATAGAATAGTGTGGTAATAAGTGACATGTCAAAAGTTGTGTGCCGTAAATGTGGAAAGTTAAGACGTGTTGCCAGAGATTGTATCATATATCAGTACTAGTGGACCCCATGATGAGAGACACGGAACTGTTTTCTATAAATTACTAGGAAGCTAGAACTTTATTATGACTATGAATGATGTTATCAATAATTTGAATGTGATGGCAGTGGAAAGAGTTAAGTGTAATTTAGGATTGGATTGATTAACTAACTACCAAGTACGAGCAAATTGTGAGGCAAGAAAGTGAGATTATGCTACTCAAGAGGTATAGAAGTGGTGTTTCGAGGTTGGAAGCCGACACAAAGTTGTAATGATCACACAGACCAAGAGAGTATTATGCCAAGATTATAGAGTTGTTTTGCTTGGAGGGAGATATCAGTGGGGAGACAGTTAATTCGTAGTAGATTTTGTGGTTGATAATTTTCGGAAGTATACTTCGACGAATTACTAGGATTATCACCAGGCAGAGATATAGAGTTGTTATTTATTTACGACTTAATTTCAAAAGTTCAATATCGGATGACAGCAATAGAATTGGAGGATTGCACTAATATTGTTTGTAAAGAAGAAAGACGGAAGTCTAGGGTTACATGTTGATTTCTGGAAGTGGAATGAGTTGACTATTAAGAATGAATATCCATTACTAAAGAGTAATGATTTATTTAATCAGTTGAAAGGTGTAGTGTGTTTTGCCTAAGATTGATCTAAAAACAAACTAAGTTATTTAAATATAAAACCTGAAGATGTTAGTAAGGGAGCTACAGGATCAACCAAGCTTACCAATAAGAACAAAAAGTTTGAATGAACGGATAAATGTGATGACAGCTTCCAAGAGTCAGGAAGAGATTGATAACGGCTACAGTGTTAACGCAGCCAGAGGAGAAAAGGTTGAATATGCTTACAACGCTCAAGGATATGTTCAAGGAATCGAGAAGTTAGATATAGAAGTACCAAGATGACGTGATGAATCAGAATGTGAAATGAGTTGACTAGAAGGGAATTGATTAATCAAAGGAGATAAGTGTGGACGCGTATTTTATTTCGTTTATTTCGAAAAATGCAAGTTACATATGAATGCCGTAAATTTCGTAGATAACTCGATTATTGATAAACGTGAGAGTGGTAACGTTTGGAGTCAGATTGGAGGACTTGTCGAGTATGTAGAGTTGCGTTCCCGGAATTGATTCAAGAAATCAGGATAGCGGAGCTTAAACGATTTTTGAATGTCACAAGATAATTTTCGATGACGTGTACTCGGGTTTATGCAGGTTAAGTCGAGTTTTGATATTAGCAGAGGTTGGAGTTTGTTGGATTGAAAAATTGGCTTTGTGAATAGTATTGAGGGATTGTGACCCTGGGATAGTTCATACTACAAAAAGGTTATTTCAAAATTTTTTCTTGGAATTGGATATATATATTTCAAGGTTAAGGCTATAAAGATTATCAGTTTTCAAAAGTGTAAGTATCAAGGATAAAAATGTTTTTGGAGATATTTTGTTTTGAAGGTTGATTTATTTACCTATTTACTGTAAGTCAAGGCAGATTTCTTCGCTTATATGTTGGCTGTAAGTTAAGAAATGCTTCATTTTAGTATTATATATAAATGAATAGTTTATGGATGATTGGGTTAGTAATTGGGGTGTTGTGTACAGGGCATAGTCCATTATACGAATAGTCATGTCCGATTGTCGGTAGCATAGACATTCACCTACGAGTGGTATGCGTATAGAATTAACGAGACTTGTAACCAAAGGGTTTAAGTTGTAAAGACGGAATATGGTTATATATGTATGAGTTGATACAAAGGAATCCTAAAGTTGAAGAAATAACTTTGGGAAATTGGAAGCGAAATGTTTGAGTAGCACCGTCACTTGTTTCTTAAGTGTGATCCTGAGGACAGAATCCTATTAACGGTGGAAGGATATAGTCCTAGAAAATTTTGAAATTATAATTATTTGATTAATATTAATTGAGGATCCTATTATGTGGATATTGTTGAGAAGGTGAAATATGTGTGAGATTATATTTATGTGCTTATATGATGAATTATGTGTGCCATGTAAGTACGTGTATTTTTTTATTTGTGTTTTTGATGATTTAAATCTATTTATATCATGCATTATTGATCTTCTGAGAATTTTATAAAATCATCAGAATTATTAAAAATTATGAAATCTTTTGTGTTATCATCTTTATGAAATTATTTAGTTTTTAAAATTATCGGGAGAATTATTTTGGGTGTTTAAGTATTTTAAAATGATTTTAAGAGTTATGTTGTATTTAAAGGATCAAAACTTGTAAAATTCATATTAAATTCATTTTTGATCCTAAAAATATTTTAAAAATATGGGGATGTTTGTAATTTCATAAATTTATTTTAGAATCTCTAAATTTATGTTTCTATTAATTTTTTGTTTAATTTCAATTTTAAAATGAATTAAATCGATTTTTATATGATTTTCAGCATAGTAAAATTACGAATATGCCCCTGGGACTATAAACCCAGCATCAGCTTTCTTTTTCTCCATTTTTCTCGATTCTTCTACCCTGTTCTTGATATTTTTCTCTTTCTCTATCTCTCTCATTAATCACTCTCTAATTCTCTTCCTCTCTCACTCACTCTTGTGTGTGTGTATCATCGGATTAGTGTGTACATTGTGGCAGGTGTGGGCGTGTGTAGCTGTTGTGGTATGTGTACGTGTTTTACCGTGTGTGTGTGTGTGTGTGTTCGAATTGGTGTGAAGAGTTAAGAGGCTGTGTTGATGATGGGTGTTAGTTAATTGTGGTATTGAAGTGGCGAAAAAGTAAAAGGAGCATTGGTATTAGTGAGTCCGCAGGTGTGTTTACGGGGCAAGGCAGAGATGGTTGAAAAGGTTTAGAGATGATGAAGAGAAGACTGATGGGTGTGTGTGTGTAAGGGTTGTGGTGTTCGTTTTGGGGCTGTAATAATCGGAGATGGAGATGCAGTGAAGTGAAAGAGAGGTGGTGCAGGTCTGTGTGTGTGACTAAGGTGTGCTATGTGTGATCTTGGTGTCGTTTTGTTCAAAGTGGAAGATGCCTAGCTAGCTCCATTTTTCTCATCTGTAAATCCTATACTGCATATTAGAAGATTGGGTAATTGAAGACTAAGCAAGATTAAGGTTATATTAGCATAAAGGAGGGTACCACAAGCTCTTTCAAGCATTATATAGTGGTGTAGCAAGCTCAAGAAGGTATAATCATGATCTCACTCTCTTGACATAGCTTGGCTTGGTTTTGAGTTTATGAATGATTGATGATTTTAAGTGTTAGTATTTGATTATAAATTTGTATTTTTTGTGGGATTATGATGTGTTGAAAAGGAGGATGAGATGATATATGTATGGTTTGATTTGGTTATAGGGAAGGATGGGTTGATGGTTGTATTTGTATGTCTATGGAAAATTTGGAACTGATAAGTTTATATCTGTTTTAATTTTTACCAGAAGTGAACAGTGAATTCGGAGCTGTGCTGCTCCTGTTCTTGATAGTGGGTATAAGATAAAAGTATTCTACTCAGAATGTAGTTTGTCCACGTGAAAACCTCATGTCGAATGGATAAACGAGTAAGAAGTTATGAATGATTTAGTAAAAGCCGCGCATCAGAATTATTGAGTTCGGTTTTTAGAGTTTGATCAATTCATTTTTGGCCCAAATGAAATTATTTTGAGATGAAATTTTTATCAGAGATTTACTAGATATCCAGGAAGATGTCTACAAAATTTGGTATTAAAATGATTAATTTTCAATTTATTAAAAATGTTAGAATAAAAGATGTGCAGTAAAATTGTTTTTCCAGTTTTCTGTCACTGCCCTGTTTTTGAGGATCTGTTCGGCCTAATCATGGCCATGACTGGGCAGTGGGTTGGCATGGTTTACCTTCTACTTTGAGTCTAGTTTACACCCTCGAACGTTTCGAGTGGTTTCGTTTAGCGAGTAGGGAGTTATGATCATCTTAGTGCAGTGAGCGCATAAGGTACGAATTATTTAAACATTTAACTTAGATGCATTGTTTCACCTAGCTAACAACCTTAGTTCGAATTGAAACTTTAAGGAATGATAAAGAGATGAGTATAGAAGATCTCAGAGGTGGATTCATGTTAAAATGATTCTTCTATGATTTATGGTGAATTTTTTTAGTATGACTGACCAGTGAGGAAATGATTGTTTTGACTTGCTGCGAGAACTTTTTGTACCAACTTTGAGCTGACATTTGACCTAGCTATACTAGTTATTTTAAACTGAAAATTTTAGCATAACAAGATCTTATGTTAGAGATTAAAATGGAAAAGGTTTCGTGAAAAAAATGTTAATTCTGGAATTGTTAAAAATGTCGCAACATTAGTACTTAATAAGGATTTCTTAAGGGAATGACTCGAGAAACCATTTTGGGAGGTGATTTCGGATGAGTTAGGGAATTCATTTGGAAAAACTTAAAGAACGAAAGTTGTAGAGGGTCATTAGTAGAACATAACAGAGTAAAGAATTTAATTTAAAGACGTTCGTGGATTGAGTAGAACGATAGCTAAAGTGGGGCTGATGAGGTGAAATGTCGGGTAAAATAATGAGTAAAGTGTATAAACGTAGAAATATCCTAATACATGGATGTGTATACTAAAAGTGGGTTCTTGTATGATTATAGAGTACCCGGGGCATAGAGGAAGTTTGAGTAGCATACCGCGGAGTACAGGCAAGTGTTGTTGCTCCTCACTTATTGTTCAAGTGATGCAATTCCGCTCTTTTTACGTACAAAATGATTCGGTCAAATTTATGTTTACAAAATGATGTACTTTAAATGACGTGCAAATGTTTATAATTTCCACCTATAGCTCAAGTGCTAATTTTCTAATGATCTTACAAATACCCCTTTTCTTCATTAATATTTTAAAACATGGTATGTTATTGGATTCCTCATGAGAGAACTAGTTCTTTTATTTTATTTAAATTTATTTTTCTTTTTCTTTAAAAAAAAATATTTTAAGGGACGTTCTAAAATAGAGGAAATCCAGGATTTTAAAATCTTATAAAATCTATTAGCAAGATTCCTGATTATGACATATTTTCACCGATGGAACCTCTTTAGGGGATGTTTTCTTTAAACTTTCCTACAATTACTTATCTTGGAGTTATTTTTCAAACGATCGTTTTAAACTACTTAATTCACTTATGTTGATTCAAGCTTGACAATGTCTTGGAAGATTTTATTAAATGCTTAGCACTTGACTATATCCTTGCTTGACAATCATGTTGCAAATATTTCTTTTCACTTCTCGTTCAAGTAAAACTGTTCCTTAATTATTATAAGGATGACATTCTCACCCCATTTATTATTGATCTCGTCGGCATTTATTATTGTTGTGGTTCTTAATCTGTTATTACCCCATTTATTGTTGATCTCGTCGACATCTAGTGTTGATGCTGTTTCTTAATCTTTACCCCATTTATATATCAAACTTGTCGATATCGAGGATAGAATTGTTGATTCTCTTTTCATTCCAATAGTTGAGTTGTGCTGGAACGTGAGTTTTCCAGATTGTTTGGTTGATAGTGGTTATCGATTGTTCCGACACCTAATGCGTTGGATATAGAATTGGAATGTTTTTAAAACAGATGTCCCTTCGGGGAGACCATATTAATGGTCAACAGATGTCCCTTCGGGGAGACCAGTTTAATGATCAGAAGTTAATAAGGCCAATGTGTGCCGTGGATCCATTATAGGACATTGCTGTGTGCGTTTGTCCGGGGTTAGTGCGTGACTGATCAGCAGCCTAACCTTACTATTTTTTTTAAAATACATAAAAAAAAATCCAATTCTAATCCATACATTGAGGTTGAGTTGCTTTTACGCCTGATTCCTTTGAATCATGTTATGATTATTTTGATTATCAAAACTTTTATCAGTTCTCATTGTTTATGCCTTTTATTCTAATGGAGTCCTGTTGGCTCATCTTGGAGTTACGATATTTAATTTCTTCAGCTGATTTCTTTCATACCATATGATGATTATTCTTGATGACCGGAACGTATATTGTTCTTAATATTGCTATCACTATTTACATTTGCTGAGCATTGTTAGCTCACTCTTGCTTGTTTATTTTTTTCCAGTTAATAGAGGAGATTAGTGGACCTTGTGGTTGATGAGTTTTCTTGATCCAGCAGCGAGAGGTGACATTCGAGTTGTTGATTTCGTCGGGTAGTGGTTTTAGAATTTGTTAAGGTTGGTAAACTAGTTTAGCAGTGGACTTAGTTTGTTAAAAGGTTGTATAATAATTTTATTCTGAGGTTGAATTGTAATAATTAAATTTGATAGTTTGTTTCATACCATAATCTATAAGCGGTCTTGGGTCAGGGGTATTTTACTATTATAATATATCCAGGTTTATATATTATGTTGATTGTGGTTAGTGGCCCCAAATCTGTACCCCGGATTTTTGCGATGTCACAGTTGGTATACCAACTTGTAGCATCCCATAATCCGGGGTACAGATTTGGGGCCATTAATCACCATCAATTTCTTACAACTCTGATTATAAACATTATATGGTAATAGAAAACAATAAAAACCCCTTAACCAAGATCGCATACCGGTTATGGTATGAAACAAACTATCGAATTATAAATTTAAAACCATTCTCAGAATAAAACTGTTATACAATTTTATAACTACATGAGATTTCTGTCTATCTAATTGTCCAACCCTGACCAATTCCCAATCACTATCTGGCGAGATTCGATAACCCGATCGTCTCCTCTCGCTGCTGGAAAGCAACACCACTGACCATTACTAGGTCCACTAATCCCCTCTATTAACTGAAGAAAACAAATAAGCAAGAGTGAGCCAACAATGCTCAGCAAGTACAATAGTGATAACAATTCCAATAATGATGACAAATCTGATAAACAAGGGGGTTTCATTTCATTCTATGAAGAATCAATTATATCAACTTTTACATTGCCACGAGGGCCAACAATTCACCATTCATAAGGTGCATCAGAAACTAGAATTGATAAGAATTCCAATATCAAATTATTATCCAAACAGACTTCCAAGAAATCAAAAACTGAACATCTCAATCTCAGAGTATAGATTAGAATTGGAATTTTATTTATTTAAAAAAAAATAGTGGAGTTAGGCGGCTGATCAGTCCCGCACTAACCCCGGACAATGCACACAGCAAAGTCCCTCCTCTAAATGGATCCACGGCACACATTGGCCTCAATTTTGACCATTAAACTGGTCTCCCCAAAGGGACTCCTCTGACCATAATATGGTCTCCCCGAAGGGACATCTTAAAACATTTCCAATTCTAATTCAAACACATTAGGTGTCGGGACAGTCGACAACCCTGATATCCAACCACTGGAAACTCACGTCTAGAATAACAACTCAAGATTAGGAGTTAATAAGAAACGACATCATCGTCTAGTATCGACAAGTTCGATACAACACAGGGAATAACCAGATAATCAAGATCTTAAGTAAATACCGACAAGTTCGGTACTAAGTGGGGTGGAAAATATAAAGAATGACAATTCGAATAAATACCAACAAGAGGAATATAAATAGCTGGAATTTATGACGTTAACAACTTATCTAGAGAAAGATTTCACTTGAGCACATAAAAGATATACATTGCAATGATATTTTCTGTTGGGACAATCAGATCTTGGCACTGCGAATTTCAATACAATAAATTAACGAGTACGAATAGAAAAATCACCTTGTTAACGGTTGATTCCACGCTCTTCTATTGTATTCCCAAATTCCCTTGAGCGAAGTGTGGCCTTTGTCTTCTCAAGTTAACCTCTCTTCTTGCTCCTGGGTGGCTACCAATTTTTTTCGACCAGCCCCCAGCAAGAAGAGAATAGGAATATATATAGGCTACAATAGGGATCATGGATAATTAGGTTGGGCCTTCTAATTACATCTTGAGCCTAGCCCAATGTAATTAAATATTAATTCAATCCACTAAAGAATTAATATTTGCACTACCTTTCCTAATACCGTAATTTAATTAATTAATTCGGTTCCAATATTATTTGCTTATTAAATTCCCCATGTTTAAAATATCGCATGTCCATTAATTAAATAAATTACTGATAATTCATTTAATTAATATCTTTTATCCTTGATTATCCACTCAACCTTTATTTAATTATGCCGGAATAAATCCACCTGCAGGGTTTCACATAATTAAATCTTTTTGAGCTTTCAAGGGGACATCATTAACCCGAATATTATCAGGACATGGATTCCTTCAATAAATAATATCCCACCATATATATTATTTCATCACCCAAAATATAATGAAATAAATCAAAAGAATTATTTCATATATAAATCAAAGCATGTAAATAATATATACGTGTCAATTATTATTTCCGGATTAAGAACCTAAGCATTAATAATAACATAGAATCTTAGTTCACCTTCTTAATCAGTATAAGGGAACAATTCTAAATTTGATCCTGTTCAATATACACAAAGTATATTAGTATTATTTATTAGTCAATATAAACTAATCTAAATAATACTACAGCAATTCCAGTGGATTGTCTAACTCCACCTGTGCTGTGAACCTTATTATATTATATAAACCGTATTTAATAATCTAATATTCTGTATCCCATTTGATACTAGATTATTCACAATATATAATATTTAGACAATATGTAAACATTTAAATGATTCTCAATTAAACCGGCCAGAAATAAATGTAAATACTTCAAATAAATATTTTCAGTATACACCAACAATCTCCCACTTATACTCAAAATATTCTATGAGTATATCAGTGTTTATTTAATCCACTATTACTCACAAAACTACTTTATAACCAAATATCTGACTCCTATCTTTCTCGAAATCTGAATCGGTATACCCTATAGGAAACGAATCTGAGGCCTTGTAAATTAACATATACTCCTTAGTCCTTCTCAGGTACTTGAGTATAGTTTTTACTGCACTCCAATGTTCCTGACCTGGGTTCGACTGATATCTACTAACCATGCCTATAGCAAAGCAGATGTCAGGCCTCGTACATAACATAGCATACATTAAGCTTCCACATGCCGAAGCATAAGGAACTGCTTTCATGCTCTCTATATCCTTAGGTGTCGAAGGACACTGCTCCTTGGATAGAGCCACTCCATGCTTAAAAGGTAGAAAACCTTTCTTGGAGTTCTGCATGTTAAAACGAGCTAATACTTCATCAATGTAGGGCTCTTGAGATAAAGCCAACATCCTTTTCTTGCGATCCCTTATTACTTTGATCCCAAGGATGTATGCCGCTTCATCTAAGTCCTTCATTTCAAATTGTTTGAACAACCATGCCTTTACTGATGACAACATCTTAACATTGTTTCCAATGAGTAAAATGTCATCTATACTTATTGATCAAAACTTATTAGTGCCCTTGATATTTATACACATCTATACTTGCTGAGCACTGTTGGCTCACTCTTGCATTGTTGTTTTATTTTTCCAGTTTATAGAGACGAGATGAGTGGACCTTGTGGTCAGATGAGTAGTCTTGTTCCTACAGCGAGAGGTGGTGTTCAAGTTGTTGACTTGGTCGGGTAGTGACTCGAGCTTTGTCAGAGGTTGGTTAATTAGTTCAACAGATGGACTTAGCTGTTAGTTATTTGTAAAACCATTTTATTCGGAGTTTGGATTGTATTAATGTAATTCAATAGTTTTTTTCATACCATAACCTGTATGTGATCTTGGATCAGGGGTATTTTATTATTATATTATGTTTATATCCAGGTATGTATTGTGTGGATTGTGGTTAGTGGCCCCAAATCTGTACCCCGGATTATGGGATGCCACAGTTGATACCAACTTGTAGCATCCCAGAATCCGGGGTATAGATATGGGGCCACTAACTATAAACAATATTATACATCCAAATTAATTCACCAAACCATTTTAAAAACTAAATAATATTATAAAGATAATATTACAAAAGATTTTATGATTTTTAATTCCTCCGATAATTTTATAAAATTTACAGAGGATAAAAAATGCATGATTTAAATATATTTAAATCCTCAAAATAAAAAAAAAATACACCAATCTTCACAGCTTACCCAAATCATCAAATAATCACATAAACAGCATCTCACACACATTTCACTATTACAACAATATTCACATAATATAATTTATAATAAATAAATATTATTAAAAAATCAAAATTTTCTAGGTCGTTATATCCTTCCCCCCTTAATAGGATTCTGTCCTCAGAATCAATCTTAAGGACACGAGTAACAATTCTCGTTAAACATCTTACTTCCACTTCCCAGGTTGCACTTTCAACTCTAGGATTCCATCACAATTCTCATACTTTTATAAGCTCATTCCATGAGCCTTCAATTCCCGTAATAACCTTAAGCTTTGGTTTTCGAATCTCTAACGTTCATCACACGTGAACGAATAACTTTCCGCGAAAATCAATATGTCTTTTCCGCATAATGAACTATACTCTGCGTCAAAACTATATTACCGCGCCAACCCCTCGCAATAATACGACCGTGCAATTTGCCTCAATTTATAACGACCTACACTTGGTATAGTTTCCCACGCTTTACTTATAACCACACGATTTCAAATAGAATTTCGAGAAAAGAATCTCAAGAAATCCTCCGATCGCTTCCAATCCACTTTTCAAGTACTGTGTTAATCGAGAAGGGAATAATTAAAAAGTTTCTTTCTGTCTTTGGTCCCATATTTTTACTGAGTACCCAATCGAGAATCTTAATATCATTTCGTCCATTCTCAGTCGCATCCTTGCAATCGAATTTTTATAACTAACCACACACGTCTTCAGATGGCATAATTCAATTAACAACTCGATTTTTCACTTTTATAAAATACTTCAGTTTGCTAA
Organism: Saposhnikovia divaricata; assembly: GCA_036435485.1. Lineage (NCBI taxonomy): Eukaryota > Viridiplantae > Streptophyta > Magnoliopsida > Apiales > Apiaceae > Saposhnikovia > Saposhnikovia divaricata. The sequence continues at coordinate 40,646,857 of CM071601.1, read as the reverse complement.
GTCTTTTGAAGTATAGCCTTGATCATTTACAGCTCTTGATAACTAACATACTCGTCACCTTGACTGTGACTTCACTCAAAACAAGAACAAGATTGAAATATCTAATTTATTATTAATTTCCCGAGGTCACAACTTCACTCGATACTATTCACGAAACAGTTCTTCATAATTTCCAACAAGCTCCTTCCACTTAACATGCATCATCACTTATTTACGCCTCCTAAAACGAACCTTCCTCAGATAAAATTTTGAGAAAAAGAATATCAAGAAATCCTCAATCATTCTTACTCCTCTTTCACGTGCAATATTACTTGAGAAGGGAATAATCGAAAAACTTCTATCCATCCTTCATCTCATCGTTTTACTGAGTAACCGTTTCGAACTGCTGACCATTTTCCTTAAATCATATATATCTTATTCATAATACACCATCTCACGTCCTCTGAAATCAACTTTCGAATCACCACTCTGCATACTTGACGAGTCTTCGAATTTGATTCTACACATTACATTTCAACATTTAACACTACTCACATTAACCACAAAATCATGACTTTCGAAATTCACATTAAGATCCTCGTGCCAAATTTTCTTCCTTTTCATGGAAACTCTAAAATCGCTCTCGATTGATTTGCTTAATCGCTCAGACCTCTATGTCTACCTTCCAATCTCAAAACATCGCCTTTATCTTCCTCACAATTCAAGATCTCATTTTCTTGTCCTCGCAATTTGCTTGTGCTTCGTTTATGGGGAATAAATCCAATCCTAAGTTATATTTAACTCCTTTTTTTTTATAGTCATCACCATCCACTTCCTGTCAACTTCCTTCATGATCGTATTAAAATTTTCAAGTTCTTAATAATCACAAAGACAGTCTTGTCACTCTCTTCAAAACTTCCACCAAGATTAATATGATACTATTTTCGACGAAATTCCCATCTTTCCAAGCTCATCACTTATAGCTTTAACTTAAGACACTGCTACTTGTCACCACACTGCCTTTCTGGTTACAGCCACAACTTCCCACATTTATCTTAATAAAATCTCTAGGGATTCTACTCCCGAAATCTTATTTTCTGATCATGGGATCTCGTTAATTTCTGCTAATTCTCATTCTATAGGCAACTATGGTGCCCTTTCTCTTCTAACTCCACATCGTCGGGATTCCACATTCTTTTCTTCATTAAATTTTATACGTCCGCTATTTACTCACTTCTGGAAACTTTCTGGTTTCTCTGCCTTCCTCCTTATTGACATTTTATTCCATCTTGGTCAACTTTCCACCATCCTTGATAATCATGACTTTATTAAAATTGGCCCGCATAAGTTATTTTCTTCATACAGTCACCTTAATCCTTACCCGTCTCTCTGTCTTAATTCTTCTTGATAATTCTTACAAACCTTTTTGTTCCGCTTCACTCTGATTTATCCAAGTTAGCCTTCTTGATTCTAAAATCTTATGTTTAACGACGGATTCGAAACATTCCAAATTTTATGACATTCCATTTACTACCTCTGCCATACAAAAGATGTTTACAAATAATCTTCCTTCAGCATTGTACAACTTATATCCAATATCTCCATTTCCATTCTCTTTTCGCCTTTTAACAATATTTATAACCACGGGCTCTTATTCACTGCCCTTTTTCCTTTATCCATCTCTCATTAGCCTCCATTCTTGTTCATGATTTCTCGAACCAGTATTTATTCCAGTTTGACATGACATATCTGTCTTAATCACCAATTTCTTAAACTCGTATAACCACTTCTTCGTCAGTGCATTTGCAGTTTCTATCATTTAAGACGTTGTCACGCCCATCTTCGCATTTCTTCATCATTAAGAAGTTTTGAAAACATCGAATTTCTGACAAAGGAAGTCAATAAAATGAATGGCATCAAGTATGAATATACACTGAGTTTATTTGATAAAGCTTTTATAAAGGAGTTTAACTGAGAGATCAATATGATCTTTTGAACTATTATCAGGTTGTATTTGTCACTTGGTTAACCACCACAGTACATAAAGATGGCCAGTCCTTAGTACTTTCGTGACAAACACAATCAGTGGCGTCCCACTGGACTTCTATCACAAAGACAAGAAATATAAAAAATAAATACGCATCCACCACTTATCTCTACTAACAACTCAATTCCTCTTCATTGTCATCATTCTTACTCCCTTTCACGTAAAGTGTTACAAGATAAGGGAATAACCGAAAACTCTTATCCATCCTCAATCCTATTGTTTTACTGAGAACTCTCTTCTGATCAAGAAAGAAAAATAACTATTTCTGATATCCAAAATTTCAAAATTAATTATCATGAAAATTATCACGATCAACCCCAACTTACGGTTTAAACACTTCCACTCGTAAATACCAACAGATACCTTTTTAAGGCAACACACAACCTCAATTTTATAAAAAATATCACAGTGATCCCTAAAAATCTCTTTCCATCTAATTAAAAGATTTTGATAATTTTCAGAATTTCCTTATTAATCTCACAAAACTTCCGACCTTTACTGGCATTGATTTCTTTTCATCCAAAATTTATATCAAAATTCTTATGCACAATCTTCCTCTTATTAAAATTTCTTTCATTATTTTCAAATGATCTGCATACTCTTCACCAATCTTCAGATATCTTGAAATATCATTTATAACCATAATTAAAATTTCATCCAAATACTCCTTGATATCTTATTCATTGTAACTATAAAGCGATAAGTATTCTCGTCCAACCAACAACCAACCATCATTACTAACAACTCATCGTGTCCATATCGACTCAAAATGTTGTCTCAATAATATATTAAAATTTCTATTTTCCAATGATCCTATAGTCTCATGGATCAACTTTAGGCAAAACATACACCTTCCAACGGGGCATCCAACTTTGGTAAAACTTCTCATTACTACCTGTCCACTTATTCTACTCTTAAAGATTAATGAATAACTTCAAACTACCCTTCTTCCTTCTCACGAGCAGTATTGGTGCATCCTTCTAAGATACATCGAGTATTACTACTCCTTCTCTTGCGAAATCCCTTTAAATAAATCACTAGCTCCAACGTTTCCATTAATGTCATATGATATTGAATTCCTTGAAACTAATTCCATGTTTGGAAATAAATAACAAACAAGCTCTACATCTTTGTCTTGTGACAATCCTGGTAATCCATCAAAATATACGCTAAAAATTATTAACCGCTGAAATTCGTTCTGATTAATATCCCTCTGTGCAAAACAACTTCATAATCTCGGTACATAATCTCTTAGTCTGTGTGATCGTTACAACTCCTTTGTCTGCTTCCGACTTCGAAACATAACTTATATATCTCTTGAGAATCACAATATCACTTTCTTGCCCTCACAATCTGCTGGTACTTTGTAGTTTAGCTAATCCACTGAATCACACTTAACTCTTTTCGTTGTCATCACATTCAAATTCTTAATAACGTCATTCCTAGTCATATTGAATTTCTAGCTTCCTAGTGATTTATATAAAATGATTCTTTTACTCTCATCATAGGATCCATTGAGACTGATATGAGACAATCTCTGGAGATTACGTCAGCGCAATCTCGATACATTTCCTCAAATTCTATCTTTCAACCATGAGGTCTTGTTAATCTCTGCTAATTCTCATCCTGTGGGCAACTACTGTGCCCCCACTCTCTCAACTCGAAATCTTCTGAATTCTACATTCTTCTCTTTAACTAAATCACATTTCTTTTAAATGATTCTGTAAATTCCATGGTTCTTTGTTTTTCTCTTCTTATTATCTCGCTCCATTTTGGACAACTCCCTTCGATTCTTAATAATCACGACTCTTTAAATTAGGTCCACACATAACTCCAACACAACCATCTTACTTCTTATCCAAAGTTTCAATTCCTCTTACTAAATCTTACAAACAAATCTGCCTGCTTCACTTTGCTTATCTAAAATTATCCCTCTTCGATTCTCAAATCTTATACCCAACAATAGGTTTCAAAATATTCCTAATCTTATGATATATCATTTACTACCTCTGAAATTAAACAGATGTCCCAAAACAACCTCTCATCTTCACAACTATAGCAAACCAAACATCTCCATCCTCATACTCCCTCCAACCTCTAATAAAATCCATCATCACGTGCCCTTGTGTCTGGCTCTTTATTTTTTATTCAACCCTCAATACTCTCAGATCTTGTACAAGTATTATCAATCCAATAAGTATTCCACTTTGATATGTCACCTCTGTTCTAACACCACTTCTCAACTTGGTCAACCAATTCTTCGATAACTCAATTGCAATTTCAAAAATTTATAATGTCGTCACGTCCATCTTTGCAGCTCTTCATCGCTGGTAATACAGAAATCATTAGGGTTTTTGATAAAAGAGATTTTGTTGAATGAATTGATATCAAGCATGAATATACACTGGGCTTGTTCGATAAAACTTTTCGTAAAAGAGTTTAACCGAGAGATCAATATGATCTTTGAACTATTTTCAGGTTGCATTTGTCAATTAGGTCAACCGCCACAGTACAAAAAGATGGCCAGTCTTTTGTACTTTCATGACAAACACAATCAGTGGCGTCCCACTGGACTTCTATCACAAAGATAAGATGTCCCTGAATCCCCTATCTGCATAGGTTGTTCATCTCAGCTGTAATAGAGAAAATCGACATTCATAAAAATGAAAGGAATTCAAGAGTTTCAAAATCTTTATGTAAAATTAGATCAAGTGCCCTCTGGAAAATTTTTAGATATTTCTAAATGAACGAGACTGAATTCGAATAAAGTTGACATATAAAGCTCGTCATCGATTGATAAATAGAAGACTTTCCAATAAATGCATCAACAATTGATCAAGAAAACATTTAAGAAATTCCTAATTATCCATAACCTCACTCTTGTCGACTAAGCACTAATATACTTAGCTGCCAAAACCGGCCTGACAATAATGAGTTGAATAAATAAGAAGATCTCAATTCATTCTCGATTTTGGACCGTCACTGCGCAACGAATGCCTCAGCAACGATACCAACCGGGAATTAATTTATGACAATTCAAAAGAAGAGTAAGAAATTTCTTTAAGCAATAAATTTGAACGAATCAACGATTAAGGGTGCACAGTCACGCTTAACTTCCAATTCTTGCTGATAATCACTTCCCACTTCACATTCTTAACTTTCTCGTACCATCTCCGTATCGTTCACATCGAAACCAATATCGTAGAAAGTTCTAGATTCTACGCAAAAAATCTCGAGATAACGTCCCCCGGAATGATGGCTCCAGCTGCCCACTTAGCTTATGCCGCTTCGGGTTCGCTGTTTCGCTTATAGCCCGATCCTTAAACGATTCGAACTTGCACGGTGGCATTATTGCGATGGATTGGCTTGGTAATATAAGTTTTGACGTGGGGTATAGTTCATTATACGAAAAGGTCATATTGATTTCGAAAATAAGATATTCGGCTACGTGTGATAAACGTTTAGAGTTAATAAGATTCAGAAACCTAAGCTTAAGGTATTTCGGAAATTGACGGCTCATAGAATGAGCTTATAAATTTATGAGGTGGTATGATGGAATCCTAGAGGTTGAAAGATACAACCTGGGAAGCGGAAGCAAGATAATTGAGAAGTATTGTGGCATATGTCCTTAATATTGATTCTGAGGACAGAATACTATTAAGGGGGGAAGGATATAACGTCCTAGAAAATTTCGAATTTAAAATTATTTATTTAATATAAATTATGAATTATATTATGTGAATATTGTTGTAAAGGTGAAATGTATGTGAGATGGTGTTTATGTGATTATATGATGATATGGGTAAGCTGTCAAGGTTTGTGTAATTTTATTTTTATTTTTGAGGATTTAAATATATTTAAATCATGTATTTTAATCCTCTATCAATGTTATAAAATTATCGGAGGGATTAAAAATAAAAATTTTTTTTAAATATTTCCTTTATATAAAAATATTTCCTTTATATATTTATTGAGTTTAAAATTTTTTGGGTGAATTAAATTGGGTGTTGTGGTATTTTAAAATGATTGTAAGAGTTTTATTGTATTTAAAGGATCAAAATTTGTAAAATTCATATTTAATTCATTTTTGATCCGAAAAATATGGGTCTGCTCGTAATTTTATATTCTTTATTTTAAAAATGAAAAGTGTAATTTTCCGTAGGTTTTATTCAGTTGTTATTTATAGAAGTCGGTTATTAGTATATAATTGGGCCGAAAAGAGAGTAAAGTGGAAATAAGAGGAATTGGGCCAAGCCCAATATAACACAAAACATACACACGCAGAAAAGAAAACGGGGAGAGAGAAAGTGAGATTGGGGGAAATTAGAAATTACGGTTTGAAGAATTGGGGGTTGATTGATTGAAAGGAATTGGGTAAGTGTATATGTATATATATACATACGTGTATGTATGTAATTATGTGCGGTGCATGTTTTGTGTGGGTGAGTCGTGCAGTGTGTATTGGGGGAGATTGAAATCGGAAAGGTATAATATTTTTATTCATTTATTTATTTATTTTCATTTTTGATGTAATTGTTTAATTCTCGTATTAGATAAAATTATTCGATTATGGTAATTTAATTAGATTTAAATAGTGAGTTCAAAATGTTAATTGTCATAATTAGATTGATATTGTAAAGTATGAATATTGTTGAGTTTTCGAATTTAATTCGGAGAGTATGGTTGACTATTATTGTTAGTTGCTAGTTATAATTATTGAATTAATTGTGGATTCGATAGTATGTTGGGATTAAATGCGAGTTCGATGAAATATTCGGGTTTAATGATTGATAATTGTTAATTGTAATTGTCAATTGCTAAGTGTCAATTGTTATTGTCACATAACGTGTAGTTATGTGGGTCGACTAAATTGTAAGCGTATATGTGCTAAATGCCGTAAGTCAAGTTAGAGTAATTGTTGAGTATCATGATGTCAACTACTTGGTATTGGTTTGTAAGTGGTTAATTGGTTATAAGTTGATCATTATATGTGTTATAAGTTATTTATCAAAGATTAATTGTTAGATTCATTCTATTATGTGTTTATCTGCGAGGAGTTGCAACGAGATCACAAGTCTTAAGTGTCAATATTTACGGACTTGTGTAATTCTCTTCAACTAGTTCCTCGGGCTTACGAATATCCATGATCAACTATCACGAGTATAATTAATATACTTGAGTGATGTGATCATTGATATAGCGTAAGTAATAGTTAATGCTAGGGGTTGTTCCCTAGGGCTTACGAATATCAATGATTGATTGTCACGTGTATCATTAAAATGCGTGAGTGATACGATCATTGATGTAGCGTAAGTAGTAGTTAATGCTAATATAAGTTATTATGTGTTTACTGCATGTCGAGGCAGAATTTTCTTATGTGCTATGTGCCGCATGTCTGGGCGGGTACTTTCTTATATGTTTATTTTATGTTGCTGCAATTGAAGCAACTTGATATTTCCTTGGTTGGTTGAATTGAAAAACAGGGGAATAGTCCTATTTACGAATACTTCATGTCGAAATTTTCTATAAATCCCCTGCAAATCTATTTAAAAGTCCATTTAATTTATTTGATTGATGATTTGAAAGTATATGGTGATTTTCGAGAGTCGAGGTAAATATTATAGTTGATGTGAATTGCTGTGAAGTGGTTGCCTAGATGATATCTAAGTATCGAGTAACCATGTGTGTTAAGTATTTATGTGAAGTGAATATTTAACTTAGTGGTTGTCTTGAAACCATATTATGAATGTGATTAAGTATGTTTGTATATGTTATATAAGTAAGCGTTATTGGACGCGTATGGGTAGAGTAGGGCAAAACAATAAGATTTTGCTTAGTTGGATACTAAAATAGTATTTGACCTTGAAAAGGTTCGAATAGGAAACCTAGCCAAGGATAGTGCGAGTGAACTAATGTGGAAACTGGTAAAGTGCAAAGGATGAAAGTGGGACCGAGTGAGAAGCCACATGAAAATGAAAGAGACTGACGAGAAGATAAGTTGAGTATCGATGTGGAATCAGGAACTCCATGAATCGAGGCAAGTGTTTTTGCTAATCACTTATTGTTCAAGTGATGCAATTTAATTTACTTGTAGTATGTGATGATTTGGCCAAGTATAGATGGCAGTTGACACATATATTTTTTTTTCATATAGTGTGATGCTGTTTACCTCCCCTACCGAAATTCAAATATCCGATTTACAAAGATTTTACAAATAACCTTTCTCGCTCATTATCCTATCCCTGGAATGTCATTTCTTATATTTCTTCAATTTTCGTTGAAATTGTTTAAGAATTCCCTAAATAAAGGAAATTCAAGATTTTAAACACTTATGAAAACCTGCTAGCGAAACTTTTGATTCTAGCATATTTTCACCAATGGACCTCCATTTAGAAAATGTTTTCTTTAAAAATGTTCTGAACTTTTCCATATTGGAATCGTTTTACAAACAAATATGAAAGCTATTTTATTTGCTTATGGCAACTCAAACTTTTCAATGTGTCTAGTGTTTGACCATATCTTCGCTTTAACTTAGAGTTTTGATGGTTGAAAATATTATTGCAATGTATATCTTTTATATGCTCAAGTGAAATCTTTCTCTAGATAAGTTGTTAACGTCATAACAGTTTTATTCTGAGAATGGTTGTAAATTTATAATTCGATAGTTTGTTTCATACCATAACCTGTATGCGATCTTGGTTAAGGGGTTTTTATTGTTTTCTATTACCATATAATGTTTATAATCAGAGTTGTAAGAAATTGATGGTGATTAATGGCCCCAAATCTGTACCCCAGAGGGTTAAAACCGAGAATGAATTGAGATCTTCTTAATTATTCAAACTCATTATTGTCATGCCGGTTCTGGCAGCTAAAGCCTATGAGTGCTTAGCCGACATGAGTGAGACCTTGGATAATTGAGATTTTCTTAAATCTTCATTTTAATCTATTCATATCTATTCTGTTTGTTCAAACTTTACAGCGTAATTTCATAAATTGATAATCCTTGAAATAAGTGGTTATAGCTTGTACATTACTAAAAAAAAAACTATTGTTAAACTTCAAATCACTTCATTCCTTAATTTCCTTATAATTGTTGTCAAATTTCTAGAATCTAAATAATTGCTCAGTTATTTAATTTATCATGTTCTTTATTGATATATGATTATGTTGTGCTGAACTGTACCGTGCTTAGTTAAATCTTATTGCTTTGTTGTCTATGATTCCTTATATCAATTGCTTCCCTGAGTTTAAATTTTTTATTGCTGCTCATTAAAATGGCTTAATTAATTAAAGATGTTTTTAAAATTCCTTATACTTGGCTGATCTGTTATCAGTGAGTATAAAGGACTTAAAAATGAAATGATTTAAATTATGAATAAACAGTTATAAATTGTAAAAGCGTAAGAGGCTAGGGTGGTCCTAGTCCAGCATTTTTATTTAGCGTAAGAGGCTAGGGTGGTCCTAGTCCAGCATTAAAGGCCAATGTGTTGCCTAATTGGGAACCCAATTTCAAAGGTAGGGGGACTTTACATGGCTGATCACCCGTATTGTCCGTAATCAAGATAATAATACAAACAACTTAAATGTCTTAAAAAGGTTTTATGAAAAGTATGTTTGAATGATGGAATGGTTTTAAAGAAAAAAATGTTTTAATAAGATATATATGTTTCAAGGTAAATGGTCATTAGTTTCAAAATTGTGGATATCAGAGTTAGTCGTTTTCTATCTTGATTAAAATTTGGAAACTCAATAAACCAATGAGATTAAGGATGGATAGAAGTTTCCTAGTTATTCCCTTCACGAGTAACATTGTACGTTGAAAGTGGAGTAAGAATAATTGGGGGATTTCTTGATATTCTTTTTCTCAAAGTTTTATCTGAGACAGTGGTGGTTTGTAGTAAATAGAAAAGTTTTACCTTATGATTTAAATTGAATGATCTCTTGAGATAAAGTATTCATTGATATTGTTCATCAATGAATTATCGTAAGACCGTTGTTTCACTATATTATTAACTTGCTGAGCGTTCTTTGGCTCACTCTTGCTTTGTTTTACCTAACTCTTTGCAGTTAGGATTAAGGATGATCTACTACATTTATCCCTGCGAATGAGAGCGATGAGGCATTTTATACAGGATAGATTTCGGAGCTAGAGCGGGTAAGCACAGATTGGGATTGCGCTACAAATTAGATGGTATAGTAATTTTGTATTCGGAGCAGAAATAGAAGTTGTAATAATTTGTATAGTGTAGACTCTTGTTTCATACCATAACCTGGAATCGATCCTCGATGAGGAATCATTGGTGTATTAAGTTTTAATTGTATTTGTTAAATTGGAATTTGGTTGGGTTGAAATACAGGTGGATAATCCGATTTACGAATTTTTCATGCCGAATTTTTCTAAAATTCCCATGTATCAAAGTTTATTTTATTATAAAAAAAGTATATTTTCAGTATTGGGAAGTCGGGACGTTACAAGTTGGTATCAGAGCGACAGGTTATGGTCACTGAAACAAGTTAGGATAATTAGGTGTAAGTTCTTAGGTGAGATGATAGGTGGAACGATTTAGGATAAGATTCGCCTTAGGATATTAGGAAGACTGCTGCGACGTTATTTTGTATTTCGACGTATGACGCGAGCAGAAATTCGATTCATCCGGAGACTCAATTCTGGACGAGGCAGATAATTCGGAACAAAATACGCTAAATAGATGACCAGAGCTATCAGTTTAGAAGACCTTACGTGCAGACTTTCGTGTACCTTCTAGAGTTTCTTTTGCGACTTTAGTTACCCTGCGAGCGATATAGAAAGTGGGAAAGGATTATTAACAAGATGTGAAATGCAATTACTAGCATGGATTGGAGGAATGGCGTGGTTATTCATTTCTAGCCGTTGATTTCATTTAATTTATTGATTAAGGAGATTTAACCTTTCTTTCTGTTTCTTCTTATTTTTATAATACCCCATTACCTTTGATAATCAACTATATTTCAATTGATGACGAATTTTTCAGATTCATTTAAACACATTCCTATTTTTCATAGATACCTCTATTTTCCAGGGGATCACTTGATTCAACACGACACGTATAAATTATTGAGACCCTTCAATTCTTTCTATTTTCCCTGAATATTTGCTATTCTTTACTCAACATTATATATATATATATATATATATAAACTTTTCAAATTTTTTCTTTCTATTTTTCCTTAAACACTTTGTTTTCTTCATTCAACTGGGATGAACAACCCTATGTATATAGGGGATTCAGGGATACCCTATCTTTGTGATAGAGGGTTGGTGGGACGCCACTGATTGTGTTTGTCGTGAAAGTACAGAAGGCTGGCCCCTTTCTTGTGCTACGGCGGTTGACCTAAGTGACAAATGCAACCTGAAACTAGTTCAATGATCATATTGATCTCTCAGTTAAATTCTCTTATAAATTATTATCAAACAAAACTCATCTTGTACTCATATATGTTAACGCCTGTCTATTCTATTGATCCCTTTTGTTATAAATCCTTGTGATTTCTAAAAGTTATCAATGATTGTGGTGTAAGCTACATTTATGTCGAATGAAAATTTGGATGAGCGGGTTTGAGAATTGAGGTTAAAGTAAGTATGGACAAGGAGCAGATGACAAGGACACGACATTATTAATTTTGTTAAGGTCAAAAATCGAATAATAATAATGGATATAGTTGATATGTGATAGTTATGTTGAGCATAGATTTAAGATCAGAAGACATCATGAGATATTTGAGGATATAAAAAGGACATGCATATGATTATTAAGTATGAGCTTTGCAATTGGAAGAACTATAATTTTCAGGATATGACGAAAGGATCGAGATGAATGCCGTGACGACGAAGCAGTAATGAATCGGGAAAGGACTAAGACGCTAGTGAAGATCGAAAAATTTGACGGACCGGCTAGGAATTATCAAAAGTTGTCAAAGATATTACCAAGATAGCTACAATAGTAGACAAGCCTACCAATCAGGAAACGAAGGGATAAAAGTGGACAAAGCTTTCAGGAGTCAAGGAAGAGATTGAAAACCGTCCCAATGTTAGTGCAACCGAATGAACAAGGAAAGATTGAAAATACCCCAGGAATAGTTTGAATTGCTAATTGGATATATATGTTTTAAAAAAAAAAAAAATGGTGCCTCTATAAAACAATGGGATTAAGAATAGATAGAAGTTTCCTAATTATTCCCTCATCGAGTAACATTGTACGTTGAAAGGGGAGTAAGAATGATTAGGGGATTTCTTGATATTCTTTCTCTCAAAGTTTTATCTGGGGTAATCTGAATTATGAGTAGGAACGTGGGAGTGGTATCAATTGTTCAAGTCGCGTGGATTTTGTTTTAAAGATTTAATTATTTACCTGTTTACTGCAAGTCAAGGAAGATTCTTCGTTTATATGTTAGCTACAAGTCAAGGCGGGTTTTGTTTTAGTATTGTATATGAATGAATCGTTTATGAATGAATGGATTAGTAAGTGAGGTATTAGTCTATTATACGAATAGGTCATGTTCGATTTTCGATAGAAAAAGGATCGTCACGAAAGATTGATAAGAATTAGCAATGCATGTGAACCAAAGGTTTAAGTTATGTTGGAATTTGAAGGCCTACATGATGAGCCTATCGATGTGAATTGAATTACAAGGTATTCTAGAATGAAAGAAATGATTTAGAAAACTGAAAGAGAAATGTTTGAGTAATACCGTCATTGCGTTTTCTTAAGATTGATTCTGAGGATAGAATCCTATTAAGGGGGGAAGGATATAACGCTTTAGAAAATGTCATAATTATTATTATTAATATTTAACTGTTTAATATTAAATGTGGATTATAAGGTGTAAATTTTTTTTATTAAGATTAAATATATATGTGACATCATGTTTACGTGCTTATATGATGATGTAAATGTGAAATATGGGTCCGTAGAATTTTATTTGAAATTTTGACGATTTAAATCTATTTAAATCATGCATTATTGATCTTCGAAAATTCTTTATAAAATTATCGGAGTATGTAATAATCATGAAATCTTTTGTAATATTATCTTTGTATAATTATTTAGTTTTTAAAGTTATTGGGTGAATTATATTGGGTGTTTATGAATTTTAAAATGATTTTAAGAATTTTATTGTATTTAAAGGATCTTATCCTGTAAAATTCATATTTAATTCATTTTTTTATCCTAAAAGTATTTTAAAAATAAGGGGATGTTTGTAATTTCATAAAATTTATTTTAGAAATTTTAAATTTACTTTTCCACATATTTTCCATTTAATTTCGATTCTTACAAAAGATTTAAATTGATTTTCAGCATGTGAAATATCCATTTTGCCCTTGGGCCTTTAAAACCCATTTCTCCTATTTTCTTCTCCAGTATTGCTCTCGGTTGTTCGGGATTGTTCCTGAGGATTCTTTATTTTTCCCCTTTACTCTCTTATCTCTAATTTCTTTCAAGTCTCTCTCCCTCTCTCCTGATTTCTCTCAATCTCGCTATTATCTCTCTCCCGAAGCCTCTCAAACTCTCCTCATCTCTCCCTCTCTTTAATCTCTCCTCTCCTCTCCACTCTACTGATTATGAAGTGTGTGTGCGTGTGTGATGTTGTGGTGTGTGCGTTACGATTCGTGTATGTATGTGTGGACGGCTGGTGTTTAAATGTGTGGTAAGTTTGTTGTGATTCCTTGGAAAACGCCCCCGTACACCTTTTTTTTTCTTCCCTGTACATGTGTGATTACGTGCCTGGTATTAGTGTTACGAGATTTGGATACATAGGTGTTGTGCGGGTTTGTATTGCTGGGTATACAGTAAAAGTCGAATGGGGTTGTTGAATTTCCTTATTGTTGAACTAATCAATTCGTTATTGATGATGTGATTACTGTGGAAATGTTCGTGATTTGAAAATTGGTAGAGTTTCGTGATTGGAAACTCGACACGGGGTACCTCCGAAACTTTGCCCACCGACGGTGAACTACGGTGAGCCGGTGAAAAGGCTATGATGAATCCCTGAGCCGAAATTAATTTTATAAATTATATGATATTTTTTTTCGTGTTTGTAATTTCCAATTTCCGAAAATTATTTATTCGATTAGTTGTATTTTATATTTCGAAATGTGATGATTGTTAGTGTACCCGTACAAAGGAGGTGCTGCCCGAATTTTTTTTTAAAAAAAATTATATATTTTCTAAAAATATTATGAACATTTTTTTCGGGTATAATGAATATATTACTAATGGAACAGTATTCGAATAATATGCATTGTTAAGTGTTAATTATCATGTTTAGATAATTGATTTGTAATTTATATGTTATAAGTAAATTGATAATTATAATTGTTCAATTATTAAGGATATTAATTTGATTTTAAGGGTAAAGGAGTTATATGTGTACATTTTGACAGGATCGAGATATACGTACATTATGTATCAAGTTTATGGATTGTCAGAGATGTACTAAATGAGGTACATTAGAATGAATTGAGATGATTGTGTATTGTATTGAAGCAAAGGATATTTGGTTGTTGATTTGGGTAATAGTATTTATCACGGGTTAAGTCATATTTTAGAGGAGGTGTTCTCCAATTTTCGTTAGAATTATTTTGTAAATTGTATAGTAAATTGATAACGATTATTTGTAAATAGATATGATGTACGTGTTAAAGAGGTATAAGTGTAAGATAATACTTTGTGCTAAGTGTTATGTGAATTATGTGATTATATATTACTGTTTTGAAAATGTGATTAATACGTGTTGTATGTGCTAAGTGGTAAAACGTATTAGGACGTGTTCGGATAGAACAGAGTTAGCCGGTTACAGTTATAAGGTTACTGAAGTAGTACTTTACCTGTATATAGGTACGAATAGGAGGCCAGCTAAGAGCCAGTGCACGTGTAGATGGAATTTCGAGGAAGGAGATGATTATCGAAGTTGACGAGTGTGATCGTGTAGAAGCTGACAAGTAATAGAGGAAGGAAGGATATGCGATCGAATAAGGGCCACTGTATAAAGAAGTGGAGACTGATGTAAAGTGAGTAAAGAAGTGAGTTGTTGAAATTGGAAACTTCGTGTATTGAGGCAAGTTTACTATACCTCACTTATTGTTCAAGTGATGTGAAACCTTCTGATTTATTTATTTGTTCTTTCGATATCCCTTCTTGCAAAGCGATTATACTCTTCATTTTTTTTTCTGAATAACGTGAACCTATTTTGTTAATTATACGATATTTCTTTCAAACCATGTTTGCTAGTGCCCATACCCTTTATTTTATTTTATTTTCAGTGACATTCTTCTTCTATTAATTTACAAACACTCATTCTCAAATTATTCTGTCGTTGTTTATTTTCCCCACCTATCATTCAGGTGTTGCTTTATTTTAAAATTAATTTATTTCAATATTCCTTATCTTTATTAATATTTTTCAAAGAGCATTTTTCTTTAAATTATTGTAAACTAATTCGAGGTTTATACTGTTGTTGAGGCATGTGTTACTCAGTGACAGTTAAAATCGAGAATGAATTGAGATCTTCTTAATTATTCAAACTCATTATTGTCATGCCGGTTCTGGCAGCTAAAGCCTATGAGTGCTTAGCCGACATGAGTGAGACCTTGGATAATTGAGAATTTCTTAAATCTTCATTTTAATCTATTCAAATCTATTCTGTTTGTTCAAACTTTACATCGTAATTTCATAAATTGATAATCCTTGAAATAAGTGGTTATAGCTTGTACATTACTAAAAAAAAAACTATTGTTGAACTTCAGATCACTTCATTCCTTAATTTCCTTATAATTGTTGTCAAATTTCTAGAATCTAAATAATTGCTCAGTTATTTAATTTATCATGTTCTTTGTTGATATATGATTCTGTTGTGCTGAACTATACCGTGCTTAGTTAAATCTTATTGCTTTGTTGTCTATGATTCCTTATATCAATTGCTTCCCTGAGTTTAAATTTTTTATTGCTGCTCATTAAAATGGCTTAATTAATTAAAGATGTTTTTAAAATTCCTTATACTTGGTTGATCTGTTATCAGTGAGTATAAAGGACTTAAAAATGAAATGATTTAAATTATGAATAAACAGTTATAAATTGTAAAAGCGTAAGAGGCTAGGGTGGTCCTAGTCCAGCACTTTTATTTAGCGTAAGAGGCTAGGGTGGTCCTAGTCCAGCATTAAAGGCCAATGTGTTGCCTAATTGGGAACCCAATTTCAAAGGAAGGGGGACTTTACGTGGCGGATCACCCGTATTGTCCGTAATCAGGATAATAATACAAACAACTTAAATGTCTTAAAAAGGTTTTATGAAAAGTATGTTTGAATGATGGAATGGTTTTAAAGAAAAAAATGTTTTGATAAGATATATATGTTTCAAGGTAAATGGTCATTAGTTTCGAAATTGTGGATATCAGAGTTAGTCGTTTTCTATCTTGATTAAAATTTTGAAACTCAATAAAACAATGAGATTAAGGATGGATAGAAGTTTCCTAGTTATTCCCTTCACGAGTAACATTGTACGTTGAAAGTGGAGTAAGAATAATTGGGGGATTTCTTGATATTCTTTTTCTCAAAGTTTTATCTGAGACAGTGGTGGTTTGTAGTAAATAGAAAAGTTTTACCTTATGATTTAAATTGAATGATCTCTTGAGATAAAGTATTCATTGATATTGTTCATCAATGAATTATCGTAAGACCATTGTTTCACTATATTATTAACTTGCTGAGCGTTCTTTGGTTCACTCTTGCTTTATTTTACCTAACTCTTTGCAGTTAGGATTAAAGATGATCTACTACATTTATCCCTGCGAATGAGAGCGATGAGGCATTTTATACAGGATAGATTTCGGAGCTAGAGTGGGTAAGCACAGATTGGGATTGCGCTACAAATTAGATGGTATAGTAATTTTGTATTCGAAGCAGAAATAGAAGTTGTAATAATTTGTATAGTGTAGACTCTTGTTTCATACCATAACCTGGAATCGATCCTCGATGAGGAATCATTGGTGTATTAAGTTTTAATTGTATTTGTTAAATTGGAATTTGGTTGGGTTGAAATAAAGGTGGATAATCCGATTTACGAATTTTTCATGCCGAATTTTTCTAAAATTCCCATGTATCAAAGTTTATTTTATTATAAAAAAAGTATATTTTCAGTATTGGGAAGTCGGGGCGTTACAAGTAGCAACTGTGACATCCCATAATCCGGGGTACAGATTTGGGGCCACTAACCATAATCCATACAATGCATACCTGGATATAAACATAATATAATAATAAAATACCCTTGATCCAAGATCACACACAGGTTATGGTATGAAACGAACTATTGAATTACATTAATACAATCCAAACTCCGAATAAAGTTGTTACACACATTGCTAACAACTAATTCCATATGTTGAACTAGTTAACCAACCTCTGACAAAGCTCAAGTTACTACCCGACCAAGTCAATAACTCGAACATCACCTCTCGCTGTAGGAATAAGACTACTCATCTGACCACCAGGTCCACTCATCTCGTCTCTATAAACTGGAGAAATAAAACAACAATGCAAGAGTGAGCCAACAATGCTCAGCAAGTATAAATGTGTATAAATACCAAGAACAGTAATAAGTTCTGATCAACAAGAACAAACATCATAGGCTTCAAAGGAATCAGACTTTAATGAATTCAAACTCAATGTATAGATTAGAATTGGATTTTTTTATATATTTAAAAAAAATAGTGGAGTTAGGCGGCTGATTAGACCTGCACTAACCCCGGACAATGCACACAGCAAAGTCCCTCCTCTAAATGGATCCACGGCACATATTGGCCTCAATTTTGACCATTAAACTGGTCTCCCCGAAGGGACTCCTCCGACCATAATATGGTCTCCCCGAAGGGACATCTGAAAACATTCCAATTCTATATCCAACGCACTAGGTATCGGAACAATCGACAACCCTTGCCAACCAACTAACTGGAAACTCACGTTCCAAAACAACAACTCATAATCCAAGGGTCAATGAAGGATTCACGATCAACAGATGTCGACAAGTTCGACATGATAATTGGGTAATAATTAAGAATTCGTGAACTCAAAAGGGATATCGACAAGTACGATACAATAAATGGGGTGATAATTGAGTTAGAAAGAATAATAATAAATGTCGACGAGATCAACAATAAATGCGTGACATCATAATAAGAATCATTAAAATAATTTCACTTGAACAAGAAGTGAAGGGAGACACTTGCCTGGTAAACCAGCTTAACCGTCTAATTATTCGACCGTCTCACTTAGTCACCGACTTCCATACGTCTCATCTACTTGATTCTATAATCCTTATCTCACATCAATATCTCTGACTGACCTTTTTCTACTTTAAACACCTCTCGCAAAATACTGGATTCAACAGAGCATTTAAACATATAATCAACAGCTAATCACTTTTACGGCTTACTAACACGTATTGCACGTAATCACATAACACTCAGTCATTTAATCCACATCAGACAGACCATACTACTCCCATTTTTCATTTAATCAATTTCAGGAATTTTTGAGACTTGCTACCAGTCAATACACATAGCTCACATAGCATTTAAGCAGGTAAGTTCCACAAAACAGTACATAATACTCACTTTCATAATTAACTGATCTCAAGATATATTTTTAAACCAATCCTTGATTTTGGTTTTTGAATAAAACCCAACTCATAATATTTGAAAATATTTTTAAAACATTTTCTGGATTTTAAAACAATTTTGCACTATTTTTAAATCATTTAAAACTGAAAACAGATTAATTAAGAATTAAATAACTCTAATTAAATTAATTAAAATCAACTAATGACTAATTAATAAAATTATTCAATAAACGATTACATTTATCAAATAATTAAATTAATTAAATTATTATTTGAAATTAATTAACACTATTAGAAGTATTTAATCCTTAATTATGTTTTAATTAAAGATAAACAGAAGTCGATTTTCAAAATTAAATAATCACATAAATACTTTCAGAAGTAATCTTAATTTAGAAGTAAGATTTTGGAACTGAAAATTAATTTCTGAATTTTATAAATAAAATTCAAATTTTTATATAAAATATTTAAAGTAAAACAATTTGAAAAAAAAGTAGAAATGAATTACCCAAAGTAAAAAGGTAATTCTTTTTGTTAAAATAAAAGGTAAAAGGTTAAAAACACTTTGCCTTTTACCCTAACTACTGCAAACAGATCAAACCCCTCTTTTCATGAACATCGCCGGAAAACAAGAACAAGGCCACCGGTTTCTGGATTTTCCAGATTCCGACCGCCGGCCCAAAATTCGGCCACCTCCCCAATTACTCATTTTAACTGGTTTTTTGTAGGTTTCGACAGCAAGGACTCGTTCCTCATCAACTGGGCATCTCAAAACACACTACAAACACACCAAACAACTGTAATCGACCATAAACGAAACAATCCGGCGAAGCACCGCCGTTAACTCCGGCGAAAACTCGTTTGCCTTCATTTCTGAATCAAACTCAGAGTTTTAGATGTCAAAACGAAGCTGATAACATGTACAATCTAACCATGGAACCAGTTTATACAGACAAGCAGCAGAATTCATGAACGAATTAATTTTATAATCGGTTAAAACTCAAAGATCGAATTTGACAATCCTGAAAAGCAACGATGTAATCGAACATATAAACATGCTCCTAAGGACCCCTAGAAGCTATATGAATCATCAAAATGAACGAACAATCAACCAAATGGAAATCCCCAAATTCATACTCAAGAACCCTAGAATTTCGAATCAACCATATTAGGAAAAGACTGATGCAATTGAGCACATATTTAGACCCCTTACACTCATACGAAGCTATAGAAATCATCAAAACACATGAACGAAGCTTGAATCAAAAAGCCCCAAATTCATACATGAACCCTAATTCGACAGAAAATTTGAAAAATTCATAGAAATTCAGAAACTTACCCCACATGAATTTTGATGATAGATTATGAAACTAGAGTTTGAGAGCTTCGATTTGAGTATTTGTGCGTCAAAAACGGAATCCAAGAACGCTTCCAAAAGTTTGATCGATCTTCAAGAACACCATAATTTTAATAATTAATAAGATTTTTTTTTAAATGTATTTCTTGGATTTTGATTGGCTAGTTGGAATGATTCTGATTGGCTGTGAAAAGATAAGGTTGAGATTGGTCAAAGAAATCATCACGATTTATATTTTTGTTCCCGAAATGTTCGGAACCCTAATTAACGTTTAATCGGTCCCGAAAGTACCCATTAAATCAATTACGAGCCAGATACGAACGAAAATATTTCGACGAAAAAAAATAACGAATTTGATACAGAATATTTATAAAGCTTGTAAGACGAATAAAATACCAGTTTCGAATATTTTAAGATTTTATTTGACGAATATTGAAACGGAAATGATTTTAAATCAAAAGCCCAGGGATTTAAAAAAAACAGGGTTTAATTGAGAAAGATGAACTGAACTGCGCGTTTTTCGAAAAAGTTATAGATAATCATCCTGGAGTTCAATACAATCATTAAACACGTATAGGGTCCTATACAATCATTCTCGATCCCTTTTATTCATATATAATGATACCATCTCCTATTGGCGATTTAATTATCCGCTAAACCGAACCAAAATATTCATATAAATTCCAAATAGGCTAAAATAAATTATAATAAAATATTCTCACCTTGACTCGTCAAATTAGAATAAAATAATTCAAAATATTTTTATTCCAATTTATAAAAAAAATAATTATATGAATTTAATATTTTCGGTTCTTACAGTCTTCCCCCCTAAACAGGATTCTGTCCTCAGAATACCAACTGTGGCATCCCATAATCCGGGGTACAAATTTGGGGCCACTAACCACAATCCACACAATACATACCTGGATATAAACATAATATAATAATAAAATACCCCTGATCCAAGATCACATACAGGTTATGGTATGAAACAAACTATTGAATTACATTAATACAATCCAAACTCCGAATAAAATGGTTTTACAATCCTTATCTCACATCAATACCTCTGACTGACCTTTTTCTACTTTAAACATCTCTCGCAGACACACTGGATTCAAATAGAGTATTTAAATACTCAGTCAAACAATTAATCACTTTTATGACTCATCAACACATTTTGCACGTAAATCACGTAACACTTAGTCATTTAAATCACATCAAATAGACCACACCAATCACATTTAACAATTAATCAACTTTAGAAATATTCTTAGAACAACCCTCGACTCTCGTTTTAACATAAAACTGGACTTCGAATATCTTTAAAACATTTTAAAATTATTTTCTGGGTTTATTGAACCTCAGATATAGCTTTAAAACAACACACAAGCTTGGTTTTGAAATACAACTCGACTCTAAATATTTTTGAATACTCGCAAATCATTTCTAAATTTTTTTAGAAATGTTCCTACTATTTTTAAATCAATTAAGATCATAAAATGGGTTAATTAAGGATTAAATAACCTTAATTAAATTAATTAAAATTAACCAATAACCAATTAATAAAATTATTCAATAAATAATTACATTTATCGAATAATTAAATTAAATAAATAATTATTTGAAATTAATTAAGGTAATTAACAGCATTTAACTCTTAATCAATTTGAATTAAAGTAAATAAGTAAATGGTTTTTGAAATTAAATAATTAAATAAATAATCCAAGAATAATTCTGAATTTCCAATAATATTATTCCTAAAATTAATTTCTGAATTTTAAAAGAAAAATTCAGATTGTTATTTAAAATCCTCAAATTACAAACAATTTTTAAAGTAAAGTAAAATACTTTAATTAATTAATGTAAAACAGTAAAAAGTAAGTAAAAGTTATTGTTTACCATCTCCCCCCCCTTTTACTGTTCCTCGCCGCCGACGGAGGAATTATATTCCGGGGACCTCTTCCCCCACGATTTTCGGGCCAAAACACGGCAACCACACACGCAAAACGATCTCCCACATCTGGGCAAAAACAACACAGCCACAACCAAACCAGCTGGAATAGCCAAATCCGTAAATTTTCCGGCGAACTCGACATGGAATCCGGCGAACAATGGGTTTTACGAATTTCTAAATTATTTACAGTGTTCTTGGTCTCAAAACGAAGTTCACAACTCCTACAATCTACTCACAACATCAATTCAGGTGGACAATCTTTTGATAATATCAAACGGACGATTTTAAAGACGAAGCAAAGCACTTAACTCGTTTTAGTCAAAACTGAAACAAACACATCAATTAAAGACATGAATTGATTTCAAATGACCTCAGGAAGCTATACAAATCATCAAAACTAACTAACAATCACTCAAATAAAAATCCCCAAATTCTTGGCTATGAACCCTAGAAGTTCGAATTGTGCGATCTAGAAATAGGATGACGAAATTAAACATATAATTGAGTCCCTAGAACCCATACAAAGCTTTACCAACCAACAAAATCATTGAACAATTAAAGAATCAAAAACCCCCAATTTTGGGTATGAACCCTAGTTCGAAATTTTACCAGAAAAATCACATAAATTCGAGGAATTACCTCACATGAAACCTGGTTGAGGATTAGGAAAGAAGATGTGGAGAGCTTCGATTCGACTACTTGAACTCCAAAATCCGATATCGAATTCACCTTCAAATTAGCTTTGATCTTGAAGAACACTAATGAAAATATAAATTGTGAAAATAATTTTTAATTCTTGAATGATTATTCCTTGATTTTGATTGGTCCTGTGCTAGGAATCTGATTGGCTGAAAAGTAGCATCTGGATTAGTCCAGATAAGTTACGAAAAATTATTTTGTTCCCGAAATGTTCGGAACCCTAATTAACTTTTAATCGGTCCCGAAGTACCAATTTAACCACTTACGAATCCAACTCGAACGAAAATATTTTGACGAAAAATAACGAATTGATTACTGAAATTTCTTAAGACTCGTAAAACGAATATATACGATTTTGGCAAAATTTTGAGATTTATCTGACGAATACAGATACTTGAAACACGTATTTTATTCATTTTATAAATTTTATACATCTTCCGTACTTGATTCGTTATTTTTCGCAAAAATATTTCCCTTCTTACCGGATCCATAATTGATTTAATTGGTACTCTTGGGACCAATTAAAAGTTAATTAGGGTTCCGAGCGTTTTGGGGACAAATTCAGAGTACGTGATATTTTTACCACATAGGTGTTATCCAATCAGACTTCTCAAACAAACAACCAATCAGAAGCTTATCTGGCAAACCAATCAAAAATCAAAAAAAAGAATTATCAAAAATCATATTTTTTTTAAAATCGTTCTTGAGGATCGAAGTCATTTTTGAAGGCGTTATCGATGTCCAATTTTGGAGTTCAAATATTCAAAACGAAGCTCTCAGTTTCAAGATTCATAATCTGCAACCAGTTTTTGTGAAGGGTAAATTTCTGATTTTCTATGATTTTTCTTGTTAATCTGCGTTTTAAAAATATTAGGGTTCTTGGTTTGAAATTAGGGCTTTCTTATTTCGTGATTTTCCAGTGATTTTGAAGGTTCCATTAGCTTCCTAGGGTTGCATATGGTCGATTTATGTGTTCAATTGATACGTTTATTTTCGTTTTTGTGTAAAACGAGTTATTGATTTTTTCAAAAATAATTTCGATTGTTTCGTGATTTTGAGCAATTGTTCAGTTGTTTGGTTGTTATAAATTGATTGGTCATGTTCCCAACATCGTTTTGAGCTATAAATCTTGAAGTTTCGTTCAGTATTAAGCAAAAACGTAAGTTGGCCGGAGTTCATGTCGAGCTCGCCGGAAAATGGAGTGGTTTGGTTTGTTTTGGATCGTTTTGTTAGTTGTTTGTGCTGATTAACTTGTGGAAAATGTAACAAAGTGAAATCGCTGCAGAAACCGTGGAAAAACGAGTGTTTGCGTGTGTGATTCGGGGTCGCCGGAAAACGACCGTCGGCGGGAATCTGCAAAGAGGGAGGGGGTGTTCTTCGACATTCATAAATTTTCCTTTTTTATTTCTTATTTTGGTAACTGATTTGATCCACATTGGTAACATGTGGTAAAAACAAAACGTTTTAAGCCCCTTTACTGTTTTACCGTGATAGACCTTTTAGAAAATTACTTTTACCTTTTAAAAAGGTAATTTAATTATATCTTTTTTACCAAATTATTTTTTTTTTACTCTAAAGGTTTGATTTAAAAATCTGAATTTTATTTTCAAAATTCAGAAATTATTTTCAGAATATTATCTAAAAAAAAACATTCAGATTATTTTGAATTATTTCTTTGTTTATTTAATTTCAAAAGTCATTTACTTATTTGTTTTAATTCAAAAATAATTAAGAATTAAGTACTTTTAATTATGTTAATTAATTTCAAATAATAATTTAGTTAATTTAATTATTTGATAAATGTAATCATTTATTGAATAATTTTATTAATTAGTTATTAGTTGATTTTAATTACTTTAATTAGAGTTATTTAATTCTTAATTAATCTCTTTTCGGTTTTAAATGTTTTAAAAATAGTAGAAAATTGTTTAAAATTCCAGAAAATGTTTAAAAATATTTTCAAATATTCTGAGTTGGGTTTTATTCAAAAACCAAGATCGAGGATTGTTTTAAAAATATATCTTGAGATCAGTTAATTATGAAAGTGAGTGTTATGTGCTGTTTTGTGGCATTTACCTACTTAAATGCTATGTGAGCTATGTATGTTGACCAGTAGCGAGTCTTAAATATTTCTGAAGTTGATTAAGTGTGAAATGCGAATAGCATGGTTGGTTCGATATGGATTAAATGACTAAGTATTATGTGATGACGTGTATTATGTGATAGTGAGTAGTAAAAGGGGTTAGTTGTTTGATTGAGTGTTAAAATGCTCTGTTTGAATCTAGTATCCTTGCGAGAAGTGTTTAAAGAAGACAAAGGTCAGTCAGAAGTATTGGTGTGAGATAAGGACTGTAGAATCGAGTGGACGGGACGTATGAAAGTCAGTAGTTGAGTGAGACGTTCAGACAGTTACACGGATTGAGCTATGATTACCAGGCAAGTATTTTCCCTTCACTTCTTGTTCAAGTGAAATTTACTTTTAATTATTTCTGATTATGACGTCACCCCTTTTATTGTCGATCTCATCGATATTATTGTTATTGTTGTTCATTTAATTGTTACCCCATTTATTGTCAATCTCATCGACATTTATTCTTATTGTTGGTTATTCAGTTATCACCACAATTACTATATCGATCTTGTTGATATCTAAGATAGAACTGTTGATTCCTTTATTCGACCAGTTGAGTTCTTGTTCTGGAACGCGAGTGTTCCAGATTGTTTGATTTTCAGAGGTTGTCGATTGTTCCGACACCTAGTGCGTTGGATATAGAATTGGAATGTTTTCGGATGTCCCTTCGGGGAGACCAAATTGTGGTCAACGGATGTCCCTTCGGGGAGACCATATAATGGTCAACGGATGTCCCTTCGGGGAGACCAGTTTAATGGTCAGAAGTTGAGGCTAATGTGTGCCGTGGATCCATTTAGAGGGACTTTGCTGTGTGTAGTGTCCGGGGTTAGTGCGGGTCTGATCAGCCGCCTAACTCCACTATTTTTTTTTAAAAAATATATAAAAATCCAATTCTAATCTATACATTGAGGTTGAGTTGCTTTAAAGCCTGATTACTTTGAAGCCTATGATGTTTATTCTTGTTGATAAGAACTCATTACTGTTCTTGATATTTAACACATTTATACTTGCTGAGCACTGTTGGCTCACTCTTGCAATGTTGTTTAATTTCTCCAGTTTATAAAGACGAGATGAGTGGACCTTGTGGTCAGATGAGTAGTTTTATTCCTACAGCGAGAGGTGATGTTCGAGCTGTTGACTTGGTCGGGTAGTGACTTGAGCTGTGTCAGAGGTTGGTTAACTAGTTCAACAGATGGACTTAGTTTGTTAGAAATTTGTATAACAATTTTATTCGGAGATTAGATTGTAATAATGTAATTTAATAGCTTGTTTCATACCATAACCTGTATGCGATCTTGGTTAAGGGGTTTTCTTTTATTCTATTATGCTTATATCCAGGTAGATATTATTTTGTTTGTGGTTAGTGGCCCCAAATCTGTACCCCGGATTATGGGATGTCACAGAAATGCGCTAACTTGCTGCGAGTGGTGTACGTCGTGAAAAAAAAAACTAAATTTTCATTGAGACTTCCTCAGTAGAAGGGGTTAGTGAGATTCGATGAACAGGATGGTCGAATGTAAAAATTCCTTAGATCTTTTGAGAAGTTGAAGAGAGTTGGGTGGGTTGTCTATGAGTTAGCTTATGCCTCATATGTAGCCTACCTACAATGTGATTCGGGTAGTGATGTTTAAGAATTATCGTTTTGATTTTATTGTGCTATAGATTGTGACAGGTAAAAAGTCTGAGATAGGGTGTGGAGAAGTAAGTTAAAACTGTGCTGTCAGTAAGAGCGTGGTGAAAGAGTCCCGGAAAGGGAGAGTTTTGGGGAACTTAAGAGTGAGATGTCAGTAGAGTCTATCCACCCGTTTGTCTGACTTGATTCTGAGGACAGAATCCTATTTAAGGGGGAAGACTGTAAGAACCGAGAATATTAAATTCATATGATTACTATTTTTGATAATTAGGAATAAAAATATTTTAAATTATTTTAATTCATGTTTGACGAGTCAAGGTGTTAAATGTTGATTGGTATTGGGGGATATTTGTTATTATGTGATCAAGGTGAAAATAGTTTTATTATAATTTATTTTAGCTTATTTTGAATTTATAAAAATATTTTGATTCGGTTTAGCGGGTAATCATATCGCGAATATGAGATGATATCGTTTTGTTGGAAATTATGAAGAATTGTTTCGTGAATAGTATCGAGTGAAGTTGTGACCTCGGGAAATTAATAATAAATTGATATTTCAATCTTGTTCTTGTTTTGAGTGAAGTCACAGTCAAGGTGACGAGTATGTTAGTTATCAAGAGCTTTAAATGATCAAGGCTATACTTCAAAAGACTTAGCAAACCGAAGTATTTTATAAAAGTGAAAAATCGAGTTGTTAATTGAATTATGCCATCTGAAGACGTGTGTTGTTAGTTATAAAAATTCGATTGAAAGGATGCGACTGGGAATGGACGAAATGATATTAAGATTCTCGATTGGGTACTCGGTAAAAATATGGGACCAAAGATAGAAAGAAACTTTTTAATTATTCCCTTCTCGATTAACACAGTACTTGAAAAGTGGATTGGAAGCAATCAGAGGATTTCTTGAGATTCTTTTCTCGAAATTCTATTTGAAATCGTGTGGTTATAAGTAAAGCGTGGGAAACTATACCAAGTGTAGGTCGTTATAAATTGAGGCAAATTGCACGGTTGTATTATTGCGAGGGGTTGGCGCGGTAATATAGTTTTGACGCAGAGTATAGTTCATTATGCAGAAAAAAAAACATATTGATTTTCATGGAAAGTTATTCGTTCACGTGTGATGAACGTTAGAGATTCGAAAACCAAAGCTTAAGGTTATTACGGGAATTGAAGGCTCATGGAATGAGCTTATAAAAGTATGAGAGGTTGTGATGGAATCCTAGAGTTGAAAGTGCAACCTGGGAAATGGAAGTAAGATGTTTAACGAGAATTGTTACTCGTGTCCTTAAGATTGATTCTGACGACAGAATCCTTTTAAGGGGGAAAGGATATAACGACCTAGAAAATTTCGATTTTTAATAATATTTCTTTATTATAAATTATAAATTATATTATGTGAATATTGTTGTAAAGGTGAAATGTGTGTGATATGCTGTTTATGTGATTATTTGATGATTTGGGTAAGCTGTGAAGATTGGTGTATTTTTATTTTTATTTTTGAGGATTTTAATATATTTAAATCATGCATTTTTGATCCTCTGTAAATTTTATAAAATTATCGGAGGAATTAAAAATCATGAAATCTTTTGTATTATTATCTTTATATATTTATTTAGTTTTTAAAATCGTTGGGTGAATTAATTTTGGTGTTTTAGTATTTTAAAACGATTTTAAGAGTTTTAATTTTATGTAAAGGATCAAAACTTGTAAAATTCATATTTAATTCATTTTTGATCCGAAAAATATTTTAAAAATATGTGTGTGCTCGTAATTTTATACTCTTTATTTTAAAAATTAAAAGTTTAATTTTTTCAATTTTCTATTTAATTTCGATTTGTAAAAGTCGTGTATTTGTTTTAAAGCACGAATAAGTGGTGTTTTAATTGGGCTCGAAAAGAATTGTAGTAGTAATATGAGGTAATTGGGCTAAGCCCAATAAGGGAGAACGCAAAACACAACCCACGTAGACAGCAAACACAGAACATTCGAGAGAAATAAAAACGGGGAGAGAGAAATTAGATTGGGGAAGAAATTGGGGGAGGGATTGATTGGGGGTTGGATATATATATATATATATTCGTGTGTGTATGTGTAGGTTGAGGAGGGATGTTGCTGTGTTGCAAGAGGAAGGCGGGGACAGTGATGGCGTCGGCACGGCAGCCGGCGAGCGTACGGTGGCCGGTGACGATGGCGGCAGCGCGGTAGCAGTGGCACAGAGGGGGAAAACAGTGGTGTTGTGGTTGGTGTTTATTGATGAAAGAGAGAGGGAGGGAGAGAGAGCGAGAGAGAGAGAGAGAGAGAGAGAGAGAGAGAGAGAGAGAGAGAGAGAGAGAGAGAGAGAGAGAGAGAGAGAGAGAGAGAGAGAGATTTTGGGGAGAAATTGGAATCGGAAGGTATATCTTTAATCATTTATTTAATTAATTTTTTGATGTAAATATTTAATTTTCCTTTTAATTGTAAATTGCGATTTAAGTATTTAATTGTTGTAATTTAATTAGTTTAAATTGCAAGTTAGATATGTTGATTTTCGTAAATAGATTGTAATTGTTAAATATGATTGAGGGGTTAAATTGCAAGATTATGTGTTAATTTTCATAGTTGGATTAATTGTAAATTATGAATATTGTTTTAATTCCGTGGTTTAATTCGAAAAGTTTATAGTTGCTAATTATAATTGTGGATATCATTGGGAATCCGATTATATGCTTTTGTGATTTCGGTGGTTAATTTTTATTATCGTGTAATAATTAGAATTGTAATTCCGTAAGATATGTAGAGTTTATGCGATTTTACAAATTGTAAAATGTTTATATGTTAGATGGTATAAATTGAGTCATAGTATTTGACGGTGTTACTTTGTATAATTGGTTATATGCTAAATGCCATAAGCTGAGTTATAAGTAATTGTGGAATGTATAATTGTAAATTACTTCTTGTTGGTTTATATGGATTAAATGATGTGGTTGAGTCATTATAATTGATAAATGCTAAGTGTAAATAGAAGGGTGGGCTAAATTGTAAAGGTCTATGTGCTAAATGTTATAGGTCGAGTTATAGTATTTGTCGGATATTATGCTTGTCGAGTACTTGGTAGTAAATTATATGTGGTGGTGAGCTATTTGTATGGTTTTAAAATGTGATTTATATCAAAGATTAATTGTTAGATTTATTTGATTATGTGATTATCTGCGAGGAGTTGCAATGAGATCACAAGTCTTAAATGTCAATATTTAAAGACTTGTGTAATTCTCTTCAACTAGTTCCTCGGGCTTACGAATATCCTTGATTAGCTATCACGAGTATAATTAATATACTTGAGTGGTGTGATCATTGATATAGCGTAAGTAATAGTTAGTGCTAGGGGTTGTTCCCTAGGGCTTACGAACATCAATGGTTGATTGTCACGTGTATCAATAAATGCGTGAGAAATACGATCATTGGTGTAGCGTAAGTAGTAGTGTAATGTAAATTTCTTATGTGCTAGTTGCCGCATGTTCGGGCGGGTACTTTTCATTAATTGTTTACTTTTATGTTGCTACAAGTTAAGGTAACTTTATTTTTGTTACTGCAGGGTTGAATTGTTTTTGATTGATATTGAGGGGCTGTGCCCATAGTCCGATAAACGAATACTTCATGCCAAAATTTTCTAAAAATCCCCTGTAAATCTATTTTTAAATATATTTAATCTACTTGATTTGATGATGTGAAAGTATATAATGAATTTGTTGTGAAGAGGTTGCCTAGACGATATCTAAGTAATAAGTGGTCAGCTATGTTAAGTGTTTATTTGACTTAGTTGGTTATACTAGCGCTATTTTGTGAATATGATGGTGTATGTTTATATATGTTATATGTGCAAGCATTATAGGACGCGCATGGGTAGAGTAGAGCAAATAATAAGATTTTTGTTTAGTTGGATACTAAAATGGCGTTTGACCTTGAAAAGGTTCGGATAGGAGACCTGGTCAAGAACATTGCGCGGGTAGACGGAAAAAGGAACAGAAGGACTAGTGTCAAAGTTGACGGATGTATAGACATGGAAGGTGGTGAGATATGAAGTAGAAATAAAGGTGGGACCAATTAAGAGACTAGCAAGTAAAGAATAGAGTTGGATGTAAAGTGAGTCATGGATCGATGTATACGATCGAGAACTTCGTATAACAAGGCAAGTGTTATTGCTATTCACTTATTGTTCAAGTGATGCAATTTAGTTATCTATCGTGCGAACTAATTTGGTCAAGTATAGTGGAGGATGACATATGAACTTCTTCAAATTAGCATGATGCTGTTTAATTTCCCTACCAATAATCCACATGTCGATTTTACAAAGAATCTTATAAATAATCCTTTTCACATTTTGACAAAGGAATGCCATTTCCTCTGTTTTCGTCAAATACTCTTAAGAATTTTCTAAACAAGGAAAACCAAGTTTTCTTAACTTTTATGAGAACCTGCTGGCAAAATTCCTGACTTAGCATATTTTCACCAATGGACCCCATTTAGAAAGACGTTTTCTTTCAAATTGATCTGAACCTTTCCATATTGAAACTGTTTTGGCAAATACTTATTTTAAGTTATTTTATCCGCTTCTGTAAGCTCAAAGTCTTAATTGTGTTTAAGTTTTATTAAAAGCCCCACACTTTACCATATCCTTACTTTAGTCTAGAATTTAAGTTGCTGAAATCTGATTGTAAATTATATCCTTATTCTTGCTCAAATGATATTTCTCTTTGCATAAGTTGCTGATGTTATAAATTCCAATTATTCATATTCATCCTGTTGGTATTTATTCGAATTGTCATTCTTTATATTTTCCACCCTACTTAGTACCGAACTTGTCGGTATTTACTTAAATCTTGATTATCTGGTTATTCCCTGTGTTGTATCGAACTTGTCGATACTAGACGATGATGTCGTTTCTTATTAACTTCTAATCTTGATTGTTATTCTAGACGTGAGGTTCCAGTGGTTGGATATCAGGGTTGTCGATTGTCCCGACACCTAATGTATTTGAATTAGAATTGGAAATGTTTTCAGATGTCCCTTCGGGGAGACCATATTATGGTCAGAGGAGTCCCTTCGGGGAGACCGGTTTAATGGTCAAAATTGAGGCCAATGTGTGCCTAACCTTGATGTTTTTTATAAATAAATAAAAAAAAAATTCCAATTCTAATCTATACTCTGAGACTGTGATGTCTAGTTCTTGACTCCTTGGAAGACAGATTTGATAATATTTTGATATCAGAACTTTCATCAGTTCTAGTTTCAGTTGCTCTTTATTGATGGTGAATTGTTGGCCCCCGTGGCAATCTAAAAAGTTGATCTCACTGATTCTTTCAAATAATGAGAAGAAATTCCTTTTATTTATCAGAATTGTCAACGGTTATTTTTAAAATTGTTATCACTATTGCACTTGCTCAGCATTGTTGGCTCACTCTTGCTTGTTTGTTTTCTTCAGCTAATAGAGGAGATTAGTGAACCTAGTAATGGTCAAGGGGTATTGCTTTCCAGCAGCGAGAGGTGACGATCGGGTTACGGATTTTCGTCGGTTAGTGGTTGGGAATTGGTCAAGGTTGGATATGTAGTTAGACAGTGATTTTTGTACATTCATATAAATTGTATAATATTCTTTTATTCTGAGACTGGGTTGTTATAATGATTTCGATAGTTGTTTCATACCATAACCTGTGTGCGATCTTGGTTAAGGGGTATTATTATTAAATGTTGTTTGTATTCAGAGATGTATAATATTGTTTATAGTTAGTGGCCCCATATCTGTACCCCGGATTTTGGGACTATTACAAGTTGGTATCGGGGTACAGATTTGGGGCCACTAACCACAAATAACACAACATTAACCTAGATATAAGCATATTATAATAAAAGAAAACCCCTTAACCAAGATCGCATACAGGTTATGGAATGAAACAAACTATTAAATTACATTAATACAACCCAACCTCAAAATGAAATCATTATACAAACTGCTAACGAACGAAGTCCATCTGTTGAACTAGTTAACCAACCTCTGACAAAGCTCAAGTCATTACCCGACCAAGTCAACAACTCGAACATCACCTCTCGCTGAAGGAACAAGACTACTCATCTGACCATAAAGTCCACTCATCTTCTCTCTATAAACTGAAGAAATAAGACAACAAAGCAAGAGTGAGCCAAAAGTGCTCAGCAAGTATAAATGTATGTAACAAAATCAAGAACAGATGTAAATTCTGATCAACAAGAGTAATCATCACAGGTTCCAAAGGAATCAGGCTTTAAAGCAATTCACACTTAATATATGGAATAGAATTGGATTTTTATATATTAAAAAAAATAGTGGAGTTAGGTGGTTGATCAGTCCCGCACTAACCCCGGACAATGCACACAGCAAAGTCCCTCCTCTAAATGGATCCACGGCACACATTGGCCTCAATTTTGACCATTAAACTGGTCTCCCCGAAGGGACTCCTTTGACCATAATATGGTCTCTCCGAAGGGACATCTGAAAATATTCCAATTCTATATGCAACGCACTAGGTGTCGGAACAATCGACAACCCTTGCCAACCAACTAACTGGAAACTCACGTTCCAAAACAACAACTCATAATCCAAGAGTCAATGAAGGATTCAAGATCAACAGGTGTCGACAAGTTCGACACAACAATTGGGTAATAAATGAAGAACAACAACCTCAAAAGGTATCAACAAGTTTGATAGAATACAAGGTGATAACCGAATAATCAAGATCTTCAATAAGTAGCGACGAGTTCGATAATAAATGGGGTGGCATCATAATCAAAAATAATTAAAAGTAAATTTCACTTGAACAAGAAGTGAAGAGAAGTACTTGCCTGATAACAACGCTAACCCGTCTACACTTGATCGTCTCACTCTACTTTAGCCTTCTCTTCAACCCTCATACTCGCCTCTAGACTTTTCTTCGTCCTTCTTACTCGGCTCTATAATAATTATAGCACATTAATACATCTAGCTGTCATAATTCGACTCTAAACACCTCCCATAATCACATCATATAACAAATAGAGCATTTAAGACTCACTAGCATTTATTCCACATAGCACGTAAGCAGGTAATTTTCACAAAACAGTTCAAATGACTCACTTTGGTGATTCACTAAACTCAAGAAATATTTTTAAAACAATCTTCGATCTTGGTTTTTGAATAAAACCCAACTCAAATATTTGAAAGTATTTTTAAAACCACTTCTGGATTTTTAAACAATTAAACACTATTTTAAAACATTTAAAACAGTAAACAGATTAATTAAGAATTAAATAACTCTAATTAATTCAATTAAAATCAACAAATAACTAATTAATAAAATTATTCAATAAATGATTACATTTATCAAATAATTAAATTAATTAAATTATTACTTGAAATTAATTAAATTAATTAAAGTAATTAACTCTTAATCATTTTTTATCTAAGAATAAATAAATAAATGATTTTCAAAATTAAACAAATTAATAAGTAATTCAGAAATAATTCTGAATTTTAAACAATGATTTTAGAAAATGATTTTCTGAATTTTATAAATAAACTTCAGCTTTTAAAATAAAGGTTTGAAGTAGAACAAATTACCTTTTAAAATAAATCTTTTTAAAATTAAAAAAAAAAGTCAAAAGGTTAAAACTATTTTACTTTTACTAACCCAGCTGATAAATGGATTAAAACCGGGTCAGAAAAACGGGTCAACGGGTCACAGAACGGGTTAATCAAGAACAACAAATCCGGCAAGATTCCGGCGGCCGGACATCGCCCCGGTGAGCCACGATTTGACATGAATCGGGCACAAAACTGATGCCCATACAACCTATAGCTACTGGGCACTCTGAAACACGACAAACACGGTCAAAAACCGATCAAAATG
The DNA here is from genome assembly GCA_036435485.1 of Saposhnikovia divaricata. Classification (NCBI taxonomy): domain Eukaryota; kingdom Viridiplantae; phylum Streptophyta; class Magnoliopsida; order Apiales; family Apiaceae; genus Saposhnikovia; species Saposhnikovia divaricata. Next base: position 40,612,505 of record CM071601.1, on the reverse strand, counting down.
ACCAAAAACGTTGAAAATCCGGCGAGCTCGAACGAACTTCCGGCCAACTTCGATTTTTTTCAAAATCCGAAACCAATCTCTGCGTTTTTGGTCTTAAATCAAAGCTCAGATCACAAAAAAGCTAACCATGGTCTTTAATTTCGTGAATAATCTCATAACAAGGCACAACGAACAAAACAAAAATGAACCAAAAACTCTTAATTCGAGGTGCACATATACGAACATAAGCACTGAAATTGATCATATAAATGGACTCCATATCATCATACAAAGCTATTGGAACCATCAAAACAAGTGAACGAAGTCTAATCCAAAAAGCCCCAAATTTGCACCAAGAACCCTAATAATTCGAATATGAAAATCGGGTGTTGTGGAATAAAAAGTAGGGTTATCAAATTGCGGCTAGGGTTCGTGAGCTTCGTGCTTTAATGGCTGCGCTTGCGTTATCGTGACCTAATTCGGGCCCTCACAAGATGCCTACGTATCTCAGAGTTGAGAATCAAGCCAAGACGTAGTTCTAGGTGATGGTGCCCTCGAGGCTACGGCGGCGAGAGCTCACCTAGGACGCAGTGGCTTGTATGTACTTATTCGAGGATTAAGCCATAAATGTGGTGGGTAACGTATGGAGCTGTGTCCAAAACGTAGTTCTGAGATGAGGGGTCTGGCCCTTTATATAGGCTGTAGGAGCCTTAGAATTATAGTAGGTTTTGGAGACTTGATGCATAAGTCACCGTATTTGAGGAAGGTTCTGACTCCTTTCTTTTAGGAATTAGTTTCCATGTCGAATTAGGTGCCTTGGAGGTTACACAATATCCTCGGGATATTCTAGGACGTTCGTTGATTCTAGAACGTTCCTTATTCACAGATCAGGCCCATGTTAGAAACAAGCTCATACCGGGCGTCCCCGGTTCGGGCTGTTCTTTGGGCCCAATCATTAATTACGAATTTAATGCCCAACTTAGGTTTCGGGCCTTAATAATGGGCCAATAAATGTAGCATTAATTATGTCTTTAGGGTTTATTTTTCACCCATATCATTTGCCCCCCAACTTCTGGGAAAACTTGTTTTCGTAGAAGTATAAGGTCACACTAGCCCTGCCTGGTTATCGTCTCATGGTGAAGTGTGGAGCGACCTACACATTCACAACGACTAAAATTCTTTTCCAAGTTAATACTTAAGAAAGTTAAACGTTCCTTGGCCTCTCGAATCTTTCTCATAAGATTTCTGGGCCTTTCGGGAATAGGATTTGTGCCGTTTTGAGCTCATAGACACTAATCCAAGTGCAATTCATGCATAGGATCCTTTATCATAAATTCATTAATGATTTATTTCCCTCAACTTATCTAAATTGGGGTTTGTATCAGGCGGTCGTTGCTCATAAGCCTTAATAAGGGCTAATTTTTGAGCAAAAGACGCTAATTCGGCCCTAATCGGGGCTAAACAACCCTAAACGGGGCTATAAAGGCCTTGATCGAGCCTAACTAGTTTATACTTAATGTAATTACTACTAGGATATCCACCCTTATGTTAGTGTAGGTGCCCTAGAGGCAATACATTGTTTCTTTTAATAAACCCTTATGTCATTTGATTATTCATTAAACGTATTTATTATGACTTTAATTACTGCGATATATTTGTTAGCATAATAAATGTCCTTAGAATCATGATACACATTGTATAGTTTAAGTACATGACTTGAACTTGAGATTATATAATATATCATATTCTTAAAGGTCCCTAGTCGAGTATTATTATTACAGGGCAATAATAATACGTAAATAGACTAGTATGTTGTTTGACTGATAACCACATCTCATTGGTTATAAGTATGGAGATACTAAAGTCAAAAACATAGGTACATGTAGGGGTACATGGTACTGGACAGACCCACAGTGAGATTCTTCATGTTTAATAAAGTCATAAGAAAGACTCACAGTGATAATGGTGTAATGGTCCTTTGACTTGAGTCATTATATTTCTATACGAGGATTAATATACTTTGACTACATTAAAAGTTACCTTTGACCGGGTGATGATAAAAGTGGACATTGGGTATATCATGAGTAGTATGAGAAATATGAATGATAGATAAAGGATTTAACCCTCCTAGAATTAGGAGAGATATTATTGGCCTCTTGATTGAGTGAGACTATAAAATGCATGGTCGTGCTCAAATAATGATTTGTTTTAATAGTCTACTCATGGATCAAGTAAACCCGGATTAAATGTTGAAGAGGATGACTAAACACATGCCTCGAGTTTAATCTATAATATTTGGTTAAAGGGATTATATTACACAGAAACATTAATCACAAAAGGTTTAAATTGGATCACCGATTATTATTATTACTTGGGTAGCAATGATGTATTACTAGATACCGCTCATTGTTTATAATTTTATTAGATATTAAAATTATTGCCAACGTAATAATAACCTATAGGGTCACACACTTAGAACGTCTTAAAAGGAGTTTTAGTTTAAATTAAGAATTTAAATTAAATCATTATTAAATTGAGAATTGGCTATTTAATTAATTGGACTGGTCCTAATTAATTATCTAAGCAAATTCAAATTTAATAAAGTAAGAACAGAATTGGATTTAAGGAAGTCCAATAATAAAATCAGAATAGGAATAGAATTGGGTTTAAGGAAGCTCAATTCGGTTTTTTGATTTTAGCCCATTATTTCTCTCGTATAAATACATAATGATGTATTACTTTAGGGTTAAGAGTCATTAAATCGTTTTTGACAAAACCTTAGCAGCTCCATCTTCGAGAGGCTAGAGAGAGAGAGAGAGAGAGAGAGAGAGGCTGTTCTTCGCGGGCTAGTACCTGGCTCCTCGGATCGTTGGACGGTCGGACGTTCGTGTGGATTACCTTAGAGACACGGATCTTGACGCAAGGACTGTGTGTGGTGATTACAAGCAAGGATCTCCGTTGAGTTCGTGAAACAAGATCTTAATAGGTATGATTCGTTATCTCCATAATCTGCCCGGAATTATACATGGATCCTGGTTTGGGTTTCGAAAATTTTGTTTTATTTACGTTTATCCGCTGCGTTTTATGCCTTGGAACCCAACAATGGCATCAGAGCTACGTGTATAAGGGGTTGATTTGGTTACGTGTTAACTGTATATGATGCGAATATGCATGTTTTGCGAATCTGCCATGTTTATGTTCTTGTATATGCTGTTTATAATATGTTATGATGCATATATATGGTTCTGTTATTATTTAAGATGATTGAGATGATCATATGATTATATAATCTGTATATATACTGATATATATATTTATATATGATTAATGTTTGTTCTTGATATGGGGATTGTATACGATACGATTTCTGTATACGCTGTGCAAATCTGGTGAAATCTGTCCAGTGTCCGATTTTCGCAAACGATATGTGTTTTCTGACTGGAAACGAGCGTCTGAACAAAACTGATAGAATAGCTATCACCGACTCGTCTGTAAGGCGTTTGACGCCGTTTATTGCATGAAAAAGACGATTTATTGTTTTCAGAATTTGATTCTGATTTTCAGATTTTTGCGGTATATGATTTCTTTGATTGGATCATCTGAAATATGATATGGTATAACATGATTATATAATATGACATATTATTTAATTGTTACTTGAGCATGGTGATGGTTATGGCCTTAAGACCCTTAGATTAATGGTTTTGGTTTTATAAATACGACTTGCATGTCATTTTCTTCATTCTTGTAATTGTTGAACCTCGAATGTAACTCGAGTTTTATCATGTAAGTACTTTAGTGTAGATTGTATTCAATTATTCAATGTAATGTAATTGAAGATTGAAGGATGGTCCAAGAGAAGGAGCAACCAAGAAGACAAGAAGAATGAAGACATGTAATTTGTATTTATGTTTATTCCACCATAGATTGACCTTGATCCTTTCATTAGCTTGAGAGGATCATATAGGATAAAGGCCATAACCAATCACGTTTACATACTGCACTTACTTTACATATGATGTATGAATGTATGTGTAGGATACATAGAGATGCATGCTTTAATTAGATTAATCATGTATGAATGAATGTATTAGATACATCACCCATGCCATGCCTGCTTAAACAAGATAAAATCTGTAACGATTCAAGATTTTAAAATTAACAAACGATCATGAGATTCTTGTGTTTATAAAATATGGATTTTAAAACACGGAATTAAATATGGATTTTTGATATCTAAAATTGGGATTTTCTGTCAAAAGCAGATATGCGTATTCGCAAGGTTAATGGGTATTAATTGTGACCATTGGGATCCTCCATCTCTTTATGATGTGATCATGATCGTCATAAATTCTTTAAACCCCTTAACAAAATATTAAGTTTTAATCAGATGCTTTCCAATGAATGAACACTCATCGAATCCTAGATCGACAAGGGGAATGACTGTCAGTGGCAGGGGACTCCTGTCTATCATGGTGAGATGCGACAAATATAAACGGTTATATTCGGCCGTTGTATCATTGGGTCTAACTTAACTGAGTCGTCATAATGAGGTGGAAATAAACAGTTATATTCAACTATTATGAACTTAGAAGCATAGAGTTTGGTTAAAAATCTATTAGATAGATAAGATCAATCGTTGTTCACCAAACTATCCAAGAATTTTATATGATATAATTGACAATTGTTGTCTACCTAAATAATCATGTTTTAAGGACTACCAGTGGTTGACTTAGGACATGATGAAATATGGATCTTGGCTCACTAGAAAGATTTATGGGATATGCTTTCCGAATTAATAGTAAGGGCTATTAATTTGATAAAAATAGTGGGAGATATATTATGAATATATCATAATCATTTGAACATAATTTATAACCAAGACAATCTAATGTTTATTTTGTGCATTTATCATTGTAGATACTAATGGCAAACAACACAAACACACTATCCGTACAATCAGTCCTTGAAAAGGACAAACTGACAGGAGGAAACAACTTCCTAGACTGGCAGAGGAATTTGAGGATTGTCCTCAGGCAGGAGCGTAAGCTTCATGTCATTGATATCCCTCCGCCAGGTCCTCTTCCTGAGAACGCTACTGTTGAGGAACGAGCGGCCCGCACAAGGGATGAGAATGATGCAAATGATGTTGCATGTCTCATGTTGGCAACTATGAGTGCTGAGCTTCAAAGATAGCATGTGCATATGGATGCATATACTATCAATGAGCACTTGCAAAGCATGTTTGCAAGCCAAACTTGTCAAGAAAGGTTCAACACGAGTAAGTCACTCTTTAATTGCAAACAAGGGGCAAGTGAACCAGTTGGCCCACATGTTTTGAAGATGATTGGTTACATTAATGTTTGTTCTTGATATGGGGATTGTATACGATACGATTTCTGTATACGCTGTGCAAATCTGGTGAAATCTGTCCAGTGTCCGATTTTCGCAAACGATATGTGTTTTCTGACTGGAAACGAGCGTCTGAACAAAACTGATAGAATAGCTATCACCGACTCGTCTGTAAGGCGTTTGACGCCGTTTATTGCATGAAAAAGACAATTTATTGTTTTCAGAATTTGATTCTGATTTTCAGATTTTTGCGGTATATGATTTCTTTGATTGGATCATCTGAAATATGATATGGTATAACATGATTATATAATATGACATATTATTTAATTGTTACTTGAGCATGGTGATGGTTTTGGCCTTAAGACCCTTAGATTAATGGTTTTGGTTTTATAAATACGACTTGCATGTCGTTTTCTTCATTCTTGTAATTGTTGAACCTCGAATGTAACTCGAGTTTTATCATGTAAGTACTTTAGTGTAGATTGTATTCAATTATTCAATGTAATGTAATTGAAGATTGAAGGATGGTCCAAGAGAAGGAGCAACCAAGAAGACAAGAAGAATGAAGACATGTAATTTGTATTTATGTTTATTCCACCATAGATTGACCTTGATCCTTTCATTAGCTTGAGAGGATCATATAGGATAAAGGCCATAACCAATCACGTTTACATACTGCACTTACTTTACATATGATGTATGAATGTATGTGTAGGATACATAGAGATGCATGCTTTAATTAGATTAATCATGTATGAATGAATGTATTAGATACATCACCCATGCCATGCCTGCTTAAACAAGATAAAATCTGTAACGATTCAAGATTTTAAAATTAACAAACGATCATGAGATTCTTGTGTTTATAAAATATGGATTTTAAAACACGGAATTAAATATGGATTTTTGATATCTAAAATTGGGATTTTCTGTCAAAAGCAGATATGCGTATTCGCAAGGTTAATGGGTATTAATTGTGACCATTGGGATCCTCCATCTCTTTATGATGTGATCATGATCGTCATAAATTCTTTAAACCCCTTAACAAAATATTAAGTTTTAATCAGATGCTTTCCAATGAATGAACACTCATCGAATCCTAGATCGACAAGGGGAATGACTGTCAGTGGCAGGGGACTCCTGTCTATCATGGTGAGATGCGACAAATATAAACGGTTATATTCGGCCGTTGTATCATTGGGTCTAACTTAACTGAGTCGTCATAATGAGGTGGAAATAAACAGTTATATTCAACTATTATGAACTTAGAAGCATAGAGTTTGGTTAAAAATCTATTAGATAGATAAGATCAATCGTTGTTCACCAAACTATCCAAGAATTTTATATGATATAATTGACAATTGTTGTCTACCTAAATAATCATGTTTTAAGGACTACCAGTGGTTGACTTAGGACATGATGAAATATGGATCTTGGCTCACTAGAAAGATTTATGGGATATGCTTTCCGAATTAATAGTAAGGGCTATTAATTTGATAAAAATAGTGGGAGATATATTATGAATATATCATAATCATTTGAACATAATTTATAACCAAGACAATCTAATGTTTATTTTGTGCATTTATCATTGTAGATACTAATGGCAAACAACACAAACACACTATCCGTACAATCAGTCCTTGAAAAGGACAAACTGACAGGAGGAAACAACTTCCTAGACTGGCAGAGGAATTTGAGGATTGTCCTCAGGCAGGAGCGTAAGCTTCATGTCATTGATATCCCTCCGCCAGGTCCTCTTCCTGAGAACGCTACTGTTGAGGAACGAGCGGCCCGCACAAGGGATGAGAATGATGCAAATGATGTTGCATGTCTCATGTTGGCAACTATGAGTGCTGAGCTTCAAAGATAGCATGTGCATATGGATGCATATACTATCAATGAGCACTTGCAAAGCATGTTTGCAAGCCAAACTTGTCAAGAAAGGTTCAACACGAGTAAGTCACTCTTTAATTGCAAACAAGGGGCAAGTGAACCAGTTGGCCCACATGTTTTGAAGATGATTGGTTACATTAATGTTTGTTCTTGATATGGGGATTGTATACGATACGATTTCTGTATACGCTGTGCAAATCTGGTGAAATCTGTCCAGTGTCCGATTTTCGCAAACGATATGTGTTTTCTGATTGGAAACGAGCGTCTGAACAAAACTGATAGAATAGCTATCACCGACTCGTCTGTAAGGCGTTTGACGCCGTTTATTGCATGAAAAAGACAATTTATTGTTTTCAGAATTTGATTCTGATTTTCAGATTTTTGCGGTATATGATTTCTTTGATTGGATCATCTGAAATATGATATGGTATAACATGATTATATAATATGACATATTATTTAATTGTTACTTGAGCATGGTGATGGTTTTGGCCTTAAGACCCTTAGATTAATGGTTTTGGTTTTATAAATACGACTTGCATGTCGTTTTCTTCATTCTTGTAATTGTTGAACCTCGAATGTAACTCGAGTTTTATCATGTAAGTACTTTAGTGTAGATTGTATTCAATTATTCAATGTAATGTAATTGAAGATTGAAGGATGGTCCAAGAGAAGGAGCAACCAAGAAGACAAGAAGAATGAAGACATGTAATTTGTATTTATGTTTATTCCACCATAGATTGACCTTGATCCTTTCATTAGCTTGAGAGGATCATATAGGATAAAGGCCATAACCAATCACGTTTACATACTGCACTTACTTTACATATGATGTATGAATGTATGTGTAGGATACATAGAGATGCATGCTTTAATTAGATTAATCATGTATGAATGAATGTATTAGATACATCACCCATGCCATGCCTGCTTAAACAAGATAAAATCTGTAACGATTCAAGATTTTAAAATTAACAAACGATCATGAGATTCTTGTGTTTATAAAATATGGATTTTAAAACACGGAATTAAATATGGATTTTTGATATCTAAAATTGGGATTTTCTGTCAAAAGCAGATATGCGTATTCGCAAGGTTAATGGGTATTAATTGTGACCATTGGGATCCTCCATCTCTTTATGATGTGATCATGATCGTCATAAATTCTTTAAACCCCTTAACAAAATATTAAGTTTTAATCAGATGCTTTCCAATGAATGAACACTCATCGAATCCTAGATCGACAAGGGGAATGACTGTCAGTGGCAGGGGACTCCTGTCTATCATGGTGAGATGCGACAAATATAAACGGTTATATTCGGCCGTTGTATCATTGGGTCTAACTTAACTGAGTCGTCATAATGAGGTGGAAATAAACAGTTATATTCAACTATTATGAACTTAGAAGCATAGAGTTTGGTTAAAAATCTATTAGATAGATAAGATCAATCGTTGTTCACCAAACTATCCAAGAATTTTATATGATATAATTGACAATTGTTGTCTACCTAAATAATCATGTTTTAAGGACTACCAGTGGTTGACTTAGGACATGATGAAATATGGATCTTGGCTCACTAGAAAGATTTATGGGATATGCTTTCCGAATTAATAGTAAGGGCTATTAATTTGATAAAAATAGTGGGAGATATATTATGAATATATCATAATCATTTGAACATAATTTATAACCAAGACAATCTAATGTTTATTTTGTGCATTTATCATTGTAGATACTAATGGCAAACAACACAAACACACTATCCGTACAATCAGTCCTTGAAAAGGACAAACTGACAGGAGGAAACAACTTCCTAGACTGGCAGAGGAATTTGAGGATTGTCCTCAGGCAGGAGCGTAAGCTTCATGTCATTGATATCCCTCCGCCAGGTCCTCTTCCTGAGAACGCTACTGTTGAGGAACGAGCGGCCCGCACAAGGGATGAGAATGATGCAAATGATGTTGCATGTCTCATGTTGGCAACTATGAGTGCTGAGCTTCAAAGATAGCATGTGCATATGGATGCATATACTATCAATGAGCACTTGCAAAGCATGTTTGCAAGCCAAACTTGTCAAGAAAGGTTCAACACGAGTAAGTCACTCTTTAATTGCAAACAAGGGGCAAGTGAACCAGTTGGCCCACATGTTTTGAAGATGATTGGTTACATTAATGTTTGTTCTTGATATGGGGATTGTATACGATACGATTTCTGTATACGCTGTGCAAATCTGGTGAAATCTGTCCAGTGTCCGATTTTCGCAAACGATATGTGTTTTCTGACTGGAAACGAGCGTCTGAACAAAACTGATAGAATAGCTATCACCGACTCGTCTGTAAGGCGTTTGACGCCGTTTATTGCATGAAAAAGACAATTTATTGTTTTCAGAATTTGATTCTGATTTTCAGATTTTTGCGGTATATGATTTCTTTGATTGGATCATCTGAAATATGATATGGTATAACATGATTATATAATATGACATATTATTTAATTGTTACTTGAGCATGGTGATGGTTTTGGCCTTAAGACCCTTAGATTAATGGTTTTGGTTTTATAAATACGACTTGCATGTCGTTTTCTTCATTCTTGTAATTGTTGAACCTCGAATGTAACTCGAGTTTTATCATGTAAGTACTTTAGTGTAGATTGTATTCAATTATTCAATATAATGTAATTGAAGATTGAAGGTTGGTCCAAGAGAAGGAGCAACCAAGAAGACAAGAAGAATGAAGACATGTAATTTGTATTTATGTTTATTCCACCATTGATTGACCTTGATCCTTTCATTAGCTTGAGAGGATCATATAGGATAAAGGCCATAACCAATCACGTTTACATACTGCACTTACTTTACATATGATGTATGAATGTATGTGTAGGATACATAGAGATGCATGCTTTAAATAGATTAATCATGTATGAATGAATGTATTAGATACATCAACAAGATAAAATCTGTAACGATTCAAGATTTTAAAATTAACAAACGATCATGAGATTCTTGTGTTTATAAAATATGGATTTTAAAACACGGAATTAAATATGGATTTTTGATATCTAAAATTGGGATTTTCTGTCAAAAGCAGATATGCGTATTCGTAAGGTTAATGGGTATTAAGTGTGACCATTGGGATCCTCCATCTCTTTATGATGTGATCATGATCGTCATAAATTCTTTAAACCCCTTAACAAAATATTAAGTTTTAATCAGATGCTTTCCAATGAATGAACACTCATCAAATCCTAGATCGACAAGGGGAATGACTGTCAGTGGCAGGGGAATCCTGTCTATCGTGGTGAGATGCGACGAATATAAACGGTTATATTCGGCCGTTGTATCATTGGGTCTAACTTAACTGAGTCGTCATAATGAGGTGGAAATAAACGGTTATATTCAACTATTATGAACTTAGAAGCATAGAGTTTGGTTAAAAATCTATTAGATAGATAAGATCAATCGTTGTTCACCAAACTATCCAAGAATTTTATATGATATAATTGACAATTGTTGTCTACCTAAATAATCATGTTTTAAGGACTACCAGTGGTTGACTTAGGACATGACGAAATATGGATCTTGGCTCACTAGAAAGATTTATGGGATATGCTTTCCGAATTAATAGTAAGGGCTATTAATTTGATAAAAATAGTGGGAGATATATTATGAATATATCATAATCATTTGAACATAATTTATAACCAAGACAATCTAATGTTTATTTTGTGCATTTATCATTGTAGATACTAATGGCAAACAACACAAACACACTATCCGTACAATCAGTCCTTGAAAAGGACAAACTGACAGGAGGAAACAACTTCCTAGACTGGCAGAGGAATTTGAGGATTGTCCTCAGGCAGGAGCGTAAGCTTCATGTCATTGATATCCCTCCGCCAGGTCCTCTTCCTGAGAACGCTACTGTTGAGGAACGAGCGGCCCACACAAGGGATGAGAATGATGCAAATGATGTTGCATGTCTCATGTTGGCAACTATGAGTGCTGAGCTTCAAAGATAGCATGTGCATATGGATGCATATACTATCAATGAGCACTTGCAAAGCATGTTTGCAAGCCAAACTTGTCAAGAAAGGTTCAACACGAGTAAGTCACTCTTTAATTGCAAACAAGGGGCAAGTGAACCAGTTGGCCCACATGTTTTGAAGATGATTGGTTACATTAATGTTTGTTCTTGATATGGGGATTGTATACGATACGATTTCTGTATACGCTGTGCAAATCTGGTGAAATCTTTCCAGTGTCCGATTTTCGCAAACGATATGTGTTTTCTGACTGGAAACGAGCGTCTGAACAAAACTGATAGAATAGCTATCACCGACTCGTCTGTAAGGCGTTTGACGCCGTTTATTGCATGAAAAAGACGATTTATTGTTTTCAGAATTTGATTCTGATTTTCAGATTTTTGCGGTATATGATTTCTTTGATTGGATCATCTGAAATATGATATGGTATAACATGATTATATAATATGACATATTATTTAATTGTTACTTGAGCATGGTGATGGTTATGGCCTTAAGACCCTTAGATTAATGGTTTTGGTTTTATAAATACGACTTGCATGTCGTTTTCTTCATTCTTGTAATTGTTGAACCTCGAATGTAACTCGAGTTTTATCATGTAAGTACTTTAGTGTAGATTGTATTCAATTATTCAATGTAATGTAATTGAAGATTGAAGGATGGTCCAAGAGAAGGAGCAACCAAGAAGACAAGAAGAATGAAGACATGTAATTTGTATTTATGTTTATTCCACCATAGATTGACCTTGATCCTTTCATTAGCTTGAGAGGATCATATAGGATAAAGGCCATAACCAATCACGTTTACATACTGCACTTACTTTACATATGATGTATGAATGTATGTGTAGGATACATAGAGATGCATGCTTTAATTAGATTAATCATGTATGAATGAATGTATTAGATACATCACCCATGCCATGCCTGCTTAAACAAGATAAAATCTGTAACGATTCAAGATTTTAAAATTAACAAACGATCATGAGATTCTTGTGTTTATAAAATATGGATTTTAAAACACAGAATTAAATATGGATTTTTGATATCTAAAATTGGGATTTTCTGTCAAAAGCAGATATGCGTATTCGTAAGGTTAATGGGTATTAAGTGTGACCATTGGGATCCTCCATCTCTTTATGATGTGATCATGATCGTCATAAATTCTTTAAACCCCTTAACAAAATATTAAGTTTTAATCAGATGCTTTCCAATGAATGAACACTCATCAAATCCTAGACCGACAAGGGGAATGACTGTCAGTGGCAGGGGAATCCTGTCTATCGTGGTGAGATGCGACGAAAATAAACGGCTATATTCGGCCGTTGTATCATTGGGTCTAACTTAACTGAGTCGTCATAATGAGGTGGAAATAAACGGTTATATTCAACTATTATGAACTTAGAAGCATAGAGTTTGGTTAAAAATCTATTAGATAGATAAGATCAATCATTGTTCACCAAACTATCCAAGAATTTTATATGATATAATTGACAATTGTTGTCTACCTAAATAATCATGTTTTAAGGACTACAAGTGGTTGACTTAGGACATGACGAAATATGGATCTTGGCTCACTAGAAAGATTTATGGGATATGCTTTCCGAATTAATAGTAAGGGCTATTAATTTGATAAAAATAGTGGGAGATATATTATGAATATATCATAATCATTTGAACATAATTTATAACCAAGACAATCTAATGTTTATTTTGTGCATTTATCATTGTAGATACTAATGGCAAACAACACAAACACACTATCCGTACAATCAGTCCTTGAAAAGGACAAACTGACAGGAGGAAACAACTTCCTAGACTGGCAGAGGAATTTGAGGATTGTCCTCAGGCAGGAGCGCAAGCTTCATGTCATTGATATCCCTCCGCCAGGTCCCCTTCCTGAGAACGCTACTGTTGAGGAACGAGCGGCCCGCACAAGGCATGAGAATGATGCAAATGATGTTGCATGTTTCATGTTGGCAACTATGAGTGCTGAGCTTCAAAGACAGCATGTGCATATGGATGCATATACTATCAATGAGCACTTGCAAAGCATGTTTGCAAGCCAAACTCGTCAAGAAAGGTTCAACACGAGTAAGCCATTCTTTAATTACAAACAAGGGGCAAGTGAACCAGTTGGCCCACATGTTTTGAAGATGATTGGTTACATTGAGTACCTTGCTACTTTGGGTTTCCCGATTGGTCCGGAAACTGGTGTTGACCTAATCATGAATTCTTTGAACAGCAAATTTACTCAGTTTGTTGTGAACTAAAATATGAATGAATTTGACAAAACACCTACTGAATTGTTGGCTATGTTGAGGACATATGAAACCAACATGAAGACAGCTGAACCTGCTCCCATACTGATGGTGGGCAATAAAGGTAAGGCCAAGGGGAAAGGCAAGTAGAAGGGTAAGAAAAAGATTGGATCTGATTCTACACCCAAGCCGAAGTCAAGTCCCAAACAGGCTTTAAAGCCTAAAGGTGGTGTTGCTAAGGGTGAATGTCACTACTGTAAGAAAACTGGTCACTGAAAGAGAAACTGTCCTGTTTATTTGGAGGATCTGAAGAAAATGAAGGGTGTTTAGATTTCTGGATCAGGTATTTATGTTATAGAAGTCAATTTGTCTATTTCTACATCTTGGTTATTGGATACCGGATGTGCTTCTCACATTTGTATAAATGTGGAGGAACTGCAGAGAAGTAGGACTTTGGCTAAGGGAGAAGTGGACCTACGAGTTGGCAATAGAGCAAAAGTTGCTGCTTTAGCTGCAGGCACGTAAAAACAGTCTTCTAGTTCTAGAACAAGCCCAGAGGGTAAAGATAAATAATAAGTGCCTAAGAGAAAATGTCCTGTTTATTTGGAGGATCTGAAGAAAATGAAGGGTGTTTAGATTTCTGGATCAGGTATTTATGTTATAGAAGTCAATTTGTCTATTTCTACATCTTGGGTATTGGATACCGGATGTGCTTCTCACATTTGTATAAATGTGGAGGAATTGCAGAGAAGTAGGACTTTGGCTAAGGGAGAAGTGGACCTACGAGTTGGCAATGGAGCAAAAGTTGCTGCTTTAGCTGTAGGCACTTATAATTTATCTTTACCCTCTGGGCGTGTTCTAGAACTAGAAGACTGTTTTTACGTGCCTGCGATTCGCAGAAACATTATTTCTATTTCTTGTTTGGACAAGAAAGGTTTTTCGTTTACAATAAAGAACAACAGTTGCTCTTTTACTTTGAATGATTTAACCTATGGTGTTGCGCGTTTGTTTAATGGTTTATATGTTCTTGATTTAGATAATCCTGTCTATAATATAGAAAACAAACGACTTAAAGTCAATGACTCAAATCAAACATACCTCTGGCATTGTCGTCTAGGCCATATAAATGAGAAACGCATATCCAAATTACATAAGGATGGATACTTGGATAAGTTTGATTTTGAATCATACAAAGAATGCGAATCTTGTTTCCTTGGTAAGATGACTAAAGCCCCTTTCACTGGTAAGGGTCAAAGGGCCACTGAACGTCTGGAGCTAATACATAGTAATGTATGTGGCCCAATGCGTGTGATGGCTAGAGGAGGCTACTACTACTTCATAACATTTACTGATGATTTCAGTAGATATGGATATGTATATCTTATGAAGAATAAATCCGATTCTTTTGAAAAATTCAAAGAATACAAGACTGAAGTAGAGAATCAAATTGGCGGAGGTGTAAGTATTAAGATCTTACTATCCGATCGTGGGGGTGAATACTTAAGCACCGATTTTAAAGAGTATATAAAAGAGTGTGGTATTGTATCACAACTTACTCCGCCAGGTACACCTCAATGGAATGGAGTTTCAGAGAGGAGAAATCGCACCTTGTTGGACATGGTGCGATCGATGATGAGTCATGCAGATCTTCCAATAAGTTTCTGGGGTTATGCTCTAGAAACAGCGGCTTTCACACTTAACCGTGTTCCTACTAAGAAGGTTCAAAAGACTCCATGTGAAATATGGAAGGAGAAACGGTCAGGCATGAACTTTATGAAAGTTTGGGGATGCAAGGCGTTTGTGAAACGTCAAGAATCTGAAAAGCTTGGACTTAAATCCGAAGAGTGCAATTTTGTGGGATACCCTAGTGAAACAAAGGCGTATTATTTTTATAGTCCTTCTGAG
The DNA here is from genome assembly GCA_036435485.1 of Saposhnikovia divaricata. Taxonomy (NCBI): domain Eukaryota; kingdom Viridiplantae; phylum Streptophyta; class Magnoliopsida; order Apiales; family Apiaceae; genus Saposhnikovia; species Saposhnikovia divaricata. The sequence continues at coordinate 40,597,065 of CM071601.1, read as the reverse complement.
CAGAAAGTGTTTATTGCTCGAGATGCTGTCTTCATGGAAAGAGATTTTGTTTCCAAAAGAAACAGTGGGAGAACTATAGATCTCGATGAAGATTGAGAACCACAAAATAGCATTGAACCTGAAGTGGAACAAGAGCAGGATAATGATAATGCTCAACAAACACAGGTTGTTCGTAGAACTGGTAGAATTCGCCATGAGCCAGAGAGATATGGATTTCTCTTGACTCAATGTACGTGGTGATTTGATGCTTATAGATGAAGATGAGCCTCTCACATACCAAGATGCTACGAACAGTCCAGACTCTAAGAGATGGCTTGAAGCCATGAAATCCGAGATGGATTCCATGTACGAAACCCAAGTATGGACTTTGGTTGATCCACCTGAAGGGGTAAAACCCGTAGGGTGCAAATGGGTTTTCAAGAAGAAAACTGACATGGATGGAAATGTTCAGACCTATAAAGCAAGGCTGGTTGCAAAAGGTTTCAAACAAATTCATGGTTTTGACTATGATGAAACTTTCTCACCAGTGGCTATGGTCAAGTCCATAAGGATTTTGCTTGCCATTGCAACATTCCATGATTATGAAATCTGGAAAATGGATGTCAAAACAGCCTTCCTTAATGGAAGCCTTGAAGAGGATGTGTACATGACACAACCTGAAGGTTTTGTCGATCCAAGGAATGTTGGCAAGATATGTAAATTACGTCGATCCATTTATGGATTGAAGCAAGCCACTAGAAGATGGAATATTCGTTTTGATGAAATAGTCAAAGAGTATGGCTTTGTTCAAAATGAAGATGAACCGTGTGTTTACAAGAAGGTTAGTGGGAGCCATGTGGCATTCATAGTACTATATGTTGATGATATACTACTAATGAGGAATGACATACCTTCTCTAAAGGCTGTTAAGACTTGGTTAGGGAGCAACTTCTCCATGAAAGACTTAGGAGAGGCAACCTACATTCTAGAAATGAGGATCTATAGAGATAGATCTAGAAGGATGATCGGTCTAAGTCAGAGCACATACATTGATAAGGTTTTGCATCGTTTTGGTATGCAAAATGCAAAAAAAGGATATGACCCCGTGTCTCAAGGGATAACGATCTCTAAAGACCAGTGTCCGAAATCATTGGATGAGAAGGACCACATGAGTAAGGTTCCATATGCCTCAGCAATTGGATCTATCATGTATGCAATGGTATGTACTCGCCCAGATGTTTCGTATGCTTTGAACATGACGAGCAGATACCAGTCTAATCCAGGTGAAGGTCACTGGACGACAGTCAAGAATGTTCTAAAGTACCTGAACAGGACTAAAGCTTCATTCTTGGTGTATGGAGGAGAGGAGAAACTGGTTGTAAAAGGTTACACCGATGCAAGTTTCCAAACAGACAGGGATGATACTGTATCACAGTCTGGTTTTGTGTTTTTTCTAAACGGAGGTAACATACACATATGTAAAGTGCACACAAATGATAACATTGCAGACCTACTGACCAAAGGCTTGTCGCAGCAGAAGCACGATGGTCGCACTAGTTCTATGGGTATTAGATACATGGGTGATTGGCTCTAGTGCAAGTGGGAGATTGTTAGTGTAGGTGCCCTAGAGGCAATACATTGTTTCTTTTAATAAACCCTTATGTCATTTGATTATTCATTAAACGTATTTATTATGACTTTAATTACTGCGATATATTTGTTAGCATAATAAATGTCCTTAGAATCATGATACACACTGTATAGTTTAAGTACATGACTTGAACTTGAGATTATATAATATATCATATTCTTAAAGGTCCCTAGTCGAGTATTATTATTACAGGGCAATAATAATACGTAAATAGACTAGTATGTTGTTTGACAGATAACCACATCTCATTGGTTATAAGTATGGAGATACTAAAGTCAAAAACATAGGTACATGTAGGGGTACATGGTACTGGACATACCCACAGTGAGATTCTTCATGTTTAATAAAGTCATAAGAAAGACTCACAGTGATAATGGTGTAATGGTCCTTTGACTTGAGTCATTATATTTTTATACGAGGATTAATATACTTTGACTACATTAAAAGTTACCTTTGACCGGGTGATGATAAAAGTGGACATCGGGTATATCATGAGTAGTATGAGAAATATGAATGATAGATAAAGGATTTAACCCTCCTAGAATTAGGAGAGATATTATTGGCCTCTTGATTGAGTGAGACTATAAAATGCATGGTCGTGCTCAAATAATGATTTGTTTTAATAGTCTACTCATGGATCAAGTAAACCCGGATTAAATGTTGAAGAGGATGACTAAACACATGCCTCGAGTTTAATCTATAATATTTGGTTAAAGGGATTATATTACACAGAAACATTAATCACAAAAGGTTTAAATTGGATCACCGATTATTATTATTACTTGGGTAGCAATGATGTATTACTAGATACCGCTCATTGTTTATAATTTTATTAGATATTAAAATTATTGCCAACGTAATAATAACCTATAGGGTCACACACTTAGAACGTCTTAAAAGGAGTTTTAGTTTAAATTAAGAATTTAAATTAAATCATTATTAAATTGATAATTGGCTATTTAATTAATTGGACTGGTCCTAATTAATTATCTAAGCAAATTCGAATTTAATAAAGTAAGAACAGAATTGGATTTAAGGAAGTCCTATAATAAAATCAGAATAGAAATAGAATTGGGTTTAAGGAAGCCCAATTCGGTTTTTTGATTTTAGCCCATTATTTCTCTCGTATAAATACATAATGATGTATTACTTTAGGGTTAAGAGTCATTAAATCGTTTTTGACAAAACCTTAGCAGCTCCATCTTCGAGAGGCTAGAGAGAGAGAGAGGCTGTTCTTCGCGGGCTAGTACCTGGCTCCTCGGATCGTTGGACGGTCGGACGTTCGTGTGGATTACCTTAGAGACACGGATCTTGACGCAAGGACTGTGTGTGGTGATTACAAGCAAGGATCTCCGTTGAGTTCGTGAAACAAGATCTTAATAGGTATGATTCGTTATCTCCATAATCTGCCCGGAATTATACATGGATCCTGGTTTGGGTTTCGAAAATTTTGTTTTATTTACGTTTATCCGCTGCGTTTTATGCCTCAGAACGCAACACCTTAACCTTGGGATAGGTTAATTTTTGAGTGGAAGTCCTTAAACGTTGATAATCGAGGCTAATCACCCCCTAATTGCGATTAGCGAAACCCTAACCTCAAATTTTGAAGTCAAGCTCATATTGTAGAGATTTTTATAATCTCCTTGACGGAAAAAGAATCACGTAAAAATACCCATTTTTGAGCGTTCTAGAGCCAAACGAAATCATCTAGGGGTCCAGGCTGGACCCATTTTTCCCCCAAGGTGGCCTGGTCGGCCAACCCTGGTCGGCCATTTAGACAAGGGTGGCTGGAACCCACCCAAGACTATAGAGAATTTAATGAGCTTCGCGTGGACAGTAAGATCGTCCAAATCCGATATCCGGAGCTCGAGATATGGCCCAAATAGCGTGGACAGCCCGGAGGTGTTGTCAAACCCTCCTTAAGAGTTTTGTAGTAACTTGTTCTCAAACAAATCACCTTGATTGCTTGAAACTTCATGTTCTTAAACCCTCAATCTTTCAATCATGTTTGAATCATGGATTCGTAGCTGATATTGGTTGGCTGAGGGGTGTTTCGAACACGCCAAGGGTTTCTGGTTTTCAAACCAGACCTGATTTTTCAACACCCCTAACACTTCTAACCTCAAATTTTGAAGTTGATCTTATATGATAGGGATTCTTATAATCTCCTGGTTGGAGAAAGAATCAAGTGAATATACCCATTTTTGAGTTGTCTAGGCAAGAAATACGGTCCCCTCGAAGGTGTTTGAAACACCTTCAGGGTCTTTCAACACCCTCACGGTTTTTGAACACCCCTGGCATTTCTAAACTCAAATTTGAAGTTGAGCTTATATGATGGCGATTCTTATAATCTCCTGGTATGAGCAAGAATCACATGAAAATATGCATTTTTGAACGTTTTAGAGGCGAAATACCTCATTCTAAGCTGGTTTTCAAACCAGGCCTTGTTCGTAACAAGGTCGTTTTTTCAACTTCAAGGAAACACTTGGCCACCTACATAGGCTTGTAGAAGACCTTGCAAGGTTCTTGAATCTCAAATTTGAGCTCAAACGGAGCATTTTTGAGCGTTCTGGAAGGTCATGAAAACACCTAGGAGCATAGGTGTTTGAAACACCTGAGCAAGGTGGCCTGGTCGGCCTACCCTGGTCGGCCATTCGGCCAAGGGGACCTGGTCGGCCACCCCTGGTCGGCTGGGCCCCATCCCAAATTTTTTTATTTTTTTTTGAATTTTGGCCAAATTTTGACTATTTGACTTTGACCTTTGACTTTGACTTTTGACCTTGATTTTGACCAAAGCCCAATCTTGTTTTGAACTCCCCTCCTTGTTTCTGGAGTGAGTTTACAACACCATAGTTGGTTTTGTGATCCTTGATCTGAAACAACCTACTTCTTAGTTTTTAGGACCTTCTGGGTCTTAACTTGTTCTTGAACTCTTGGTTTCAAATAACCTTGGGTTAAACTAAGACCCTTGGCTTTCAGACATCCTTGCATACTTATAATAGGGTGTTTCAAACAACCTTGGCCTTGCCCCCCTTATTACAGAGGTCCTTGTTTCTTAGTTGCTTATTCAAGGAATTACCTTGTTTTCAACACCTGACTTCAAGTCTAGGATATTTTGGTTGGTTTTTTACACTTGTTTTTGATTCCAACCTTCTTCATATGTTCATAGGACCTTGCCTTGGTTTGAATTTTGTCGAAAAAACATCGTATGCACAAAATCATCCGTAACTTTTGACTCGTTACTCCGATGGAGACCCACGATATATAAAATCGAAGGTATTTTAGAGCTCTAGGTCCTGCAAATATATTTTAGAGCTCTAGGTCCTACAAATACGATTTATCCTATTTGCCCCACTTTTCGACACCAAAAAACGTCATTTAAGGCACTTTTGGAGCCAAAACAGTTTTTTCATGGGTATTTCTCGTATCCGTGCGTATGTTTGAGAGACCATTAGGGCATTGACCCATTTGCTGAATCCTTGATTCGAGACATTGAATTCAAACGACTAGCTCGAGTGGAGGCCTACGGCCTTGGTAGCCATCAAGGCTTAGATCAATGCATATCTCAATGCTCTCACTGATAGTTTTCGTGCCTCCAAGGCATTATCAGGGAGCCAACCAGTGTCAAGATGAGCTTTGATGGGGATCTATCCAGTAACTTCCAACGTCGATGGGCGCCAACAACTTGCGCTCTATAGTGGGGGTCTCCAAGACCTGATAGTAGACACTTCTAGTGTAATTCTCGATTTCAAATGAGGTGAATTTAGACAAGGCATCGTCCGTTATACAAGGAGGCATTCCTCGAACCATATCAACTGTGATTTTATAATCCTCTGGTATCATTTCATCTTTAGCTTCAAAATCTCCATTCTTTTGGGCTATCACCAGCCTTGAGTCTCCACAGACTTTAAGGTTTTTTGGCCCTCATGGCTAGAGCCAAGCCTAGTCCGGCTATTAAGGCTTCCTACTCTACCTCGTTATGGGTCGTTGATAAATTCAACTTCATCAATGGTCAGTAGATCTAAACGAGCTCCATTTGTTTTTGTTTTTGATGCCCCATTAAAATAGGTCACTCAATATTCCTTCTGAACTTCATCTTTCTCTCCCTCTTGGGGTGTCTCATCTTGCCCTTGCTAGGGTGTTGTGCCTTCCTGCCCCCCCGACTCCTTGGTTGTCAATGGTACAATCAACCACGAAGTCGGCAAGTGCCTGTGGCTTAATTACAATTCGAGGATTGTATGCGATATCAAATTATCCGAGTTCTATCTCCCACTTAATTAGCCTTCCATTGGCCTTCGGGCTATGCAATATGCTTCTTAACTGTTGGTCCGTCAGGACTTCAATTTTGTGTGCCTGGAAGTACGGTCGTAGTTTCTTGGGCCTGTTACCAGTGCCAAAGTAAAATTTTCAATGGGAGAGTAATTCAACTCAGCTCCGTGCAACATCTTGCTAACGTAGTAGATAGGCTTTTGAACCTTGTTTTCCTCTCGAATGAGAACGACACTCAGTGCTTGTTCGGATATCGCTAGATATAGATATAGGTCTCTCCAGGACTTGGTTTGGCCAACAACGGGGCTTCAGCCATGTACTTTTTCAACTGTTCAAAGGCCTCTTGGCTTTCTGAAGTCCATTCAAAATTTTTCACCTTCTTCAAAGCCTGAAAGAAAGGCAAACACTTGTTTCCAGACTTGGAGACGAATCTCCCTAAGGCTGTAATTCTTCCAGTAAATTTCTGTACGTCCTTTATGTAACGTGGTGATTCCATATCTATGATTGCCTTGATCTTATTAGGGTTGGCTTTTGTGCCTCGCTTTTAAACCATCATACCCAAAAATTTTCCAGATCCCACGCCAAAGGCACACTTGGCTGGATTCAACATCATCTTGTGGTGCCTCGGCACTTCAAATGCCTCTTTGAGGTTCTTAATATGGCATGCCTTGATTAGGCTCCTGACTAACATGTCATTCCCGTAGACCTCCTTGGTCTTCCCGGTCAAGGGTGCAAAAATCTTGCTTGTTTATTAGCCTATGGTAAGTGGCTCCTACAGACTCCTCATCTTGGGTTGACATCAACCTAGAGTTTTTAAAACAACCTTCCTTGGCTCGATTGGCCATCATGGCTTCAATGTTTGCCTTGGTTCCCGGGGCTTCTCTAGCGGCCTCTCGGCTGGCATGTGCTCGGCCTTAGGGCTGTTCGAGTGTTGAATGTCGATGCTCGAATGTCGATGTTCGAATGTCGAATGTTGATGTTCGAAATTAAGGGTTTTCAACCTCAAGGAAGTTCTTTAAACTCGAACCTTGAAGTTTTGATGAAAGAGTGCATATTGGACTACCTTCACACGGTTTCAAGCCAAGTTTTGGGTGTTTTAAACCACCAAAACATCAGAGCCTCTGGTCGGCTCCTTAAGGTCGGCTGAAGGCCTCCTTGGCTTCTGGTCGATCCGATGAGGTCTTGAACCTTCCCTAGGACGTTTTCAATCTCCATTTCAGGGTTAATATTCAAGTGTTCAACGCTGGTGTTAGATGTTCAATGTTGGCATTCTGGATCGAGAATCCAAAATTTCAGATTGGTTTTCAAGTTTTGACTTGAAGCTTCAACCTTTGGATCTTGATTGGAGGTTCATGACCCCCTCAAGTTTGACCTTCTTGGCCTTCATGGCTAATATCTCGTGTTTCTCCACCTAGAATTCGAGGTTGATATTCACATGTTCAACGTTGGTGTTCATATGTCGACTACCAAGTATTCACGACCTTTCTTTTGGATTGATGTCAAACTAAAGTTCTCTAGGATCCCTTACTTGACTTCATGTCTTTCATGGCTTGTCTCAAACCTTTGTTTTGATTTCAGGGTTTTCAAACCTATCTTAGCTTCTCATTTTTCTTGATTCTAGGTCAAGGATTTAAGGTTGATCCTCGATTTAGATTTTGAGAAATACAACCCCGTGGGCTTCTTACCTTTTAAACTTCCGAGACGAAAACTTGCTTGGACTTCTTAATCCTTGTTCAAGGATATTCTTATATCCCTTGACCTTAGGACTATAATTCAAGGTTCTTTATTTGCTTCATCCTTGTATCTTCACTCCAGGTACTTAAAAATATTGAAGAGTAGCTAGTTCTTAGCCTCCACAGCCTTACATGGCTTTAATTGCTAGATGTGGCTTTTTAATCATCTTGCCTTTTATTTAGGGTCCTTCAAGGACTTAAACTCTTATTTGGTTGTATTATAACCTAACTCTCGACCCTTCAGGGTTTTTATTTATCGTTTGTTTGTTTTCATTCGTGTATTCTTTTATTTTCCGTACTTGGTCATCTTTGACTTACACACATCAGGTGCTTGGCACATAAATAAAATCACAGAATAGAGAACGAAAAACAAACTTGCATTAATAACTTGAAATGGGTTCAACCCTTACATAGAGTACTACTGTCCTACTTGGAGCAACATGCTCTGTAATGGTTTCATCGAACCTTATTTTTACTTCTACTAGATAAATATAAAGCTAAGTCCTATTAAGATAGTTTGAACCCATCGGGGCTCTTGCAAGACTAGGCCTGCATCGTTTGATTTTGTTTTTGATGCTCCATTAAAATAGAGCACCCATTACTCCTTCCTATCTCCTCATTCTTATTCTGAAGTTCACTTTCTGCTTGGGGTACTATCTCCTGCCCCCCGACTTCTTGGTTGCCAATGGTACATTCAACCACGAAGTCAGTTGATGCCATAGCCTTAATGGCTGTTCGAGGCTCTTGTGTGATGTCCTCTGCCGACCTTTCTAGGTCTTCCTTATCACTGTGGACATCCACGGATTCAATCTGAAGGACCTGCCCCCCCGATTCCATCAGGCCTTAACGCAGCTACATAGCAGCTCCTAGCCATTTTCTGATCACCTTTTTGTTCTCCTACACCATTCCTGGTTGGAAACTTGATCTTCATGTGATAGGTTGAGGCCACAGCCTTAAAAGCGTGAAGTCCAGTCCTCCCAAGGATGACATTGTAAGTAGAAGATGCTTTGATAACCAAAAAGTTCAGCATCTGCGTGGCCTCCACTGGCTTCTGTCCAATCGTGATGGGTAACTGAATAGTTCCCTCAATTTTGGATTCTACTCCATTAAATCCATATTTAGGCATGTTATTGGGGGTCAACTGAGAATCATTGTAGCCCATCTTCACAAACGCATCTTGAAACAGAATGTCGACGGAAGCTCCATTGTCTATCAAGACTCGCTTCACCTCTGAGTTTCCAATCATAGGAGTTATGACCAGTGGGTCATCGTGGGGGAACTTCACCCCTTCAAGGTCTGAATCATCAAATTCAATTGTTACTTCGGTTCTTGCACGCTTTGGTGCCTCTCCGACAATATGCATCACCTCTCGGGCATAAGCCTTTCGAGAGTTCTTTGTTGTCCCGGTCGCGGTCGGGCCTCCTGGGATCATGTTGATTACTGCCCCTCGGGGTTGTGGGTTGCGATCTTGATCATCGTCGCTCCTATCATACTCTCTTCTCTGATTACCACGATCTTCACCCTTGGTGAAGTGACTCAGTTTCCCTCTACGGATCAAAAACTCGATCTCATCTTTGAGTTGCTTATAATCATCAGTGTCATGCCCCACATCTCTGTGGAATCTGCAATACTGATTCTTGTTTCTCTTTGCGGGATTACCCCTGAGTGGCTTCGGCCATCGGAAATCCTTATCCTTCTCAATGTCCAACAAGATTCGACTCCTAGGAGTATTCAATCTTGCATACTCAGTGAACCTTGGTCCTTGGTTCTTAGAGGCAGAGTCGGAGTCCTCGCTAGTTCGGGGATACTTATCCCTAGCATCATACTCCTGCTCTGTCTTTCGCTTCCTAGAGTTCCCGTTTCCACCACTTTCGGTAGAGACCTCTACTTTCCTCATGCTTTCCTCAGCCTTTATGTATTTGCTTGCCCTTTTTTGGAGCTCAGTCATGCTCTCAGAGGGATGTTTTGCCAACGACATCTGAAACAAGGTGTTCGTCGTTCCATTCTCCAAGGCTATCATAGCTACTTTATTTTCCAGATTAGGGACATTCAAAGTCTCCTTGGTGAAGCGTTTGAGATAATCCCTTAGGTTCTCATTCTTTCCTTGTTTCACTTGCATAAGATATGCAGAGCTTTTCTCATGGACTTTTCCACTAACGAATTGATTAATGAAAGCCGTGCTCAATTCCTTGAAAGAGCCAATCGAGTTTGCGGGAAACTGGCTATACCATCGTTGAGCCATGCCTGCCAGGGTTTGAGGGAACGCCCTACACTTAAGAGCGTCGCTAGCGGGTTGTAACAGCAGTGCGTTTGAGAACGTCCTGACATGATTCTTCGAGTCCTTACAAGCTCCTTGCTTGGATGCCGCCTCCTCGGGGCTTGATCTCGAACGTCATCCTCAGATGAAGAATCATCAATATAAGGACCAGAGTAGTCATAATATCCTTGATCAGGGCCCAAGCCTCTAATGTAAGGAGGGTGATACGGCTCATGTATCTGCAGGGCATGGCCTCTTGGCCCAGGATCCCTTCGATTTGGGGGATAGTTAGGCAATCCGTATAACGGATCAATGCTCACGGGGAGTGTAGTGGTGGAGATCTGAACTCCAGAGAGTAGGGAATGGCTATTTAATGGTGAGACCACCATCTGAAGCTGATTGGTCTCCCGTCCCGGATGGACGTCCACTGGTAAGGTTCTCTCAACATGGAGATTCGTCCCTTTGGGTTGAGAAACTTGAGGCTGAGTGGTTGTCTCTGTTAATGGGGGTACATACCCTTGCTCTGTAACAACAGGTGGAGCGGTGGAGATGGCTAGTGGATCAGAAGTAACAGGAACGTTCTCGGTTGTCGTTCTTCGTGTGTTAACCATGGTTGATGTTGTCTTCCCACAGACGGCGCCAAATGTTGTGGAATAAAAAGTAGGGTTATCAAATTGCGGCTAGGGTTCGTGATCTTTGTGCTTTAATGGCTGCGCTTGCGTTATCGTGACCTAATTCGGGTCCTCACAAGATGCCTACGTATCTCAGAGTTGAGAATCAAGCCAAGACGTAGTTCTAGGTGATGGTGCCCTCGAGGCTACGGCGGCGAGAGCTCACCTAGGACGCAGTGGCTTGTATGTCCTTATTCGAGGATTAAGCCATAAATGTGGTGGGTAACGTATGGAGCTGTGTCCAAAACGTAGTTCTGAGATGAGGGGTCTGGCCCTTTATATAGGCTGTAGGAGCCTTAGAATTATAGTAGGTTTTGGAGACTTGATGAATAAGTCACCGTATTTGAGGAAGGTTCTGACTCCTTTCTTTTAGGAATTAGTTTCCATGTCGAATTAGGTGCCTTGGAGGTTACACAATATCCTCGGGATATTCTAGGACGTTCGTTGATTCTAGAACGTTCCTTATTCACAGATCAGGCCCATGTTAGAAACAAGCTCATACCGGGCGTCCCCGGTTCGGGCTGTTCTTTGGGCTCAATCATTAATTTTGAATTTAATGCCCAACTTAGGTTTCGGGCCTTAATAATGGGCCAATAAATGTAGCATTAATTATGTCTTTAGGGTTTATTTTTCACCCATATCATTGGGCATTAGAATGATGGAATTGATCACATAATTAGACTCCTAGCATCCAAATGAGGCTATAATCATCATCAACATCACTGGAAAAGCTCAGAAAATGAAAACCCCTAATTCTAACATGAACCCTAATTATCCGAAAATAAACAAAAATTCACAGAAAATTGAAAAATTACCCCATGCTGATTTTGATTGTAGGTTTAGAGACTAGAAATTGAGAGCTTCGATTTGAGTATTTGGTCGTCGAAATCGGAATCCAACATCGCCTTCGAATTTGAGTTTGATCTTCAAGAACACTATATAAAACATGAATTTTGAAAATAAATTTGATTTTAAAAAAAAAAAATTTCTTTGATTTGATTGGCCAGCTAGGTTGCAATCTGATTGGTTCTCAAAAGATAAGATTTCATTGGTCAAAATAATACACGTAGTGTATTTTTGATTCCCGAAATGTTCGAAACCCTAATTAACTTTTAATCGATCCGAAATGTACCAATTAAATCAATTACGGGTCCGACTCGAACGAAAACATTTCGACGAAAAATAATGAATCGATCACTGGAAATTTATAAGACTTATAAACGAATAAAATATGAGTTTGGCAAATTTTGAGATTTATCTGACGAATATAGATACGAAAATGATTTTAAATCGAAGCCCGAGGGGTTTTGAAAACGGCTTTTAATGGATAAAGTCAACTAATTAACACGCATCACGAAAAAGACATTTAATCTTATCCTTTAACACATAGCACATAATAAACACACGTACGAGAATTCTTTCGATCAATTTAGCACTTCTTCTCAAATACCGGTCAATATTTACACCTTGACTTGCCAAACGGAAACAAAATAATTAAAAATATTTTTATTCCTCTTTACCAAAAATAGTATTTAAATAAATATAACAATCATGGTTGAAAAGAGAATAATGATAAAGATGTTGATATGTGATAGTTAGTAGTGGTGAAGAATTGTTTGGACACCAGTTTAATTTGGGAGATAATAAATGGAATATCCTAAGATTTTGAATATTTTGAAACCCGTTGTTGGGTATGAGATTTAGAATCGAAGCGGGATAACTTGAGTAAAGTAGAGTGAAGCATGATGGCTTTGTTGTAAGAGTTAGCAAGAGGAAGTAAAACTTGAATAAGAAATAAGATAATTATGTGGAGTTAATAAATTCTGTGGATCCAGTTTAAAGAGTTGTGATGTTTAGAGTAAGACAGAGTTAACCAAGATGGAACAAGACATTAAGAAAAAGAAGACAAAGAGCGAGGAAATTTTCATAATCGTTTTAAGGACATGTAATTTAGTTAAGGGGAGAATGTAGAATTTAGAAGATTTAGAGCCGGAAGAGTGAGGGCACAGTAGTTGCCCACGAGATGAGAGTTGACAGGGATTACCAAGACCCCATGGTCGGAAGATAAGATTTTGAGAGAAAACATATTGAGATGGTGTTGAAGTAAATGTAGAGAGATGCAAGTATAATCGGAGAGAACAAAATGGTAGTAATAAGTGATAGAGTCAGAATTCGATAGTTGTGTGCCATAAGTGTGGGAAGATAAAGCATTTTGCCAGAGATGGTATCATACCAGTCGTAGTGGACCCTAGGATGAGGGTAACAGAACCATTTTCTGTGAATTACTAAGAAGCTTGAAATTCAATATGACTACGAATGAGGTTATTAAGAATATGGATGCGATAGCAGTTAAAAGAGTTATGTGTGATTTAGGATTGGATTAATTAGCTAACTACAAGTATAAGCGAATTGTGAGGACAAGAAAGTGAGATTGTGATTTTCAATAGATTATTATATCAAGTGTAATAACCCTAATTTTAGCAAAGCTACAGTGACCCCATGAATAGTAAATTTTGAGGATTTAAAGAAATGGTGTGTAGGTACTCTATATTGGAAATGGAAAATGAACAAACAAAAACCATATTAGTGATATACTATAAAAATAAGTGACTCGAAATGACGATGGATTTCAGAAATTCCTGAATTTAGATTTTGAGGATTTTGAGTTCGAACGAGCTTCTATTTATTGGATATTAAGGAGCATGGAAATATTAAAGGAATTATATATTGAGGAATTAGTGAATTTAAGTTAAACCAGGGGATTTTTAAGTTAAGAGAATGCTAAGGGAATTTGGATTTTTAAACGATTTCAAAACCAGTGGATGACGAGATATATTCGAAACGAACCACAACTAGACGAGTATGGAAACCAAACAACCAAGATTATAATATAACAAGGATATATACCACATTATTATTACCAAGAGTGCTAGCAAATTACTTAGGAAAATCAAGAAAAGAGAATTATGAGATCATTAGAATGACATCACTTTCCATTAACTTGTTTTAAGGGGCAAACTAGTACTTTTGCATGGTTTTAACCACAAATATCTTCCAAGCTTCCATGACACTATAGAATTATCAAGATATTAGCCAAGATAAGATCTAACCAATACAAAACAAATCTCATCTTCTTCATTTCATCAAAATTCGTAGGTCACTATTCATCAAGAAAAAAATCAATTTCAAAACCCTAGCTAGAATCAACTAAAAATCAAGAGGAAATTCATGGAGCTTCTTGGAGGTTAGGAAGGATCATCTACAAAGTTTCATAGCAAACTAACATCATTTAGCAAGGTAATAAAATCATAGAAGTTGAAGATGAATAGTGAATGAATAGTAATTTTCAAGTGTTAACTTTGTTTTAATGGTTTCTTTAGTTGATTCAAGTTAATCTAAGGTTGTTTAAGGAGTGCCCAAGGTTTATTAAGGATCTTTAAAGCTTCAAGAAGGTATAACTACTCTTGCCCTTTTTGTATTTATGGTGGAAATTGAGTTGGTTAGTAGTTAAGTGATGTTAATGTCTAGTTTATGATGATTATGTGTTATAAATGGTTTGTTTTGATATGGAAATTTTGTGTTGTGGACTTGTAACCATGGTTGGGATGTAGACCACATGGTGTAGGTGATGGTGTATAAGGTGGATGATTGATTTGGAGGAGTTTGATTTTTGGAAAGTATGAAAATATAGCCGTTATAATGTCCGATTTTCGTTAGACCAAGAATCTGCCCTGTTTTTGGACCCTATACCCGAATGGTAGGTTACTGTCCAGACTCCCAAGTGACCATGAGATGATAGAGCTTGGTTCATAGATCGTTTTGATATAAAGTGCGTTAAAATCTGATGAACGGTTTAGGAGAAAAGTCAGTTTTAGTGAAAGACGTTCGATAGTCGAGAAAACGTAGTTGTACCAACTTTGAGGCTATAACTACCATACTTAGACATTATTAAAAATTATAAAACTTTGGGACATTGCAGTAGGGTAGTCAGAGAGTCATTACCAGTTGACCTTGTAGTAAAATTCGAAATCCATATTTTCTGGGAATTTTTACAGTTAAGTGTGGTCGTTAGGGGAAACGGTGAAAACCCCTGAAACCTCGATTGAACTTATAAATGGTTAAGTTCTTGAACCTTTGGGGTAGTAGTGATACGTTAAACATATGTAAAGTGTCAAGGGTAATGTTATACAAGAGTAAAGTGAGAAAGGAATGTAGTATTATAACGACGGTCCTTTTTGTGTTTATAGAAACTTCGGGAGAGCCACGAGCTATACTGCAAGGATACAGAGATAGAGGCAAGATTTCTTATATCCTTACTTTGTAAAACTACTTATCTTCACAAAGAAACTTGATTTCATGGAATATATATGTGATGCTATTATTACTATATTGTGAAGAAATTGTCTTCCTTGAGTATTGATATTGAAAAGAAAGGTATACGAAGATGTATATGAATATGGATATGAGTATGAGATGGATATGAATATGGATATGAGTATGAGATGGATATGTATAGAGATGATTATGCATGAAGTGAACATGCCTTATGATTAAGAGAATAAGAGAGAATGGTATTAGTTGTTATCTAAAGTAAATAAAAGAATGGTATCAGTTGTTATCTAGGGTTATATGGTTTATAATACTATATTAAAAATATTCTTTTTGAGTATCAGTGGTTTCATAAATATTATTTGATTATCATTCATTACTCTTAAAATAGACGGAATATTTTATGAATATAAAAGTATATTTGATTCCTGAATATGAAAGAGATGTCTGGATCATAATCAAAGCATTATGTTATATATATATATATATATATTTTATAGAAGTAATGTGTGAGAATGGAAATGATATGAGTGAATGATATGTGGAAATGAAAGCGAGAAAATGGAAATGTGGAATGATATATTAAAAAGGGAATAATGATGTGACAAAAAGGGGGATTGCAACAGACTTGCGTAAGTGGCTGTGTCAGGGCTGTGTGCGACACAGTCCAGCATTTATTATTTTTATTACGGCACGAAGATGCCAAGGGAGGATGTTAGCAGGTGGCCTTCCTCCAGGGATGATCTTCATTCCTTCTACCGGTAGTAAAAAGAGAGCAGGTACGATTAGGCGACTGATCATCGTCCTAACGTATCAGGCGACAGCAGATATCCCCAATGTTTTTGAAAAGAAAGTGTTGACAATGGTTTTCAGATTTTTATACTGAAAACAGAAACATGATCTGAAATGATGGAATTATTGTTACAGATGAAGAGAAACTGTTTTTATATTAATTTATATAATTGTTGCATAAGAAAGAAATGAGATGATGATAGCGAAAGATTTGTTCAAGTTTATCATATTATTTTAGAAAAGTACACTGAAACGGTATATTGATTGTTATATTATTTAAGAAGAGAAACTGATATTATATGATATTAGAAGAGAAACTGATATTATAATACTATATATTTCTTTTCGTACAAAGATAATTGGAAAGTGTATATATATTGAATGAAAATAAAATTCTTTCCATAATAACTGAAATTTGTTTTTGTCTATTATATATATATATATATATAATGATTTATTTCCCTTTGATGCTAGTTGATAGAATTTATCTTGCTGAGCTATTTTAGCTCATTCTTGCTATTATGTATATAACAGCTAGGTATGCCGATACTCCGCACTACACCCCGCAAGAGGGTATGGGAAAGATGAACTTTTGAGAGAGTGTTGGCAACGATTCCCGAGGTAGCTATCGGACGGTTGGGTACTGGTAGATTATGTACATTTAGTGTGTAAGCTGTTGTAATAAACTTTTGATTGTTGAAATGCTTCATGTCGAAGTATTATTCAACAAGGTATTTAAGTATGATCCTGGTTTGTAATAACTGCTTAAATCTAAACTTTTAATATTGTGGATGTTGTTCTCTGAGCATATGACTGGTGTGTGTGTGTGTGTATTAGTGTGGGGTCAATTGCATAACTATTAAGTTTAAAAAAAAAAAGACTCAAGAGATATTGATATTGATCGGAAATTGGACCGTGACGGCCCGGATTCCTGACCCCGGATCTAGGGGCGTCACAGATGGTATCAGAGCTTAGAGTCATAATGCTCAGGAACAAGAGTGATAATAATAAATATACCGGTAATAATATAAATTGTGAACTCACATCGAGTTCAAGGGTGGTTTATCGAACGAAGCGTTTATTCTAAGTAGTGATTATACTTTTATAGATTATTACTAATAAATGTTTATGTTTTAGTATATGGAGAGGAGATTGGTGAGCCAAAGTTAAGGGTATTTAAAGTCTTCTTTTGTTTAAGGGAGTTTGAAGAAATATTGTAAGTGGATCGGTGAATAGACACTGATTGTTTGTGGAGATGAAAGGGTGAAACTGAGGTTGGTCGGTAAAGCCAAGATATACAGGACCAAGACAGACTGAGACATTCCGAGATTGACTTAAATGAAAAGGTTATTATGCCATAAGTGTTAAGTTTATATAGTACACGGGATCGATATGAGAAAGGGGATACTTGATGTATTGAGAAGTGTACGTTAGATAACCTCGTGAGTATACAGGGTATGTTAGATTATACAATATAGAAGTGCAGTTGATGGGTCCTTGATACTAGAGCAATGTTAGGCCAAGACGATCAATATTACGATTAGAAGGTTGTGTTCTATTATGGATAAAGGCAGAGAGTATCGAGCCAAGTCACGACTAGGTAAATGAAGATAATTGGGAATAGCAGACGATAGGTTGAGGCTTCATGGTGAGTGCCAAATTTAAGAAATTTTGGAGAGTACGCAGTCTAAGATATAAACAGTATTTGAGGAAAGCCTTCCATTATTGGGATTTTTTAATTGGGCAGAGGCTATTAACAGTACCTATTTTCAAGCTCCAAAAGCCCTGCTAAATTATATTATTGAGTTTCAAATTTTCCTCCACTAGTGGGTAATTATTTATTAAGGGCCGGTATCTTTTCAAAACTTTTTGGTACCCTCGAAATGTGTTTCAAAATTGTATTAGTCAAAATATTCCTCTAAGATTATTTTCGGAAGATGGTATTTATCATTGTGATTTAAATTTCCCTCTATATTTCTTACTCCAACTAAGAGGAACAGCCCTATATGTATACACAAGAACGATCTGTCTGTGTGATAGAAAGTCGGAGGGGACGCCCTCACTTGTGTCGTACGGGTTCTTCTATCATATTGACTTCCCAAATATTCTTTTGTTTCGAATAAGAGCTATTTAAAACTCTTAATCTTATAAATTGTTGTGGGACCCTTGCTTGTTTCTGGGTTCGTTTCAATTCAAAGTTTCTTAAATTCTATAAATTGTTTCGAATATAGAAGATTTCATTAATGGATGGGATAATGGAAGCAAGGTTTAGAGTATACGTGATTATAAAAGGGAACTTGAGATTCCAAGGGAAATTTCAATAAGAGATAATTAGAGCTAGAAGCGTTTCAATATAAGAGAGAAAGGAATTTCGTGAGAAGAAATGGGAATATTTGATGATTAGTAAGAGAAAAGAAAATGAGGAATTTTAAGGCATAATTGAGATTTACTATTGAAAGTAAGGTGTATTTTGGGGATATTTAATGAAGGATTCGAGGTGCAATAACTTTTAGTGGGGGAAGGTCAATATTGTGACTAATACCCTAAGTAGCAGAGAGAGATTAAAGATGTTAAGTATTCAAAGGATTAATCCAAAAGGTGTGAATGAGTAAAACTTGAGGTAAAGATTTTGATGAGAATAATTAAGGGAAATTTCAAAGGTGGAATAGATAGTATATCATGAAGGAACTAAGGTGGATCAGCAAGATGTAAAGAGCGTATAGTGAACAATAGACATCTGGGATAAGGTATCCGGAGGAAATTGCAGGTACGTTCTAATTTAACCTCTTAAGTGTAAATGTTTGGTTAGGGATCGACTAAGTCAATGAATGGTGTACATGGACTGATAATATAGATAAGAATAATCTATCTGTGAGAAAGTAAACTATGGTGATATAAGAAAGTGAGTTATTCTCGTGTCATCCAAATCGATATCTGTTAAGAGTCAAAGAACTCTATAAAAAGGAGATTAAGAGTATTGGGGAAAGCGCGAGAATATTTTTCAAGGATGAAAGGAAAGTATATGTTTGTATAAGTATGAACAGGAAATATATATTATAGATA
The DNA here is from genome assembly GCA_036435485.1 of Saposhnikovia divaricata. NCBI lineage: Eukaryota > Viridiplantae > Streptophyta > Magnoliopsida > Apiales > Apiaceae > Saposhnikovia > Saposhnikovia divaricata. The sequence continues at coordinate 40,578,321 of CM071601.1, read as the reverse complement.
ATTTTTTCTTACAATTGTTTCAAGGAATATTATTATAACTTATTTTCTAGAAAATTTTACAGAGGTGATATATACAAATGTTGGAGTATTAATATTTTATGTCAAGATAGAGATCAAAACATAGTTAAACAATAGTGAGATACACTACCATTCAGGGAAGGCCAATGTGGTGGCCGATACCCTTAAGCAAAAGAGGAAGGAGAGATGAGATGAGATAGAATGACTGAATATAGGAAGAAATCTCCAAGAAAAGGATAGTGAGAGTACTACTAATGATAAGCTAAATGGCATGTTGATGAATGACAAGCAAGTTATGTTGGTATATTTTTGCGCAAACAAGATAGAGATATTATGAAAGGAAAAAGGATAAAGGAAGTAGTGTGGAATTAGAAGGTGTGGATGAGAAAGGTATTCATGAACATTTCCGACATGATTCCGGGACGGAATCCTTTTAAGGGGGGAAGACTGTAATAACCCTAATTTTAGCAAAGCTACAGTGACCCCATGAATAGTAAATTTTGAGGATTTAAAGAAATGGTGTGTAGGTACTCTATATTGGAAATGGAAAATGAACAAACAAAAACCATATTAGTGATATACTATAAAAATAAGTGACTCGAAATGACGATGGATTTCAGAAATTCCTGAATTTAGATTTTGAGGATTTTGAGTTCGAACGAGCTTCTATTTATTGGATATTAAGGAGCATGGAAATATTAAAGGAATTATATATTGAGGAATTAGTGAATTTAAGTTAAACCAGGGGATTTTTAAGTTAAGAGAATGCTAAGGGAATTTGGATTTTTAAACGATTTCAAAACCAGTGGATGACGAGATATATTCGAAACGAACCACAACTAGACGAGTATGGAAACCAAACAACCAAGATTATAATATAACAAGGATATATACCACATTATTATTACCAAGAGTGCTAGCAAATTACTTAGGAAAATCAAGAAAAGAGAATTATGAGATCATTAGAATGACATCACTTTCCATTAACTTGTTTTAAGGGGCAAACTAGTACTTTTGCATGGTTTTAACCACAAATATCTTCCAAGCTTCCATGACACTATAGAATTATCAAGATATTAGCCAAGATAAGATCTAACCAATACAAAACAAATCTCATCTTCTTCATTTCATCAAAATTCGTAGGTCACTATTCATCAAGAAAAAAATCAATTTCAAAACCCTAGCTAGAATCAACTAAAAATCAAGAGGAAATTCATGGAGCTTCTTGGAGGTTAGGAAGGATCATCTACAAAGTTTCATAGCAAACTAACATCATTTAGCAAGGTAATAAAATCATAGAAGTTGAAGATGAATAGTGAATGAATAGTAATTTTCAAGTGTTAACTTTGTTTTAATGGTTTCTTTAGTTGATTCAAGTTAATCTAAGGTTGTTTAAGGAGTGCCCAAGGTTTATTAAGGATCTTTAAAGCTTCAAGAAGGTATAACTACTCTTGCCCTTTTTGTATTTATGGTGGAAATTGAGTTGGTTAGTAGTTAAGTGATGTTAATGTCTAGTTTATGATGATTATGTGTTATAAATGGTTTGTTTTGATATGGAAATTTTGTGTTGTGGACTTGTAACCATGGTTGGGATGTAGACCACATGGTGTAGGTGATGGTGTATAAGGTGGATGATTGATTTGGAGGAGTTTGATTTTTGGAAAGTATGAAAATATAGCCGTTATAATGTCCGATTTTCGTTAGACCAAGAATCTGCCCTGTTTTTGGACCCTATACCCGAATGGTAGGTTACTGTCCAGACTCCCAAGTGACCATGAGATGATAGAGCTTGGTTCATAGATCGTTTTGATATAAAGTGCGTTAAAATCTGATGAACGGTTTAGGAGAAAAGTCAGTTTTAGTGAAAGACGTTCGATAGTCGAGAAAACGTAGTTGTACCAACTTTGAGGCTATAACTACCATACTTAGACATTATTAAAAATTATAAAACTTTGGGACATTGCAGTAGGGTAGTCAGAGAGTCATTACCAGTTGACCTTGTAGTAAAATTCGAAATCCATATTTTCTGGGAATTTTTACAGTTAAGTGTGGTCGTTAGGGGAAACGGTGAAAACCCCTGAAACCTCGATTGAACTTATAAATGGTTAAGTTCTTGAACCTTTGGGGTAGTAGTGATACGTTAAACATATGTAAAGTGTCAAGGGTAATGTTATACAAGAGTAAAGTGAGAAAGGAATGTAGTATTCTAACGACGGTCCTTTTTGTGTTTATAGAAACTTCGGGAGAGCCACGAGCTATACTGCAAGGATACAGAGATAGAGGCAAGATTTCTTATATCCTTACTTTGTAAAACTACTTATCTTCACAAAGAAACTTGATTTCATGGAATATATATGTGATGCTATTATTACTATATTGTGAAGAAATTGTCTTCCTTGAGTATTGATATTGAAAAGAAAGGTATACGAAGATGTATATGAATATGGATATGAGTATGAGATGGATATGAATATGGATATGAGTATGAGATGGATATGTATAGAGATGATTATGCATGAAGTGAACATGCCTTATGATTAAGAGAATAAGAGAGAATGGTATTAGTTGTTATCTAAAGTAAATAAAAGAATGGTATCAGTTGTTATCTAGGGTTATATGGTTTATAATACTATATTAAAAATATTCTTTTTGAGTATCAGTGGTTTCATAAATATTATTTGATTATCATTCATTACTCTTAAAATAGACGGAATATTTTATGAATATAAAAGTATATTTGATTCCTGAATATGAAAGAGATGTCTGGATCATAATCAAAGCATTATGTTATATATATATATATATATATTTTATAGAAGTAATGTGTGAGAATGGAAATGATATGAGTGAATGATATGTGGAAATGAAAGCGAGAAAATGGAAATGTGGAATGATATATTAAAAAGGGAATAATGATGTGACAAAAAGGGGGATTGCAACAGACTTGCGTAAGTGGCTGTGTCAGGGCTGTGTGCGACACAGTCCAGCATTTATTATTTTTATTACGGCACGAAGATGCCAAGGGAGGATGTTAGCAGGTGGCCTTCCTCCAGGGATGATCTTCATTCCTTCTACCGGTAGTAAAAAGAGAGCAGGTACGATTAGGCGACTGATCATCGTCCTAACGTATCAGGCGACAGCAGATATCCCCAATGTTTTTGAAAAGAAAGTGTTGACAATGGTTTTCAGATTTTTATACTGAAAACAGAAACATGATCTGAAATGATGGAATTATTGTTACAGATGAAGAGAAACTGTTTTTATATTAATTTATATAATTGTTGCATAAGAAAGAAATGAGATGATGATAGCGAAAGATTTGTTCAAGTTTATCATATTATTTTAGAAAAGTACACTGAAACGGTATATTGATTGTTATATTATTTAAGAAGAGAAACTGATATTATATGATATTAGAAGAGAAACTGATATTATAATACTATATATTTCTTTTCGTACAAAGATAATTGGAAAGTGTATATATATTGAATGAAAATAAAATTCTTTCCATAATAACTGAAATTTGTTTTTGTCTATTATATATATATATATATAATGATTTATTTCCCTTTGATGCTAGTTGATAGAATTTATCTTGCTGAGCTATTTTAGCTCATTCTTGCTATTATGTATATAACAGCTAGGTATGCCGATACTCCGCACTACACCCCGCAAGAGGGTATGGGAAAGATGAACTTTTGAGAGAGTGTTGGCAACGATTCCCGAGGTAGCTATCGGACGGTTGGGTACTGGTAGATTATGTACATTTAGTGTGTAAGCTGTTGTAATAAACTTTTGATTGTTGAAATGCTTCATGTCGAAGTATTATTCAACAAGGTATTTAAGTATGATCCTGGTTTGTAATAACTGCTTAAATCTAAACTTTTAATATTGTGGATGTTGTTCTCTGAGCATATGACTGGTGTGTGTGTGTGTGTATTAGTGTGGGGTCAATTGCATAACTATTAAGTTTAAAAAAAAAAGACTCAAGAGATATTGATATTGATCGGAAATTGGACCGTGACGGCCCGGATTCCTGACCCCGGATCTTGGGGCGTCACATCAAGATTATGAAGTTGTTTTACACAAAGGGGAATATTAGAGAGGAGACAGTTAAACTAGAGGGAATTTTAGTGGTTCATAACTTTGAATGTATATTTTGATGGATTACCAGAATTGTCACTAGACAAAGATGTAGAGCTTATAATGTGTTATTTATTTCCAAATATAGAAGCAGTTTCAAGGAGTTCAATATCGAATGACATCAATGGAAATGTTGGAGCTAGCAATTTAATAAAAGGATCTTCGCAAGAGAAGGAGTAGGGATACTCAGTGTATCTCGGGAGGATGCACCAATACTGTTCTTGAAAAGGAAGAAATGTAGTTGAAATTATACATAGAATTTTTTATATATATGGAATAAGTGGACAAGTAGTAACGATGATCTTTTACCATAGACGGATGAGTTATTTAACCAGTTGAAAGGGGTATGTTTTGCTTAAAGTTGATCTACGAATAGACTAAGATTATTAGAAGATATAAATATTAAGATATTATTGAAGCAACATTTTGAATCGATATGGAGACGACGAGTTATTAGAAATAGTGTATGGTTGGACATTTTGAAGAATGAACCAGAAACTATTAAAGGTTATTGAAAACATTTATCCAGATAGCCACAGCATTAGGTAAGCTTACCAGTGGGAACAAAAAGTGTGAATGAACAAATAGACGTGAAGAGAGATTCTAAGGGTTAAGAAGATGTAATAACTGCTCCAGTAGTAGTGGAACCGGATGAACAAGGAAACCTTGTGGGGTATTATGATATTTCGTATAAAGTTTGAGGTTGTGTATTGCCCTAAGAAGGTATTCGTTTGTATTCATAAGCAGAAGTGTTCAATACGTGAGTTGGAGTTGATCGTCATAATTTTCATGGTCATTAGTTTCAAAATTGTGGATAACAGAGTTAGTTATTTTCTCTTTCGATCAAGATTGGGTGCTCAGTAAAACAATGGGATTAAGGATGGATAGAAGTTTCCCAGTTATTCCCTTCTCGATCGACATTGTACGTTGAAAGTGAAGTAAGAATGACTGGGGGATTTCTTGATATTCTTCTTCTTAAACTTTTATCTGAGGCAGGTTTTGTTTTAATATTATATATATATATGAATTATTGTGGATGATTGGGTTAGTACCTGAGGCGTTGTGTTCCGGACATAGTCCATTTTACGAATTGGTCATGTTCGATCTTCGATAGAAAAGACGTTAGAAGTGGAAGCTTGAATGCTTAGCTCTACAAATGAAGATGATATATGTCATAACATTTCAACATGAGTTATCAGAGAGTTAAGAGTCACCGAAATGAGGTAACGAATCAGAAGGTGAAAGAGTTAGGGGAAGAGGAATTGAGTAGTCCGAAAGATAAGTGTGAATGTGTACTTTATTTCGTAATATCTCGAAATGCAAGTGATGAATAGATGTCGTAAGTTCTGTATTTAATTTGAGCAGTTATAAACGTTGGAGTTATAATGTGCAGAGTCAAATTCTAGAACTTGTTAAGTATGTAGAGTTATGTTTCGGGAAGTTGATTTCAGGGGACGCGAAGTTAGTGTAGTTTAGATGATTTTCTAAGATCGTGAGTTATTTGTTGAAGACGTGTAATTGAGTTGACGTATCTTAAGTCAAATTTCATGATTAATTAAAGTTAGAGTTTGTTAGAAATTGTTGGAGTGAAAGCGTTTTGTGATTGGTATCGAGGGGGGCTGTGACCCCGGAATAGTTGATATTACAAACCAGTTATTTCAAGATTTTGTTCTTGTAGTGGGTTAAGTCAAAGTCAAGGTTATGAAGTTTATTAGTTTTCAAGACTGTAAATATTCGGGCCTGTATCTCAAAAGCTTTAACAAACCGAATTTTTTTTATAAGAGTGAGAATTGAGTTGTTAATCGAATCCTGTTTGACGTGTATCTAATGACGTATGTGTTTGATTGTAGTATTCAATTTCAAGGACGCGATCGGGAATAGATGATATGAGGTTTGGTCGACGGATTGGAATCAAGGTATCATAGATTTATTTATTTACATGTTTACTGCAATTCAATGCAGCATTGTGTATGATTAAATTGAAATTATGAAATGTTGGAGTACAGAAATGAGTTGTTATAAATGATTGGGTTGGTATTTGAAGTTGTCACACAGGGGATAGTCCGTTAAACGAAAAGGTCATGCCCGATTTTTCTATGGACAGGACATTCATTTATGACTGGTAAGCGTTTCGAATTATCGGGACTTATAAACGAAAGGTTCAAGTTTATAATGGAGTATTATGGTTCATATGAGACACGAAATTCAACTCGAGACTTTAGAAAAGTCTTCAAGAAGGGTTAGACATTAAGTTAGAAGTAAGTATGAATTGTCATTCTCGAACAAACGGTCAAAGTGAAGGATCGATTCAAACCATCAAAGACATGTTAGGGTATATACACTTGATTTCGAAGGCGATTGAGACGATCATTACCACTGATGGAATTCTCGTATAATAATAGTTCTCGTACTAATGTTGGATTACCGCTTTACAAAGCGCCATACGAACGAGAGTGTTGATCTCCGATATGTTGGGGGAAGTTGATGGACGAGAAAAATGTTAGGACCAGAATTGGTCGCATAGACGAAGAAAGTAATCGAACTTGTTTAGAAGGGTTGACGACAGCTCGAAGTCGACAAAAGAAATACGTTCGCTTGACAAAAGAGATGTACATTGTAAAGGAGAAGAACCAAATTTTCGTTGAGACTATTTCCGTAGAAGGAATTAGTGAGATTCGATTACTAAGAAGGTTGAGTTCATGATTTGTTAGATCTTTTGAGGTTTGAAGAAGTCGGGAGGGTTGCCTATGAGTTAGCTTTATCGCCTCATATGCAGCGTACCTATAATGTGTATCGCGTAGTGATGCTAAGAATATTGTTCTGATTTTGTTGTGTCGTAAAATGTGAACTGGTAGAAATTCAGAGAGAGAGTGTGGAGAAGTAATTCAGTACTGTGTTGTCAGTAAGGGGGTTGTAAAAGAGTCCCAGAATGGCGGAGTTTTGGTAACTTGTTAGTGTGATCTCAGAGAAGTCTCCCCACCTGTTGCTTAGCTTGATTCTGAGGACAAAATCCTATTTAGGGGGGAAGACTGTAAGAACCGAGAATATTAAATTCATATAATTATTTTTTTTATAAATTGGAATAAAAATATTTTGAATTATTTTATTCTAATTTGACAAGTCAAGGTGAGAATATTTTATTATAATTTATTTTAGCCTATTTGGAATTTATATGAATATTTTGGTTCGGTTTGGCGGATAATTAAATCGCCAATAGGAGATGGTATCGTTATATATGAATAAAAGGGATCGGGAATGATTGTCTAGGACCCTATACGTGTTTAATGATTGTATTAAACTCCAGGATGATTATCTCTAACTTTTTCGAAAAACGCGCAGTTCAGTTCATCTTTCTCAATTAAACCCTGTTTTTTTTAAATCCCTGGGCTTTTGATTTAAAATCATTTCCGTATCAATATTTGTCAAATAAAATCTTAAAATATTCGAAACTCGTATTTTACTCGTCTTACAAGCTTTATAAATATTCTGTATCAAATTCGTTATTTTTTTTCGTCGAAATATTTTCGTTCGTATCAGGCTCGTAATTGATTTAATGGGTACTTTCGGGACCGATTAAACGTTAATTAGGGTTCCGAACATTTCGGGAACAAAAATATAAATCGTGATGATTTCTTTGACCAATCTCAACCTTATCTTTTCACAGCCAATCAGAATCATTCCAGCTGGCCAATCAAAATCCAAGAAATACATTTTTAAAAAAAATCTTATTAATTATTAAAATTATGGTGTTCTTGAAGATCGATCACACTTTTGGAAGCGTTCTTGGATTCCGTTTTTGATGCACAAATACTCAAATCGAAGCTCTCAAACTCTAGTTTCATAATCTATCATCAAAATTCATGTGGGGTAAGTTTCTGAATTTCTATGAATTTTTCCAATTTTCTGTCGAATTAGGGTTCATGTATGAATTCGGGGCTTTTTGATTCAAGCTTCGTTCATGTGTTTTGATGATTTCTATAGCTTCGTATGAGTGTAAGGGGTCTAAGTATGTGCTCAATTGCATCATTCTTTTCCTAATATGGTTGATTTAAAATTCTAGGGTTTTTTAGTATGAATTTGGGGATTTCCATTTGGTTGATTGTTCGTTCATTTTGATGATTCATATAGCTTCTAGGGGTCCTTAGGAGCATGTTTATATGTTCAATTACATCGTTGCTTTTCAAGATTGTCAAATTCGATCTTTGAGTTTTAACCGATTATAAAATTAATTCGTTCATGAATTCTGCTGCTTGTCTGTATAAACTGGTTCCATGGTTAGATTGTACATGTTATCAGCTTCGTTTTGACATCTAAAACTCTGAGTTTGATTCAGAAATGACGGCAAATGAGTTTTCGCCAGAGTTAATGGCGGTGCTTCGTCGGATTGTTTCGTTTATGGTCGATTACAGTTGTCTGGTGTGTTTGTAGTGTGTTTTGAGATGCCCAGTTGATGAGGAACGAGTCCCTGCTGTCGAAACCTACAAAAAAACCAGTTAAAATGAGTAATTGGGGAGGTGGCCGGATTTTGGGCCGGCGGCCGGAATCTGGAAAATCCAGAAACCGGTGGTCGTGTTCTTGTTTTCCGGTGATGTTCATGAAAAGAGGGGTTTGATTTGTTTGCAGTAGTTAGGGTAAAAGGGAAAGTGTTTTTAACCTTTTACCTTTTATTTTAACAAAAAGAATTACCTTTTTACTTTGGGTAATTCATTTCTACTTTTTTTTCAAATTGTTTTACTTTAAATATTTTATATAAAAATTTGAATTTTATTTATAAAATTCAGAAATTAATTTTCAGTTCCAAAATCTTACTTCTAAATTAAGATTACTTCTGAAAGTATTTATGTGATTATTTAATTTTGAAAATCGACTTCTATTTATCTTTAATTAAAACATAATTAAGGATTAAATACTTCTAATATTGTTAATTAATTTCAAATAATAATTTAATTAATTTAATTATTTGATAAATGTAATCGTTTATTGAATAATTTTATTAATTAGTCATTAGTTGATTTTAATTAATTTAATTAGAGTTATTTAATTCTTAATTAATCTGTTTTCAGTTTTAAATGATTTAAAAATAGTGGAAAATTGTTTTAAAATCCAGAAAATGTTTTAAAAATATTTTCAAATATTATGAGTTGGGTTTTATTCAAAAACCAAAATCAAGGATTGGTTTAAAAATATATCTTGAGATCAGTTAATTATGAAAGTGAGTATTATGTACTGTTTTGTGGAACTTACCTGCTTAAATGCTATGTGAGCTATGTGTATTGACTGGTAGCAAGTCTCAAAAATTCCTGAAATTGATTAAATGAAAAATGGGAGTAGTATGGTCTGTCTGATGTGGATTAAATGACTGAGTGTTATGTGATTACGTGCAATACGTGTTAGTAAGCCGTAAAAGTGATTAGCTGTTGATTATATGTTTAAATGCTCTGTTGAATCCAGTATTTTGCGAGAGGTGTTTAAAGTAGAAAAAGGTCAGTCGGAGATATTGATGTGAGATAAGGATTATAGAATCAAGTAGATGAGACGTATGGAAGTCAGTGACTAAGTGAGACGGCCGAATAATTAGACGGTTCAGACCAGGCAAGTGTCTCCCTTCACTTCTTGTTCAAGTGAAATTATTTTAATGATTCTGATTATGATGTCACCCATTTATTGTCGATCTCGTCGACATTTATTATTATTCTTGCTTACTCAATTATCACCCCATTTATTGTATCGTACTTGTCCATATCCCTTTTGAGTTCACGAATTCTTAATTATTACCCAATTATCGTGTCAAAATTGTCGACACCTGTTGATCTTGAATCCTTCATTGACCCTTGGATTATGAGTTGTTGTTTTGGAACGTGAGTTTCCAGTTAGTTGGTTGGCAAGGGTTGTTGATTGTTCCGACACATAGTGCGTTGGATATAGAATTGGAATGTTTTCAGATGTCCCTTCGGGGAGACCATATTATGGTCGGAGGAGTCCCTTCGGGGAGACCAGTTTAATGGTCAAAATTGAGGCCAATATGTGCCGTGGATCCATTTAGAGGAGGGACTTTGCTGTGTGCATTGTCCGGGGTTAGTGCAGGTCTGATCAGCCGCCTAACTCAACTATTTTTTTTAAATATATAAAAAAATCCAATTCTAATCTATACATTGAGTTTGAACTCATTAAAGTCTGATTCCTTTGAAGCCTATGATGTTTGTTCTTGTTGATCAGAACTTATTACTGTTCTTGGTATTTATACACATTTATACTTGCTGGGCATTGTTGGCTCACTCTTGCATTGTTGTTTTATTTCTCCAGTTTATAGAGGCGAGATGAGTGGACCTGGTGGTCAGATGAGTAGTCTTATTCCTACAGCGAGAGGTGATGTTCGAGTTGTTGACTTGGTCGGGTAGTAACTTGAGCTTTGTCAGAGGTTGGTTAATTAGTTCAACATATGGAATTAGTTGTTAGCAATTTGTACAACAACTTTATTCGGAGTTTGGATTGTATTAATGTAATTCAATAGTTCGTTTCATACCATAACCTGTGTGTGATCTTGGATCAGGGGTATTTTATTATTATATTATGTTTATATCCAGGTATGCATTGTATGGATTATGGTTAGTGGCCCCAAATCTGTACCCCGGATTATGGGATGCCACATTACATTGTAGCCATAACCACTATTCATTCTTACATCATTAAATAAATAAAAGTTTTAATTCTACCCAAAATCTAGGTTCTTACAGATGCCTTTTATTGTGAGAGTGCGGGTAACTCCTTTGATTTTGCAATTTATGGTGTCTTTACCAGCACCTCCTGGAACATAGGCAGTTTTCTAGAAATCTTCAAGTCTTTCTAGGTCCAAAGATGGAGTAGAGGTTATAGCATGACCTAGATAGGACTTGTTGATGAAGGACACGAGTCCTTTGAAACCTTCACCAGCATCTCCAGCAGTGAGAATACCAGCTAAGTTTGTTTGAGAAGAGGATTGTTTGGGTGCCATTTTTGCTTTGAGTTTTGGAGAAAGATTTTAGCTTTTGAGAGAGAGAGAGAGTGGTTATGTTGAGAGTTATGTGTTTGTGTGTTTGACAGTTGCTTACATAAAAATAGCAAATGTTTTTACTGGGAAAGGGGAAAGTAGCAATGTCTTAGCCCATTAATCAGTCACGTGGTGTCGTGGGTAGTTACTTTTTAATGGTTATAAATCGTGGAGGTAAAATCCCAATTAAATCGGTCCACTAACCTTGACAGTAACCTGTGCGCTGTAACAAATTCGTTAGTAATTTGAGAGGATGAGAGCAGATTTTGCTTGACAGTAACATCGTCACAAGAACATACTGTCATCATTAAGCAATTTATATAATTTCCTTCAAATTTCATGGCAGAAACTTTTTCCTTTGCTGATAAGGAACTTGCTGTCAAGGCACTTCGTGACACCATCTTCACTTATTGACAGCAACTTGTGCGGAAATAATTTGTGTCATGAATTTTAATCGACTTTGCCCATTGCTTAAGAGTAAAATTACTAATTAGCATATTAATCGATTTAAGCGCATATTTGTTAAGCAAGCACACATCCACATACATCCATACACATAAACATACACAAGTATACAACAATAGATAATCAAGATGAGAAATAAAGCATGCAATAATACTGGGGAGATGAAACGATGAACTTTTTATTGTTAAAAAAAAATTAAAAACAATACAAATAGTTCTTAAGAACTAAACATCATTTCATATTAAGCTCTGCAAGTGCTTGCACCAGCAGCTGCTCAACAACTTTCTCTATCTCCTTCTCCTCAGTAATCCCTTTTGCATCCAGATAAGCTTGAAGCTTATCAAAGAAAGGATCAAGAGGGTGCTCAGCAGCAGCAACCTCCGGCTTCTGTGGCACCTCTTCAATCTTGGAAGAGTTGGAGTCTTCTGAAGTTGATATTTCTGACGCCTTCCTTTTGCTCATAGTTAACTCTAGAGTTTCTTAAGTGTGTAGTGAAGAATAAGGGTTTGGCCTCGGACTTGTTTATAACACATTAAGTGACTCTACAGCTTCTCACACGCTTCTTTTTAATAAAGTATTAAACTTTTAAATAAAAAGACTGACAAATACCCGGGGTCATTTCAAATGACACGACTACTCATCACTAGCACGCGTGTAATTTAAGTTGATGTCACGTGACTACTCATTACATAAGTTAAAACAAGCATGTTATTTGAATTGAGCATAGTCATAGCAAACATGCTATCAATTAAACAAGTAGCACATAAGACAGTAACTTCTCATGACAGTAACATTGAAAGCTACGGTCATAAGCTGCGAATTTTAACCACCTTGAAAATGTAAAAACTAGTAAGTTAACATACCAGATTTAGCATTCCCAATTCACTTACCAACCTGTTGACGGTTGCTTCATCTAGTGGCTTCGTGAAAATGTCTGCAAGTTACTTTTCTGTTGGAACATAAACCAGCTTCACAGTTCCCTTTTCAACATGCTCTCTGATGAAATGATGTCTAATATCAATGTGCTTCGTCCTCGAGTGTTGAACTGGATTATCTGAGATGGCTATGGCACTTGTGTTATCACAATAAATAAGAATATTGGACAACTCTAAACCATAATCCATTAGCTGATTCTTCATCCAAAGAATTTGAGCACAGCAACTTCCAGCTACAATGTATTCAGCTTCTACAGTCGATATAGATATAGAATGCTACTTCTTGCTAAACCATGACACTAATCTTCCACCAAGAAATTGAAAGCTTCCTGTTGTACTTTTTCTATCAATCTTGCATCCAGCATAGTCTGAATCCGAATATCCTATCAGATCAAATCCAGTATCTTTAGGATACCAAAGGCCTAAGTTTGGAGTGGCTTTAAGATATCTAAAGATTCTTTTGATTGCTACCAAGTGTGACTTTTTTGGATCAGCTTGAAACCTTGCACAAAGACATGTAGCAAACATGATATCTGGTCTACTAGAAGTTAGATATAGCAACGATCCCACCATGCCTCTGTAGGTACTAGAGTCCACTTTCTTTCCTTTAGGATCCAAATCCAGTTTGGTTGCAGTAGAGATAGGTGTCTTGGCAGGTGATGCATCTTCCAAGTTAAACTTTTTAAGAAGTTCCTTGACATATTTTTCTTGACAAATGAAGATGTCATCATCCTTTTGATGAATTTGTAGACCTAGGAAAAATGATAGTTCTCCCATCATGCTCATCTCATTTTTGCTCTTCATAAGAGATGAAAACTTTTCACACAGCTTCTCATTTGTACAACCAAAGATTATGTCATCAACATAAATTTGAACCAGAATGATGTCCTTGCCATGGTGTTGTAAAACAATGTCTTGTCTACTACACCTCTTTTAAATTGATTCTCAATGACAAAAGTAGAAAGAGTTTCATACCAAGCTCTGGGGGCTTGCTTCAATCCATAAAGTGCTTTGAACAGCTTGTAGACAAAGTCATACAATTCAGCATCCTCAAATCCAGGTGGCTGTTCAACATACACTTCCTCTTCTAGTTCTCCATTAAGAAAGGCACTTTTGACATCCATTTGGAACACTTTGAAGTTACAGTATGCAGCATAGGCTAAGAATATCCGAATAGCTTCAAGTCTGGCAACAGGTGCAAATGTCTCATCATAGTCAATCCCTTCCTGTTGACAGTAACCTTTAGCTACTAGCCTTGCCTTGTTTTTTGTCACATTTCCACTTTCATCCAGCTTGTTTCTGAAAACCCACTTTGTGTCAACAACTGACTTCCCTTTAGGTCTAGGGACCAGCTTCTACACATTGTTTCTCTCAAATTGGTTGAGCTCTTCTTGCATAGCTATTGTAACACCCCAGTCCCACATCGAGGAGATTTGGGACTTTAGTTCAGTTTATAAGGCAAAGTACTACTACTAAATGCACCAACAAATCATGATATTTTGGGGGCCTGTGGTGGGCTTGTGGACTACCAAAGTTTGGTTGCAATTGGGCCAGTATACTTCGGCTTATTTCGGATTCGGAATTGGGGCTTGACCCGATTTTCGAAAAAGGCTCGGGATTTGACCCGGGTTGTCACATATGGTATCAAAGCTGACTCTCGAAAGCTTGATTCGTCAAGTTGCCGGAGGTGGGGACACGAAGGCTGGTGGTATTATCCGACAATGGACAGAGGTCCGGAGGTGGGGACACGAAGTCAGCCGGTATTATCCCACAATGGCTAGAGAGGAACGATCTTGGACCTATGGGATTTCCGTTCGGCCTGACGAGGATGTCAGGAGTTTAAGTGAGGGAGTTTGTAACACCCCAGTCCCACATCGAGGAGATTTGGGACTTTAGTTCAGTTTATAAGGCAAAGTACTACTATTAAGTGCACCAACAAATCATGATATTTTGGGGGCCTGTGGTGGGCTTGTGGACTACCCAAGTTTGGTTGCAATTGGGCCAGTATACTTCGGTTTATTTCGGATTCGGAATTGGGGCTTGACCCGATTTTCGAAAAAGGCTCGGGATTTGACCCGGGTTGTCACATATAACATCCAACATCGATTAGAATAAGAGTATTTGGGGCTTTTATAGATACAAGTCAACAACTAATGTGTATCAATTTGGTAGCACTTTTGGACTGACCTGTGGTGGGTTGTTGGGTCTGATATGCATTCGGTTGTGGGCTTGGATGTTATAAATGGTATCAGAGCTCTGCCCGGCCGGAAGTGCAGAGGCACTGCCCGGGTTTAGTAAGTTTGTGTGTGGGCTCGACGAGGACGTCGACCCAATAAGAGGGGGTGTTTGTAACATCCCACATCGATTAGAATAAGAGTATTTGGGGCTTTTATAGATACAAGTCAATAACTAATGTGTATCAATTTGGTAGCACTTTTGGACTAACCTGTGGTGGGTTGTTGGGTCTGATATGCATCGGTTGTGGGCTTGGATGTTATAGCTATCACCCAATCTGAATCCAACAATGCTTCATCAATTGACTTTGGCTCAGTTTGAGATAGAAAGCAAGAGAACATGCTGTCAGCAGAAACATTCCTCCTTGTCCTTATACCAGTAGTGGGATCACCAATGATTAGATTGCTATTGTGATCTTTGTTCCACTTAGTGGTTTTAGGCAAGCTTCTTTCTTGATCTGCTTGATCAGTTCCTCTTTGAGGGGTTGATTCTCCACCATTGATGTTTTCTCCTTCATGTTCTTTAATATCTCCAGACTCATTCTCATTCTGATGATTAGCTGTTATAGTTTGAGATTGAGCTGGAGTTTGGGTAACATCATTCGTGTTGACAGCATCTCTTTCAAACTCAATGGTCTGAGTGCAAGTAGGTTTTTCAGTAACAACTTCTTCTTCCTCCAAGTAACCTTGATTTTCAAATCTAAGAGGCTCCATTTGACCATCCTCTTGTAATCCTGGGAACTTGGTTTCATCAAATGTGACATTCACACTTTCTTCAATGACATTGTGATCAATGACATAGACTCTGTACGCAGTCCTTTCTAATCCATATACCATGAAAATGCCTTCATAAGCTTTAGCATCAAACTTTCCTTTCCTTTCATGGTTTTCAATCATCATGAAACACTTACTCCCAAATATATGAAAATATTTGACAGTTGGTTTCTTTCCTATTAACAGATAGTAAGGAGTGTTTCCATGAGTCTTGTTGTTCAAGGTTCTGTTCTATGTGTAGCAAGCTGTGTTAATAGCTTTTTCCTAGAAATATGTTGGTAATTTAGAATCATTCAACATAGTTCTCGCAGCTTCAATGAGAGTTCTGTTCTTCCTTTCTACAACTCCATTTTGTTGTGGTGTCCTGGCAGTGGAGAATTATTGGACAATGCCTTCTTCCTTGCAGAAGTTTCCTAATGTGGCATTTCGGAACTCAGTACCATTGTCACTTCTCACATATTGAACTTGAGCATTCGGGGTTCTTTCAAGAACTCTTATGTGATAAATGATTTCTTGAGCAGCTTCGTCCTTTGTCTCTAAGAACTTTTCCCAAGTGTATCTTTGGTAATCATCCACCATTACCAGGGCATATCTCTTTCTTGCAAGAGATTGAACATTTACTGGGCCAAACAAATCCATATGAATTAATTTGAGTGGCTCAGTGTTGGTATTTATTTGTTTTGACTTATGCACTGATCTTTTCAATTTACCCATTTGACAATCCTCACATAGTCCTCTCACCAAATCCTTCTTCATCAGAATATTCATATTCTTGAAATTTATATGGGAGAGCTTCTTGTGCCAAAGCATGCTTTCACCAACTGATGCTTTACTGTAAAACAGTAAGTCTTGTCTTTCTTCACAGAATTTAGGTCTTCAACAAACAAGCTTCCTTTCCTAACTCCTTTCAAGGAGAGGCATCCATCCTTCTTGTGATAGATATTACAAACCATCATATCAAAATCAACCTTAAATCCCCTGTCACTGAATTGGCTAACACTGAGTAGGTTGTGCTTCAATCCATCTACAAAACAATGTCTTCAATGACAAAATTTCCAATTTCCAAACAGCCATATCCCACAGTGTAACCTTTGCTATTGTCTCCAAAAGTTATGATTGGGCCGGCTTTCTCCACAAAATGTGATAGCAGGGCTATATCACCTGTCATGTGCCTGGAACATCCACTATCGATGATCCACATGACTTGCTTCTGCTTCTTGCCCTGCAAAATAGATGATTTTAATTTGCATCTAGTACCCAAACTCTGTTGGGTCCTGCAGTTACAGTATCATTGTTCATATCATTCTGTTTCACATTTGAATCAACACTAGAATCCTTCTGTTTGACTTCTTTTGTTGTCCACTTAGTTCTAGAGTTAGACTTGGTTTTCTCTTAGTGGAAGCTGCCTTTTTACCAACATAGGCAGGCGTAGAAGTCTCAGCAGTTTCCATATAGGAGCATCTTTCAGTAGACAGAATAGATAGATTAAAACAAGTACTCATAACAACAATCTTGCATGGCATACAGTCGATATTATTACAGACGTCCATTTCTCTTTGCATAATGGGGGTTCTATGTAAGTTACCACTAAGATTGGTCGCGTTAACCTTGTCCTTGTTGGGTTTCTTACAAAAAAATGTTAAATGTTGAGATGAGCCATAATTATTGCAAAGCTTCCTAGGGGCATCTTTAACATGAGCATAGCCATTTTTCTTGTCGATTCCTAACTTGTCATTCCTATTCTTAGGCTTGTAGACATTTGCCTTGACAGTATGTTCTGAAGTTGCTGTCGAGCTACCTTTGACAGTACCTTTCTTTCCCTCTATCTTGATAGCAGGTTTGAAAGTTCCTGTCTTGGGTTCTCTCTTGACAGTATCTTTTGAAGTTTCTGTCATATCCTTGTTGACAGCTACTTTAGAACATTCTGTCTGATTGCTTGGCAAAGTTTCTGTCACGGGAGACTTGACAGTATCTTTCCCTTCGCCTATTGTGTTGTCAATGCACTTATCCTCATCAAGAAGCTCTTGTTTGATGAATAAGGAGGTTTCATCAAAATCAGCTTGAATATTTTTGAAAATTGGTTTGTAAACTCTTTTGAGAATATGAGGTTTGACATCATCACTATCATCAAGAGCAATTGCCTTTCCATGCCTCCTACCATACTCGAAACCTATACCTATTTTTTGATTCTCATGATATTCCTGGACTAACTTAGAAGAGTTTCTAAATGCTTTGAGTTTAAACTCATTTTTTGAACTTTGGTTCCTGAGAAATTCTTCTATTTCCTTAGCACAGACAATATCATTTTTCAATCTTGCATTCTCTTGAGCTAATGAATCTAGAGGACTGGTTCTAAGCAATAACATTTCATTTTCAGATTTGAGAGTTTCATTCTGCTTAGTTAACTTAGCAATTTCTTCGTGAGCAGCAGATAAACTAACATGAATGTTAAACATCTCAGCACTTAAATCTTCAATGGTATGCTTGTATTCAGTTTTAGACATATCAAGCAAAACTAGAGATGGTACCTGAGTTGAGGAACTAGAAGTTTCATCATCAAATTTAGCCATGAGGGCCAAGTTTACAAATTCTTCCTCTTCATCAGAATCATCCAAGCATTTACCTTCAGCCACGTAGGCTTTTCCTTGATTCCTCTTAAACTAATTTCCAGATCCTTTTCCTTGACTTTGTTTTGGTCTTCTGCACTCTGTAGCAAAATGACCTAACTCATTGCAGTTGTAACACCTGAACTTCGGCCTATCCACCATCCCTGTCTTGTATCCACCTCTTGTGGCACCACCAGTGGTCTTAGAAAAACCTCCCTTGTTGAACTTAGATGTTTGACCCTGAGGCTTGTATGACTTGTCTCTTCTGAATCTGATATTCTTGAATCTCTTAGCCATATAAGCCATGGTTGGATTATCCATGCTTTCAATCTCTTCTACTGTGTAGAAGTCTTCATCTTCAACATCTTTCAGCTACAGAACCACCTTCTCCTCGTCATCCAACACCTCTTCAATCTTCAAAGATGGCATCTGTGTTGGTTGTGAACTTTGTGAAGGTTCACTTGGACAAGCTACTTGTGGTTCATGAGCTACAAGGGCTCCTGACATGTTTGCTACCTTTCCTTTGGTTCCCGTCTGAATGGCTCTCTTTTGAAAGAGTTCGAGTTCGTATGACTTGAGCACACTATACAGAGTTTCAAGAGAAACCTCATTCAAGTTTCTTCCTTCTCGTATGGCTGTGACCTTTTGCTCAAGATGCTCAGGGAGAGTGAGCAGAAATTTGATGTTAATCTCCTTTCTATCATAGAACTTCCCATGAATTTGTAACTCAGCTATCAGCTTACTGAACCGTTCAAACATGTTGTTTAGTTCTTCACTTAGCTTGGCCATAAAAGCTTCATATTGTGATACAAGGATTTGCCTTTGATTTTCTCGGACCTCTTCACTTCCTTCACACAGTAGCTCTATCTTGCTCCACATCTCTTTTGCAGATGAACATCCCATGACATTACCACACATGGCTTTGTCTAATGTAAGAGAGTCGAGTAAGATAAGTTGTAAGTAGTCATCCAAGGCTACTTTCTCCTTTTCGGTCTCTGTGTACTCTGAAGGCCTCTTGGCAACCTAGTGGGCTGGAATGACTTCGTCATTTAAAGTAGCAGCAGCTACTTCCTTTTGAGGTATGAAGGGGCCGCTCTCAAGGATTCCCATGTACAGTGGATGGGCAGCTTTGATAAATAACAAAATCTTTATTTTCTAGAAATTGGAGTTCTCTTTATCAAAGACTGGAATTGTGACGCCCCCAAATCTGAGGTCAAAGATTCAGGTCGTCACATCACCATCCAACCATATCATACCTGTATTAACTGTACAACTCCACAATACATCCTTCCAGACCTCAATCTTAAGCACAAACAAGTTAGAGCCTCAGAAACGATAATCAAAAGTGCCACTAAATATTACAATTCATTTGTACAAATCAGAGTCTTACGCAATTCCATTTATACAACTATACTTGAAGACAAGTCTTACTATTACAGTTGAAAACCTATCAGACTACTCTGTAGTATTTATCAGGAACTAAATCATCTCCGGGGTAAATCTTCTACTCCTCTTCTGCTGGTGCGGAGTTAATCGGCCAAATTCTTCCCTTTCTGAAAAGTTTTTATAAAGCAAGAATGAGCTACATAATGCTCAGCAAGTTCGCCATTTTGTAAAATAATAATGTGGTTTATTTCGAAAACATTCCCCACTATATGGGTATATATCTCATATTTCAAAACATAATTCGACAATGTATATGTCCGAGTTTGAATAAAACATCTATACTCACTAAGGAGCTTTAAGAATAACATATGAACCCTTTATAAGGTTCCCATTTCAATATATCTCAAGTTTGAAAATATATACATATGAGTATATCATTTTCGGCAAAACACCCTACGATTAACATACTGTACAGGGAATACATCATTGCAAACCTCTTTCCTTCCAATAGCTTAGAAGGTTTCTCATACAAAAACATTTCATTCTTTGAAACAATTGCAAGAGTGCACTAACACGTGCCAATCTTTATAGAAAAACTTGCAGTTCTAGATACTGCACGATGTCAATATTTTCTCATAAAAAACCACACTATCAGCAACCTGGCACTTAGGCCCAAGAAGCAATGTTTGAGTATTTTTCCAAAGTGGAGGATGGGACTGGAAGAAAACATAAAAACCTGACAAGGATTGACGATGATCAGTCGCCACATCCAAGTCCAATAATCCGCGGGTCTTCTTTACCGGTAGAAGGATAGAAACTACATCTGTAACTATCCCCGGGTGAAAACTACATCCGTAATCACCCTCGATGAAAACTACATCCGTAATCATCCTTCGTCAACACCTGGGCCGGAATAATAATTGATGGACCGCCTGGCTCACGGCCGCTTACACATCCCGGGAATCGTTCGTCAACGGTTCCCACACCTGCCAGAGTCCCTTTTTCTTTTTCTTTTGAAAACTTGATTTTGATTGAAAACAGAGTAATTGAGGTCCGACATCAGTCGACCGATGATTCTTGAAATCATACAAGAAATAGAACCTGACCGGGGGTTTTCGAAAATGTTTTGAGTTCGAAAGAGTTCGAGTTTGAAAGTACTAAATGTATCTTGGATTGACTTCATCTTTAAAATAATGAACAATAATTAATAAATAATATTTTAAGATTTAATACTAATAATTAATAACATGATTATTCGATAAAATAAACCTTTAATCCAAGATAGGGTTTCGAGTATTTACGAAGATATGAAAATAATTACTTGAGTACACGATACTCCCCGAATGACCCTTCGGGTTTTCGCAATCTAGTTACGATATAATAATATACCGCTCCCCGGTCGATAGTATATACAGACCGCTACGACCTCTATTGCTAGAGTCGTTGTCCGAGGAAAACATTTCAATCTAAGTTCAAGGGGTACAAACATATATGTACTTATACAATCTCAATTGCATCAATACTTCGATAAACATAACATTCGATATGATTGAAAACTACAAACACAACAGTGAAAGTCCTTGTATATGTATATGTTTTGAAAAGTAAACTTGCCTTGGTGTGGTTGGGGTGGTCGAGCGTGCGGAGTGGAGTGATCTATACATAAGCAATAACCGCTCGTTAGTACCTTAACAATATCTCTTTAATTGCGGGGTTTTAGGGGGTACGAAATTAACTTAATGACTTCGTCTTATGACTCTCTAGCCCCACTATAGGTTCATGTCATCACTCGATTACGCTCATCACTTATTCGACTTAATTTGGTTACCATATCCGAACCATATTCATTACCCCTAGAATTATACTCCACTTAACGACTTTTTCCCTTGCGCGAATTTTACTCTAGCATTTTTATAAAATTGAAAAATTCATATTTTAATCCAATTCTTTTTGGGTAGCCTTCACCACTGCATTTCCTAGCTTCTCCAATTTTTCCATGATCCCACATAAATTTTTAGGGGTTTAAACAAGGTTCACAAGGGGGTCACTTAGTGCAGTCCGGAATCCAGAAACACATTTTACTTCTCCGGTCATAACTTAAAATCTATAGATCACCTAGTCATGAACCCTACATTTCCAGAAACTACATTCAAATACCTCAAGGGACAAGATTTGGAGGTTCAAAACCATGTTACAAGACAGGTCAAGTTCCTGGAAAAACTCAGCATGCTTGTTTCACTTAAATCAACCAGGATTCTTACTTCCACAACACAACCAACATCTAAATCACCAAGTTCATACTTTATAACATTCATGGTGATACATACACTAACCACAAGCATCAAAATCACAACCACAACACTATAACTCAAGATCTTTATCATCCATCACTTATACATCCAAGATTAACAAAAATACACATGGATCCATCATCAAACATCATAAATAATTCATGGCTAAGAGGGGTTTGGAGTTTTATACCTTCTTGAGTAGCTAAAGACCTTGGGTGAGCTTTACAACCACTAAGAACACTTGGATGAGCCTTTAAAAGCCTTAATCCTTCAAGATCTAAAAGATAAACATACATGGTTACTATTCACTCAATCTTTAACAATTAATAACTCAAGATTGGATGGTTAGAATGGCTTGAAATTCATAGTATACCTTCTATATGGAGTGTAGAGGACCTAGGAATTTTTCCTTGAATTAAGAGTGATGAAAAGTGGAAGAAAAGAATTCTTCTTCCCCTTTTTAGAGCTTGGGCCGAGAGCAACAAGAGCTTGGGGGGGGGGGGAAGTTTTTGTTTTGTTTTTGTGTTGGTTTGAAAAAAGTGGTATGTACTTGTGATATGTATTGGTCATATGTATTATTGCATCACATGTTGACACCCTAGGTAGTAGACTAGGCATGCCCATACTCCTTTGTCTCCTAGAATAATGCACCAACTAATTACTATTCATTGGTTGCTTTTGCATTTTCTAGTTTACTTTCCTAGCTACTTAGTTGCATGGGACTTGCATGCAATATCATTCCTTGTATCATTATTCTTCCACCAATGCTTGTCACTTAATCTTTAATTCGTATCGTATCTTAATTAATTCCTCGTAATAATATTTTGTCGCGTAGGGATTTCCCTTGTAATTCCTTAAGTACTTAATTGTGTAAATTCCTCGAATATCCATAACTCCTCGTCATAATTCCTAATAAATCTTTTAATACTCCAATAATTCTCAAATCCCAAGTTTTATAAATCTTTCCAACAATAAGACTCTTGCCTTCAACAACCTTCCCTTTATCTTACATAGTGAATGTAACAACATAGTTTCTCAGACAATCAATTCCATTAAACAACATGGATGACTAGAAAGGTTCCAAATTGACAATGCCACATGATATTATATAAAAGAAAATATTGCAAAAATTAGGGTTCTTACAGCCTCCCCTCCTTAAAAGGATTCCGTCCCGGAATGAGGTTGAAAACAGTTGGGGGTGCTTTTCACGCATCGCGCTTTCTAGTTCCCATGTTGATTCTTCGACATTCTAGTTCCTCCACAAAACTCTCACTAGTTTGACAACCTTGTTCCTCAGCACCTGTTCTTTTCTATCCATGATTCCTACGGGTTGCTCCACATAGGTTAAGTCTGGCTGCAGATCCACTTGATCATGTTCTATCACGTGTCGGAAGTCGGTATGGTAGGGTCGTAGCATGGACACATGGAACACATTATGTACTTGCTGCAAGCTTGGGGGTAAGGCCAATTTATAGGCCAACTTTCCAACTCGTCTCAAGATCTCAAAAGGTCCAATAAACCTTGGGCTTAGCTTCCCCTTCTCACCAAATCTCATCAATCCCTTCCACGGTGATACCTTCAACATCACAAACTCTCCTACCTCATATTCTTTGTCCTTGCGGGTCTGGTCCGCATACCTCTTCTGTCTGTCTTGGGCTGCTACCAGCCGTCCTCTTATGAGTTCGATAGTTTCTCTTGTCTGTTGGACCAGTTCAGGCCGTAAAATCTTCCGCTCTCCAACTTCTTCCCAACACAAGGGAGACCGACATCTTCGTCTGTATAAAGCTTCATATGGGGCATTCCTATACTCGCATGGTAACTGTTGTTGTAGGAAAAATTCGATCAACGGCAAGTGGTCATCCCAACTTCCCTTAAAATCGATGGCACATACTCTCAACATGTCCTCTATGGTCTAGATGGTTCTCTCGCTCTGTCCGTCTGATTGGGGGTGGTATGCAGTACTCATGTTTAACTTGGTCCCCACGCAATCCTGAAAACTCCTCCAGAACCTGGAGTTGAACCTTGGGTCTCTACCAGATACAATGCTCACAGGAACCCCATGCCTTACCACGATCTCCTTAGATATCTCATAAAATTTGACCATTCGAAATAATGGGTTTCGTAAAAAAAACTAATGACTTTTACATACACTCGTCTGTACCGTAAAGACGTAATATCAATTCGAAATCTTTATTTAATAATTCGTACATATCGTGATTGCAAAAATTCCTCATCTACCCATAAAATTACTATTCATCCAGGTTTCGAATATTCACGGAAATTAGGGCTATTGCAGTCTCACCAACACTTTAATGTTGCTTCTCAACGCATGCTCTCCTCGACCTGTATTCCTTATCGGTTGTTCTATGAATGAAAATTTCTATCCCACTACTTATACGTTCCTCCTTTACCTTGTTCATAGTATCCGTGTTGAGTCCTTGTATCGTTGGGCCGTGAATACCTTGTGGTCGTGTTCTATAATCTGAGACAACGTCAATACGCACGGTATTCCTCATTTTCCTTGGCTTGATTAGCACGCATGTGTTGCCTCACGTCAGTCGTTACCACTTGCTATGGATACTATATAGTCTTCGGTATACGTCGAACCAGTTCAGCTACTATATCCTTCGTTCATTGACTTCTTCGTAACGCAAGAAAAGCGAAGCTTCTTCTTTCGTAGTACGCTTTACAAGAGACGTCCTTACGTTCGCATGGTGACGATCATGATAACAGCATTAATTTCATGGATAAGTTTTTATTCTCGACTGCCCCGTGAAATCTAAGGCAAGACACTAAATATAAATTCGATCGTCTGGATAATTCTTCTTCCCTGTCAGTCAGCCACAGATTAAATTAGTACATACGCTTAATCTCTTTGTTAAATATACCCGAAAGCACCTTCAATATTCGAAGTTTAACCTTAATTCTTTATCTGACGTGATCGCTGCAGAAGTTTCATATTGCACCTCCATCTCTTCCGTATAATATTCGATAATCTTCTCAATGGAAAGTCTCTCGTAGGTAAATCACTTGTTCCAACAATTATAACTCAACTAGGGCCATCTCTTGGCTCGGTCCTTGGCGACCTACTTATGAAATTCATTATAATTCTGTCCACGTTCAATATTTTCTACAGGCGGAATTAATCCACTAGATCTCTATCATTCTGCTTTTGACATGTCGCGTTTGTACTTAATAGTTTGCCAATACCATTTTTCATATCCGTTTGCCAAACATTCTCTTAATTCTCTATACATCTTTGTCCTTCCCCATAATTTATTTATTTTCCTCTAACATTATTCTTTATTGTATATACTCCATTTTCTTGGTCAATACTGGCTGAATTCCAATTTCGAATAGTCCATTCTATAGGCATTGGCCACCACTACACTGGCCTTTCCTGGGTAATAACAGATTTCTTCATTATACTCCTTTCTCCCTTTCGTCACCTTCTCTTTCTTATGTTTAGTTCTAAGATGAAGATATACTTATGGCACTTGTGGGAAAATTTCACACTTTTCTCATAAAGTTAACGTCTCAGTTCTATGCGTGAACGCCATCATGACTAATCCCAGACTCACGGTTAGTATATCCTATCCCGTAACCTTTATGTTATTTAGAAGTATAGGCTATCATCCCCTTTCTACTGCATCAGCACACCTCTTAAACTCTTGAAAGACGCATCATCGTGACTCTCAAAGTCCTCTTTTTATCATCAAGTATAGCTAACAACGAGGTTGTTACAAATATCTCATTTCATTCCAAAACTTTGTTCATTAATCCATAAAGGCTTCTAACTCATTAGTCCACTCAAATGATACTACCATAATTTTATAACGTTTATATTAGTGTGAAATGCCAACTTTGGCACAGTACAGAGGTCGATCTTGAGTTGGTGAAACCTTCTCTTCAACCTTATCAAAAAAACAACTACTCATTTTAACTAGTCAACAATTTCCCCATTTCCGATAAGGGTATCAGTTCTCGATGGTATATATAAGATGTCATACGCTCGTCCTCCTTCACAACTGGCGCCAATCAGCCTGAGGCCTGCATGCGGCTGCGATTCCCAATAAACTTGATTAGGTGGTAATCTCGAAGGATCATTGGCATATCTCCATGCATCCATTTGCTATTAGGGGCCTGTTAAACTATATGTCTCTCTATGTGCATCAATCCCTTTAAGCTAAGTAAAGCTTCACATTCTTGCCACGATATTTCTTCCTGTCTCGTCCATCTCACTTCCATGTCAGTTTCCTCCAAGGATATGTTTTACATCGCAATCGATTTGCATTTCCTGGATCAGGAAAAGGCTTGGTAACTCCAGAATTCATTAATATAACATCCTGACAATGGTTGGTAGAAGCGTACTCCCAACCACCTCATAATTTCTTATAACTTTCCCCACACTAATATTAAAGGTCTTGTGGTATGCCCCGACATGTTATTTCTACTTTAATAATTACTCGGCATAACGCTCTGGCTGCACAATTACAACAGTTGGTTTTTTTTGATCTCATATTGGTGTAACGGTTCATAATTTTACCTCCCGTTCACCTTAGAGTAATCACTTTGAAAGGAATGGTTTCAAAATAACAAGGTCCAAAAGATAATTTCAATAAGAATTCCACATTGGATGTTCCAAGAATGTTGATGGTTCCAAATACTAGGAGTCTCGATTTTTGGAGATGTAAGGATGGACAGAAAGAATGCAACAAGGTTTATTCCTTCCCGTCCTGATAATTCTGTAATATGATACCATAGAGAATGTTGCACAAGGGCAATGATTGTTGGATACAAAAGTCATAAAGACGGTCTTTATACAATTCTTACCTCGGGTGGATACTTTTCCTCCTGAATAATAAGAGGAAATCTAAAGTCGCATTGATGAAGGTCAGCCAACAGAAAGCAATTCTACTGCATGACAATTAAAGAATGAAGTAGTTTATCATTCAAGTAATCAGTGGTTTCAAATGAATTCTCATTGTGTGAATGAAAGAATAAAATATTCAAGTGATATAAAGTCTGGTACGAAGGTGGGTAGAATTCGAGTTGAGTGGGCGACCTCATTAGGTCTCAATCAAGTTATTCGTCAAAACTTTCATCATCATACTTTACCACATGCAAAATGCATTGTAGAATGAATTAAATTGGGAGTTGGACCAGTGAAACAATAACTAGTCCTTTTCAAGAAATATTAGCAACTAGCTAGACAAAATTTGATAGTTCACCTGTTTGAGACATCACCACCAGCTAGGACAATTAGCTAGGTGTTCTTCACAACATTACAATTTTGAGTAGTTAGAACAATCAACTAGTCATTCATATTGACATAACGACTAGCCAGTTTCAATTGGATAGAACGGAATTTCAACATCGTAGCCACTGAAGAAACTTTAAGCTTCTCGGACAACGAATGAAAATAAGAAGTTATTAAGTTTGAAAAAGAAAACTATAAAATCTGAAGAGAATGTTCTAGGTATCGGAACAATCGATAACCTCTCATCAAATATTACTTATCCATGAAGCGGTCCACCCAAGGGTGCCTCCGTACACATGCTTTATCAGATCCAACAATAGAATTAAATTCGGAATACCAATATCAAAATTATATCCTTACTATGATTTCAATGTACGATGTACAATCTCATCTTGAATAGAAGAAAAGAATTCATGAGGGATGTCTGGACATTAGATCATCCATGTCCTCAGTAATTTGTTGAATATTTATGAGCTGAACTGAAGAGTGCAAGTATGAAAGAAGCAATCAAATATCGATATTCGTTAAGTAGTAGTCGTCGATCAATTAAGGAAATATTTGTTGAACATTCCTTGGATAATTGAAAGAGAGTGTAAATAGTCCTGAGCAGAAATAATTATAAACTTCAAATAGAATGCTCGGGGATCAATTAAGATACTTTGGATGAGTCCCGGTTTAGAGAAAGTATATCAATTGTTGTTATTCCACAAGTTTGAAGTAGAAAGCTAGGAGGGTTACTTGATATAAACTAATCGAGGTAACATGGTTAGTGAACAGTTTAAAATGAAGTAGTGCACCAGCCGGTAGTTAACAAAATAAGTTAATAATCATTCGTGCATCTCATTATCACCACTATGAGGGTAACTCCATCTCTTCTTCTTCGTAATACAAGACACCAACTAGTGCGTCTCTCAATCATCATCTTAAAGTCATTTATCGAGTTAGGGTTTCACAAATATATCTGTCATTTCCGTGCTTTATCTTGAAGACCAAGCTTCACATCATTCCGGGGACACCTGCTAAGTCCGTAGGGTCCTACTTCACGCCTTCCGACATGATTCACAAGTGGCCAGTTCCCCCTGGGAACAGATCAAAGAGATCTCTCAAGGATCTCAGTGCAGTCCATAGGTTCAGTGGCGGGTGTGTGTATGTGAACATATACAAAAATATTGGGGTCTACAATACATATATACATAGTCCCTGCTAACATCTCTATCAAAGGATCCCATTCTAGGCCCGCTGGTCTTTTCTTTCGGTAGACTCTGAGATCACTGTATCGCTCGTTGCAACCATATTCAACTTCTCTTGAGTCCCTTTGTTAATCCTACTTGTTTGTTCTCTAAGTTGAACTACCATGTTCTAGCGTCTGAATCATGCGTGGAATTATCTAGCACGCTCGTCTTATGATAACATTCTCGTATAACACATGTATAATTCGCCATCAAGGGTAATGGAATCCACAACGACATAGTGACCAACCTTCAGGTAAACCCGTTACTTATCGAAAATCGGATCTTATAGCCAAAGTAAAAGACTTTCATTAATCCAAGTACTAAGTACCCTTAATTATGTAGGGAAGTCCAAACTTCTTGATTCTTAAAATGCCGCCTCCTAAACTGTGGAGGAATATGGGCCACAAAATTTATGCCAGCCTAGTCATCCGATCATATTGGCAATATCGCCTCCACCTCAACTGCTCTCGAGATTTCGCTCTGCTTCCTATATCATTACCTATGATAGGTCATGTACGACTCTCAAACCTCTATCCATCATTCTGAATGTAACACCCCCAGATCCGGGGTCAGGGATCTGGTGGTTACGGTCTTACATCCATTCATAATACTTGACTTGAGTCCACAATAAATAAATCACATGCTGTGACCCCACAATAATATCCACTCACACACACAACAGTTATAGTCCCAGAGATGAAATTGAAACAAGTCCATAATATCAGAGTTTACGAATAAAAGTTATTACAAGCCAAATGATATGTTTAAAGGTTTTGCCGTTGATTAACGTTAATGTTACATATAAATAGACTGATAAACAAAAGCTGCCTATCTATGCTACCTCAGCAATGGCAGCAAGGACATCAGCGGGTAGTCCTCGAACGGCGGTAACCTGCTTGCGCCGAGTGTGCCTGGCGCGGGCCATCTGTCCTAGCTGTTGTTGTGATAATATGAACAAAGCAAGGGTGAGCGAAAGCCCACCAACAATAATATAACTGAACAGTGATACATATATACGACAGTTCAAAATATCCTTTGAAATCATATGCCATGCATTGATGAAGTTATTGCCAGTATAATATAAAGGATAAAGTTACCAGGTAACTCGAAGTATTTGTTTGTAGAAATATCTGCTACATCAAAAGTAAGCGAGATATTCTCATTGTCATTAAAAGAGGAACTTGCATGAAAAGATTGCAATTCCAGTTATGAACACTTTTCCAGCTCTGCCAACAGTAATCATGTTGCAGGAAATAAATAAGTTTGGATGATGAACCAATGATGGAGTATTCACCGCGCCCGCTGTTCCAATCTTGATGATCAGTCGAGATCGTACAGCTCAAATTAGATTTACTACCGGTAGAAGGAAGAACTGACGGCTTTACTTGTATACCGCCTTACTAGCTCTCCCCGGCCAACGGTTGGGCCAAAGGGGATGGACCGGCGCTACTCGGCCTCTTACACGACTCCTAGTTCAAATAGAATTCATGATTCTGAATGTAACGTTCGTCCCCCTTTCCCCAAGTATAATACTTGTTGATAAGACTCTACAAAGTAGTCGTATCTAGTTGGAAAGGAAAATTCACCAATAACTTCCAAGCTATTGCTTGGTAACGAATATCAACTTGTTCCAACAATCTTACCCCTCGAAAGATGAGAAGGTAAACAACGACTTAATAAGTCA
This sequence comes from Saposhnikovia divaricata, assembly GCA_036435485.1. NCBI lineage: Eukaryota > Viridiplantae > Streptophyta > Magnoliopsida > Apiales > Apiaceae > Saposhnikovia > Saposhnikovia divaricata. The sequence goes on along the minus strand of CM071601.1, from coordinate 40,548,266 downwards.
ATAGCACCCGAGTTGCGAGTGAAGAGAATACTTTATGACCGGGAAGTCGACAAGATAAATAACATTTTCCAAGTAAGGTTCCCTTATTATTAGGGAGATAGACTCAAAGAAGAATGATGTCTGAGAACCTTTCTTGATATAAGATTAATAATAATATGACTCCGAAATATTTTTCGTAATAATCGAAGAAGATAACCCTTATTGAGGTTATTCTAAGTATGGAATAAATATTCAGAGAATATTTATTGAATTAAAAATATTTAAAGAATATTTAGGAATATGAAAGAATATCTTTAATCAGAGTATTTTTCAAAATAATCCCTGAAGAAATATCAGGAGAATATTTATTGAATAAATATTTAAATGAATATTCAAAATAATATTCATTAATTAATAAGACCTGAAAGGAATATTTAAGACAATATTCATAATTAATTAGGAATTTAAATGAATATTCAAAGAGTAATATTCATTTAATGAATAATATTCTAAATGAATATCAAGTAATATTCATTTAGTAATCCAAGCCTTAAAGGAATATTCGAGATAATATTCGATAAATAAATCAAGCTTCAGATGAATATTAAAATAATATTCATCAAGTAATTAATATCCTAAATGAATATTCAAAAGTAATATTTATTTAATAAAATAATATTCTAAATGAATATCCAAATAATATTCATTTAGTAGTCTCATCTTTAGAAGAATATTCGAAATAATAATCGATAAATAATTCGACTCTGAATGAATTTTATAAAATATTATTCGTCGAATAGTTACGTTCAAATAATTATTTGAAGTAAGGGTCGTTAAATAAATAATCTCGAACGAATATTCAAATAGTATTCGTCGCCCGAATAATGGAAAATATTTACTTAGATATTTTCTTTCGAGGTAATCTCGATATGTCAAGAAATATTGACTCCCGGTCTATATTTGATGAATAAGATGTATACACCCTTCTCTGAGGGTCTTACAATAATCGGCTTATAATTGATACGATAGCTATCTAATTTATAAGCCAATAACAATCAGGGAACAAGCATAATGATATAACTTGAAAATAGGTATGCATGCTATGGCATATTATAACAGAAAACATACATATATATTCAATCACAACAACAGCCTAAAAGAAGGGGATTGAAACTTGCCTGGTAGTCGAGTACGGTAAGGGGTAGTGGTAGCGGGTCCCGGGTCAGCTTGGTGATCTATAAATAGCCAAGACATTCGGGATTAATCACTTAAAACTTTAAAGGTTAAGTTATACTTAAATCGAAACACGTTCTCGAGTTATCTCGTTATACCCCTTTTAGTGTATTTCTTTTATCATCGATCCGACCCGACATTCGTTCGTTAATACGACATGTCACTGTACTTATACTTGGCATATACTTAAGTCATATAAGTCTAAAAGTCGATCGTTACGAACCAATATTATACTCCGAGTTTTGTCGCTCGTTTTCTAAGTGTTTTAACGAAGTTATAAACGAGTCGTCTTTTAGGGGTTCGTTCGCGTTTAATCTCGATTCGAATATTTTTAATAAATCGAAAAACGATCCTTTTGACATACGGTTTTCTCTCACGCCTTCCTTTTTACCTCTAGTATTTATTTACCAAGATTCGTCATGACTTTACGTATTTTATCGGGGTTCAATTTTAAGAACGAATACTTGTTTACGGCTCCGAACCACTTTTATGAATTTTATCGTAACTCCTAAACCGTAAGTCCGTTTCACGTGATCTTTATATCAAAACGAAGCTTATAACATAAGCTATCCTAACATGGCAGAAAAGTTTCTGGACAGTAGGGCCTTGATGTGAAAAATGGCATACAAAACATGATATTGTAAAATCAGGCATTATAACGGCTATGTTTACGCGTTTTCCAAAGTTTTTACACTTTATCTCGATCTAACAAAGATCAATCCAACCACACAAACACATGATAATCATCATGACTAGTCTATCAACAACTCATCTTAACCATTACATGGTTCATAAACCAAATCATAATCATAACAACTACTAACATGGATCTAAACTTATAATAACATACTAATCACTAAATCATCCATAAATCTCATAAGCTCTTAAAATAACACCAAGGGTTTTCAAGTATTATACCTTCCTTGGTGTGTCTAGGAGTCTAACAAGCCTTGATCTAGTCCTTGGATCACCTTAATATAGCTTAGAGCAACAAAGAAAACCAAGAAAACAAAGTTAGTTTCTAAGGATTACTATTCATCATCACTTTTGTAAAAATCATAGAAAATAGAAAAATAAGAGTTTGTCTCTCAAATTTTTACCACATCTTGGCCTCTTCATAAGCTTTGTTTTGAGTCCTAGATCATCAGATTTGAAGCTTCCTAGCTAGGGTTTTGAGCCCCCTTTCTCCTCTGGACAGAAACTGTCAAGCACAGATCAGTTTGGCTTCTTCAACTTTGAGCATGGATTTGACTAGGCTATGCTACTTTGTTGGACATGAAATTTTGAGCGAATATTACCCATAGAGTGGAGAGGCTATGGTTAAAATGTGGTGATTTTATCATGGATAGAAATGGAGATATGAATTTGTCTTTGGAGAGTGTTTCTGCTGGACAGTTTGAGAGAATGAGAGGAATGGAGTTTGTTTTGCTTGCTTTGATCTCATCCTTGTCCAAAATGCATTATTGATGATAATATCTAGCATAAAGCTACTTTATTAAAGTGCTTTGCTCATATATGATGCAATCCAAGGGACAAGTGTTGTGATTTTGTGGTGGAAAGGTGTCATGCAAGCTAACTAAGTGATTTGGTTTCTAAAGATGCTAGTTACTTTGTAACTACTTAGTTACTTGATCTTATCTATTTGCACATGCATGTATCTTGGCTCTCTGCTTGTCTCTTTGTCCGGTTATTACTTAATTTGATTGATCGTTCGGAGGAATAACTCATTCGTTTCTAGTTAGGGTTTTACCGGAAACCGTCTTAATATTTATACTATCATCCTCCATTCTCTTTAATAATTCTTGAACCTATTTTCCTTAAATCCCTTCAATAATTCCTTAAGTCTTTCAGTGTCCAAGGAAATCTCAGGGAAAATAAAAGTGCTATTTTTCAGAATCCGACAGGTTTTACATACACTCTTTTTCCCCCTGGATCACTAATACGAACTCAGAATTTCGTTCCGAATACTTCTATATAGTGTCGTCTCATATTATTCTATACTCCCACCAAAACACTATTCATTCTTTATTCTTTACTTATTCCCTTAGGGTTGTACAATTGTCCGTATTCTCTTTCGATCGTCCCTTAACCTTTTTACGGAACTACTGGATTAATCGTTATCGATCTGGATGACATGAGAATATTCTCCTGCTTGGAATTGCCATATCTTATTCCCTTAGGAGATAGATCATTCTTACATATGTTTTCACCCTTTAGCATTCTTCAAGACATAGAAATAATAAAGTCGAATTCCATTCATTCTTTTAAAATATCAACTATTACATTGTAGCCGTAGCCACTATTCATTCTTACATCATTAAATAAATAAAAGTTTTAATTCTACCCAAAATTTGGGTTCTTACACTGAAGGTCTCTAAGGATTCTATTGACCCTAGTATAATACCTTCAGTAACACTCCAGTCCATTCTACTCACCGGTACCTCTTCCGGTAGTCCAGTCATAAGTTTACTACGATCTATTATGTCATTCTCCTACTTAGACTTAACTCTCAACACTCTCATTTCTGAGTACTGTAACTTATCGCTCTGATACCATTTCTGTGACGCCCCCAAATCTGAGGTCAAAGATTCAGGTCGTCACATCACCATCCAACCATATCATACCTGTATTAACTGTACAACTCCACAATACATCCTTCCAGACCTCAATCTTAAGCACAAACAAGTTAGAGCCTCAGAAACAATAATCAAAAGTGCCACTAAATATTACAATTCATTTGTACAAATCAGAGTCTTACGCAATTCCATTTATACAACTATACTTGAAGACAAGTCTTACTATTACAGTTGAAAACCTATCAGACTACTCTGTAGTATTTATCAGGAACTAAATCATCTCCGGGGTAAATCTTCTACTCCTCTTCCGCTGGTGCGGAGTTAATCGGCCAAATTCTTCCCTTTCTGAAAAGTTTTTATAAAGCAAGAATGAGCTACATAATGCTCAGCAAGTTCGCCATTTTGTAAAATAATAATGTGGTTTATTTCGAAAACATTCCCCACTATATGGGTATATATCTCATATTTCAAAACATAATTGGACAATGTATATGTTCGAGTTTGAATAAAACATCTATACTCACTAAGGAGCTTTAAGAATAACATATGAACCCTTTATAAGGTTCCCATTTCAATATATCTCAAGTTTGAAAATATATACATATGAGTATATCATTTTCGGCAAAACACCCTACGATTAACATACTGTACAGGGAATACATCATTGCAAACCTCTTTCCTTCCAATAGCTTAGAAGGTTTCTCATACAAAAACATTTCATTCTTTGAAACAATTGCAAGAGTGCACTAACACGTGCCAATCTTTATAGAAAATCTTGCAGTTCTAGATACTGCACGATGTCAATATTTTCTCATCAAAAACCACACTATCAGCAACCTGGCACTTAGGCCCAAGAAGCAGTGTTTGAGTATTTTTCCAAAGTGGAGGATGGGACTGGAAGAAAACATAAAAACCTGACAAGGATTGACGATGATCAGTCGCCACATCCAAGTCCAATAATCCGCGGGTCTTCTCTACCGGTAGAAGGATATAAACTACATCCGTAACTATCCCCGGGTGAAAACTACATCCGTAATCACCCTCGATGAAAACTACATCCGTAATCATCCTTCGGCAACACCTGGGCCGGAATAATAATTGATGGACCGCCTGGCTCACGGCCGCTTACACATCCCGGGAATCGTTCGTCAACGGTTCCCACACCTGCCAGAGTCCCTTTTTCTTTTTCTTTTGAAAACTTGATTTTGATTGAAAACAGAGTAATTGAGGTCCGACATCAGTCGACCGATGATTCTTGAAATCATACAAGAAACAGAACCTGACCGGGGGTTTTCGAAAATGTTTTGAGTTCAAAAGAGTTCGAGTTTGAAAGTACTAAATGTATCTTGGATTGACTTCATCTTTAAAATAATGAACAATAATTAATAAATAATATTTTAAGATTTAATACTAATAATTAATAACATGATTATTCGATAAAATAAACCTTTAATCCAAGATAGGGTTTCGAGTATTTACGAAGATATGAAAATAATTACTTGAGTACACGATACTCCCCGAATGACCCTTCGGGTTTTCGCAATCTAGTTACGATATAATAATATACCGCTCCCCGGTCGATAGTATATACAGACCGCTACGACCTCTATTGCTAGAGTCGTTGTCCGAGGAAAACATTTCAATCTAAGTTCAAGGGGTACAAACATATATGTACTTATACAATCTCAATTGCATCAATACTTCGATAAACATAACATTCGATATGATTGAAAACTACAAACCCAACAGTGAAAGTCCTTGTATATGTATAAGTTTTGAAAAGTAAACTTGCCTTGGTGTGGTTAAGGTGGTCGAGCGTGCGGAGTGGAGTGATCTATACATAAGCAATAACCGCTCGTTAGTACCTTAACAATATCTCTTTAATTGCAGGGTTTTAGGGGGTACAAAATTAACTTAATGACTTCGTCTTATGACTCTCTAGCCCCACTATAGGTTCATGTCATCACTCGATTACGCTCGTCACTTATTCGACTTAATTTGGTTACCATATCCGAACCATATTCATTACCCCTAGAATTATACTCCACTTAACGACTTTTTCCCTTGCGCGAATTTTACTCTAGCATTTTTATAAAATTGAAAAATTCATATTTTAATCAAATTCTTTTTGGGTATCCTTCACCACTGCATTTCCTAGCTTCTCAAATTTTTCCATTATCCCACATAAATTTTTAGGGGTTTAAATAAGGTTCACAATGGGGTCACTTAGTGGAGTCCAGAATCCAGAAACACATTTTACTTCTCCGGCCATAACTTAAAATCTATAGATCACCTAGTCATGAACCCTATATTTCCAGAAACTACATTCAAATACCTTTCCAAAAATATATGGTAGGACCTCAGGGGACACGATTTGGGGGTTCAAAACCATGTTACAAGACAGGTCAAGTTCCTGGAAAAACTCAGCATGCTTGTTTCACTTAAATCAACCAAGATTCTTACTTCCACAACACAACCAACATCTAAGTCACCAAGTTCATACTTTATAACATTCATGGTGATACATACACTAACCACAAGCATCAAATTCACAACCACAACACTATAACTCAAGATCTATATCATCCATCACTTATACATCCAAGATTAACACAAATACACATGGATCCATCATCAAACATCATAAATAATTCATGGCTAAGAGGGGTTTGGAGTTTTATACCTTCTTGAGTAGCTAAAGACCTTGGGTGAGCTTTACAACCACTAAGAACACTTGGATGAGCCTTTAAAGGCCTTAATCCTTCAAGATCTAAAAGATAAACATACATGGTTACTATTCACTCAATCTTTAACAATTAATAACTCAAGATTGGATGGTTAGAATGGCTTGAAATTCATAGCATACCTTCTATATGGAGTGTAGAGGACCTAGGAATTTTTCCTTGAATTAAGAGTGATGAAAAGTGGAAGAAAAGAATTCTTCTTCCCCTTTTTAGAGCTTGGGCCGAGAGCAACAAGAGCTTGGGGGGGGGGGAGAGTGTTTGTTTTGTTTCTGTGTTGGTTTGAATAAAGTGGTATGTACTTGTGATATGTATTGGTCATATGTATTATTGCATCACATGTTGACACCCTAGGTAGTAGACTAGGCATGCCCATACTCCTTTGTCTCCTAGAATAATGCACCAACTAATTACTATTCATTGGTTGCTTTTGCATTTTCTAGTTTACTTTCCTAGCTACTTAGTTGCATGGGACTTGCATGCAATATCATTCCTTGTATCATTATTCTTCCACCAATGCTTGTCACTTAATCTTTAATTCGTATCGTATCTTAATTAATTCCTCGTAATAATATTTTGTCGCGTAGGGATTTCCCTTGTAATTCCTTAAGTAATTGTGTAAATTCCTCGAATATCCATAACTCCTTGTCATAATTCCTAATAAATCTTTTAATACTCCAATAATTCTCAAATCCCAAGTTTTATAAATCTTTCCAACAATAAGACTCTTGCCTTCAACAACCTTCCCTTTGTCTTACATAGTGAATGTAACAACATAGTTTCTCAGACAATCAATTCCATTAAACAACAGGGATGACTAGAAAGGTTCCAAATTGACAATGCCACATGATATTATATAAAAGAAAATATTGCAAAAATTAGGGTTCTTACAGGAATCTTGATACCACTTGACTTCTAAACACTCGTCATGATCTTCAGATTTGTATATCAATCTGGATTCTCTAATACCAGTTGTTGGTCCCGGAGTATTGCAGAAGGGGGGGATGAATGCAATACTGATAAAATCGAATCTTTAAAATCAACAACAATTATAAAGATTATGGATTATCAGTTGAGATATGCAAACACAAGTGGAACAAGATTTCTCACAAAATAAATGTTTTATTTATTTTGTGAAGTGGTGCTACAACCTAGAGAAAGAATTCTCCAGCTGCGAACTTCTTGAGAGATTACAAGTTGTTTCATTGTTGCTGCATACAGAAAGAATTAAAGACATGTATCTAAGTAGACTAAGATACTCTGTTGTCCCTTTCGCATGGGGTGTTGAGCTGCTGTCGTTTTCAAGTGGCAGCTCATTACAATTTTCACACCCATGTGACTTTCCTACATTGCTATACAGATAGTGTTAACGTTGCATGTAAAGCAACCTAGATTCTTTCTATTTCTAGATAATACAATTCTAGTAAATGTGGATATATCATACTCTTTGAATTGACCAGCCTTGTCTTGTGAACTCTCAAGCTTCTGTCGTAGTCTTTGCAGGTCTGCTACAAATGATGGAGTGTTGCAGCAAATCTGTTTCTTGAACATATAACCTGTCACAGGCTTTGACTGAGAAAAGTACCCAAATCAAATATTCAGTGTGACAGTAACCTTAACCGCCAAGTCTTCTGTCAAAGGAATATTCTGATGTTGACAGTACGAGCTCCCGCCAATGTTGCTGTCGGAACTCCAGACTTGTTGTCAAGTGTGAGAATATCACTGTCCCATGCTTCAGCCAATGTTGATGTCAGATATAGCTTTGTCGTGACTTTGCAACATTTGTCTTCTTGTAACCTTATTGTCAAGAATGTGACAGTAACTTTTATTCTTGCTATCTTCTGGATGTGTTCCTTGAGGCTTGAACAAATGTATGAACTTCTCCCAAGACATACAATTATTTCACGACAGCAATTATTTGATTATAAGAACATACTCTGGCTGTGACAGTATGTTCAACTTAGTAAAAACTAAGTACAGGGAAATATAGTTAAGTTGTCTCTATGCTATCACCCAGAAATCCCAACAGTTTGTAAGTATAGAAATCCGGAATAGTTCTTTTTATGTGCACCTAATTTTTTTCGTTCAATTTTTGTTGTAATACTATGAGATGCATAAAATGTACAGTCAATTATAAGGTTGGAATGATGACGGAGAAGATTCACCCTCCCAAAAAAATTGTCCCAACTACTTAACTCATAAATCAATGTAAGAGACTTTTGTAATTAAAGTAAAGATTTCTAATATTGTTTTTCATTACTTAAGTACATTTTGTTTCTAATGTAGATGTGAAAGAAGAAAATCTGTTGAAAGAAATTAATGTCCATCCCCTCTTCCTAAATGGACCATATGATATAAGTACAAATTTTGTTAACCTCATTTTTTGTTTTGTTGTAATTTGCATGCTTTTTGATGTTAACAGTTGTCTTCATAGTGCATGTGGGAACAAGTGGAGTTGGACAGGATAAAATGGATGTTAAAAAAGTCAATGATCCTTTGTTGTCTAATATATGTAAGTATTTAGAGTAGTCATATTTTTGTGGAATAAGAAATGAATCATATACTTTGTGATCTCATGCTCTTGGAATGCAGGGAATTATGATCTTGGAATGATGAAAGAGCAAGTGAAACAGAAGAAACCTCGAACAAAGCCGGCTGTCATGCGAAGTACTGCAAAAAGAGAAAATATAAAACAAAGTGGCCTAAATCCTAAACAACATGAACATACGATTTTGTCTGCTGCCCGTCCAAGTACGCCTGAAAGTCTGAGTGGTAATCATTGTTAGTTTTCATGTTTAATACAATAGTACCATTGTTATTCAGTTCAATAAATAAAAATGTTATTATTGACATAGTTGCAGATCACTTGCGAAAACCAATGACGCGTAGTCCATTATCCCCTTTATCGCCTAATATAAAACATGGTGGAGTAAACAAAAGACAATGGAGTATGTTTGCTGTTGCTCCTCGCGTTACACCGGAATCTCCAATCATATGTTTGCTACCCATTTTTTGTTAGTATTTTTTTTAAAGTTATTCTTGATCCACTAATATAATGTAGTAATAATGTTTTTTTACTAACATTGTGGAAGATCAATTCCATTTACCAAAGAACCGTACGCCATTGTCCCCTTTATCCCCAAACATATTATTACATTCAAATATGAAGTTCACCAGAGAGAAGTCTCGAATGTCGTTGCCTCAAATAAGTCCAAAAACGCCCGTGCCATTGACTTCTGAATATTGTAAGCCTTTTATAAAGACATTTTTTAGGTCCAATATGTTTGTAGAAGGGGGGTTGAATACAAATAGTACTTTTTATCAAAATTTGTCCTTTGGATTTAAATTCAATTTAGACAAATTAGTGCGGAATTAGATGAAACAAAGTTCAAGTTAAATATATCAATATATTAAACTTGAGGGTTGTTACAAAATCAATACAAAGTGATATCAAGTTAATAAAAACAAATTAGAAAATTCGACATGAATTCTTCTAGATTTGTTAATAAAAATCAAGATATAGATTAGGAGTAAAAACTCGCTAATAGTACAAGAGTCACAAGTAATCAAGCTTGAACGGATCAAATATTACAAACTGTAAGCTTTTGATTTTCTATGAATTAAATGCTCTTGAATGAAGTCTTTAAGATGAGAGAGAGATAGTCTGTTGTGTTCTGTCTGTTTTGTTCTGTCTGTTAGGATATTATGTTTCTGTGTGTTGTCTGGCCACCTGTGTTGATCTTTATAACCTTCTGTCTCTTTTCACTTGATTTCACTTGGTTAAGACAATCAGGTTATACATGTTAAGACAATCAGCATGACCTCCTTTGTGCTATTAAGACTGTCGTTAATACCTTCTTAGAGTTGTTAAGACTGTCGTTAATACCTTCTTAGAGTTGTTAAGACTGTCGTTAAGACCTTCATTGATCCATTAAGACAGTCGTTAATACCTTCAGCAGATTTTCTTATCAGCTCTTCTCTTCATTATGACCAACAGCTTTGTACTACTAAGACAGTCGTTAAGACAATCTATGATTGTCTTAATAATTCAATTTTTCAGAATAAATGATTTAAGTAAAATCATTTATCTTAATTGAATTATTCAAACTTATACAATTATTCTAATTTAATTAATCTATTAATTAATTTAATAAATAAATTAATTCTTGATGAATTAATTTATTAATTAAATCAACTAGTTGATTTAATCAATTAAAAGAGAATAATCATAAATCCTTTAACTGTCTTAATATATTTTTGAACCACTGAAATTAACAAGGAAATACCACTGAATTTTCTGTTGACGTCCGATGTACTGTCTTGTTCATGAACGACTAACTTCAATGATACTTCTTCATTTCTGACTTTATAATGTGGTCCTCTTTTTTTTTCATTTCTCTCAAAATCTCATTCTTCACACTGTCTGTACTGACACTATCACTGTAGAAATCTCTGTCACTTTCAATGAATCCACTTATTGTCGAATACTTCACTGAGGCTTGATCAGATGTCTGAGCTTCTTTCAATGTAGCAAATCTTCAAGTCTGCAGATTGACTTTAATCCTTTTTAGGGATGGCAATGGGTCGGATTCAGCTCGGATTTTACAAAATCCAAATCCAAATATTTTTCGGTTTGAAAAATAATTCCATATCCATATCCAAATCCAAAACTCAATATCCAAATCCAAATCCGTCGGGTTTCGGATTGGATTTTTTTTCGGGTATTCAAAATTAAAAATAGTGTAAGTATTTAGCAAAATAATAAAATAAATAAATAATGTAAGTAAGTTTAAAAACACCACTATATGCATACAACGTTAATAATGTTTATACAATAATTAAAATAAAATATGATTAAGTAGTCAAATATAACGTGTTATAAGAATTGGCATCTATAATATTATATAAAAGCGGAAACATTAAAAGCTTGGTTGGTCGGTCGGTATGGTACCTGTTGATTTTACTTATTTTTCCTTACTCAATTGCATATCTACTAACTAATCAATTTCCTTTTTCAGGTTAAACATATTATCTTTTCTATTTTTCATGAACTAAATAATTTCCTTTTTTTAGGTAAAATATAATATCTTTTATATTTTATCTAACTAAAATTTCTCCTTTATGAATCAATTTCCTTTTTCAGGTTAAACATATTACCATTTTTATTTTTCAATAATTAAATAATTTCCTTTTTCAGGTAAATTAGAATATCTTTTACATTTTATCTAACTAAAATTTTTCCTTTTTAAAAACACTACGAGCAATTTTGTTTAATAAAAGAACATAATTATATTATAATTGATATTAACTAATCAATTACCTTTTTCAGTCAAAACATGTTACCTTTTCTCTAACTGAAATGTTTCTTTTTCCAATTATATCATGGACGGTTACCTTTTTCAGCCAAAACACGTTACCTTTTTTCTTTTCTCTTACTAAAACCTCCCTTTTTCCAATTATATCACGGGCGGTTCTATTTATTAAAAATAAAATAATAATATTATGATACTAATAATTAACCGATTACCTTTTCAACTAAAATATATCATCTTTTTTATTTTTTCTAATTAAATTCCATTTTTTCCTAGAAATATAATGGGCAACATTAATTTCTCATTTTCTGAAACTTATGAGCAATTTTATTTAGTAAAATAACATAATTAAATTATAATTACTATAAACTAATCAATTACCTTTTCACATAAATCATGTCATCTTCACGTTACCTTTCTATTTTCTCTAACTAAAATCTCTCTTTTTCCAATTATATCATGGTCGGTTCTATTTAATAAAATAAACTAATAACAGTATAATATTATTAATTAACCGATTACCTTTTCCAGCTAAAACGTATCATCTTTTCTATATTTTCTAACTAAAACCTCTCTTTTAATAGAAATATCACGGACAATATTAATTTCTCCTTTTCTAAAAACATTACGAGAAATTATATTTAGTAAAATAATGTAATTAAATTATAATTACTATAAACTAATCAATTACCTTTTTCACCTAGAACATATTACCTTTTTGATTTTCTCTAACTAAATTCTCTCTTTTTCTAATCATATCACGGGCATTCTATTTAATAAAATGAAGTAATAATTTTATAGTTACTAATAATTAATTGATTACCCTTTTCAACTAAAACCTATCATCTTTTCTATATTTTCAAACTAAAATTCCTCATTTTCTAGAAATATCATGGATAACATTTATATAATTATTATCAAATTAATTTTAAATTAATGAATTTTTTTATATAATATTAAAATAATTCGTGCATCGCACGGGTTTTAGGCTAGTAGTAAGTAAAATCTAAAATATGTTAAATTAATAATTCCTAATATACAACACAATGAAAAATTATGTCAAATAAAAAAATTTACATCCTAAATATATTAAAAACATTTGATTTTGAAAAAGAGAAGATAAATCCCTAGATTATTATTGACTATTTCTAATAAAATAAATAATTTGTACGTCTTATATCTGAAATATTATATATAATAATTACAAATTATCATACTATATATAATTATTAAAATGTTTTATTAAAATTGAATTTGAATAACATGTATAATGTTTTATTAAAATGTATATTAAAATGTATAATATATTATATGTAAAATAATGTGTGTATATATATATATATACATTCGGGTATTTTTCGGGTTTCGGGTTCGGAACGGATTTCGGATTCCGGATCGGGTTTCGGATCGGTACACATAAAATCCAAATCCAATAATTTTTTAGTTTAAAATTTAAATCCATATCCAAATCCAAAAATTCGGGTTTCGTATATCCAAAAAATTGGATTTTGGATCGGGTATCCGTCGAATCGGGTTAAATTGCCATCCCTAATCCTTTTCTTCTGACAGATTACACATTCTGAGATTCATGTACAGTTCATACTATTTATTTACGGTTACATACTAATTTAAGTTGAGTTGAGTCCTCGAACTACAAATAGGCTATGTCATATGTCTTTCAACATTTATTAAAGTAGACAGTGTAATTTACCCCAAAATTATATGATTTATGCCATTCATACTTTTTTATAGGTCATCATAAATAAGATAAGAGACAGTCAACTTTTTCTCCTTTATACTCAAACCAGAAGAATGACAGTGCAGAACATGTTACATCTACAAATTATCGAATAGGATCAATGAAAAGGACAAAAAGAGTACACACAAGAATGATGAATCAGAGCAATGAAGCATGTAGTAAAGGCAAAAATCCCAATTCAAGACAGTATAAAGATGATATAGGTATATCGATGTCTATTGTAATGGATTATTTTTTAAAAATAATATTGTTTTCAATGTCCGGTTATAATTCTGTCTATTGTCACAGATTATTCGTACGTTGCTGATTTTGATAGTGATGTGTTTTCGGAGCAGGGTATTCTATTTCCCAATGTTAAATTATGAAATAGAATTATTGCATACATACCATGATTTTAGTCCCCAAGACTATTCACAACATCTACTCCTCTATTCCCATCCGTCAGAGCGAGAAACGGCTAGAGGTAAATCAAGTCTACGGAGTATCAAGTCCCATAATCGGTATTCATATTTATCGTCATGAAATCAGGTACGCTTTCGCATTACAGTTTTATCGTGTAACCTTGATAATATCGCATAAGACGATCCGTGATTATTTATTTAGTTCTAACAATTTGTATCAGAACCTATCTTATGTTGAATTATTAGGGTTGATCATATTTTATATGATTGTTTTTCTGGTTTCCGATTAAACATATACACATATGTATCGTTTATTGGAATCTCTATTATTAGGGTTCATCATAATTATAATTTTCTTTTATGATTGTTATCCATAAATGATATGAATGCTCATATTCAACTAGTTTTGTGTTTTTTTAAGGCATGATAGAATTACGAAATATATTGATTCATATTTGCTAGAATTAGTTGAATATATGGCCGTTGAATGTGGTACCGCTAGAATCAGTTGAATATATTGCCACTAAAAGTGGTACCATGAGTTAGAATGTATATGTTTATTATTTATGCATTTTAATAATCGAACCAAAGGAAAATTATTTAAAGGCCGAATAATGAATATACGTGTGGAAATAAATATGTAATAATTATAAATTTTTCCTATGAGTAATAAACCAGCCCAAAGAAAACTGATTGCTTGATCGAATTTATTATTAATATTTAATTTCTGCGTGGAGAATACCAGTTACAAGTTAATATTTCTGTTCAAAGACTAAATGTTAATGTTGTGCTAGGTATCTTGTTTGAATGGGCCCACACACTATAGTTTTTAAATTCATGTATTTTTTTTGTATGCCATTATGTATGCATATCGCATGAATTTATATTACGCGAGATATATGTTTTTTTTTGTTCTAAATTGCTAGTGAATGCATCTGCTGCTAATATAACTACCAACATGAACTCCATTCCCGTGCTTAACGGCACAAACTTCAAGAGCTTGAAAGCGAAAGTTCTGTTAGTTCTCGACTGCATGGATTTAAACTATGCTATAAGGAAAGAACAACCTGCTTCTCTTACGGATGAAAGTTCTAATGCCAAGAAATTGAAATTTGAGAATTGGGAGAGTTCGAATCGCTTAAATCTAATGATGATAAGGCGGAACATTCCTGAAGCATTTAGGGGCGGCATGTCCGATGACTCCGATGACGTATCTGTTAAGGATTTCCTTCATGAGCTTGAAAAGTGTTTTGCGAAAAACGAAAAGGCTGAGACAAGTAAGCTTTTGGCTGATCTTGTTCAGATGAGGTATAAAGCTAAAATAAATATGCGTGAGTACATTATGGAGATGTTTAACATTGCTTCAAAACTTTAGGCACTAAAGCTTGACTTTTTTGATGACTTGCTTGTGTATTTGGTACTCATCTCTCTTTCTGCACAATACAACCAATTTATATTGAGTTATAATACTCAGAAGGATAAGTAGACTATGAATGAGCTCATTTCACAATGTGTGCAAGAGGAAGATAGATTAAATCAAGAAAATACTGAAAGTGCTCATGTTGCAACTACCTCAAAGGTTAATCATTGAAAGAGGATTAGAGATAAAGAGACTGCAATGGGAAAATCATAACATAAGAAACAAAAGACCCAGGATCAAACTATTATTTGCTTTTTTTGTAAGAAATCCGGTCATGTGAAGAAGGAATGGCCCAAGTACGTCGCATGGCGTATAAAGAAAGGTAGATTTTTCACTTTTGTTTGTTTTGAAGATAATTTGACTTTTGTACCTAGTAATACATGGTGGGTAGATTCTTGTGCTACCACTCACACAAGTATTTCTATGCAGGGTTGCATTTGGAGCTAGAAACCATGTGATGCTAAAAGATTCATTATTGTGGGTGATGGCAATGCAGTTCCAGTTGAAGCTATTGGCACTTTTAGATTATCTTTTAAGACTGGTCATTTTGTTGAATTAAGAGAGACTTATGTAGTACCGTCATTTAGATAGAATTTGGTTTTCATTTCTATTTTGGACAAATATGGTTACTCTTGTTCCTTTAGAAATAATAAAATTTAGTCTATTTCTTAATTCTTCTTTGGTTACGACTGGTTCTTTGATTGATAATTTATACATGATAAATACAATTTCTACACATAATGAATCCTTGCAAACAAAATCAAGAGGTACAAAATGAAAATTATCAAGAGAGAATTCTACTATGTTATGGCATAAGCGCTTAGGACATATCTCTAAAGGGAGATCACTAGAGAGACTTTTGTCATATAGAATACTTGAATCTCTTAATTATTTTGATCTTAATGTATGCATTGAGTGTATTAAGGGTAAACAGAAACACAAGGAAATTAAGTGCCAATAGGAGTACTAGTGTCTTATATTTGATACATAATGATATATATGATCCATTTCCTACAGCTTTTTGGAATTGTCAACAGTATTTTAACACTTTTATAGACAACTATTCTCGATATAGGTACTTATATTTAATTTCATGAAAGGTCACAATCTTTGGACGTCTTTAAAGTCTTCAAAGCCGAAGTTGAAAATCAGCTTGGTGAAAAGATTAAAGCTGTCAAATCTGATCGTGGTGGTGAGTACTATGGTCGGTGTGATGGATTCGGTGAACAACATCCTGGTCCTTTTGCTAAATTCCTAGAGGAATACAGAATCGTCCCACAATACACAATACCTAGGCAATCACGCATGAATGGTATTGCGGAGAGAAGAAATAGAACGCTTAAGGACATGGTAAGAAGTATGATTAGTCACTCTTCTTTACCAGAATCACTCTGGGGAGATGCACTTAAGATTACAGCCTACATACTAAATAAAGTACCTAGCAAAGCAGTAGCTAAAACCCCTTAAGAATTGTGCACTAAGAAATCAATTAGTCTTAATCATTTACATGTGATGGGTTGTCCAACTGAGGTTAAAAACCGCATGAAAATAAACTGAACTCAAGAACTGTTCGTTGCTATTTCGTTGGGTATCCTGAAAAAATAAAGAGTTTCAAGTTTTATGATCCTTTGACAAAGTCTTTTTTCGAAACGAAAAATGCTAGATTTCTTGAGGATGTTGAGTTTGAGGGGAAAGATAAAGTCAGGGATTTGTCTATGAGGAAGAATCAGTTTCTTTGCCTCATATAGTTCAAGATAAAAATGTGGATATACTTGTACAGTTTCCTACTCAAAATCAAGATGATGCTCAAGAAGAGCAAACTCAACAAACTTAAGAGGAAATGCCACTTAGGCGATCCACTAGAGACAGAAAGAATGCAATTTTGGATGATTATATTGTATTTATTCAAGAGCATGAGTTTGACATAGGGATTGTGGAAGATGATCCTATCAACTTCTAGCAAGCCAAACGAAGTGCTAATAATCAAAAGTTGATTGAAGCCAAGAATGAAGAGATGTAATCCATGAAGGAAAATGACCTTTAGGATCTTGTCAAGTTGCCTGAAGGTGCAAAAACAATTGGATGTAAGTGGATGTTTAAAACCAAAAGGGATTCAAAGAGCAATATTCAAAGATTCAAAGGCATTGACTACAAAGAAACTTTCTTTCGAGTATCATCAAAAGATTCTTTTACGACAATAATGGCACTTGTGGCTCGTTTTGATTTAGAGCTACACCAGATGAATGTCAAAACAGCTTTTCTCAATGATGACATTGACAAAATGACATACATGATACAACCAAAAAATATTGAAATTGGTTATCCAAAGTCTATGGTTTGTAAACTTGAACGATCCATCTACTATACAAAGCAAGCTTCCTGTATGTGGAATCGCAAATTTCATCAAACCATTGTCATAAGGTTTTGAGTCCAATGTTATTGAAAAATGCATATATCACAAGTTTAGTAGGAGTAAATATATATTCCTGGTGCTTTATGTCGATGATATACAATTAGCTTATAATGATATAGGCTTATTGCACGACACCAAGAGATTTCTTACTTCTCGTTTTGAGATGAAGGTTCTTGGTGATGCCTCTTTTGTAATAGGAATTAATATACATCGAGACTCTCTCGAGGTATCCTTAGGTTATCACAAAAGAGCGATATTGAGAAGGTGTTTGCTAAGTTCGCCATGAAAGATTGTGCACAACTAAGTACTCCTGTTGCTAAACGAGACAAGTTTAGTCTCAAACAATTCCCTAAGAATGATCATGAAGGAAAGGAGATGCAGAACATTCCATATGCTTCGGCTATTGGGAGTCTTATGTATGCTCAAGTTTACACTCAACTGGATTTGGCATTCATAGTGGATATTCGAGTAACCCCGTAATGGATAATTGGATTGCAATTAAACGGGTTATGAGGTATTTGAAAATAACAAAAAAATTACATGCTCGTTTATTGGAAGTCGGAAAATTTGGAGATCATTGGGTATTCCGATTCTTATCTTGCTGGTTGCATAGATACAAGAAAATCTACTTTTGGTTATGTTTTCATGTTAGCTGGAGGAGCTATATCTTGTAGAACTGCTAAAAATATACTTATAGCTCTATCTACCATGGAATTAGAGTTTATAGCTTGTTATGAGGCAACAAATCATGCTATATGGTTGCAAAATTTCGTTACAGGATTGCGGGTTCTAGATGGAATTGAAAGACCATAAAAAGTTTAGTGTGACAATCGTTCATCAACTGAGTTTTCAAATGATAATGGAAGCTCCGCAGCTTCTAGACATATACATATTAAATATCTAGTTGTCATAGAGAGAGTGTAAAATCAGATAGTGTCTATTGAGCATATTAGAACAAATTTTATGCTAGCAGACCCACTTACTAAAGCTTTGACACCTAAGGTCTTTCTTGGGCATACTGCTCATATGGGTGTTGTTTCATTGGAGGATATTCAATTTTATTGGTATTTTTTGTGTTTTGTTCTTGTATTCGCTACTTAGTTTTATATTGACACTATGGTGATACATCATATATTTTGAGTTACTGCAGAATATAGTTGTTTTATTAATTTATTTCTCTATATTGCTCTATATGGGTTATCTCTTTCAATTGTGGTTTTGACATAAAGTTTGAAAGAATAAAGATTGATCTCACAAAGGTATTAAAATTGAAAATAGGCATGATTGTGATCACGTTGCATGTAATTTCCAGTTATACATCCATACTTGATCTATATCATTGAATTATTACCATGGTGATCATTGAGGATCGAGTTACGACAATGTGACGAAGGTCGGTTTGGTTTCATGTTTATATATGAGATGGACCAGATTGACTAAGAAAGATATTTTCTAAAGAATAAATAATTTTGTGTGCACTTATGGTTATTGAATGTAATTGTTGTTTGGAACAATTTGTAGCCCAAGTGGGAGGTTGTTAGGTTATTTTTATAATAATAACAATTTATGGGCTTACAAAGACAATTATATTTAATGTGTTGGTCCTGGAGTATTGCAGAAGGGGGGGGGGGGATGAGTGCAATACTGATAAAATCGACTCTTTAAAATCAACAACAATTATAAAGATAATGGATTATCAGTTGAGATATGCAAACACAAGTGGAACAAGATTTCTCACAAAATAAATGTTTTATTTATTTTGTGAAGTGGTGCTACAACCTAGAGAAAGAATTCTCTAGCTACGAACTTCTTGAGAGATTACAAGCTGTTTCGTTGTTGTTGCATAAAGAAAGAATTAGAGACATGTATCTAAGTAGACTAAGACACTCTGTTGTCCTTTTCGCATGGGGTGTTAAGCTGCTGTCTTTTTCAAGTGGCAGCTCATTACAATTTGCACACCCATGTGACTTTCCTAAATTGCTATACAGACAGTGTTAACGTTACATGTAAAGCAACATAGATTCTTTCTATTTCTAGCTAATACAATTCTAGTAGATGTGGATATATCATACTCTTTGAATTAACCAGCCTTGTCTTGTGAACTCTCAAGCTTCTGTCGTAGTCTTTGCAGGTCTGCTACAAATGATGGAGTGTTGCAGCAAATCTGTTTCTTGAACATATAACCTGTCACGGGCTTTGACTGAGAAAAGTACCAAAATCAAATAATTCAGTGTGATAGTAACCTTAACCGCCAAGTCTTATGTCGAAGGAATATTCATATGTTGACAGTACGAGCTCCCGCCAATGTTGCTATCGGAACTCCAGGCTTGCTGTCAAGTGTGAGAATGTCACTGTCCCATGCTTCAGCCAATGTTGCTATCAGATATAGCTTTGTCGTGACTTTGCAACATTTGTCTTCTTGTAACCTTACTGTCAAGAATGTGATAGTAACTTTTATTCTTGCTATCTTCTGGATGTGTTCCTTGAGGCTTGAACAAATGTATGAACTTCTCCCAAGACATACAATTATTTCACGACAGCAATTATTTGATTACAAGAACATACTCTGGCTGTGACAGTATGTTCAACTTAGTAAAAACTAAGTACATGGAAATATTGTTAAGTTGTCTCTATGCTATCACCCATAAATCCCAACAATCTCCCCCAATTTGTTTTTATGGACAATAACAACAAATTTACAATCAAAACGTGCTGATAACTTAACTAACATAGATCAGAATATTTAAGAAACCATAACTGATAAATGTTGAAAAATCTAGACTATGAAACTGATGAACTAACTGCAAATCAATTGCTCCTATTGAATGAGCAGATCAGAGATTTTTAGTTAACTTGATTTTTGGCAGTCTTCAGTTGTTTAGATTTTTCCCTCTCTTTTGAGAGCTTCTTGTTTTGCCTTCTTGAGGTCTTCAACTAAAGTCTTTTCTTCAGGTGATTTGGCATCATCTTCAATGTCTGCTATGTACCCTTGAATCACTTGAAAAGGAAATACTTTAGCATCTTTCAGATCAAACCAAGTTTCAAAATCATAAGTGAATGTTCTGAACTTCAGAATTACTTGGATGATCTTGAATCTCCTTCCAGGAAAAGCATTCAGAGATGCTCTTCTCTTTCTGTCTAGCTTTGGATCTTCATCTCTCCTTTGATCAAATATTACCTCTAGTTCCAAAGCAACTAGCATTTCGAGCTTATGAAATGATCCAACAACTTTCCAGTAGAGATGCTTCAGTACACAAGTCCTCAATTTGTGAAACTATCAACATAGATTTCTTCTTTTCCATCTTTAATTCTGAGAGGATTGTCCAGTACATAGGGCTGATAACCTGCTTTCTCACTGCTCAGCTTGTTAATTTTCTTGTAGCTTTCCTTCAGTTGAGCTTTTAGGTCTTCAGCACTTTGTTTGGCAGGTTTGGAAGGTTGGGATGATTTAGCTCTAGCAGCCTGAAAAGCTTGTTCTGCCTCATATTCAGCCATGCCAGCCTTTGTGAAAGGGCGATGAGCTTCTATAAGGTCCACATCAGGCGTTGGCTCACCATCTGAGCTAAATTGCAGGTCTGCATCATCATGTGCTCTCCAATCACCATACTTTTCATGAAATTCAACATATATTTTGGCATGGTATTCTTTGACATGCTCTAAGATACTGCTGGAAACATCTTGGTCTGTTTCCATGAGAGTGACATCGTTTCCAGAACGAAGAAATCAATTATTCTCCTTACCTTTACAGATTTGAACAAAATGTCATATCTGCCTACCACATGTGAAACTATCTCCATACTAAAGTCTGGTTCTACAGTTATGACTGTTGTTCCATAGTCTTTAAGAACATACTTGGATATATTGTTATTGACTGGGTCCAATTCCACTCAGACAGATGTGATGCTCCCATCAATCGACTTTTTCAATAGTTCAAAACTATTTACTTTTCTCTTATCAATGGGCTTCTCTGTCAAAGCTGCTCCACGCTTCTTTTTCTTTGTTGCTGCAACTGTCTTCCTTTTGATTTTGGTTGCACGCCAGGCTTGTGCTCTAGTCTTAGTTCTATTAGACGTAAAGTTCTTAACAAGCCTTCGTACTTTGATAGTTTCTTCAAGTTGACTCTTGACAGCATCTTTCATGACAGCTGATGTTTAAAATTATGTCTAACCGCAAGCGCACGGTGTCTATTGCTAGTACAGATGGTAAGCGGGTCGAATACACAAGGAGACAGGTTCTACTAATTCCTTTTCAGTTATCGTTAATTGTTTTAAGGGTCAGACGAATATTGGAGAATATTAATTAACTAATTAAACAAGATTAACACTAATTAAACAGATGATAAACAAATTATTTAAAACCTAGGGCAATCAGGTCCACCATGCTTACACAATTCGCTCTTAAGCTAAAGCAATCAATGTGATCCTATAACTAGATTATGTTAATCTCTTTCAAGCATTAACACTCTCGAAACATTCAACACAATTAACCACTTTTAGTAATTCAATCAATCAGGTAATTAGAGTCAAGTTAATCTCTTCCAAGCATTAACGCTCTCAGAAATCCAATGATGCTTCCGCACTCAAATTCAATTCTGCTAATCGTATGTGTGCCTCTAGTAAGTAAATCTCTCGATCCATACCCCTATTTGCATATAATTAATCCATGATATCGGTCGATTACACAAATTAATGATTAAAACATATCAATCAGAATTAACCATAACCAATCAAACCACTATGAAAATCATGCCAATATTAGTGCAAATATGGCTTCCCTTTAAGCCCTAGAAATAACTACTCGCTAATAATTAAATAAGTAAAACAACTAGTAAAACAAGAAAACATAATTAAACTAATAAGAACAAAGAAAAGATTAAGAGAACAAAACCTTCAAACTTCAATGTTGTCACCCAAAAGAAGAGTCATGGTGTTTCTCTACATCTCCAACTAATAATAATAATCTACTCTAAACTATATTATATGATCTAATATTACATCCTTAATAATGTGTCCCAAGATGTGTTTATATAGCCACTAGATGTATTAGCCTCCAAGTCCTTTCCATAATAGAATTGCATTCCAAGGAAATTGCCACAAATAGAGTTGGATTAGGAGATGGCAAGTTTCCAAGCTTGAATAGAAGTAAGAATTGCAAGTTTCCACGCTTAACACAGCCCTCTAGAATGTTCCTAGCGCCCCTAGTGTTTCCATGTTGATTAGGATTGGATTTATGGAAGTTTCCCACTTCAAATCAAATTTCTGGAAGCTGCTGGATTTTCTGGCCTGTTTCTCGGCTGATCTAGTTGGAATACTGATATTGGACCACTTCTGAATTGTGGATAATTCCGTTGTCTTCGCGTGAGCTGTAAGATCGTCCAAAACGGACTTCTAGAACTCAAGATATGGCCAAAACAAGAATCAGAAATTCTGGCTGATTTTCCCCAGCACGCCGCAGCGCAGGAGCGCCGGTTGGGCGCCTGAGGCACCAGCTCAATCTGCATAAAACAGCTTTGGGGCGCTAATTAGGCTCCCGGCTTGGTCCCGATCTGCGAAAATTGATTTTTCTTCGATTTTTAAGCTTTTTCTTCCGTTCCTTTTGCATGAGCTTCCGTCTTTCATCCTTAATGACTTGTATACTTCTTAGGAGTTGATATTAGCCTCCATTCTTCATTCCATATCATAAATCAACTCCAAATAACGACGGAAACTACACCTTTAATCGACATTTCTTCAACCCTGCACAATTAACCAAAACACATCAAAACTACCACAAACTTGAGGCCAAAGCAATCAATTTAAGCCGATTTAGAATGTTCCAAGTAGATATAAAATCCACTTATCAACAGCATCTTTGACAGCTTCTTTGTCTTGGCTTTTTACAGTGTCCTCTTTGACAACATCTTTCGTTTTAGTGTCTCTGGCCATTTTGACAGTATCCTTGTTGACAGTATCTTTCTCCAGATCAAAGCATTCAACCACAAATCTCAAGATACTTGCCTCCAAGGCTTCAAGAATTTCTAACTCCCCTCCATCATTGACAGCATCTTTCTTTTCAGTGTTGGGAGTTTATTGCTCTTCTTGGGCTCCATCCTTCTGAGTTTTTGAACTAACATTCTCAGGGGCTTCTCTTCTAGAACTCATGTTTTCTCCTGGTCCACCACTTCCTCCAATGTCATCCTCATCATCATCCAATGTATCATCATAGGTGCAGCTTCCTCATATTCTAGCATTGGCATCTGAGATCAGCTTCTTTATGATTGAGCTAATATCCTCATCTCTTTTTGCCAATAGCTTGTGAATATCTTTGACAGATTTAACCTTATCACTGGTGATACTGTATTTGAGAATTTTCTTCAGCACTCTCATGATTGTCTCAGTGCTTAGTCCTGAAACTTTATCCAATGGTAAGAAATCCAGCCTTCTTGCTCCTGTCTTTGTGATCCTTCTGAAGCAGACACCATAAGGATTGTGAGTCACCGCAGGGAGTTTGTCTTCAACCATCCTTTTAATTTGTGCTAACAGACTATCATTGAAGGTTATTGAATTCCTTATCACCAATGTTCCAAGGACCTGTAGTACTCTAGCCTGCAAACTTTTTAAAAGTTACATTGTGATGAATATGGTCAATCCGGTTTTCAGATAAACTTGAACAGCCCACCTTTTCTCCAAGTTAACTCTCACAGAGATACTTATTATCTTGCTCTTCAGTGTTGATGCCAATTTTGTAAAAGCTCCCCCTGCTTCATTAATTGTTTCATCCACCAACTTACTGAAATCTTCATCTTTGTTGTTCAAAGTACTCTCCATGTGGTCAACCATCATCAGTTCTGCATCTTTAGGGGCATATTCACTTCCATCTGACCATACAGTTCCAGTAGCTGAATTCATACATTCAGGCATTTTACCTCTGCCTTTGACCAGAGCATTTTGTTTCTCTTTTTCTCTCCATTCCTTCTGCAACTGCTGGAATAGAGCTTCAGTTTCTTCAGGATTTGGCTCATTGATGTTTAGTGGTGGCAGTACTGTTCTTTCAGACTTTTGACTCTAATTTAGTTGCTCCAACACTTCTTTAGTTAAGAATACTGCCTCACCAGCTATTTCTCCTTCAATCAAATCACCAATTCCAGCTGCCTTCAGTTCTTCACCAAAGTTTCTTTCTTCTACCTCTTGTTCCCCCTCACTTACATCTCCATCTACTTCCATTTGAACTTGCTCCCCCTCACTTCTTGACTCCCCCTCACCTAAAAGCTCCACCTTATTTCTCCTTCTCTACTAGTTTTGCTTTATTCTGATCATCTACCACTTGTTCATTATTCTGATCTACCACTCTCTCCCCCTTAGTTGAGTTGGCAGCACCAAGGATAACAGAGAATGACAGAAGAGTTTTCTAAATCTCAGCAAAACCAGCAGCTACAATAGTGGACAGAGCATCAAGTTTAGCTTCCATAGATGCACATATGCCCTCAAGGGATTTCAACCGTGATTCAGCTTGTTTAGATGGACCACCAGTTTTCAACCTTTTTTATAACAAATGAAGTGACTGGGGCAAGGAGGCTATAGGGTTTCTCACACACTCAATGTTTTTCTGAGTGATCTCATCACTCCTCACAGAATGACTCTCAAGGCCTAGTGCCCTTCTATGTGGGGTTCCCTCAATTTCACTCTGGACATGCTCAAGTCCCTCACCTTTTTCCAGCTCGTTTGGCTACCTCTCATTTTTATGTTCACCTCTCTTTTCTTTTATCTCTCTTTTTCTTTTCTCTCCCTCACTCATCCTAGATGCATGGGTATGAGTAGTACGTTCATGTATTTTAGTTGAAGAAGTAGAAAGTTTAGATTGTACCTTTATAGCAGAGATAGTTATTTGATCATCGTCAGAAGCATCATCAACAATTACTGAATCGAGATCAAGCTGTGTAGAGGTGACAGCATCTTTACCTAAAATGTTACTGTCCATAGGTGGATTGACAGCAACTTTTTTGGTGTCTTTGACAGCAGCTGAGGCTGTGACAGTAACCTCCTTAAGGTCAGTTGCTTTTTGGAGTTCGACCAAGATGTTGGCTATTTCATTTTCTGGCAGAGTTCCATCTTGATCTTGCTCAGTGTTTGAGAGAGTGGTATCCATTTCACTTTGAGAAATTGGTTCTTGTGGACCACTTGATGGAGGCTCATCCATGACTTGAGATGGATGATCAAAACCTGAAGGGTTGGGACTGTCCCCTTCTCTAGGTTGTTGAGAAGAAACAACTAATGGATTAGAGAATAAAGAAGATGATGGTATAGAGGAGATTTTTAACTGTTCCACATGGGTAACTTGTGGAACATCAAAAGTAGAAGTTTCATGACCCTCATTGTGCCCTAACTCTGTGTGCATTTCTGCAAGTGTAGGCTCCTCATGAGTGAGTATATGAGGTTGTGCAGACTCTTTACAGGATGCCTTGGGAGACAGGCCAGTTTCAATAGATACTTCTTGTTGAGAAGAAGCACCTAAGGATGTGTTTGATTCCCTTTTATCCTCCACAACCTTTTGTGAGACTGTGGGGTGGCTGACAGTGGCTTTGTCCCTCTTAGCTCTCTTCTTCTTAGGCTCAAGAGGAACCACTGTGGGTTCACTTTGACTAACATCCTTATTTGCTGCATCTAGTGCAGTTTCTCCCTCAACATTCTCAGAACAATCACAAACACCAATTTCTAAGGGTCTTTTCTTGGATTTTTGCAAGGCTAATTTAGTGGCTTTTGTTTGGCTGGAAGGTCTGATTTGAATGAATGGAGTAGAATGTGGGTTAACTGAATTTGGGTCAAATTCAGCTTCATTCTCAAGGGAGAAAATAACATACCCAGAGGGTAAGTTAAAATCAAGATGAGGCTCTTGATCAGCCATGTGCTTGGTGAAATAGAGTGGAATATGTGAGTTTGAATTATGTGTATTGAGTGTTGTGTGTGTATTTCTTTTCAAAACATTGCAATCCATTGTAAGAGATGCATTATCATCAACACCATATAACGAATTCAAACACATTGTAAAAAGCGAGGATAGATATGTACCTTCTTGCTCAGAGCTGACTTAAGTTGACTCATAAACAGCTTTCCAATATCCACTTTGTATCTATGGACTAGAGAGTGAGTGAGCTTCTTGATGTAGGAGGGAATTCCATTCCAGCCAGTGGTTTTGGTTGAGAAAACCTTCACCATGACATCAAAAATCATGCTCCATTCTTTTCTCAAATGCTTTCTGTCCATTTCACCAGTTGAGTACCATTTTGATGTACCCTCTTCAGGAACAGGACCAGAATACCCAATTTTCAAGAGAAACTTCTTTAGGGTTTCATCACTTGCAAGTTCCTTGTATGATACTTTAGCTTGCAGTCCAGTTCCCAAACCTTTGTTGATGCCTTTTATTGTGAGAGTGCGGGTAACTCCTTTTATTTTGCAATTTATGGTGTCTTTACCAGCACCTCCTGGAACATAGGCAGTTTTCCAGAAATCTTCAAGTCTTTCTAGGTCCAAAGATAGAGTAAAGGTGATATCATGACCTAGACAAGACTTGTTGATGAAGGACAGGAATCCTTTGAAAGCTTCACCAGCATCTCAGTAGTGAGAATACCAGCAAAGTTTGTTTGAGAAGAGGATTGTTTGGGTGCCATTTTTGCTTTGAGTTTTGGAGAAATATTTTAACTTTTGAGAGAGAGAGAGGTTATGTTGAGAGTTATGTGTTTGTGTGTTTGATAGTTGCTTACATGAAAATAGAAAATGTTTTTACTGAGAAAGGGGAAAGTAGCAATGTCTTAGCCTATTAATCAGTCACGTGGTGTCGTGGGTAGTTACTTTTTAGTGGCTGTAAATCGTGGAGGTAAAATCTCAATTAAATCGGTCCACTAACCTTGACAGTAACCTGTACGCTGTAAAAAATTCGTTAGTAATTTAAGAGGATGACAGCAGGTTTTGCTTGACAGTAACATCATCGCAAGAACATACTGTCATCATTAAGCAATTTATACAATTTCCTTTAAATTTCATGACAGAAACTTTTTCCTTTGCCGATAAGGAACTTGCTGTCAAGGCACTTCGTTACAGCATCTTCACTTATTGACAGCAACTTGTGCGGAAATAATTTGTGTCATGAATTTTAATCGACTTTGCCCATTGCTTAAGAGTAAAATTACTAATTAGCATATGAATCGATTTAAGCGCATATTTGTTAATCAAGCACACATCCGCAAACATCCATACACACAAACAAACATGCGTCCATTAACAGATAAATAAGATGAGAGGATAAAATGAAGAAAGGCATGCAAGAACATTCGGAAGATAAAACGATCTTTTCATTAAAAAAAAATTAAAACAATACATAAAAGTTCTTATGAACTACACATCATTTTAAGTTTGGAAAAGCTTCTAGTAGCAGCCTTTCCGCAATCTTCTCAATCTCCTTCTCATCGGAGATCCCCTTCTTCTCTAGATAAGCATGAAACTTATCGAGCCAGAGATCAAACGACTCATCAGAAGCTTCAATCTCCATCTGCTTCTTTAGACTTGGCATTTCCTCCTTGGCTTCGTTGGCGGCGGAGCTTTCTGACGTAGACATATCTGACGCCTTCCTCTTGCTCATAGTTAACTCTAGAGTTTCTTAATTGTGTAATGAAGAATAAGGGTTTGGCCTCGGCCTTATTTATAACACATTAAGTGACTCTACAGCTTCTCACGCGCTTCTTTTTAATAAAGTATTGAACTTTAAAATAAAAAGACTGACAAATACCCGGGGTCATTTCAAATGACACGACTACTCATCACTAGCACGCGTGTAATTTAAGTTAATGCCACGTGACTACTCATTACATAAGTTAAAACAAGTATGTTATTTGAATTTAGCATAGTCATAGCAAACATGCTGTCAATTTAACAAGTAGCACATAAGACAGTAACTTCTCATGACAGTAACATTGAAAGCTACAGTCACAAGCTGCGAATTTTAACCACCTTGAAAATGTAAAAACTAGTAAGTTAACATACCAGATTTAGCATTCCCAATTCACTTACCAACCTGTTGAAGGTTGCTTCATCTAGTAGCATTCCCAGTTCCCTTTTCAACATGCTCTCTGATGAAATGATGTCTAATATCAATGTGCTTCGTCCTGGAGTGTTGAACTGGATTATCTGAGATAACTATGGCACTGGTGTTATCATAATAAATAGGAATATTGGACAACTCTAAACCATAATCCATTAGCTGATTCTTCATCCAAAGAATTTGAGCACAGCAACTTTTAGCTGCAATATATTCAGCTTCTGCAGTTGATGTAGATGTAGAATGCTGCTAAACCATAACACTAATCTTCCACCAAGAAATTGACAGCTTCCTGTTGTGCTTTTTCTGTCAATCTTGCATCCAGCATAGTCTAAATCCGAATATCCTATCAGATCAAATCCAGTATCTTTAGGATACCAAAGGCCTAAGTTTGGAGTGCCTTTAAGATATCCAAAGATTCTTTTGATTCCTACCAAGTGTGACTCTTTTGGATCAGCTTGAAACCTTGCACAAAGACATGTAGTAAACATAATATCTGGTCTGCTAGCAGTTAGATAAAGCAATGATCCCACCATGCCTCTGTAGGTACTAGAGTCCACTTTCTTTCCTTTAGGATCCAAATCCAGTTTGGTTGCAGTAGAGATAGGTGTCTTGGCAGGTGATGCATCTTCCAAGTTGAACTTTTTAAGAAGTTCCTTGACATATTTTTCTTGACAAATGAAGATGCCATCATCCTTTTGATGAATTTGTAGACCTAGGAAAAATGACAGTTCTCTCATCATGCTCATCTCATATTTGCTCTTCATAAGAGATGAAAACTTTTCACACAGCTTCTCATTTGTAGAACCAAAGATTATGTCATCAACATAAATCTGAACCAGAATGATGTCCTTGCCATGGTGCTTGTAAAACAATATCTTGTCTACTACACCTCTTGTAAATTTATTCTCAATGAGAAAAGTAGAAAGAGTTTCATACCAAGCTCTGGGGCTTGCTTCAATCCATAAAGTGATTTGAACAGCTTGTAGACAAAGTCATACAATTCAGCATCCTCAAATCCAGGTGGTTGTTCAACATACACTTCCTCTTCTAGTTCTCCATTAAGAAAGGCACTTTTGACATCCATTTGGAACATTTTGAAGTTACAGTGTGCAGCATAGGCTAAGATATCCGAATAGCTTCAGTCTGGCAACAGGTGCAAATGTCTCATCGTAGTCAATCCCTTCCTATTGACGGTAACCTTAAGCTACTAGCCTTACCTTATTTCTTGTCATATTTCCACTTTCATCCAACTTGTTTCTGAAAACCCACTTTGTGTCAACAGCTGACTTCCATTTAGGTCTAAGGACCAGCTTCCACACATTGTTTCTCTCAAATTGGTTGAGCTTTTCTTGCATAGCTATCACCCAATCTGAATATAACAATGCTTCATCAATTGACTTTGGCTCAGTTTGAGATAGAAAGCAAGAGAACATGCTGTCAACAGAAACATTCCTCCTTGTCCTTATACCAGTAGTGGGATCACCAATGATTAAATTGCTAGTGTGATCTCTGTTCCACTTAGTGGTTCTAGGCAAGCTTCTTTCTTGATCTGCTTGATCAGTTCCTCTTTGAGGGGTTGATTCTCCACCATTGATGTTTTCTCCTTCATGTTCTTCAACATCTCCAGACTCATTCTCATTCTGATGATTAGCTGTTATAGTTTGAGATTGATCTGGAGTTTGGGTAACATCATTGGTGTTGACAGCATCTCTTTCAAACTCAATGGTCTGAGTGCAAGTAGGTTTTTCAGCAACAACTTCTTCCTCCTCCAAGTAACCTTGATTTTCAAATCTAAGAGGCTCCATTTGACCATCCTCTTGTAATCCTGGGAACTTGGTTTCATCAAATGTGACATTCACACTTTATTCAATGACTTTGTGATCAATGACATAGACTCTGTACGCAGTCCTTTCTAATCCATATCCCATGAAAATGCCTTCATAAGCTTTAGCATCAAACTTTCCTTTCCTTTCATGGTTGTCAATCATCATGACACACTTACTCCCAAATACATGACAATATTTGACAGTTGGTTTCTTTCCTGTTAACAGATAGTAAGGAGTGTTTCCATGAGTCTTGTTGATCAAGGTTCTGTTCTGTGTGTAGCAAGCTGTGTTAATAGCTTCTGCCCAGAAATATGTTGGTAATTTAAAATCATTCAACATAGTTCTCGCAGCTTCAATGAGAGTTCTGTTCTTCCTTTCTACAACTCCATTTTGTTGTGGTGTCCTGGCAGTGGAGAATTATTGGACAATGCCTTCTTCCTTGCAGAAGTTTCCTAATGTGGCATTTCTGAACTCAATACCATTGTCACTTCTCAGATATTGAACTTGAGCATTCGGGGTTCCTTCAAGAACTCTTATGTGATCAATGATTTCTTGAGCAGCTTCGTCCTATGTCTCTAAGAACTTTTCCCAAGTGTACCTTGAGTAATCATCCACCATTACCAGGGCATATCTCTTTCTTACAAGAGATTGAACATTTACTGGGCCAAACAAATCCATACGAATTAATTTGAGTGGCTCAGTGTTGGTATTTACTTGCTTTGACTCGGGCACTGATCTTTTCAATTTACCCATTTGACAATCCTCACATAGTCCTTCTTGACAGAATTCTTGTTGAGGTAGTCCTCTCACCAAATCCTTCTTCATCAGAATATTCATATTCTTGAAATTTAGATGGGAGAGCTTCTTGTGCCAAAGCATGCTTTCACCAACTGATGCTTTACTATAAAAACAGTAAGCCCTGTCTTTCTTCACAGAATATAGGTCTGCAACAAACAAGCTTCCTTTCCTAACTCCTTTCAACGAGAGGCTTCCATCCTTCTTGTGATAGATATTACAAACCATCATATCAAAATCAACCCTAAATCCCCTGTCACTAAATTGGCTGACACTGAGTAGGTTGTGCTTCAATCCATCTACAAGAGCAATGTCTTCAATGACAACATTTCCAATTTCCAAACAGCCATATCCCACAGTGTAACCTTTGCTGTTGTCTCCAAAAGTTATGATTGGACCGGCTTTCTCCACAAAATGTGATAGCAGGGCTATATCACCTGTCATGTGCCTGGAACATCCACTATCGATGATCGACATGACTTGATTCTGCTTCTTGCCCAGCAAAACAGATGATTTTAATTTGCATCTAGTACCCAAACTCTGTTGGGTCCTGCAGTTACAGCATCATTGTTCATATCATTCTGTTTCACATTTGAATCAACACTAGAATCCTCCTATTTGACTTCTTTTGCTGTCCACTTAGTTCTAAAGTTAGACTTGGTCTTTCTCTTATTGGAAGCTGCCTTTTTACCAACATAGGCGCGTAGAAGTCTCAGCAGTTTCCATATAGGAGCATCTTTCAGTAGACAGAATAGGTAGATTAAAACAAGTACTCATAACAACAATCTTGCATGGCATACAGTCAATATTATTACAGACGTCCATTTCTCTTTGCATAATGGGGGTTCTATATAAGTTACCACTAACATTGGTCGCGTTAACCTTGTCCTTGTTGAGTTTCTTACAAACAAATGTTAAATGTTGAGATGAGCCATAATTATTGCAAAGCTTCCTAGGGTCATCTTTAACATGTGCATTGCCATTTTTCTTGTCGATTCCTAATTTGACATTCCTATTCTTAGGCTTGTAGACATTTGCCTTGACAGTATGTTCTGAAGTTGCTGTCGAGCTACCTTGACAAATTATTTTCTGTAATTTGGTTCCTGAGAAATTCTGCTATTTCCTTAGCACAGACAATATCATTTTTCAATCTTGCATTCTCTTGAGCTAACGAATCTAGAGGACTGGTTCTAAGCAATAACATTTCATTTTCAGATTTGAGAGTTTCATTCTGCTTAGTTAACTTAGCAATTTCTTCGTGAGCAGTAGATAAACTAACATGAATGTTAAACATCTCAGCACTAAAATCTTCAATGGTATGCTTGTATTCAGTTTTAGACATATCAAGTAAAACTAGAGATGGTACCTGAGTTGAGGAACTAGAAGCTTCATCATCAGATTTAGCCATGAGGGCCAAGTTTACAAATTCTTCCTCTTCCTCTTCATCAGAATCATCCCAGCATTTACCTTCAGCCACATAGGCTTTTCTTTGATTCCTCTTAAACTGATTTCCAGATCCTTTTCCTTGACTCTGTTTTGGTCTTCTGCACTCTGTAGCAAAATGACCTAGCTCATTGCAGTTGTAACACCTGAACTTCGACCTATCCACCATCCCTGTCTTGTATCCACCTCTTGTGGCACCACCAGTGGTTTAGAAAAACCTCCCTTGTTGAACTTAGATGTTTGACCCTGAGGCTTATATGACTTGTCTCTTCTGAATCTGATATTCTTGAATCTCTTAGCCATATAAGCCATGGTTGGATTATCCATGCTTTCAATCTCTTCTACTGTGTAGAAGTCTTCATCTTCAACATCTTTCAGCTGCAGAACCACCTTCTCCTCGTCATCCAACACCTCTTCAATCTTCAAAGATGGCATCTGTGTTGGTTGTGAACTTTGTGAAGGTTCACTTGGACAAGCTACTTGTGGTTCATGAGCTACAAGGGCTCCTGACATGTTTGCTACCATTCCTTTGGTTCCCGTCTGAATGGCTCTCTTTTGAAAGAGTTCGAGTTCGTATGACTTGAGCATACCATACAGAGTTTCAAGAGAAACCTCATTCAAGTTTCTTCCTTCTCGTATGGCTGTGACCTTGTGCTAAAGAAGCTCAGGGAGAGTGAGCAGAAATTTGATGTTAATCTCCTTTCTGTCATAGAACTTCCCATGAATTTGTAACTCAACTATCAGCTTACTGAACCGTTCAAACATGTTGGTTAGTTCTTCACTTGGCTTGGCCATAAAAGTTTCATATTGTGATACAAGGATTTGCCTTTGATTTTCTCGGACCTCTTCACTTCCTTCACACAGTAGCTCTATCTTGCTCCACATCTCTTTTGCAGATGAACATCCCATGACATTACCACACATGGCTTTGTCTAATGTAAGAGAGTCGAGTAAGATAAGTTGTAAGTAGTCATCCGTGGCTACTTTCTCCTTTTCGGTCTCTGTGTACTCTGAAGGCCTCTTGGCAACCCAGTGGGCTAGAATGACTTCGTCATTTAAAGTAGCAGCAGCTACTTCCTTTTGAGGTATGAAGGGGCCGTTCTCAAGGATTCCCATGTACAGTGGATGGGTAGCTTTGATAAATAACAAAATCTTTCTTTTCCAGAAATTGTAGTTCTCTTTATCAAAGACTGGAATCTTAATACCACTTGACTTCTGAACACTCGTCATGATCTTCAGATTTGTATATCAATCTGGATGCTCTGATACCAGTTGTTGGTCCCGAAGTATTGTAGAAGGGGGGATGAATGCAATACTGATAAAATCGAATCTTTAAAATCAACAACAATTATAAAGATTATGGATTATTAGTTGAGATATACAAACACAAGTGGAACAAGATTTCTCACAAAATAAATGTTTTATTTATTTTGTGAAGTAGTGCTACAACCTAGAGAAAGAATCCTCCAGCTGTGAACTTCTTGAGAGATTACAAGTTGTTTCGTTGTTGTTGCATACAGAAAGAATTAGAGACATGTATCTAAGTAGACTAAGATACTCTGTTGTCCCTTTCACATGGGGTGTTGAGCTGCTATCGTTTTCAAGTGGCAGCTCATTACAATTTGCACACCCATGTGACTTTCCTAAATTGCTATACAGACAAGGTTAACGTTACATGTAAAGAAACCTAGATTTTTTCTATTTCTAGCTAATACAATTCTAGTAGATGTGGATATATCATACTCTTTGAATTGACCAGCCTTGTCTTGTGAACTCTCAAGCTTCTATCGTAGTCTTTGCAGGTCTGCTACAAACGATGGAGTGTTGCAGCAAATCTGTTTCTTGAACATATAACCTGTCACGGGTTTTGACTGAGAAAAGTACCCAAATAAAATAATTCAGTGTGACAGTAACCTTAACCGCCAAGCCTGCTGTCGAAGGAATATTCTGATGTTGACAGTACGAGCTCCCACCAATGTTGTTGTCGGAACTCTAGACTTGCTGTCAAGTATGAGAATGTCACTGTCCCATGCTTCATCCAAAGTTGCTGTCAGATATAGCTTTGTCATGACTTTGCAACATTTGTCTTTTTGTAACCTTACCGTCAAGAATGTGACAGTAACTTTTATTCTTGCTATCTTCTGGATGTGTTCCTTGAGGCTTGAACAAATGTATGAACTTCTCCCAAGACATACAATTATTTCACGACAGCAATTATTTGATTACAAGAACATACTCTGGCTGTGACAGTATGTTCAACTTAGTAAAAACTAAGTACAGGGGAATATAGTTAAGTTGTCTCTATGCTATCATCCAAAAATCCCAACATAATGTTTATTCTATATTTAGACTAATTAAGTGGTCTAAAATAAAGGGTCAAATAACATCTTATTTGGTATGGGTTTGTAATTTGTAATACCCTATAGTAATATGATAATTAGGGTTAACTTGGTCTAATTAGACTGCTTTATAAAGAACATAACAAGATTTTGGTCCCAAAACTATTAACAACCTCTACTCCACTATTCTCATCAATCAAAGTGAGATACGGCTAGAGGAGGATCAAGTCTGTGGAAGATCAAGTCACATAATCCGTATTCATATTTATCGTCATGGAATCATGTACACTTTTGCATTACAGTTTATCGTATAATCTTGATAATATCGCATAAGATGATCCGTGATTATTTATTTAGATTTAACAACCACAACACTACATGAGATCCTCTTGTGGAGATAAGACATCAGAAAATTATAGTGTGCACTTTCATATTTTGCATTCATAATTTTACAGCCGAGGATGTTATTAGCATCGTCCATATCTGAGCTAGTAGGAGATGTTATGTTATAACTTACTAAAATAGACATAACTAATAAGGAGGTTTCAAGATTAGAACAAATAGAATCGAACAATTATAACAATGTTAAAAATATAAGAACAATAAGAGAACTAGGAACATACAAATTTATTGCTTAGAATATTTTTGAGGCTTGGATGCCTTAAAACAATACAAAGTAGTCTGGCAGTCGTTGAGGGGACAACTAGATAGTTAGTAATCTTACAAGCCACACACTCTATTCTTTTCCCACACATCACACAATTTATTTATTTTTTTGAAATAATAATTACGAGCATAGTATAACCTTTTAGTATATAAAAGCCAAGTAGTTTTTGAGTTCCCCTTTCCCTGCGAAAATATTGTATTTGCTACTTTTGCCACTGAAAATGTACGTTTTTTTATCGTATTTTTATGTATTCCATCGTATTTTATACGTATTCATCTATCTATACTAATATATTAAAGCTGAAAGATTGAAAGTTTGGCCGGTTTGGTTTTCGATTTGGTTATCCTAATTATTAAAATAAAATAAATAATAATAATATTAAAGTTAATTACAAATGTTAACATTATTATACTTTGATCGTGAATATTTTTTTTTCTATTTAAAAACACATTACCTTATAATTTAAAAATATTATTGTAATAATTAATATATACCCAAAATATCACACCATATTTTATCGTCATTATTTTTAGGAATAATTTTTTTTCTAATTAAAACATGTTACGTTTTAATTTAAAACTAATCTTACAATCATTAATATATACCCAAAAATCTCACACCATATCTTCCAATCATTATTTTTAGTAATAAATAAGAATCGTTAGATCTAATAATAAGGTATATTATATGAATAAATTAATTTACTGAAAATTCAAGATTTGAACCCGTCAACGACATTTTTAATTTAAAACTTTACAATATAAATTTTAAATCATTCATATCATTAATTAAATTTATATTAAATTAAAATTTAAAAAATATTGAAAGTAATAAATATATAAAAACATAATTGTAATGTTAAATAAAATTTATAACATATCAAAAGAAACCCGTGCATCGTACGGGTTATAATCTAGTATGTACTTAAAAATTTTGTACATAATATTCTTGTGTTAGACTGTAATTGTAATTCGTTGATTTGTTTATATGAGTGTTTTAATTATTTTACAAAAAGCATACATATTTGTTTGATGAAATGCAGTAATGAGTTTGTTAATTGAGTTGACTGAGTTAGTCGTGGCTGTAACGATTAAGACTGTAGTTACTACTCATATGTAGGGGTGTACACGGGTTTGTAAAACCGATCAATCCAATCCAAACCGACACTATTTAAACCGATCCAAACCGATTTTTTAAAAACCGATATGTGTTTTGATTGAAAAAGTATAAACCCGAATTAATTGGGTTGGGTATGGGTTTCAATTTTTTTTAACCGACCCAACCCAACCCAACCCGATTAAAAAATAATAAAATTAAATAAAAAATAATATATATATATATATATATATATATATATATATATATATATATATATATATATATATATATATATATATATATATATATATATATATATAACCTGTCTAATGTAATGTCTATGTTAATTGTTATTTGTTATATACAATATCATATGTAACCTTTCGGACTCTTAGTATCAATCCATTACACAGCCCATTAACAATCCAGCCTGTTAACATTCTAAATGGTAAAAACACGAGTCAATAAGTCACAAACACAATTCCACTCTTCCGAACCCTAGTTCTCGACTCTCCTCAGCCGCGCAGCCGACCAGTTCATCTCCTTCTTTTTTCAAGCACAAAATGGAAGAAGGTATCAAATCGACTCTCTTTCTTTCCTTATTGATGTTATTCTTAGTAAACTCTCGGTATGTGTTTATATTTTGTAGCTTCTGTATGTGTTTAGTGGTAATGTTGTGTTCTTTAAGTGGATATACTTGATGTGTGTTGATAACTTTACTTTGTTACTATGTACTTATTTGTGTGTCCTTTGTTAGTCACAAAGACATGCCTATACTCATATAATAACAAGCCTAAGTATGTGTAATGCTATGCATTACCTACATGACCTCTTAACTGAGGGAACCTCTAGTTGTAGAGTTTCTATTTGCTTTGTACTTGTAATAGGCATCAAATCCTAGTTGTGTAACTGTACTTATAAAGTCAAGAATAATGCTTGAAAGAAGTTCCAAGGTTCATGCCTCAAGCAAGGAGATAAAGACTGTCAAATAATCACAGTTGAGATTTGAAGAAATGAAGAATTTGCCTAAGTACCAATTCGAGAAGTATGTTTGTTATATTCGAGAAGTCTAGCATTCGAGAAGTCAGAGATTCGATATCTCAAAAGACACTGTTCGATATCTCTGAAGGTCAACTAGTCAAAGCCTTATTCGAGAACTCAGAGATTCGACATGTCCAAATACTCTATTCGAGAACTCATGGAGTCAACAAGTCAAAGCATCATTCGAGTTCTCTAAGAGTCAATAAGTCAATGCTCTATTCGATATCTCAAGGACTAAAGAAGCTATTCGATATCTCAGGGATTCGATAAGTAAAATGCTCTATTCGATATCTCAAGGATTCCTGGAGAAAAGACTTATTCGAGAAGTCATTCGATATGTCAGTTTTACAGTATTCGAGAACTCAGAGTTATTGATCAAGCCAATTCTAGTTCTCGAATCACCAACAGAGTTACTTCTCGAATACAATCTTGGAGACAAAATACTGAAGAATTGTACAAGTCAGACACCTGTAACAAGCTAAAGCACTTTATGGACCACAATCTGTAATGTACTTTGGAAAAGCCTACAAAGAAGCTTGGAGAGATGTACAAGAGACAAAGAGCTAAAGAAGTGGATCTGAATAGAGCCTTGCAAAGTCAAACCTGTAGCCGTTTGGATGCTTACTCAAAAAGGATAGACACACTAAAAAGTAAAACTGTTTAGCTACCTTATTTGTAGTAAGTAGGTTGTATTCATGCTCTATAAGGATACAGCCTCACTTCCCTAGAAGTTAAGTTTTTCATACACAATAGAAAACATCTCTCTGAGAAAAACGAAGCTGAGAATACTAACAATTGTATTCACAGATTGTAGCAAAATCTTTTATCTAATAAAATATTAGATTAAAGTGATATTATGTCTTGTGTTATTCTTAATCCGCATTTACAAATCTACACACACAAACACAAACTGTGCTACACTGATTCAAGAACAAAGAAAAGTTCAAGAATCCATTCACCCCCCAGTATTCTTTCTTGTATTCTATACTCGACAAGTGGTATCAGAGTAGGTTGTTTATTCAAAAACAGAAAACGATCATGAATACACCAAAGACTACTGGAACGGTGAAGGTCCCTAAGTTTGACAAAGAGAACTACAACCTTTGGAAGATCAAGATGCAGTTGTTCATCAAAGCTGCTAATCCTCTATATCCTGAGACACTCAAGAATGGTCCCTTTATTCCACAACAAGAGATTCCTGAAAAGACTGTTGGAACTATAACCTTTCCAAGAACTTATGTGCCTAAAGAACCATCCAAATGGACAGATACAGAAAAGGAGATGGTTGCCCTTGATAGTCATCTCATGCTGCTAATCATAGATTCAATGGAGATGTCAATGTTTGCCAACATAGCCTCCTGCAAAACAGCAAAAGAGATATGGGATCATATTGAGGTATTATGTGAAGGAACAGAGGAAGTGTAAAGTTTAATGTAATGTAATATGTAATAGAGGACATATATAACTCAACTAGGATAAAAGATAAATAATATTAAATCTATACAGGGATCATGAAATTTGAAGAACGGGCATCAACAAGGATGAAGTCGCTGAAATAAGTTCATTAACATGATCAAGCCTCAGTGACAAAATAAGATGTACAGATGATTCATATTATTTGAAGATACTGCTGCAGGTTAATCAATTGGAATGTAACGAAGGTGTGAAGATCAAGATCAGTGCTAGTCACTTGTGAACCAGACCAGTGCACTAAGTGTCAGCACATACGAGAAGGATCAACACATTAATTCATAGAAAAAATTGCCAAAGCCTATTGACGATCAAAGACAGACATAATATCTCAAGGTATTGTCAAAAGATAATTTACTCTGAAAATTAAATAAGTAACAGATTAATTAATTATTTATAACAAAATAATTAAATTAATCTGGTACTTGGATTATTTTATGAGGTGAATTAAAACAGCAGAATAAATAGAAGAGAGAAGCCCAAAAAAGAAACAGCCAAAAAATAGTAATACTGTGCAAAATTACTATGCAAGATTACCATGTGCGGTTACTATTCACGGGTACTGTGCAAATAGTTGTACTGTGCAAATAGTGGTTATTGTGCAAATAGTAGTTACTATGCAAATAGTGGTTACTATACAGGTGGGGCGCACAGGTGGGGCCCACGGAAGAAAATTTTTTTAGCAGACACGGTTTGGTAGGTGTAATAGTGGTTACTATGCAGGTGAGGCTCACTGGAATAGTACAGCATAGTAACTTTCTAAAATCTATAAATAGGCCTGTTGTATTTCATTTCAAAACACACCTCAACACACAACTTTCTATTCTCTCTCTTATATCTTCTCTGTGTAAGCTGCTAGACAGTCCATCTAGTAGGAAAGTCGGCTTAGCCCACTTTTAGGAAGTGTCGGGTAGAAGGTCCTCGTGCCTAAACTATCCTTAGGAGTGTTTGATTTTGTAGCTGATCCATAAGATTAGATTGTGTAGCAAACCTCCGGGTTTTATCTATTCAAAGATATTTCCCAAACAATTGTGTTATTTCAATTCAGTATTTTTGATTTCATATTCACGTCAAAAATTGAAATATTGCTAACTAACGTATTCAACCCCCCCTTCTACGTTATTCCGGACCTAACAATTGGCATCAGAGCCACTCTGTTATTATACAACAGTTAAGATCCAAAAAGATATACAATCATGACAGAGAAAACACAAACCCCAACAACAAGCAGGTATGAATTAATCAGAGTTCCAATACTCAGGGCATCAGAGTATCCCATATGGAAGGTGAAGATGGAAATGTTTCTGGTGGCTACAGATCCAGAGTACTTAGACAAAATCCATGATGGTCCACATAAGCCGATCAAATTGTCTGTTGTAGTTGATGAAGAGGAACAGAAAATGATTCCAAAGGAGAAGAAAGACTACACTCCTGAAGATATCTCCTCTATTACCAAAGATGCCAAGGTAAGGCATTTATTACATAACGCCCTTGACAATGTTATGTCTAACAGGGTCATTGGATGCAAAACTGCTAAGGAGATTTGGGATGCTTTGGAAGTCAGATGTCAAGGAACCAAAGCCATCAAAAAGAACAGAAGAACAATACTCACAAAGGAGTACGAGCACTTTGACTCAAATACTGATGAGTCATTAACAGATATATATGACAGATTCCTGAAATTGTTGAATGATCTGTCACTGGTAGATAAGGAGTATAATCTTGAAGACTCCAATCTGAAATTCTTGTTGGCTCTTCCTGAGAAATGGGACTTAAAAGCCACTACCATCAGAGACAATCATGATCTGGAAGACATGTCTCTTGATGAAATCTATAGAATGCTCAAAACTCATGAGCTTGGGATGGAACAAAGAAGCAAGAGGCATGGAGGCAAGTCCAAGATTATTGCTCTTAAAGCTGAAGAAAAAGCTTCTAAAGAAGTTACTGTGAAAAAGAGTCAATCCAAGGGAAAGGCTCTTATTACAAAGTCTGATACTGAGTCATCAAACTCTGATGATGACACAAACTCTGACAATCTCACAGACTCTGATAATGAGGGTAGTGATGCTGAGATGATACAACTTGCAGCCCTGATGGTAAAAAACTTTAAGAAGATGACTTACAAGAACTTCAGGAAGGGAAAGAAGTTCACACGAAGAGATTCAAATTTTGAAAAGAAGAATTTCAGAAAAGCTGAGGGAAAGGAAAGCAGGTCTGGGAAAGTGGACAAGTCCAAGATCACATGCTATAATTGTGGTGAGAAAGGACATTTTGCACCTGAGTGCAAGAAATCCAAAACTGATAAAAGTCAAGCTTACATCACAAAGAAGAAGGACTGGGCTGACACTTCAGACTCTGAAGATTAGGTGAACTATGCCTTGATGTCAAATGCTGATAGAATCTCTGAAGCTACTGAGACCAAGGTACCTCATTCTATTCTTGCTTTTGATACTACTGATAAATCTGAGTTAAGACTCTTTCTTAAAAACTTGCATGTTAGCTACAGAGATCAGACTTTAGAAAATGAAAGAATAAAATCTGAAAGTCTAGACCTTAGAAAGAGAAATGACTATCTAGAATTAGAATTAGTCTAGCTGTTAAAAATTCAGAAAGAGAGAGATGATGCTATTATTGTTAAAACTGAATTATTGAAAAAGCATGCTTATCTTGAATCTGAACTTGCTAAAGAAAGAAACATTATTAAAACTTGGACTAATTATGGTAAAACTACTCAGAGTATCTTAGAGAATGGTTGTTGGAAACAAGGTCTAGGTTACACTGATAAAAAGAAAACTGCCAACCTAGAAGCTGAGACCTCTAAGCCTGTATTTACTGAAAGGGCTGCAAAGCCCAAAATTAATCCTGTGAGGTTTATACCAAAATCTGACAAACCAAAACAGGATGAAGTCAAATCAGTAAATATTGAATTAATGTCTCAGAAACAGCTTAAACACAAGGTGAAGGAGATAAAAGGAGTGAACAATGTAAAAGAACCTAGGAAAAACAGAAATGGAAAGGTAGGCATAAATAAAAGCAATAACTATATGCCTATTCCCAATGCTCCTAGGAAGAAATGTCATAACTGTGGAAATCCTAACCATCTTGCTACTTTTTGCAGGAAGAATATAAACTATATACCTCCTAAGTCAAGAGTTAAGAGTGGTTCAGTTAGGTTTAAGCCATAGAATCCTTGTTTTCACTGTGGCAGTATTTGGCATTCTATTTATACATGCAAAGAGTATCATAATTTGTATTATGATTATTATGAACTTAAACCCTCTTTGAATAAATTCAATATTGATTCTACATGTATAAATTCCGATAAAAAGAATGTTAGCACAAACTCTGATAAGACTTCTGCTACAAAAGCTAACAGACTTAATAAGGCCAAAGGATCCAATCAAGTCTGGGTCTTTAAAACTAATCATTAGTGGTTTTTGTGATTGCAGGGTAACAGGAAAAATATCCTTGTTCTGGACAGTGGATGCTCAGGACACATGACTGGAAAGAAAGCCCTGCTATCAGAATTTGTGGAGAAAGCTGGCCCAAGTGTTTTTTATGGAGATGGCAACATACAAAGGACTCTGGGATATGGCAATATCAATCTTGGGAATGTCATCATTGAAACTATAGCTCTAGTCTCAGGACTCAAACATAATCTACTAAGTGTGAGTCAAATCTGTGATAGAGGTTATCATGTGGATTTCTTTGAAGCACACGGTGAAGTTGTAAGCAAATCTACAGGAAAAGTTGTTCTGAAGGGATACAGGCATGGTAACATTTATGAAGCCAAGATTTCAACAAACTCTGATGGCTCTGCAATCTATCTACTGAGTAGAGCATCAATTGAAGAAAGTTGGGATTGGCACAAGAGACTTTCTCATCTGAATTTTAACAGCATTAATGAGCTAGTGAAGAAAGATCTTGTGAGAGGATTGCCCAAATCAATTTTTACTCCAGATGGCCTATGTGACTCATGTCAAAAGGCAAAACAAAGGAAAACTTCATTCAAAAGTAAGACTGAATCCTCAATTCTTGAGCCATATCATTTATTGCATGTTGATTTATTTGGTCCAGTAAATATAATGTCTATTGGAAAGAAAAGATATGTTTTGGTTATTGTTGATGAATACACCAGATATACATGGGTATATTTCATGCACAAGAAAGAAGAAACTGCATCAATCTTAACAGAGCATGTCAGACAACTGGACAAAGGATCTCAGCATACAGTGAAAATCATAAGGAGTGATAATGGCACTGAGTTCAAGAATGCAGTCATGGAAGAGTTTTGTAAAGAAAATGGAATAAAGCAAGAATTCTCTGCACCTGGAACTCCACAATAAAATGGAGTAGTAGAGAGAAAAAACAGGACTCTCATAGAAGCTGCAAGGACCATGCTTGATGAAGCAAAGCTGCCAACTTACTTCTGGGCTGAAGCTGTGCAAGCTGCTTGTTTCACACAGAATGCTACACTAATAAACATGCATAGTAAAACACCATATGAGATGGTTAAAAATAAGAAGCCGAACCTGAAATACTTTCATGTGTTTGGATGTAAGTGTTTTGTTCTTAAGACTCATCCAGAACAGCTTTCCAAATTAGATTTAAAATCTGATGAAGGAATCTTTGTTGGATACCCACTATCCACAAAAGCATTCAGAGTCTACAATATAAGAACAAAAGTGGTCATGGAATCTATCCATATGTCTTTTGATGATAAGAAGATAATAAGACTTGAAGATTTTGATGAACATGACCACCTGAGATTTGAGAATGAAGAAATAAATGCTGATCTACAAAATTCTGATATTCTTTCAGACTCTATTGTTCAATCTATACCAGTAGATCAGACAGCAGCACATGTTGAGGGGGAGCAAGTGAACGATGAACCCCAATCAAGTGAAGAAACATCTGCTACTAATGATTCTTTAAACTCTGAAAGCAACAACACAGGGGAGCAAACAATGATTTTGGATCTACTAGTCACCACACTAAACACAATTATGAACTTAGGGAATCATCAAGATCAAATCTGCCGAGACAAAGGGTATGGAGTAGAGCGCATCCCTTTGAACAGAACATTGGTGAACCGGATACGGGTGTACAGACTAGAAGAGCAACACAGAATGAATGCAATTTCGCAGGATTTCTATCTCAAATTGAACCTAAAAAGGTTGATGAAGCTCTTGATGATCCAGATTGGGTAACTGCAATGCAGGAAGAACTCAATCAGTTCGAAAGGCAGAAAGTTTGGAAGCTGGTGCCAAGACCAAAAGATAAATCTGTAATTGGCACTAGATGGGTGTTTAGGAATAAACTAGATGAAAATGGTATTGTTACGAGGAACAAGGCTC
The DNA here is from genome assembly GCA_036435485.1 of Saposhnikovia divaricata. Taxonomy (NCBI): domain Eukaryota; kingdom Viridiplantae; phylum Streptophyta; class Magnoliopsida; order Apiales; family Apiaceae; genus Saposhnikovia; species Saposhnikovia divaricata. The sequence continues at coordinate 40,503,326 of CM071601.1, read as the reverse complement.
GATTGGTAGCAAAGGGTTACTCTCAAGAAGAGGGAATTGATTATGATGAAACTTATGCTCCAATTGCAAGGCTTGAAGCAATCAGGATGTTCTTAGCATTTGCTGCACACTCCAACTTTAAGGTTTTTCAGATGGATGTGAAGAGTGCATTTTTGAACGGAGATCTAGAAGAAGAAGTCTATGTTGAACAACCCCCTGGGTTCGAAGACAAGGAATTTGAAGGTTTTGTATACTTTCTCTTCAAAGCTCTCTATGGTCGCAAGCAAGCTCCTCGAACATGGTATGATACTTTCTTCAAGTTCTTACTTGAAAATGGTTTTACAAGAGGTATCATCGACAAAACTCTCCTTCATAAAAAGCATAAAAATTATATAATTATGGTGCAAGTATATGTGGATGATATAATATTTGGTTCTAATAATGATTTGTTATGCAAGAGATTTGCTAAGCTAATGCAGAGCAAGTACGAGATGAGCATGATGGGTGAGCTGTCCTTCTTCCTTGGACTTCAAGTTGTTCAGAAGCCTGATGGTATTTTCATCTGCCAGTCAAAATGCATAAAGGATCTTCTGAAGAAGTATGGGATGGAAGAAGCAGCTACTGCCAAGACCCCGATGCCAACTGCTATCAAGCTTGATCAAGACAAATCTGGTAAGTCAGTTGACATCATAAAGTATCGAGGTATGATCAGCTCTCTCTTATACTTAACTGCTAGTAGACCAGATATTATGTTCACAACTTTTTTATGTGTTAGATTCCACGCTGATCCTAAAGAATCACATCTGATAGTCGTGAAGCTTATCTTGAGATATCTTAAGGGTACTCCGAATCTTGGAATTTGGTGTCCTAATGATACGGGTTTTGACCTGGTTGGCTATACAGACTCTGATTATGCTGGTTGCAAGATTGATATCTTGGTACAGCAAGAAGCAACACTATCTACCTCGATAGCCGAGGCAGAATACATTGTGGCAGGTAGTTGTTGTGCTCAGATCCTGTGGATGACGAATCAACTTCAGGACTATGGACTCATGTTGGACAAAATTCCAATTCTATGCAACAACACGAGTGCCATTGCCATTGCTAACAATCCAGTTCAACATACCAGGACTAAGCACATTGATATCAGGTATCATTTCTTACGAGAGCATGTCATGAATGGAACTGTGGTATTATATTTTGTTCCCACAGATCAACAAATTGCAGACATCTTTACTAAACCACTGGATGAATCCACTTTCTCCAGGTTAGTTGGTGAACTTGGGATGTTAAATCTGTCTAATTAATTTTGGATAATCAATAACTGCAATTTGTTATAAGTTCACTGGTATTTTAAATGTCCATATTTTTAGGACTTGTGAATTTACTTTGCATCCAGTCCTCATCTTACAGTTATCTCTATATTAATTGCCATGCTTATAAATGCTATCTTTTATGGTAATTAGTTAGTAAATAATTGTGTTAATTGTAGCATAATTAAATAAATATTTTAATGACATATATCAATTAATGATATTTTGTTAATTTTATGTCTATTTAACTGTGAGTTTGTCTGATTATTGTGGAATAATTCTTGAATTATTGATTGATTATTTTAAATCCACAATAATTAGAAATAATAAGTGTGTATGTGTGTGTACATAGGCTGATAGGTCTCCGTGATAAGATGTTTTTCGGCTGGTTAGGTTGTTTGCTTAGAATTATTGAGCGGTGATAAATGCATTTAATTTCTTTTCTAACCTAACCTGTCACGCTCTCACCTAACCCACTAGTCCTTGAAACCTTATAAATGATGAGTTTTTGTTTGTGTTTAACATCATCATTTTTCAGATATATAGAGTATATACACACGATTGCTGAATATTTCGAGCTGTGATCGGAAAGATCTCTCAAATCTAGCTGGTGGTTTTAGATCGGATTTCATATTCTTGCTTTATACATCATCCTTTATAAAAACTAACCCTTGTTTTTGAATTTCCTCAAAGTTTTGGAAATGGCATTGCAGGGAAGCTTTTTAATTGCTAAAGTTAATCCAATTTCCATTCAGCAAATCAAAATCATTCTGGATGAGGAATTTCGGGCTTGGACACAATTTCTGAATGAATATTTATTAATTCGCTATGCTTTAGTTACACCAGTGCAGCTTAACCATGATGCATTGCGTGAACTATATTGCAGTGCGGTTAAAACTTCTGGACAGGACGGGTGTGCAATCACATATCGACTATTTGGTAGGTCGATTAGGGTCACTGAACGAGATGTTAATCGAATTCTTCATTTTCCTATGGAAAATCTTGTTTTTGATCCTACACCTGAACAGATTGAAATGTTCTTTCATTTTATAAGGTACCAAGATGGCAATTTCAACACTGGTAATCTTTCTAGAATATTTCTAACCCAGTACTGGAATTTCTTCTTTCACACTCTTAACCATGTTTTTTCCTCAGATAGAACAAATCAAGATCGAATACCTGAATTTATTCAAAAAATAGGGTATGCGGTCACCAATAATTTGAGGATTAATTTTGGAAAAATAGTGCTTGGTCAAATCATTTTAAAGATGAAATACTTGGGAACAAGAGATGTTCAGACTCAAAATGTCAAATGTCTATATCCAAGGTTTCTACAGCTAATATTAAATGATTTTTTGAATGATGAAGATAGGGCACGCTTGGAAAATGGTCAAAAGGTGGAATGTTCTTCCAAAAAGACGAATGTAATTAATTACATAAGCAAAAAGAAATATACGGATGTGCCTACAGTCCTAACTGAATATCAAAAGACTGTCCCACTTCCGTTGTTACCAAGACCAGCGAGAGCAGGTATACGACAAGGTAATATTTCAATCCCTGCTATTCCAACCTCTGTATTCCCTGCTGTGTAACAGGAAATACAGTTTCTACAGACCCTAGTGGCCATCTTACCCGACCAAGGGCAGGAAATCCCACCGACTCTAACACAGGTCGAAGAGCCCATTCTACAAATGTAAACACAAACACAACAAACTCCTACACCTTAATTGTCACTTAAACGACCATCCATCAACACTTTTGAGGGAGATAGTGCCTCAGCAGCACCACATAAGGAGTTAGTTACATCAGCCGCTCTACCGCATTCTAAACGGAGTAAACCCAATGAATCTGAGGTAACGGCAACTGTTAGTGAAACAATTCTTCCTTATCCAATGAGTGAAAATGTAAATGAGGTTGAATTGACGGGAGCAACTATCTTGAGTTCCATTTCACGGAACATAAGAGTGGTTGATGATCTTTCTAAAGTTCAAATGCATTCACAGACATCCGAGGTGGAATTACCTACCTCAATAACTGCTGGTGAATCTTCCATTTTACGAAAAGATCCATCGGTAGGTGGTTCTTTTATGAACCAAGTGCCTTCACAGACATACGAGGGAAACTTGGGTTTCGTGCCATTTAATCAATTCAAGTTTAACCTCCCAGAGGGAAAATCTCTGGATCTCTTTCGAGATTTACCACTCTTTACTTGTGGTCGGCAACTCGCTTCACGCGAGGACGGAGGCTCACGAACTTTCATTGCACCATCTGTGACCTCTGAAAAAGGGGCTAGGATGATTTCATTTGTAGGTACACATATCGGTGGAAGCACTGGAGGAGAGTTGAGGGAAACACGAACAGAACATGTAAGTGTAACCCAAACCACTAAACCGAGTGAATATAGAGTGTTGAGTGAAACACCTGCAGAACGTACGAGTGAGCAACTACTCAACCACATGCACCTGTAACCAGAAAGGAATACAACAGACTCCTTACACGGGTCCAAACAATAGAGAAAGAGTTGCCAAATATCTGTAAGTCCATTGCATAAATCAAAAATTTGCAACTTATTCAACATGATGCATTCCAGGTTCAATTAAGTTCCATGGCAGCCCAGTTTAATGATGCAATCAACTCCTTGGTAAAGTCATCTTCGTCTAATTTTCCAACTCCACATCCTACTACTCTGGAGGATAACCCAACTGAGGGGGAGAAGGTGGATGTCCAAATGGACAGATATAGAAAAGGAGATGGTTGCCCTTGATAGTCATCTCATGTTGCTAATCATAGATTCAATGGAGATGTCAATGTTTGCCAACATAGCCTCCTGCAAAATAGCAAAAGAGATATGGGATCATATTGAGGTATTATGTGAAGGAACAGAGGAAGTGTAAAGTTTAATGTAATGTAATATGTAATAGAGGACATATATAACTCAACTAGGATAAAAGATAAATAATATTAAATCTATACAGGGATCATGAAATTTGAAGAACGAGCATCAACAAGGATCAAGTCACTGAAAGAAGTTCATTAACATGATCAAGCCTCAGTGACAAAATAAGATGTACAGATGATTCAGTTGAAGGGCCAAAAGATTCCATGTATTTATATTATTTGAAGATACTGCTGCAGGTTAATCAATTGGAATGTAACGGAGGTGTGAAGATCAAGATCAGTGCTAGTCACTTGTGAACCAGACCAGTGCACTAATTGTCAGCACATACGAGAAGGATCAACACATTAATTCATAGAAAGAATTGCAAAAGCCTATTGACGATCAAAGACAGACATAATATCTCAAGGTATTGTCAAAAGTTAATTTACTCTGAAAATTAAATAAGTAACAGATTAATTAATTATTTATAACAAAATAATTAAATTAATCTGGTACTTGGATTATTTTATGAGGTGAATTAAAACAGAAGAATAAATAGAAGAGAGAAGCCCAAAAGAAACAGCCAAAAAATAGTAATACTATGCAAAATTACTATGCAAGATTACTATGCACGGTTACTATTCACGGGTACTGTACAAATAGTGGTACTGTGTAAATAGTGGTTACTGTGCAAATAGTAGTTACTATGAAAATAGTGGTTACTATGCAAGTGGGGCCCACGGAAGAAATTTTTTTAAGCCGACACGGTTTGGTAGGTGTAATAGTGGTTACTATGCAGGTGGGGCCCACTGGATTATTTTATGAGGTGAATTAAAACAGAAGAATAAATAGAAGAGAGAAGCCCAAAAGAAACAGCCAAAAAATAGTAATACTATGCAAAATTACTATGCAAGATTACTATGCACGATTACTATTCACGGGTACTGTACAAATAGTGGTACTGTGTAAATAGTGGTTACTATGCAAATAGTAGTTACTATGAAAATAGTGGTTACTATGCAAGTGGGGCCCACGGAAGAAATTTTTTTAAGCAGACACGGTTTGGTAGGTGTAATAGTGGTTACTATGCAGGTGGGGCCCACTGGAATAGTACAGCATAGTAACTTTCTAAAATCTATAAATAGGCCTGTTGTATTTCATTTCAAAACACACCTCAACACACAACTTTCTATTCTCTCTCTTATATCTTCTCTGTGTAAGCTGCTAGACAGTCCATCTAGTAGGAAAGTCGGCTTAGCCCACTTTCAGGAAGTGTCGGGTAGAAGGTCCTCGTGCCTAATCTATCCTTAGGAGTGTTTGATTTTGTAACTGATCCATAAGATTAGATTGTGTAGCAAACCTCCGGGTTTTATCTATTCAAAGATATTTCCCAAACAATTGTTGTAAGAACCCCCAAATTTTGGATATAATTAAAACTTTTTATTATGTACTGAGGTAATGGCGAGTATTGATTACGACTACGATGTAACGATTGAGATAATGAATGAAAGGAATAGATTTGGATTCAAATGTTTATATGCCATGAAGAATACTATTGGTTGACACTTTAGATAAGAATTATCTATCTCCTAGGGAGTTGAGATTTGATAATTCTAAAGGAGAAGATTATTCCTATGTCATCCAAATCGATATCTGTTACTGGTCCAGTAGGTCCGTAAAAAGGTTAAGGAACGATTGAAAGAGATTAGGGACAATTGTACAACCCTAAGAGGATGAGTAAAGAAAAATGGATGAATAGTGATTTTGATGGATTTAGGAATATTATGAGACGACACTATATAGAAGTATTCGGAACGAATTTCCGAGTTCGGATTAGTGATCCAGGGGGAAAATAATTGTATGTAAAAGCTGTCGGATTCTGAAAAATAGTACTTTTATTTTCCCCGAGAATTTCCTGGACACTTAAAGACTTAAGGGTTTATTGAAGAGATTTAAGGAATTTGGATTCAAGAATTATTAAAGAGAATTGAGAATGATAGTATAAATAGTAAGATGGTTTCCGGTAAAACCCTAATTAGAAATCTTCGAGATATTCCTTCGAACGATCAATGAATTGAGTAATAACCGGATAAAGAAGCAAGCAGAGAACCAAGAGACAAACATGTGCAAGTGGATGGAGTAAGGGTAAGCAAAGTGACTTTCATGTAAGTCAACTACAAGTGTAGTGATGAAGTTGCATTTGTGCCAAAAAGGGTATGCTTAATGTGGTGCCAACAAGTGGACCAATAGAAGGGCAACACTTGGACCACTAGCAAGCTAACAACACAAAAGTAAAGGATGCATCCAAGATATATGCCAAGTATTACAATTATTTAGGCATAAAGCAAAAAAAAGGAAGCAAAGCCAAGAACTCCATGAAGAGCAAAAAAAATTTGCTCCTTTTTAGCAAAATCAAAGTCCAACCTCTTGACCTTCAATGGCCATGAAATAAATCATGTAAGTTCCTTACTATATCAACATGATCTCCTAGAAATTTGAGCTTCAAATTCCATCTCTAGCATAGTTTTCAAAAATAATCAAAGTGATGATGAATAGTGTTTTCAAGATCTAATCTTTGATTTCTTGATTTGTTTGAATGATCTAAGCTTGGTTAAGGATATGCAAGAGATAATAAAGGCTTAGTAAGGTCTTAGAACACTTCAAGGAAGGCATGGACATCTCAAACCCTAGGTTTTATTTTAAGTTTTATGGTGTTCCTGGTGATTTTTAGATTAGTTATAAGTTAGATGTTATGATAAGCATGTAAGCATGATTATGTAATTGATTTTGTTGATTATGAGACATGATGATTATGGTTCTAAAGTGAACTGTTCTTGGACTTATAAGATGAGTATAATGTATGTAAGATGTATGGTATGCCCGGTGTGGCTTGGTGTTGCTGAAATGAAATTAGAAACGTTCGATTTATAGCCATCGTAATGCCCGATTTTCGTTAGACCTTAACAATTCATGCATAACAGATAGGATAAATTTCTGACCTGAGTGATTACTTAACATGTCCTTATAGTTCTCGAGCCATAGATCGTTTTGGCATGAAAATCAAAACATTCTGATTTACGGTTTAGGAATTATGGTCAAATTACTAAAAGCGGTTCGAAACCGTAAAAGAAAGTTCGTAACGGAAATTGAACCTTCTTAAAATGAGTTATGCAGTGGAAAATCATGATAATTAAATAATAGATAGCATAAGGAAGGTGTGGGAGAAAACCTCATGTCAAACGGATCATTTTCCGATTTTATAAAAATGATTGAATCAAAGTTAAGCGCGAACGAACCCCTAAAAGTACACTTGGTTATAACTTTGGAATTTCACTTAGAAAACGGGCGATAAAACTCGAGGTATAATCTTGGTTCGTAAACGACCAACCTTAGAACTTATACGATTTAAGTATATACCAAGTGTAAGTTTGATGACATGTCTTAATAACAAACAAATGTCGGACCGTATCGCTGACAAAAAGAGTTACACAAAAGGGTGCATAACGAGATAACTTGAAAACGTTTTCGGCTTAAGTGAAGTTTATACTTAGACTTTTAAAAGGTGTTAAGTGGTTAATCTCGAACTGTTGTTGTGATAATATGTATATCTGTTGTTTCTTATACATATGTCATAGCATGCATGCCTATTGTCAAATTATATTATGATATACTTGTTTCCTAAATTGATATTGGCTTATAGACTAGATACGAATTATCAGTGATAAGCCAGATTGTTTTGGTAAGACCCTTAGCGAAGGGCATATGATATTCATTCTAAATATAGACCGGGAGTCGGTATTTTGAGATATAAATAGTCGTGGAAACCCGGAGGGATTTCAACGACAGATTATTATTTATCTGAGGAATATTATTATTAAACGTTATTTATATTCCCATAAAGTATCAATTACTTGGAAATATTTCGAGGAATGTTATTCGAGTACTATCTCAGTCGAGAGATATTAAATGAATGTTAGTTTCGAATATTCATTTAGAGTTGATTATTTAATAAATACTATTTTGATATTCATTAGAATGTTATTTATTAAATGAATATTACTTTCGAATATTCATTTAAGGTTTTATATACTTGATGAATATTATTTTAAATATTCATTGAAAGTTCTATTTACTTAAGGAATATTATTTCGATTATTCCTTTAAAGTTTTGATTACTAAATGAATATTATTTGGATATTCTTTTAGAAGATTATTTATTAAATGAATATTATTTTCAAATATTCATTTAAAGTTTGACTCATTATTGAATATTATTTTAAATACTTATTGGAATCTAATTATTAATGAATATTATTTTGAATATTCATTTAAGGAGTGATTTATTTAGTAAATAATTCTATATATTCATTCGAGGATTACTTACGAGCAATATTATGACTTAATAATATTTCGTAATTATTATTGAGTTAATAAATATTCTTGGAATATTTATTTAATTCTTTTAAATTCTTTTTAAAATGATTTATATTATTTGGAGATTATCTTTCACCTCCAGATATTATGTAAAATATTTCGGAGTTTTTTTACGACTATTTTATCAAGGAAAGGTTCCCAACTCTTTATTGTTTTTCATTTAAATCTACCTAAAAAGGATTTAAATGCTCGCTCAAACTTCCATATTATAGGGGAACCTACTTGAGCAAGGTTATTAATCTGGTTGACTTCCCGGTCATAATTTATCCCTTTTCACTCACAACTTGGTTGCTATGGACTCATTAAGTCTGTGTGTACCTTCTCATCATTCGAGGGGTAAGATTGTCGGAACAAGTTGATATCCATTAATAAGCAAAAGCTTGGGAAATGTTGGTGAATTTTCCTTTCCAACTAGATACGACTACTTTGTGGAGTCTTATCAACAAGTATTTCACTTGGGGAAGGGAGGACAAACTCTATGTTTCAATGCTGTGGATTTATTCGAACTAGGAGTCGTGTGTAAGAGGCCGAGTCGCGCGGTCCATCACAAGGTCTAACTATTGGCCAGGGAGTTACTATTAAAGGCAATCGACAAGTGGAGCCGTCAGTTCTTCCTTCTACCGGTAGTAAACTATATTGGGCTGTACCATCCACGACTAATCATCAGGGAGTGGGACAGCTGGCGCGTGATGACTCCAGTATTGGTTCATCTCCTAAATTGGGAATTCCCTGCAACACGTATCGAAGAGACTTTTTTCAGGTTGACGGTGTCTTCCGCAACACGTATCGAAGAGACTTCTTTCAGGTTGTAGGACCTCGAAAAATGTTAATAAATGGAATTGCAATATTTTCCTTGCAAGTTCCTCTTTATATGATAAATGATAATATCTTGCTTATTTTAACTTAGCAGATATTTCCACAAAATAAGTACTTTAAGTTACCTTGTAACTCCATCGTTCATATTATACTGGCATCTTTTCCGTAAATGCATGGCATATGGTTTGAAAGATACTTTTGAACTATTATATATTATCGTTCAGTTAAACATTATTGTTGGTGGGCTAGTGCTCACCCTTGCTTTATTATTATATCACAACAACAGCTAGACAAGATGACTCGCACAAGGCGCACTCGACGCTGGCGGGGACGATGAGACTACTAGAGCCGAAGAGAAAGCTATGGGTAGAATAGATTCATTCTTTTAGTACCAAATATATGGGCTGGTATGACTTATGATAATGGATGGCAAAGAGTATGTATTCACATTGTAATTCTTTTTGGATTGTAAGAACTCATAATGTGCTAAATAAAATTTGGTAGTTACTCTGATTTCATCTCTAGGACTATAACGGGTGTGTTTTATGTTATTGTTTTGGGTCACAAGGTTGTAATTTATTATTTATGTTGAATTGTGGATGGGAATTGAGTCGGTAACGACCAGATCCCTGACCCCGGATCTGGGGGTGTTACAATTGTGTTATTTCGATTCAGTATTTTTGATTTCATATTCACGTCAAAAATTGAAATATTGCTAAATAACGTATTCAACCCCCCTTCTACATTATTCCGGACCTAACAGGAAGTTAGAGAAAACAAGAAACAGATACTGGTCACACAGTATGAAGCTTTCATGGCTCAGTCCAAAGAAAGTATTACTGATATGTTTGAAAGGTTTCACAAGCTAGTGACTGAGCTACAGATGAATGGAAAGGTATACAGCACCAAGGAGCTGAACATCAAGTTTCTACTGTCTTCTCCAAACCATATAGAGCAAAGGGTCATTTCTCTAAGAGAAAGAGATTTGAACAAAGTCACATATGATGTGCTCTATGGGGTTTTAAAAACTCATTAGCTTGAGTTGCTTCAGAAGAGGGCTATCCAAGCCAACCAAGGCAGAATGATAAACACATCATGTGCCTTGATTGTCAACAAGTCTATTCAAGACCTACAAGTCAGCTGAGGATAGAAAAGATTGTAGATGATGAAGAAAATGAAGGAGAGGTGACTGAACCTGTTGAGGAGAAGGAAGAAGAAGAGTTCTATACTCTTGAAGAGCTGGATGGCATGGAAAACACATCATATGCTTTCATGGCCAGAAAATTTCAAAACATCAGATTCAAGAGGAACCAACCCTTCAAACCTCGACCCCAAAGCCATTCATTCAACAAGAGCAAGACACCTGTGAAAGTAAACAAGAATAAATTCAAAACCAGCCATGTGGATAGATCATCTGTAAGATGTTATAGATGCAATGAACTAGGGCATTTTTCCAGTGAATGCAATAAGCCTAAAAGAAAGGATAAGGAGTTTCTAGAGCTTGAAGCTAAGTATGAGGCCCTTCTGAAAAAGCAAACACAAGGTAAGGCCTACATAGCTGAAGGGAAGTGTTGGGATGACTTTGATAGTGATGGAGAGGAGCAAGAATTCTATAACTATGCCTTGATGGCTGATTCCAAGGATGAACAATCTCCATCTGACTCTCAGGTACCATCTCTCACTACCATAGATATGTCTGTTTCTGAATATAAATGCATGGTTGAACAACTATCTGTTGAAATGTTTAATATTCATACTAGTATGACTGCTGCTAATGAAGAGATTGCCAAACTGTCTACTAAGAATGAATTGTTAAACAAGAAGAATGAGGAACTTGAGCTAAATTCTATGCATGTAGAGAACCTTAAGAAAGAAGTTTAATATTTGCAGAATAAGGTTCTATGTGCTAGTCAGGTTGAGAAGGCTCTTAGGGATGAACTAGCTGAGAATGAATTCAAACTGAAAGCATTTAAGAACTCCTCTAGTCTACTGCAGTCCTACAATGAGAAAAATCAAGCTAAACCCAAGGCTGCCATTGGACTTGACTATGGCACTCTTAAACAGAGGAAAGGCTATGCTGACATTGAAGATGACATAGTTGTTCAGGATGAAGTGCCTCCCATTTTGAAAAAGACTGAGTCTCCAATTTTTAAAGAACCAACATTTGAAATTGATGAGGATGCCTTACTCATTAAGCAAATGTTGAATGATGAGGATGAGGCACAGTCTAGTGAACAACCAGCATCCTCTAAGAGTGAGAGTGTCAAGTCAAAAACCAAGGAGCTAGTAGGTGGTAAGTCTAGACCTGAGAAGTTTGTTAAGTTTGTATCAGCTGGGATAAATGAATTTGAAAAGAAAGTGGCTAATAAGAAGAAACAGAACATAAATGGCAAACTAGGGATTAACAAAGATAATAATTATGCTTATATGCCTAATGCCCCTAGAAAAACTTGTCAAAATTGTTTCAGTAGCAATCATTTAACTCATGCATGCAAGAAACCTGTTGGTAGTGTGCCCAAACCTTTCTATGACTGTTCTGTGCCTTTAAGACATAGAGATGCTCCATTCTGTGATAAATTTGACTATATGCCATGCAATATGAATGTCATGACTAGTTGTTTCAATTTGAGAAGGCAATTCATTGATGGTTGTATCAGTCACAACTCTCACACACACTACACAAGGTCAAAGTCTTCAAGTCCTCCTAGAGCTAGGAAGGTACCTCTATCACCTAAGTCTGAAACCTCAGGTTCTAAGACTTCTAACAGTGACAAGAAGACTAACACCAAGAAAGTTGATAAGCATGTTGTTTACGATAAAATTGTTTCTAAGCCAAATGGACCCAAACTTGTTTGGGTACCAAAGAAGAAGTAATACCTTTGTGTTTGCAGGGCAAAGAAAGTGAAAATAAGGTCATGTGGATTTTGGACAGTGGATGCTCAAATCACATGACTGGTGATATGGCCCTGCTATCACAATATGAGGAGAAGGCTGGCCCAATGGTTGCTTTTGGAGATGACAGCATGGGTAACACATTGGGATATGGCAAGTTAAAAGTTGGTAATGTCATCATTGAAGATGTAGCACTAGTCAAGGGTCTCAAGCATAATCTGCTAAGTGTTGGTCAGTTTACTGATAGAGGATTCAAGGTAAATTTTGACAAAGATGAATGTTTGATCACTCACAAGAAGAATGGTGATTTTGATCTATCTAGAGTAAGGAGAGGAAGCCTGTTTGTAGCCAATATAGACTCTGCAAACAAGGACAAAGTTTGTTTCTTCTACTCAAAAGCATCAAATGAAGATTTTTGGCTATGGCACAAGAAGTTATCACACCGGAACATCAAGGCCATTAATTCTCTGGTCAAAAGAGAGTTAGTGAGAGGCATGCCCACACTTGAATTCTGTCAAGAAGGAGTGTGTGAGGCTTTCCAAAAAGGAAAGATGAAAAGGTCAAGCCACAAGTCAAAGACAGTGACATCAATCACCAAGCCCCTACAATTAATTCATTTGGATTTGTTTGGGCCTGTCAATATTATGTCACTCTCAAGAAAGAAGTATGCCCTAGTGATGGTTGATGACTACACAAGGTATACATGGGTGGAATTTCTAGCATCCAAGGATGAGGCTCCACAAGTAATCATTGAGCACTTAAAGAAAGTTGAAAAGGAAGCAAAAGCCAACAATGCAAGTGTGATTGCATTGAAAAGTGATAATGGAACAGAGTTCAGAAATGCCTTACCTGAAGCTTTTTGCAAAGAGAATGGCATCTCTTAACAGTTCTCGGCTCCAAGGACTCCACAACAAAATGGAGTAGTTGAGAGAAAGAACAGAACTCTAATTGAGGCTGGTAGAACAATGTTGCTTGATGCAAAGATGCCTACATGTTTTTGGGCTGAGGCTGTGAGCACTGCATGCTACATCCAGAACAAAACCCTCATTAACAAAAACACTGGAAAGACACCTTAAAATTTGATGACTGGAAAGAAGCCTACTCTAAAGTATATTCATACTTTTGGAAGCAAATGCTTTGTGTTGAAAGACAATTCAGAATATGTTGGGAAGTTTGATGTAAAGGCATTTGAAGGAATTTTTCTTGGCTATTCCATGGAGAGAATTGCATACAAGGTTTATGTCATCAGTCAAAAGAAAGTTATGGAAAACATAGATGTGACATTTGATGACAGCAAACTACCTAGATTAGAAGAAGCCAATGATGAAGATAGAGATCCATTAAAGTTTGAAAATCTAGATGATTCTGATGAAGAGATTGAAACTGAAGTTGAAACTCAAGTTCAACAAACTCAAATGAATGATGATGCAAGAGAAGAATTTGTTCCAATCAACAGTGAAGAGACTAGCATCCAAGACACACCTGTGAATAGCAGCAACTTCATAGGGGGAGGAAATGAAGATGATCATGATTTGGATGATGAAGCAACATCAAGGTTAATAAATCAAACTGAGCACTCAAGGAAATGGGATAGATCACACACTGTAGATCAAATCATTGGAGATCCAAATGCAGGAGTGAGAACTAGGAGAGCAACTCAAAATGAGTGTCTCTATGGTTGCTTTCTATCTCAAATTTAGCCTAAGAAACTTGATGATGCACTGTTGGATCCAGATTGGATTATTGCTATACAAGAGGAGCTGAATCAATTTGAAAGAAACAAAGTATGGGAACTTGTGCCTGCACCAAAGGACAGAACCATTGTTGGAACAAAATGGGTTCTGAAGAACAAGATGGATGAAAATGGTGTGGTCATTAGAAACAAAGCAAGGTTGGTTGCAAAAGGATACTCTCAACAGGAAAGGATTGATTATGATGAGACTTTTGCCCCTGTTGCTAGATTGGAAGCCATCAGAATATTCTTGGCATTTGCTGCTCATTCAAATTTTAAAGTCTATCAAATGGATGTCAAGAGTGCATTTCTGAATGGAGAGTTGGAAGAAGAAGTTTATGTTCAACAACCACCTGGCTTTGAGGATCCACATTTCCCTTAGTTTGTCTACAGATTGCTTAAGGCATTATATGGACTTAAGCAGGCTCCAAGGGCATGGTATGATACTTTATCACAATTTCTTCTGGAAAATCAATTCACTAGAGGTACATTGGACAAAACACTGTTTTACAAGAAGCATGGTGATGATATTATCCTAGTTCAGATCTATGTGGATGATATCATATTTGGCTCTATAAATGAGAAGCTGTGTAAGAAATTCTCTAAGCTCATGCAGAGCAGATATGAGATGAGTATGATGGGAGAGCTGACATTCTTTCTTGGGTTGCAAGTTAGTCAGAGGAAGGATGGTATCTTTATCAGTCAAACCAAGTACATCAAGGATTTATTGAAGAAGTTTGACTTAGAAGATTGCTCACCTGCAAAGACCCCATGGCCACTGCCACTAAATTGGATGAAGATGCTAAAGGCAAGAAAGCAGATATCTCAGTCTACAGAGGCATGGTTGGTTCCTTACTCTATCTCACTGCAAGTAGGCCAGACATCATGTGTGCTACATGTCTGTGTGCAAGGTTTCAATCAAATCCAAAGGAGTCACATTTGATTGCTATAAAAAGGATATTTAGATATCTGAAGGGCACTCCAAACTTGGGTTTATGGTATCCTAAGGACATAGGGTCCAATCTGGTTGGTTATTCTGATGCTGATTATGCTGGATGCAGAGTGGATAGGAAAAGCACCTAGGTAGCTGCCAGTTTCTTGGACAAAGGTTAGTCTCTTGGTAAAGCAAGAAACAACAATCTGTGTCAACTTCCACAGCTGAGGCTGAATACATAGCTGCTGGAAATTGATGTGCTCAAGTGCTTTGGATTAGAAATCAGCTTAGAGATTATGGACTTGTGTTGGAAAGAATTCCAATCATGTGTGACAACACAAGTGCAATCTCTATAGTTGTCAATCCTGTAAATCATTCTAGAACAAAGCACATTGACATCAGATATCATTTCATTAGGGAGCATGCAAGTAATGGAACCATTGAGTTGCATTATGTTCCTACAGATAAACAATTAGCTGATATATTCACTAAGCCATTGGATGAAGCCACCTTCACAAGGTTGGTTAGTGAGATTGGAATGCTGAATTCTTCAGAATCTGGCTAAGTGAAAATATCAACTAGATTGTTGCAGCAGTAAACACTTACTTTATCTAAATTCTCAATATTTTTGAAGTAAGTGTTGGCTGGAATATGATTTTTAAATATTTCAAATCTGTTGCATATGTTGAAAATCATATTCGAATTAGCTTGAAATTTCTATGAAATTTTAAGACTATCACTATTTAATTTGTTAGAATATTCTTCATTTGAATAATTCTGGTGAATTTTGAAAAGATAGTGAAAATTAATTTTTATGAGTGGAAAGTGTAGGTCGATAAGTCAGACTTCTCGAATGACTGTCATGTCTATGGTCGACTTCTCTAACAAGTCTATTTGGAACACTCTTGAGTTCTCAAATAGTGCATTTTGGAGAAATCGAATAGAGACTTGCTTGACTTCTCGAATAGAATATTTGAGTTGTCGAATCATTTGAAAAGGCTGAATTTCCGCTGAATCTTAATCATTTTTGGATTTTTATTCAGAATTTTAAATCACTCATAAAAACATATTTTATTTAATTTAGAATTATGTTCTAAGTTAGATAACTGCCAACTGTGAGTTACAAACTGCTTGAGATATCGAATAAGCCTTTCTTAACTTATCGAATAGTTGTTTTATACTTCTCAAATGACTGACTGGTCGATACAGAACATATATCTAATCGACAACTCAAGTCACTCACATATATACAATTCCACAACTGTTCAAATCATTTCATTCGATTTCTCAGGCAGCTAAAAAGTTCCAAAACCTCTGAAAACCCTAACGTCAAAAGCTAAATTTCTTCTTCAACCTTCATTCTCTTCTCATCTCTCTGTGTAACAATGGCAAATACCCAACTCACAATTCCTACCCACACCAATTTCATAGCAATAACCAACGATGTTGAAGCACCGATTGCAAACTTTAAGTGCTTCGTTCGATGGATGTCTGAATCATACATCAAGGATGCACTCTCAACCAACCCAACTCTGTATCTAGACCTACTAGAACAGTTTTGGAGAACTGCTACTGTGGAGGTTGTGGCCCTAGAGAATGTAATAACTTCATACGTAATCTACTGCAAGATTCAGGATAAGAACATCACTTTCACCACTGAAGACATGAATCAAGCACTGGGGCTACAACAAGGAGTGTATGACCCACTATCCACGAATACTGAATTGGAGGACTTCTTTGATTTTATCAACTACTCAAATGGAATCAAGCTTGGAAATTTGAATAGGAAGTACTTGAGAAAAGATGGAGCTATGTCTTTGGCACTCTTCTTCAAGTCTTCACAGCAAGGAAGTCTAGCTTTGATCAAGTCAGCACACCTGTTCAACAAATAGGCTATGCTCTAGCATATGGGAGAAATATTGATGTTGGACTGATCATAATGCAAGAATTGTATGGGAGACTTGGTAAGAACTCAGCCAAGAGAGGTAATGAAATTTTCTTCCCTCGCTTTATTCAATCTGTACTTAATTTCATAGATGATAAATTGATTGAATTGCATGGGTTAGACAAAAATAGAATAGGCTATCCGAAATCCATGACCAAACTCATTTTTGGTAGCTTGGAGACTAGGAATGATGTGGATGTAAGACTTGAAATAACTCCCCATATGGAGAGCTTATTTAAGACTTACCACCACAACATGCCAACATTTGCCTCAAAATCTGAGTTAGCTAGGCCCAAGCAAGTATAGAAAAATGCTAACCCAGGGCCTGCTAACCAACCCTCTTAGCCAAACACCTTACCAAACACACAGCCACCTGCATCATCCTCTCAATAGGGTGGTGACAGTAAAAAGGAGAAGAGGAGAAAACAGGTTGCTTCTGAACCCCTAAAAATCTTAACTGAAGCAGCCTTGGCTGTAGAATTAGGTTTAGGAAGTGAGGAACCTGAATCACCCTTACTAAGGCCAAAGAAGAAGAAGAAGAAGAAATCTAAAACCACCTATTCAGTCACACAAATGGCTGAAGTTGTAAAATCAGGGGTACACAGTTCACTAGATGTATCCTCTTAACAGGGTGCATCTATAGAATCAAGCATCCTCCCCAATGCACAATCCTGTAAATAGTCAGCACATGGGAGTGATAAGGCTGGCACAACACTGAGTGGAGAGCACATTAGTATTGAAACTCCCTCTACTTCTCAGGGGGAGTTACCAAAATCCATTCTAAAAGACACTTCCCTTCCAGAATCTCACACTAAAATTTCTTTGGAGCCTGCAACTAAAGAAATTGAGGAGCAAGGCATTGATCACCAAGAATTTTCTTCTCTTGGTAAGCCAATGGACTCAAGTGACTTAGTACATGACACTTTGCTCACCACCCAGGAACTACATTTAGATGGTGAGGGAATGCGAGCTGGGGCATATCCTAATGACACCATAAAAAACACAGAGGATTCACTAGTTTTCACTAGAGACTATATGCCTGTGTCAACTATTGGTGTAACTCATCCCACTTCTGTGGAGACACCAGTAGTAGAGTCATTCCATCCGGTTACAGAAGTTGCATCTGTAACTGAGGAGTCTAGCTTGCCTAGCTCTAGCTCTGACTTTATGTCACAATGGCTGAAGCCTGTGCAACATGGCAGTGCTTCAGGATCAGGATCTATTCCACCATAATTGACGGTTGAAGCACTTCAAAGCTTAGTTGTGGATCAGATTCTTGAGTTCACAAAGATTGCTCAACACCTCCTTACTTCAAATCTGCCAAACCCAGACTATGAGGCTATTCTCCTATGCCACAGAGATGATGTGGAGATACAAAAGGAAAAGATAATAGATGATGCTGAGAGAGATGGCAATGTAAATGCCTGGATGCAATGAAAATTTGATCTCACTCTCAATGAAGCTCTTCAGTATTAAAGAGAGGAATACATCACTTCACTGGGTTCAAATGCTAAATCCCTAACTCCTGGTAAAGTGTATGAAGCCATCAATAACTCCTACAAAGGATTCCTCAAGGCTATACACTACCTTGGCAAAGGTGTCAAATCAGAAGTCAACACGGTAAGTGATGCAACAGACAAGTCTGTGGGAGAGATAAAGAGGGCCTTTGATGCAAGGTTCCCTCAGTTGGATAGTGTTCTCAAAGACATCAAAGTCTGCAACTCCACTTGCACCAAGATGGATAATGGTCTAGCTATACTGAAAGATGTTGTCACAGGTCTGGGGCATAAATTCCAAATCTTATCTGATCAGACAACTGATGCAAATGCCATGCTGAGGACTCTGTTTAAAAATCAATATGGAGATAGGCTGGTGACTGAGGTCCCAGTGCATGAGATGACCAAGTTTGAAGTGCAGAGACTCAATGAACAGTCACTTTCTGGTTTTAAATCTAATGAGTTATTCAAAACGGTGGCTACCCTGGAAACAGAAGTGACATCTCTCAAACAGTCCAATGCTCATCTGACAAACCAAGTTGCAACTCTCACTGAGCAGATGAACACTCAAGCCTCCACCACAGCTGATGTTCTTCTGAATTAGCAATCTATGTTGTCTGCAATGATGAAGCATATGGGTCTCCCTCTTCCGGATGAATCTGCCAATCTCATCTCTTCCACCCCAAGGGCCCCAACGAAAGCCTTAGTGCCTGACTCCAAGCCTAAGGGGGAGAAGAGACACCTAAGGGACTCAAAGCCTAAGGGGGAGTCAAAAGAGGAGAAGTCTAGGAAGGAGAAACCCAAGGAGAAAGGTATTACAATAAATGAGGGTGGTCATCAAAGGAGTTCAAAATCTATAACCCATGTTCCAGGAAAAGGGAAAGCCAAAGTTGATGAACCTCCAACTACTCTGCTAGTTACTACTCTACCAACTGTGCACATCACTACTCCCAGTGGCCAGAAGCAATCCATCACCACCACAGTGGTTGCAGGGAGTATGCCATCTGATAAACCTCCATCCTCCAAACCTGAAAGTGCCAATCCTGTAGAAGTAAAGGTGGTTACTGAGGCCAAGCTACAAGAAATTGAAAACTCTAATGATTATCATGATGATGCATTCCTGGAGTTTCTGAAAGTCTCAAGAGAACAGGCTGGGGACACTCAATTGTATCTAAGGAGCTTGAAGGATCAGATCGATTACTTCACTGTAATACCTAGAAAAGTTGATAACTCATGGCTCAAGGAAGTAATGATGGTAGCAAAATCCAGAATCTGGCATCTAACCTACAAAACACTACAAGCCTTAAAACACTCAGAGATAGATACGCTGATTGAGCTCATAGAGAAGAGGAATGTAAAAGAAAACAATAAGAGTCTATATGATGACTTAAGGAATGGCCAACCTTCAAGGCTTCCAGAAGTAATTAAGAAACCATGGACAATCATCTATCAGTCTGGCACCAGAGTTGAAGAGATTAAACAACTGGTCATTCCCAGTGATCTCACTTCTCGAAATCACAGACTCATTATTGCCATCATCGATCTACTGCAAAAGAAGAAGGGGACAAGTACTGCTGAAGAAATAGAGGCACTGCATATTCTCAGATCTTTCATTGCAACTGGCATTATTCCAGAGATGGCCAAAATCAGGAGGAATAAGGATGATGAAGATGAAGACAAGAGTGATGGGAGGAGAAGTCATCACAGGAGTGATAAGGGTGATGAGGATAAGAAGAAGAAGATAGACAGCGAGGACAAGAAGGATGAAGACCAAGGTAAAGTCTATGAGAGGAAGAATGGAAAACAGCAAGCCTTAGGCATTGCTAGTAGTAATATCACCACAACACAAGACTCTAAGTCTAGGGTGAAGGTTGTTAGTAATGACCTACCAAAATCTAATCCCATGGCTTCTACAACTGTTTCACCACCTCAAGAAGAGAAGAAGATTCAAGTCAAGAAACCATCTGTCTGTTTCAAAAAGCAAACTGCTAATGGAATACTATAATGGTCTACCAGCAAAGGTCACATACTACTGCCAGGCAACCACATAAAAAGGATCAAATTCAAACAAACAGCAAGAAAACCAAAGCTTTCCAAATCAAGAAACCTAACAATCTATCCAAGCCTAAAACTCCAACCACTAGATGAAGACTACAATGAAGACCAACTGGAATACCTTAGAGCTCAAAGAATCTATCATGTTTCAATCATTGATGACTCCCTTGAGATCAAGTATACTGATGGAAGACAAAAGAAGTTTAAATAAGGGCAGTGTCAAAATTGTGGCAAGTTATATGACATAGAAAGGATTATTGCCATGTTGGATGCAAATGATAAAGTGGAAAGAGTATGGAAGCTGGAACTGATTGACTTTGTGAAGATGAAGAGAGATCATGAAGAGCTGATAAGAAAGGGGTGCCTTGAGAAGTGGTTGAAAAGGGAAAAAAAATTGATAAACTGGAAGCTGAAGCAGAAGTGTTAAGGGCTAAGGGATTGTGTAGAGTTCAATTCAATCCCTATGTTGTAAAGTATAGGAGGAGAAATGGAGATCATGTCAATATAAGAATGAACCTACTCAATCACTATCCTGCCAACATTCTGAAACCAGTACTTGAAGATTTCAAAGACTCTATCTTGCTTGAAGAATTGGATGCAATGGCAGAAATTATAAGAGCTATGGATGAGAATGCAAGGAAGGAAAAAGAAAGAAAACAGAAGGCATATGATGATCTACTAGCCAAGGAAATGGAGATGGAATCAAATGATAAAGGCTAGAATCTCATCATAGACTGTAAGATTACACACTTGTATTTCTATTCATGTTCTTAGTTCAAATGTACATACCTGTACTTTTCAAGGTTTTATCATTATGTATGCTAGGCTTGTTATCAGGCATGAAATTGTGACTAAGGGTCTTACTCACAATTTGGGGGAGATTGTTAGTCACAGAGACATGCCTGTACTCATATAATAACAAGCCTAAGTATGTGTAATGCTATGCATTACCTACATGACCTCTTAACTGAGGGAACCTCTAGTTGTAGAGTTTCTATTTGCTTTGTACTTGTAATAGGCATCAAATCCTAGTTGTGTAACTGTACTTATAAAGTCAAGAATAATGCTTGAAAGAAGTTCCAAGGTTCATGCCTCAAGCAAGGAGATAAAGACTGTCAAATAATCACAGTTGGGATTTGAAGAAATGAAGAATTTGCCTAAGTACCAATTCGAGAAGTATGTTTGTTATATTCGAGAAGTCTAGCATTCGAGAAGTCAGAGATTCGATATCCCAAAAGACACTGTTCGATATCTCTGAAGGTCAACTAGTCAAAGCCTTATTCGAGAACTCAGAGATTCGACATGTCCAAATACTCTATTCGAGAACTCATGGAGTCAACAAGTCAAAGCATCATTCGAGTTCTCTAAGAGTCAACAAGTCAATGCTCTATTCGATATCTCAAGGACTAAATAAGCTATTCGATATCTTAGGGATTCAATAAGTAAAATGCTCTATTCGATATCTCAAGGATTCCTCGAGAAAAGACTTATTCGAGAAGTCATTCGATATGTCAGTTTAACAGTATTCGAGAACTCAGAGTTATCGATCAAGCCAATTCTAGTTCTCGAATCACCAACAGAGTTACTTCTCGAATACAATCTTGGAGACAAAATACTGAAGAATTGTACAAGTCAGAAACCTGCAACAAGCTAAAGCACTTTATGGACCACAATCTGTAATGTACTTTGGAAAAGCCTACAAAGAAGCTTGGAGAGATGTACAAGAGACAAAGAGCTAAAGAAGTGGATCTGAACAGAGCCTTGCAAAGTCAAACCTGTAGCCGTTTGGATGCTTACTGAAAAAGGATAGACATACTAGAAAGTAAAATTTTTAGCTACCTTATTTGTAGTAAGTAGGTTGTATTCATGCTCTATAAGGATATAGCCTCACTTACTTAGAAGTTAAGTTTTTAATACACAATAGAAAACATCTCTCTGAGAAAAACGAAGCTGAGAATACTAACATTTGTATTCACAGATTGTAGCAAAATCTTTATCTAATAAAATATTAAATTAAAGTGATATTGTGTCTTGTGTTATTCTTAATCCGCATTTACAAATCTACACACACAAACACAAACTGTGCTACACCGTTTCAAGAACAAAGAAAAGTTCAAGAATCCATTCCCCCCCTCTGTATTCTTTCTTGTATTCTATACTCAACATCCTTGACTACTTGGTTACTTGATTTAGTTGTGTAGTATAATCAGTTTATTTATTATACAGGAGACCACATAAACCAGCTCATTGAAATGGAAGTTACTCTAACAAACCCCATCCCAAACCCTCCAACAGAACCCATCCCAAACACTCCAAATACCACTGTAAACACTTCGGAACTAACCCCAAACACTACTCCAAATGTCACCCCTCCTATTGAGCTTAAATCACCTAAAAAAAAAGACAATGATGAACCACTCACACAAAAGAGGAAGCCAACAAGAGTATCTGATATCTGGGAAGATTTTACGAAAGTCAAAGGTAGAAATCCGAAGAATCCCAGATGCAAGTGTAACTATTGCGGAGCTGATTATGCTTGTCATAGTAGCAATGGCACCAGCAGTTTATGGTTTCACCTCAGAAAATGCGACAAGAATCCAAAAAGGCATTGGATAAGAAGCAGAAACTACTAAGTTTTAAAAAGGAAACTGGTGGAGCTCCTAATTTGCTGGCTGTTACCTTTAATAAGGTGAGGTACCGAAATGCATTGGCTAAATTTGTGGTGAAGGACCAACAAGCTTTTAGAGTTGTGGAGGGTGATGGTTTTAGGGAGCTTCTCAAAGAATTGCAGCCCGTGTTTGTTGTTCCAAGCAGAGTAACAATTGCTAGGGATGTTCATCACCTGTATTTTAAAAAAAGGGTGAAACTGATGGAGGTGCTTACTACCACTGGTCAAAGGGTATGTTTGACAACCGATTGTTGGACATCTAGGATACAAATGTCATACATGTGTCTCACAGCCTACTATATTGATGCTGATTGGAAATTGCAGAAAAAAAATCATTAATTTCTGTCAAATTTCGAATCACAAAGGTGATACCATCGGTAAGGAAATTGAGGCTTGTTTGCTTGGTTGGGGAATAGAAAAGGTGTTTACGGTGACTCTTGACAATGCTTCAGCTAACAAAGAGGTTGTTGCTTTTCTTAGAAGAAGGGTTAATGCATGGAAGGGGGCTGTTCTTGGTGGTGAGAATATGCACATGAGGTGTGGAGCTCACATTGTGAATTTAATTGTAAACGTGGGCCTAAAAGAGATGCATGATTCAATATCCGCCATTAGAAATAGTGTGAGATACATTAGATCATCACCAGCTATGTTGCAAAAATTCAAAATCTGTGTAGAAAAGGAGAAAATTGAATACAAGGGAGGGCTGGTTTTGGATGTGCAAACTAGATGGAACTCGACCTATATGATGTTGGACGTGGCTTTGAAATTTGAAAAGGCATTTGCAAGGTATGAGGAAGAGGACGATAAATTTGTGAGTTATTTCATGGAAAAATAAAATGGTAAGAAGAGGATCGGCCCTCCCATTCCTACTGACTGGAAAGCTGCTGCTATCTTTGTCAAATTCTTAGCTACATTTTATGAAGTTACTCTTAAGTTTAGGAGCACTTTGAATGTGACATCAAATAATTTCTATCATGAGATATGTGAGGTTCATTCCACATTGACTGATTTGGCTTCTAGTAGGGACCCTTTGCTATCTTCAATGGCTGGAAACATGAAAGAAAAATACAACAAATATTGGGGAGATGCAGAGGATATTAACCCTTTATTATTTCTGGTTGTTATACTTGATCCCCGCTACAAGATGAGGTACTTAAAGTATTGTTTTGAAAGTGTTTATGATGCTGAATTGGTTGCTAGAATTGTGATGAAAGTGGAGTCACTCCTCCAATGATTGTATGCTGCCTATGCTGGTGATGGCGAAGCCTAGAAGGTATGTGACTAACTGACTATGTGTTTTAACTGCCTATTAAGAATTATTTTATATTTGCTTGTTAATTATGAATCCAAGTGGCCATGTCATTGCTTAAACTTATCGTAAATACTCATTAAGTACTGTAATTGATTACCACTTTGACTATACACTTGGCTAACTTTTGTTCCATTTTTGTCTTTGTCAGGTGCATCAGAGTAACACTCCATTAACTGTTGTCAAAGAAACAAGTAGGCGGAGATTATTAGAAAGCTATTTGCACCAACAAAAGATGGACAACACTGAAAAAAAATGACATTGATCGATACTTATTTGATGAACCTCTTAATCCGATGGCCTCCTCATTCGACATTTTACTTTGGTGGAAAGAAAATTCTGAAAGGTATAAAATTTTATCACTGATTGCTAGGGATGTACTCGTTATTGAGGTCTCTACAGTTGCTTCCGAATCTACCTTTAGTACCAGTGGGCGCATTTTGGACCCTTTTAGGAGTTCTTTGAGCCCTAAAATGGTGGAGGCATTAGTGTGCACTCAAAGCTGGTTGAAAGATCAACATGGAGGGTTGAAATTGGATAACTTTACTGATGAAACTCATTCATATGAGTTCCTTGAAGAAGGTATAAATATATTTTCACTTTTCATTGCTGACTTTACTTGACTTTTAGTAAAGTATATAATTTTGTTCTTTTTATTCGGTAGATACTGAAGATAAGATCAAGGACCATGGAACTGTGAAGATCAAGACCAATAACATCAATGTAATTGACGTTTGAAAGTGTCGAGTGATTTTCTTGTTTTGTTATTCTGTTCAGACTTCAAGACTTAAGTATTATGCAATCAGTTTGTCTCTAAAAAATATTTAACATTTGGATGATTGTAATACTGGATGATTGTAATATTTTGCTAAGACGAGGATTCCAGAAGCATGTTACTTTCTGAAATTTAGTTTTAGTTTTATAACTTACTTTTTTTTATTTCAAAATTTTATTTGTCAACCCGATCAAACCAATCCGAACCGAATCTCACAAATTGGGTTGGTTTTTTATTTTAATTGGTTCGGATTGGATTGAAAATTTATAAACCCGAACTAATTGGGTTAGGATAATAAAATCACGTAACCCGCCCAACCCGAACCGTGTACACCCCTACTCATATGTGCTCGCTCTTTCTCTAAATCTCTATCCCCCTCTCTTTCGAATATTTTTTTCATTTTTATTTAATAGTTCTATATTAATGTAACAGCTTCTTATGTGAACCAGTCTATTGCAGAAATGTTTTTTTAAAGAAAAGAGAAGAAAGTTAAAGATTTGATTTCTTCAACTTATTCACAAAAGATATTTGTCGGTAAAATAAAGAGAAATGCTAGAGTTCCCAAAAAGGTTCCCAAAATAATTTTCAAATGATGAGTTGTCATTATACTATTGGTTGTTATTTACATTAATGAGATGGGTTTATCGTGAATCCACAAATAAGAATAAGCCATGTATCGTTCGGGAACAAATTTGGGATCGTTTTGGAGTGCGTAGCATTGCTCAAGAAGAAAAGATCTCTAAAGATTTGAAAAGAAATCCTTACATATTTATCTTCAAAATCTTCTTCGCATCTTTGGAAAAACAAGGTTATAGCCCGTGCTATGCACACGGTTGGTTAAAATTCTATTTAATAATAATTATGATATATTATATTAATTGGTAAAATAAACAAAATAAATAATTTTATATTTAAGATCAAATAATATGATTTTGAAAGAAACAATACTAATACAATATTATTTTTATATATTTAAATGCATTTAAAGATAAAATTAGTTAGAGATTATATTACATATTTTATGTGATAATATGTATTTGTAAGATTATCAAAATTAAAAGAGTAATTCAAATATTTTATTATAATACCCGAGTCTACCACACTATCCAGTTAACTAATCAAATTTGAGGAATTATTTTAGGACCAATCTGAGATCATTCCTAAATTTTAGACCAATCATGTTATATTAAAAGTTTTCCTTATTTATCATTCTCATCCTATTATACTAACGGTGGTTAGTTAACAATTCTAATTAAAATATATATAGTAATGACTTGATTTAACATATCCATATATCATATATTTTTTTAATGTCAAAAAATATTTACAATAAATTAATATTTAAATTAAAATCAATTAGGATTATACAAATATATAATATTAAGCGATTTTCGCAATATGAATTTTTCACTCTTTTGATTTACAATTAATCATAATTGCATTATTATATATTTTGAATTAATTTTCATAATAATATATAAGAGCCAATTAATTAGAATTTACTACTAAAATTAAATTAATTATAAAAATCAATCACAAATATATTATTAATTAAATATAAGAGCCACTCTCTATGTACATAGAGAGTCATTCTCCAAAATTGCGTATTCATTAATTGTTTTTAATATAAATATATTATTTTAATGCATGGGTCTATGTTATCTATATTATAAAATATAATATTTTAATATCTCAAACTCTCGATCTACAATCATAGGGTGCAATCAAATTTGAATAAATCTACTCTTATTCAGTTAAATATTTTAAAAATTAAAAAATATTTACTACACTATTCTAAATACATCTTCAAAATTTATGTTATATAAACTTTTAAATTAATCAATTATAAAAAAAAACTAAATTCAACCGATTAAAATATTAAAAAATGAATTTTAAACCAATTATCGTTAACATTTTACTTATCGGTATTTTTTAGGTATGCAAGAATTAATGGGACAAATAAATTGACTTGACGATATATTTGAATTATTCAAGATATTGAATAGACTCTCAAATTGGTCAACTCAGCGCAAATATTCTAATAAATCATTTTTTTTTTATATTTCATAGCAAATTGGTCAACTCAGCGCAAAAATTCTAATAAATCACTATTTTTTTGATAGATAATTAATTTATCAACAAAGGGACATATGTCATGTACACAAATAATCATTCAAATATTCTTTTAAATCACTTTTTTTATAGGTAAACAATTTATCAATAAAATGTCATATGAAAAAATAATCAAGATTGGACAAACACATATTAAAATAGATCATATCAAGGTAACAAGGTTTCCTTAATTCAAACTACAATTATTGATCAGATCTTAAATTATGGTACATCACTCGCTTATATCATTGAAATATATAGTCTTTATTGCGAAATAATCCAACAATTTATTCTAATCGTGAGGGAAATACATATATAAATGAGATTCTATACTATCCAAATCAATGAATCAATATAACAAAATCCTATTGATATGGGTGAAAAATAATCCCTAAAGACATAATTAATATAGTATTTATTGGCTCGTAAATAAGGCTCGAAACCCTAGTGGGCATTAAATTCGTAGTTAATGACTAAGCCCAAAAGAACAGCCCAAACCGGGGACGCCCGGTATAAGCTTGTTTCTAACATGGGCCTGATCCACAAATCGGGAACGTTCTAGAAACCAGGAACGTTCTAGAATATCCCAGGGATATTGTGTAGCCTCCAAGGCACCTAATTCAACATGGAAACTAATTCCTATAAGGAAGGAGTCAGAACCTTCCTCAATAACGGTGACTTGTCCACCAAGTCTCCAAACCCTATTACGATTCTAAGGCTCCTACAGCCTATATAAAGGGCCAGACCCCTCATCTCAGAACGATGTTTTGGACACAGCTCCATACGTTCCCCACCACGTTTTGGCTTAATCCTCGAATAAGGACATACAAGCCACTGCGTCCTAGGTGAGCTTTCGCCGCCATAGCCTCGAGGGCACCATCACCTAGAACTACGTCTTGGCTTGATTCTCAACTCTGAGATACGTAGGCATCTTGTGAGGACCCGAATTAGGTCACGATAACGCAAGCGCAGCCATTAAAGCACGAAGCTCACGAACCCTAGCCGCACTTTAATAACCCTACTTTTTATTCCACAACATTTGGCGCCATCTGTGGGAAAACAACATCAACCATGGTTAACACACGAAGAACGACAACCGAGAACGTTCCTGTTACTTCTGATCCACCAGCCATTTCCACCGCTCCACCCGTTGTTACGGAGCAAGGATATGTACCCCCATTAACAGAGACAACCACTCAGCCTCAAGTTTCTCAACCCATAAGGACGAATCTCCATGTTGAGAGAACCTTACCAGTGGACGTCCATCCGGGACGGGAGACCAATCAGCTTCAGATGGTGGTCTCACCATTAAATAGCCGTCCCCCACTCTCAGGAGTTCAGATCTACACCACTACACTCCCTCCACCACTACACTCCCTCCAAATTGTAGGGATCCTGGACCAAGTCACGCTCTACAGATACCTGAGTCGTATCAGCCTCCCTATGTTAGGGGTTTAGCCCCTCCTGAGCAAGGGTATTATGATTACTCCGGACCTTACACTGATGATTCCTCGTCTGAGGATGATGATCGTGATGAAGCCCCGAGGAGGCGACGTGCAAGCAAGGAGCCTATGGGAAGGACTCGAAGAATCCATGATGGACCTCCTCAAACAGCCACTGAGAGAATCAAGGCCCATGAGGCTGAGATCCAAAGGCTGAAGGACGAAATAGCCAGGGAGAAAGCAAGGCAGAATCAGAATAGGCCCCCTCCAACTTCGAGGGAGATTCCCTTCATTGATTTGGAAAGGTCTTCTAAGAGACGAAAAAGGGTTGATGCCCCAACCGGAGGAGCTACGAGGGTGGAAACCCCCAAGGGTGATCCCAAAGACCTGATGCCACTTGGGGACCCTGACTATCCCACACCCCCGTTCACTGAGGAGGTGATGAACGCTCGTGTTTCCCGAAAATTTAAGATGCCCATGATAAAACAATACGATAGAACGGGTGATCCTTCGAATCATGTCAGGACGTTCTCAAACGCACTGCTGTTACAACCCGCTAGCGACGCTCTTAAATGTAGGGCGTTCCCTCAAACCCTGGCATGCATGGCTCAACGATGGTATAGCCGGTTGCCCGCAAACTCGATTGGCTCTTTCAAGGGATTGAGCACGGCTTTTATTAATCAATTTGTTAGTGAAAAAGTCCATGAGAAAAGCTCTGCATATCTTATGCAAGTGAAACAAGGAAAGAATGAGAACCTAAGGGATTATCTCAAACGCTTCACCAAGGAGACTTTGAATGTCCCTGATCTGGAAAATAAAGTAGCTATGATAGCCTTGGAGAATGGAATGACAAACACCTTCTTTCAGATGTAGTTGGCAAAACATCCCCCTGAGAGCATGACTGAGCTCCAAAAAAGGCCAAGCAAATACATAAAGGCTGAGGAAAGTAGAGGTCTCTACCGAAAGTGGTGGAAACGGGAACTCTAGGAAGCGAAAGACAGAGCAAGAGTATGATGCTAGGGATAAGTATCCCCGAACTAGCGAGGACTCCGACTCTGCCTCTAAGAACCAAGGACCAAGGTTCACTGAGTATGCAAGGTTGAATACTCCTAGGAGTTGAATCTTGTTGGACATTGAGAAGGATAAGGATTTCCGATGGCCGAAACCACTCAGGGGTGATCCCGCCAAGAGAAACAAGAATCAGTATTGCAGATTCCACAGAGATGTGGGGCATGACACTGATGATTGTAAGCAACTCAAAGATGAGATCGAGTTTTTGATCCGTAGAGGGAAACTGAGTCACTTCACCAAGGGTGAAGATCGTGGTAATCAGAGAAGAGAGTATGATAGGAGCGACGATGATCAAGATCGCAACCCACAACCCCGAGGGCCAGTAATCAACATGATCTCAGGAGGCCCGACCGCGGCCGGGAAAACAAAGAACTCTCGGAAGGCTTATGCCCGAGAGGTGATGCATATTGTCAGAGAGGCACCAAAGCCTGAAATCAGAAAAAAGGTTTGAGACAAGCCATGAAAGACATGAAGTCAAGTAAGGGATCCTAGAGAACTTTAGTTTGACATCAATCCAAAAGAAAGGTCGTGAATACTTGGTAGTCGACATATGAACACCAACGTTGAACATGTGAATGTCAACCTCGAATTCTAGGTGGAGAAACACGAGATATTAGCCATGAAGGCCAAGAAGTTCAAACTTGAGGGGGTCATGAACCTCCAATCAAGATCCAAAGGTTGAAGCTTCAAGTCAAAACTTGAAAACCAATCTGATATTTTGGATTCTCAATCCAGAATGCCAACATTGAACATCTAACACCAGCGTTGAACACTTGAATAGTAACCCTGAAATGGAGATTGAAAACGTCATAGGGAAGGTTCAAGACCTCATGGGATCGACCAGAAGCCAAGGAGGCCTTTAGCCGACCTTAAGGAGCTGACCAGAGGCTCTGATGTTTTGGTGGTTTAAAACACCCAAAACTTGGCTTGAAACCATGTGAAGGTAGTCCAATATGCACTCTTTCATCAAAACTTCAAGGTTCGAGTTTAAAGAACTTCCTTGAGGTTGAAAACATTTAATTTCGAACATCAACTTTCGACATTCGAACATCGACATTCGAGCATCGACATTTGTTAGGAATATGTTGTACTTGATGATAACTTCACAATTAATCAAATTGTATAAGGTTTTGTAGCTGTCAACGGATGAGGATTTATAACTCTATCCGTTGACAGGTAGCTCATCAACGGATGAGGTTTTGTAGCATACTGCAGTATCTCTATGTTATCAGTTGATAGTGTTTTTATCCACAGTCATGTTGACCATCAACGGATAGGCTGAATAGGGTAGCCAATTTTAAATAAGCTATGCTATGTAATTCTGTCTAAGTGAAAGTGTATCAACAGATGAAGACAAAACTCTATCAACGGATACAACTCAAATCCACTCTATCAACGGATACAGCTCAAGTCTCAATATCAACGGATACCGCTCAATACATCATCAACGGATGTCAGTGTACAACATCAACGGATAATCATTAACACTGTCTTCTATGATTAGCTGGGGATTAGCAATTGATAAGGACATGTTTGAATGACAGATCACATGGGTTGATAGTAGATACAAAAAGCAGTATGGCAGCCATACTTTGGAAACACAGAAGAAAGAAGCATTCTATTTACACTATGAATACAAGAAAGGTGCAGGAGACATGTCTGAACACAAGGACAACCTTTCGGCTACATGTGTATTTGGAGTGTAGTAGCAAGTCAACTAGAATTAGATTAGTATTATCTTATTCCAGTAGTACTTGTAAAACTTGGGATTTATAACCAAGTGTAGCAATTCTTTGTAAGTTAAGAAAACAGACATATTTGCTTAGGGTTTCTTGAATATCCTTAGAAGCAAAGAGTTGTAAAACGGCAGCTGTGTACATTTTGTATCACAGAGTTTTCTTCAAATAAAAGCTTCAGGTGGTGCATATTAACCACCTGATTTTATATGTGTTTGTGTTTAAATCTTACATTGCAATTATCTCTGCATAAATTTCTAGAGTTCTTATCAGAAATTTATAAATATCAAGAATTGTATTCAACCCCCCTTCTACAATTATACAAGTGTGTAAACTGGGAATAACAACGTTCAACACTCGAACAACCCTAAGGCCAAGCACATTCCAGCCGAGAGGCCGCTAGAGAAGCCCCAGGAACCAAGACAAACATTGAAGCCACCTTGCTCAGGTGTTTCAAACACCTGTGCTCCTAGGTGTTTTCATGACCTTCCAGAACGCTAAAAAATGCTCCGTTTGAGCTCAAATTTGAGATTGAAGAACCTTACAAGGTCCTCTACAAGCCTATGTAGGTGGCCAAGTGTTTCCTTGAGGTTGAAAAAATGACCTTGTTAAGAACAAGGCCTGGTTTGAAAACCAGCTTAGAATGAGGTATTTCGCCTCCAAAACGTTCAAAAATGCATATCTTCATGTGATTCTTCTTCATACCAGGAGATTATAAGAATCCCCATCATATAAGCTCAACTTCAAATTTGAGTTTAGAAATTCCAGGGGTGTTCAGAAACCGTGAGGGTGTTGAAAGACCCTGAAGGTGTTTCAAACACCTTCTAGGGGACCGTATTTCTTGCCTAGACAACTCAAAAATGGGTATATTCACTTGATTCTTTCTCCAACCAGGAGATTATAAGAATCCCTATCATATAAGATCAACTTCAAAATTTGAGGTTAGAAGTGTTAGGGGTGTTGAAAAATCAGGTCTGGTTTGAAAACCAGAAACCCTTGACGTGTTCGAAACACCCCTCAGCCAACCAATATCAGCTACGAATCCATGATTCAAACATGATTGAAAGATTGAGGGTTTAAGAACATGAAGTTTCAAGCAATCAAGGTGATTTGTTTGAGAACAAGTTACTACAAAACTCTTAAGGAGGGTTTGAAAACACCTCCGGGCTGTCCACGCTATTTGGGCCATATCTCGAGCTCCGGATATCGGATTTGGACGATCTTACTGTCCACGCGAAGCTCATTAAATTCTCTATAGTCTTGGGTTGGTTCCAGCCACCCTTGGCCAAATGGCCGACTAGGGTTGGCCGACCAGGCCACCTTGGGGGAAAAATGGGTCCAGGTGTTTCGAACACCTGGACCCCTAGCTGATTTCGTTTGGCTCTAGAACGCTAAAAAATGGGTATTTTCACGTGATTCTTTTTCCGTCAAGGAGATTATAAAAATCTCTACAATATGAGCTTGACTTCAAAATTTGAGGTTAGGATTTCACTAATCGCAGTTAGGGGGTGATTAACCTCGTTTAGCGACGTTTAAGGATTTCCACTCGAGTATTAATCTATCTTAAGGTTAAGAATGAATATCCTAGTAATAAATACATCAAGAACAAGTTATTTAGCCTCGATTAAGGCCTTTATAGCCCCGTTTAGGGTTACTTAGCCCCGATTAGGGCCGAATTAGTGTCTTTTGCTCAAAAATTAGCCGTTATTAGGGCTTATGAGCAATGACCGCCTGATATTAACCATAACTTAGATAAGTTGAGGGAAATAAATCACTAATGAATCTATGATAAAGGATCCCATGCACGAATTGCACTTGGATTAGTGTCTACGAGCTCGAAACGGCACTAATCCTATTCCCGAAAGGCCCAGAAATCTTAAGAAAAAGGTTCGAGAGGCCAAGGAACGTTTAACTTTCTTAAGTATTAACTTGGGAGAGAATTTTAGTCGTTGTGAATGTGTAGGTCGCTCCACACTTCACTGTAAGACGATACCTTGGTAGGGCCGGTGTGACCTTAAACTTCTACGAAATCAAGTTTTCCTGGAAGTTGGGGGGCAAATGATATGGGTGAAAAATAATCCCTAAAGACATAATTAATATAGTATTTATTGGCTCATAAATAAGGCCCGAAACCCTAGTTGGGCATTAAATTCGTAGTTAATGACTAAGCCCAAAAGAACAGCCCAAACCGGGGACGCCCGGTATAAGCTTGTTTCTAACACGGGCCTGATCCACAAATCGGGAACGTTCTAGAAACCAGGAATGTTCTAGAATATCCCAGGGATATTGTGTAGCCTCCAAGGCACCTAATTCAACATGGAAACTAATTCCTATAAGGAAGGAGTCAGAACCTTCCTCGATAACGGTGACTTGTCCACCAAGTCTCCAAACCCTATTACGATTCTAAGGCTCCTACAGCCTATATAAAGGGCCAGACCCCTCATCTCAGAATGACGTTTTGGACACAGCTCCATACGTTACCCACCACGTTTTGGCTTAATCCTCGAATAAGGACATACAAGCCACTGCGTCCTAGGTGAGCTCTCGCCGCCATAGCCTCGAGGGCACCATCACCTAGAACTACGTCTTGGCTTGATTCTCAACTCTGAGATACGTAGGCATCTTGTGAGGACCCGAATTAGGTCACGATAACGCAAGCGCAACCATTAAAGCACGAAGCTCACGAACCCTAGCCGCACTTTGATAACCCTACTTTTTATTCCACAACACCTGTATATCTTAAATCCCGAATGCTAAAATAAAGAAACCTACTCTCAAAAGAGAAAGAACAAAACCAAGTATATGGATAGACAAAATCCACTAACGGGATACTAGACTCTCAATAAAGAGATATATTTATTAGAAAATAAAATAAAATCAAGGAAAAGAAACGGTGTTATCATTCACAAGGAGAAAGTAAAAAATCCAATATTTCTGTAGATAAAACCCACCAACGTGGTACTAGATCTCTCAATAAAAAGAGATATTTATTGAAAACAAAGCAAAATCAAGGAAAACAATAAAAATGGGCTTATCATCAACCAAAACGCAGATGTCAACCCCTAAACTTTATATTAGTATTTTTTAGGATAGGAGGAGAGAGAGAAACGGCTATAACAATGGTTTAAAAACCAATCTTTTATTATAATACCTGAGTCTACCACACCATCCAGTTAACCAATCAAATTTGAGGAATTATTTTAGGACCAATCAGAGATCATTCCTAAATTTTAGACCAATCATGTTATATTAAAAGTTTTCCTTATTTACCATTCTCATCCTATTATACTAACCGTGGTTAGTTAACAATTCTAATTAAAATATATTTAGTAATGACTTGATTTAACATATCCATATATCATATATTTTTTTAATGTCAAAAAATATTTATAATAAATTAATATTTAAATTAAAATCAATTAGGATTATACAAATATATAATATTAAGCGATTTTCGCAATATGAATTTTTCACTCTTTTGATTTACAATTAATCATAATTGCATTATTATATATTTTGAATTAATTTTCATAATAATATATAAGAGCCCATTATTGATAACTAATATATTAATATATTGCATTATTATATATTATTGATAACTAGATAAGTCGATACATATAAAATTATATATTGTTTCTAATAAAAGGTGCTCATTTCAATTTTGTATTCTTAAATTCAAGTAATAGTATTCAATTCTCATATCCTAATCTAGGAGCAGACATATCAAATTTGCATGGCTGATTAATATTATTTATTTTTAATATCGACAAAACCTTAAATATAGGTAAAAAAATTTAATAAATTGGTAGATAATTTCTAATCGAACAGAGATATTTATTAACAATAAACAAAATTAAAAAAAGGAGGGCTTCATTTTTATGTATTCTACTATTAGTTTTATTTTGTAGCATTTCAATATTGTTTTCAATTAACATACTTAGATAACTTGGGCAGAGAGTAACATTACATGTAATTGTCACATTTTTTCTTTCTCGTATTATTTTCGTTTCGTGTACAAAAAAATTGCGTAAATTAGTAGCATTTTGTGTTCGAAATTTAGGTACACAAAATAATTTCATGTAATTTTCATGCAAGACCCCAAAGACATATGACATGAATGTACACAACACAAACGATATTCCAGATCTACGTAAGCGCTTTCTTTTAATATTTGTCGAAAAAATATACTCACTTTTAAATGAAAATGAATTTCATGTTTTTTAACCCGATAATTAAATTACAAGGACACATATATAATAATGTGATTACTTGTTTATATACTACTCATTTGATTTTAGTTTCATGTACAATTTTCTATATTAACATGTTAGTCAAATAGAAAAAAGATAGGTGATACTAATTTTCAAATGTTTTATTTACGCGTTTGGATGACAATGGGTTGAGTTTGATCCGAATTTTGTAAAATCCAAACCCACATTCTATTATTTTTGGGTTTTAAAATTAAATCCAAATCCAAAACTCAATATCCAAAATCAAATTCGTCGAATTTTGGATTAGATTTGGTTTTTTTAGGTATCCAAAATTAGTAATAATGTATTTAAAATTAAATTAATTGTTACACGTAAACAATATTAATTTTATTTAAAAAATTAAAAATTAAAATGATTAACTTAAGTAGTCAAATATAACATATTATATGAATAAATATATTAAGTATTTTTTTTTGGTAATCAGAATATATTAATAAAAGGCTTAAAGCCTTAAACTCCCAGCATCTAGCCCAAACAACCAACCAGGGCCTAGAAACAACTTAAACAGTTTAAACAACCCTAACAGGTTGCCATCAAAATTCACCGAATTAAAACTAAAATGAACTTAAACTTAATAAAACTTAATAAAACTTCTCCTTGAAGATCGATTCCGGAGCTAGCCTTCTTGCATTTGGTCACCAACACCATCCGCTTGAACAGCAACATCATCACCACCGGCAGCAGCAGTCCCCTCATGATGTGCTGGAGAACCTAGACGATCACCTACAACCCCAGAAGCTGGAAAACCAATCACCACTTGCACCGCATTCGAGGCCCCCATGTTTGGCATATTCACATCCTGAGCTAACCAGAGACCCTCTTCATTATCCGATCCAACAGCCAAATCTCCAGCCACTTCCTCATCACCATTATCCATCTCTTGTGCCTACATATTGTTGTATTCATCTTCTGAGAACTCATCAAAAACCTCTTCAATCGAGCCCAAACCCATATCCAGCCTCCACAATAGCCAAAACCACTAGCCTGTTCCTATTCCTTGCACCATCAATAGCCAAGAACTGAGCAAGCCTGTTCTGACTCTCCTCACACACTTTCAGCTTTACGGTTAGGTTCCTATCCTTCTTTCTCTGCTCCAACTACTGGATAACTCTTGAGTGGTTCGGGTCCAGAAACCACCTCCAA
This sequence comes from Saposhnikovia divaricata, assembly GCA_036435485.1. NCBI lineage: Eukaryota > Viridiplantae > Streptophyta > Magnoliopsida > Apiales > Apiaceae > Saposhnikovia > Saposhnikovia divaricata. The sequence continues at coordinate 40,466,322 of CM071601.1, read as the reverse complement.
TCTTCCCACTCCTTGATGGCATCAGCATTATCTGTTTCCAACTCAACATGATTCAAACCTTCAAAGAAAGCTGTTCTGAGACTAGCCAATAAACCCCACATCTCATTGCCCCTAACAGTAAGATTACCAATCGATCCAGAGATCATCTTGATAATCACTCCTTCATCATCTCGAACCACTATGCCTATACCAGAGTCGTTACCATTGGGTAATGGTTGCTCAAAAGAAACTGCATGGACATTGATCTTAGCGAAACCCTTAGAAGGATAGTCCCATCCTCTCTCCATTATTACCCCAGCTAAAAGATTGTAAATAAAATGACTGTATAAATGACTATAGAAGTGACTGTGGAGGCGTGGTTAAATAATCAAAAAATGCCTCGAGAATATGCTATAAGCCTCGTTAATACGCTAGCATAATTACATTACTTTTTAACTGCCCGAGAATAGAAGAGGGTTAATCTTACTCCAACCTCTTCAGTTCCTTCTCTTCCTTTTAAAAAGACTGTTCAAATTTCCATCTTAAATAAATCCTAACAAGGTAAAACCCGTGTAAAAATTAACAAAAACCAACCCAACCTGCTACTTAACTCAGCCAAACTGAATCTGCTACTTAACTTAGCCCAATTGTACAAATCACAACCTGTAGCCCACCTTCTGCTTGGATTGGACAGTTCAAAACTTCAACCAAAATCAACTAGTCCAAGATATAACATACTACGACCCACTCCTACTAAAATAAATCCAAACCCACTTAAAAACATTTATCTACATCTAGCACCATGCAGATATTATTGTACCCCTTTATAATCCTTTCTTTGCAAGATCATCAGCACCACTTAGGACCTCCCTTGGGACAAGTATTAACCTAAAATTATGATTGTTGATCATGCTAATCCACTGACTATTACCATCTAACCAGAAGTCTCCTTTGTATCCAGCCCTTGATTTGACAAACTGATCAACTAACAGACTGCTATCTGTACATATAAAAGTCATGCCACTATGTTAGGATTACTGACAATGCTTGAGTAAAGAAACAACACTGCATTCCTTTCTGCTTCCAGCGGACACCATGTCTGCATTGGACCAGAGAATATGAATACCAAAGTATCACTTCTATCCTTTAGAAACCCCCCCCCACACTCCTCCACAAATTACACCTCTCTTTAAACTCTTCCAAGCTCCATCTGTGTATCCGATTAAATCTGTGTTCCACCAAATGTACTCTTCCTTGACAACCTTAGAGTTAAATAATAGTAGTGTCCCTACTGGATTATTCATCCACAATCCCTCTAACTCTTCTTTGATAGACCTTGAAGCCAGTAACCACTTAAAAGATCTGATCTTAATTAAGTATACCAATGAGGATAAAGATTCCTTTTGATTGTTAAACACAAAGCTATTCCTTGTTAACCAGATAGACCATAGACTAGCAATAACTGATACAATCCAACCTGATCTTACCTTAGAACTGGAAAAAATTTTAATAGCTTCCCAAGTTGAATTTTTCAATAAACTCTTCTGTGATCCACTTAAACTCCACCAGATTGCCACTTCATCCCAAATACCCTTTGTTAATTCACAATCCCACAGCAAATGATTCTGAGTTTCAATATCTATATTGCACCTTGTGCAAATTGGACTAAAAGAGTTGCCTAGCCTCCTAGATAAAAACCTTGCTGTTGGCAGAACCCCTTTTTCAATCTTCCACAGAAAAATTTGAATTTTGGGAGGAATCTTGAATTTTCATAATTTAACCCAATTCCCATCACAAGAAGAATCTAAATTTCTGATGATTTTGTAACCTTCCTTGCATGAATAAGACCCTTTGTTATGCTTCCATATAACTTTGTCTGCCACTCCACTAAGAGAAATTGAATTCACTACCTCATCTAGTTCCTCTTCTACTGCACTTTCCCAATTCATCAAATTTCTGGTCCATCTTTTCACACTTAACTCACTGTTGTTCCAAACATTGATAAAGTCCGCAATTGAAACAAATTTCCACATGGAGAGTCTATAAAGTCTATTAAACTTTTCTGCCAGTGTACCCTGAAGATGCCAACTATCCTCCCAAAAAAGCACTTCCTTCCCATCACCCACTAACCAATCAAAACTTTCTTTAGACAGAAATTCCCTCCAACTCCCCTGTTTGTTGACTGAGCAAATATCTTGCATAATGTAAGATAGGTTGCTACATCTGTCATACTGATTCAAACTCTTATCAGTAAAGTATTCATACTTGGATTTAACAACTCCCCACCACATTTTGTTTCTCTCTGACATCCATCTCCACCACCATTTATATAACAATGCTGCATTTTTAGCTTGAAGGTTATCTAAACCCAAACCTCCTTTATGCTTGGGATTACATACTTCTTCCCACTTAACCAGGTGCAGTTTCCTTTTGACAATACCCTCCTCCCCAAGTTCCTTCCAAATAAAATTCCTTCTTTTTTTGTCCAAGGTTTTGCAGACCCCAATTGGAATTTTATGAAGACTAAACCAGTAGGTTGGCAAACTATTAATAGTTGATTTGACCAGAACTGACCTGCCAGCCATATTCAAGGATTCACTTTTCCAACCTGCTAATTTATGATCAACTTTTTTAACAGAGGGTCCCAAAATTCTTTTCTTCTAGGACTAGAACCAATCTGAGCTCCCAGATATTTGAAAGGGAGAGAGCCAACACCACATCCCAAAATAGAAGCCCAAGCATTCAATTCCTGAGGATTGCAGTTCCATGAATACAATGAACTTTTCTTAAAATTAATCTTTAATCCTGAAGTCAATTGAAAACATTGGAGTATCCTTTTGATGTTCCTAATACCATCCTTTGAAGGTTCCAAAAAGATAATAGTATCATCTGCAAATTGTAGATGAGAGATACCTGTTGAGTATTGAATACAATAAAAGAATACAGAGGGGGGTGAATGGATTCTTGAACTTTTCTTCGTTCTTGAATCTTTGTAGAAGGATATGTGTTGAGTGTGTGAAATATGTAAGTGCGGATAACAAAGACAAACACAACACAATATCACTTTAATCTAATATTTTATTAGATAAAGATTTTGCTACAATCTGTGAATACAAATTATAGTATTCTCAGCTTCGTTTTTCTCAGAGAGATATTTCTTGTGATGTTTTTCAAAAACTTATCTACTAAGGAAGTGAGGCTGTATCCTTATAGACATGGATACACCTACTTACTACAAATAAGGTAGGTAAAAAAAATACTTTCCAGTCTGTCTATCTCATTTGAGTAAGAGTCCAAACGGCTACAGATTTGACTTTGCAAAGCCTGTTCAGATCCACTTTTTTAGCTCCTTGTCCCTTGACTTATCTCTCCAAACTTCTTTGTAGGCTTTTCAACGTGCTTTATAGTACATAGTCAAATAAAGCGTCTTGGCTTGTTGCAGGTTTCTGACTTGTACAATTCTTCAGTATTTTGTCTTCAAGAATGTATTCGAGAAGTGGCTAAGTGAGTGATTCGAGAACTAGAATTGACTTAATCGATAACTCTGAGTTCTCGAATAGTGTTATATTGACATATCGAATCACTTCTCGAATAGCTCTTTTCTCTGGGAGTCCTTGAGATATCGAATAGTGCATTTTGACATATCGAATCCCTGAGATGTCGAATAGCATCTTGAGTCTTTGAGATATCGAATGTAGCTTTGACTTGTTAACCCTTTTGAGAACTCGAATATCACCTTTGACCTGTTGCCTCCTTGAGTTCTCGAACAGAGTAATAGACATATCGAATCTCTAAGATATTGAATGAGATATCGAACAGTGTATTCAGAGATATCGAATAGTGTCTTCTGAGATATCGAACCCCTGACTTCTCGAATGCTAGACTTCTCGAATAGACAAATGTACTTCTCGAATTGGTACTTAGTCAAATTCTTCATTTCTTCAAATCCCAACTGTGATTATTTAGCAGTCTTTATCTCCTTGCTTGAGACATGAACCTTGGAACTTCTTTCAAGCATTATTCTTGACTTAATAGGTACAGTTACACAGCTAAAATTTGATGCCTATTACAAGTACAAAACCAGTAGAAACTCTACAACTAGAGGTTCCCTCAGTTAAGAGGTCATGTAAGTAATGCATAGCATTACAAACAACTTAGGCTTGTTATTAGATGTATTCAGGCATGCCTCTGTGACTAACAATCTCCCCCAAATTGTGAGTAAGACCCTTAGTCACAATTTTATGTCTGATAACAAGCCTAACATACATAAAGATAAAACTTGACAGTACATGTATGAATTTTGATTAGCAATGTGGATAGAACTACAGGGTGAGTAATCTTACAGCCTATGATGAAGTACTAGCCATTGTCATTTGTTTCCCTTTCCATAGCTTTGGCTTGCAAATCATCATATGCTTTCTTTGTTCTTTCTTTCTCCTTCCTTGTATTCTCATCCATAGCTTTTATTATTTCTGCCATAGCATCCAATTCTTCAAGCAAAATAGAATCTTTGAAATCTTCAAGTACTGGTTCTAGAATGTTTGCAGGATAGTGGTTGAGTAGGTTCATTCTGATGTTGACCTGATCCCCATTTCTCCTCCTATACTTCACCACATAGGGATTAAACTGAACTCTACACAATCCCTTTGCCCTTAGCTTTTCTGCTTCAATCTCCAGTCTCTCAATTTCTTTCTCCCTTGTTGGCCATTTCTCAAGACACCCTTTTCTGATTCTCTCCTCACGATCTCTCTTTATCTTCACAAAATCAATTAGCTCCAGCTTTCATACTCTTTCCACTTTATCTTCTGAACTCAACAATGCAATGATTCTTTCTATGTCATGTAGCTTGCCCTAGTGTTGACATCCTCCTTGTTTGAATTTCTCCTCCCTTCCATCAGTATATTTGATCTCAAGGAAGTTATCAACAATGGCAACATGGTAGATTCTTTGAGCTTGTAAGAATTGCAGTTGGTCTTCATCAAAATCTTCATCTAGTGGTTGGAGTTTTAAGCCTGGATAGATTGTCAGGGTCTTTGATTTGGATAGCTTTGATTTCCTTGTAGCTTGCTTGAATTTGATTCTTTTTACTTGATTACTTGGCAGCAGTATGTGACATTTGTTTGTAGACCATTGTAGTATTCCATTAGTAGTTTTCTTTTTGAAACATACAGATGGTTTCTTGACTTGAAGCTTCTTCTCTTCTAGAGGTGGCAAGACAGTTGCAGAAGCCATAGATGTAAATTTTGGAAGGTCACTGCTGACAGTATTCACCCTAGACTTAGAGTCTTGTGTTGTGGTGAGGTTACTGTCAGCAATGCCTAAGGCTTGCTGTCTTCCACTTTTCCTTTCAGAGCCTTTACCTTGATCACATCATTCTTCTTCTCCTTATCATCCTTCTTCTTTTTCTTATCTTCATCACCCTTATTACTCTTGTGATGTGTTCTCCTTCCATCACTTTTGTCCCCATCCTTGTCTTGATCACCATCCTTGCTTGGGTTGAACTTAGCAGTCTCAGGTACAATGCCAGTTGCAATGTATGACCTGAGATAAGATATAGCTTCTAATTCTTCTGCTGTTCTTAAACCCTTCTTCTTGTTCAGTTTCTCAGTGATGGCAATGATGAGAGGTTTGTTCTAAGGAGTTAGATGCTTAGGGATGACCAGCTGCTTGATATCATCAATTCTTGTTCCAGCCTGGTAGATAATGGTTCTGGGATTTGTGAATACTTCAGGTAGCCTTGAAGGTTGACCATCCCTTAAGTCATCATAGAGACTCTTGTTGTTTACATTCCTTCTTTCAATTAGTGCAAGGAACACCTCCACTTCAGAGTGCTTTAGGCCTTGTAGAGTGTTGATGGTTAGGTGCCATATCTTGGTCTTTCCTACCACCATTATTTCCTTGAGCCACAGGCTATCAACTCTTCTAGGTATCACAGTGAGGTAGTCAATATGACTCCTTAAACTCCTGTGGTATGATAATGCATCAATTGCCTGTTCTTTTGAGACTTTTAGAAGCTCCAAGAATGCATCATCATGATAGACATTTGAGTTTGCAATTTCTTGTAACTTGGCCTCAGTGACTACCTTCACCTCTACTGGCTTGGCGCTTTTAGATATGGTTAAAGAAGGTTTGTCAGATGGCATACTCCCTGCAACTACTGTGGTGGAGATAGATTGCTTTTGACCACCAGGGGTAGTGACATGCACAGTTGGTAGAGTGACAACTGGAAGTGAAGTAGGCTCACAAACTTTGGATTTTCCTTTGCTAGGCACATGGGTTAAAGATTTGGAAGCCCTTTGATGACCACCTTCATTGAATTTGATGCCCTTTACTGGTGGTTTCTCCCCCTTTGTATTTGAGTCCCTTGAAATCCTCTTCTCCCCCTTAGGCTTGTTGTTAGGCACAGAGGCAGTAGGATTGACCTTTGGAGTTGAAGATTCATCAGGTAGAGGGAGACCCATGTGCTTCATCATATCAGCTAACATGGACTGTTGATGCAGAACAACATCAGCTGTGGTGGTGGCTTGAGTGTTCAACTGCTCAGTCAGAGTAGTGACAGTGTTTGTAAGATGAGCATTAGACTGGGTGAGAGAGGCAACTTCCCTTTCAAGAGCATTGACCTTGGTGAACAGTTCAGTAGATTTGAAGCCAGACAAGGATTGTCCTTTCAATCTCTGCACTTCAAACTTAGACATAGAATGCACTAGGACTTCAGTAGGCAGCTTGTCTCCATACTAATTTGCAAACATAGTTCTTAGCATGGCATTGGCTTCTGTTGTCTGATCAGAAAGATTTTGAAATTTGTGCCCCAGACCTTTGACAGTATCTGATAGAATGGCTAAACCATTGTCCATCTTTGTACAAGTAGCCTTGCAGGTTCGAATGTCCTTGAGAACAGTCTCCATTTGAGGGAATTTAGCATCAAAAGTCCTTTTTATCTCATGCACCTCTTGAGTTGTTGTTGTGCAAACTGCTGTAACTTCTGTTTTTAGGCCCTTGCCAAGGTAGTGTGCAGCCTTGAGAATGCCTTTGTAGGTGTCATTGATTGCCTCATACACATCATTAGGGGTGAGAGATTTGGCATTGGACCCTAGTGAAGTGATGTACTCCTCTCTGAGGTACTAGAAACCTTCTGAGAGAGGGATGTCATATTTTCCTTGTAGCCAAGCATCTACATTTCCATCTCTCTCAATTTCATCTATGATCTTTGCCTTCTGTATTTCTACATCATCTCTGTGGCATAAGAGGATAGCTTCATAGTCTGGATTGGGCATGTTTGCAGTGAGAAGGTGCTGAGCAATCTTTCTGAACTCAGGGATCTGATCCACAATTAAGCTTTGGAGTGCTTCAACCGTCAATTGTGGTGGAACAGACCCTGATCCTGAAGCATTGTCATGTTGCACAGGCTTTAGCCATTGAGACATATAGTGAGAGCTAGAGCTAGGCAAGCTAGACTCCTCAGTTACAGATGCAACTTCTGTAACCGGATGGACAGACTCTACTACTATTGTCTCCACAGGAGTGGGATGAGTTACAACAGTAGATGACACAGGCACAAAGTCTCTAGTGAAAACTAGTGAATCCTCTGTGTTTGTGATGGTGTCATTAGGATATGCCCCAGCATGCATTCCCTGACCATCTAAATGTGGTACCTGGGTGGTGAGCAAAGTGTCAGGCACTAAGTCACTTGAGTCCATTGGCTCACCAAGAGAATGGAATTCTTGGTGATCAATGCCTTGCTCCTCAATTTCTTGAGTTGCAGGCTCCAAAGAAATTTCAATATTAGATTCTGGAAGAGAAGAGTGTTGTAGAATGGATTTTGGCAACTCCCCCTGAGGAATAGAGGGAGTTTCAAGTGTGATGTGCTCTCCACTCAGTGTTGTGCCAGCCTTATCACTCCCTTGTGCTGACTCTTTACAGGTAGGTGCATTGGGGAGGATGCTTGATTCTATAGATGCACCCTGTTGAAAGGATACATCTAGTGAGCTGTGTGCCCCTGATTTTACAACTTCAGCCATTTGGGTGACTGAAGAGGTGGTTTTAGATTTCTTCTTCTTCTTTAGGCTAATGATAGGTGACTCAGGTTCCTCACATTCTAAACCTAGTTCTACAGCCAAGGCTGCTTCAGTTAAGATGTTTAAAGGTTCAGAAGCAACCTGTTTTCTCTTCTTTTTACTAATATCACCCTTTTGAGAGGATGATGCAGTTGGCTCTGTGTTTGGTAGAGTGTTTGTCTAAGAGGGTTGGTTAGCAAGCCTTGGGTTAGCATTTTGTTCTTCTTGCTTAGGCTGTGCTAACTGAGACTTAGAATCAAATATTGGCATGTTGTGGGGGTAAGACCTAAACAAACCCTCCATGTGGGGAGTTATGTTAAGCCTTACATCCACATCATTCCTAGTCTCCAAGTTACCAAAAATGAGTTTGGTCATGGACCTAGGATAGCCTATTTTACTTTTATCTATTCCAGGAAATTCAATTAATGAAGCATTTTTAAAATTAAGTACTGATTGAATAAAGCGAGGAAAGAAAATTTCAGTACCTCTCTTGGCTGTGTTCTTACCAAGTCTCCCATATAGCTCCTGTAAGATGATATGTCCAACATCTATCTTTCTCCCATGAGCCAAGGCATAGGCAAGCTGCTGCACAGGTGTACTAATCTGGTCAAAGCTCGATTTCCTTGTAGTGAATACTTGAAGGAGTGTAGCAAAAACATAGCTCCATTCTTTTCTCAAGTACTTCCTATTCAGCTTCCCAAGTTTAATAGCATCGGAGTAGTTGATAAATTCAAAGAATTCTTCCAACTCAGCATCGGTGTCCAGGGAGTCATATGCCTCTTGCTGCAAATCCAAGGCTTGATTCATGTCTGCGGTAGTGATAGTAATATCCTCGCCTTGAATCTTGCAGTGGACAATATATGAGGTGATAGCATTCTCAAGGGCGATGACATCCACAGTAGCTGTCCTCCAGAATTGTTCTAATAAGTTTAGGTACAGGGTTGGGTTGGCTGAGAGTGCACCCTTGATGTAAGATTCAGACAACCATCGAACAAAGCACTTGAAATTAGAATTCGGTGCTTCCACATCACTGGTAATTGCGATGAAATTGGTTTGAGATGGTATGGTGAGTTGAGTGTTTTCCATTTGGGTAGAGAAGAAAAGAGAATTAAGGTTGAAGAAGAAATTTGCAGTTAGGGTTTTCAGAGGTTTTAGGAGTTTAGATGCTTGAGAAATCGAACGAAATGGGTTGAATATTTGTGAAATTTTATATATATGAATAACCTGAGTTGTCGATTAGATATAGGATCTGTATCAACAAGTCATTCGAGAAGTATAAAACAACTATTCGATAAGTTAAGAATGGCTTATTCGATATCTCAGGCAGTTTGTAACTCACAGCTGGCAGTTATTTAACTCAGAAAATAATTCTACGCTAAATAAAATATGTTTTTATGAGCGAAATGAAATTTTGAATATAAATCCAAAAAGCGATTAAGTGTCAGCGAAAAATCAGCCTTTTCAAATGATTCGATAACTCAAATACAGTATTCGAGAACTCCATCACTAGAGAACTAAAATACTCTATTCGAGAACTCAGAGTGTGCTATTCGATTTCTCCAAAAGACACTATTCGAGAACTCAAGAGGGTTCTAGATAGGCCTATTCGAGAAGTCGAGCCATGACATAACAATGAACCATTCGAGAAGTCTGACTTATCGAACTATACTTTTCACTCATAAAATTCAATTTTCACTATCTTTTAAAATTTACCAGAAATATTCAGTGAAGAATATTCTACCAAATTAAATAGTGATTCTCTCAAAATTTCACAGAAATTTCAAGCTAAAGAAGTATGATTTTCAACATATGCAGCATTATAGAATATTTATAAATCATACTCCAGCCAATACTTCAAAAATATTGAGCATTTGATAAAGTAAGTATTTACTGCTGCAACAATCTAGTTGATATATTCACTTAGCCAGAATTTGAAGAATTCAGCATTCCAATCTCACTAACCAACCTTGTGAAGGTGGCTTCATCTAATGGCTTAGTGAATATGTTAGCTAGTTGTTTTTCTGTGGGAACATAATGTAACTCAATGGTTCCATTAGTTGCATGCTCCCTTATGAAGTGATATCTGATGTCAATGTGCTTTGTCCTAGAATGATTGACAAGATTGGAAACTATAGAGATTGCACTTGTGTTGTCACACATGATTGGAATTCTTTCCAACACAAGTCCATAATCTCTAAGTTGGTTTCTGATCCAAAGCACTTGAGCACAGCAACTTCCAGCAGCTATGTACTCAGCTTCAGCTATGGAAGTTGACACAGATTGTTGTTTCTTATTGTACCAAGAGACTAACCTTTGTCCAAGAAACTGGCAGCTACCTGAGGTGCTTTTCCTATCCACTCTGCATCCAGCATAATCAGCATCAGAATAACCAACCAGATTGAACCCTGTGTCCTTAGGATACAATAACCCCGAGTTTGGTGTGCCCTTCATATATTTAAAAATCCTCTTTATTGCTATCATATGTGATTCCTTTGGATTTGATTGAAACCTTGCACACAAGCATGTTGCAAACATGATGTCTGGCCTACTAGCAGTGAGGTAGAGTAGAGAACCAACCATGCCTCTGTAGATTGAAATATTTACCTTCTTGCCCTTAACATCTTCATCTAACTTGGTGGCAGTGGCCATGGGTGTCTTTGCAGGTGAGCATTCTTCCAAGTCAAATTTCTTCAATAGATCCTTGATGTATTTGGTTTGACTTATAAAAATGCCATCCTTCCTTTGACTAAATTGCAACCCAAGAAAGAATGTTAATTCTCCCATCATACTCATCTCATATCTGCTCTGCATGAGCTTAGAGAATTTCTCACACAGCTTCTCATGTGTAGAGCCAAATATGATATCATCCACATAGATTTGAACTAAGATAATATCATCACCATGTTTCTTGTAAAACAGTGTCTTGTCCAGTGTGCCTCTAGTGAATTGATTCTCCAGTAGAAATTATGATAGTGTGTCATACCATGCCCTAGGAGCTTGCTTAAGTCCATACAATGCTTTAAGCAATCTGTAGACAAAGTGAGGGAATTGTGGATCCTCAAAGCCAGGTGGCTGTTGCACATATACTTCTTCTTCCAACTCCCCAATCAGAAATGCACTCTTGACATCCATTTGATAAACCTTGAAATTAGAATGTGTAGCAAATGCCAAGAAAATTCTGATGGCCTCTAGTCTAGCAACAGGGGCAAAAGTCTCATCATAGTCAATGCCTTCATATTGAGAGTATCCTGTTGCAAACAACGTTGCTTTGTTTCTTATGACTACACCATTTTCATCCATCTTATTCCTTAGAACCCATTTTGTTCCAACAATGGTTCTATCCCTTGGTGCAGGCACAAGTTCCCATACTTTGCTTCTTTCAAATTGATTTAGCTCCTCTTGCATAGCAATTATCCAATCAGGATCCAAAAATGCATCATCAAGTTTCTCAGGCTCAACGTGGGATAGAAAGCAACCATAGAGACATTCATTTAGAGTTGCTCTCCTTGTCCTCACTCCTGCATTTGGATCTCCAATTATCTGATTTGCAGTATGTGATCTATCCCATTTCCTTGTATGTTCAGATTGATTTCTCAGCCTTGATGTTGCTTCATCATCCAGATCATGATCATTTACATTTCCCCCCTTGTGAAGTTGCCACTAATCACAGGTGTGTTTTGGATGCTTGTTTCTTCATTGTTGATTGACACAGGTTCTTCATTCACTTGAGTTTGTTGGATTGTGGGCTCAAATTCAGTTTCAATCTCCTCATCAGAATCATCTAGATTGTCAAACTTCAAAGGATCTTTATCTTCATCATTGGATTCTTCTAATCCAGGTAGTTTGCTGTCATCAAATGTCACATCTGTGCTTTCCATAACTATCTTTTGAATGATGACATAAACTTTGTATGCAATTCTTTCCATAGAGTAGCCAAGAAAAATTCCTTCAAATGCTTTTGCATCAAACTTTCCAACATATTCTGAATTGTCTTTTAACACAAAGCATTTGCTTCCAAAAGTATGAACATACTTTAGAGTAGGCTTCTTTCCAGTCATCAAGTTGTGAGGTGTCTTTCCAGTGTTTTTGTTGATGAGGGTTCTGTTTTGGATATAGCGAGTGCTCACAGCCTCAGACCAAAAACATGTAGGCATCTTTGCATCAAGTAACATTGTTCTAGCAGCCTCAATCTGAGTTCTATTCTTTCTCTCAACAACTCCATTTTGTTGTGGAGTCCTTGGAGCTGAGAATTGTTGAGAAATACCATTCTCTTTGCAGAATGCTTCAAGCATGGCATATCTGAACTCTGTTCCATTATCACTTCTTAATGCAATCACACTTGCATTGTTGGCCTTTGCTTCCTTGTCAATTTTCTTTATATGCTCAATGATTACTTGTGGAGCCTCATCCTTTGATGCCAGAAATTCTACCCATGTATACCTTGTGAAATCATCAACCATCACTAGAGCATACTTCTTCCTTCCTAGTGACACAATATTGACAGGCCCAAACAAGTCCATATGAATTAGTTGTAAGGGCTTGGTTATTGATGTCACTGTCTTTGACTTGTGGCTTGATCTTTCCTTTTTTCCTTTTTGACAAGCCTCACACACTCCTTCTTGACAGAATTCAAGTGTGGGCATGCCTCTCACTAACTCCCTTTTGACTAGAGAATTAATGCCTTTGAAGTTCAAGTGTGATAGCTTCTTGTGCCACAGCCAACTATCTTCATTTGATGCTTTTGAGTAAAAGCAACAAATTTTGTCCTTGACCAGTGCTACATTTTCAATGATGACATTTCCAGTTTCCAACTTGTCATATCCCAATGTGTTGCCAATGCTGTCATCTCCAAAAACAACCATTGGGCCAGCCTTCTCCTCATACGGTGATAGCAGGGCCATATCACCAGTCATATGGTTTGAGCATCCACTGTCCAAAATCCACATGACCTTCTTTTCACTTTTTTTGCCCTGCAAACTGTAAGAACCCCAAATTTTGGATATAATTTGTAAGAACCCAGATTTTTTGTACTAATTAAAACTTTTTATTATGTATTGGAGTATGAATGTATCAATGGGTTAATAGATGGATATTGAATGGATTCGGATTCAATTATGATATGCCATGAAGAATGGTATTGGTTGACAACTTATATAAGAATTATCTATCTCCTAGGAAATTAAGAGGTGGCAATTCCAATGAAGAAGATTATTCTTATGTCATCCAAATCGATATCTGTTATTAGTCCGGTGGTTCCGTAAAAGGGTTAAGGAATGTTCGAAAGAGAACCGGGACATTTGTATAAACCGAGAGAGTAAGTAAAGAAAAATGGATGAATAGTGTTTTTGGTGGGAATGAGAATATTATGAGACGACACTATATAGAAGTACCCGGAATGGATTTTTGAATTCGTATTAGTGATTCGAGGGGAAAATAAGTGTATGTAAAAGCTGTCGGATTCTGAAAAACAGCATTTTTATTTTCTCCGAGAATTACCTGGACACTGATAGACTTAAGGATTTAATGAGAGGATTTAAGGAATTTAAATTCGAGAGTTACCAAGAAAGATGGAGAATGGTATTATAAATGTTAAGAAGGTTGTCAGTAAAACCCTAACTAGAAACGAATGAGTTATTCCTCCGAACGATCAATGAATTGAGTAATAAACGGACAAGGAAACAAGCAAGGAATCAAGATACATGCATGTGCTAGTGGATAACATCAAGTAACCAAGCTAGTTACAAGTTAACTAGCATCATTAGAAAACCAACCAAGCACTTAGCTTACAACACACACCTTGCCACAAGAATGCAACACTTGTCCACTTGATTAGCTCATCCATGACCAAAGCACTTTATTAAAGTGGCTTTATGCAAGATATTATCAACAATAATTCATTTAGACTAGATGAGATCAAAGACAAGCCAAGCAAACTCCATTCTCTCCATTTCTTCAAAACTGCCCAGCAAGAATAGCCATGAAAGAAAAATTCATATCTCAAAATCTAGAGCTTCTAAAATCACCAAATTTTGGCCATAGCCTCTCAACACCATGTGTAAGGTTCGTTCAAAATTTCATGGCCAACAAAGTAGTATAGCCTAGTCAAATCCATGCTCAAAGTTAGGGCAACAAATCTGACCAGTTTCTGTCCAGTGGGAAAAACGGGTTCAAAACCATAGCTACGAAGCTTCAAATTAGATGATATAGGACTCAAAACAAAGCTTATGAAGAGGCCAAGATGTGGTAAAAATTTGAGAGCCAAGCTCTTATTTTTCGATTTTCTATGATTTTTACAAAAGTGATGATGAATAGTAACCCTTAGAAACTAACTTTGATTTCTTGTTTTGTTTGGATGATCTAAGCTTTGTTGAGGCTATACAAGGACTATAACAAACTTAGTAAGGCTAGGACACTCTCCAAGGAAGGTATAATCGTTAAGAACCCTAGATGTTATTTTAAGATTATGTATGTTTTTGGTGGATTTTAGCATAGTTATGACATTAGTGTTATCATGAGCATGATCTTGTAGTTGGTTTGACCATATGATGATTATGATGGTGAAGAGTAATATTCCTGGACTTGTTGAGATGTATAACATGTGTATAAGATGTATGGATGCCCGGTGTGGCTTGGTTGTGTTGAAAACAATTTTGAAACGCTCGATTTATAGCCGTCGTAATGCCCGATTTTCATTAGACCTTAGTAATTCGTGCATAACAGTTAGGTTAAATTTCTGACCTTAATGGATACATGACCTAACCTTGTAGATCTCGAGTCATAGATCGCTTTGGCGAAAGAATCGAAGCATTCCGACTTACGGTTTAGGAGTTATGGCCGACTTAGTAAAAGTTTTTCGAAACCGTAACTACAAGTTCGTTATTAAAATTGAACCTCGGTAAAATATGAAAGTTTGTGACGAATCATGGTAATTAAATATTAGAGGTCATGAGGAAGATTTGAAAGAAAACCACATGTCATTTGGATCGTTTTTCGATTTTATAAAAATGTTCAAGTCGAGGTTAAATATAAACGAACCCCTAAAATGGATACTTGGTTATAACTTTGGTAAAACACTTAGAAAATGGGCGATAAAACTCGAGGTATAATCTTGGTTCGTAAACGACCGACCTTAGGACTTACCCGGCTTAAGTATATGTCAAGTGTAAGTACAATGACATGTCTTAATAACGAACAAAAGTCGGATCGTATCGGTAATAAAAAGAGTTATACAAAAGGGTGCATAACGAGATAACTTGAAAGCGTGTTTCGACTTAAGTAAAGTTATACGTAACCTTCTAAAAAAGTGTTTATAGATCACCGAGCTGAACCGGGACACGCTACCTCTACCCACACCCGACTACCAGGCAAGTGTTCAAACCTTTGAACCTGTTGTTGTGATAATATATGTATATGATTTCTGTTTTACATATGCCATCGCATGCATGCCTGTTTCCAATTATATTGTGACTCTGGTTTTTTTGTGATACTTGTTCCCTGAATTGATATTGGCTTATAGACTAGATACGATTTATCAGTAATAAGCCGGATTGTTTTGGTAAGACCCTAAGCGAAGGGCATATGATATTCATTCTAAATATAGACCGGGAGTCGGTATTTTGAGTTATAGATAGTCGTGGAAACCCGGAGGGATTCCAACGACAGATTATTATTTATCTGAGGAAGGTTATTGTTAAACGTTATTATATTCCATAAAGTATCAATTACTTGGAAATATTTCGAGGAATGTTATTCGAGTATTATCTTAGTCGAGAGATAATAAATGAATGTTAATTTTGAATATTCATTTAGAGTTGATATTTAATGAATATTATTTTGATATTCTTTAAAATGTTATTTATTAAATGAATATTACTTTCGAATATTCATTTAAGGTTTTATGTACTTAATGAATATTATTTTAAAATATTCATTGGAAGTTCTATTTACTTAAGGAATATTATTTCGATTATTCCTTTAAAGTTTTGATTACTAAATGAATATTATTTGGATATTCATTTAGAGGATTATTTATTAAATGAATGCTATTTGGATTTTCATTTAAAAGTGTAAATATTAAATGAACATTATTTTCAAATATTCATTTAAGGTTCGACTTATTTATTGAATACTATTTTAAATATTTATTGGAGTTTAATTATTTAATGAATATTATTTCGAATATTCATTTAAGGAGGGATTTATTTATTAAATAATTCCATATATTCATTCGAGGATTACTTACGAGCAATATTATGAGTTAATAATATTCCATAATTATTATTGAGTAAATAAATATTCTTGGAATATTTATTTAATCCTTTTAAAATTCTTTTTAAAATAATTTATATTATTCGGAGATTACCTTCCACCTCCAGATATTATGTAAAATATTTCGGAGTCTTTTTACGACTATTTTATCAAGGAAAGGTTCCCAACTCTTTCTTTTTCATTTAAATCTATCTTAAAAGGATTTAAATGCTCGCTCAAACTTCCATATTATAGGGGAACCTACTTGAGCAATGTTATTTATCTTGTTGACTTCCCGGTCATAATTTATCCTCTTCACTCGCAACTTGGTTGCTATGGACTCATTAAGTCTGTGTTTACCTTCTCATCTTTCGAGGGGTAAGATTGTTGGAACAAGTTGATGTTCGTTACCAAGCAATAGCTTGGAAGTTATTGGTGAATTTTCCTTTCCAACTAGATACGACTACTTTGTAGAGTCTTATCAACAAGTATTATACTTGGGGAAAGGGGGACGAACGTTACATTCAGAATCATGAATTCTATTGGAACTAGGAGTCGTGTAAGAGGCCGAGTAGCGCCGGTCCATCCCCTTTGGCCCAACCGTTGGCCTGGGAGAGCTAGTAAGGCGGTAGACAAGTAAAGCCGTCAGTTCTTCCTTCTACCGGTAGTAAATCTAATTTGAGCTGTACGATCTTGACTGATCATCAAGATTGGAACAGCGGGCGCGGTGAATACTCCATCATTGGTTCATCATCCAAACTTATTTATTTCCTGCAACATGATTACTGTTGGCAGAGCTGGAAAAGTGTTCGTAACTGGAATTGCAATATTTTCCTTGCAAGTTCCTCTTTATAATATCTTGCTTATTTTCGACATAGCAAATATTCCCTCATATATTTACATTTTGAGTTACCTTGTAACTTCATCGTTCATATTATACTGGCATCATTTCCGTAAATGCATGGCATATGGTTTGAAAGATACTTTTGAACTGTTATATATTATCGTTCAGTTAAATATTATTGTTGGTGGGCTATTGCTCACCCTTGCTTTATTATTATATCACAACAACAGCTAGACCAGATGACTCGCACAAGGCGCACTCGATGCTGGCGAGGACGATGAGACTACCAGAGCCGAAGAGAAAGCTATTGGTAGGATAGATTTATTCTTTCAGTACCAAGTATATGGTCTAGTATGACTCATGTAAATGGATGGCAAAGAGTATGTATTTATATTAAAATTCTTTTGGGTTGTAAGAACTCATAATGTGTTTAATAAAATTTGGTTGTTACTCTGATTTCATCTCTGGGACTATAACGGGTGTGTTTTATGTTATTGTTTTGGGTCACAAGGTTGTAATTTAATATTTATGTTGAACTGTGGATGGGAATTGAGACGATAACGACCAGATCCATGACCCCGGATCTAGGGGTGTTACAGAAGTGGTATCAGAGCGTACGTTATAAACCCCATAGATGAGGCGACGTTAAAACAATAAATTCACTAAGATAACAAGAACTCTTGCCAAGTTCATAGTCGGACTACTTAATGTAGTGATGACCTATAAAACTCTTATGGGAACTATTAAGTATCATGATAGTAACTTAGCTCGATATCCCATCGACAAGTAAGGCAACAGACCTTGAGGCATACGAGCAGCAGCGCGATGATGCTTTATTATATGTTGAAGATCAGCGGGTAAATTCAATAGAGTACCCTACTGGAGACCCGAAAGAGGTTCCAGCAGATAAGGAAAATCTTGTTAGGATAAGGAGCTTACCCTCGAAGAATGAGGGCTGTAGCCAGAAAGACTGAGATGATTAAGGTATAGTGCTCAGAAAAGTGGGCATAAAGAACTAAGCTTTTAGCAAGAGAACTAAAGATTCATGTGGGATTCGTGACTGGACTACTGGAGGTAGTACCAGCAAGTAAGACGGATTGGAAGAATTACTTGAGATCTTATACGGGAATAGATGAGAATCATTAGAGACTTTCATATTAACGAAAAGAGTGCTAGAAGGATGTATGATTATCAAAGGCATCGATATAAGGCGAGGAGCAGAGTCCCTAGGAATAGTTGAGAAGAGGCAGTAAGTGCCATATCATTTGATAAATGAATAAGTATGAATATTGTCAGTAATAATTCGCCATGAGAAGGCAGATGTCATAGGTTGTAATTTATGGAACCAAATTGAGGTTGATGAAGTTGTTTTATTCAAGAAAATGTCCATTTTATGAATGAATCAGTTAGAAAGTGAAAACATTGGGAAGTGACAGCATGATTGGATAAAGTTATATAAGGAAGTAGTAAGCAAGACAATAATCTCAGAACCTACCGGAAGATAAGACCAGTGAGTCAAGACGAACTCGTAATGAGACTATTGTCAGAGACTAAGTATAGGGTTAATTTAACTCAGTGAAATGATGAACCAGAAACGTTAGATGCATGTGACTCAGAGGAATACTAAATTCTTTCTTTTCTTTGAATGGATTATAGTAGTTACCTTAAGTTTACTCCGACGCGGAATTATAACGGATCAAGTAATACGATCAGCAGTTAAAGAGAAAAATGTGAGAAAATCTTCCTGGAGCTAAAAGATGAAATTGATAATGATCAAGAGTTGGCATTGTTTAATGGAAAAAGGGAGACTTTGTGCTTCCAACGACGCTTCGCATAAAAGATTAGGATGTGTGCTTGCGCAGCACGACAAAGAACTTACGGATGCATTCGGACAACATGGTTCACCAGGTTCGGATGGCCTTAGTAGTGCCAATTTTTGTGGAACAACCAACTCCGACGGTAATGTTCCTTCTGAGACTGGTAGTCAGGTAGACTGACATTTGGTAATATTGAATATCAGGACGTATAGGTATCAGGACGTTGTGACAAGTTTCAGTTTAAAACTGTTAATTCCCTTCTATGGGATGTATATAATTGGTTCCTCTCCAGGGGTTAAATTTCCAACCCGATGACGATTATTTCGTTAATTATGACTGCTTACGGTTCTACCTACTAGGAGGTTCATAGAACTATTCTTCAGGTTTCGAAACTGGTCTCCTTAGTGTTACCAGTCGATGGATAGATTGACCAAAATTTCCCTAATTCTGGGAAGAACTTCAACGAATTTTGGCAAACCTTGTCTTTCTGATTATCAGAGAACATCATGGAAGAGAGTAGAAACTGGGGAAAACCCCGTGAATTGGGTAAGGTAGCCGCTACATGGGTTGGTGGACAGACCCCGGTTATCGCGATTGATTTTAGAAATACAATGATGAAGTGAGATTGGACGAAAACAGGAAATGTAAGTAAGAAACCAGCCGGACTGAGAAACTCCGAGATTGACTTAAGTGAAAAGGCTGTTATGCCAGGAATGGTAAGCTTGCGTGGCACGTGGTAATGATAAGAATAGTTGAAAAGATAAAAATAGAGGAAAGGTGACCAGAGACGGTGCCGAGAAGTCGATTAAGACTTATATGGAGTAAAGTTTTGGAAAGGTAGAAAGGTATCAAAGTAGAAGGCACTATGCCAGCAATTGCTAGAAAAGTAATGCTAAATTAGCCAACCCCTAAAATCATATATAATCTTAGTGTGGCCAGTTGAGGGCAAGTCACAAAGGATTATCAAGTGACTAGACCAGCAATGAAAGAACAAAGCAGGGTTGTTTCTAAGAAAGCACCGACTGCAAGGCCTTCTGATATAAAGGAAACATTAATGAGATCGTAGGAATCTTCTGCTGAACAGCCCATGTTTTGATTGGGAATTCACTAGACCTTTTTGGGATGGGGTCACCCGTACTAAAGTGACTCGTGTGTATATGGTTGTCCAAGATTACGAGTAAAATGGAAGTATAGTGACTTGAGATGTATGATGTTAGGGTATCGTGAATACCATGAATATATTATGACGGAGGAAGGTAAACAATGAAGGTATATGAAGAGAGTATAGAAATGGTCAGAAATTGAACAGTATGCTGTAGTAACTTTCTCTGAGGCAAGTACCTTTGCGAAGAACGATAAGCACTAGGAAATTCACGTTGAACTCGACAAATATCTTTCAGAACATCCTTGCTACCATTAACAAGTTCTGTAAAAGAGCAGATAGACCTACGTTGTCTTTTGGAAGGTCAAATAGGTTGACCACTATCTGAAAGAAGAAATTAGCAGTAAGCTACCGATCGATTATCAAATAAGAATGATTGAAAAGAGACCCTTATTAAGGATACATGATTTGATTGCCAATTATAGGATGCAGGAATTCCTTGGCAGTTGAATTAAGGATAAGATATCCATAAAGTAAGGCAAACCCTGGGGAATGTACAAGGGATGGCACTAACCCTAATAAAGACATTGTGAATTCAGATGATATGAGTTGGATTTGCTAAGGCAACAATGACCTGTACAGATTATTAAAAAGAGTTCTGGAAAGAACAGAGATAGAATTATTAGGGTATTGATCAAAGACGTTTTGATGTACCCTGTACCTAGAAAATACAAGAGGAATGATGAGGACGACCTAAGAAACCTTACAAGGAAAAGCTAATATTCTGAGTTTCCAACTAGAAGTTTGGAAGAGAATGTAAGACACAATAACAATATACCAGATGATGCATGTATGAAACCCTGAGGGAGTATGGATTGAACCTATAAAGGTTGAGATTATCCTAAGATAAGGAAAGAACTAAGAAAAGAAGTATCCTAAGTAGGATTGGGAATAAACGTGATAAAGTTCCCACGGGTAGTTGGAAGGAATGACTTATGGAAAAAGACTGATAGATATATTTTTCTCCTTCAGCAGAGCTTAAGGGAGAATGCTTTCACCCAACAGTGATGAGAATGAGGTAAAAAAAAAAATTTTGAATTGAAATGTATCCGGAGAACAAGGATTACCAGAAATTACTATTATTAGGAAAGGCCAATGAGGTGGCCGACAGTCTAAGTATAAAGGAATAATTACAAATGTTCATACCGAAGAAACAGAATAATATTTGGAAGGACCTTGAAGGTCATATCGGAATGGAGGAATTTACATTCCTTCTGATGATTGTGCAAGAATCGACGGTAATAGTAGTTTAAGTAAAGATTCGATTCCTGGTGGGTCTTAAGCATATTACATACCTTAGAAGGTCCCGTTTTGAGGCAAACCAGGACCATGATACAAAAAAAAAAAAATTTGACGAAGTAAACCATTAAGTTTCCAGTCTTTTATGGAAGATGCATGAGTGATAGTTTCATCAACCTGACTTAGCTGCGATGCTTGAAACTCTTTTGTAATTTTATCTACTTCATGTAATATCTACATCAAGTTCTGGAAGTGTTCCTTATGGATAAGGAATAGTGATTACTTTGTCTCCCTAAAGGATTGAAACCCGTACGGTTAGCTATTAAGGCACTACGTAAGCAACAAGTGATGGTGATTCTTCTAAGAAAGTAGATGACAACGTAAAGATAAAGAAAGTGCTGCTATTGATAAGCTAAATGGCATGTTGATGAATGACAAGCAAGTTTGTGTTAGTGTACTTCTGCGTAAACAAGATAGAGAATATGAGGTTGATGATTCATGATGCTAAATGTATTCCCGTGGAAAAAATTAATGAGACTTAGAGAGAAGGGCAGTTGAGCCCGAGACTTATTAGGCCACCTGAGGGTTTAAAGTGTTCGGAAGGTGGCATTCGAGCCAGTTTTACCCTCAAAGCTTATAGCATGGTAGTAACGTGTTTCTTGTGGCAAAGCTACACCAGTAAAATGCAGATGCTCAACAGATGATAAGAGTGCGAGCAGGTAGGTGTACGACCTGGTCTGACTTACGAAAGACAACCTGTGAAAAACCGCGGGTAGAAAAGAATAAGTGATGAGAAACAAGTTGACAGAAGTAGATTATATTGGATCTAGCTAAAGAAATCGGCCAGATTCATTTCGGAGGTTTTAAATTTGAAATAATGTGATGATTATAGAGTAAATGTAACGGGATACCAATAAGGAGGTGCCAAGTGCAAAAGATGCCTCAATAAAGAGATGAAGGTGGAAGTAAATAACAGAGGTAAATAAATATCAGATAATAAGAAGGATGTGATTGATAAAGAAAAGACTGGGAAAGCATCTATGGAATGTGAAGTAAGGAATGTTATGAATGGATTAATAAATGGGTTTCTGATGAATTATCGGGATGACAACCTGATAGTGTTAATATAATAGATATGAAAAGCTAGTAGCGTGACATGGAATGTCAGTAACAATGATGTCCAGCGAGAAACCTAAGATTTAACCTGAGAGGTTGAAAGATTTTTCCAAAAGTGTTGCTAAGATTGAACCAGAGTATAGGTCCATAGAATAATGGAGAAAACAGCAAGATATGTTGACACGTGAAATTGCGATCAAATGGTATTGGATATAATCATGATTATTTTCTTCTTTGATGAACCTCTATAGTTCAGAGGTAAATTCTGAGTATGATATTTTACAAAAAAAAAAAAATCTATAATCCTTTAGAATTCTTTTCTTTTCTTCTCTCTTATTCATCTTCTTCATGAATTGAGAAGAACAACCCTTTAAGGAGGGGAGGTACTGCTACGTGACTATCTGTCTATGTGATAGAAGTCTAAGTGGAATACCATAACTTGTTTAATTGCTTGTCAAGTACTAAAGGCTGGCCCCCTTCTGTACTAACTATGCAATATAACAAATGTTCAATTGATCATAGTGATCTCTCAATAAATCTTTCCACTTCTCTATATTGATCGAGATTACGAAGATTAAGGCGATCAGGAAATGCATAGTGCGAGTGAGGTTATCTCCGAATTCGCAATGCGATAGTGATACCGATGTCACTGTAGATACCAATAAGGGTGATATTATATGAATGAGTAAGAGCAGAACCAGGATAGTGTGATGTGCAAAAGTAGAAAAGTTGATAAAAAGGAAAAAGAGAGTACTGTAGCACTACGAAGATGTGCTGTAAACGGGTTGAAATGATTAAGGATCAACCGAGGACTGGAAAGCTAGATGACAAACAAGAACCCGATTGTTTCCTACCTGATTCCGGGACGGAATCCTTTTAAGGAGGGGAGACTGTAAGAACCCCAAATTTTGGATATAATTTGTAAGAACCCAGATTTTTGGTACTAATTAAAACTTTTTATTATGTATTGGAGTATGAATGTATCAATGGGTTAATAGATGGATATTGAATGGATTCGGATTCAATTATGATATGCCATGAAGAATGGTATTGGTTGACAACTTATATAAGAATTATCTATCTCCTAGGAAATTAAGAGGTGGCAATTCCAATGAAGAAGATTATTCTTATGTCATCCAAATCGATATCTGTTATTAGTCCGGTGGTTCCGTAAAAGGGTTAAGGAATGTTCAAAAGAGAACCGGGACATTTGTATAAACCGAGAGAGTAAGTAAAGAAAAATGGATGAATAGTGTTTTTGGTGGGAATGAGAATATTATGAGACGACGCTATATAGAAGTACTCGGAATGGATTTTTGAATTCGTATTAGTGATTCGAGGGGAAAATAAGTGTATGTAAAAGCTGTCGGATTCTGAAAAACAGCATTTTTATTTTCTCCGAGAATTCCCTGGACACTGATAGACTTAAGGATTTAATGAGAGGATTTAAGGAATTTAAATTCGAGAGTTACCAAGAAAGATGGAGAATGGTATTATAAATGTTAAGAAGGTTGTCAGTAAAACCCTAACTAGAAACGAATGAGTTATTCCTCCGAACGATCAATGAATTGAGTAATAAACGGACAAGGAAACAAGCAAGGAATCAAGATACATGCATGTGCTAGTGGATAACATCAAGTAACCAAGCTAGTTACAAGTTAACTAGCATCATTAGAAAACCAACCAAGCACTTAGCTTACAACACACACCTTGCCACAAGAATGCAACACTTGTCCACTTGATTAGCTCATCCATGACCAAAGCACTTTATTAAAGTGGCTTTATGCAAGATATTATCAACAATAATTCATTTAGACTAGATGAGATCAAAGACAAGCCAAGCAAACTCCATTCTCTCCATTTCTTCAAAACTGCCCAGCAAGAATAGCCATGAAAGAAAAATTCATATCTCAAAATCTAGAGCTTCTAAAATCACCAAATTTTGGCCATAGCCTCTCCACACCATGTGTAAGGTTCGTTCAAAATTTCATGGCCAACAAAGTAGTATAGCCTAGTCAAATCCATGCTCAAAGTTAGGGCAACAAATCTGACCAGTTTCTGTCCAGTGGGAAAAACGGGTTCAAAACCATAGCTACGAAGCTTCAAATTAGATGATATAGGACTCAAAACAAAGCTTATGAAGAGGCCAAGATGTGGTAAAAATTTGAGAGCCAAGCTCTTATTTGTCGATTTTCTATGATTTTTACAAAAGTGATGATGAATAGTAACCCTTAGAAACTAACTTTGATTTCTTGTTTTGTTTGGATGATCTAAGCTTTGTTGAGGCTATACAAGGACTATAACAAACTTAGTAAGGCTAGGACACTCTCCAAGGAAGGTATAATCCTTAAGAACCCTAGATGTTATTTTAAGATTATGTATGTTTTTGGTGGATTTTAGCATAGTTATGACATTAGTGTTATCATGAGCATGATCTTGTAGTTGGTTTGACCATATGATGATTATGATGGTGAAGAGTAATATTCCTGGACTTGTTGAGATGTATAACATGTGTATAAGATGTATGGATGCCCGGTGTGGCTTGGTTGTGTTGAAAACAATTTTGAAACGTTCGATTTATAGCCGTCGTAATGCCCGATTTTCATTAGACCTTAGTAATTCGTGCATAACAGTTAGGTTAAATTTCTGACCTTAATGGATACATGACCTAACCTTGTAGATCTCGAGTCATAGATCGCTTTGGCGAAAGAATCGAAGCATTCCGACTTACGGTTTAGGAGTTATGGCCGACTTAGTAAAAGTTGTTCGAAACCGTAACTACAAGTTCGTTATTAAAATTGAACCTCGGTAAAATATGAAAGTTTGTGACGAATCATGGTAATTAAATATTAGAGGTCATGAGGAAGATTTGAAAGAAAACCACATGTCATTTGGATCGTTTTTCGATTTTATAAAAATGTTCAAGTCGAGGTTAAATATAAACGAACCCCTAAAATGGATACTTGGTTATAACTTTGGTAAAACACTTAGAAAATGGGCGATAAAACTCGAGGTATAATCTTGGTTCGTAAACGACCGACCTTAGGACTTACCCGGCTTAAGTATATGTCAAGTGTAAGTACAATGACATGTCTTAATAACGAACAAAAGTCGGATCGTATCGGTAATAAAAAGAGTTATACAAAAGGGTGCATAACGAGATAACTTGAAAGCGTGTTTCGACTTAAGTAAAGTTATACGTAACCTTCTAAAGAAGTGTTAGGTGATTAATCTCGAATATTCTGATTGTTTATAGATCACCGAGCTGAACCGGGACACGCTACCTCTACCCACACCCGACTACCAGGCAAGTGTTCAAACCTTTGAACCTGTTGTTGTGATAATATATGTATATGATTTCTGTTTTACATATGCCATCGCATGCATGCCTGTTTCCAATTATATTGTGACTCTGGTTTTTTTGTGATACTTGTTCCCTGAATTGATATTGGCTTATAGACTAGATACGATTTATCAGTAATAAGCCGGATTGTTTTGGTAAGACCCTTAGCGAAGGGCATATGATATTCATTCTAAATATAGACCGGGAGTCGGTATTTTGAGTTATAGATAGTCGTGGAAACCCGGAGGGATTCCAACGACAGATTATTATTTATCTGAGGAAGGTTATTGTTAAACGTTATTATATTCCATAAAGTATCAATTACTTGGAAATATTTCGAGGAATGTTATTCGAGTATTATCTTAGTCGAGAGATAATAAATGAATGTTAATTTTGAATATTCATTTAGAGTTGATATTTAATGAATATTATTTTGATATTCTTTAAAATGTTATTTATTAAATGAATATTACTTTCGAATATTCATTTAAGGTTTTATGTACTTAATGAATATTATTTTAAAATATTCATTGGAAGTTCTATTTACTTAAGGAATATTATTTCGATTATTTCTTTAAAGCTTTGATTACTAAATGAATATTATTTGGATATTCATTTAGAAGATTATTTATTAAATGAATGCTATTTGGATTTTCATTTAAAAGAGTAAATATTAAATGAACATTATTTTCAAATATTCATTTAAGGTTCGACTTATTTATTGAATACTATTTTAAATATTTATTTGGAGTTTAATTATTTAATGAATATTATTTCGAATATTCATTTAAGGAGGGATTTATTTATTAAATAATTCCATATATTCATTTGAGGATTACTTACGAGCAATATTATGAGTTAATAATATTCCATAATTATTATTGAGTAAATAAATATTCTTGGAATATTTATTTAATCCTTTTAAAATTCTTTTTAAAATAATTTATATTATTCGGAGATTACCTTCCACCTCCAGATATTATGTAAAATATTTCGGAGTCTTTTTACGACTATTTTATCAAGGAAAGGTTCCCAACTCTTTCTTTTTCATTTAAATCTATCTTAAAAGGATTTAAATGCTCGCTCAAACTTCCATATTATAGGGGAACCTACTTGAGCAATGTTATTTATCTTGTTGACTTCCCGGTCATAATTTATCCTCTTCACTCGCAACTTGGTTGCTATGGACTCATTAAGTCTGTGTTTACCTTCTCATCTTTCGAGGGGTAAGATTGTTGGAACAAGTTGATGTTCGTTACCAAGCAATAGCTTGGAAGTTATTGGTGAATTTTCCTTTCCAACTAGATACGACTACTTTGTAGAGTCTTATCAACAAGTATTATACTTGGGGAAAGGGGGACGAACGTTACATTCAGAATCATGAATTCTATTGGAACTAGGAGTCGTGTAAGAGGCCGAGTAGCGCCGGTCCATCCCCTGTGGCCCAACCGTTGGCCTGGGAGAGCTAGTAAGGCGGTAGACAAGTAAAGCCGTCAGTTCTTCCTTCTACCGGTAGTAAATCTAATTTGAGCTGTACGATCTTGACTGATCATCAAGATTGGAACAGCGGGCGCGGTGAATACTCCATCATTGGTTCATCATCCAAACTTATTTATTTCCTGCAACATGATTACTGTTGGCAGAGCTGGAAAAGTGTTCGTAACTGGAATTGCAATATTTTCCTTGCAAGTTCCTCTTTATAATATCTTGCTTATTTTCGACATAGCAGATATTCCCTCATATATTTACATTTTGAGTTACCTTGTAACTTCATCGTTCATATTATACTGGCATCATATCCGTAAATGCATGGCATATGGTTTGAAAGATACTTTTGAACTGTTATATATTATCGTTCAGTTAAATATTATTGTTGGTGGGCTATTGCTCACCCTTGCTTTATTATTATATCACAACAACAGCTAGACCAGATGACTCGCACAAGGCGCACTCGATGCTGGCGAGGACGATGAGACTACCAGAGCCGAAGAGAAAGCTATTGGTAGGATAGATTTATTCTTTCAGTACCAAGTATATGGTCTAGTATGACTCATGTAAATGGATGGCAAAGAGCATGTATTTATATTAAAATTCTTTTGGGTTGTAAGAACTCATAATGTGTGTAATAAAATTTGGTTGTTACTCTAATTTCATCTCTGGGACTATAACGGGTGTGTTTTATTTTATTGTTTTGGGTCACAAGGTTGTAATTTAATATTTATGTTGAACTGTGGATGGGAATTGAGACGGTAACGACCAGATCCCTGACCCCGGATCTAGGGGTGTTACACAAACACAAAGGTATTACTTCTCCTTTGGTACCCAAACAAGTTTGGGTCCATGTGGCTTAGCAACAGTTTTATAATAAACATCATGCTTATCAATTTTCTTGATGTTAGTCTTCTTGTCACTGTTAGAAGTCTTAGAATCATGGTTCTTAGACTTAGGTGACAGAGGTACCTTCCTAACTTTAGGAGGACTTGAAGACTTTGTTCTTGTGTAGTGTGTGTGAACATTGTGACTGATGCAACCTTCCATGAATTGTCTTCTCAAATTAAAACAACTAGTCATTACATTCATGTTACATGGCATACAATCAAGTTTATCACAGAAAGGAGAGTCTCTATGTCTTAAAGGCACAGAGCAATCATAGAATGGTTTAGCAACACTACCAGATGGTTTCTTGCATGCATGAGTTAAATGATCAGTGCTAAAACAGTTTTGACAAACTTTCCTAGGGGCATTTGGCACATAAGCATAGTTGTTGTCCTTGTTAATCCCCAATTTGCCATTCCTGTTTTGTTTCTTTTTAGCCACTTTCTTCTCAAACTCATTATTCCCATCTGAAACAAACTTCACAAATTTCTCAGGTCTAGGTCTACCTCCTACTGGCTCCTTGGCTTTGGTTTTGACATTCTCACTCTGAGAGGATGCTTGTTGTTCATTTGATTGTGCCTTATCTTCATCATCCAACATTTGCTTAATGAGTAAGGCATCCTCATCAATCTCAAGTATTGGTATTTTAAATATTGGGGCCTCAGTCTTTTTCAAAACCTGAGGCACTTCCTTTTGAAAAACAATGTCATCTTCACTGACTGCATAGCCTTTCCTCTGTTTAAGAGTGTCATAATCAAGTCCAATGGCAGCCTTAGGTCTAGCTAGATTTTTCTCATGGTAGGACTGCAATAGACTAGAGGAGTTCTTAAATGTTTTCAATTTAAATTCATTTTCAGCTAGTTCATCCCTAAGAGCTTTCTCAACTTGACTAGCACATAGAACCTTATTCTTTAGATATTCAATTTCTTGTTTAAGGTTTTCTACTTGCATAGCAGTTAGTTCTAGTTCCTCATTTCTTTTGTTCAACAGTTCATTCTTAGTAGACAGTTTAACAATTTCTTCATTAGCAGCAGTCATACAAGTATGAATATTAAACATCTCAACAGATAGTTGTTCAACTATAGATTTGTATTCAGAATCAGACATGTCTATGGTAGTGAGGGATGGTACCTGAGAGTCTGATGCAGATGGTTCTTCCTTGGAGTTGGCCATCAAGGCATAGTTGCAGAATTCTTGTTCTTCTCCATCACTATCAGAATCATCCCAACACTTCCCTTCAGCTATGTAGGCCTTACCTGGTGTATGCTTCTTTAGCAGAGCCTCATACTTAGCTTCAAGCTCAAGAAACTCCTTATCCTTCTTTTTAGGCTTCTTGCATTCATTGGCAAAATGCCCTAGGTCATTGCATCTATAACATCTCACAGATGACCTATCCACATAGCTGGTTTTGAATCTATTTTTGTTTGCTTTCACAGGTGCCTTGCTCTTGTTGAATGAATGATTTTGAGATCTAGGCTTGAAGGGCTGATTCCTCTTAAATCTGATGTTTGGGAATTGTCTAGCCATAAAAGCATAAGAAGTGTTTTCCATGGCATCCAACTCTTCAAGAGTGTAGAACACATCTTCTTCCTTTTCATCAACAGGTTCAGTCACTTCTTCTTCAGTTTCTTCATCATCTACTATCTCTTCTATTCTCAGCTGACTTGTAGATGCTTCCAGGTCTTGAACAGATTTGTTGACAATCAAGGCACAGGATGTGTTTATCATTTTGCCTTGGTTGGCTTGGATAGCCCTCTTCTGAAGCAGCTCAAGCTCATGAGTCTTTAAAACCCCACAGAGCACATCATATGTGACTTTGTTCAAATCTCTTTCTCTTAGAGATATGACCCTTTGTTCTAGATGGTTTGGTGCAGATAGTAGAAACTTCATGTTTAATTCCTTAGTGCTGTAAACCTTCCCATTCATTTGAAGCTCAATCACCAGCTTGTGAAATCTCTCAAACATATCAGTAATACTTTCTTTGGACTATGCCATGAAAGCCTCATACTGTGTGACCAGTATCTGTTTCCTATTCTCTCTTACCTCCTATGTCCCTTCACATAACACCTTGATGTGGTTCAACATGTCCTTGGCTGATGTGCATGATGCTATGTTGGCAAACATCGACATATCCATGGAGTCTATGATCAGCAACATGAGATGACTGTCTAGGGCAACCTTTTTCTTCTCTGAGTCCGTCCATTTGGATGGCTCTTTTGGAACATATGATTTAGGAATGACTATTGTGCCCACTGTAGATTCAACAATTTCTTGTTGTAGTACAAATGGACCATTCTTGAGGATGTCAGGGTAGAGAGGATTGGCAGCTTTGATGAACAACAACATTTTTATTTTCCAGAGGTTGTAATTCTCTTTATCAAACTTAGGGACCTTTACCGTACCTGTAGTCTTTGGTGTATTCGAACTCATGATCGTTTTCTGTTTAGATTAAACAGCCTGCTCTGATACCATTTGTTGAGTATTGAATACAGTAAAAGAATACAGAGGGGAGGTGAATGGATTCTTGAACTTTTCTTCGTTCTTGAATCTTTGCAGCAAGATATGTGTTGAGTGTGTGAGATATGTAAGTGCGGATAACAAAGACAAACACAACACAATATCACTTTAATCTAATATTTTATTAGATAAAGATTTTGCTACAATCTGTGAATACAAATGATAGTATTCTCAGCTTCGTTTTTCTCAGAGAGATATTTCTTGTGATGTTTTTCAAAAACTTATCTACTAAGGAAGTGAGGCTGTATCCTTATAGACATGGATACACCTACTTACTACAAATAAGGTAGGTAAACAAAATACTTTCCAGTCTGTCTATCTCATTTGAGTAAGAGTCCAAACGGCTACAGATTTGACTTTGCAAAGCCTGTTCAGATCCACTTCTTTAGCTCCATGTCCCTTGACTTATCTCTCCAAGCTTCTTTGTATGCTTTCCAACGTGCTTTATAGTACATAGTCAAATAAAGCGTCTTTGCTTGTTGCAGGTTTCTGACTTGTACAATTCTTCAGTATTTTGTCTTCAAGAATGTATTCGAGAAGTGGCTAAGTGAGTGATTCGAGAACTAGAATTGACTTAATCGATAACTCTGAGTTCTCGAATAGTGTTATATTGACATATCGAATCACTTCTCGAATATCTCTTTTCTCTGGGAGTCCTTGAGATATCGAATAGAGCATTTTGACATATCGAATCCCTGAGATGTCGAATAGCATCTTGAGTCTTTGAGATATCGAATGTAGCTTTGACTTGTTGACCCTTTTGAGAACTCGAATATCACCTTTGACCTGTTGACTCCTTGAGTTCTCGAACAGAGTAATAGACATATCGAATCTCTGAGATATTGAATGAGATATCGAACAGTGTATTCAGAGATATCAAATAGTGTCTTCTGAGATATCGAACCCCTGAATTCTCGAATGCTAGACTTCTCGAATAGACAAATGTACTTCTCGAATTGGTACTTAGGCAAATTCTTCATTTCTTCAAATCCCAACTGTGATTATTTGGCAGTCTTTATCTCATTTCTTGAGGCATGAACCTTTGAACTTCTTTCAAGCATTATGCTTGACTTAATAGGTACAGTTACACAGCTAAAATTTGATGCCAATTACAAGTACAAAACCAGTAGAAACTCTACAACGAGAGGTTCCCTCAGTTAAGAGGTCATGTAAGTAATGCATAGCATTACAAACAAATTAGGCTTGTTATTAGATGTATTCAGGCATGCCTCTGTGACTAACAATACCATATCCTTCCTTTCCCAACTTCAGCCCTGAAATCAACTTTAGTTCTTCTACCTTTTTCAGCATACAACTCAGTATCTCCCCTACTATATCAAATAACAGAGGTGATAAGGGATCACCCTGCCTTAGACCTCTTTCAAATTTGAACTCTCTTGTTGGGGATCCATTTATTAGAACTGACGCTTTCATTGTATTAAGAATACATTTGATCCAATTGCACCACTGAGCCCCAAAACCCATTTCTGATAGCACTTCTAGGAGGAAATTCCAATCAACTGAGTCAAAAGCTTTTTCAAAGTCCAATTTAAGAATAACACCTTCTATCTCTCCAGATCTGATAGAGTGAACAACCTCATTAGCTAT
The DNA here is from genome assembly GCA_036435485.1 of Saposhnikovia divaricata. NCBI lineage: Eukaryota > Viridiplantae > Streptophyta > Magnoliopsida > Apiales > Apiaceae > Saposhnikovia > Saposhnikovia divaricata. Next base: position 40,434,020 of record CM071601.1, on the reverse strand, counting down.
CAAAATTCCTTCAGAAATTTGCCTACCCTTGATAAACCCTATTTGTTGCTTACTAATAAGCTTATCTAAAACTGTGGAAAGCCTTGAAGCAAGCAGCTTAGACAACACCTTTAAGGAGCAGTTAATAAGCTGATTGGTCTATAATCTGATAAGCCATTAGGATCTTTTACTTTGGGAACTAAAGCAATAAAAGAAGAATTCATGCCTGCAGGAAGCTCACCTTTGTTCAAGAAGTTACGAATGAATTCAACCATTTGCTTTTGGAGATGTTTCCATAAAAACTTTAACACCCCTGCATTCATTCCATCTGGGCCTGGTGCTTTATCTGAACTACACTGTGAGATGGCCAAATCTACTTCCTCTGAAGTAATGTCCCTTTCCAAAGATTCTGCTTCTATGATTCCAAGTTTATTCTGAATAATGCCTTTCACACTAAAAATGCTTGAGTATTCGCTCCTCTGAAAAAATTGCTTGAAAATGAGATTTTACAGCTTCTTTAATATCTTCAGGATCCTTAATAATCTTCCCTTTCCAAGCAAGCTCTCTAATTCTATTCCTAGCTCTCCTCCTTTGAATTACTTGATGAAAGAATTTAGAATTTCTATCCCCTTCATTTAGCCATGTGATCCTAGATTGCTGTCTAAGCATGCTGTTTTTAGTTAACATCAACTCATTTAATTCCATTTTCAGGATGAGTATCTCCTTCTGAGACGCATTACATTTTTCAGCTAATGCTAGCTTATTTCCCACCTCTTATTTTCCACCTTTGCAATTCTGACAAAGATATTCCCATTTTCTAATTTATTCCAGCTCTTGATTGTTTGTTTGATTATCCTTAAGGACTTTTGTACATTACTTCCTAGCTTAGAATCATCTTCATTGAGAATATTTACCAATTCTGTCTTCAAACTCTTATTACGAAGCCATGCATTGAATACTCTAAAAGGCTTAGGTCCCCAATTCTTTTCCACCACTGATAAAATCAACCCTCTATGATCCGAATTTCTTCTGGGAAGAACTTTGAGAGACCAATCTCCTTTGATACACCATTCTGCATTAACCAGAGCTTTATCCAGTTTACTTCTTTTTCCATTTGGACCAACCCAGGTGAACTTTACACTTTCCATATGAACATCAATTAAATTTGAGGATTGATCCAGTCATTAAATTCCTCCATCTCCCTCTTTTTTCTTTGCAATTCATTCTTTCTGACTGAAATCTTACACTATTAAAGTCGCCTATAAAAAGGACTGGAAAACATCTAAGACTTGCAGAAATTTTCCTAAAAGCCTCCCACAATTCCCCCTTGCTTCTGCCAGATTGAGGGGCATAGACATTGAAGATGTTATATACCTCACCATTTTCCTTGACTTTAAATGTAGATCCCACCCAATTTGAATTTAGCTCTGCATTAATTAGTTCAAATAGATCCTCCTTCCAGAAAGTTACCAATCCTCCAGAGTGCCCTGTAGGTGCTTGAAAGAGCCATTTTATATTCTCCCCTAACCACACATCCTTCACAAGAGATAACTATAGTGAGGAGGCAATAACCTCCTGCAAACATACCACATTAGGTTTCCACTTAAAGATAAAGTCTCTAAGGTTCCTTCTATTGACTGTCCTTCCTAGACCTCTAATGTTCCAACTCAAGATGCACACACTATCCATAAGATTGATGATCTTAACTTAGTCTTATGAAAGATCAAACCAAACTCTGGTCTAATTGACTTTTAAGAACTTCCAATGCCTCTTTATCATCCACCTTTAAAGAAAGACCCAAACTGATTGCAGTATCCAGAACCTTCCTAGCTTCTATGTTAACCTCATCACCGAAAAGACTCAAATGCTTCTCCTGAGTCAAGTTCTTCCTTTTGAAATTTGAAGTACCCTTGCTTGTCTTAGACCAGAATTTGCACGTGCCTATATCAAAAGGTTTTTTTTTGAAATTTCCTCTTCTTTGGTCTCCCTGGCCCTTTGATTTTGACTTTCTTTAATAATGAACAAATGGTAGGTTGAGTATCCCTTTGATCCTCCAAGGAATCTGAATTAACAGGCACCCCACCACTATCCAACAATTCCTTGAATTCCCAGACTAAGTTAGGTTTCTTGTTACCACTAGGGTCCCATGAATGAATCAAAGTTTTCTTATCCCTTGCCTTAACCTGCTCATCACTGAACACATGACCATATGTATCTGAAACATGTGAGATGTCTGTATAATTTTCCTCCACACTCAAATCCACACTGATCTATTCTTTGAAACTTTCTTTATTTGGTGCAAAATCCTTAGCTTCTGAACCACCTTGATCACTTTTCGAACCCGATCTCTCTCTTGTATCAACTATAAAATTTAAAATATGTTAAAAAAATAATTCTTTCTATACACATAAATGAAAAATTTATGTAAAGTAAAGAAAATTTACATCTTAAATATAGTAGAACCTCGATAAACAAATATTCGATAAATGAATAACCTCATCAGATGAATAAATTTTTCCAGTATCGATATAATAGAGACAGTGTATTTTTTACCTCGATAAATGAATAATCTCTATTAATGAATAAAAAATTTCGGTCCCGCGCGTATTCATTTATCGAGGTTTAACTGTATATCAATAAATTTTGAGATTGAGAAATAGAAGTTCTAATTACTAAATTAGTAATTATTTTTAGTGAAATATTTGAATAAAAATAAATAAAATTATATGTTTACACCTAAAATATTACATAAAATAATTTGAAATTATAATATTATATTATTTATGTATCGTGTTTCGATAGTGGATCGGATTTTGGATTTCGGATAGGATATGGGTTCGGTACAACTTAAATCCAAATGTAAATCGAAACTATTACGGATAAAATTTCCAAAATAACAAAACTTAAAATATGGATAAAAAACTTATGAAATTGGTTGAAAGATTCTAAAAAATAAGAGAAATCAAATGAAAAGTAAAATTAAGAAAATCGTTTAATGGATCTTGCACAGTAGTGATCATTTCTCATATCGCTGAAACATGCAACATTTTTTTGAGAGACAATCTAATGATTTATAACGGTCGTTAGAAATAAGTGTCTATGAATTTTTACTAGGGATAGTTTCAAAACTACCCATGTTAACTATTGGAATTTTAAATATATACTACCAACCTTTCTAAAATTCTAAAAATACCGACCTTGTTTTCAATATTCCAAAAATACTACCTTCCTCAGTTGCAACTTTTGCAACCTCATTTGCAACTTCTATGCTACAAATTTCTTATTGCAAGTTCCGGGTTTCAGATGTCATTTTTGACCACTTTATATATATATATATATATATTCCAAAAAAGTGGTCAAAAATGACATCTGAAAACTGGAACTTGCAATCAGAAATTCGTAGCATCTCAGTTGCAAATGAGGTTGCAAGGCCCCGCCAGGGGCACTCATAATTGGTGGATTTCTGATTTGCAACTTTCAGTTTTCAGTTGCAACCGAGGTTGCAAAAGTTGCAACTGAGGTTGCAAACCTCAGTTGCAACTGAGGTTTGCAACCGAGGTTGCAAAGGTTGGAAAAGTTGCAACTGAGGTTGCAACTGAGGTTGCAAAAGTTGCAACTGAGGTTGCAAACCGAGGTTGGAAAAGTTGCAACTGAGGTTGCAACTGAAGTTGCAAAAGTTGCAACCGTTGCAACTGAGGTTGCAAAAGTTGCAACTGAGATTGCAAACCTCAGTTGCAACTGAGGTTGCAAAAGTTGCAACTGAAAACTGAAACTTGCAAATCAGAAATCCACCAATTATGAGTGCCCCTGGCGGGGCCTTTCAACCCAAATCCACCAATTATGAGTGCCCCTAGCGGGGCCTGCAACCTCATTTGCAACTGAGATGCTACGAATTTCTGATCACCAGTTTTTTGGAATCTATATATATATATATATATATATATATATATATATATATATATATATATATATATATATATATATATATATATATATATATATTCCAAAAAAGTGGTCGAAAATGACATCTGAAACCCGGGACTTGCAATCAGAAATTTGTAGCATCGAAGTTGCAAATGAGGTTGCAAAAGTTGCAACTGAGGAAGGTAGTATTTTTGGAATATTGAAAACATAAAATTATAATGAGGTAGTATTTTTGAAAAAAATGATTTTATAGAAGTGAAATGATAGTTGGATGGTAGTAAAATTGGAAAGAATTGTTAAAATCTTATGTATTTCTGTAAATATCCCTTTTTACTATCTATTCGAAAAATTGATCGTGGCCCGTGCAAATATTTTGAATATTAATATAATAAAAATTATAAAAACCCATTGTACTGCACATTTAAATATACCAAATTTTCAAAATAACGAAACTTAAAATATGGATAAAAAAACTTATGAACTTGGTTGAAAGATTCTAAAAAATGAGAGAAATCAAATGAAAAATAAAATTAAGAAAATCGTTTAATGGATCTTGCACATTAGTGATCCTTTCTCATATTGCTAAAACATGCGACATTTTTTTGAGAGACAATCTAATGATTTATAACGGTCATTAGAAATAAGTGTTTATGAATTTTTAATATCTATTCGAAAAACTGATCGCGACCCATGCAAATATTTTGAATATTAATATAATAAAAACTATAAAATCCCATTGTACTGCATATTTAAATATACCGAATTTTCAAAATAACAAAAAATAAAAAACCTTATGAACTTGGTTGAAAGATTCTAAAAAACGAGAGAAATCAAATGAAAAATAAAAGTAAGAAAATCGTTTAATGGATCTTGCACATTAGTAATCCTTTCTCCTATCGCTGAAACATGCAACATTTTTTTGAGAGACAATCTAATGATTTATAACGGTCGTTAGAAATAAGTGTTTATGAATTTTTAATATCTATTCGAAAAATTGATCGCGACCCATGCAAATATTTTGAATATTAATATAATAAAAATTATAGAAACCCATTGTACTGCACATTTAAATATACCGAAGTTTCAAAATAACAAAACTTAAAATATGGATAAAAAAACTTATGAACTTGATTGATAGATTCTCAAAAATGAGAGAAATCAAATGAAAAATAAAATTAAGAAAAAACAATAAAGAGGGCCTTGAAATGTTTGAGCGGGGATGTGAATGTTTTGATAATTATTTGATAATATTGATATCAATGTAATTGGTATAAATTGAAGATAATTTTATTGTTAAATTTTAATGAAATTATCATTTTTTTTATAAATGATGATGTAAATAATACGTTTATATTAATTAATTAATAAATTTTATAATTTGGTGCGTAGCACGGATAGAACGCTAACCAATCAAAATATGACAACTCACTTTTTTTGATTTTTTTGGAAACTTTTTTGGGACCTCTAGAATTACTCCAAAAAATTGCTCAATTCCTATTTTATTTGCATTTATAGTATGAAGAATATGTATTAGATTTATTTTTCTATTAATAATTATGTTTTTATTATTCTCTACGCCTAATCCTCAAATCATGATTATAACCGAACTTTCTGTAAAAATAGTATAAAATTTCGTTAAATTACCTTGGAAAAAACAAAAGGAAATAGGAAAATTGATATGTATCTCAGGTAAATTTCATCATATATCAAATGAATGTGTTTTGATATGGGTTAAATGGCGTTTTGGTCACTCAACTGACTGGAAACTTGCATTTGGGTCATCAAACTCAAAAAGTTTTCAGTCACATCATTGTACTCTTAAAAATTTTCATTCAGGTCACTGGCCATTACAATCCGTTAAAAATTAGACGGAAAACTAACTAAGTTTGGTGAGTTTGCTTGAATAAATCCACCGTGGCATGTACAGTCAGCTGAAGCGGCGTTTTTCGTCACTCAACTAATGTGCAGTCAGCTGAGTTTCTAGTAAGTTCGGTGATCAAAATGCTACTTCAGCTGACTGTACATGCCACAATGGATTTATTCAAGCTAACTCACAAAACTTAGTCAACTTTCCGTCAAATTTTTAACGGAGTGTAACGGCTAGTGACCTGAATGAAAATTTTTAAGAGTACAATGATGTGATTGAAAACTTTTTAAGTTTGATGACCCGATTGCAAGTTTCCTGTCAGTTGAGTGACCAAAATGCCAATTAACCCGTTTTGATATTAATCTTTTTTTTATATACACAATTTTTTAAAATCTTTTAACAAGTGTCCATACAATCACACATAATTTGAGGATAGTTACTTGAGATGCATATCGGGTTCGTTACTCTCAAAACAAAAGAATTTATTTTTTGATACAATATATATTTTTTGTAACTATTTCAAAATTTTATAATTGTTCTTTCGGTGCGTAGCACGGGTAAAATGCTAGTTTCTATTAATAAGCTTACCATAAATTTAAAAAATTATATTAATGATATTTAGATTTGTATACAACCTTCCCTTAATTAACAATGAGTCAAATAATAAATGTGGATCCTATGAATATGGATATCAAACCAAAAATTGGATAATCCAATGGGTCAAAATCAATACAAAATTATATACAAACCTAAATATGGATACCAAACCTCAGACACGGATATCCACTAATTTATAATATATAGATTTAGAGAAAAAAAAAATTCATTTTCTATTCTATTTTTTTTATTGATTCAAGAATATAGTGGACGCATTCACCAGAAAATTGGACAAACCCCCTCAACTCAATAAGCCTTGGCACTGCTCGACTCATTTTCTTCTCACTATATATACATTTCAAACAGAATACCCTTGAACTTCATATCAAGACAACCCCTTTACATAGTAAACAGAGTAGCAGAGACGACATAGCCACCGCTTGCAGCTCAGCCTTGAAATGATGAACTGGAAATTGTGGTTGGGTATACCTGCAAAAATGTGATTCACATTGCTAAACAACAAAGAAAATGCATTGAATACCAGATAATAAAGATAATTTAGGCCATATCCCACAGTTCAATTATTACTGAGAAAAGAGATTCACGAAACTTGTCTATGCAGCTTAAAACTTTGTTGTTTTTACCCCATATAGCTCTCCGTTTCACCCATAATCGAAACTGGAGGTATTTTTGTGAATGCAGATACAAGTATGCATGCAACTCATGTATTGTAAATTGTTTTACCTTAAGGACAACTCCCTAGGAGTAAGCCCATTTTTCTCGTGACAGAAATAAGAAAAAATAATCATTTTCTGATTTTGACCATGTAAAAAAGCACATGCAACTCAATTATAATTTTTTCACTGTCCCTTAAACTTTTTATTTCTGAATTTTTAATGACCATGCATAATATGGAGCTAATTCTAAATTTTTTTATAATTCCCCCAAAAAATTAATAAAATAGACAAATACACGATCCAAAATAGAAATAAGAAAAATGCTAGGGAACCAAACAAAAGTTCCAAAAAATTGTCCAAAATGACACATGTTTTTCTATCATTGGCTGATTAAATAACTAATGTAATGGACCCCGTGTGCATTCATATGAATCCCCCAATTAAAACTTCTCATTTTGCCAAGTCACACACGTCACGTCATTTTGGAAACATTTTTGGAGAATTTTTTTGGTTCTCTAGCATTACTCTAGAAATAAACTGTTATAGGGAGAATATTGTATAACAATATTTTGGAGGTTTGCTGGAATCACGGAGCAAAATACGGATATTCTGCTAAGAACACGAAGAACACGGAAGGAGATTGGTGATTATTGTGGCTGATCTTGTTTGTTGGTTCATTGAATGTCAGAGAAAAACTGCTTATTCTCTCTTGCTGCCAACTGTCAATCATCCATAACAAGGTGCCTACGTACCCTATTTATAGGGATCAAGCCATACGTAGTTCTTAGAGAAGAAGTTACCCAAACGGGCTAGGGCTTTTGTAGATCCATCCTGGCCCAAGTTCACACACTTTTGGCCCGATGTTAATAGTCCATTAACTCTGCTCATGACCCATGGCCCAATAAAGGTTACCTATGGCTAACATGATGCTAGAATCACGAGGCCTCATTTGCGAGGCTAATGGAGAGCTTACGAGGACCTCGCATGCGACCCTGTGGGTGTAGGCATGCGACCTCGTGGGTACAGGCATGCGACCTCCTATGGGTGCAGGCATGCGACCTCGTCGGTACAGGCATGCGACCTCCTATGGGTGCAGGCATGCGACCTCCTGGGTGCAGGCATGCGACCTCCTAGGTACAGGCATGCGACCTCCTATGGGTGCAGGCATGCGACCTCGTCGGTACAGGCATGCGATCTCGTCGGTACAGGCATGCGACCTCGTCGGTACAGGCATGCGAGGTGGTCCCGCACTATATGGAGATAATCGTACTCACGCGACCTCGCTGGGCCTGATCATGAGCCTTCATAAAAATATTCTAGGTCTCGCTGGACCTCTAGGCCTCGCTGGACCTCTAGGTCTCGCTGGACCTTGCAGAGATAGTATTCTAGGCCTCGCTGGACCTCTAGCCTCCATAAGAGTATTCTAGGCCTCGCTGGACCTCGCAGAGAGATGTGATAGATGCTATCCTATACTAGGGAATGCTAGCGAACTCGACCCATAGCTTGGGGTCGCAAACTTCCATATTGTGCTTTATAGTATATTGGACTAACTCCTGGTGGTGGGTTTTAGAGACCCAATCTTCATCTCTAGACCCATTATGAGTTGTGGACCGCTATTCTAGCCCATTAGGCCTGCTTAGGGCTTATGCCAAGATTTGGGAATAACAACTGCCCCCGAGTCCATATTGTCATTGGAGATGCGATGTGGATTCAAAAACTGCTTTGTCAAAACTTCGATGCGAGGCCTATGCTCGCTATAGATTAATGTAGATGAAAGCATAACTATCTCAAGTGCCTTGGGATCGTATCACCACCCCTATGAAATTGAATGGTTTCAGACAACTATCGTGTCTCGAGATCTGCTCCCAGTCGCTAAGATGATGACACGTGTTGTGTGTCTTTCAATTAATGCGAAGCCATATATAAGTGAGTAATGGCGACCTCGAAGGGTCCTTCCAAGCGCAATGTGGTCCTGCAGGGACCTTGAGAGGCAACCTCATAGGGCCTTGCAGTCATAAATTGTTATAATTATATCTTCTGTCCAGCTGATATGTGAGCTTGGACTCTCACCTATATCTTCAGGTCTTCTTAAAGCATGATGAGATGGCTCTCCTCTGTTCCTTATTATTATGATGAGAGGCCTCCTCATAAGTTGTGAGGCCTCCTTGCAGTCTCATATGTTGCGAGGCCTCCTTGCAGCCTCTATGTTGCGAGGCCTACTTGCAGACTCATATGTTGCGAGGCCTCCTTGCAGCCGCATATGTTGCGAAGCCTCCTTGCAGCCTGCGAGGCCTCCTTGCAGGCTCATACGTTGCGAGGCCTCCTCCTCACAGCAGTACATGGTACACCAGTTCTTCGGTGCAGGCAGTTGTAGCGGAGAACTATTTTTTCTGATCTTCAAAATTATTTTGGACTCCTCACTTCGCAGCTTTCAAAATTTTTTTATTTTAACACGAGCCCATGTCTCCTCGTAGTGGCCCCCTCGTTACATTTTTTTTTCTCGCGTCGTGCTGCAAAGTACTCTTTATTCGCCTTGTAATTTCTTTAGAACCTTGTGGAGCCGTGGTCCTCGTATTTGTACTTTCACCTCGCTGACTTTTCTTTCTTTTCTTTTTTAATATTTTCTTTTTTCACTTTGGCTGAGATCTCCTCGCCTTTCGCTGCTTCCTTCTATTTTTAATAACTCTTGCTGATATAATAAGGACTCCTCGTGGCCTCATATGTGGAGAGGCCTCCTCCCTGATAAAATAAGAGGACTCCTCGTGGCCTCATATGTGGAGAGGCCTCCTCCTGCTGATATAATGAGAGGACTCCTCTATACATGTATATGCGAGGACACCTTGTTTTTTTAATAAGCCACATGTGCTCCTGTTAATCCACACGCGGACCCCTGTTAATCTTTTTTATTTTAGTTGATCATGCTTCCCCGCTTTTTAACTTCCTTTTGATCCTTGATTCCGTGGCCTCGTATTCCACTTTCTTTTATAGCCTTGTAGACAGACTGCATCCATCATGTTGCTGGGCTCTAGCCCCGGCTCGCATATGCTAGCTAGTGGGCCATGCATCTTTGAAAATTGATATTTTTGAATTTTTACAAGTGCTTTGGGATACCTGATTGAGTCTTCATATGCTCCAATTTACTTATAGACTGATTTTAACAATTGCCTAGAGATAGCTCCACACTGTATAGACTTACGGACTGACCCATCATCGCCAATGGGGTTAAGTGGTCTCGCATCGTAAGATATCGGGCTTGCGGCCTCGCAATACTAGGTGCTGGCCTTGTCTTGCAATTTTTCAAATGTCCTGCTAGAAGTGGTGTTTATGTAATGCCACTACCCCCCGAGTCCTCATTATCATTGTAGATATGATGAGGAATCAACATGTTTCAGCAACCTTTTTGATTATTTGGAGTTGACACCATTTATAATGAAGAGAATTCGATGTGATCCCATGTTTACACAATATCACGCAAGTATACGTGGTCACAAGTAATACAATTAAGTTCGTTCCACTGAGATCTGGTTAAGTTCTTTTCAGCTAATGTGCCTATTCAACAATGTATGATCTTAATTCACTACTAAGATAATAAATAAATTGAGGTTTTAATTAACTAAATTAAACTAAAATGCGAATTAAGGAATTAAGAATTAACTAGCTAGTGAGATCTAAAACTGATTTACTTATATGAGAATAAACATGGAATCCTAACTTCATTATCTACTTCACTTAGAGTCGCAGCCTTTAATCAATACATGTGATGGTTTTGATATCTGATCGGATAACACGAAACAAGTAAAAGCTACCTCTCGGTATACTAATACCAAACTACGCATGCATCCACAAAAGAGATAGAAGATGGGTAGACACCAAATATGTTTAGACCCTATATCTCTATAGAATTTGAAAACATAAAGGTTTAAGCACAAGTTATCCACTTAGATCACATAGAGTAGCATAATATCTCTAATTACGCCACAAATCATGATGTTAAAACATCAACCTATCCTATGCTAGCATGGCAAGTTCTAAATCTCAAGATCCACTCTCGTTTCGCAAGAGATTAACAAATTAGATGTTCACGACGCATCTAAATACATGAAACACAACCATACGAGGATATCAAGAATTCCCCACACATAAATCTTTAAAGCACACAAACTACTAAGCTACATAGATAAATCCGTTAGAATCCCATGACAACGATTAGCTCATAATTGAACCTCTCGTCATCATGGGATCAAGTGAAACCATGATATAAACAAAGTATGAAAAGATACAAATAAACCTAAGTAATTGATATGTAATGGTGTGTGTTTTTTTTCTATCCCCCAAGATGTGTATTTATAGCCTCAATTTGCCTCTCCATCAAGCAATTGCTGTTTTAGAGTTGGAATAGGAGTATGGCAATTTCCGTTCTTGAATGAGAATAGAATTGCAAATTCCATGTGTAGATCTGATTCTGGAATGTTCTAGCCGCCCAGAGCAATTACCATACTTATTAGAATTAGGAATTCTGGCAATTTCCTGTTTAGAATTGAATTCTGGCAATTTCTGTTGATTCTGTATTGAAGGAAAATTCTCTTCAACAATTCTGGACTCCGGACCACCTTAGAATGATAGAAAGTTCCGTTATCTTCGCGTGGTCAGTTGAATCGTCCAAAACGGACTTGTAGAACTCAAGATATGGCCAAAACAAAATCAGAAATTCTGGCTGATTTTTCACCCGCTGACTGCTACTGTTCATGCGCGTCCGTTACTGTTCATTTCGCTGATTTTGCTGATTTTGCTCTATTTTCTTCGTTTTAACTCCGATTTTCATTCCGTTTCTATTTTCATTCCGTTTCTTCCGGCTCTCTCGCAATTTGATGTACTGTTATTCTTTAAGCTCAAAACCCACCATTTAAGCAAGGAAAACATCATCCCACATCCGACTCTTATTCCTGCACAAATTCACTAAAAACACATCAAAAACACCACATACTTGAGTTCAAGTCATCAATTCAAGCCGATACGAAGCATTCCAAGTGGATATAACATCCACTTATCACACCCCCAAACTTAAACCGATGCTTGTCCTCAAGCATAACAATTATAACTATATACAACTAACTAGTACCACTTCCGTAGGTGATCACGGTTGCATTTGGCATATGCAACAAGCCCTTTAAACCCCTAGGCAGCCCTAGTGGACGAGTAAGGTCTCGTGAGGGCCTATAGCGAATGTACCCACAAAATCCATTTAACCTAATGCAATGCAATGCATGAATGCAACTAATATGAAAAATACAACGATCCCCTTTAAACTAACCAAAACCAACTAGCAAGCAAATATCTTAGAGAATGCAACTAAATCCAAATAGAGCTCGACCAAGTTCCCGTATACTAACAATACATGAACAGAAACGTGCGTGTGTGCAATGCTCATCAGAAATACTCTCAAAACTAGGTCAAAGATCATACATGCTCTTCGTCAAGACAATCACAGGTTTATAAATAGAATAGACTTTAGACACTTCATAACCTAGGAACACCTCCATCCTTATCCAAGGTAGACAGAAATTCATGCTTTATTACTAACTACTACGACACATATATACAATCTTGCTTATTTAACCGTGCAATGGATGAGACCCCGAAAGGCTTATACAATAATACCCATGTAGCGAGCGTTAGGTTAGTGGATCTCAGACTATAAAAGCCTTAGGTCACTAGGCACAAAGTCCCCGCGAACTTAATTGCTCGAGTATTAAAGAGCTCACCCTAGTTAATTTTGCATATAAACAATTGACACTTTTGACTCTTTTTTTCTTTTCTTTTTTTTCTTTTCTGCTTTTTTTTTCTTTTTTTTCTTTTCTATGCAATCTGGAATGAGAATTCTCAATTCCAACCCTAGACTACTCATATAAATATGAGCCGGCTACTAGCCATTTGACATCTAGCCATTATTCACAATTATTTACAATTTAGCATGAAATCCCTGTTTTCCCCCAAACTTAGACTTTAGTGATCCTACGCTATCAAGGGAATAATGAAAATTCTAAATATAAACAAGTGATTAAATCTCAAAACATCCAAACAAGCATGACCCTATCCTAGCCCAAAAGCACCCAATGAGACTGTGTAATTAGTTTTGTTTCTGAAACACATAAGTCAATTTCATAGAAACTATAAGTCAACCCTCTATTCATCATTACCACACTCAATTAGACACCTACCTACCAATCAGAATTAGCTCATCTTAAGGGATCATGAAATATGCATGCCATGAAATGCAACTAATATGAACTCACATGGTATACGAAAAATAAAAACAGAATGTCCTATATGAAACAAACATAATTAATACGAACATACATGCATGAATTACTAATAATAATATACAAAGCATGATATCTATATGAACACATAATACAACAACTACTAATCCCTCAAACCACCCCCAAACTTAAAATATTCAATGTCCGCATTGAATGGAAGTAAATACGAGGGAAAGTAGAAAACATACTTAACCAGCTTAGTCATCACCCTCCTCGGACGAATCTGGTGGAGGATAATGCGTACGAGCTCCATAGACTGGCCACTTCCCAAGTAACAAGAATACTACAAAACCCCCAATTACAAGAACACAAATTCGTAATAAAAATAAGATTAGAGAAAAAGATTTACCCAATACGAATCGAAGAGGTGAACTTGCGATTAAACTTCCCCCAAACTTGAATCCTTCTTGAACTCGAATTGTTTAGAGATGTAGAGATGTATAGGTTTAGAGAATGAATTGGGTTTGTATGAATAGGTATATATATAATGGAGTGATAGGATGAATATAAATTTGATTGTGGAAAGGAGAAATTTTGAGTGGGTATGAATTTGAGGTAAGATAGAAAAAGGATTTAATAATTTAGAGAAAAAGAATTAGAATAGATATAGGATTAGAGATTTGAATAGGAGATGGGGAGTTTAGAATTGATATAGAAATTAGGAATAGGTTTAGGGATGAAAGAATAAGAGGAGAAAAGAATTGGGTTTGAAAGAAAAAAGAAAAAAAAAAAATTTATACAAACAGCTGAAAAAAATCTGCACTAACAGCTGTCACGCAGGCGCAGCCTGCGCGACAACCAGTAACGCAGGCGCAGCCTGCGCGACATACAGACACGCAGGCGCAGCCTTCGCGACACAGGCACAGCCTGCGTGAAAAACACTGTTCCTTTTTTTTTTTTTTCAACACTCAATTTTTTTTTTCACAACAATCAATTTTTTTTTATTTTTTTTTCACAAAACTCATTTTTTTTTCTCTCTACACTAATGCATGGGTTGCCTCCCACGAAGCGCCTTTTTAACGTCAATAGCTTGACGTTACTTCCTCAACTCATGGCGGTTTCAAAAGAATAACTGAACCGTTCTCAACAGAAAGACCATTCATACGAACGTTAACATCTTGTTTGCTGGCTTTCCACAAATCTCTTCCCTCGGACTTCAACCTGATTTTACCACCCAACGGCCTAATCCTCTTCTTTTTCTTCTTCACACCTCTAAGGTGCTTCTCCAACTCGAACGGCTGAACAAAACTTTCTTCTTCCTTATCATCGGCTTTCCACCTTCGCAACACGTTATCTTGCCCCTCTTCAAAAATCACTAGCTCATTATTCAAAAGGACATACCTCAAATGTGGTGGAAGTTTCCCAAGCTTTACACTCGAGAGATCTCGAGAAGGACTGTCAATGGAATCACTTATGTGATGTTGTAGCACGTGTGTGTCCGACTTTTCGCTTAATAACTGATCAAACTTCTTTCTCTGACCCGTATCAACTAATTCCACACTGCAACACTCTTCATCCTCCGTCGGAAATTTCATGGCCTTGAAGACATTAAAGGTGACATTCTGATCTTGCACCCTCATTGTAAGCTCTCTTTTTTGCACATCAATCAAAGTATGGCCTGTAGCTAGAAAAGGCCTTCCCAAGATTATTGGAATCTTCTTATCTTCTTCAAAATCCAAGATAACAAAATCAGCTGGGAAGATAAGCTTATCAACTTTCACCAAAATGTCCTCCACTATGCCCCTTGGATATGTGATAGATCGATCAGCCAACTCCAAAGAGATATTGGTTGGCTTTGGCTCCGGCAGACCAAGTTGCTTGAACACAGATAAAGGCATGAGATTGATGCTAGCTCCCAAGTCACACAAGCACTTGCTAAAAGAAAGGTTGCCAATAGTGCAAGGGATGGTGAAACTTCCCGGATCTTTAATTTTGGGTGGCAACTTCTGCTGCAGAACTGCACTACACTCCTCCGTTAATGCCATTGTTTCAAATTCTTCCAACCTTCTCTTTCGTGACAAAATATCCTTCATGAACTTTGCATACCTCGGCATCTACTCCAATGCTTCAACAAAAGGAATGTTAATGGACAATTTCTTGAAGACATCCATAAACTTCTGAAACTGTTTCTCTTGACTTTTCTGTAAGCGCCCAGGATATGGAGGAGGAGGATAGATCTGATTATTCTTTGAAGATTGCTCCGAAGTAGACTTTTCAACAGGTATCTTGCTCTTCTCACCATCAAGCTGATCAGCCACTAAATCAGATTTCTCAATTTCTGTCACTGCAGATTTTTCAACCTGCTGATTCTGAACATCTTCATCTTCCTTAGCTGCTGATTTAGGATCCCTCGTGACTTCTCCAGATCTCAAAGAAACTGCATTGACCTGTTCTTTGATTTCCCTTCTGCCTGGATTAACCTCCGTATCACTAGGAAAAGTTCCTTGTTGCCTACTAAGTAAGACACTTGTAATCTGTCCCATCTGGTTTTCCAAGACCTTTTGAGAAGCTTGCAGGTTCTTCATCATCATCCTCAAATCATCCATTTCTGATTTTTCATTAGATGATTGCCCCGCATGAGCCTGGGGCTGTTGCTGCTGAAATCCAGGAGGTTGATATGGTGCCCTTAGAGCATAAGGTTGTTGATAGCCTTGATTGAATGGCTTCGCTTGCTGTCCTTGAAACTGTTGCTGATAAGGTTGCTGAACACCTTGATTATTGCTCCAGCTGAAATTGGGATGATTCCGATTATTAGGATGATAAGTGGCTGGAACTGGTGCAGTAGGTCTCTGAAAATTACTCACGAACTGTGCTGATTCGGAAGAGATAGCACACTGATTCGTCTCATGTGCGCCCGTACATAGCTCACAAATACTAGCAACCTGCTGAATCCCTTGATTTGCCAAAGAATCTATTTTCCTATTCATTGCCTCTAGCTGAGCTGCTAGAGCTGAGACTACATTAACATCAAGAACACCTGCTACCTTGCCTCGAGAAAGCCTCTGGGTTGGATTTTTATATTCATTAGCAGCCATCGTCTCAATAAGATCATATGCTTCCTCATAGCTCTTAGCCCACAGAGCTCCACCTGATGCTGCATCTAGGAAGGGTCTAGACTGTGCTCCCAACCCATTGTAGAAACCGTTAATAACCATCCAATCAGGCATGCCATGATGAGGACATCTACGAAGCATCTCCTTATAACGTTCCCAAGCCTCACACAAAGACTCGCCAGATTGCTGTTGAAACTGAGTTAGTTGGTTCCGTATTGCTGCAGTTTTTGCCATAGGGAAGAATTTAGTAAGAAACTTCTGAGCAAGATCCTCCCATGTAGTAATGGAACCAGCTGGTAGAGAGTGTAACCAGCCCTTAGCCTTATCCCTCAAAGAGAATGGGTAAAGCCTCAACTTGATAGCATCCTCCGACACACCATTAAATTTGAAAGTGTCGCAGATCTCGATAAAGTCCCGGATATGCATGTTAGGATCCTCTTTCGAAGCACCCCCAAACTGAACCGAATTCTGCACCATCTGAATTGTGCTCGGCTTGATCTCAAAGTTGTTCGCTGCAATAGCTGGCCTGACAATACTAGATTGTATGTCATTGATCTTTGGCTGCGAATAGTCCTTCAAAGCCTTGACTGCTGCTGGTAAGTCTTCCATATCTTTTACTGCTGCAAGTTCTTCTTCTGCCAGTTTACGAGTTTGCAAACGTGTTCGCATACACGTTCAAGTACCTGAAAACACCACGAAACAAACAACCTAAATAAGAAATTCGAGTCAGTGAACGCTAACGACCACTGATGACAAGCACATAAACTAAATTAAACACCAATGATCCCCGGCAGCGGCGCCAAAAACTTGTTTACACAATATCACGCAAGTATACGTGGTCACAAGTAATACAATTAAGTTCATTCCAGTGAGATCTGGTTAAGTTCTTTTCAGCTAATGTGCCTATTCAACAATGAATGATCTTAATTCACTGCTAAGATAATAAATAAATTGAGGTTTTAATTAACTAAATTAAACTAAAATGTGAATTAAGGAATTAAGAATTAACTAGCTAGTGAGATCTAAAACTGATTTACTTATATGTGAATAAACATGGAATCCTAACTTCATTATCTACTTCACTTAGAGTCGCAGCCTTTAATCAATACATGTGATGGTTTTGATATCTGATCGGATAACATGAAACAAGTAAAAGCTACCTCTCGGCATACTAATACCAAACTACGCATGCATCCACAAAAGAGATAGAAGATGGGTAGACACCAAATATGTTTAGACCCTATATCTCTATAGAATTTGAAAACATAAAGGTTTAAGCACAAGTTATCCACTTAGATCACATAGGGTAGCATAATATCTTTAATTACGCCACAAATCATGATGTTAAAACATCAACCTATCCTATGCTAGCATGGCAAGTTCTAAATCTCAAGATCCACTCTCGTTTCGCAAGAGATTAACAAATTAGATGTTCGCGACGCATCTAAATACATGAAACACAACCATACGAGGATATCAAGAATTCACCACACATAAATCTTTAAAGCACACAAACTACTAAGCTACATAGATAAATCCGTTAGAATCCAATGACAACGATTAGCTCATAATTGAACCTCTCGTCATCATGGGATCAAGTGAAACCATGATATAAACAAAGTATGAAAAGATACAAATAAACCTAAGTAATTGATATGTAATGGTGTGTGTTTTTTTTCTATCCCCCAAGATGTGTATTTATAGCCTCAATTTGCCTCTCCATCAAGCAATTGCTGTTTTAGAGTTGGAATAGGAGTATAAAAATTTTCGTTCTTGAATGAGAATAGAAATGCAAATTCCATGTGTAGATCTGATTCTGGAATGTTCTAGCCGCCCAGAGCAATTACCATACTTATTAGAATTAGGAATTCTGGCAATTTCCTGTTTAGAATTGAATTCTGGCAATTTCTGTTGATTCTGTGTTGAAGGAAAATTCTCTTCAATAATTCTGGACTCCGGACCACCTTAGAATGATAGAAAATTCCGTTATCTTCGCGTGGGCAGTTGAATCATCCAAAACGGACTTGTAGAACTCAAGATATGGCCAAAACAAAATCAGAAATTCTGGCTGATTTTTCACCCGCTGACCGTTACTGTGACGCCCCCAGATCCGGGGTCGGAGATCTAGGCTCTCACGGTCCATTTTCCATTAATAACATACCTGTTCTTGCACATAATATATAAAACAGTCATCGACCCCACAATAAACTCACACCGCACACACACACACAGGTTAGAGTCTCAGAAATGTCACAACATTGATTAAGCAGAAATAAAAGTATCAAAGTTATTACAGACCGAATTAAATAGCATTTATGCTACCAGCAACACTTCGATATGAAGCGAAGTTGGCGGCTTGAAAGTTTGTTACGGTACACTGCCTTGCACAGGTCATACTGATAAATAAAATGAACTAACAAAAGCTGCCAACCAATCCGGCTAATGGGGCCTACCGGTGGAATCTCAACTGCTGGCTCGGGTCTAGTCACCTGCTTTCGAGCAGTCT
This sequence comes from Saposhnikovia divaricata, assembly GCA_036435485.1. Classification (NCBI taxonomy): domain Eukaryota; kingdom Viridiplantae; phylum Streptophyta; class Magnoliopsida; order Apiales; family Apiaceae; genus Saposhnikovia; species Saposhnikovia divaricata. Next base: position 40,415,097 of record CM071601.1, on the reverse strand, counting down.
ATCTGGGTCTTGCCATTTCGCTTAGCTGTTGTGTTTGTAAATTTGAAAACAAGCAAGAGTGAGCAACTATAGCTCAGCAAGAAATATATGTATAAGATAAGCAATATAACATTTCATATGATTAGCAGTTGTTAAACTCGTTTGTGTCAATCACTTGTCATTGTTGATAAATTCCGAAGGTGCAACCATATGTGCCCTTGTTTTCAAAATAAACTTGCAGTTCTAGATACTGCATAGAGTCAACATCTTTCTCATCAAAATAGAACACTATCAGCAACTTGGTACAAAAGCCTAAGAAGCAGTGTCGAAGCATTTTTCCAAAATGGAGGAATGGGACTTAAAGAAAACACAAAACCTGACAGGGATTGACGATGATCAGTCGCCACATCCAAGTCCAATAATCCGCGGGTCTTCTCTACCGGTAGAAGGATAGAAACTACATCCGTAACTATCCCCGGGTGAAAACTACATCCGTAATCACCCTCGATGAAAACTACATCCGTAATCATCCTTCGGCAACACCTGGGCCGAAATAATAATTGATGGACCGCCTGGCTCACGGCCGCTTACACATCCCGGGAATCGTTCGTCAACGGTTCCCACACCTGCCAGAGTCCCTTTTTCTTTTTCTTTTGAAAACTTGATTTTGATTGAAAACAGAGTAATTGAGGTCCGACATCAGTCGACCGATGATTCTTGAAATCATACAAGAAACAGAACCTGACCGGGGGTTTTCGAAAATGTTTTGAGTTCGAAAGAGTTCGAGTTTGAAAGTACTAAATGTATCTTGGATTGACTTCATCTTTAAAATAATGAACAATAATTAATACATAATATTTTAAGATTTAATATTAATAATTAATAAAATAATTATTCGATAAAATAAACTTTTAATCCAAGATAGGGTTTCGAGTATTTACGAAGATATGAAAATAATTATTTGAGTATACGATACTCCCCGAATGACCCTTCGGGTTTTCGCAATCTAGTTACGATATAATAATATACCGCTCCCCGGTCAATAGTATATACGGACCGCTACGACCTCTATTGCTAGAGTCGTTGTCCGAGGAAAACATTTCAATCTAAGTTCAAGGGGTACAAACATATATGTACTTATACAATCTCAATTGCATCAATACTTCGATAAACATAACATTTGATATGATTGAAAACTACAAACACAACAGTGAAAGTCCTTGTATATGTATAAGTTTTGAAAAGTAAACTTGCCTTGGTTTGGTTGGGGTGGTCGAGCGTGCGGAGTGGAACGATCTATACATAAGCAATAACCGCTCGTTAGTACCTTAACAATATCTCTTTAATTACGGGGTTTTAGGGGGTACGAAATTAACTTAACGACTTCGTCTTATGACTCTCTAGACCCACTATAGGTTCATGTCATCACTCGATTACGCTCGTCACTTATTCGACTTAATTTAGTTACCACATTCGAATCATAACCATTACCCCTAGAATTATGCTCCACTAACGACTTTTTTCCTTGCGCGAAATTTACTCTAGCATTTTTATAAAATTCAAAAATTCATATTTTAATCCAATTCTTTTTGGGTATCCTTCAACACTGCATTCTCCAACTTCTCAAATTTTTCCATGATCCCACATATATTTTTAGGGGTTTAAACAAGGTTCACAAGGGGGTCACTTAGTGCAGTCCGGAATCCAGAAACAAAATTTACTTCTCCGGCCATAACTTAAAATCTATACATCACCTAGTCATGAACCTTACATTTCCAGAAACTACATTCAAATATCTTTCCAACAATATATGGTAGGACTTCAGGGGACAATATTTGGGGGTTCAAAACCATGTTACAAGACAGGTCAAGTTTCTGGAAAAATTCAGCATGCATGTTTCACTTAAATCAACCAATGTTCTTACTTCCACAACACAACCAACATCTAATCCACTTAGTTCATGCTTTATAACATACATGGAGATACATAAAATAACCACAAGCATCAAAATCACAATCACAACACTAAAACTCTAGATCCATATCATCCATCACTTGAACATCCAAGATTAACACATTATATACCTGGATCTATCATTGAACATCATAAACATTACATGGCCAAAAGGGGTTATGATTTTTATACCTTCTTGAGTACCTAGGAGCCTTGGGTAAGCCTTACAAAACTCAAGAACACCTTGAATGATCTCCTACAACCCTTATAATCCAAGATCTAAAAGAAAAACTAAACATGGTTACTATTCATAATATCTATAACAATTAATATCTTGAAATTGAATGGATGAAAGGGCTTGAAACTCTTAGTATACCTTCCTTAGATGATGGTGAGAGCCTAAGAATTATGCCTTGATTTATGAGTGAGGAGAAATGGAGGAAGAAGAAATTTTTTCTTCCTTTTTGAAGCTTGGCCGAGAGCTTTATGTTCAAGGGGGGGGAAGAGCTTTTGTTGTTTTGATTTTTGTGTTTGTTGGAAATAATTGTGTTAAAGGGGTTGGGTGATACATAATGGTGTATGTATAAGCATGGTACAACCTAGGTATGGCCTCTTGTACTCTTGTCCCCTCCTTGGAAAAAGAAATGTAACTAGTTACTATTCCTCTTACCATTTAGTTTAACTAGTTTGCTTTCTCCTAACCACTTGGTTGCATGGGACTTGCATGCAATACTACTCCTTGTATCATTATCCTTCCACCAATGCTTGTCATTTAATCTTTAATTCGTATCGTATCTTAATTAATCTCTCGTAATAATATTTTGTCACATAGAGATTTCCCTCGTAACCCCTTAAGTACTTAATTGTGTAAATTCCTCGAATGTCCATAATTCCTCGTTATAATCCTTAATAAATCTTTTAATACTCTAATCATTCTCAAATCCCAAGTTTTATAAATCTTACTAACAATAAGACTCTTGCCTTCACAATCTTCCTTTTACCTTACATTGTGAATGCAACAACATAGTTTCTCAGACAATCAATTCCATTAATCAACAGGGATGACTAGAAAGGTTCCAAATTGACAATGTCACATGATATTAAATAAAAGAAAATATTACCAAAAATTAGGGTTCTTATAGCCTCCCCTCCTTAAAAGGATTCCGTCCCGGAATCATGTTGAAAACAGTTGGGGGTGCTTTTCACGCATCGCGCTCTCTAGTTCCCATGTTGATTCTTCGACATTCTGGTTCCTCCACAAAACTCTCACTAGTTTGACAACCTTGTTCCTCAGCACCTGTTCTTTTCTATCCATGATTTCTACGGGTTGCTCCACATATGTTAAGTCTGGTTGCAGATCCACCTGATCATGTTCTATCACGTGTCGGAAGTCGGTATGGTAGGGTCGTAGCATGGACACATGGAACACATTATGTACTTGCTGCAAGCTCGGGGGTAAAGCCAATTCATAGGCTAACTTCCAAACTCGTCTCAAGATCTCAAAAGGTCCAATAAATCTTGGGCTTAGCTTCCCCTTCTTACCAAATCTCATCAATCCCTTCCACGGTGATACCTTCAACATCACAAACTCTCCTACCTCATATTCCTTGTCTTTGCGGGTCTGGTCCGCATACTTCTTCTGTCTGTCTTGGGCCGCTACCAACCGTCCTCTTTTGAGCTTGATAGTTTCTCTTGTCTGTTGTACCAGTTCAGGCCCTAAAATCTTCCGCTCTCCAACCTCTTCCCAACACAAGGGAGACCGACATCTTCGTCCGTATAAAGCTTCATATGGGGGCATTCCTATACTCGCATGGTAACTGTTGTTGTAGGAAAATTCGATCAACGGCAAGTGGTCATCCCAACTTCCCTTAAAATCAGTGGCACATACCCTCAACATGTCCTCGATGGTCTGGATGGTTCTCTCACTCTGTCCGTCTGTTTGGGGATGGTATGCAGTACTCATGTTTAACTTGGTCCCCACACAATCCTGAAAACTCCTCCAGAACCTGGAGTTGAATCTTGGGTCTCTATCTGATACAATGCTCACAGGAACCCCATGCCTAACCACAATCTCCTTTAAGTAAATATCTGCCAGCTTGTCGACAGTGTATCTCTCGTTGATTGGAAGAAAATGTGCCGACTTGGTCAATCTATCGATGATTACCCAAATGGCATCATGATTAGTCTTGGTCCTTGGTAATCAGACCACAAAGTCCATCGCAATCTGCTCCCACTTCCACTCGGGTATCTCTAAGGGTTGCAATAATCCACTGGGCGTCTGGTGTTCGGCCTTTACTCTTTGACATGTCAAGCATTTACTTACCCACTCTGCCACGTCCTTCTTCATATTTGGCCACCAATAGTATTCTCTCAAATCTCTATACATCTTAGTGCCTCTAGGGTGAATTGAGTACCTTGAACTATGAGCCTCTTGCAAAATCTCGTCTTTTAATTCTTGAACGTTCGGGATCCATATCCTAGATGCGTACCTCATAATTCCATTCCCGTCCTTCTCACATTTAATTTCCTCGCCAGTCAGAATTTTCCCCATCGAATTCTTTTCTTCTTCTATCTTCTTTTCCTGGCATATCTTAATCTTTTCCAATAGCGGTGGTTGGACTCTTATTTCCATTAGACTCTCTTGTCCAATTCCTGGTAGCCTCACCTCAACCTCCAGTTTCTCGAGGTCCTTGATCAACTCGTCCACTGACGTTATCATCTTGAGTTTCTCCTTTCGGCTAAGTGCATCGGCCACCACGTTGGCCTTCCCTTGGTGATAATGAATCTCACAATCATAATCCTTGATTAGTTCTAGCCATCTCCTCTGCCTCATGTTTAACTCTTTCTGAGTGAATATGTACTTTAAGCTCTTGTAATCCGTGTAGATTTCACACTTTTCTCCGTAAAGATAATGTCTCCAGATCTTCAAAGCAAAAACTATCGCTGCTAATTCCAAATCATGGGTGGGGTATCTTATCTCATATTCCTTAAGTTGTCTGGACGCATACGCGATCACTTTACCGTGCTGCATAAGCACACACCCTAAACCTATATGGGATGCGTCGCTATAAATCAAAAAATCTCCCTTATCATCAGGTAGGGCTAGTACTGGTGCTGTCACCAACCTCTTTTTCAACTCTTGGAAGCTCTCTTCGCATTTTTCAGTCCACATAAACTTCTCGGTCTTGCGAGTTAGTCGGGTCAAAGGGGCTGCTATCTTGTCAAAGTCTTGGACAAATCTTCTATAGTAGCCAGCCAATCCTATAAAACTTCTCACCTCTGTCGGAGTGGTTGGTCTCTCCCAATTTGATACAGCCTCTATTTTGGCTGGGTCCACTAGAATGCCTTGTTCGCTAATCACATGCCCTAAAAACTGAACTTCCTTCAACCAAAATTCACACTTCGAGAACTTAGCGTACAACTTTTCTTCTCTCAATGCTCCCAATACAATCCTCAAGTGCTCTGCATGTTCCTCCTCCGTCTTGGAATAAATCAAGATGTCATCGATGAAGACTATAACACACTTGTCCAAGTATTTCTTGAAGACTCGATTCATTAAATCCATGAAAGCTGCAGGGGCATTCGTTAACCCAAATGACATCACTAGGAACTCATAGTGCCCGTACCGGGTGCGAAAGGCCGTCTTTGGTATATCTTCTGGTTTAATCTTTAACTGGTGATACCCGGTCCTCAAATCAATTTTAGAAAAATAAACTACGTCCTTTAATTGATCAAACAGGTCATCTATCCTGGGCAAGGGACATTTATTCTTTATAGTCACCTTGTTCAGCTCTCTGTAGTCTATACATAACCTCATACTACCATCCTTCTTTTTCACGAATAACACAGGGGCTCCCCACGGTGACACACTAGGTCTTATCATCCCTTTATCCAACAACTCTTGTAACTGAGTGGCAACCTCTTTCATCTCCACTGGGGCTAGCCGATATGGGGCTTTCGAAATTGGGGTCGTGCCCGGAACTAAGTCTATAGCGAACTCGATGTCTCTATCAGGGGGTAGTCCGGGAAGATCATCCGGAAATACGTCCGCGAACTCATTAACGACAGGGATTTCCTGTAGGTTTGGTGCCTCCTTCTTGGTATCCTTCAGATAGGCTAAATAGGCTTCGCATCCTTTACGTAACAGCTTCTTAGCTTGAATCATAGTCAGGAAATTTTGGTTTTGCCATTTTCCACTAAACACTACTTCCTCGTCCCCTGGCAGTTTTAAACTTACTTTCTTCTTTACACAATCAATCTGGGCTCCGTGGGTTGTTAACCAATCCATTCCTACTATTACGTCAAACTCCCCTAGTTTAAAAGGTATTAATTCTACCCGAAAGTGTCGCCCTTCTATTTCTAGGTCGCAACCTGGACATACTTGGCTAACAGGGATAATTTCGTGGTTAGCTATCTCTATTTGCAATCTGTGTTTCAATGGTTCCGTCTTAAGGCCTAACTGACATACAAAATCTAGAGATATGAAAGACTTGGTAGCTCCCGAATCAAATAAAACATTTACCTTAACTGAGTTGAGTAGTAGAGTACCTGCAATCACATCCGTGTTCCTCACGGCATCCTGCACCGTCATGTTAAAAGTTCTTGCAGTAGGGGCCTTGTTAGAAGCAGTTCCACTCACTCTCGATGCAGCTGGCCCAGAGGACATACATTCCCTTATTCGGTCCCCTGGTTTCCCACACTTGAAGCAATTACCTCCGGCACTGGTGTTGTTACTAGCTCCTCGACAGGCGTTAGCATAATGTCCTGTCAGCCCACACTTGAAGCACTTCACATCCTGTAGATTATACACGCCCGCATGTTTCCTTCCACATTTATTGCATTCTGGGGGTAGGGCTCGGGATGGGGTAGAGTAAGACGATCCCTATGGTCGACCGCTCTAGCCCACACTCCAACTTTCAGCTCTCTTGGTTCCAAAATTTCCGCTGGGTTGGGACATCGTTCCTCGCTTAAATTTGCTCGGAAAGCTCCCTCCCACAGAGTTTCCCTTTCGACTATCAAACTTCCTCTTCTTTTCTTCCCTCTCCTTCTGCATCTGTTCATTCCTAGCCTCAACAATTGATGGTTTCTGTACCCGGGTGGCATAGTCTGTCAGCTCAAGAACCGCCACACGATTCTGAATCCATTGCTTTAGCCCTAATTGAAACCTTCGGGCCCTCTTTGCCTCAGAGTTTACATATTCCGGCACAAACCTCGACAACTCAGTAAATTTGGCCTCATACTCGGCCACCGTCATGTTACCTTGCTTCGATTCCAAAAACTTCAGCTCCATTTGTGTCTCCATGAACCTAGGAAAGTACTTCTCCAAGAACAGCTCGTTAAACCTCTCCCAGGTCACCACACCTCTTCCTTCCAAATTCTTCTTAGCTTCCCACCAATAGTTCGCCTCACCCTTCAGAAGGTAAGTGGCGAAAACAGTCTTCTGCTCTTCAGCGACACCTAGTATCTCGAAAGATTTTTCCATTTCCTTCAGCCAGGCCCTTGCCTCGACCGGGTCGGCAGTTCCTTTAAATTCTGGGGGTTTCAGGGATTTGAAGTTCCGGAAAGCATTTGCATTAGCATTTTGGGGTGGTTGCTGAACCGGGGGACGATCCAAATTCTACCTCAGTAGTTCCATGAACTGTTCCATAGGGCCTACCCTAGGATGTTCTACCTCTCGGGTGTCATCACCAGCTTCTTCTTCTTCATACTCAGAGTCATCAAACAAGTTATGATCGTTGCCCTCATTCTCACTCGGGTTGACATTCTCCCCTTCATGGTTCTGGTGGCTTCCGGTCCCATGGTGGCTACCCTGGCCCTCAGAACTGATCGGGTGAGCTCGAGTGTTCATTCTTCTGGGTGGCATGATTCTGATAATAAAACAAGAAATGGGTTAAGGTTTTCCAATTACCTGACAGCGTTTGCACGGTTCAGGAACGTATCGTTCCTCCTCATAAGGGTGGAAGTTGCAAAAGTTTTAATAGTCTGATGCTGGAGATAAAATGTCAAAACATTTTTGGAAAAAAAATCTCTATGGGATGCGAAAACACTTGCAAGAGTTTTCAAAATTTCGAAACCTCAAAATTTTTTTTTTTTTTGAAAAAATTTATTTAAAAAAAAAAAATTAGGAACATTTTTGGAAGTTGTAGAGAACAATTTGAAATCGCATACCGTAAATTTGAAACAGCATGGTTGTATTTGTGGCTTGTAGCAATTGTATAATCACAGTTGTATATCAAAACAGTAAAGCAGTTGAGACAATATCAAGGAAACTGAAACTAAATAAGTACGGTACAAGGGTTATCACAAAGTTTGGATGTTAGAGCCAAATACATAGTTCCGATGTCAAAATCTAGCAAAAGTGGAACAATAACAAGTACATCATCTGAATAGTCAGGGCTACACAAAAGTAGGGCTACATCCGTACATACTACCCGAAGTCACATCTACATATCTGTAGGTCAGTCTACTCATCCACTGGTCAGAAAGGATACCACTGCACAAGTCAACTATCCCGCAAAATTGACACACTAATGTCATCTGAACCTAGGGGACTAAGCTATCAGTAACACATCACGGGACCGCACCGCGGCGGAGCAAGGTCCTCACTCGGGCAAATGCACGACGCACAACACGCCTAGCATCCCTAGCCTGGATCACTCCGCCCCCGCGGATCCCTAATCCAAGAATCCTCTCGCGACTCCTCCTCTCAATCCTATGGAGTCGAGCCCTAGTCCTCCTAGCAACAGCAGTCCTCATCTTAGCCTGGATCATCAAGCGTGCCTCGCGCTCCTCCACTAGTGCCCGCCTCGCCTCGTTAAGTCGGGCCTCTGCAGATAGCAAGTCTCGGGTCAGGAACTGCACCACGTAAGCGTGCTCAGTACCCGACACTGGGGGTAGGTCCATCGGTGGAGGTGGTATGACAGGAACAGGAGCAGGTGCAGCAACAGTAGCAGGAGTAGGAGCAGTGGTAGGGGTAGGGTCAAGCTCCTCCTCGCCGGAAGTATCATCCTCGGAGTCACCGTCCGATGAAACAGGGCTCGATGACTGCGGAGAAGGTGGGGGTGACACAACACGACCCTCACCGGATCTTACACTCTCCTCATCAGTAGCTACAGGAGACGGGGTAACAGGCTCAGGCTCAGGCTCAGGCTCAAAGGGCTCCTCAACGGGATCCTCATCATCAGTATCTCCTATCAGCGTAATCCAGGGGCCGAGCTCAGAGTCAGCACCCATATCCTCCTCAGGATCCTCGGTATCTCGCATCAGTGCCTCATCATGCTCTCTGTCGAAAGCCTCAAGGTCTGGTATCTCCTCCATCTACACAAGGGAAATAAGAAAGGTTTAAGGAGTAGTTCCCTCACGGGCCTTAAAGTCAGGGCTATATCCGATAACCCGACTGCAAACTCGATGAGAGTTCTAAGTATTATTAGGGTTGTTATTAGGGTTATTATTATTGTTATTATTATTATTAGGGTTGCTTTCTTAAATTACTATCGTTTCTGAGAACTTTAACCTCGCTCTGATACCATTTCTGTGACGCCCCCAGATCCGGGGTCGGAGATCTAGGCGCTCACGGTCCATTTTCCATTAATAACATACCTGTTCTTGCACATAATATATAAAACAGTCATCGACCCCATAATAAACTCACACCGCACACACACACACAAGTTAGAGTCTTAGAAACGTCACAACATTGATTAAGCAGAAATAAAAGTATCAGAGTTATTACAGACCGAATTAAATAGCATTTATGCTACCAGCAACACTTCGATATGAAGCGAAGTTGGCGGCTTGAAAGTTTGTTACGGTACACTGCCTTGCACAGGTCATACTGATAAATAAAACGAACTAACAAAAGCTGCCAACCAATCCGGCTAATGGGGCCTACCGGTGGAATCTCAACTGCTAGCTCGGGTCTAGTCACCTGCTTTCGAGCAGTCTGTCTGGGTCTTGCCATTTCGCTTAGTTGTTGTGTTTGTAAATTTGAAAACAAGCAAGAGTGAGCAACTATAGCTCAGCAAGAAATATATGTATAAGGTAAGCAATATAACATTTCATATGATTAGCAGTTGTTAAACTCGTTTGTGTCAATCAGATATAAAATCACTTGTCATTGTTGATAAATTCCGTAGGTGCAACCATATGTGCCCTTGTTTTCAAAATAAACTTGCAGTTCTAGATACTGCATAGAGTCAACATCTTTCTCATCAAAATAGAACACTATCAGCAACTTGGCACAAAAGCCTAAGAAGCAGTGTCAAAGCATTTTTCCAAAATGGAGGAATGGGACTTAAAGAAAACACAAAACCTGACAGGGATTGACGATGATCAGTCGCCACATCCAAGTCCAATAATCCGCGGGTCTTCTCTACCGGTAGAAGGATAGAAACTACATCCGTAACTATCCCCGGGTGAAAACTACATCCGTAATCACCCTCGATGAAAACTACATCCGTAATCATCCTTCGGCAACACCTGGGCCGAAATAATAATTGATGGACCGCCTGGCTCACGGCCGCTTACACATCCCGGGAATCGTTCGTCAACGGTTCCCACACCTGCCAGAGTCCCTTTTTCTTTTTCTTTTGAAAACTTGATTTTGATTGAAAACAGAGTAATTGAGGTCCCACATCAGTCGACCGATGATTCTTGAAATCATACAAGAAATAGAACCTGACCGGGGGTTTTCGAAAATGTTTTGAGTTCGAAAGAGTTCGAGTTTGAAAGTACTAAATGTATCTTGGATTGACTTCATCTTTAAAATAATGAACAATAATTAATACATAATATTTTAAGATTTAATATTAATAATTAATAAAATAATTATTCGAAAAAATAAACTTTTAATCCAAGATAGGGTTTCGAGTATTTACGAAGATATGAAAATAATTACTTGAGTATACGATACTCTCCGAATGACCCTTCGGGTTTTCGCAATCTAGTTACGATATAATAATATACCGCTCCCCGGTCAATAGTATATACGGACCGCTACGACCTCTATTGCTAGAGTCGTTGTCCGAGGAAACTAGAGTCGTTGTCCGAGGAAAACATTTCAATCTAAGTTCAAGGGGTACAAACATATATGTACTTATACAATCTCAATTGCATCAATACTTCGATAAACATAACATTTGATATGATTGAAAACTACAAAAACAACAGTGAAAGTCCTTGTATATGTATAAGTTTTGAAAAGTAAACTTGCCTTGGTTTGGTTGGGGTGGTCGAGCGTGCGGAGTGGAACGATCTATAGATAAGCAATAACCGCTCGTTAGTACCTTAACAATATCTCTTTAATTACGGGGTTTTAAGGAGTACGAAATTAACTTAACGACTTCGTCTTATGACTCTCTAGCCCCACTATAGGTTCATGTCATCACTCGATTACGCTCGTCACTTATTCGACTTAATTTAGTTACCACATTCGAATCATAACCATTACCCCTAGAATTATGCTCCACTAACGACTTTTTCCCTTGCGCGAAATTTACTCTAGCATTTTTATAAAATTCAAAAATTCATATTTAAATCCAATTCTTTTTGGGTAGCCTTCACCACTGCATTCTCCAACTTCTCAAATTTTTCCATGATCCCACATATATTTTTAGGGGTTTAAACAAGGTTCACAAGGGGGTCACTTAGTGCAGTCCGGAATCCAGAAACATAATTTACTTCTCCGGCCATAACTTAAAATCTATACATCACCTAGTCATGAACCTTACATTTCCAGAAACTACATTCAAATATCTTTCCAACAATATATGGTAGGACCTCAGGGGACAATATTTGGGGGTTCAAAACCATGTTACAAGACAGGTCAAGTTTCTGGAAAAATTCAGCATGCATGTTTCACTTAAATCAACCAATGTTCTTACTTCCACAACACAACCAACATCTAATCCACTTAGTTCATGCTTTATAACATACATGGAGATACATAAACTAACCACAAGCATCAAAATCACAATCACAACACTAAAACTCTAGATCCATATCATCCATCACTTGAACATCCAAGATTAACACATTATATACATGGATCTATCATTGAACATCATAAACATTACATGGCCAAAAGGGGTTATGATTTTTATACCTTATTGAGTACCTAGGAGCCTTGGGTAAGCCTTACAAAACTCAAGAACACCTTGAATGATCTCCTACAACCCTTATAATCCAAGATCTAAAAGAAAAACTAAACATGGTTACTATTCACAATATCTATAACAATTAATATATTGAAATTGAATGGATGAAAGGGCTTGAAACTCTTAGTATATCTTCCTTAGATGATGGTGAGAGCCTAGGAATTATGCCTTGATTTATGAGTGAGGAGAAATGGAGGAAGAAGAAATTTTTTCTTCCTTTTTGAAGCTTGGCCGAGAGCTTTATGTTCAAGGGGGGGGGGAAGAGCTTTTGTTGTTTTGATTTTTGTGTTTGTTGGAAATAATTGTGTTAAAGGGGTTGGGTGATACATAATGGTGTATGTATAAGCATGGTACAAACTAGGTATGGCCTCTTGTACTCTTGTCCCCTCCTTGGAAAAAGAAATGTAACTAGTTACTATTCCTCTTACCATTTAGTTTAACTAGTTTGCTTTCTCCTAACTACTTGGTTGCATGGGACTTGCATGCAATACTACTCCATGTATCATTATCCTTCCACCAATGCTTGTCATTTAATCTTTAATTCGTATCGTATCTTAATTAATCTCTCATAATAATATTTTGTCGCGTAGAGATTTCCCTCGTAACCCCTTAAGTACTTAATTGTGTAAATTCCTCGAATGTCCATAATTCCTCGTCATAATCCTTAATAAATCTTTTAATACTCTAATCATTCTCAAATCCCAAGTTTTATAAATCTTACTAACAATAAGACTCTTGCCTTCACAATCTTCCTTTTACCTTACATAGTGAATGCAACAACATAGTTTCTCAGCCAATCAATTCCATTAATCAACAGGGATGACTAGAAAGGTTCCAAATTGACAATGTCACATGATATTAAATAAATGAAAATATTACCAAAAATTAGGGTTCTTACAGTTACTCTTCATGGTCCGTTACTGTTCATTTCGCTAATTTTGCTGATTTTGCTCTATTTTCTTCGTTTTAACTCCGATTTTCATTCCGTTTCTTCCGGCTCTCTCGCAATTTGATGTACTATTATTCTTTAAGCTCAAAACCCACCATTTAAGCAAGGAAAACATCATCCCACATCCGACTCTTATTCCTGCACAAATTCACTAAAAACACATCAAAAACACTACATACTTGAGTTCAAGTCATCAATTCAAGCCGATACGAAGCATTCCAAGTGGATATAACATCCACTTATCATCCCACTATAAGCAGACTTGACCTCTTCAACGCTATCCCGGGGCACTCGTCCTCTTCATTGTTGTATCATGGCATTTGGACTCTCCAACGCTAAGTGAGAACACTTAGCTTCGTCAATGTCAGAACAGGCTTCTCTATGTTGAACAAGAATGTAGATATCGAGGTCTTGAGCTCATTTTGATTTTCAAATACTTTGGCTTCTCTCCCTTCATCTCTAGTGCGAGCTTGAGGCCAATGATGAGAGCCTCTTACTCAGCCTCTTTATTTGTTGCTTGCTCTTCCCAATGTCTTGAGGTAGTTGAGGACCTCCACATTATCGGCAAGGGTCGGGGGCGTCCCCCCTCTCCTCGACGTAGAGGTATTTCACCAAGAAGAAGCGAAGCCCAAAGTCATTACATCAGGTATGAGAGGTGTCTATATGATATCACAACCCCTTTAGACCGAGGATGAATTTATTCGTACTTAGTTTATAGATACATAAAGCTATTCATGCATGCTCAGCATGAATACTCGCAGCGCACTCAGTCCTGTCCTTGTGGGGCTCCTCCTTTTACCCAAGTGGTGGCACATCATTACAACCAAAACCATGCTTCTTTACATCACGAACTACCCACTCAGTTAGCTGTCCATTACGAATTATCTCTTCAATTTGCTCCTTGAGCTGCCTACAATCTGCAGTATCATGCCCCATCTGTTCATGAAAGGCACAATATTTACGAGTACCCTTGGTTGCCCGACTATTCATAGGTGGGGGTTTTTTAAACATTCCTTTATTAGCATTCACTGCATAGATATGATCAATGGGGGCCACCAAAGGAGTGTATTGACCCTCATTTCTTCTACTTTGAGCTTGCGGTGGGGACCTTCCTGGCGGATCGCGACCCCTCCTCTTGGGGCTCTCAATATGATCCTGTCTTCGCCTAGGGCTTTGAGAGCCCTTCCTCTTCACTCCCTTATCCTTACTTCCATCTCTGCTAGCCTCATTATTCCTTTTAAGGTCCTCCATTGATTTCTCAACCCATTGGTAAGGCTCAACCGCCTTGTAGAACTCAAAGAGAGTGCTAGGTGTTTGTGCCTGCAGCTTCTTCCAAAACTTGGTGCCCTCTCTTAGCCCAGCAATAAGAAAATTTTTAATGGCCTCGTCATTTGCTCCTCGCACCCTAGGGTCTTCGGCGTTAAACCTCTTGAAGTAGTCCTGTAGGGTCTCACCCTCCTTTTGCTTTATGTTCACCATGGTGGATACAGGAGGTGCATAGAGCTTAGAGGACTGAAAATGCTTAATGAAAATGTCCACGAACTGATCCCAGGAGTCTATAGTGATGTGAGCCCCTAGCTTAGAGAACCACTACTAGGCACTACCCCTCAACGAGGCTGCAAATAACCTGCACCTAGCCAATAGCGAGACCCGATACACATCCATATCATTGTTAAATCGAATAACAAACTCTGCAGGGTCTGTGTCCCCATTATAAGTCATGTCTAGGTTAATACTCCGGATTATAGTGGGAAGCGGAGTGGTCCTGATCTCTTAAGTGAAAGGCGAGGCCGGACCCATGGGGTTAAGGATCCCCTTATCTGTATTCCTCTAATCCAAGGCCTTCTTTAGCTCCTCTAGCTTGTAGTCTCCAACCTTGATCTTCTTATCTTCAACTTTTTTCTTTCCCTTTCCAGTGCTATCATGGTGGGATTTGGGTCTTCTTCGGAGCACTAGACTCCTCTTGATCCTCCTTGCGATTCAGGGGGTCAGGTTTGTACTTATGGGACCGCTCACGCTCTCGATGAGGAGAGGGGGGTCATTCCAAACCTTGGCTCCAATCCTAGGATCGCTTATCCTTCTTGTCAGTTGTAAGTTTTCCGAGCATGAGACGGAGATCATGCTCAGCTAACTTCTTTCCAAGACGATCAAAGACACTAACTTCTTTCAAAGATGAGGCGGCCTCATGCTGCAACCCCTCCTTTGTCTTAGTAGCCTCTATATCCTCCTCCCACTCGAGGTCTTCATATAAGTAAGGGTTTGTTTGATCCGTAACATCATCAAATTCATCCAAGAGTTTCTTGGTGGGACCCTTACTGCTCTCCTCCTGATAGGACTTGGGCCTCTTCCTGGCATTCCTATTCGCGCCCCTCGAGCTATTGTTGCTCTAAAAATTAAGCGTTTTAAATTGCAAGCGAACAATTTGTTTCGTTGTAAAATTTATGATTCGTTCCACATAGACTAACACTTTCGCAATCCTTAATTTTCAATTTAGCTGAATTAGAACAAGTGGGTTTTTAGCAAATTACTATTTAATTCCTAAAACTATTTTTTTTAAATTATTCTAAAATTAATTAACTAAATTATTCTAAAAATAATAACATTTATTAAAAGAAGAAAATTGAATTTTGCCTAATTTTTATTTACAGAAAATAATTACGAAATTTTGACATGTATGCTACGTAAATTCAACTATCCTAAAATTCAAGAAAACCACCATTTACCAATTAAGCAGTAGCAAACATAAGCGACTCATGGCCCGCAGCAAAACTCGAAAAACAGAAAATTTGATCTCACAAACGACTCAATAACTCAAAACTCAGATCACAGACTCGGACTTAACACAATTTGGAACAACCTTAGTGAACTTCGACTCAGTAAACAAAAGCACAACAATGAACTCAGTGATTCTAAAATGAACAGGACAACCAAAAGAACAAGACAATCACTACAATAAAAACTCAATGCAACTCAATGAAGAAGAAACGTATCAAATATCAAAGACTCGATTATTATAACATTTCGAAACCAACAGCTACAACTCAGACAAAATGCAGTTCAAAAGCAAGCTAAATGAACTATGAACACGCAGTATTTAAACCACAAAACCAGTAAAATGAACGACTCAACCAACATTCTTATAAAAACAGCGAAGACTCAGTGAAAGTGAACTCAAAGCAACGAAAACTCAGCTGAATCTTACCAACACAAACGCAAAACGAAGCTCAAGAAACAAACTCAGTCTTACCAGCAACTCGGAAATTAAAAAAAACGAACAGCTGTAACCTCAACAAAATGTTAATTTGAAAAACACTAATTACTCTAACTCAGCTACGAGCAATTGTGTAACACCCCCAGATCCGGGGTCAGGGATCTGGTGGTTACGGTCTTACATCCATTCATAATACTTGACTTGGGTCCACAATAAATAAATCACATGCTGTGACCCCACAATAATTACCACTCACACACACAACAGTTATAGTCCCAGAGATGAAATTGAAATAAGTCTTACATTAAAGGGTTTACGAATAAAAGTTATTACAATCCCAAAAGGATAACATCATAGGTTTAAAAGTTTTGCCGTTGATTACATTAATTATACATATAGTTAAACAGGAAACAAAAGCTGTCTAACTATGCTACCTCAGCAATGGCGGCTAGCATCTCAGCGGGTAGTCCGGTGGGTCGGGTAACCTGCTTGCGCCGAGTGCGCCTGACGCGAGCCATCTGTCCTAGCTGTTGTTGTGACATAATATAAACAAAGCAAGGGTGAGCGAAAGCCCACCAACAAATATATAACTGAACGATAATTTAAAACAGTTCAAAGCTATCTTTTAACCCATATGCCATGCATTTACGGAAATGATGCCAGTATAATATGAACGATGAAGTTACAAGGTAACTGAAAGTATTTGTTTGAAGAAATATCTGCTACATCAAAGTAAGCGAGATATTTTTATTGTTATTAAGAAGAGGAACTTGCAAGAAAAGGTTGCAATTCCAGTTATGCCACTTTTCCAACTCTGCCAACAGTAATCATGTTGCAGGAAATAAATAAATTTGGATTATGAACCAATGATGGAGTATTCACCGCGCCCGCTGTTCCAATCTTGATGATCAGTCGAGATCGTACAGCTCAATTTAGATTTACTACCGGTAGAAGAAAGAACTGACGGCTTTACTTGTATACCGCCTTGCTAGCTCTCCCCGGCCAACGGTTGGGCCAAGGGGATGGACCGGCGCTACTCGGCCTCTTACACGACTCCTAGTTCAAATAGAATTCATGATTCTGAATGTAACGTTCGTCCCCCTTTCCCCAAGTATAAGACTTGTTGATAAGACTCCACAAAGTAGTCGTATCTAGTTGGAAAGGAAAATTTACCAATATCTCCCAAGCTATTACTTGGTAACGGATATCAACTTGTTCCAGTAATCTTACCCCTCGAAAGATGAGAAGGTAAGCAACGACTTAATAAGTCAACAGCACCCGAGTTGCGGGCGAAGGGAATACTTTATGACCGGGAAGTCGACAAGATAAATAACATTTTCCAAGTAAGGTTCCCTTATTATTAAGGAGATAGACTCAAAGAAGAATGATGTCTGAGAACCTTTCTTGATATAAGATTAATAATAATATGACTTCGAAATATTTTCTGTAATAATCGAAGAAGATAAACCTTATCGAGATTATTCTAAGTATGGAATAAATATTCAGAGAATATTTATTGAGTTAAAACATTTAAAGAATATTTGGGAATATGAAAGAATATCTTAAATCAGAGTATTTCTCAAAATAATCCCTGAAGAAATATCAGGAGAATATTTATTGAATAAATAAATATTTAAATGAATATTCAAAACAATATTCATTAATTAATAAGACCTGAAAAGAATATTTAAGGTAATATTCATAATTAATTAGGAATTTAAATGAATATTCAAAAGTAATATTCATTTAATGAATAATATCCTAAATGAATATCAAGTAATATTCATTTAGTAATCCAAGCCTTAAGGAATATTCGAGATAATATTCGGTAATTAAATCAAGCTTCAGATGAATATTAAAATAATATTCATCAAGTATTTAATATCTTAAAGGAATATTCAAAAGTAATATTTATTTAATAAAATGATATTCTAAAAGAATATCCAATTAATATTCATTTAATAGTCTCATCTTTAGAAGAATATTCGAAATAATAGTCGATAATCAATTCGACTCTGAATGAATATTGAGAAATATTATTCGTTGAATAGTTAAATTCAAATAATTATTTGAAGTAAGGATCGTTAAAATAATTAGTTCCGAACGAATATTCAAATAATATTCGTCGCCCAAATAATAGAAAATATTTACTTAAATATTTTCTCCCGAGGTAATCTCGATATATCAAGAAATATTGACTCCCGGTCTATATTTGATGAATAAAGATGTATACGCCCTTCTATGAGGGTCTTATAATAACCGGCTTATAACTGATATATAACTATCTAGCTTATAAGCCAACAATAACATTCAGGGAACAAGTATATCAATTCAACTTGAAAGTAGGCATGCATGCAATGGCATATGTATATCAGCAATCATATATATATATTTATTCAATCACAACAACAGCCTAAAAGAAGGGAATTGAAACTTGCCTGGTAGTCGAGTACGGTAAGGGGTAGTGGTAGCGGGTCCCGGTTCAGCCTGGTGATCTATAAATAGCCAAGGCATTCGGAATTAATCACTTAACATATTAAACGTTAAGTTATACTTAAATCGAAACACGTTCTCGAGTCATCTCGTTATACCCCTTTTAGTGGATTACTTATTATCACTGATCCGACCCGACATTCGTTCGTTAATACGACATGTCACTGCACTTATACTTGGGACATACTTAAGTCATATGAGTTCTAAGGTTGATCGTTACGAACCAATATTTTACTCCGAGTTTTATCGCCCGTTTTCTAAGCGTTTTACCAAAGTTATAAAAGAGTCGTCTTTTAGGGGTTCGTTCTCGTTTAACCTTGACTCGAACATTTTTAATAAATCGAAAAATGCTCTTTTTGACATACGGTTTTCTTTCACACCTTCCTTCTTACCCCTAGTATTTATTTACCAAGATTCGCCATGACGTTACATAGCTTACGAGGGTTCAATTTCAGTTACGAACTTTTGTTTACGGATTCGAACTACTTTTAGTAATTTAGTCATAAATCCTGAACCGTAAGTCCGTTTCACGTGATCTTTATATAAAAACGAAGCTTAGAGCATTACCTATCCTATCATGGCAGATAAGGTCTCTGGACAGTAGGGGTTCAACATGGAAAACGGCATACAAAACATGGTATTGTAAAATCGGGCATTATAACGGCTGTAAATCGAATATCTATCAATTTCGAATCTTCCCATAAACATAGCATCCAACCCAAACAACATATACATGACTTATATACATGAACTGAGGCCAAGCAATGCCTTTCCGTTCATCTAGCTATTTACATCATTAATCCAAAATCCATACATAATCATGCTTATAACTTTAACATAATCATAACTAAGTTATAACTATCAAAAACATGCTTAAATCTCAAACAAGGGTTAGGGTTTCAAGAGCTTTATACCTTCCTTAGATAGTGATATAGCCTTACTAAGCCTTGTATGGTCCTTAGGAGTGATTATGCTTGCTATATCAACCATGAAAAATCAAGAAAACCAAGTTAGTTCAAGAAGAACACTATTCATGCTCCTCTTGGATGATTTATTTGAAAATGGAAATGGATGAGTTTGAAGCTAGGATTTTGAGGAGATAAGTTTTATGAAATGTAAGACTCACCTTAATTATTACAAGATCAATTGATGGTTGGAGGTTGGATTTTGGTTTTGGAATTAAGCTATAGGCCGAATGGAGTGAAATGGTGGAGAATGGAGTATTTGCTTGGTTGCTTGTGTTTGTTCTCATCTAAAATGAATTATTGTAATGTTTGTAGATAATATCTAGCATAAAGTGGCTTTTGATAAAGTGATTTGGTCATTACATGCATCACTTAATGGACAAGTGTTGATAAATTGTGGTAGGATGAGAGATTAGTCTTAACCAAGTGGTTTGATCTCTAAATATGCTAGTTACTTGTGTAATTAACTAGTTACTAGATATTATCACTTGCACATGCATGTATCTTGCTTTCTCTGCTTGATTCTGTGTCCGGTTATTGCTCGTTTCGATTGATCGTTCGTAGGAATATTCCACGGATTTCTAGTTAGGGTTTACCGGGAATCCTCTTTAATATTAATACTTTCATTCTCCATCTTTCATTCTAACTTTCCATTATATATTCCTTTAATCCATTCGTTAAATACTTAAGGCTATCAGTGTCCAGGGAACTCTTGGAGAAAATAAAAGTGCGGTTTTTCAGAATCCGACAGCTTTTACATACACTTATTTTCCCCCTGGATCACTAATACGAACTCGGAAATCCGTTCCGAATACTTCTATATAGTGTCGTCTCATGTTATTATATACTCCAACCAAAACACTATTCATTCTGTATTCTTTACTTATTCTCTTAGGGTTGTATAATTGTCCGTATTCTCTTTCGATCGTTCCTTAACCTTTTTACGGAACTACTGGATTAATCGTTATCGATCTGGATGACATGAGAGTATTCTCTTGCTTTAAGTTGCCATATCTTATTCCCTTAGAAGATAGATTATTCTTACCTATGTTGTCACCCTTTAGCATTCTTCAAGACATAACATAATAAAGTCGCATTCCATTCATTCTTTCCCAAATATTAATTATTACATTGTAGCCATATCCACTATTCATTCTTACATCATTAAATACATAAAAGTTTTAATTCCACCCAAAATCTGGGTTCTTACAGTCTCCCCTCCTTAAAAGGATTCCGTCCCGGAATCAGTTTGAAAACAAGTGGGGGTACTTCTCTTGCATTGCGCTTTCAAGTTCCCAGGTGGATTCTTCTACATTGTGGTTCTGCCACAAAACTCTGACTAGCTGAATGACCTTGTTTCGGAGCACTTGTTCTTTCCGGTCTATGATTTCCACAGGTTGCTCCACATAGGTCAGGTCTGGTTGCATGTCCACTTGCTCATACTCTACAATATGCTTAGCATCCGGATTATACTTCCTCAGCATCGAAACATGGAACACATTGTGCACCTGCTGTAGATTCGGGGGCAATGCGAGTTCATAAGCTAGTTCCCCAATCCGTCTCAAGATCTCAAATGGTCCAATGTATCTGGGACTCAGCTTTCCTTTCTTCCCAAATCTCATTAAACCTTTCCAAGGTGACACTTTCAAGAACACTAGGTCCCCTACCTCGTATTCCTTGCCTTTCCGAGCTAAGTCGGCATATTTCTTTTGTCGATCCTGGGCTGCTACCAACCGTCCTCTGATTAGATCTACTGCATCTTTAATTCGTTGGACCACTTCGGGCCCGAGCATCTTCCGCTCTCCAACTTCATCCCAATACAAGGGAGATCGACATTTTCTTCCATAAAGTGCCTCATAAGGTGGCATCCCAATGCTTGAATGATAACTGTTATTATAGGAGAACTCAACCAATGGCAAGTGATCATCCCAACTCCCCTTGAAGTCTATCGCGCAGACTCTCAACATATCCTCTAGCGTTTGGATGGTCCTTTCACTTTGCCCATCTGTCTGGGGGTGGTAGGCTGTGCTCATGTTCAGCCGGGTCCCTACACATTCTTGAAAACTTCTCCAAAACCTGGAGTTAAATCTAGGATCTCGATCGGATACTATTGCGACTGGGACTCCATGTCGCGCCACTATCTCTTTTAAGTAGATGTCCACTAGTCTATCGACCGTGTACCTTTCGTTGATCGGGAGAAAGTGAGCCGATTTCGTCAGTCGATCTACAATTACCCATATGGTGTCATGATTAGCCTTGGTCCTGGGTAAACCTACTACGAAATCCATGGCTATATGTTCCCATTTCCATTCTGGAATCTCTAAGGGATGTAGAAGTCCGCTGGGTCTCTGGTGCTCTGCCTTCACTCGTTGGCAGGTCAAGCATCTGCTTACCCACTCTGCTACGTCCTTTTTCATATTGGGCCACCAGTAATACTCCTTCAAATCCCTATACATTTTAGTGCTACCTGGGTGCACTGAGTATCTTGAGTTGTGTGCCTCATTTAAAATCTCATCCTTGAGCTCCTGAACATTTGGGATCCATATCCTGTACGTGTACCTCATGATCCCTTCCTTGTCTCTTTCGCACTTAATTTCCTCCCCGGTCATTAGCTCTTCTGTGGAGTTCTTTTCTTCCTCCATCATCCGTTCCTGGCACAGTCTAATCTTTTCTAGCAATGGAGGTTGGATTCTAATTTCCATCAACTTTTCTTGGCCCTCTTCAGGTAACTTAACCTCGATTTCCAACTTCTCAAAATCCTTCACTAGCTCTTTCTCTGAAGTTATCATCTTGAGCTTCTCTTTCCGACTAAGGGCGTCAGCCACCACATTGGCTTTACCCGGGTGATATCGAATTTCACAGTCGTAATCCTTGATTAACTCTAACCACCTCCTCTGGCGCATGTTAAGCTCTTTCTGAGTGAAAATGTATTTGAGGCTCTTATGATCTGTGTAAATCTCGCATTTTTCCCCATACAGGTAGTGTCTCCAAATCTTTAAGGCGAAGACTATGGCTGCTAGTTCTAGATCATGCGTGGGATATCTGACTTCATAATCCTTCAATTGCCTAGACGCATATGCTATTACCTTGCCGTGCTGCATAAGCACGCATCCCAGTCCTTTATGCGAAGCATCACTGTAAATCACGAAATCTCCTTTTCCATCAGGTAATGCCAGCACTGGGGCTGTCACCAGCCTCTTCTTTAACTCTTGGAAACTCTTCTCGCATTTCTCAGTCCATTCAAATTTCTCGGTTTTACGGGTAAGTCGAGTTAATGGAGCTGCGAGTTTCGCAAAGTCTTGGACAAATCTCCTGTAATATCCGGCCAGTCCAATGAAACTCCTTACCTCGTTTGGAGTAGTTGGCCGTTCCCAGTTTGAAACTGCTTCTATCTTGGAGGGGTCAACCAACACTCCTTCTCTATTGATCACGTGCCCTAAGAATTGTACCTCATTTTTCCAAAACTCACACTTGGAGAACTTGGCATATAACTGCTCTTTCCTGAGTATTTCTAAGGTTATCCTTAAATGTTCAGCGTGTTCTGCCTCTGTCTTTGAGTAGATGAGAATATCATCAATGAAAACTATCACGAATTGGTCCAAATATTCCTTGAACACTCTATTCATTAGGTCCATGAAGGCTGCTGGGGCGTTGGTCAATCCAAATGACATAACTAAGAACTCATAATGTCCGTATCTGGTGCGGAATGCAGTCTTCGGGATATCTTCAGGTTTGATCTTCAGTTGGTGATATCCTGTTCTCAAATCAATCTTAGAGAAGTATTCAGCTCCTCTTAGCTTGTCAAACAAATCGTCTATCCTGGGCAATGGATACTTATTCTTTATGGTTAGCTTGTTCAATTCTCTGTAGTCGATGCATAACCTCATACTTCCATCCTTTTTCTTAACAAACAACACTGGTGCGCCCCAAGGCGACACACTGGGCCTTATCATGCCCTTATCCAACAATTCCTGTAATTGTTTAGCTAGCTCTTTCATTTCTACTGGGGCTAGTCGGTACGGGGCCTTCGAAACTGGCGCCGTCCCCGGGGCTAATTCGATGGCAAACTCAATTACCCTATCAGGTGGTAGTCCAGGAAGATCTTGTGGGAACACGTCCTCGAACTCATTAACTACCAGAATGTCCTGCAATCTTGGCACTTCCTTCTGAGTGTCTATAACGTAGGCTAAATAAGCCTCGTTCCCTTTTCGTAACAATCTCTTGGTTTGCGCCATAGTCAGAATTTTCTGGGTCTGTCGCATCCCCTTAAACACTATTTCTTTCTTCCCTGGGGTTTTTTAACTTAACCTTTTTCCCTTTACAATCTATCTGCGCATCATTGCGAGACAACCAATCCATACCCAAAATGACATCGAATTCCCCTAGCTTAAAAGGAATTAAATCGACATAGAAGGATCGTCCTCCTATTTCTAGCTTACAATCGGGGTGAATTTGATTAACCGGTACGATTTCCTGATTAGCTATTTCTACTAGTAAGGAATCTCTTAGTTGCTGGGTTTTAAGTTTCAACTCATGCGCAAAATCTCTAGATATAAAAGACTTAGTTGCTCCTGAATTAAATAAGACATTTGCACTGACTGAATTGAGAGAAAAAGTACCTGCTATCACATCTGTGTCCCTCACGGCATCTTGTACTGACATATTGAAAGTCCTAGCAGTTGGTGGCCTATTTGAGGCAACCTTGCTTGCTCCTGATGCTGCTGGTTTGCTCTTTGGGCAATCCTTCCTCATGTGCCCTCGCTGTCCACACTGGAAACAGGTTGTGCTGTTAGGGATGACCGTGGTGCAAGAGGTAGCATAATGCCCAGCTCGCCCACACTTATAACAGTTTATCTGCTTCAGGTTGCACACCCCGGAGTGCCTCTTCCCACAAGTAGCACACAATGGCAATAGAGGTCGAGAAGGGTTGGAACGGGACATTCCTGATTGATGGCCGCCCTGGCTCACACTTACACTAGCAGATGGTTTAAACCCCACATTCCTCCCTGGTAGGGAAACCGCTCCTCGATTAAACTTGGTTGGGGGTTTTCCTCCAGCGGATCTTCCGCCCATACTAACATGCTTTCTCTTTATCCCCCCTTTCTCTCTCTCTCTCTGCATCTGATCACTACCAGCCTCCACAATGGTTGCCTTCTGCACCAAGGTGGCATAATCTGTAATCTCTAAAACAGCCACCCTATTCTGGATCCACTGCTTCAGCCCTTGTTGAAACCTGTTAGCTTTCTTCTCTTCTGTGTCTACAAACTCTGGCACAAATCTCGATAACTCAGTAAATTTGGCCTCATAGTCCGCCACGGACATATTGTTCTGTTTCAGTTCCAAAAACTTAAGTTCCATCTGGGTTTTCATGAACTTCGGAAAGTACTTCTCCAGGAATAATTGTTTGAACCTTTCCCAGGCTATGACAGCATCAGTCTCCATGTTTTTCTTGGCTTCCCACCAATAATTGGCCTCTCCCTTTAGTAGGTAAGTAGCAAAAACAGTCTTCTGAGCCTCATTGATACTCAGGATCTCAAAAGACTTTTCCATTTCTTTGACCCAGGCCCTCGCCTCAACGGGATCAGCCGATCCGTGGAACTCTGGGGGCTTAAGGGACTTAAAGGCCCTAAAGGAATTTGCCACTGAAGTGTTGTTGCTTGGTGGTGGCTGGGGGTATTGGTTCAAATTCTGCCTAAGTAGGTCCATAAACTGGCCCATGGGGTTTCCGCCCTGGTTCTCCCCTTCCTGTTCTACTTCAGTTTCTCCACCCTCTATTTCCCTTTCAAATTCTTCAGAGTACAGGGGTTCATCCTCTGCTCCATACTGGGAATCTTCTTGCTCATTATAGTCCTGATCTTGTTCCTCACTACTTTCACGGTTTTCCTCGTGTTGGTTGTGACTCTCTTGGTCAGTAGATTCGCGGGGGTTAGCCCTAGTGCCCATTCGTCTTGGAGGCATTTTACTGAAAATTTGGAAAGTTATACATTAGGTTCACTGACCTGTTTTAAAGGATTTTTCCTTGTACATTTCTTTACATGATTGGGTTTAAAATCCCACAGTTTTATATCTCATGGAAACTTAATCGAAAAGTAATACATATGCTAATAAACTCGTGATCACTTCCCAACAAAATTGTAATGACTGAAATGGAAACAAATATATACCAGGTACCGAAAAGGTACAACATCCGAGTTACAACGATAGTTTAAAGTACAGCCATCCTAACAACAACAACAAGTCAAAAGTGAAATATGCTGTCTATCTGTCTAGTCTGCAAAAAGGGAAAACAAGTACAAGAAAACCATCCCTACAAAAGCCGGCACTACTATGTCCGTACATGACTAGACAACTAGACCACTGCATCACTACATCTGAAATCAGCCGCCACGACGAAACATCCTCCGAACCCTCCCCATGGCGATGCGAAAAACCTCCTCAGCCGCTGCTCTGTCTACCCTACCATGCCCATCAGTAGGCAACTGTCGCACCCTCACCCGAGCCCTCAGCTCGATGCGGGTCACAGCCCTATACCCAACTCTGTCGCTGATAGTCCTCCTGCCCTGCACCCTCATCCGGGCGGCTCTCTCTGCTGCTAACTCACTCCTAGACTCTGCCAACCTGGCATCTGCCACAGACAACTCTCTATAAAGCCCGTTCACAATCAAGTTGTGAACACATACTGGGACTCCTCCTATCGGGGCATGAGGTGGGGTGGATGGCTCAGCTGGAGCGGCAGTCTCTGTCTGCTGGGGCTCTGGGGTAAGCTCCTCAAACTCGTCGGGGTAGGGGCTCACAGGTAGTGGTGGTGGGGTAGGGGCTCTCTCAACAGGGAGGAGCGGCACAAAAAGTCCAGAACTCCCTACAGCACCAACTACTGGCTCATCTATATCTCCCTCAACACCCTCATCCACCGGCACCACCTGATCCGTGGTCATGTCAGTGTCATCTCCCATAGTCCTGAACTCAGTCATAACCCAATAATCATCATCCTCAACCACTAACTCAGCATCCTGTCCTGTCTGGATCCCCTCCGGGTCCTCCTCCCCCTCAGTCTCAACAACATCTGTGTCAGCATCATCCTGGACCTCCTCAGGGTCCTCCTCCTCAGACTCGATCACATCAGTATCAGCATCAACCTGGACCTCCTCAGCGTCCTCCTCCTCAGGCTCAGTATCCTCCTCAGGCAAGTGCTCATAGTATGGGTCCCTAGTCCGGAACATGTCCTCATCATGCTGTCTCGCAGCTGCCTCCTGGGCCGACAAGTCGCTCGCCTACACAAGACGAACTATGTTACTATCATGATACTTAAAAAGTTCCCGTAAGGGTTTTAGGTGAACCTGGCAAGGGTTCTTATTATATTATTGAATTTATTATTATATAACGTCGTATCATCTCTTGGGATATATAACTCTCGCTCTGATACCATCTCTGTAACACCCCCAGATCCGGGGTCAGGGATCTGGTGGTTACGGTCTTACATCCATTCATAATACTTGACTTGGGTCCACAATAAATAAATCACATGCTGTGACCCCACAATAATTACCACTCACACACACAACAGTTATAGTCCCAGAGATGAAATTGAAATAAGTCTTACATTAAAGGGTTTACGAATAAAAGTTATTACAATCCCAAAAGGATAACATCATAGGTTTAAAAGTTTTGCCGTTGATTACATTAATTATACATATAGTTAAACAGGAAACAAAAGCTGTCTAACTATGCTACCTCAGCAATGGCGGCTAGCATCTCAGCGGGTAGTCCGGTGGGTCGGGTAACCTGCTTGCGCCGAGTGCGCCTGACGCGAGCCATCTGTCCTAGCTGTTGTTGTGACATAATATAAACAAAGCAAGGGTGAGCGAAAGCCCACCAACAAATATATAACTGAACGATAATTTAAAACAGTTCAAAGCTATCTTTTAACCCATATGCCATGCATTTACGGAAATGATGCCAGTATAATATGAACGATGAAGTTACAAGGTAACTGAAAGTATTTGTTTGAAGAAATATCTGCTACATCAAAGTAAGCGAGATATTTTTATTGTTATTAAGAAGAGGAACTTGCAAGAAAAGGTTGCAATTCCAGTTATGCCACTTTTCCAACTCTGCCAACAGTAATCATGTTGCAGGAAATAAATAAATTTGGATGATGAACCAATGATGGAGTATTCACCGCGCCCGCTGTTCCAATCTTGATGATCAGTCGAGATCGTACAGCTCAATTTAGATTTACTACCGGTAGAAGGAAGAACTGACGGCTTTACTTGTATACCGCCTTGCTAGCTCTCCCCGGCCAACGGTTGGGCCAAGGGGATGGACCGGCGCTACTCGGCCTCTTACACGACTCCTAGTTCAAATAGAATTCATGATTCTGAATGTAACGTTCGTCCCCCTTTCCCCAAGTATAAGACTTGTTGATAAGACTCCACAAAGTAGTCGTATCTAGTTGGAAAGGAAAATTTACCAATATCTCCCAAGCTATTACTTGGTAACGGATATCAACTTGTTCTAGTAATCTTACCCCTCGAAAGATGAGAAGGTAAGCAACGACTTAATAAGTCAACAGCACCCGAGTTGCGGGCGAAGGGAATACTTTATGACCGGGAAGTCGACAAGATAAATAACATTTTCCAAGTAAGGTTCCCTTATTATTAAGGAGATAGACTCAAAGAAGAATGATGTCTGAGAACCTTTCTTGATATAAGATTAATAATAATATGACTTCGAAATATTTTCTGTAATAATCGAAGAAGATAAACCTTATCGAGATTATTCTAAGTATGGAATAAATATTCAGAGAATATTTATTGAGTTAAAACATTTAAAGAATATTTGGGAATATGAAAGAATATCTTAAATCAGAGTATTTCTCAAAATAATCCCTGAAGAAATATCAGGAGAATATTTATTGAATAAATAAATATTTAAATGAATATTCAAAACAATATTCATTAATTAATAAGACCTGAAAAGAATATTTAAGGTAATATTCATAATTAATTAGGAATTTAAATGAATATTCAAAAGTAATATTCATTTAATGAATAATATCATAAATGAATATCAAGTAATATTCATTTAGTAATCCAAGCCTTAAGGAATATTCGAGATAATATTCGGTAATTAAATCAAGCTTCAGATGAATATTAAAATAATATTCATCAAGTATTTAATATCTTAAAGGAATATTCAAAAGTAATATTTATTTAATAAAATGATATTCTAAAAGAATATCCAATTAATATTCATTTAATAGTCTCATCTTTAGAAGAATATTCGAAATAATAGTCGATAATCAATTCGACTCTGAATGAATATTGAGAAATATTATTCGTTGAATAGTTAAATTCAAATAATTATTTGAAGTAAGGATCGTTAAAATAATTAGTTCCGAACGAATATTCAAATAATATTCGTCGCCCAAATAATAGAAAATATTTACTTAAATATTTTCTCCCGAGGTAATCTCGATATATCAAGAAATATTGACTCCCGGTCTATATTTGATGAATAAAGATGTATACGCCCTTCTATGAGGGTCTTATAATAACCGGCTTATAACTGATATATAACTATCTAGCTTATAAGCCAACAATAACATTCAGGGAACAAGTATATCAATTCAACTTGAAAGTAGGCATGCATGCAATGGCATATGTATATCAGCAATCATATATATTTATTTATTCAATCACAACAACAGCCTAAAAGAAGGGAATTGAAACTTGCCTGGTAGTCGAGTACGGTAAGGGGTAGTGGTAGCGGGTCCCGGTTCAGCCTGGTGATCTATAAATAGCCAAGGCATTCGGAATTAATCACTTAACATATTAAACGTTAAGTTATACTTAAATCGAAACACGTTCTCGAGTCATCTCGTTATACCCCTTTTAGTGGATTACTTATTATCACTGATCCGACCCGACATTCGTTCGTTAATACGACATGTCACTGCACTTATACTTGGGACATACTTAAGTCATATGAGTTCTAAGGTTGATCGTTACGAACCAATATTTTACTCCGAGTTTTATCGCCCGTTTTCTAAGCGTTTTACCAAAGTTATAAAAGAGTCGTCTTTTAGGGGTTCGTTCTCGTTTAACCTTGACTCGAACATTTTTAATAAATCGAAAAATGCTCTTTTTGACATACGGTTTTCTTTCACACCTTCCTTCTTACCCCTAGTATTTATTTACCAAGATTCGCCATGACGTTACATAGCTTACGAGGGTTCAATTTCAGTTACGAACTTTTGTTTACGGATTCGAACTACTTTTAGTAATTTAGTCATAAATCCTGAACCGTAAGTCCGTTTCACGTGATCTTTATATCAAAATGAAGCTTAGAGCATTACCTATCCTATCATGGCAGATAAGGTCTCTGGACAGTAGGGGTTCAACATGGAAAACGGCATACAAAACATGGTATTGTAAAATCGGGCATTATAACGGCTGTAAATCGAATATCTATCAATTTCGAATCTTCCCATAAACATAGCATCCAACCCAAACAACATATACATGACTTATATACATGAACTGAGGCCAAGCAATGCCTTTCCGTTCATCTAGCTATTTACATCATTAATCCAAAATCCATACATAATCATGCTTATAACTTTAACATAATCATAACTAAGTTATAACTATCAAAAACATGCTTAAATCTCAAACAAGGGTTAGGGTTTCAAGAGCTTTATACCTTCCTTAGATAGTGATATAGCCTTACTAAGCCTTGTATGGTCCTTAGGAGTGATTATGCTTGCTATATCAACCATGAAAAATCAAGAAAACCAAGTTAGTTCAAGAAGAACACTATTCATGCTCCTCTTGGATGATTTATTTGAAAATGGAAATGGATGAGTTTGAAGCTAGGATTTTGAGGAGATAAGTTTTATGAAATGTAAGACTCACCTTAATTATTACAAGATCAATTGATGGTTGGAGGTTGGATTTTGGTTTTGGAATTAAGCTATAGGCCGAATGGAGTGAAATGGTGGAGAATGGAGTATTTGCTTGGTTGCTTGTGTTTGTTCTCATCTAAAATGAATTATTGTAATGTTTGTAGATAATATCTAGCATAAAGTGGCTTTTGATAAAGTGATTTGGTCATTACATGCATCACTTAATGGACAAGTGTTGATAAATTGTGGTAGGATGAGAGATTAGTCTTAACCAAGTGGTTTGATCTCTAAATATGCTAGTTACTTGTGTAACTAACTAGTTACTAGATATTATCACTTGCACATGCATGTATCTTGCTTTCTCTGCTTGATTCTGTGTCCGGTTATTGCTCGTTTCGATTGATCGTTCGTAGGAATATTCCACGGATTTCTAGTTAGGGTTTACCGGGAATCCTCTTTAATATTAATACTTTCATTCTCCATCTTTCATTCTAACTTTCCATTATATATTCCTTTAATCCATTCGTTAAATACTTAAGGCTATCAGTGTCCAGGGAACTCTTGGAGAAAATAAAAGTGCGGTTTTTCAGAATCCGACAGCTTTTACATACACTTATTTTCCCCCTGGATCACTAATACGAACTCGGAAATCCGTTCCGAATACTTCTATATAGTGTCGTCTCATGTTATTATATACTCCCACCAAAACACTATTCATTCTGTATTCTTTACTTATTCTCTTAGGGTTGTATAATTGTCCGTATTCTCTTTCGATCGTTCCTTAACCTTTTTACGGAACTACTGGATTAATCGTTATCGATCTGGATGACATGAGAGTATTCTCTTGCTTGAAGTTGCCATATCTTATTCCCTTAGAAGATAGATTATTCTTACCTATGTTGTCACCCTTTAGCATTCTTCAAGACATAACATAATAAAGTCGCATTCCATTCATTCTTTCCCAAATATTAATTATTACATTGTAGCCATATCCACTATTCATTCTTACATCATTAAATACATAAAAGTTTTAATTCCACCCAAAATCTGGGTTCTTACAATTTGCAAGTCGCAGACAGTCGACGAACCCAGCCTCAAGAACTCCAATAGCACATCATATTAAAGAACTCGGAAAACATCTCGCAAACAACTACAAAACTCAGCACAAATCATAACCAGAATAAAAACGTAGCAAAGAACCATCAGCCATTCATAAACGAGATTAAAAACAAACTCAGAAGTAATGCAAAACAAAAAAAAATGAAAAGAGGGATAAGGGAATGGGACTGAACGAATTGTAGAAGGAAAGGGGAGAGGAGGGTGATGTGGTGGCCGGAGAAAATTGAACGAAAAAAGGAAAGGAAGAAGGGGGAACTGGATTTCTGGTTCGTGAAATTGAGAGAGATCAGGAGAGATTGTTTTTGTTTTCGTGGGGATAGAAAAAAAAAACAAGATCGAAGAGGAAATAGTAAGCTGGGATTGTGTCAAAATCAAAACATACTGCTTCGAATTTGTAAAATTAAACAGAAAAACAATTTGCTGAAAATTAATTAACTACTATTTTTGTAATTTTTTTTTTTGAAAACTAAATATGGAAATTAAAAAAATCAACTACGAATTAAAATTAAACTACACTAAAACGATGATTTATAATTAAATGGCCCACAATAAAATGGATTTTTAAAGGGGCATACTACGAATTAAAGACTAAGAACAAGAAATTACAGTTTCGTTACTTTCAATCCCAAGTGGTTAGCAACGGATTTACGAAAATAACGAAACAGGGCAACAATAACTAAAGAGCAAGACAAGAAATTAAAGGAAATGAAATTGCATTAAAATTAAAAAGAGTGTTTACAAAATTTGAAACTAAAAAAATACAAAAAATTAAATGGCCCACAATAAAATGGATTTTTAAAGGGGAATACTACGAATTAAAGACTAAGAAGACGAAATTAGAGTTTCGTTACTTTCAATCCCAAGTGGTTAGCAACGGATTTACGAAAATAACGAAACAAGGCAACAATAACTAAAGAGCAAGACAAGAAATTAAAGGAAATGAAATTGCATTAAAATTAAAAAGAGTGTTTACAAAATTTGAAACTAAAAAAAATACAAGAAATTAAATCTACCCCAAAATCTAAGTTACTAAATACAAGGGGGGTGGGGGGTATTTATAGGATAGGAATTAGGGTTAAGGGGGGTGTTGGGTAAATCCCCACCATATATTTGTGGTGTGTGGTGCTGGAATCCTAGTCATCTATTTGTTTCCTTCCCCCTTAAGCTTTGAAGAGTTGATCTTGGCCATACACTTTTGTAATGTGTTGGGATGATCTCCACCTTCCACTTGTCTTGAAATATTCCTTTTGCTCCAAGCTCCTAATTCTATTCTTTCTTTCATTTTTGGTCCTTTTTCTTCCTCTTTTTCCCTTCCTTGCTCTTTATTTCTTTATTTTGTCATTTCTTTATTTATTTACGAATTTCCTGAAATGCAACAAAATAATTTATTAAAATACGAGTTCAAGCAACAAATAGGTAATAAAAATATGCAAAAATATGCACTTATCAGCTATGCCGCTTCTTCATTCTAGTCATCCTTTCTTGTACTGCTGACACCTTCCCGGGCCCACTACACCATATATGGTCTTCGCCAACACCTCAAAAAAGTGTAAAAAATCCTGAAAAGTGTTGCCATAAGCCCAAAATTGGTTTAAGGCTACACTTTTTCCAATTTCAATGGTGTTGGATATAGTCGTGTGGCCTTAGGTGGGTAAGCCAACACTTTTGCCACCCTACGGCCACATCGCTATAGATGTTGCATTAGTCATCTATGCCAACACTTTCGGGTGTATAACAACATTAAAGGGGATGTTGTAATAGACCTATTGCAACATCGATTTTTCTCTATTGCAACATTGGTACATCTAACACTTTGTTTTTTTGGCAACACCTTTTAAACTATTGCAACATTTAATCGATAAAACACTTTTAGTATTTGGCAACATCACGTTTTGTTTTGCAACATATATTTGTTAAACACTTTTTATATTTTAGCAACACCTTTTTTTATTCCAACATTTTTCTAATAAACACTTTTTATATATTAGCTGCACATTTTCATGTTTGTTGTAACATAAACTATATGAACATCACAATTAAATCCTTAAAAATAATTATGCAAGCAAAAAATACCAAAAGGAAATACTAAATTTTTTTTACTTCACAAACATACCAAATTAGTAATTACATAGTCAAAGTTGGACATAAACCAACTTGCCAAATCTACCCAAAATATTGAATTCATACAAAAAGCAAGTACCATAATATTCCTAAAGACTGTCAATTCATGTTCTTCCACTCTCAACTCCCTGACTTAAAAAAATCTTGGACACCAGAACCAGAAGCATCCTCATGTCAACTGCCATTAGAATGAATAATCAGGCACATTAGAATGAATAATCAGGATACATTGAGTGGGTACTGTCAATCCACATCACTTAAACACATGCACTCTAGCTTTCAAAAATTTGACTAAAGATTGGACAAAAATGTATTTCCAAAGTACAAACCTATCTGCGACAAGCTAAGCTTCCACGGAATCACTTCTTTTTCTGTTACACCAACATTATCTGGCATGGATCCATTTAAGTTCCCTCATTTGCCCCACTACATAAATACTTTAACTTTCTCAACTACATAAATAGAAATCTATAACTAAAGACAGATGTAATAGTAATAAACACACACAAAAAAGTAATCTTTCAACCTCACGTTAATAGAACCATGTTTTGTACTATGAGCACTGAATGACCTTTTATGGGATCCTGAAGTCTTGGAACAGAGCCCTCCCATTATCTAAGAACAGGTATGAAGGCTTACTATGTTCAATCTGCAATTAAGAAAGTACAGAAGACTGTAATATGAAATTAAATGGATATCAAAATAGACTACAGTAGCATTACATAATCCGCTATTTCCATTTTACATATCCAACCTACAGCATATAAGCTTTTAACTATGAAAGTATGTGCTCTATCATTAGACAATACTTATATAGGATCAATACATCACAGACAGAAAGATACTTAACTATACAACAAAATAGATGGAAAAAGGTTTGATACTTGTGGAATGTACACAGGAACCTAGCCAGAAATTGACGTAATACAATTCACATTAACCTCTATGTGGAAAACAAGTCCAGTATAAACATAAATTATATGCTAACAACTTAAGAAATAGAGAAATTTTGAACTTCATGCAAATTAAACATTGGTAAACTGTGGATACAGTCAACAAGCACTCCCCAATCACAAACAAAAATCAAATTTACAAAAAAAAATATATGTCAATAAAACAGAATTTATTGTATGATTACCTATTAATTACCTTGACTTCTACAGTAAATGACCCTATTGCAACCAATAATTCATGCTTAGGCAATCCAATATTTACTTACAAATTACCAAAAAAAACAAGGAGATTATGATCAAGCTTTATTAAGCAGCACTTTCGCAGATACAATAGATATGCATATATTACCATATACATATACGTGTGTCAAGTGTGCCCCAACTTCTAAAAATTAAGATTACTTAGCCTAGGCTCTCTTGAAGTCCTGGTTCCGTCAGAGAGAGAGAGAGAGAGAGATTGACTACCATGTGATGAGCTGCCATTTGGAGTAGATGCTCGAAAAGGAGCTTTTACAGACTGCCTTCCATGACTGCGGAATCTATAAAGGGTCAGAAAATTTGGGAATCTATAAAGGGTCAGAAAATTTGAAAATCAATAGATAATTCCTTAACAGTAAATAAGAATACTACTTGTCAGTGTAAGAACCCTAATTTTTGTAATATTTTTTTTTATATAATATCATATGACGTTGTGAATTTGGAACCTTTTGAGTCACCCATGTTGTTTAATGGAATTGATTATCTGTGAAATGGACGGGAATGGAGTTATGAGGTACGCATCTAGAATATGGATCCCGAATGTTCAGGAGTTAAAAGACGAGATTTTGCAAGAGGCTCATAGTTCAAGGTACTCGATTCACCCTGGAGGCACTAAGATGTATAGAGATCTGAGGGAATACTCTTGGTGGCCAAATATGAGGAAGGACGTGGCAGAGTGGGTGAGTAAATGCTTAATATGCCAGAGAGTGAAGGCCGAACACCAGAGGCCCAGTGGCTTGCTGCAACCCTTAGAAATACCCGAGTGGAAGTGGGAGCATATTGCGATGGACTTTGTGGTCGGACTACCAAGGACCAGGACTAATCATGATGCCATTTGGGTAATTATCGATAGATTTACCAAATCAGCACATTTTCTTCCAATTAACGAGAGATACACTGTCGACAGGTTAGTGGATATTTACTTAAAGGAAATCGTGGTTAGGCATGGGGTTCTTGTGAGTATTGTATCGAACAGAGACCCAAGATTCAACTCCAGGTTCTGGAGGAGTTTTCAGGATTGTGTGGGGACCAAGTTAAACATGAGTACTGCATACCACCCCCAATCAGATGGACAGAGCGAGAGAACCATCCAGACTATAGAGGACATGTTGAAAGTATGTGCCATAGATTTTAAGGGAAGTTGGGATGACCACTTGCCGTTGATCGAGTTTTCCTACAACAACAGTTACCATGCGAGTATAGGAATGCCCCCATATGAAGCCTTATACGGACGAAGATGTCGATCTCCCTTGTGTTGGGAAGAGGTTGGAGAGCGGAAGATTTTAGGGCCCGAACTGGTCCAACAGACAAGAGAAACTATCGAACTTATACGAGGACGGCTGGTAGCAGCCCAGGATAGTCAGAAGAAATATGCAGACCAGACCCGCAAGGACAAAGAATATGAGGTAGGAGAGTTCGTGATGCTAAAAGTATCACCATGGAAGGGATTGATGAGATTTGGAAAGAAAGGGAAGCTAAGTCCGAGGTTTATAGGACCTTTTGCGATTTTGAGGCGTGTTGGAAAGTTAGCCTATGAACTAGCCTTGCCCCCGAGCTTGCAGCAAGTGCATAATGTGTTTCATGTGTCCATGCTACGACCCTACCATACGGACTTTCGGCATATGATACAATACGACCAGATAGACCTACAGCCAGATTTGACTTATGAGGAGAAAGCAATGGAAATCATGGATAGAAAAGAACAAGTGCTGAGGAACAAGGTTGTCAAACTAGCGAGAGTTTTGTGGAGGAACCAGAATGTCGAAGAATCATCATGGGAACTAGAGAGCACGATGCGTGAAAAGTACCCCCAATTGTTTTCAACCTGATTCCGGGACGGAATCCTTTTAAGGAGGGGAGGCTATAAGAACCCTAATTTTTGTAATATTTTTTTTTATATAATATCATATGACGTTGTGAATTTGGAACCTTTTGAGTCACCCATGTTGTTTAATGGAATTGATTATCTGGGAAATTTATGTTGTTACATTCACTATGTAAGAGAAAGGGAAGATTGCTGAAGGCAAGAGTCTTATTGCTATTAAGATTTATAAAACTTGGGATTTGAGAGCTACTAGAGTGTTGAAAGATTTTAAGAGATTATGACAAGGAGTTACGGATGTTTAAGGAATTTATACAATTTAGCACTTAATGAATTACAAAGGAAATCTCTACGTGACAAAATATTATTACGAGGAGTTTAATTAAGATACGTTATGAAATAAGGATTAAGTGACAAGCATTGGTGGAGGAATAATAATACAGGGAAGGATATTACATGCAAGTATCATGTAACTAGATTGTTAGAAAAGCAAACTAGAAAAGCAAAAGCAACCAATGTATAGTAACTAGTTGGTGCATTATTCTAGGAGACAAAGAGGTATGGTGTATGTCTAGCCTACTACCTAGAGTGTCAAAATGTGATACAATACATATACACATCAATACATATTACAATAATACAAGTCATAACCCCAATCACCCATCCAAACAACTCTCCCCCCCTTTTTCAAGAAGCTCTCGGCCCAAGCATATTCAAGGGAGGAAGAAGAAATTTTCTTCAACTTCCCCTCACTTACAAATCAAGGCAAAATTCCTAGGTCTTCTATACACTATAAAGAAGGTATGCTATGAGTTTCAAACCATTTTGTCCATCCAATCTTGAGATATTAATTGTTGAAGATAGAATGAATAGTAACCAAGTTTGTTCATCTTTTAGATCTTGAAAGATTAAGGGTTGTAGGAGCTCATATAAGTGTTCTTAGAGACTATAAAGCTCATCCAAGGTTCCTAGACACTCAAGAAGTTATAAAATCCTCACCCCTCTTAGCCATGGATTATTTATGATGTATATTGTTAGATCTAAGAATCTTAGTGTAAATCTTGGTTATAAGAGTTATGGATGATGAAAATCTTGAGGTTATATGTTGTTGATGTGATTTTAAAGCTTGTACTTAGTGTATATAACCCCATGTGTGCTATAGAGAATAATATTGGTGGTTTGGATGATGGTTGTGGTGTATACATAGAATTCTTGAATGATTAAGAAAGATTGCAAGTTGTGTAAAATTCTGAGAACATGCACTGTATTGTGGGAGGGTTTTGAACCCCTAAATCTTGTCACCCGAGAGCCTAATGCATATGGTTAGAAAGGTATTTGAATGTAGTTTCCAGAAATGTAAGGTTCATGACTAGGTGATGTATAGATTTTGAGTTATGACCCGAGGAGTGAAGAGTGGTTCTGAAATCCAAACTGCACTATATGGTCCACTTGTGAGCCCTCTTTAGACCCCTAAAAAATTATGTAGAATCATGGAAAAATTAGGAGAGCTAGTAATTGCAGTGGGAGAGATTACCCAAAAAGAATTGGATTAAAATATGTATTTTTCAATTTTATAAAAATGTTAGAGTAAAGTTCGCGCAAGTGAAAAAGTCGTAAGAGGAGTTAGTTGGGTATGATTTTAAGGAGGAATCAATACGCTTCGAATGTGGTAACCAAATTAAGTCAAATATGTGACGAGCATAATCGAGTGATGGCATGAACCTATAGTGGGGCTAGAGATTCATAGGACGGAGTCATTAAGTTATGTTAAATATAATTGATATGGTTAATATCAGTGTTTAAGTCTTGCAGGGAAAAACAGAGTTTAAACAGGAAGCAGTCAGAGTTTAGTTAAACTCTGACAGTTAGAAGCTGAACAGAGTTTGCTATACGCTGACTGTTGGAAGCTCGACAGAGTTTGTTAAACTCTGTCTGGAGGAAGCGTTTACTTGTCAACAGTGTTTGAAGAATTATTGAAGATAATTATGGAAGCAATATCTTTGAAGATTGGATAGCTGTCAAAGAGATTGAGTTGACTAAGGAGACGAGTAGCAATCGTAATTGATATCAATTGTATAGCTAATTTATAGGAGTATCAATTATCGATTGTATAGCAGCTGTATACTTTATAAATACAGTTAGGTTAACCCTAGAAGGGTATCGATCGTGTTATATCATATTATTCATTGTAACCTAAGCAGCTCCCTGTGATAATTTACATCACTGAGAGAGAAGTTAATTTCAAACAGTTTTTAAAGCTTTTAAAGAACTTATTGTTATTCTCTCATACTTAGTTGATTATAAGTGTGTATTTGGCCTAACAATTGGTATCAGAGCTTGATCTGTTAATTTAATACAGTTTAAGATCCACACACACACATAACTATAATCAATGGCAGAAATTCCTCCTCCTACATCAGGCTCTAGTGCTGAGAAGGCTCAACCTGCAACTGTGAGTCGATATGAAACAATCAGGGTTCCTATTCTTAAGCCAGCAGAATACTCAACCTGGAAGGTGAAAATGGCTATGTTTCTGGAAGCTACAGATCCAGAATATCTTGACAGAATTTATGAAGGCCCTCATAAGCCTACAAAATTATTTGTTGTTGCTGCTGGACAGGAAGCTAAATCTATTCCAAAGGAGAAGAAAGATTTGACTCCTGAGGATATTTCATCCATTGGAAAGGATGCAAAGGTTAGACATCTCCTTCATAGTTCTTTGG
This sequence comes from Saposhnikovia divaricata, assembly GCA_036435485.1. Classification (NCBI taxonomy): domain Eukaryota; kingdom Viridiplantae; phylum Streptophyta; class Magnoliopsida; order Apiales; family Apiaceae; genus Saposhnikovia; species Saposhnikovia divaricata. The sequence continues at coordinate 40,375,491 of CM071601.1, read as the reverse complement.
ATAATGTTATGTCTAACAAAGTGATCAATTGTAAAACTGCAAAAGAGATTTGGGATGCTCTAGAGGTTAGATGTCAGGGAACTGCTGCAATTAAGAAGAATAAAAGGAACATACTTACACAGGAGTATGAACACTTTGAGGCTAAATCTGAAGAATCAATGACAGAAACCTTTGACAGATTCTGTAAGCTACTTAATGATCTGTCACTGGTTAATAAAGAATATGATCTAGAAGATTCAAATCTCAAGTTTCTTCTTTCTCTACCTGAAATGTGGGATTTCAAAACAACCACTATTAGAGACAATTATGATCTGGCTGATACTGATATTGATGAGATCTATGGGCTGCTCAAAACTCATGAACTAGAAATGGAACAAAGAAGCAAAAGATCAGGTAGAAAGTCAAAATCTGTTGCTCTAAGAGTTGAAGAAAGACCCTCAAAGAAGGAAGCATTCAGGAAGAAGGCAAAAGGAAAAGCCTTGGTCATTCATTCTGAAAGTGAGTCATCAAACTCTGATGTTGACTCAAATGCAGATGAATCATCTGATTCTGAAGATGATGAGGAAATGATGGAAATGGCTGCTTTGATGGTAAAGACTTTCAAGAAGATGGGTTTCAAGAACTTCAAGAAAGGAAAGAAATTCTCCAAGAATGATTCAAAGTTTGACAAGAAGAATTTCAGAAAATCTGAGAGAAAGGATACCAAATCTGGGAAAAGAGACAAGTCTGAGATTCAATGCTACAAGTGTAAGGAGATGGGTCATTATGCTCCTGAGTGCAAGAAGGGTAAAACTGAGAAGGCACTCTTCACTAAAGGCAAAGATTGGGCAGATACCTCTGACTCAGATGAGGATGTAAACTATGCTCTCATGGCTACTACTATTGATGAAGCTGTAGATTCTGAAAACAAGGTACCTCTAACTACCTATGCTTATAACATTGATGATATAACTGAATTAAGAATTTATCTTAAGTCCTTGCATATCAGTTATAGGGATCAGACTTTAGAGAATGAGAGAATCAAAACTGAGAATTCTGAACTCAAAGAGAGAAATAAAGTTGTAGAAGAGAAACTTGTTAAGATGCAGCAAGTTCAAAAGGAGAGAGATGATGCTGTCTATCTTGAACAAGAGTTGTTAAGTCAGTATAAACAACTAGAATCTGAGTTGGAAAAGGCAAATCACATTATTAAAACTTGGACTCACTCAAGAAAAGACACTCAAGAAGTTTTTCAATCTGACACTGTAGGTCTAGGTTATTCTGAGAAAGATGAACTTAGATTTCAGAATACAGTTAAGATTAGACCACCTCTTCCACCTAAGAAATTTGGAACATTTGTTAATGGAATAAATGAACCTAAATTTGAAGGTGGAAAAGAAGCTGTTAAGAATGAACCAGTAAAAACTAATGTTAAACAGGTTAATATTGGTTTAATGATAGATAAACAACTTAAGCATAAGCTTAAGGAGTTAAAATCTGTTAAGAAACAGAAAGTGTCTAGAAAGAACAGAAATGGTAAAGTAGGCATTACTCAAGGCAACTATCCAATGCTTGCTACTTTAGCTCCAAGAAAGACATGTCATAACTATGGTAGTACTAACCATCTTGCTAGTTTTTGCAGGAAGAACAAAGACATTAATTCTTTACCTTCCAAGTCTGAAGTAAAGAAAGATAATGTTAGAACTAAACCACAGACTTTATGCAAACACTGTGGAAGCACTTGGCATTCTATTTATACTTGCAGAAATTATCATGCTATTTATCATAATTATTATGAACTGAAACCTAATCTGAAATGGGTTAGAGTTAATTCTGCAAGTGTAAACTCTGATAAAGTTAGCTTAAACTCTGATAATGAAAATTCCGCTGCTAAAGCTAACAGAATTAAGAAAGCCAAAGGATCCAAGCAAGTCTGGATCCTTAAATCTAATCCTCAGTAATTGTTTGTGATTGCAGGGCATCAGGGAAAGCATCCTAGTAGTGGACAGTGGATGTTCAGGACACATGACTGGAAATAAAGCCCTGCTATCAGAGTATGTGGAGAAGGCTGGCCCAAAAGTTTCCTATGGAGATGGCAACATAGGACATACTCTGGGATATGGCAATATTAATCTTGGAAGTGTCATCATCACAAATGTAGCTCTGGTTCCAGGACTCAAGCATGATCTGCTATCTGTGAGTCAAATCTGTGACAGAGGTTTTCATGTAGATTTTCAACCCGAATACTGTGAGGTTATCAGCAAAACCACAGGGAAAGTTGTTTTAGTTGGACAAAGGCGCAACAATATCTATGAAGCAAGCTTGTTAACAAACTCTGATGGAAAAACAATGTGCCTGTCAACAAGAATGTCCAATGAGGAGAGTTGGAAGTGGCATAAGAAACTTTCACATTTGAATCTGAACAACATCAATGAGCTGATAAGAAAGGATCTTGTTAGAGGACTTCCAAAGTCTTTACTAAATGTCGATGGTCTGTGTGATTCATGTCAAAAGGCCAAACAGAGGAAGACCTCTTTCAAGAGCAAGTCTGAATCTTCAATTGTTGATCCATATCATCTGTTACATGTTGATCTTTTTGGACCAGTAAATGTCTTGTCAATTGGAAGAAAGAAATATGCTCTAGTTATTGTTGATGAATATACCAGATACACTTGGGTGTATTTTCTAGCAAAGAAGGATGAAACTGCATTAACACTGATGGAGCATGTAAATCTACTAGACAAAGGATCAAAACACAAAGTCAAAATAATCAGAAGTGATAATGGAACTGAATTCATAAATACAACAATGGAAGAATTCTGCAAGAACAGAGGAGTTAAGCAAGAATTTTCTGCACCAGGTACACCACAGCAAAATGGTGTAGTTGAGAGGAAGAACAGAACCTTGATAGAAGCTGCAAGAACTATGCTTGATGAAGTAAAATTGCCAACCTATTTCTGGCCAGAAGCAGTTCAAACTGCTTGTTTTACTCAAAATGCAACACTTATCAACGAGCATGGAAAAACACCATATGAGATGGTGAGGGAAAAGAAGCCAAACCTGAAATATTTTCATATTTTTGGGTGCAAATGCTTTGTGCTAAAAACTCATCCTGAACAGTTGACCAAGTTTGAGTTGAAAGCAGATGAAGGAATTTTTGTTGGCTATCCAGTGTCAACCAAGGCATTCAGAGTTTACAATCTGAGAACAAGGGTGATTATGGAATCTATTCATGTGTCATTTGATGACAGAAAAATCACTGGACTTGAAGATGTTGATGAACATGATCAATTGCATTTCGAAAATGAAGATCTAATCTCTGATGAAATAAACTCTGATGACACTAGTCCAACAAACTCTGTTGCTGCAAACTCTGAACCTCTACTGGTACACACAGAAGAAATAGTACAGTCTGAACAAAGAGGAGAACCAGTTGAGGGGGAGCATGATCATAGTGATGACTCAAATTCTGATATTGAGTCAACTGAAAATTCTGGATCAAACTCAAACTCTGATGACTCAAACTCTGAAAGTCCAAATTCTGACAGTTCAAACTCTGAGAGATCAAATTCAGGGGGAGCCTCAGAGAATGAAGAAAAGCATCAAGATAATCAGGAGAACATTTATCAAGGGGGAGGATCAACTATTGATAGAAGTCATTTACCTACAGCTAGGAAATGGACAAAATCATATATACCTGATTTAATCATTGGAGATCCAGATGCAAAAGTTAGGACAAGAAGTGCTACAACAAATGAATGTCTGTTCCATGCATTTCTGCCCAAATCTGAACCAAAGAAAGTGGAAGAAGCTCTTCAAGATGCTGACTGGATAACAGCAATGCAGGAGGAGTTAAATGAATTTGAGAGAAATGAAGTATGGACCCTTGTACCTAGACCAAAGAATAGATCTGTTGTTGGTACTAGATGGGTTTTCAGAAACAAAACCGACAGTGATGGGGTTGTTACAAGAAACAAAGCCAGACTTGTGGCCAAAGGCTATTCACAGCAAGAAGGAATAGACTATGATGAAACTTTTGCTCCAGTTGCAAGATTGGAGGCAATAAGAATCTTTCTAGCAAATGCTTCTCACAAGAAATTCAAGGTTTTTCAGATGGATGTGAAGAGTGCTTTTCTGAATGAAAAACTTGAAGAAGAAGTGTTTGTTGAACAACCACCAGGATTTGTAGATCCCAAGTATCCAGATTATGTCTACAGGCTTGACAAGGCACTCTATGGACTTAAACAAGCACCAAGAGCAAGGTATGAAACTCTGGCTCAATTTCTTTTAGAAAGTGGGTTCCACATAGGTACAATTGATAAAACCTTGTTCTATTTCAATCTTGGTAGTGATCTGTTATTAGTTCAAATATATAATGATGACATAATCTTTGGATCTACTAATGATAAACTCTGTAAGAAGTTTTCCAAGCTCATGCAGTCTAGGTATCAAATGAGCATGATGGGAGAGCTTAGTTATTTTCTAGGGCTACAGGTGAAGCAAACAGATGATGGAATTTTTATCAATCAAGCAATATATACCAGAAATCTTCTAAAGAAATTTGGCATGCTTGACTACTCATCTACCACAACTCCTATGGCAACAGCAACAAAGTTGGATAGAGACACAGGCTCATCAGTGGATATGACAAACTATAGAGGAATGATTGGGTCACTTCTTTATCTAACAGCCAGCAGACCTGACATCATGTATGCAACATGCCTTTGTGCAAGATTTCAGGCAGATCCAAGAGAACCACATCTAACAGCTGTGAAGAGAATCTTCAAATATCTTAAGGGAACCATAACTTTAGGCTTGTGGTATCCAAGACAATCAGACTTCCAGCTTCTTGGTTACTCTGATGCAGACTTTGCAGGCTGTAAGATAGAAAGAAAAAGTACTAGTGGAAGTTGTCAATTTCTTGGTGATAGAATTGTTTCTTGGTACAGCAAGAAACAGAAATCAATCTCTACATCTACAGCTGAAGCAGAGTATATTGCTGCTGGTAGCTGTTGTGCACAGATTCTGTGGATGAAGAATCAATTACTGGATTATGGATTGAGGTACAGTAAAATACCTATTTACTGTGATAATCAAAGTGCTATTGCTATGACAGGTAATCCAGTACAGCATTCAATGACCAAGCACATCAGCATAAGGTACCATTTTATCAGAGAACATGTAGAAGAAGGAAACATTGAGCTTCATTTTGTGTCTACAGAACAACAGCTTGCAGATATCTTCACTAAGCCATTGAGTGAAGCAGTATTTACAAGGCTGGTAAATGAACTAGGAATGGTCTCTAGTTTTGACTAGAGATATTGGTTAGACTCAAAACTCTACTTATGTACTGTGTTGCTCATATTTCTGTGGTATGTTAATCTCTGATATGCAAACTCTGCTCAATGAATGTTAAACTCTGGTAGCATGTTTTTAAGTCATACATTGTCAACTGTTGAATAAACTCTGAGAAACTCTGATAATGTTTCTTTCTGAACATAAACACCGATGAAGATACATGTATGAAATATTATTCTCAGTAATTAGTCATGAATCTTTCTAAGTTATCTGTGATCTAATCTTAAACTGTGCAGAAAGTTAACACAGCATGATACTGTTCTATATTTATAGCATCTCTTACTTTATTTATCCTAAACTCTGAGTCTGTAAATACTGTGTGCATTGCCTCTCATAAATAATTTCTGATGTTGATGAGCTCTAAACACTGTTCGTTTCTGATGTTAAATTTGATTCTGTTATTAGAATAACCCCAAAGCTAAACTATATAGATTTTTAGAACTCCTTTGAGATCATGTTTGTAACTAGGACGATCCAGGAACTTACTGGTACATAGTAAGGACTAAAATTCTCTAATTTTTGGTGACTAGTCGAAAGCTAGGAAGACCCAAGAACTTATCAAATTGATAAGGGCTAAAATTATAGGATTTTTGGTGACTAGTTTCAACCTCTGATTATTGGAGAAAGTAAAAAAAAAAATTGGGGGTTATAGGTTAATTATTACTGTATATAAACTATTTAATACAGAGTTTAGCATTCATCATATATTCAGTGTTTACTATGAGAGTTTGTGCATCCAGTGTTTACTGATTTATTTTATGGATTTTATGAAATACTAGATGCTCTAAATACTGAACTAATAAACTCTGCTCCACACACACGTATATTCACAACTGTGCAGTGTTTGAAAGGATAACAGTAATTAAGTTGGAGAATTGATAAACACTGATGGATTTTGTTGAGTACTCTAAGGTAATATTTTATTTCAAACAGAATATATACTTGGAGTACACAAAGAGTTTTTGACATTTGCATGTAATATTTACCAGTTGTTTAATTGTGTCAGACAGTTAAAGCTTATTGGAAATAGGAGAGAGAACAGCAGTAATAATAGGCATTATTACTGCGCGTGTAAATAACTGTTCCACTGTTTATGTGACACGTGTCCCACTCACACACTTAACAAGAAATTGGTTGCGTGTTTAATGTCTAAAACGATTAGGTTTTGTTTTTCAATTACAGATCTAATCGAAATCATTTCATTATTCACTTTTTCATCTTTACAACCACAAACACACAACATCACACACAATTTCTCTGTTACTTTCATTTAAACATTTTCACAAACACTTTTCCATATACTCTTTTCTGTCTTATACTGTTCTAATGGCAACCAAGAACTTTGTGGCTCAGGGATTAACTTTTGTTACCAACAATTATGCTGCAATTCTAGACACTGCTAAAGCTCCAGCATCATTTCATCTGATCCAAAACTTTTTAAGAGACTCTGAGATTGGTAAGGCTCTTGTTCAACCAGAGACACTCTCAGCCACACAAATCTCAATCTTCTGGAAAAACTCTGTTTATGATGATGGTGGAGAGAATGGGACTCCATCAATTGTGTTTACCTATGAAGACCAAGAGTTTGTCATAACTCCTGCAACTGTTCGTGAGGTTTTGGATTTTGACACTCACACTTCATACTCTGTGGCTGTTGTGGGTCAATTGAAAGAAATGTTACAACAAATACGGTTTTCTGGTTCATTGGATAAGATTGGGGATGTCAAACGGCCAGGGCTCAGGAAGGAGTGGAGCTTCTTCTTTGATTGCATTACTCGTGCATTTGGCAAGAAGGTCACCAACTGGGATGCGATTCCTGGTGAAAGTCTTCAAATCGGGTATTCTCTTCTTAATGGGAGTAACTTTGATTTTGGTCGTCTTATACTTATGAATTTAGGTGAAAAACTTGCAGAGTCTAGTACAACTTTTTACTTCTCACGTTTTTGTCAGTCTTTATTCTCTGCTTGTTTACCAAATTTGACAATTGCTGTTGAGGATGTTATCCAACCTTTCCAATGTCATAACAGAATGTTCTCTGATCTGACAAATAAGGATGCTAACAAAGAGCAACTACCAGAGTTTATCTATCCTCTTGCTCTCAAAAACTTCCTCAACCAACCACAAGAACAACAAGAACCACAAAATGAACCAATCATTGAACCTCCACAGTCACCACCTCAACCCACAAACACTGACCCACCTCAAACCATAAACACTGAGCCAATCACTACAACTACATCTCCACAACCACAATCTTCATCACATCCTCAACCTCAACCACAATCAAAACCTAGGAAACCAAAGAAAAGCAAAGCTATAAGGCCATCAAGAAAACAGAGGTTGGCTGAAGCTTCTAAGCCAAAGAAGTATAAGGAACGGGCAAACAAACCTAAATCTCCTTCTATACCTGATGATTCTGTTTCAGCAGAAGAGAGAGCAGAAGTGAATCCTCCAGCTAAGAGAAGGAGATTAATTCTTGATGAATCTGATGAAGATGTTAATTTTGAAGCTCCAGAGGTGATTTCCAAGGATATACCTACTGTTGAGACATATACTGCAGAAGAAGCTGCCAAAACACCTGTCAATGTACAACTGGATGAGGACAACAGAGAAGGTTTTACTGCTACGGTTGATTTTGTTGAAACATTTATACCATTCTCTGATCACATTACTGTTCCTCTTTCACCTATCCTTGCAAATTCTGAAGAAACTGGTGCAGCTGATCAGCCAACTGTAGTACTTGATGAAACAGTGGCATCACACACTGAGTTATTCTCTGATGCTCACCAGGTTCTTGAACAAGGTGAAGAGGTTGAACAAGTTGAAGTTCCAAAGTCTGTTGAGGCTAGAGACCCAACTGCAGTGAATGTTACTGAAACTGCAGAGATTGTTGAAGAAAATGTTGCAGTGCATACTAATCCAGTTGAAAATACAGCTGTTGATGTTGAAGATAAAGCAAGTGCAGAGTCAAACTCTTCTCAGAGTATACCAGTTCAAACTGATGCTAAACACACACCTTTTTCTAAACCCTCAGATCAACATAACATTGAAGCTGAGCACTTTGCCAAGAATTCAAGGGATTGGTATAAGTCAGACTGTATTTTTCCTGTTGAAAGAGCAGCTAAATTTGTTCATCAATCTGCCATGAAGATCTCAAATCCTGATATTATCTCAAGTCTGCAAGCAACCATTGTTCAAGTCAAAACTCTGAATGGAAGATTTGATGAGTCTCAAAAAGCTATTAATGAATTGAGAGCTGATGTTGTTGGTAGAGATATGACTATGCAGAGGGATAATCAGACAAAGTTTAAGACCATTTCTAAAGCTCAAGAAACTCTGTTTCAGAGGCTGGGTCAAGTTGAACAAAATCAGAATATATTGTCTGGAAAAATTGATTCCATTGCTACCTCCTTGGAGCTGATCACTTCTATCTTGATTCCTGATGATGTCAAAAAGGGGGAGAGAGTTGCTAAAGACAAATGCAAGCAATCTCAAACTCTAATCAGAAAGGATAATGCTGGAGATGGAGGAGCAAGTAATAAAGGAAGGGGCAAAACTGAAGAATTTCAAACTCTGAAAACTAGCAAGTCCTCTAAATCACAGTTTGTTGGGATAAACACTGATACTCAAGGTACTTCAAAGACTAAGAGTTTGCTATTATCTTCTAATCCACAGACTGATGAAGAATTGGCTGCTAAGTTGTTTATTGAAGAAAATGAGGAAGGAGTTACAATTGAGGACATTAAAGCTGAAGAAAAGAGTTTACAAGAAGAACATCTCAAGGCTTTAAAGTCTGGTAAGTTAAAGAAAGGAAAAGCTCCTAGGCCTGTTCTTAAAGGCATTGTGATCAAGGAAAGTGCTGATGTTAGTCAAAAATCATAGTTATCAAAGGAAACAATGGCAGCAGAAGCTAAACTCAAGCTGAAAGGCATTGAAGGAGAAAGTTCATTGAAGAAAGTTACAACCTCTGTTTCTACACAAGTTGTACAGAAGAAAGAAAACACAACCTCTGTTGCTACACAAGTTGTGTCTAGACCTTTATCTTCTCAGTTACAATCAGTTTTTGGGAAAGGAACACTTCATGATCCAAATCTATTATCTGGAGTTTCTATGGATTTTTCTGATGGAAGAGCCTTGTCTGGTAAGGTTGGAAACAATAAGTGTGGTCTAGGCTCACATAAGGACAAAAGGCAATATACTGGTCCTAGAGATCCTTCTTCACTGGCTGTTCCAGGTCGTGGTGTCACTCAAGAGAGTTTGGACAGACTGGAATCAGTACAGTTAGTTTATCAGAAGAGTTTAAAGAACTACTTTCTCTTGTACTTCATGGCTGATGGGACAGTATTTAGAATTGGTGAGAATGATATTGGCTTGAAATATTGGGAAGAATTAGAATATGTTCTATATCTTTTCAAGGTGAATAGTCAAAGGACTCAATCAGTTGCAAATGTGCTCAGAAAGAAAATGCTCCAGAATTTGGCAATCAGAGGGATGAAGTGCAATAGCAGATATGTTCCTAAGTACAGAAATTGGAATGGAAATCTTATTGAAATGAAGAAGGGTACTGCGAAATTAAAGACTAATTTGGGAATCACAGTACTTGACTTCAATTCACATTCAGAAGAAGTCAAATTTATTAGACTGGGAAATGAGATGAGAAGAAACAAAATCTATGATCTTAGATCTGCTAAGAGAGATTAAAGAAGCTATGGAGATTGAGCTTAAAAATGCAGAAAGAAGATTACTCATAGATTATCTCAGAACAATGCCAGATCTTGAAGAGATTAGAGATTAAAGTCTGTAAGAATTTTCTTGTTATTTGTAGACTTTTGTTAAGTCAAGTTTAAACTCTGCTTATTTTAATAAACACTGTGTTTGTATGAAATTGTTTTGACATCATCAATTATTGTTAACTTATGCATTTTTACTAATGAACAAGTTGGGGGAGATTGTTAAATATAATTGATATGGTTAATATTAGTGTTTAAGTTTTGCAGGGAAAAACAGAGTTTAAACAGGAAGCAGTCAGAGTTTAGTTAAACTCTGACAGTTAGAAGCTGAACAGAGTTTGCTATACGCTGACTGTTGGAAGCTCGACAGAGTTTGTTAAACTCTGTCTGGAGGAAGCGTTTACTTGTCAACAGTGTTTGAAGAATTATTGAAGATAATTATGGAAGCAATATCTTTGAAGATTGGATAGCTGTCAAAGAGATTGAGTTGACTAAGGAGACGAGTAGCAATCGTAATTGATATCAATTGTATAGCTAATTTATAGGAGTATCAATTATCGATTGTATAGCAGCTGTATACTTTATAAATACAGTTAGGTTAACCCTAGAAGGGTATCGATCGTGTTATATCATATTATTCATTGTAACCTAAGCAGCTCTCTGTGATAATTTACATCACTGAGAGAGAAGTTAATTTCAAATAGTTTTTAAAGCTTTTAAAGAACTTATTGTTATTCTCTCATACTTAGTTGATTATAAGTGTGTATTTGGCCTAACAAGTTAGTTTTGTGTTCTCTAAACCTTGTAATTAAAAGGTATTGCTAAGGTACTAACGAACGACTATTGGTTATGTATAGATCTTCATTCCACTCCGCAAGCTCGACCACCCCAACCTCACCAAGGCAAGTTTACTTTTCAAGGACTTATACATAAGGATTTTTCACTGTTGTGTTTGTAGTTTCCAAACGTACTATATGCCTACGCTTTATGAGATTATGTTGAAATTGAGATATATACATATGTGTTTGTACACCCATGAACTTAGAATGAAAATGTTTCATCGGACAACGACTCTAGCAATAGAGGTCGTAGCGGTCCAAATATACTATTGACCAGGGAGCGGTATATTATTGTATCGTGATTAAATTGCGAAAACCCGAAGAGTCATTCGGGAAGTATCGTACACTTAGGTATTTATTATTTTACGTTGTTAAAAACACTCAAAAATATCTATCTCGGATTAAAAAAAACTTATCTTCATTAAACAATTATTTTATTAGTTATTCATATTAAATCTCAAAATATTGTCTATTAATTATTGTTTATTATTTTAAAAACGAGACTAATCCAAGATACCTTTAGCATTTTCAAACTCGAACCCGAAACATTTTCGAAAACCCCCGGTCAGGTTTTGCTTCTTGTACGATTTCAATAATTATCGGTCGACTGATGTCGGACCTCAACTACTCAATTTTCAATCAAAATAAAGTTTTTAAAAGAAAAAGGGGACTCTGGCAGGTGTGGGAATCGTTGACGAACGATTCCCGGGATGTGTAAGCGGCCGTGAGCCAGGCGGTCCATCAATTATTATTCCGGCCCAGGTGTTGCCGAAGGATGATTACGGATGTAGTTTTCATCGAGGGTGATTACGGATGTAGTTTTCACCCGAGGATAGTTACGGATGTAGTTTCTATCCTTCTACCGGTAGAGAAGACCCTCGGATTATTGGACTTGGATGTGGCGACTGATCATCGTCAATCCCTGTCATGTTTTATGCTTTCTTCAAGTCCCATCCTCTACTTTGGAAAAAGTACTAAGACACTGCTTCTTAGGTCTACGAGCCAAGTTGCCAATAGTGTCATTATTTTGATAAAAAGAAAAATATTGATTTCATGTAGCATCTAGTACTGCAGATTATTTTGAAAACAAGGGCACGCGTTGGTGCACCCTTACGATGACTCAAAGATGAAAGATGATTTTATACTGATCTCTATAATTAAGTTTAATGTTGCTAAATCGAATAAAAGATTAACACTTCTTATCCTATATATATATCTTGCTGAGCTATAGTTGCTCACTCTTGCTTGTTTTTGTTCCTTTTTATTTATTTCAAACACAACAGTTAAGAGAAATGGCAACACCCCGTCGAACTGTCCGAAAGCAGGTGACTAGGCCCCAGGCTGCAGTTGAGATCCCACCGGTAGGCCCCATTAGCCGGATTGGCTGGCAACTTTTGTTAGTACGTTTTATTTATAAGTATGACCTGTGTAAGGCAGTGTACCGTAACAAACATTCAAGCCGCTAACACCGCTTCATATAGAAGTGTTGTTGGTAGCATAAATACTATTTAATTCGGTCTGTAATAACTCTGAAGTTTTTACTTTTGCTCAATCAAGTGTATGACGTTTCTGAGACTCTAACCTGTGTGCGTGTGTGCGTGAGTGTGTGAGTACATGCGGTGTGAGTTTATTGCGGGATTAATTGATGTTATAATTATTATATGCAAGAGTAAGTACGTGATCACTGGATAATGGACCGTGAGCGCCTAGATCTCCGATCCCGGATCTGGGGGCGTCATAGAAATGGTATCAGAGCGAGGTTACAGTTCTCAGAAACGGTAGTAATTTAGGAAAGTAACCATAATAATAAGAATAATAATGACACTAATAATAACCCCATTAATACCTAGAGCTCTCATCGAGTTCGCAGTCGGGTTATTGGATATAACCCTGACTTTTAAGGCCCGAGAGGGAACTACTTCTTAAACTTTTCTTTATGGTTAGTGACCCACCTTATTTCCCTTGTGTAGATGGCGGAGATCCCTGAGATACCAGACCCTGAGGCCTATGAGAGAGAGCATGATGAGGCAATGATGCGAGATACCGAGGATCCTGAGGAGGACATGGGTGCTGACCCTGAGCTTGGCCCCTAGATTACGCTGATAGGAGATACTGATGATGAGGATCCCGATGAGGAGCCCTTTGAGCCTGAGCCTGAGCCTGTTACCCCCTCCCCTGTAGCTACTGACGAAGAGAGTGTACGATCTGGTGAGGGCCGTGTTGTGTCACCCCCACCCTCTCCGCAGTCATCGAGCCCTATTTCAAAAGATGATGACTTCGAGGATGATACTTCTCGCGAGGAGGAGCTTGACCCTACCCCTGCTCCTGCTCCTGTCCCTGCCATACCACCCCCACCGCAGGACCTACCCCTGGTGTCGGGCGCTGAGCACGCCTATGTTGTGCAGTTCATGACCCGAGACCTACTTTCTGTCGAGGCCAGACTTAATGAGGCGAGGCGGGCACTAGTGGAGGAGCGCGAGGCGCGACTGAGGATTCAGGCTGAGATGAGGACTGCTGTTGCTAGGAGGACTAGAGCTCGACTCCATAGGATTGAGAGGAGGAGTCGTGCGAGGATTATCGATTTGGGAGTCCGCGGGGGCGGAGTGGTCCGGACCAGGGATGCTAGGCGTGTTGTGCGTCGTGCATTTTCCCGGGTGAGGGCCTTGCTCCGTCGCGGGGCGGCACCATGATGTGTTATGGATAGCTCAGTCCTCTAGGTTCAGATGACATTAGTGTGTCGATTTTGCAGGATAGTTGACTTGTGCAGTGGTATCCTTTCTGACCAGTGGATGAGTAGACTGACCTACAGATATGTAGATGTGACTTCGGATAGTATGTACGGATGTAGCCCTGTTTTTGTGTAGCCCTAACTATTCAGATGATGTACTTGTTATTGTTCCACTTTTGTTAGACCTTGATATTGGGACCATGTGTTAGGCTTTAACATCCAAACTATGTGATGACTCTGTATCGTATTTACTAGTTCAGTTTCCTTGATATTGTCTCAACTGCCTTACTTTCCGATGCCATGCTTTACTGTTTTGATATACAACTGTGAATATAAAATTTCTACAATCCACAAATACAACCATGTTGTTTCAAATTTACGACATGCGATTTCAAATTGTTCTCTACAAATTTCCAAAATGTTCCTACGAATTTTAAAATAAATTTTCAACTTAAAAATATATATATATATATATATATATATATATATATATATATATATATATATATATATATATATATATATACATATACATATATATATACATATATATTCCTATTAGTCGAAGTTTTGAAATCTCGAAAACTCCTGCAAATGTTTTCGAACCACATAGCGATTTTCCCCAAAAATGTTTTGACGTTTTATCACCATCATGAGGTTACTAAAAAAAACTTTTGCAATTTCCACCCTTATAAGGAGGAACGATTTGTTCCTGACTCCTGTAAACGCTGTCAAGTAAAACCCTAACCCATTTCTTGTTTCGTTATCAGAATCATGCCACTTAGAAGAATGAACACTCGAGCTCACCCGGTCAGTTCTAAAGGCCAGGGTAGCCACCATGGGCCCGGAGGCCACCAGAACCATGAGAGGGAGGACTTGAGCCTGAGCGGGGATGAGGGCAGCGATTATAACTTGTTGATAACTCTGAGTATGACGAAGAAGAAGCTGGTGATGACACCCGAGAGGTAGAACATCAAAGGGGAGGCCCTATGGAACAATTCATGGACCTAATTAGGTAGAACTTGGACCGTCCCCCGATTCAGCAACCACCCAGCAATGCGAATGCAAATGCCTTCCAGAATTTCAAATCCCTAAAACCCCCGGAATTCAAGGGAACTGCAGACCCGGTTGAGGCAAGAGCCTGGTTGAAGGAAATGGAAAAATCTTTCGAGATACTAGGAGTCGCTGAGGGGCAGAAGACTATTTTCGCCACCTACCTCCTGAAGGGTGAGGCAAACTACTGGTGGGAAGCTAAGAGGAATTTGGAGGGAAGAGGTGTGGTGACCTGGGAGAGGTTTAGCGAGTTGTTCCTGGAAAAGTACTTCCCTAGGTTCATGGAGACCCAGATGGAGCTGAAGTTCTTGGAAATAAAGCAAGGTAACATGACGGTGGCCGAGTATGAGGCCAAATTTACTGAGTTGTCAAGGTTTGTGCCAGAATATGTGAACACTGAGGCAAAGAGGGCCCGAAGATTTCAACTGGGGCTAAAGCAATGGATTCGGAATCGTGTGGCGGTTCTTGAACTGACAGACTATGCCACCCTGGTACAGAAAGCATCAATTGTAGAGGCTGGGAGTGAGCAGATGCTGAAGGAGAGGGAAAGAAAGAAGAGGAAGTTTGATAATCGAAAGGGAAACTCTGCGGGTGGGAACTTTCCGAGCAAATTTAAGCGAGGGGCGATATCCCAGCCCAGCGGAAACTTTGGAACCAAGAGAGCTGAAAGTTGGAGTGTGGGCAAGGGCGGCCGACCACAGGGATCGTCTTACTCTACCCCATCTCGAGCCCTACCCCCGGATTGCAATAAGTGTGGAAGGAAACATGCGGGCGTGTGTAACCTGCAGGATGTGAAGTGCTTCAAGTGTGGGTTGACAGGACATTATGCTAACGCCTGTCGAGGAACTAGTAACAACACCAATGTCGGAGGCAATTGCTTCAAGTGTGGGAAGCCAGGGCACCGAATGAAGGAATGTTTGTCCTCTGGGCCAGCTGCGTCAAGAGTGAGTGGAACTGCTTCTAACAAGCCCCCTACTGCAAGAACTTTTAACATGACGGTGCAAGATGCCGTGAGGAACACGGATGTGATTGCAGGTACCCTACTACTCAACTCATTTAAGGCAAATGTTTTATTTGATTCGAGAGCTACCAAGTCTTTCATATCCCTAGATTTTGTATGCCAGTTAGACCTTAAGGCTGAACCATTGAAAGACAAACTGCAAGTAGAGATAGCTAATCGTGAAATTATCCCTGTTAGCCAAGTATATCCAGGTTATGACCTAGAAATAGGAGGGCGACACTTTCGGTTAGATTTAATACCTTTTAAACTAGGAGAGTTCGACGTAATAGTAGGTATAGATTGGTTGACAACCCACGGAGCCTAGATTGATTGTGTAAAGAAGAAAGTGAGTTTGAGACTGCCAAAGGACGAGGAAGTAGTGTTTAGCGGAAAATGGCAAAACCAAAAGTTCCTGACTGTGATTCAAACTAAGAAGCTGTTACGTAAAGGATGTGAAGCCTATTTAGCCTATGTGAAGGATACCAAGAAGGAGGCACCAAATCTACAGGAAATCCCTGTCATTAATGAGTTCGCAGACGTATTCCCGGATGATCTTCCAGGACTACCACCTGATAGAGACATTGAGTTCGCTATAGACTTAGTTCCTGGTACGGCCCCAATCTCAAAATCCCCATATAGGCTAGCCCCAGTGGAGATGAAAGAGTTGGCCACTCAGTTACAGGAGTTGTTGGATAAAGGGATGATAAGACCTAGTGTGTCACCGTGGGGAGCCCCGGTGTTATTCGTGAAAAAGAAGGATGGCAGTATGAGATTATGTATAGACTACAAGGAGTTGAATAAGGTGACTATAAAGAATAAGTATCCCTTGCCCAGGATAGATGACCTGTTTGATCAACTAAAGGACGCAGTTTATTTTTGTAAAATTGATTTGAGGACCGGGTACCACCAGTTAAGGATTAAGCCAGAAGATATACCAAAGATGGCCTTTCGCACCCAGTACGGACACTATGAGTTTCTAGTGATGTCGTTTGGGTTAACGAATGCCCCCGCAGCTTTCATGGACTTAATGAACCGAGTCTTCAAGAAGTACTTGGACAAGTGTGTTATAGTCTTCATCGATGACATCCTGATTTATTCCAAGACGAAGGATAAGCATGCAGAGCACTTGAGAATTGTGTTGGGAGCATTGAGAGAAGAAAAGTTGTACGCTAAGTTCTCGAAGTGTGAATTTTGGTTGAGGGAAGTTCAGTTTTTAGGGCATGTGATTAGCGATCAAGGCATCCTAGTGGACCCAGCCAAAATAGAGGCTGTATCAAATTGGGAGAGACCAACCACTCCGACAGAGGTGAGAAGTTTTATAGGATTGGCTGGCTACTATAGGAGGTTTGTCCAAGACTTTGCCAAGATAGCAGCCCCTTTGACCCGACTAACTCGCAAGACCGAGAAGTTTGTGTGGACTGAAATATGTGAAGAGAGCTTTCAAGAGTTGAAGAAGAGGTTGGTGACAGCACCAGTACTAGCCCTACCCGATGATAACGGAGATTTTGTGATTTATAGCGACGCATCCCATAAAGGTTTAGGGTGTGTGCTTATACAGCACGGTAAAGTGATTGCGTATGCGTCCAGACAACTTAAGGAGTACGAGATAAGATACCCCACCCATGATTTGGAATTAGCGGCGATAGTCTTCGCTTTGAAGATCTGGAGGCATTATCTTTACGGAGAAAAGTGTGAAATCTACACGGATCACAAGAGTTTAAAGTACATATTCACTCAGAAAGAGTTAAACATGAGACAGAGGAGATGGCTAGAGCTAATCAAGGATTATGAATGTGAGATTCATTATCACCCAAGGAAGGCCAACGTGGTGGCCGATGCACTTAGCCGAAAGGAGAAACTCAAGATGATAACGTCAGCGGACGAGTTGATCAAGGACTTTGAGAAACTGGAGATTGAAGTGAGGTTACCAGGAACTGGACAAGAGAGTCTAAGGGAAATAAGAGTCCAACCACCTCTATTGGAAAAGATTAAGTTATGCCAGGAAAAGAAGATAGAAGAAGAAAAGAATTTGATGGAGGGAATTTTGACGGGTGAGGAAATTAAGTGTGAAATGGACGGGAATGGAGTTATGAGGTACGCATCTAGAATAAGGATCCCGAATGTTCAGGAGTTAAAAGACGAGATTTTGCAAGAGGCTCATAGTTCAAGGTACTCGATTCACCCTGGAGGCACTAAGATGTATAGAGATCTGAGGGAATACTATTGGTGGCCAAATATGAGGAAGGACGTGGCAGAGTGGGTGAGTAAATGCTTAACATGCCAGAGAGTGAAGGCCGAACACCAGAGGCCCAGTGGATTGCTGCAACCCTTAGAAATACCCGAGTGGAAGTGGGAGCATATTGCGATGGACTTTGTGGTCGGACTACCAAGGACCAAGACTAATCATGATGCCATTTGGGTAATTATCGATAGATTGACCAAATCAGCACATTTTCTTCCAATTAACGGAGATACACTGTCGACAGGTTAGTGGATATTTACTTAAAGGAAATCGTGGTTAGGCATGGGGTTCCTGTCAGTATTGTATCGGACAGAGACCCAAGATTCAACTCCAGGTTCTGGAGGAGTTTTCAGGATTGTGTGGGGACCAAGTTAAACATGAGTACTGCATACCACCCCCAATCAGATGGACAGAGCGAGAGAACCATCCAGACTATAGAGGACATGTTGAGAGTATGTGCCATAGATTTTAAGGGAAGTTGGGATGACCACTTGCCGTTGATCGAGTTTTCCTACAACAACAGTTACCATGCGAGTATAGGAATGCCCCCATATGAAGCCTTATACGGACGAAGATGTCGATCTCCTATGTGTTGGGAAGAGGTTGGAGAGCGGAAGATTTTAGGGCCCGAACTGGTCCAACAGACAAGAGAAACTATCGAACTTATACGAGGACGGCTGGTAGCAGCCCAGGATAGTCAGAAGAAATATGCAGACCAGACACGAAAGGACAAAGAATATGAGGTAGGAGAGTTCGTGATGCTAAAAGTATCACCATGGAAGGGATTGATGAGATTTGGAAAGAAAGGGAAGCTAAGTCTGAGGTTTATAGGACCTTTTGCGATTTTGAGGCGTGTTGGAAAGTTAGCCTATGAACTAGCCTTGCCCCCGAGCTTGCAGCAAGTGCATAATGTGTTTCATGTGTCCATGCTACGACCCTACCATACGGACTTTCGGCATGTGATAGAATACGACCAGATAGACATACAGCCAGATTTGTCTTATGAGGAGAAAGCAATGGAAATCATGGATAGAAAAGAACAAGTGCTGAGGAACAAGGTTGTCAAACTAGTGAGAGTTTTGTGGAGGAACCAGAATGTCGAAGAATCAACATGGGAACTAGAGAGCACGATGCGTGAAAAGTACCCCCAATTGTTTTCAACCTGATTCCGGGACGGAATCCTTTTAAGGAGGGGAGGCTGTAAGAACCCTAATTTTTGTAATATTTTTTTTTATATAATATCATATGACGTTGTGAATTTGGAACCTTTTGAGTCACCCATGTTGTTTAATGGAATTGATTATCTGGGAAATTTATGTTGTTACATTCACTATGTAAGAAAAAGGGAAGATTGCTGAAGGCAAGAGTCTTATTGCTATTAAGATTTATAAAACTTGGGATTTGAGAGCTACTAGAGTGTTGAAAGATTTTAAGAGATTATGACAAGGAGTTACGGATATTTAAGGAATTTATACAATTTAGCACTTAATGAATTACAAAGGAAATCTCTACGTGACAAAATATTATTACGAGGAGTTTAATTAAGATACGTTATGAAATAAGGATTAAGTGACAAGCATTGGTGGAGGAATAATAATACAAGGAAGGATATTACATGCAAGTATCATGTAACTAGATTGTTAGAAAAGCAAATTAGAAAAGCAAAAGCAACCAATGTATAGTAACTAGTTGGTGCATTATTCTAGGAGACAAAGAGGTATGGTGTATGTCTAGCCTACTACCTAGAGTGTCAAAATGTGATACAATACATATACACATCAATACATATTACAATAATACAAGTCATAACCCCAATCACCCATCCAAACAACTCTCCCCCCCTTTTTCAAGAAGCTCTCGGCCCAAGCATATTCAAGGGAGGAAGAAGAAATTTTCTTCAACTTCCCCTCACTTACAAATCAAGGCAAAATTCCTAGGTCTTCTATACACTATAAAGAAGGTATGCTATGAGTTTCAAACCATTTTGTCCATCCAATCTTGAGATATTAATTGTTGAAGATAGAATGAATAGTAACCAAGTTTGTTCATCTTTTAGATCTTGAAAGATTAAGGGTTGTAGGAGCTCATATAAGTGTTCTTAGAGACTATAAAGCCCATCCAAGGTTCCTAGACACTCAAGAAGGTATAAAATCCTCACCCTCTTAGCCATAGATTATTTATGATGTATATTGTTAGATCTAAGAATCTTAGTGTAAATCTTGGTTATAAGAGTTATGGATGATGAAAATCTTGAGGTTATATGTTGTTGATGTGATTTTAAAGCTTGTACTTAGTGTATATAACCCCATGTGTGCTATAGAGAATAATCTTGGTGGTTTGGATGATGGTTGTGGTGTATACATAGAATTCTTGAATGATTAAGAAAGATTGCAAGTTGTGTAAAATTCTGAGAACATGTACTGTATTGTGGGAGGGTTTTGAACCCTTAAATCTTGTCACCCGAGAGACTAATGCATATGGTTAGAAAGGTATTTGAATGTAGTTTCCAGAAATGTAAGGTTCATGACTAGGTGATGTATAGATTTTGAGTTATGACCCGAGGAGTGAAGAGTGGTTCTGAAATCCAAACTGCACTATATGGTCCACTTGTGAGCCCTCTTTAGACCCCTAAAAAATTATGTAGAATCATGGAAAAATTAGGAGAGCTAGTAATTGCAGTGGGAGAGATTACCCAAAAAGAATTGGATTAAAATATGTATTTTTCAATTTTATAAAAATGTTAGAGTAAAGTTCGCGCAAGTGAAAAAGTCGTAAGAGGAGTTAGTTGGGTATGATTTTAAGGAGGAATCAATACGCTTCGAATGTGGTAACCAAATTAAGTCAAATATGTGACGAGCATAATCGAGTGATGGCATGAACCTATAGTAGGGCTAGAGATTCATAGGACGGAGTCATTAAGTTATGTTAAATATAATTGATATGGTTAATATCAGTGTTTAAGTCTTGCAGGGAAAAACAGAGTTTAAACAGGAAGCAGTCAGAGTTTAGTTAAACTCTAACAGTTAGAAGCTGAACAGAGTTTGCTATACGCTGACTGTTGGAAGCTCGACAGAGTTTTTTAAACTCTGTCTGGAGGAAGCGTTTACTTGTCAACAGTGTTTGAAGAATTATTGAAGATAATTATGGAAGCAATATCTTTGAAGATTGGATAGCTGTCAAAGAGATTGAGTTGACTAAGGAGACGAGTAGCAATCGTAATTGATATCAATTGTATAGCTAATTTATAGGAGTATCAATTATCGATTGTATAGCAGCTGTATACTTTATAAATACAGTTAGGTTAACCCTAGAAGGGTATCGATCGTGTTATATCATATTATTCATTGTAACCTAAGCAGCTCCCTGTGATAATTTACATCACTGAGAGAGAAGTTAATTTCAAACAGTTTTTAAAGCTTTTAAAGAACTTATTGTTATTCTCTCATACTTAGTTGATTATAAGTGTGTATTTGGCCTAACAATTGGTATCAGAGCTTGATCTGTTAATTTAATACAGTTTAAGATCCACACACACACATAACTATAATCAATGGCAGAAATTCCTCCTCCTACCACCACTACAAATATAGGCAAAGGAACCGCTAATAAGAGACCACCTTATTCAAATAATTGATTACTTAAGAAAAGAAACCACACTTTTTCAAAAAATGGTCTCTTATAATATAAGTAAAGAGACCTCTTATTTAAATAAATGGTTATTTAATAAAAGAAACCTCACTTATTAAAAAAGAGATCTCTTACAATACATGAAAAGAGACATCTTTAATTAAAAAGGTGGTGTTGTGGAATAAAAACTAGGTTGAAAATATTGCGGCTAGGATTTGTATATTTAATGCTAGGGTTCGTGAGCTTCGTGCTTTAATGGCTGCTTCTGCGTTCGAGACTTAAACGGTCCTCACAGAATGCCTACGTATCTCTGTAAATTAGAGAATCAAGCCAATAAAACGTAGTTCTGAGAATGAGGGGTCAGGCCCTTTATATAGGCTGAGAAGCCTTAGAATTATGGTAGGATTTGGAGACTTGGAGGGCAAGTCTTTGAGGAATGTTCTAGATTTATTCCTTGTAGGAATCAGTTTCCATATTGAATTGGATGCCTTATTGGATAAGTCTGAAGGGGATATTATCCCTATCCAACTCTTATTTGCTGAGCTGTTTATTACCCTTAATATTAATTACGAAATTAATACTATAATCAGGGCTTTGGGCCCAGCTGGTGGGCCCCACGTTTGGACTATTCTCGGCCTAGTTAATGCCACATTAAATGTGTCTTTAGGGCTTATTTTCAGCCCATATCATTTGCCCCCCAACTTCTAAGGAAAACTGATCAGGTTTTCATAGAAGTTATATTTGTCTTAATCGAGACTCGGGGTCGTTTTTATCCCTTACCTGGGACTTCTTAATTACCCTTATATGGGAATTTTGGTTTACACTAGTGTTTCACAAGTATCGTTTTGGTTGTAAAGTGTGGAGCGACCTACACATTTACGACGATTTGCCTTATTCGAGGCTTTAATTTGTGCTTGCTTTTAGCAATTTCGGCACTTTCATAGAGTTTTTATGCATTATTAGCATAAATTATTGCTCAATTTGTCAAGAAA
This sequence comes from Saposhnikovia divaricata, assembly GCA_036435485.1. Lineage (NCBI taxonomy): Eukaryota > Viridiplantae > Streptophyta > Magnoliopsida > Apiales > Apiaceae > Saposhnikovia > Saposhnikovia divaricata. The sequence goes on along the minus strand of CM071601.1, from coordinate 40,352,943 downwards.
ATATTTCTATAATTTTCCTCGTATTTTTCTGTACTTTTCCTAGTATTTGAGGAATTTTTTTATATACCAACAGGTATTTTTAGTAATTTTTCCTAATAATTTAGGAATTTTTATACCAACAGGTATTTTTCATAATTTTTTGGGAATTATTTTTCAATTTCCCAACATTATTTTAAAATTTTTAAAGGATTAACTTTAAAAAAGTCATCCTGGCAAGAAATGCCTCCTGGGCGTGGGTACCCCCGCCAAGGAGACACCCTCCTTAGGCACGCCTAGGGGGTTTGGTCTCCTGGGCGTGGGTGATCTTTGTCCCTTGAAATGCTTCCTGGGCGTGGGTACCCCCGCCAAGGAGACACTTTCCTTAGGCACGCCTAGGAAGTTTGGTCTCCTGGGCGTGGGTATGCCCTTCGTTCCTTGAAATGCTTTCTGGGCGTGGGTACCCCCGCCAAGGAGACACTTTCCTTAGGCACGCCTAGGAAGTTTGGTCTCCTGGGCGTGGGTATGCCCTTCGTTCCTTGAAATGCTTTCTGAGCGTGGGTACCCCCGCCAAGGAGACACTTTCCTTAGGCACGCCTAGGAAGTTTGGTCTCCTGGGCGTGGGTATACCCTTCTTTAAAGAAAATCGAGCTGGGCGTGGGTACCCCCGCCAAGGAGACACCTTCCTTAGGCACGCCTAGGAGGTTTGGTCTCCTGGGCGTGGGTATACCCTTCTTTAAAGAAAATCGAGCTGGGCGTGGGTACCCCCGCCAAGGAGACACCTTCCTTAGGCACGCCTAGGAGGTTTGGTCTCCTGGGCGTGGGTATAGCCTTTTAATTGGGCCTCCTGCCTTTAAATTCTAACGGGATTTTATCCTATTTTCTAAAAATGTCGTAGAACATTCTAGAATTATTTTTAAAATTTGAATTTCATGGGCTTCCCGCCTATTCAAAGGCCCAATCACCTGTTGACAGCCCATTTACTGGATATAACCGGTTGAATGACCAACCATGAACTCTATAAAAGAGTAGTGTGCATCCCTCATTTCTCATTTCAATATTCAGCAAAAATTATCTCTCCCTTATCACAAATACTTTTCAAAAAAGCTCTGCTAGGGTTCTGTCGTGAGGCGATTTCCGACGTATTTCCTCCACCCTATTTTCCAGTTTCTGTTTGAAGATCGTTGAATCTTCATCTTCTTCAACCTCTTTTTTCAACATTTCTGGGTTTCAAGCCTTCAAGGGAAGCATATCAATGGAGGACTCTAGCTCTTCAGGCCAGTCACAACTTGCTAACACTTCTACCACCGCTCCACGGCTTTCAAGGGGTAAGAACCCTAAAACATCTCTTGTCCATGCCAGTGTTTTTTCCCTTAGAGATCTTTTAAATGAGTTTGGTCAAGCTTTTCCAAATATGCTTCATTTAGATGCTTATGAATATAAATCGAAATACAAACAACATAGGGTAGACATTCTAGCCCAACTTTTTCATATTAATGGGCCTTATAGGGCCGTTGTTCCGGCCTCAAACGAAAGGGCTTGTCACCCAAAGCCTGGGGCCATTAGGATTTATAAAGAAACTTTTTATGCTGGTTTTCGCCTTCCTCCTCCTCCTTTTGTTTACCGTCTTTTGGCCGAAGCCCGGGTTTGTCCAACCCAACTTATGCCAAATGCATGGCGTTTTATCTATTGTTTCTTGGTCCAATGTAAGAAACATGGGCTTGAGCCCAATATTTCTGTTTTTCGATATTTATTCAAATTTGTCAATTCTTCTGACAATTCGGGCTGGGTCAAAATCCAACACCGTTCCTTAGCCCGTTCTTGTTTTGTTTCGGATTCCGCTCCTGATTCCCTTCCTAATTGGAAGAGGGAATGGTTTTATATCTTTTTGGATGGGGATGACTGGGACAACTATTTTCGGCCCAACTTCTGCAGAGCCGTTGATGGGCCTGTTAGGAGTTTAAAATTGGACGTGGAAGAAGAGGCCGCCATAACTTTGTTAACATCGGATAATTTGCATCAATGTGCAAATTTGATTTCTGAAGATTCGTTGCAGGCCCATGGGCTAAGCGATTTGGGCCCTGAGGGTAATTCTCACCTCTTGCTTTGTTAACATTTTATGCTAGATATAATTTTCTAACTTTCTTGTAATCATTTTGCAGCCAAAACTGCTCTGGGAGCAATTTTTAGGCAGAGGGAGACTGCTGCCACTGCTAGGGTGGTAACAGAGAATCCTAGGGCCAAAAGGGCCAGGACAGATGAGGCTTCTCCCGCGGTGGAGCGTGTTCCTGCTTTTCTTCAAGAAAAGCCAGTTCCTATTGAGGAAGACCTCACTCCCTTTACAGTGGGATGGGGTTTATGCAATAGGGACACAGCTGTAGGTGATTCTAGGGCTGCAGCTGAGTGGTCCAGGAGCGTGGTTACTCCACGAGACAGGGTCCACATTGTGGAGTCCTCTGATGACTTGCAGATTGAGCTTCTCGGGGCTCAAGCTGTTGCTTCGGTAATTTCTTATTCAACTTCTTTAATTTAATTGCATTTACTTTTCCCTAATTTACTTGTTTCCTTTGCAGATGAACGCCTACCTTCAGGCCGCTGTTCATAACCTGAAGGAGGTGCGTGCTGATAAGACCATTGCTGAGAGGGACAGAGACAGATACTTTGATGCCTCCGAGGCAAACTTTGCTCGTTTTAGGGAGGTGGAGAAGGAGCTGGCTGCTGAGAAGGAGAAGAACAGGAAGCTACAGCTGGAGGTGCAGCAGAACAAGGAACACATCATTGCTGATTACAAGGCTTCGAAGGACTTTCAAGATGTCCTGAATGCCGAGTATGATGCAAACTTTCCTGGCACCTTCAAGGAGTGTTGGGAGGGGATCATCGAGGAGCTGAGTGGGAAGATCGAGGGGGTATCCCTGGAGAAGTTCCCGGTACCTGCTATCCCTGGATTGACAGATACTTTGGAGGTTGCTACAGAGACAGCAGTGGATGGGGACTCTCAGCCCACTCAGGATCCACCTTCTTCTCCTGGGGTAGAGACAGCAGATCCTTCTTCTACCCAGGGAGATGTTGTTATTGAGGACTTAGATGCGTAGATGGCCCTGCGTGGCTTATTTCTGTTTATCTTTATTTATTCTGAACTTTTGCCCTTCGGGGCTTATGACTTAACTTATTTATGTGGTAGTTTCTTTTGTTTCCACATTCTCTTTTTTATAGTTCGTTAAACTTTTAGAATTTCTCAAGTACTTGGCCTCCTGGCTGGTACTAAACTCACAAGCTAGTCCAACATTTGCCTTTCGTGTTTATTTTAACAAAGAGAAATAACTCATAGAGAAAACAGTATAAATTCCATTATGCTGTCAAAAGATATCAATAGAATGGGTTCAACCCTTACATAAATATTCTATCTTCTACTGGGAGCAACATGCTCTAAAATGGTTTCATTCGAACCTTATTCTTAATAAATAGGTAAAAGTCCAAGCCTTTGTCAAAAGGACTTAGACATAATAAACTTTGAGGTTCACAGCATGCCAAGTTCGGGGCACCTCAACCCCGTCCAAAGTTTCTAACTTGTAGGATCCTTGCCCTAACACCTTTCTGACTAGATATGGTCCTTCCCAGTTTGGTGCTAACTTTCCTTTCTGGCCAACTCCCGAGGCTTCAATCTTCCTTAAAACCATGTCACCTTGTCGAAAGAATCTTTCTTTAACTCTCTGGTTGTAGTGAAAAGATGCTCTCTTCTGATATTCAGCATTCTTTGCATTAGCTCCATCTCTAACCTCATCAATTAAGTCAAGGGCAAGTCTCATTCCTTCGTCATTAGTTTCTGGCTCATATGCCTCAACTCGAGGTGATGCTTGCATGATCTCTAAAGGCACAACTGCCTCGGCTCCATAAGCCAACAAAAATGGGGTTGCTCCAGTCGTTACCTTACAAGTGGTACGATATGCCCAAAGTATGGGCAACAATTCATCTACCCAAGTGTTCCTAGAGCGTTCGACCCTCTTCTTCAGTCCATCAAGGATAATTCGATTAGCTACCTCAGCTTGCCCATTGGCTTGTGGATGTGCCACCGAGGTAAAACGGAGCTCAATCGCATTCTCTTCACAATACTTCTTAAACTCCTCATTATTGAATTGTGTCCCATTGTCTGTCACAAGGATTCGTGGGATTCCGTATCTGCAGATGATGTTCTCCCAAAAGAACTGGGAAACTTGCTTGGTGGTTATCTTGGCCAGGGGTTTAGCCTCAATCCACTTAGTGAAGTAATCAATTGCCACTATTAGGAATTTCCTCTGTGCTGAAGCCATGGGAAAGGGTCCAAGTATATCCATCCCCCACATTGCAAATGGAATGGGAGAGTTAATCGAGGTCAACATCTCAGGCGGTTGCCTCACAATTGGGGCATGCTTCTGGCATCTCTCACATCTCTTGACATAGTTTTGTGCATCAGCCAACATCTCCGGCCAATAAAACCCTAAATGAATTATCTTGTGAGCTAGGGCTCTGCCCCCCAAGTGTTGCCCACAGATCCCTTCATGAACTTCCTCCAATGCTTCCCTTGCCTCTATAGGCCTTAGACACTTCAAGTACGGGATAACAAACGACCTTTTGTACAGAATACCCTCAATCAAAGTATATCTCAACGCTCTTACTGAGAGTTTTCGTGCCTCCATGGCATTGTCTGGGAGCCAACCGGTCTCCAGGTGTGCCTTGATAGGATCTATCCAAGAGCCTCCTATATCAATTGGTGCCACTAACTTTGCATTAACAGTCGGGGCCTTCAAGACCTGAAAGTAGACACTCCCAGCATAATTTTCTATTTCAGAAGAAGCAAACTTAGATAGGGCATCGGCCTTAATGTTTTCCTCTCTTGGAATGTGCTCAACGTAGCACTCCTCAAACTGGGACATAACAGCCTTTACTACTCTCAAGTATTTTGCCATAGTCTCATCCTTAGCCTCGAATTCACCATTTACTTGTGATACCACAAGCCTTGAATCTCCACAAACTTTGAGATTCTTGACCCTCATGATTCTGGCCAAGCCCAAACCAGCTATCAATGCCTCATACTCCGCCTCGTTGTTGGTAGTAGGGAAATCCAACTTTAAAGCGTACTCAACTGTCAACCCATCGGGGCTTTGCAAAACCAAACCTGCACCACTAGATTTTGTTTTTGATGCTCCATCAAAATAGAGCACCCAATATTCCTTCAGATCGGGTGTAAGTTTTTCTTCTTTTTCCTCTTGCCCAGGGGTAGTCGTTATCTCTTGCCCCCCGACTTCTTGGTTGTTAATAGTGCATTCAACCACGAAGTCAGCTAATTCCTGAGCTTTGATAGCTGTCCGAGGCTTGTATGTGATGTCAAACTCTCCTAACTCAATCGCCCATTTGATTAGCCTTCCACTGGCCTTTGGGCTATGCAATATGTTCCTCAACTGCTGGTTTGTCAGAACTTGAACCTTATGTGCCTGAAAGTAAGGCCGCAGCTTTCTTGAGGCAGTTACTAATGCCAAAGCAAACTTTTCTATGGGTGAGTAATTCAACTCAGCCCCATGCAACACTTTGCTCACATAGTAGATAGGTTTCTGGACCTTCTCCTCTTCCCGAATAAGGACAGCACTCAGGGCTTGTTCGGATACCGCCAGGTATAAACTAAGAATCTCCCCAGGACTTGGTTTGGTCAACAACGGGGCTTCAACCATGTACTTCTTCAATTGCTCAAAGGCCTCTTGGCTCTCAGGTGTCCACTCAAAATTTTTCACCTTTTTTAACGCTTGGAAGAAAGGCAAGCATTTGTCTCCAGACTTGGAGATGAATCTTCCTAAAGCTGCAACTCGACCTGTCAACCTCTGCACATCTCTTATAGAGCGTGGTGGCTCCATGCCTAAAATCGCCTTGATCTTGTCAGGATTGGCCTCAATGCCTCTTTTTGAAACCATTAGCCCTAAAAACTTCCCAGATCCAACGCCAAAAGCACACTTGGCGGGATTCAACATCATCTTATGGTGCCTCAGCACTTCAAATGCCTCTCCGAGGTGCTTGATATGATCAGCCTTAAGTAGGCTCTTGACTAACATGTCATCAACATATACCTCCATGGTTTTTCCAATCAGATGGGCGAATATCTTATTCACCAATCGTTGGTAAGTAGCTCCTGCATTCTTTAGACCAAAAGCCATGACAAGATAACAGAAGACACCAAAGTCAGTTATGAAAGATACCTTAGGTATGTCATCCTTGTGCATCTTAATCTGATTATAGCCGCTGAATCCATCCATGAAGCTTAACATCTCATGTCCAGCTGTGGCATCTATCAACATATCAATCCTCGGCAGGGGAAAACAATCTTTTGGGCATGCATCATTCAGGTCAGTGAAGTCTATACACATTCTCCACTTCCCATTTGCTTTCTTGACCATGACTGGGTTCGCCAACCATTCAGGAAACTGAATCTCTTCAATAAAACCAGCTTCCAAGAGCTTATTCACTTCTTGCCTAATGGCCTCTTGCCTTTCCGGAGCAAAGTTTCTCTTTTTCTGCTTTATTGTCTTCCTTTTGGGATCAACATTTAACCTATGAGTTATGAGTTGGGGGTCAATCCCTGGCATATCAGCTGCTGTCCAAGCGAACACGTCGCTATTCTTCTGTAAGAATTCTATTAACTTGCCCTTTAGGGGTTCTTTCAGAGATGCTCCAACATAAGTAACTTTTTCAGGATTATTAGGTTCTAGAGGTACGGGAATCAAATCCTCTGCGGGCTTCCCTCTATGCTCTTCATCATCGCGGACATCCATGTCTTCAATCGGAAGGACCTGCCCCCGACTCCATCGGCCCTCAGTGCGGCCACATAGCAACTTCTTGCCATCTTCTGATCACCCTTTTGTTCTCCGACACCATTCCGTGTCGGAAACTTAATTTTCATATGATAGGAAGAGGCCACAGCCTTAAACGCATGAAGTCCAGTCCTTCCAAGGATTGCGTTGTATGTTGATGCTGCCTTGATCACCAAGAAATTCAACATCTGAGTCGCCTCTTTAAGCTCCTGCCCAATAGTCACGGGTAGCTGAATAGTCCCTTCAACGTTGGACTCCACTCCGTTAAACCCGTATATAGGCATATTTGTAGGGGTCAGTTGAGAGTCGTTGTAACCCATCTTTACAAATGCATCATAAAATAAAATATCCACAGAAGCCCCATTGTCTATCAAGACTCGTTTTACTTCTGAGTTTCCAATCACGGGAGTTATGACCAGCGGGTCGTCATGGGGGAATTTCACCCCTTCCAAGTCTGAATCATCGAAACCAATTACCATCTCGGTTTTAGCACGCTTCGGGGCTTCTCCCACAATGTGCATTACTTCTCTAGCATAAGCCTTTCGAGAATTCTTAGTCGTGCCAGCTGCTGTCGGACCTCCCCAGATCATATTGATAACTGCCCTTCGGGGCTGTGGATTGCGATCATGGTTGTCATCCCTCCTGTTATTATCTCTCCTTTCATTGTCCTTTCTCTGGTTCCCACGGTCATCACCCTTGGTGAACTGACTTAGTTTTCCTCTTCGTATTAAGAATTCAATCTCATCCTTGAGTTGCCTACAATCGTCGGTGTCATGTCCCACATCTTTGTGGAACCTGCAGTATTGCTCCTTATTTCGCTTAGCTGGGTCTCCTCTAAGTGGCTTCGGCCATCGGAAATCCTTTTCCTTTTCAATGTCCAACAGGATCTGGCTTCTTGGAGCATTAAGTCGGGCATACTCTGAAAACCTTGGACCCGAGTTCTTTTTTGGAGCAGATTCAGAGTCTCTGCTAGCTCGGGGATACTTGTCCCTAGCATCGTACTCTTGTTCTTGCTTCCGCTTGTTCCCTCCATTGCCCAACGCGGCTTCTTTCTTGATGCTGTCCTCAGCTTTTATATACTTGTCCGCCCTTCGTTGAAGTTCATCCATGCTTTCAGGGGGGTGTTTTGCCAATGACCTCTTAAAAAAGAGATCCGTGGTTCCATGCTGCAAGGCTACCATGGCCACCTTATTTTCCAAATCGGTGATATTCAGGGTTTCCTTAGTGAATCGCTTGATGTAATCTCTTAAGTTCTCATTCTTTCCCTGTGTTACATACATAAGGGATGCGGAGCTTTTCTCGTGAATTCTTCCGCTAATGAATTGACTGACAAAAGCGGTACTCAACTCCTTGAAAGAGCTAATCGAGTTTGGAGGTAAACGACTATACCAACGTTGCGCCATGCCCGACAGGGTTTGGGGGAACGCCCTACACTTAAGGGCATCGTTAGCAGGCTGCAGTAACAATGCGCTTGTAAACGTTCTCACATGAGTTGCGGGATCCCCCATTCCATCGTAAGCTTTGATCGTGGGCATCTTAAACTTTCGGGAGATATGTGCATTCATCACCTCCTCAGTGAATGGAGGGGTCGGATCATCCAGATCTCCTTGTAGCATCAAATCTCTAGGATTATTCTTGGGGAGTTCCACCCTGGTAGTTCCTCTGGTTGGGGCTTCAGCCCTTCGGTGTCTCCTTGAAGACCTCTCCAGATCTATGAAGGGAATCCCTCCTGAAGTCAGAGGAGGTCGAGGCTGATTAGGGTTCTGTCTCTCTAGCTCCCTTGCTTGGTCGTCCTTCAGCTTCTGAATCTCGGCTTCATAAGCCTTAATTTTCTCTGCGATTGTTAAAGGACCATCTCGGTTCGATGGATTCCTCCTCAGAGGTTCCTTACTAGCGCGTCGCCTCCTTGGGGCTTCGTCTCGATCATCGTCTTCAGATGACGAGTCTCCGGTATAAGGACCAGAGTAATCATAGTATCCTGGTTCAGGAGGAGCCGGGCCTCTAAGATAAGGGGGTTGTTGTTGCCCATGGATCAACCGAGCATGACCGCTTGGTCCTGGATCCCTTGGATCTTGGGGGTAATTAGGCAGCCCATACATTGGGTTGGTGTTGACAGGAAGCGAAGAAGTGGAGAGACTGTGAAGCGGCGGGCGGCTGCTCAGAGGGAGAGGAGAGACCACCATCTGGAGCGGGTTAGTATCCTGTCCTAGAGGGACGATTACAGGTTGAGATCTTTCAACGGGGGGATCCGTCTCTTGTGGTTGAGAGGCCTGACTACGAGGGTTTGTTTCCGTCACTGGGGGTACAGACCCTGGCCCTGTACCAACAGGAGGAGCAGCGATTGGTGGAACGATGGTTCCAGAAGTAGCCTCGGTTGAGACCGGTGTTGTTCTTCGAGTGGTAACCATGGTTGATGTCGATCTTCCCACAGACGGAGCCAAATGTTGTGGAATAAAAACTAGGTTGAAAATATTGCGGCTAGGATTTGTATATTTAATGCTAGGGTTCGTGAGCTTCGTGCTTTAATGGCTGCTTCTGCGTTCGAGACTTAAACGGCCCTCACAGAATGCCTACGTATCTCTGTAAATTAGAGAATCAAGCCAATAAAACGTAGTTCTGAGAATGAGGGGTCAGGCCCTTTATATAGGCTGAGAAGCCTTAGAATTATGGTAGGATTTGGAGACTTGGAGGGCAAGTCTTTGAGGAATGTTCTAGATTTATTCCTTGTAGGAATCAGTTTCCATATTGAATTGGATGCCTTATTGGATAAGTCTGAAGGGGATATTATCCCTATCCAACTCTTATTTGCTGAGCTGTTTATTACCCTTAATATTAATTACGAAATTAATACTATAATCAGGGCTTTGGGCCCAGCTGGTGGGCCCCACGTTTGGACTATTCTCGGCCTAGTTAATGCCACATTAAATGTGTCTTTAGGGCTTATTTTCACCCCATATCAGGTGGTTTCTTATCATTTTTAATATTATTTATTTTCTATGGTTCCGTTGATATTAGACATCTCATCTTTTCCATCCGGCCTCTCTTCTCTCTTCTCTCTTCTCTCTTCTCTTATACAACTGAACTACTTATCCTAATCCTCCCCAATCTCTCTCTCTCCCCCCTCTCTCCCTCTCTCTCTCTCAGCCTCGGTGTGTGTTGAATTGTGTGAAATTAGTGATTTTGATTATGATCTGACCTAATCTCTCTCTATCTCTGAGTGTGTGTGTGTTGAATTGTATGAAATTAGTGATTTTGATTACGATCTGACCTAATCTCTCTCTCTCTCTCTCTCTCTCTCTCTATCTGTATGTGTGTTCATGTGTTGAACTGTTTGAAATTAGTAATTTTGATTGTGATCTGACTTAACTTATGTGTGGGTGTTTTCAATCGTTTGGGAATTAGTGATTATGGTCTGACCTATTTAGTGTATGTTTTGGATTTTTTTGATAACAGTGGTTATGATGATGATCTGACCTAATTTGTTGATGATTTCAGATGTTGTTTCCTGGATTGTGGTTGACTGAAGTGAATGCTGATTTGTACAAAGTGCCTGATGTTGCGGAGACTGGGAAGGCGATATATTGACTATAATCGACAAGCTCTCTGTTTCGAGATTCTATGAATGGTACAATTTAGGGCATTTGGATGGAACTGAATTCTTTTACGGATGCAGAGAGGTAGTATTATTGTTGATTGGGTTTAGAATGTGTAGCAGCTGTTGTTTCTCTGATATTTTGAAGCTTCTTACGATTGCTGACTAAAGTATGATGAAAACGCTTAACCACCATTGTTTTTTGGATATTGATCGAATTTTAAGCTCATCCTGGTAGGAGTGGTGGTGTAAAGTTAATTAATATGAATGATGCTAATTTTGTTAATTAGTGGAAGAAGTTCATATTTGCTTCTGTTGATTAATAGATGAACTTGTTTTGAGTTTCATTTCTACTTATGTAATGAACTCATCATAGTAATATTATCTGTTAGTTAAATGGATAATCTAGTTTGCAATTATGTTTATCTATATGTGTCTTGCAAAAGATCTAATTTTTCTTTAATGATTTGTTCGTATTAGTGAAGAAATTGATGAGATATGTGTTAATCTAGTCAAGGTATAAGTACATTTATGATATATTGATATGTGTTTTATTTAGCTCGGGATTAAATTAGAATGTTTGCCTAATTCAGAGTTAGATTATTGAGTTTTTTCCATTACTTTTGTGATGTAAGAAAATAGAAATATTCATTTACCCTTTTCATTTTGCTCTCACTGTCGTGTAAGGTAGCCATCTTTAAGTTTGTTCTTTTGGTATCTCTGTTACTTGTGACTTATGATATGTTATTCAGAAGTCAGAACATAGTTTAGTTCATCACTGGTTCAAAATCAAGATGGAGAAATTGAGTGATTCTCCATGTACATAGGAACATTTGTGAATGCCTTTTACAGCATTATTGTTAATTTATATGTACATCAGTTCTTTTCCCATCATGAACCCAAGTGTTTAAAATAATCTTTCAAGGAGATACCTATGGTTACTTCTAAGAGATCTGCCTCTCTATCCATGATATTGTTGCACGTCTAATTGTCACTACTCTCTACCCTCTCTATATATACAGAAGTTTTCGATCTCAAGTTTACGTTTTGAAGTGTTGACAGTCATTTTGTGGTTACATCTTGTGTTCTTCAATAATATGTTCTTTTTGTTTAATACTTCAAGGACTTGGAACCACCGTCTGTGCTGTTTGTTTAATGCTATCATGAAATGGAAAAGTTTATTGTATTCCAAATCTCATGGAGCTTGGAATTATTGATTCTCCTATGTCTGCAGAATAGATGCATGTTCTGACTAATGTGTTCCTTGAGTCATATAAAAAATTATTATTTTTATAATTTCATACTAATATTCTGTAAATATTATTTTTATAATATTCTGTAAATATTATTTCATAATATTCTGTACTCCAGACAGGCATGTCTTACTTGAAGTGGCAAAGTGTACCCCAGAGAAGGATGCAATGCCTCAAACAATTCGATCCCCTGAGAAAGAGTAATGTTGTCCGTGCTGTAGCAGTACCTGTGGCACCGCCACCAGCAGACAGCGCAGACTATAGAAAACAATTATGTGAAAGTTATGGTTTCAGGCAAATTGCAGAACCACTTCCAGATAACATTACACTGAAGAATGTTATTGACTCACTTCCGCAGAAGGTGTTTGAGATTGATGACTTTAAAGCATGGAAATCAGTATTGATATCTGTAACGTCATATGCTTTGGGACTCTTCATGATCTCCAAATCACCGTGGTATCTACTTCCTCTTGCCTGGGCATATACAGGAACTGCTATCACAGGGTTCTTTGTTATAGGTCATGATTGTGCACATAAATCATTCTCAAAGAACAAAATGCTGGAAGACATTGTTGGAACTTTAACCTTTATGCCGCTGATATACCCGTATGAGCCGTGGCGTATTAAGCATGATCGGCATCATGCAAAAACAAACATGTTAATGGCGGATACAGCTTGGCACCCTGCTAAAATAGAGGAATTCAATGCATCACCAATTTTCCGGAAGGCAATAATCCTTGCATATGGTCCGTTAAGGCCTTGGATGTCTATAGCTCACTGGGTGGTTTGGCATTTTGATTTAAAGAAGTTCAGACCAAATGAGATAAAAAGGGTAAAGATAAGCTTGGCTTGTGTGTTTGCATTTGTGGCAGTTGGATGGCCATTGATCATCTTCAAAACAGGGATGGTGGGATGGATCAAGTACTGGTTAATGCCATGGTTAGGTTACCACTTTTGGATGAGCACTTTCACAATGGTCCACCACACAGCACCTCACATCCCCTTCAAATCCGCTAAAGAGTGGAATGCAGCCAAAGCGCAACTCACTGGCACAGTTCACTGTGACTATCCTCGATGGATTGAGATCCTGTGTCATGATATCAATGTCTACATTCCCCACCATGTTTCTTCAAGGATTCCAAGCTACAATCTGAGGGCTGCACATCAATCTTTACAAGAGAATTGGGGAAAATATATGAATGAAGCTACATGGAATTGGCGGCTGATGAAGACGATATTGACTGTGTGCCATATATACGATGAGGAGAAAAACTATGTTGGCTTTGACGAAATTGCGCCTGAAGAGTCCCAACCAATTACATTTCTTAAAAAAGTAATGCCTGACTATGCTTGACAACTTTTTATATACTTAATGGATCCACCATCTTTTAAATTCAATTATCATCATGATATTACCAAAAAAAAATATAAGAATATTATTATAATAATTAATAATAATAATCTAAATGGCAATTAATAATATAAAAATAATTATTAATTTGAGAAATTTAATCCTATTCAAAGCAAAGAGACCACCTTTTAGAGACAACTGATTTTTTTAGAGAAATCAAATAGACCACTCATTGGCCTATGTGGTTTCTTTACTAGAACCAGAGAGACCATCTAATCTAAATAAGTGGTTTCTTTTCCTTCCATCTAAGAAACCACTTCTCTTAAATAGCTGATCTGGTATTTCTATTTAAGAAACCCCCTCAAAGAAGAGGTCTCTTATCCTAAGAGACCACTGACCTAGAGACCCCCTCTTGAGGGGGTCTCTAAGATGGTTTTCAGGTGGTCTCTTTAGGCTTTTTTGTAGTAGTGTACATCAGGCTCTAGTGCTGAGAAGGCTCAACCTGCAACTATGAGTCGATATGAAACAATCAGGGTTCCTATTCTTAAGCCAGCAGAATACTCAACCTGGAAGGTGAAAATGGCTATGTTTCTGGAAGCTACAGATCCAGAATATCTTGACAGAATTTATGAAGGCCCTCATAAGCCTACAAAATTATTTGTTGTTGCTGCTGGACAGGATGCTAAATCTATTCCAAAGGAGAAGAAAGATTTGACTCCTGAGGATATTTCATCCATTGGAAAGGATGCAAAGGTTAGACATCTCCTTCATAGTTCTTTGGATAATGTTATGTCTAACAAAGTGATCAATTGTAAAACTGCAAAAGAGATTTGGGATGCTCTAGAGGTTAGATGTCAGGGAACTGCTGCAATTAAGAAGAATAAAAGGAACATACTTACACAGGAGTATGAACACTTTGAGGCTAAATCTGAAGAATCAATGACAGAAACCTTTGACAGATTCTGTAAGCTACTTAATGATCTGTCACTGGTTAATAAAGAATATGATCTAGAAGATTCAAATCTCAAGTTTCTTCTTTCTCTACCTGAAAAGTGGGATGTCAAAACAACCACTATTAGAGACAATTATAATCTGGCTGATACTGATATTGATGAGATCTATGGGCTGCTCAAAACTCATGAACTAGAAATGGAACAAAGAAGCAGAAGATCAGGTAGAAAGTCAAAATCTGTTGCTCTAAGAGTTGAAGAAAGACCCTCAAAGAAGGAAGCATTCAGGAAGAAGGCAAAAGGAAAAGCCTTGGTCATTCATTCTGAAAGTGAGTCATCAAACTCTGATGTTGACTCAAATGCAGATGAATCATCTGATTCTGAAGATGATGAGGAAATGATGGAAATGGCTGCTTTGATGGTAAAGACTTTCAAGAAGATGGGTTTCAAGAACTTCAAGAAAGGAAAGAAATTCTCCAAGAATGATTCAAAGTTTGACAAGAAGAATTTCAGAAAATCTGAGAGAAAGGATACCAAATCTGGGAAAAGAGACAAGTCTGAGATTCAATGCTACAAGTGTAAGGAGATGGGTCATTATGCTCCTGAGTGCAAGAAGGGTAAAACTGAGAAGGCACTCTTCACTAAAGGCAGAGATTGGGCAGATACCTCTGACTCAGATGAGGATGTAAACTATGCTCTCATGGCTACTACTATTGATGAAGCTGTAGATTCTGAAAACAAGGTACCTCTAACTACCTATGCTTATAACATTGATGATATAACTGAATTAAGAATTTATCTTAAGTCCTTGCATATCAGTTATAGGGATCAGACTTTAGAGAATGAGAGAATCAAAACGGAGAATTCTGAACTCAAAGAGAGAAATAAGGTTGTAGAAGAGAAACTTGTTAAGATGCAGCAAGTTCAAAAGGAGAGAGATGATGCTGTCTATCTTGAACAAGAGTTGTTAAGTCAGTATAAACAACTAGAATCTGAGTTGGAAAAGGCAAATCACATTATTAAAACTTGGACTCACTCAAGAAAAGACACTCAAGAAGTTTTTCAATCTGACACTGTAGGTCTAGGTTATTCTGAGAAAGATGAACTTAGATTTCAGAATACAGTTAAGATTAGACCACCTCTTCCACCTAAGAAATTTGGAACATTTGTTAATGGAATAAATGAACCTAGATTTGAAGGTGGAAAAGAAGCTGTTAAGAATGAACCAGTAAAAACTAATGTTAAACAGGTTAATATTGGTTTAATGACAGATAAACAACTTAAGCATAAGCTTAAGGAGTTAAAATCTGTTAAGAAACAGAAAGTGTCTAGAAAGAACAGAAATGGTAAAGTAGGCATTACTCAAGGCAACTATCCAATGCTTGCTACTTTAGCTCCAAGAAAGACATGTCATAACTATGGTAGTACTAACCATCTTGCTAGTTTTTACAGGAAGAACAAAGACATTAATTCTTTACCTTCCAAGTCTGAAGTAAAGAAAGATAATGTTAGAACTAAACCACAGACTTTATGCAAACACTGTGGAAGCACTTGGCATTCTATTTATACTTGCAGAAATTATCATGCTATTTATCATAATTATTATGAACTGAAACCTAATCTGAAATGGGTTAGAGTTAATTCTGCAAGTGTAAACTCTGATAAAGTTAGCTTAAACTCTGATAATGAAAATTCCGCTGCTAAAGCTAACAGAATTAAGAAAGCCAAAGGATCCAAGCAAGTCTGGATCCTTAAATCTAATCCTCAGTAATTGTTTATGATTGCAGGGCATCAGGGAAAGCATCCTAGTAGTGGACAGTGGATGTTCAGGACACATGACTGGAAATAAAGCCCTGCTATCAGAGTATGTGGAGAAGGCTGGCCCAAAAGTTTCCTATGGAGATGGCAACATAGGACATACTCTGGGATATGGCAATATTAATCTTGGAAGTGTCATCATCACAAATGTAGCTCTGGTTCCAGGACTCAAGCATGATCTGCTATCTGTGAGTCAAATCTGTGACAGAGGTTTTCATGTAGATTTTCAACCTGAATACTGTGAGGTTATCAGCAAAACCACAGGGAAAGTTGTTTTAGTTGGACAAAGGCGCAACAATATCTATGAAGCAAGCTTGTTAACAAACTCTGATGGAAAAACAATGTGCCTGTCAACAAGAATGTCCAATGAGGAGAGTTGGAAGTGGCATAAGAAACTTTCACATTTGAATCTGAACAACATCAATGAGCTGATAAGAAAGGATCTTGTTAGAGGACTTCCAAAGTCTTTACTAAATGTCGATGGTCTGTGTGATTCATGTCAAAAGGCCAAACAGAGGAAGACCTCTTTCAAGAGCAAGTCTGAATCTTCAATTGTTGATCCATATCATCTGTTACATGTTGATCTTTTTGGACCAGTAAATGTCTTGTCAATTGGAAGAAAGAAATATGCTCTAGTTATTGTTGATGAATATACCAGATACACTTGGGTGTATTTTCTAGCAAAGAAGGATGAAACTGCATTAACACTGATGGAGCATGTAAAGCTACTGGACAAAGGATCAAAACACAAAGTCAAAATAATCAGAAGTGATAATGGAACTGAATTCATAAATACAACAATGGAAGAATTCTGCAAGAACAGAGGAGTTAAGCAAGAATTTTCTGCACCAGGTACACCATAGCAAAATGGTGTAGTTGAGAGGAAGAACAGAACCTTGATAGAAGCTGCAAGAACTATGCTTGATGAAGCAAAATTGCCAACCTATTTCTGGCCAGAAGCAGTTCAAACTGCTTGTTTTACTCAAAATGCAACACTTATCAACGAGCATGGAAAAACACCATATGAGATGGTGAGGGAAAAGAAGCCAAACCTGAAATATTTTCATATTTTTGGGTGCAAATGCTTTGTGCTAAAAACTCATCCTGAATAGTTGACCAAGTTTGAGTTGAAAGCAGATGAAGGAATTTTTGTTGGCTATCCAGTGTCAACCAAGGCATTCAGAGTTTACAATCTGAGAACAAGGGTGATTATGGAATCTATTCATGTGTCATTTGATGACAGAAAAATCACTGGACTTGAAGATGTTGATGAACATGATCAATTGCATTTCGAAAATGAAGATCTAATCTCTGATGAAATAAACTCTGATGACACTAGTCCAACAAACTCTGTTGCTGCAAACTCTGAACCTCTACTGGTACACACAGAAGAAATAGTACAGTCTGAACAAAGAGGAGAACCAGTTGAGGGGGAGCATGATCATAGTGATGACTCAAATTCTGATATTGAGTCAACTGAAAATTCTTGATCAAACTCAAACTCTGATGACTCAAACTCTGAAAGTCCAAATTCTGACAGTTCAAACTCTGAGAGATCAAATTCAGGGGGAGCCTCAGAGAATGAAGAAAAGCATCAAGATAAACAGGAGAACATTTATCAAGGGGGAGGATCAACTATTGATAGAAGTCATTTACCTACAGCTAGGAAATGGACAAAATCACATATACCTGATTTAATCATTGGAGATCCAGATGCAAAAGTTAGGACAAGAAGTGCTACAACAAATGAATGTCTGTTCCATGCATTTCTACCCAAATCTGAACCAAAGAAAGTGGAAGAATCTCTTCAAGATGCTGACTGGATAACAGCAATGCAGGAGGAGTTAAATGAATTTGAGAGAAATGAAGTATGGACCCTTGTACCTAGACCAAAGAATAGATCTGTTGTTGGTACTAGATGGGTTTTCAGAAACAAAACCGACAGTGATGGGGTTGTTACAAGAAACAAAGCCAGACTTGTGGCCAAAGGCTATTCACAGCAAGAAGGAATAGACTATGATGAAAATTTTGCTCCAGTTGCAAGATTGGAGGCAATAAGAATCTTTCTAGCATATGCTTCTCACAAGAAATTCAAGGTTTTTCAGATGGATGTGAAGAGTGCTTTTCTGAATGAAAAACTTGAAGAAGAAGTGTTTGTTGAACAACCACCAGGATTTGTAGATCCCAAGTATCCAGATTATGTCTACAGGCTTGACAAGGCACTCTATGGACTTAAACAGGCACCAAGAGCAAGGTATGAAACTCTGGCTCAATTTCTTTTAGAAAGTGGGTTCCACAGAGGTACAATTGATAAAACCTTGTTCTATTTCAATCTTGGTAGTGATCTGTTATTGTTAGGTCCGATAAGATTGTAGAAGGGGGGGTTGAATACAATCTTTACCTTTTTATCGAAATTTGTCCTTTAAATTAAATTTGATAAAGATAAATTTATCTGCGGAATTATTTAACACAATATTTCAAGTTGAATATAACTGTATATTAACTTGATGTGGTGTTACAAAATCAGTATAACAACTTATCAAGATGTTAATAACTAATTAGAAAATTCGACATGAACTTTTCTAATTTAGTTAATAATAATCAAGATAAGAACTAGGAAACTTAATTCGCTAGTAGTACAAGAATCACAAATAAGCAAGTTCTATCGGATAGAATATCACAAAGATGAAGAACTTGATTTTCTGGGAATTGTTTAAGCTTTGGTGTTCTTGGTGTTCTTGAGAGAGAGAATTCTGGTCTTGATGAAATGTTTCTGCTGTGTTTTCTTCGTTATAACTTAATCTGGTCTGTTCTGATCTTTTATATCAACAACAGGTCTTGCTGGCTTTCTGTAGGATATTTAATTGCTTCAGCATGACTTAAACAGCTTCCAAGACTTGATTTTCCTTCACTAAGACTTACACAAACCTCCATTAAGACCTAAAATGTGTCGGTAAGACTTACCAGAATTTAGGTAAGACTTATAACAGCTGGCAGAGGTCGGTAGGACTTAAATCAGGTCGGTAGGACTTAAATCAGAAAAGACTTCTGCCGGTAAGACTTAAATTAAGTCTTACCGAATTTTATCTCCTTCAAGACTTAATCAACTTTTTTTCTTTAAGTCTTATTGATCCAATTAATTAGTTAATGTTTTAACTAATTCATATTTAATTGATACAATAATTAATTTAATTAATAAATTAATTCTACCAGAATTAATTCATTTAATTAAATCAACTAAATTAATTTATATCAATTAAAAATGAATTTAATTAAATCAATAATTAATTAATTTAATTCTTACAAACCACTAAAGGTAGTAAAGAATTACCACTGATTTGTGTTGACGTTCGATGTACTGTCTGGTTCATGAACGACTAACTTCAATGACGCTTCTTCACTTTTGACTTTAGGTTGTGGTTTATTTCTTCTCTCAATTCTCTTGTACTGTAACTGATCTTCAAACTATCACTCAAAAAATCTCTGTCACTGTTCAAATAAATCCATTAACTTCAATGCTGTACTGGGGCTTGATCAGATAACTGAATCGTCTTCCAGTGTATGACATCAAAACTATAGATTGACTTTTCTTCTTTCTTCTGACAGATAATACTTCTTGAGATTCCTGTGACAGTTCATATGTATATTTACTTATTACAATTTGGTTTAAGTTGATTAGGATCATCTAACTACAAATAGGCTGAGTCATATGCCTTTCAATCTCCCCCTATTTGTTTGTTAGACAATAACAAGCAAATTCCTAGAGGATACCTCGACTAATCCAACTTAACCAAATGAAAGATAAAACTTTAAATACTAAGTAAATATGAAAAAAAAGTTCTGGTTTATATTTAACATTTGCCAGATTCAAACATGAAAGATAAATACAGGATAGATGATCCTCTAGACTGATCATATGATATAAATTCCTATCAAGATTTATCTAAGCTCTAAAGATATAACACGTAGAGCAAATCTTTATCTTCAATTGTCTTCCCTTCTGAATTCTCCTTCTTCTGGCTCATCTGTGACTTGAAGTTTCATATGTAGATCAGAATCAACAAGACGTTCTCTTCTAGACGACAATCCTTGAGGTAAGACTAAAGGAATTCCAAGATTCTTTCTAAGTTCACCTTGAAATTTCTTGTAATCTTTTATGTTCGTTTGTGCATAGGAACGAATGTGATCTGCAGCTATTACCTTTTCTTCAGTCAAGTATCCATGATTTCTGAGAGCATATTCAGCATATACCAAGTGCTTTGCATGATGTTCGTATAGCTCATCTGTCTGAAGATTGATTGTGTGAAGTACCTCTCCCTTAAGAAATTTTACTTGTGGAGGTTCCTTAATCACTTCAGGTCCAGCTCTTTCAGCAAATTCTTTGAACTTTTCATGTAACAATACACCTAGCTCAGAAGATGTTCTTACCTTAGGCCTAAGTACCCATATCTCTGTCAGTGATCTATCATAAAAGAACTGAATAGATACTCTGAATGTTCCAACTTTATGACAATCTACAAATATTACTAGCTCATCAGATTTGGGTTCAAATGCAGTAGTTATCCTGATGACTTCTACTTGTAAGGCCTTTATATACATTTCGTGAATTGGATTTGCCAGTTTGAATTCTTCGAGAATTTGTCCAAGACGACGATCTTCATAATCAGAACTCTGAGGTGAATCAATTGCTCTTTGAGCACGTTCCCATTTGTCACCGCTCTTTAGTCTGATGTATGTTTTTCTCTTCTCAACATTTATAGCATGTAGTCGTTGTAATGCTTGCTGTTCAGCTTTCTGAAGTTCTTCATTTCGTGCAATTTGCTCTAAAGATTTTTGAAGTTTTTCTTCTCTCAGTTGCAAATTAGCTTCCCTTTGAGCAAATAATTCTTCAGATTCTTTCTCAGCTTGTTGAGCTTCAAATTCGGATATCACTGGTCCTTCATCTTCCCAGTGACTAAGATCAGGTTCAGGAAGTTCTTCACCTTGATCAGGGAATTCAAGATCAGCAAAAACATCGAAGTTATCCGGTTCACCCGTGTAATAATAACCTGTGTTCTTGTCTTGAATATGTTCTTCAGTTTCTTCAACTACTTTCTTTCTCTTATCTTCACCTTGGTCAGATTTACCAGATTTTCCTTCTCCTCTCTCTCTTTCCTTAGTAGTTTTATCTTGTGACCCCTTTGATTTCTCCCCCTTAGTTGAGGAATCCTCTACAGACTTATCAGATGCCCCAGCTTCAGGATCCTGTTCATCATCATCACCACCCTTACTTGTGAAGAATTCAATTTCTTCATGTGTAGGTTTGCGACTTTGACTTACAAGATTAAACAAATGTCTTAACCCTTTAGCCTGGTGTGCATTCTGCTTTTCGATCTGGTCCAGACGAGAATCAGTAGATTCTTGATTGTGCTGTACCTCTGACTATAGATTATCAACTTTCAAGGAAATCTCAGAAATTAACATGTCTTGAGCAACAGTAATATCTCCAGGGTCATCAAGTGCCTTTTCATGAGAGAGTTCGAGAGATTCTATCTTCTTGGTGAATGATGTCTTTAAGTAGTTTATGTCCTTCTTCATTACAGCAAGCTGACTGTTGACAGAGGTGGATGTAGAAGATCGCTCACCCACTTGTGCTCTAAGAATTTCTGTTTCAGCCTTGCTGACTGCAAGTTCTTTCTCTAAAGCATTTATCTTTTCTAATAATGAGAGAGTGTATGTGTCAGTGTGTGCGCTCACCTGACGTTCACTTTGAGATCCACTCACCTGAAGTGCATGTGTTTCACTCAATTTTATGGTATTTCTTACATCACTCCTCTCAGATTCCTTAGCTGCTTCCAGATTTGTACCTGCATGTAAAATCACCCTAGCCTCCTCTGGGAAGGTCAGTGGTGGTGCAATGGGAGTTCGCAAATCCCTGTCCTTAATCAAATCTACTTGAACATTTGAAATTGTTGACTAAATTGCTTCAGTAGTAGATTGATCAAGTTGCCTTCCACCTTCTCCAGTCGAAACTGCGAGTGGAAAATCCTTTGTGGGAGCCAGGAGTGTTTGTCCTGGGAGGGGAGATGATGGTTCTATTAAAGTTGGCTGAGAACCAAGATTTCCCTCTGAAGCCTGTGAAGACTCTTCTACCGTAACTATGGTAGGCACTGTCACATTTTCTACGTGCTCTCCTTGCAGTGTGTCCTGAGACTCATTTAAAGGTATGTCTTCCCCCATTGTGAGTAATAGGGGAGGTGTGCTTGACACACTACAAGGTGCCACGGCCCTATGGCGAATTTCAATATAATCATCCTGTTGAGAAGATGATTCTAGTAACTGTGTAACGGCCATATCAATTTCCATATCGTTTTGGGAGGATACAGACGGGCTTACAGTTGCCTCAGTTTGAGTTCTACTTTTCTTTTCTAGAGGCAGAGCTGTGGGTTCACTCATACTGCCACTACTGATTCGACTTCTTTTTACTTGCAATTTCTTTCTGGAGTGAAAAGATATGAGTTTTGGTGGTTGAGTGTTTGGCTCTACGACCTTGGTTAGAGGTTGTGGTACTACAACCCCTTGGTCAGACCTACCAACCACTTGGGTTCCAGAAACAGATTGAGAAACAGTAGTAGTTTGAGGAATAGAAGGCAATACCTGGTCAGCTGATTCCGCAACAGTCTCTGATAAGATGGGTTGATCCAATTCAGGTTCAGGGACAGATGCAGTTTCTTGCACTGGATGTTCAACAGCAAGAGCAACTGGCTGAGGAACAATTTGCTGAGCAGGTTCAACTTGTTGATTGCCTTGATTTTCATTATCAACAAGTATGTTTTCCACTGGTGGTTCAGGGTTTTGTTCTGGTTGTACAGGTTCTGGTACAGGTTCAATAACAGGTAGTTGTATATAGTTTGACATGTATTGGGTGACAACTACAGGTATGTTTGTGAATTTTGGCTTGTTGCTGTACTCAGTGAACAATCTGGTAGTAGGTTTACCTGACGCCAGTGACTCTCCATTCAGAAATTGGGCTTGGTTTTCTAGTTCCACAAGATGATTAAAAATCAATGATAAGAATCTTGGATAAAAACATGAAACTTTATGTCCATTATCAAAATTCTTCTTTGCATTAATGATTTTTCTAACCATCGGAACACACAGTAGTCTGCCAATATTAATCCTTCGGTTGTGTGCAACTGCATATCCAATATGCTGCAGGAATGATGGTAATACCCCGAAGTTCCCTTTTGTAGTGTTGGCAAAGACTCTACCTAGTGTGTCAAACAGATAATCCCATTCCTGAACAAAGTTCTTTTTATTCCAGACAGTTTGATCAGGACTGTCTTGATAGAATACACCATTTAAAAAAATTTATCATTTCTTGATCTGATGGTAATTCTTCGAAATTGTCAGTTGGAAAATTTAAGACCGTATTTATTGTATTTTCATTCACTGTGTACTGATTATCTCCTACAGAGAAGATAAAAGATCTGTTATCATTAGAAATGACAGCAGTAGTACACATGATTCGCAAAGGTTCAATTTTCAAAGGAGCATCCAATCTCAAAGCATTGCGAACCAGTGAATTTTCATTTAAAAACCGAATCCACGGTCGAAAACGTTCAACTGAACATTTTTCTGGATCAAAATAACCGATTAAATTATGTTTAATAATTTCAAATCGATCAGCCATTTTAATCAAGATTTAATTTCCTTGAAAATTTCAGATTTTACAAATTTTTAATTTAAAAATTAATTTTTCGAATTAATAATTAATTAAAAATTCGAAATAATTAAAAGTTCTTCAAAAATTCTGAAAAATTCACACAACAATCCTTGTATACACACAAACACACATGTATTTTTAGTTTTGCAAGAATCAAGCTCAGATTTCCAGAAAAACAGATCTTGAAATCGTTTTTCGAAAATAAAAATTCTTAAAAAACTGAACCAAAAGTCGATTTTAACCACTCAAAATGAAGATAATCAAGCAAGGAGATCAAATATGTGGTTAATTCGTGATTTGGTTGAGAGAAATCAGTCGAAAATCGGGCAGAGGTTCGACAGAGTTCGTGTATGTATTGTATGTATCTGAGAGAGTTTTCTAAGACTTAACTTGAGAAAGACTTAAAAATGAAAATATGACTTAACACATCTATATATACAAACTGTCTAATAAGACTTAAAAAGATAACTAAAACTGAATAGGACTTAACTGTATTAATACATAACTAATATGTATATATATTCGAATATGACTTAAAAAAAATATTCTATAATGACTTAATAAAAACTAAGATTAAATTAAGACTTAATATAAACAAGACTTAAAACTCCGAATAAGACTTAAATTTAAAACTAAAAAGACTTAACTAAAAAGACTGACAAGACTTAAATTGAATAAGACTAAACTAAAAACTCGCTAAGACTTAAGTTAAAAACTCATGAATATGACTTAACCTTACAAAACTCAGTAAGACTTAACCTAAGTCGAAGTTCGAGATAGACTCATTAAGACTTAACCTAAGTCGAAGTTCGAGATAGACTCATTAAGACTTAACCTAAGTCGAAGTCTAAGTCGAAATTCTAGATAGACTCAGTAAGACTTAACCTAAGTCGAAGTCTAAGTCGAAACAGGTGAATAATACTTAATTTAAACTATCCTGCGAATATGACTTAGATTTAAAATCTCGGTAAGACTTAACCTATTTAAGTCATACCGATTTTAAATTAAGTCATATTGACTGTTTTTCTTTTCTATTTTTATGTCATATTAACTTTAAATAAACATTAAAAACACTATAAAATATACAATTAACTTATTAAAAATAATAAAAATATTATATAAAATCAAACAAATAATAAAAATAATTATACATACCATATGCTAACCTATTAACGAAAACAAAGCAATATTAACAGGACAAACATTACAAAACATATGATAAATTAATTACTAAAATAGAAATAAATATCTACAATTATTCTAAAAATACAGAAGTATAAAGTATTAAATAATATGAATAAACAGAGTGAAAAATAACTAAACAAACAAGAAAATCAGATGGTAAAATAATTATACAAGTGATCTCAAACAACAAATATTCACAGAAAAATCACTTGTAAAATTATTAAAGATCAAACTTCAGATATTAATTACTAGGACTGTTTAACATACCCAATTCACTAACAATTCTAGTGAATGAGGATTCATTAAGCGACTTAGTAAAAATATCTGCAGTTTGATCTCCAGATCCTACAAATAGTAGTTCCACTGTACCATTCATTACATGCTCTCTTATAAAATGATACCTTATGTCAATGTGCTTTGTCCTTGAATGCTGCACAGGATTGCTTGCGATTGCTATGGCACTTGTATTATCACATAAAATAGGAATATTTTCCAATACAATGCCATAGTCCATTAATTGATTCCTTATCCATAAGATCTGAGCACAACAGCTTCCAGCAGCTATATATTCAGCTTCGGCTGTAGAGTTGGAAACTGTTTGCTGTTTCTTACTGAACCAGGATACCAACCTTCCACCTAGGTATTGACAACTCCCAGATGTACTTTTCCTGTCTACAACACTTCCTGCATAGTCAGAATCTGTATATCCAATTAAAGTAAAACCAGATTCAGTAGGGTACCAGATGCCTAAATTAGGCGTACCCTTTAGATATCTTAAGATTCTTTTAACAGCAGTGAGATGGATTTCTTTAGGGTTCGCTTGGAACCTTGCACACAAGCATGTGGCAAACATTATATCTGGTCTACTAGCAGTTAGGTAAAGCAATGAACCAATCATACCTCTATAGCCTGTGATATCTACCTTGGCAGAACTTTCACATAAACCAATTTTGACAGCTATAGTTGATGGTGTCTTTGCTGATGAGCACTCCTCCATGTGATATTTCTTGAGGAGCTCCTTGATGTACTTAGATTGACAAATAAATATTCCATCTTGTCTCTGACTTATTTGTAATCCAAGAAAGAATTTCAGTTCTCCCATCATGCTCATTTCAAACCTACCCTGCATTAACTTAGAAAACTTCTTGCACAGAAGTTCATTAGTAGACCCAAATATAATATCATCCACATAGACTTGGACTAGTATTATATCATTCTTATGCTTTTAGTGAAGAGCGTTTTGTCTATGACACCTCTTATAAAACCATTTTCTAATAGAAATTCAGAAAGAGTGTCATACCATTTTCTTGGGGCTTGCTTAAGACCATAGATAGCTTTGTAAAGAAAGTAAACATAGTCCAGATGATCTTGATCTTCAAAACCAGGAGGCTGTTCTACATACACTTCTTCATCTAGCTTACCATTCAGAAAGGCACTCTTGACATCCATTTCATAAACTTTGAATCTTGAATAGGATGCATATGCCAAGAATATTCTGATGGCCTCAAGTCTTGCCACTGGAGCATAGGTCTCGTCATAATCAATGCCTTCAGCTTGAGAATAACCTTTAGCTACCAGTCTTGCTTTGTTTCTTATCACAGTGCCATCTTCATCTAGTTTGTTTCTGAATACCCATCTTGTGTCCACCACTTTTCTATCTTTAGGTCTGGGTACCAGCTTCCATACTTCTAGTTGCTTAAATTGATTGAGTTCATCTTGCATAGCAATCACCCAATCAGGATCAGATAGAGCTTCTTCTACTTTCTTAGGTTCCATGACAGACAGAAACCCAGAATAATTACATTGATTCTGATAAGCTCTTCTTGTTTTCACACCAACATCTGGATCACCAAGAATCAGCTCAAAAGGATGAGCTCTATTCCAAACAGTTTGTCTGGGAAGAATTGATCTTGACGATTCGCCTTGATCTTCAGTATGATGTTGAGTATGACTTGTTGACCCTTCATTATCTCCCCCTGAGTTGTTGCCAGTATGACTTGTTGATGGTTCAAGAGTATCAGTGCTGTCTTGAAAATTATCATTGTTTTCACCAGCATCACCTTGTTCATTAACACCAACATTTGGATTATTATTATCAGCAACAACGTCAGGTTGATTGTCATCATCTGAATCTGAGTCTGACATATCATCAAACTTAAGCTTTTCAGATGGATCTTCATTTTGGATATTTGGGAGTTTCGTGTCATCAAATGTAACATTGACACTTTCCAAAGTTTTCTGTTGATCAATAAGATACACCTTGTAGGCTCTTCTAGTATAACCAATAAATATTGCTTCATGTGCTTTTTCTTCAAATTTACCACCTTGATCATCTCCTTCTTTCAGCACAAAGCATTTTGTCCCAAATACATGGAAGTACTTGAGAGTTGGTTTCTTGTCATGT
Organism: Saposhnikovia divaricata; assembly: GCA_036435485.1. Taxonomy (NCBI): domain Eukaryota; kingdom Viridiplantae; phylum Streptophyta; class Magnoliopsida; order Apiales; family Apiaceae; genus Saposhnikovia; species Saposhnikovia divaricata. The sequence continues at coordinate 40,325,876 of CM071601.1, read as the reverse complement.
AGAGCTTCATATGGTGTCTTCATCAAGTCTTTATTGATAAGTGTTCGATTCTGGGTATAGCATGCAGTGTTGACAACTTCAGCCCAAAAGCTCAATGGAAGCCTTGATTCACTTAGCATAGTACGTGCAGCTTCAATCAAGGTTCTATTCTTTCTTTCAACTACCCCATTTTGCTGAGGAGTTCTGGGAGCCGAGTACTGTCTAGTTATACCCTTTTTAGTGCAAAAGTCATTCAGAACTGCATTCTTGAATTCAGTTCCGTTGTCTGATCTTATAGCTCTTACTGGACGATTAGAATCCAGCTCAATTAACTTAATGTGATCAACTACCAGTTGTGGAGTTTCATCTTTTGAGTTCAGAAATAGTACCCATGTGAATTTTGAGAAATCATCAACAATCACTAGAGCATATCTCTTCCTTGACATAGACATCACACTAACTAGACCAAACAAATCCATATGGAGAAGTTGTAATGGTTCAGTTATTGATGATATGTTAGTGCTCCTGTGAGTTGCCCTTTTTAACTTCCCTTTTTGACAAGCATCACATAGACCTTCCTGAATAAATTCAATCGAAGGTAAACCTCTCACCAACTCTCTTTTCACTAGAGAATTCATTGTTTTGAAGTTTAGGTGAGAAAGTCTCTTGTGGCATAACCAACTTTCATCAGTGGATGCCTTTGAATAAAAACATCTAATTTCTTCTGTGCTTCCAGAATTCATATTGGCTATGTACAAGTTTCCTTTTCTTACTCCAGTCAACTGTGGCCTTTCATTTCTCTTGTGTGATATTAGACAATTCTTCTTGTTGAAATGAACTTCATAACCTCTGTCACAGAATTGACTAATACTGAGCAAATTGTGCTCAAGGCCGTTCACAAAAGAGACATCTTCAACGATAACATTTCCAGCTTCTAATCTGCCATATCCATCAGTTTTACCTTTGCTGTTATCTCCAAAGGTAACGACTGGGCCAGCCTTCTCCACCACATTTTTCAGCAGGGCTTTATCTCCGGTCATATGCCTTGAACATCCACTGTCCAGAATCCACATGACTGGTTCAACCTGTTTCAAACCCTGCAATGACAAATTGATTAGACTTTCTTCGGAACCCAAAATTGATTGGGTCCGGAGTACTTAAAGAATTGACCTTTATCAGGTAAAGCAACACTTTTTATCTTAACAACATTTTCTTCAGGTACTGGACATTTAACCCTGTAAACAGCTTTAACTTGTTTTGGTTTTAGCTTGGGTAACCATGTCTTTACCAAATTCTGAGAAAGACTTGAAGTCTTAATCTTAGAATTAGGTGATGTTACAGTCCTGGATCTAACATGTTTATTTCTGCTCATCTGCTGTCTAGGAGCATTCTTATCAACACATGCATGATTACCGTTAAAGTAAGCAGACATTATATTAAAAGCACAAGACATGCAATTAACAGCATCGCATTTCTTATGAGCAGTATCAATAACAGGAATAGCATGCATGGTAGATTTGTTGTTGCATTTATTCATGTTGTTACTTCTGCTACTAGTTTTCAATGAACTAGTAGACTCACCAACTCTTTCTGCTTTTACAAACACAGTCTTTCTATCTTTATCATTTTTAACAACTTGATTACTTTCTAAGACTACGCCATTAGCTACATCCTCAATGCGCATCTCTTCCTTAATGATTAAAGATGTTGTATCCAAAGGTTCTGCTATGGATTTCTTAAAGAGTGGGTTACTAACACTCTTAAGCACTAATGGTATACCCCTCTCTACAGCACTGACACGGTTAGGGGTAATAATGCTTTTACGTCCAAAAGCTTCATTATAATCAAACCCAATTCCTACAGTTTGATTAATTGCTTGTTGGTTAAACAACTCTTTAGCCACTTTACAAGAATTAGAAGTAGCACTAACCCTTATTTCTAGTTCAGCTATTGTTTCACGTTGTTGAACCACTATCTCTGCTAGAGACTTCTCAAGTTCTTTTAGCATTCTTATTTCTGATTTTTGTATAACATGGCAATTTTGTACATCATGTAATTGTGATAATTGATTACTAAGATCTGTATTTAAAAAATTTAGCCTTTCAATCTCTCTATTAGCATTACCCAGTGTATCAGTAAGTTGATAAATATATTGACTTTCAGTACATGATACCTCAGATGATGTACCACTGGAGTTATCAGATTTTGCCATCAGAGCAAAATTGCCATACTCTTCATCTTCAGAGTCTGTATCATCCCAACTCTTTCCAGCAGCCACATAGGCTCTTCCTGTCTTCTTCTTCTCAGATCCAAAGTCTTTTCTTTGGTTTTGTTTTGGCTTCTGACATTCAGTAGCGAAATGTCCAAGTTCATTACAGTTGTAGCATCTAATTTTACTTCTTTCAACTGTTCCAGTTTTGTAACCTCCTCTGTTACTTGAGGATGAAGAACCTCCTCTCTGGAACCTGTTATTGTTAGATTTGTACCTGAACTTGGGATTCTTCCTGAATCTGAAGTTGCTGAATTTCCTTACCAACAAAGCCATGGACTCATCTTCCAACTGATCTAGCTCTTCTAACGAATAGAAGTCACCTTCATCTGGACTAGCATTCGTTTGGCCAACTTCAACTTCAAGCTTACCACTGTCAACTTTACAAGGTTGGATAACCTTATCTTCCATTTCCTGTTTGTTCTCAACAATAAGAGCTGTAGAAGTACTAGCAACTTTTCCTTTTCCATAAATCTCCTTTTGTTGAGATTGTTCCAGTTCATAGGTTTTTAAAACACCAAAGAGTCTTTCTACAGTTATTTCACTTAGCTTCCTTGACTCTCTGATAGCTGTAATTCTATGTTCTAGATGAACAGGCATTGACAATAGAAATTTTCTGTTGATCTCTTTCTGAGTGTAGTACTTGCCATGCATCTGTAAATTGTTGACAAGTTTGTTATATCTTTCAAACACATCTTGAATACTTTCATTGTATGTTGATTGAAAGTGTTCATACTCAGATGTCAGAATTTCTAGTCGATTCTCCCTAACTTCCTCTGTTCCTTCATTCACAGTTTCAATGGTTTCCCACATTTGCTTTGCAGTTTTGCAGTTAATCACATGACTGTACATTACAGAGTCTAGAGAGTCTATTAAGATCAGTCTCAAATTAATGTCAAGTGCAGCTTCCTCTCTTTCAGCAAGAGTGTAATCAGAAGAGTCTTTGTATACATACCTTATAGGGGTAATAACTTTTCCATCAGTAACAACCTCAGGAATTACTCCAAAAGGTATTATTGGTCCTTCTGATAAGACTTTCATGTATTTAGGATTTGCAACCTCGAGGAACATTAACATTTTGTTCTTCCACATATCATAACTATTTTTGTCATATATGGGTATTTTCACAGTTCCAACTTTAGAAGACATGATGAATTTTTTAAGAGAGTTAAAAAATTCGGGGATGATTTTTAATCGAGTAAAATGGGATCGTTGATTTGTGTATCAATCAATCGGCTCTGATACCAATTGTTAGGTCCGATAAGATTGTAGAAGGGGGGGTTGAATACAATCTTTACCTTTTTATCGAAATTTGTCCTTTAAATTAAATTTGATAAAGACAAATTTATCTGCGGAATTATTTAACACAATATTTCAAGTTGAATATAACTGTATATTAACTTGATGTGGTGTTACAAAATCAGTATAACAACTTATCAAGATGTTAATAACTAATTAGAAAATTCGACATGAACTTTTCTAATTTAGTTAATAATAATCAAGATAAGAACTAGGAAACTTAATTCGCTAGTAGTACAAGAATCACAAATAAGCAAGTTCTATCGGATAAAATATCACAAAGATGAAGAACTTGATTTTCTGGGAATTGTTTAAGCTTTGGTGTTCTTGGTGTTCTTGAGAGAGAGAATTCTGGTCTTGATGAAATGTTTCTGCTGTGTTTTCTTCGTTATAACTTAATCTGGTCTGTTCTGATCTTTTATATCAACAACAGGTCTTGCTGGCTTTCTGTAGGATATTTAATTGCTTCAGCATGACTTAAACAGCTTCCAAGACTTGATTTTCCTTCACTAAGACTTACACAAACCTCCATTAAGACCTAAAATGTGTCGGTAAGACTTACCAGAATTTAGGTAAGACTTATAACAGCTGGCAGAGGTCGGTAGGACTTAAATCAGGTCGGTAGGACTTAAATCAGAAAAGACTTCTGTCGGTAAGACTTAAATTAAGTCTTACCGAATTTTATCTCCTTCAAGACTTAATCAACTTTTTTTCTTTAAGTCTTATTGATCCAATTAATTAGTTAATGTTTTAACTAATTTATATTTAATTGATACAATAATTAATTTAATTAATCAATTAATTCTACCAGAATTAATTCATTTAATTAAATCAACTAAATTAATTTATATCAATTATAAATGAATTTAATTAAATCAATAAATAATTAATTTAATTCTTACAAACCACTAAAGGTAGTAAAGAATTACCACTGATTTGTGTTGACGTTCGATGTACTGTCTGGTTCATGAACGACTAACTTCAATGACGCTTCTTCACTTTTGACTTTAGGTTGTGGTTTATTTCTTCTCTCAATTCTCTTGTACTGTAACTTATCTTCAAACTATCACTCAAAAAATCTCTATCACTGTTCAAATAAATCCATTAACTTCAATGCTGTACTGGGGCTTGATCAGATAACTGAATCGTCTTCCAGTGTATGACATCAAAACTATAGATTGACTTTTCTTCTTTCTTCTGACAGATAATACTTCTTGAGATTCCTGTGACAGTTCATATGTATATTTACTTATTACAATTTGGTTTAACTTGATTAGGATCCTCTAACTACAAATAGGCTGAGTCATATGCCTTTTAGTTATTAGTTCAAATATATAATGATGACATAATCTTTGGATCTACTAATGATAAACTCTGTAAGAAGTTTTCCAAGCTCATGCAGTCTAGGTATCAAATGAGCATGATGGGAGAGCTTAGTTATTTTCTAGGGCTACAGGTGAAGCAAACAGATGATGGAATTTTTATCAATCAAGCAAAATATACCAGAAATCTTCTAAAGAAATTTGGCATGCTTGACTGCTCATCTACCACAACTCCTATGGCAACAGCAACAAAGTTGGATAGAGAGACAGGCTCATCAGTGGATATGACAAACTATAGAGGAATGATTGGGTCACTTCTTTATCTAACAGCCAGCAGACCTGACATCATGTATGCAACATGCCTTTGTGCAAGATTTCAGGCAGATCCAAGAGAACCACATCTAACAGCTGTGAAGAGAATCTTCAAATATCTTAAGGGAACCATAACTTTAGGCTTGTGGTATCCAAGACAATCAGACTTCCAGCTTCTTGGTTACTCTGATGCAGACTTTGCAGGCTGTAAGATAGAAAGAAAAAGTACTAGTGGAAGTTGTCAATTTCTTGGTGATAGAATTGTTTCTTGGTACAGCAAGAAACAGAAATCAATCTCTACATCTACAGCTGAAGCAGAGTATATTGCTGCTGGTAGCTGTTGTGCACAGATTCTGTGGATGAAGAATCAATTACTGGATTATGGATTGAGGTACAGTAAAATACCTATTTACTGTGATAATCAAAGTGCTATTGCTATGACAGGTAATCCAGTACAGCATTCAATGACCAAGCACATCAGCATAAGGTACTATTTTATCAGAGAACATGTAGAAGAAGGAAACATTGAGCTTCATTTTGTGTCTACAGAACAACAGCTTGCAGATATCTTCACCAAGCCATTGAGTGAAGCAGTATTTACAAGGCTGGTAAATGAACTAGGAATGGTCTCTAGTTTTGACTAGAGATATTGGTTAGACTCAAAACTCTACTTATGTACTGTGTTGCTCATATTTCTGTGGTATGTTAATCTCTGATATGCAAACTCTGCTCAATGAATGTTAAACTCTGGTAGCATGTTTTTAAGTCATACACTATCAACTGTTGAATAAACTCTGAGAAACTCTGATAATGTTTCTTTCTGAACATAAACACCGATGAAGATACATGTATGAAATATTATTCTCAGTAATTAGTCATGAATCTTTCTAAGTTATCTGTGATCTAATCTTAAACTGTGCAGAAAGTTAACACAGCATGATACTGTTCTATATTTATAGCATCTCTTACTTTATTTATCCTAAACTCTGAGTCTGTAAATACTGTGTGCATTGCCTCTCATAAATAATTTCTGATGTTGATGAGCTCTAAACACTGTTCGTTTCTGATGTTAAATTTGATTCTGTTATTAGAATAACCCCAAAGCTAAACTATATAGATTTTTAGAACTCCTTTGAGATCATGTTTGTAAGTAGGACGATCCAGGAACTTACTGGTACATAGTAAGGACTAAAATTCTCTAATTTTTGGTGACTAGTCGAAAGCTAGGAAGACCCAAGAACTTATCAAATTGATAAGGGCTAAAATTATAGGATTTTTGGTGACTAGTTTCAACCTCTGATTATTGGAGAAAGTAAAAAAAAAAAATTGGGGGTTATAGGTTAATTATTACTGTATATAAACTATTTAATACAGAGTTTAGCATTCATCATATATTCAGTGTTTACTATGAGAGTTTGTGCATCCAGTGTTTACTGATTTATTTTATGGATTTTATGAAATACTAGATGCTCTAAATACTGATCTAATAAACTCTGCTCCACACACACGTATATTCACAACTGTGCAGTGTTTGAAAGGATAACAGTAATTAAGTTGGAGAATTGATAAACACTGATGGATTTTGTTGAGTACTCTAAGGTAATATTTTATTTCAAACAGAATATATACTTGGAGTACACAAAGAGTTTTTGACATTTGCATGTAATATTTACCAGTTGTTTAATTGTGTCAGACAGTTAAAGCTTATTGGAAATAGGAGAGAGAACAGCAGTAATAATAGGCATTATTACTGCGCGTGTAAATAACTGTTCCACTGTTTATGTGACACGTGTCCCACTCACACACTTAACAAGAAATTGGTTGCGTGTTTAATGTCTAAAACGATTAGGTTTTGTTTTTCAATTACAGATCTAATCGAAATCATTTCATTATTCACTTTTTCATCTTTACAACCACAAACACACAACATCACACACAATTTCTCTGTTACTTTCACTTAAACATTTTCACAAACACTTTTCCATATACTCTCTTCTGTCTTATACTGTTCTAATGGCAACCAAGAACTTTGTGGCTCAGGGATTAACTTTTGTTACCAACAATTATGCTGCAATTCTAGACACTGCTAAAGCTCCAGCATCATTTCATCTGATCCAAAACTTTTTAAGAGACTCTGAGATTGGTAAGGCTCTTGTTCAACCAGAGACACTCTCAGCCACACAAATCTCAATCTTCTGGAAAAACTCTGTTTATGATGATGGTGGAGAGAATGGGACTCCATCAATTGTGTTTACCTATGAAGACCAAGAGTTTGTCATAACTCCTGCAACTGTTCGTGAGGTTTTGGATTTTGACACTCACACTTCATACTCTGTGGCTGTTGTGGGTCAATTGAAAGAAATGTTACAACAAATACGGTTTTCTGGTTCATTGGATAAGATTGGGGATGTCAAACGGCCAGGGCCCAAGAAGGAGTGGAGCTTCTTCTTTGATTGCATTACTCGTGCATTTGGCAAGAAGGTCACCAACTGGGATGCGATTCCTGGTGAAAGTCTTCAAATCGGGTATTCTCTTCTTAATGGGAGTAACTTTGATTTTGGTCATCTTGTACTTATGAATTTAGGTGAAAAACTTGCAGAGTCTAGTACAACTGTTTACTTCTCACGTTTTTGTCAGTCTTTATTCTCTGCTTGTTTACCAAATTTGACAATTGCTGTTGAGGATGTTATCCAACCTTTCCAATGTCATAAGAGAATGTTCTCTGATATGACAAATAAGGATGCTAACAAAGAGCAACTACCAGAGTTTATCTATCCTCTTGCTCTCAGAAACTTCCTCAACCAACCACAAGAACAACAAGAACCACAAAATGAACCAATCATTGAACCTCCACAGTCACCACCTCAACCCACAAACACTGACCCACCTCAAACCATAAACACTGAGCCAATCACTACAACTACATCTCCACAACCACAATCTTCATCACATCCTCAACCTCAACCACAATCAAAACCTAGGAAACCAAAGAAAAGCAAGGCTATAAGGCCATCAAGAAAACAGAGGTTGGCTGAAGCTTCTAAGCCAAAGAAGTATAAGGAACGGGCAAACAAACCTAAATCTCCTTCTATACCTGATGATTCTGTTTCAGCAGAAGAGAGAGCAGAAGTGAATCCTCCAGCTAAGAGAAGGAGATTAATTCTTGATGAATCTGATGAAGATGTTAATTTTGAAGCTCCAGAGGTGATTTCCAAGGATATACCTACTGTTGAGACATATACTGTAGAAGAAGCTGCCAAAACACCTGTCAATGTACAACTGGATGAGGACAACAGAGAAGGTTTTACTGCTACGGTTGATTTTGTTGAAACATTTATACCATTCTCTGATCACATTACTGTTCCTCTTTCACCTATCCTTGCAAATTCTGAAGAAACTGGTGCAGCTGATCAGCCAACTGTAGTACTTGATGAAACAGTGGCATCACACACTGAGTTATTCTCTGATGCTCACCAGGTTCTTGAACAAGGTGAAGAGGTTGAACAAGTTGAAGTTCCAAAGTCTGTTGAGGCTAGAGACACAACTGCAGTGAATGTTACTGAAACTGCAGAGATTGTTGAAGAAAATGTTGCAGTGCATACTAATCCAGTTGAAAATACAGCTGTTGATGTTGAAGATAAAACAAGTGCAGAGTCAAACTCTTCTCAAAGTATACCAGTTCAAACTGATGCTAAACACACACCTTTTTCTAAACCCTCAGATCAACATAACATTGAAGCTGAGCATTTTGCCAAGAATTCAAGGGATTGGTATAAGTCAGACTGTATTTTTCCTGTTGAAAGAGCAGCTAAATTTGTTCATCAATCTGCCACGAAGATCTCAAATCATGATATTATCTCAAGTCTGCAAGCAACCATTGTTCAAGTCAAAACTCTGAATGGAAGATTTGATGAGTCTCAAAAAGCTATTAATGAATTGAGAGCTGATGTTGTTGGTAGAGATATGACTATGCAGAGGGATAATCAGACAAAGTTTAAGACCATTTCTAAAGCTCAAGAAACTCTGTTTCAGAGGCTGGGTCAAATTGAACAAAATCAGAATATATTGTCTGGAAAAATTGATTCCATTGCTACCTCCTTGGAGCTGATCACTTCTATCTTGATTCCTGATGATGTCAAAAAGGGGGAGAGAGTTGCTAAAGACAAATGCAAGCAATCTCAAACTCTAATCAGAAAGGATAATGCTGGAGATGGAGGAGCAAGTAATAAAGGAAGGGGCAAAACTTAAGAATTTCAAACTCTGAAAACTAGCAAGTCCTCTAAATCACAGTTTGTTGGGATAAACACTGATACTCAAGGTACTTCAAAGATCAAGAGTTTGCTATTATCTTCTAATCCACAGACTGATGAAGAATTGGCTGCTAAGTTGTTTATTGAAGAAAATGAGGAAGGAGTTACAATTGAGGACATTAAAGCTGAAGAAAAGAGTTTACAAGAAGAACATCTCAAGGCTTTAGAGTCTGGTAAGTTAAAGAAAGGAAAAGCTCCTAGGCCTGTTCTTAAAGGCATTGTGATCAAGGAAAGTGCTGATGTTAGTCAAAAATCACAGTTATCAAAGGAAACAATGGCAGCAGAAGCTAAACTCAAGCTGAAAGGCATTGAAGGAGAAAGTTCACAGAAGAAAGTTACAACCTCTGTTTCTACACAAGTTGTACAGAAGAAAGAAAACACAACCTCTGTTGCTACACAAGTTGTGTCTAGACCTTTATCTTCTCAGTTACAATCAGTTTTTGGGAAAGGAACACTTCATGATCCAAATCTATTATCTAGAGTTTCTATGGATTTTTCTGATGGAAGAGCCTTGTCTGGTAAGGTTGGAAACAATAAGCGTGGTCTAGGCTCACATAAGGACAAAAGGCAATATGCTGGTCCTAGAGATCCTTCTTCACTGGCTGTTCCAGGTCGTGGTGTCACTCAAGAGAGTTTGGACAGACTAGAATCAGTACAGTTAGTTTATCAGAAGAGTTTAAAGAACTACTTTCTCTTGTACTTCATGGCTGATGGGACAGTATTTAGAATTGGTGAGAATGATATTGGCTTGAAATATTGGGAAGAATTAGAATATGTTCTATATCTTTTCAAGGTGAATAGTCAAAGGACTCAATCAGTTGCAAATGTGCTCAGAAAGAAAATGCTCCAGAATTTGGCAATCAGAGGGATGAAGTGCAATAGCAGATATGTTCCTAAGTATAGAAATTGGAATGGAAATCTTATTGAAATGAAGAAGGGTACTGCGAAATTAAAGACTAATTTGGGACTCACAGTACTTGACTTCAATTCACAGTCAGAAGAAGTCAAATTTATTAGACTGGGAAATGAGATGAGAAGAAACAAAATCTATGATCTTAGATCTGCTAAGAGAGATTAAAGAAGCTATGGAGATTGAGCTTAAAAATGCAGAAAGAAGATTACTCATAGATTATCTCAGAACAATGCCAGATCTTGAAGAGATTAGAGATTAAAGTCTGTAAGAATTTTCTTGTTATTTGTAGACTTTTGTTAAGTCAAGTTTAAACTCTGCTTATTTTAATAAACACTGTGTTTGTATGAAATTGTTTTGACATCATCAATTATTGTTAACTTATGCATTTTTACTAATGAACAAGTTGGGGGAGATTGTTAAATATAATTGATATGGTTAATATTAGTGTTTAAGTTTTGCAGGGAAAAACAGAGTTTAAACAGGAAGCAGTCAGAGTTTAGTTAAACTCTGACAGTTAGAAGCTGAACAGAGTTTGCTATACGCTGACTGTTGGAAGCTCGACAGAGTTTGTTAAACTCTGTCTGGAGGAAGCGTTTACTTGTCAACATTGTTTGAAGATTTATTGAAGATAATTATGGAAGCAATATCTTTGAAGATTGGATAGCTGTCAAAGAGATTGAGTTGACTAAGGAGACGAGTAGCAATCGTAATTGATATCAATTGTATAGCTAATTTATAGGAGTATCAATTATCGATTGTATAGCAGCTGTATACTTTATAAATACAGTTAGGTTAACCCTAGAAGGGTATCGATCGTGTTATATCATATTATTCATTGTAACCTAAGCAGCTCTCTGTGATAATTTACATCACTGAGAGAGAAGTTAATTTCAAATAGTTTTTAAAGCTTTTAAAGAACTTATTGTTATTCTCTCATACTTAGTTGATTATAAGTGTGTATTTGGCCTAACAAGTTAGTTTTGTGTTCTCTAAACCTTGTAATTAAAAGGTATTGCTAAGGTACTAACGAACGACTATTGGTTATGTATAGATCTTCATTCCACTCCGCAAGCTCGACCACCCCAACCTCACCAAGGCAAGTTTACTTTTCAAGGACTTATACATAAGGATTTTTCACTGTTGTGTTTGTAGTTTCCAAACGTACTATATGCCTACGCTTTATGAGATTATGTTGAAATTGAGATATATACATATGTGTTTGTACAAACTTGAACTTAGAATGAAAATGTTTCATCGGATAACGACTCTAGCAATAGAGGTCGTAGCGGTCCAATTATACTATTGACCGGGGAGCGGTATATTATTGTATCGTGATTAAATTGCGAAAACCCGAAGAGTCATTCGGGAAGTATCGTACACTTAGGTATTTATTATTTTACGTTGTTAAAAACACTCAAAAATATCTATCTCGGATTAAAAAAAACTTATCTTCATTAAACAATTATTTTATTAGTTATTCATATTAAATCTCAAAATATTGTCTATTAATTATTGTTTATTATTTTAAAAACGAGACTAATCCAAGATACCTTTAGCATTTTCAAACTCGAACCCGAAACATTTTCGAAAACCCCCGGTCAGGTTTTGCTTCTTGTACGATTTCAATAATTATCGGTCGACTGATGTCGGACCTCAACTACTCAATTTTCAATCAAAATAAAGTTTTTAAAAGAAAACGGGGACTCTGGCAGGTGTGGAAATCGTTGACGAACGATTCCCGGGATGTGTAAGCGGCCGTGAGCCAGGCGGTCCATCAATTATTATTCCGGCCCAGGTGTTGCCGAAGGATGATTACGGATGTAGTTTTCATCGAGGGTGATTACGGATGTAGTTTTCACCCGAGGATAGTTACGGATGTAGTTTCTATCCTTCTACCGGTAGAGAAGACCCTCGGATTATTGGACTTGGATGTGGCGACTGATCATCGTCAATCCCTGTCATGTTTTATGCTTTCTTCAAGTCCCATCCTCTACTTTGGAAAAAGTACTAAGACACTGCTTCTTAGGTCTACGAGCCAAGTTGCCAATAGTGTCATTATTTTGATAAAAAGAAAAATATTGATTTCATGTAGCATCTAGTACTGCAGATTATTTTGAAAACAAGGGCACGCGTTGGTGCACCCTTACGATGACTCAAAGATGAAAGATGATTTTATACTGATCTCTATAATTAAGTTTAATGTTGCTAAATCGAATAAAAGATTAACACTTCTTATCCTATATATATATCTTGCTGAGCTATAGTTGCTCACTCTTGCTTGTTTTTGTTCCTTTTTATTTATTTCAAACACAACAGTTAAGAGAAATGGCAAGACCCCGTCGGACTGTCCGAAAGCAGGTGACTAGGCCCCAGGCTGCAGTTGAGATCCCACCGGTAGGCCCCATTAGCCGGATTGGCTGGCAACTTTTGTTAATACGTTTTATTTATAAGTATGACCTGTGCAAGGCAGTGTACCGTAACAAACATTCAAGCCGCTAACACCGCTTCATATAGAAGTGTTGTTGGTAGCATAAATACTATTTAATTCGGTCTGTAATAACTCTGAAGCTTTTACTTTTGCTCAATCAAGTGTATGACGTTTCTGAGACTCTAACCTGTGTGCGTGTGTGCGTGAGTGTGTGAGTACATGCGGTGTGAGTTTATTGCGGGATCAATTGATGTTATAATTATTATATGCAAGAGTAAGTACGTGATCACTGGATAATGGACCGTGAGCACCTAGATCTCCGATCCCGGATCTGGGGGCGTCATAGAAATGGTATCAGAGCGAGGTTACAGTTCTCAAAAACGGTAGTAATTTAGGAAAGTAACCATAATAATAAGAATAATAATGACACTAATAATAACCCCATTAATACCTAGAGCTCTCATCGAGTTCGCAGTCGGGTTATTGGATATAACCCTGACTTTTAAGGCCCGAGAGGGAACTACTTCTTAAACTTTTCTTTATGGTTAGTGACCCACCTTATTTCCCTTGTGTAGATGGCGGAGATCCCTGAGATACCAGACCCTGAGGCCTATGAGAGAGAGCATGATGAGGCAATGATGCGAGATACCGAGGATCCTGAGGAGGACATGGGTGCTGACCCTGAGCTTGGCCCCTAGATTACGCTGATAGGAGATACTGATGATGAGGATCCCGATGAGGAGCCCTTTGAGCCTGAGCCTGTTACCCCCTCCCCTGTAGCTATTGACGAAGAGAGTGTACGATCTGGTGAGGGCCGTGTTGTGTCACCCCCACCCTCTCCGCAGTCATCGAGCCCTATTTCAAAAGATGATGACTTCGAGGATGATACTTCTCGCGAGGAGGAGCTTGACCCTACCCCTGCTCCTGCTCCTGTCCCTGCCATACCACCCCCACCGCAGGACCTACCCCTGGTGTCGGGCGCTGAGCACGCCTATGTTGTGCAGTTCATGACCCGAGACCTACTTTCTGTCGAGGCCAGACTTAATGAGGCGAGGCGGGCACTAGTGGAGGAGCGCGAGGCGCGACTGAGGATTCAGGCTGAGATGAGGACTGCTGTTGCTAGGAGGACTAGAGCTCGACTCCATAGGATTGAGAGGAGGAGTCGTGCGAGGATTATCGATTTGGGAGTCCGCGGGGGCGGAGTGGTCCGGACCAGGGATGCTAGGCGTGTTGTGCGTCGTGCATTTTCCCGGGTGAGGGCCTTGCTCCGTCGCGGGGCGGCACCATGATGTGTTATGGATAGCTCAGTCCTCTAGGTTCAGATGACATTAGTGTGTCGATTTTGCGGGATAGTTGACTTGTGCAGTGGTATCCTTTCTGACCAGTGGATGAGTAGACTGACCTACAGATATGTAGATGTGACTTCGGATAGTATGTACGGATGTAGCCCTGTTTTTGTGTAGCCCTAACTATTCAGATGATGTACTTGTTATTGTTCCACTTTTGTTAGACCTTGATATTGGGACCATGTGTTAGGCTTTAACATCCAAGCTATGTGATGACTCTGTATCGTATTTATCTAGTTCAGTTTCCTTGATATTGTCTCAACTGCCTTACTTTCCGATGCCATGCTTTACTGTTTTGATATACAACTGTGAATATACAATTTCTACAAGCCACAAATACAACCATGTTGTTTCAAATTTACGACATGCGATTTCAAATTGTTCTCTACAAATTTCCAAAATGTTCCTACGAATTTTAAAATAAATTTTCAACTTAAAAAAAATATATATATATATACATATATATATATATACATATATATTCCTATTAGTCGAAGTTTTGAAATCTCGAAAACTCCTGCAAATGTTTTCAAACCACATAGCGATTTTCCCCAAAAATGTTTTGACGTTTTATCACCATCATGAGGTTACTAAAAAAAACTTTTGCAATTTCCACCCTTATAAGGAGGAACGATATGTTCCTGACTCCTGTAAACGCTGTCAAGTAATTGGAAAACCCTAACCCATTTCTTGTTTCATTATCAGAATCATGCCACCCAGAAGAATGAACACTCGAGCTCACCCGGTCAGTTCTGAAGGCCAGGGTAGCCACCATGGGCCCGGAGGCCACCAGAACCATGAGAGGGAGGACTTGAGCCTGAGCGAGGATGAGGGCAGCGATTATAACTTGTTGATAACCTTGAGTATGACGAAGAAGAAGCTGGTGATGACACCCGAGAGGTAGAACATCCAAGGGGAGGCCCTATGGAACAATTCATGGACCTAATTAGGTAGAACTTGGACCGTCCCCCGATTCAGCAACCACCCAGCAATGCGAATGCAAATGCCTTCCGGAATTTCAAATCCCTAAAACCCCCGGAATTCAAGGGAACTGCAGACCCGGTTGAGGCAAGAGCCTGGTTGAAGGAAATGGAAAAATCTTTCGAGATACTAGGAGTCGCTGAGGGGAAGAAGACTATTTTCGCCACCTACCTCCTGAAGGGTGAGGCAAACTACTGGTGGGAAGCTAAGAGGAATTTGGAGGGAAGAGGTGTGGTGACCTGGGAGAGGTTTAGCGAGTTGTTCCTGGAAAAGTACTTCCCTAGGTTCATGGAGACCCAGATGGAGCTGAAGTTCTTGGAACTAAAGCAAGGTAACATGACGGTGGCCGAGTATGAGGCCAAATTTACTGAGTTGTCAAGGTTTGTGCCAGAATATGTGAACACTGAGGCAAAGAGGGCCCGAAGATTTCAACTGGGGCTAAAGCAATGGATTCGGAATCGTGTGGCGGTTCTTGAGCTGACAGACTATGCCACCCTGGTACAGAAAGCATCAATTGTAGAGCCTGGGAGTGAGCAGATGCTGAAGGAGAGGGAAAGAAAGAAGAGGAAGTTTGATAATCGAAAGGGAAACTCTGCGGGTGGGAACTTTCCGAGCAAATTTAAGCGAGGGGCGATATCCCAGCCCAGCGGAAACTTTGGAACCAAGAGAGCTGAACGTTGGAGTGTGGGCAAGGGCGGCCGGCCACAGGGATCGTCTTACTCTACCCCATCTCGAGCCCTACCCCCGGATTGAAATAAGTGTGGAAGGAAACATGCGGGCGTGTGTAACCTACAGGATGTGAAGTGCTTCAAGTGTGGGTTGACAGGACATTATGCTAACGCCTGTCGAGGAACTAGTAACAACACCAATGTCGGAGGCAATTGCTTCAAGTGTGGGAAACCAGGGCACCGAATGAGGGAATGTTTGTCCTCTGGGCCAGCTGCGTCAAGAGTGAGTGGAACTGCTTCTAACAAGCCCCCTACTGCAAGAACTTTTAACATGACGGTGCAAGATGCCGTGAGGAATACGAATGTGATTGCAGGTACCCTACTACTCAACTCATTTAAGGCAAATGTTTTATTTGATTCGGGAGCTACCAAGTCTTTCATATCCCTAGATTTTGTATGTCAGTTAGACCTTAAGGCTGAACCATTGAAAGACAGACTGCAAGTAGAGATAGCTAATCGTGAAATTATCCCTGTTAGCCAAGTATATCCAGGTTATGACCTAGAAATAGGAGGGCGACACTTTCGGGTAGATTTAATACCTTTTAAACTAGGAGAGTTCGACGTAATAGTAGGTATAGATTGGTTGACAACCCACGGAGCCTAGATTTATTTTGTAAAGAAGAAAGTGAGTTTGAGACTGCCAAGGGACGAGGAAGTAGTGTTTAGCGGAAAACGGCAAAACCAAAAGTTCCTGACTGTGATTCAAACTAAGAAGCTGTTACGTAAAGGATGTGAAGCCTATTTAACCTATGTGAAGGATACCAAGAAGGAGGCACCAAATCTACAGGAAATCCCTGTCATTAATGAGTTCGCAGACGTATTCCCGGATGATCTTCCAGGACTACCACCTGATAGAGACATTGAGTTCGCTATAGACTTAGTTCCTGGTACGGCCCCAATCTCGAAATCCCCATATAGGCTAGCCCCAGTGGAGATGAAAGAGTTGGCCACTCAGTTACAGGAGTTGTTGGATAAAGGGATGATAAGACCTAGTGTGTCACCGTGGGGAGCCCCGGTGTTATTCGTGAAAAAGAAGGATGGCAGTATGAGATTATGTATAGACTACAGGGAGTTGAATAAGGTGACTATAAAGAATAAGTATCCCTTGCCCAGGATAGATGACCTGTTTGATCAACTAAAGGACGCAGTTTATTTTTGCAAAATTGATTTGAGGACCGGGTACCACCAGTTAAGGATTAAGCCAGAAGATATACCAAAGATGGCCTTTCGCACCCAGTACGGACACTATGAGTTTCTAGTGATGTCGTTTGGGTTAACGAATGCCCCCGCAGCTTTCATGGACTTAATGAACCGAGTCTTCAAGAAGTACTTGGACAAGTGTGTTATAGTCTTCATCGATGACATCCTGATTTATTCCAAGACGAAGGATGAGCATGCAGAGCACTTGAGAATTGTGTTGGGAGCATTGAGAGAAGAAAAGTTGTACGCTAAGTTCTCGAAGTGTGAATTTTGGTTGAGGGAAGTTCAGTTTTTAGGGCATGTGATTAGCGATCAAGGCATCCTAGTGGACCCAGCCAAAATAGAGGCTGTATCAAATTGGGAGAGACCAACCACTCCGACAGAGGTGAGAAGTTTTATAGGATTGGCTGGCTACTATAGGAGGTTTGTCCAAGACTTTGCCAAGATAGCAGCCCCTTTGACCCGACTAACTCGCAAGACCGAGAAGTTTGTGTGGACTGAAAAATGCGAAGAGAGCTTTCAAGAGTTGAAGAAGAGGTTGGTGACAGCACCAGTACTAGCCCTACCCGATGATAACGGAGATTTTGTGATTTATAGCGACGCATCCCATAAAGGTTTAGGGTGTGTGCTTATACAGCACGGTAAAGTGATTACGTATGCGTCCAGACAACTTAAGGAGTACGAGATAAGATACCCCACCCATGATTTGGAATTAGTGGCGATAGTCTTCGCTTTGAAGATCTGGAGGCATTATCTTTACGGAGAAAAGTGTGAACTCTACACGGATCACAAGAGCTTAAAGTACATATTCACTCAGAAAGAGTTAAACATGAGACAGAGGAGATGGCTAGAGCTAATCAAGGATTATGAATGTGAGATTCATTATCACCCAAGGAAGGCCAACGTGGTGGCCGATGCATTTAGCCGAAAGGAGAAACTCAAGATGATAACGTTAGCGGACGAGTTGATCAAGGACTTTGAGAAACTGGAGATTGAAGTGAGGTTACCAGGAACTGGACAAGAGAGTCTAAGGGAAATAAGAGTCCAACCACCTCTATTGGAAAAGATTAAGTTATGCCAGGAAAAGAAGATAGAAGAAGAAAAGAATTTGATGGAGGGAATTTTGACGGGTGAGGAAATTAAGTGTGAAATGGACGAGAATGGAGTTATGAGGTACGCATCTAGAATATGGATCCCGAATGTTCAGGAGTTAAAAGATGAGATTTTGCAAGAGGCTCATAGTTCAAGGTACTCGATTCACCCTGGAGGCACTAAGATGTATAGAGATCTGAGGGAATACTATTGGTGGCCAAATATGAGGAAGGACGTGGCAGAGTGGGTGAGTAAATGCTTAACATGCCAGAGAGTGAAGGCCGAACACCAGAGGCCCAGTGGATTGCTGCAACCCTTAGAAATACCCGAGTGGAAGTGGGAGCATATTGCGATGGACTTTCTGGTCGGACTACCAAGGACCAAGACTAATCATGATGCCATTTGGGTAATTATCGATAGATTGACCAAATCAGCACATTTTCTTCCAATTAACGGAGATACACTGTCGACAGGTTAGTGGATATTTACTTAAAGGAAATCGTGGTTAGGCATGGGGTTCCTGTGAGTATTGTATCGGACAGAGACAATACCACCCCCAATCAGATGGACAGAGCGAGAGAACCAAGTTAAACATGAGTACTGCATACCACCCCCAATCAGATGGACAGAGCGAGAGAACCATCCAGACTATAGAGGACATGTTGAGAGTATGTGCCATAGATTTTAAGGGAAGTTGGGATGACCACTTGCCGTTGATCGAGTTTTCCTACAACAACAGTTACCATGTGAGTATAGGAATGCCCCCATATGAAGCCTTATACGGACGAAGATGTCGATCTCCCTTGTGTTGGGAAGAGGTTGGAGAGCGGAAGATTTTAGGGCCCGAACTCGTCCAATAGACAAGAGAAACTATCGAAATTATACGAGGACGGCTGGTAGCAGCCCAGGATAGACAGAAGAAATATGCAGACCAGACCCGCAAGGACAAAGAATATGAGGTAGGAGAGTTCGTCATGCTAAAAGTATCACCGTGGAAGGGATTGATGAGATTTGGAAAGAAAGGGAAGCTAAGTCCTAGGTTTATAGGACCTTTTGAGATTTTGAGGCGTGTTGGAAAATTAGCCTATGAATTAGCCTTGCCCCCGAGCTTACAGCAAGTGCATAATGTGTTTCATGTGTCCATGCTACGACCCTACCATACGGACTTTCGGCATGTGATAGAATACGACCAGATAGAACTACAGCCAGATTTGACTTATGAGGAGAAACCAGCGGAAATCATGGATAGAAAAGAACAAGTGCTGAGGAACAAGGTTGTCAAACTAGTGAGAGTTTTGTGGAGGAACCAGAATGTCGAAGAATCAACATGGGAACTAGAGAGCACGATGCGTGAAAAGTACCCCCAACTATTTTCAACCTGATTCCGGGACGGAATCCTTTTAAGAAGGGGAGGCTGTAAGAACCCTAATTTTTGTAATATTTTTTTATATATAATATCATATGACGTTGTGAATTTGGAACCTTTTGAGTCACCCATGTTGTTTAATGGAATTGATTATTTGGGAAATTTATGTTGTTACATTCACTATGTAAGAAAAAGGGAAGATTGCTGAAGGCAAGAGTCTTATTGCTACTAGAGTGTTGAAAGATTTTAAGAGATTATGACATGGAGTTATGGATATTTAAAGAATTTATACAATTTAGCACTTAATGAATTACAAAGGAAATCTCTGCGTGACAAAATATTATTACGAGGAGTTTAATTAAGATATGTTATGAAATAAGGATTAAGTGACAAGCATTGGTGGAGGAATAATAATACAAGGAAGGATATTACATGCAAGTATCATGTAACTAGATTGTTAGAAAAGCAAACTAGAAAAGCAAAAGCAACCAATGTATAGTAACTAGTTGGTGCATTATTCTAGGAGACAAAGAGGTATGATGTATGTCTAGCCTACTACCTAGAGTGTCAACATGTGATAAAATACATATACACATCAATACATATTACAAGTCATAACCCCAATCACCCAACCAAACAACTCTCCCCCCCCCTTTTTCAAGAAGCTCTCGGCCCAAGCATATTCAAGGGAGGAAGAAAAAATTTTCTTCAACTTCCCCTCACTTACAAATCAAGGCAAAATTCCTAGGTCTTCTATACACTATAAAGAAGGTATGCTATGAGTTTCAAACCATTTTGTCCATCCAATCTTGAGATATTAATTGTTGAAGATAGAATGAATAGTAACCAAGTTTGTTCATCTTTTAAATCTTGAAGGATTAAGGGTTGTAGGAGCTCATCTAAGTGTTCTTAGAGACTATAAAGCTCATCCAAGGTTCCTAGACACTCAAGAAGGTATAAAATCCTCACCCCTCTTAGCCATGGATTATTTATGATGTATATTGTTAGATCTAAGAATCTTAGTGTAAATCTTGGTTATAAGAGTTATGGATGATGAAAATCTTGAGGTTATATATTGTTGATATGATTTTAAAGCTTGTACTTAGTGTATATAACCCCATGTGTGCTATAGAGAATAATCTTGGTGGTTTGGATGATGGTTCTGGTGTATACATAGAATTCTTGAATGATTAAGAAAGATTGCAAGTTGTGTAAAATTCTGAGAACATGTACTGCATTGTGGGAGGGTTTTGAACCCCTAAATCTTGTCACCCGAGAGCCTAATGCATATGGTTAGAAAGGTATTTGAATGTAGTTTCTAGAAATGTAAGGTTCATGACTAGGTGATGTATAGATTTTGAGTTATGACCCGAGGAGTGAAGAGTGGTTCTGAAATCCAAACTGCACTATATGGTCCACTTGTGAGCCCTCTTTAGACCCCTAAAAAATTATGTAGAATCATAGAAAAATTAGGAGAGCTAGTAATTGCAGTGGTAGAGGTTACCCAGAAAGAATTGGATTAAAATATGTATTTTTCAATTTTATAAAAATGTTAGAGTAAAGTTCACGCAAGTGAAAAAGTCGTAAGAGGAGTTAGTTGGGTATGATTTTAAGGAGGAATTAATACGCTTCGAATGTGGTAACCAAATTAAGTCAAATAAGTGACGAGCATAATCGAGTGATGGCATGAACCTATAGTGGGGCTAGAGAGTCATAGGACGGAGTCATTAAGTTAGTTTTGTGTTCTCTAAACCTTGTAATTAAAAGGTATTGCTAAGGTACTAACGAACGACTATTGGTTATGTATAGACCTTCATTCCACTCCGCAAGCTCGACCACCCCAACCTCACCAAGGCAAGTTTACTTTTCAAGGACTTATACATAAGGATTTTTCACTGTTGTGTTTGTAGTTTCCAAACGTACTATATGCCTACGCTTTATGAGATTATGTTGAAATTAAGATATATACATATGTGTTTGTACACCCTTGAACTTAGAATGAAAATGTTTCATCGGACAACGACTCTAGCAATAGAGGTCGTAGCGGTCCAATTATACTATTGACCGGGGAGCGGTATATTATTGTATTGTGATTAAATTGCGAAAACCCGAAGAGTCATTCGGGAAGTATCGTACACTTAGGTATTTATTATTTTACGTTGTTAAAAACACTCAAAAATATCTATCTCGGATTAAAAAAAAACTTATCTTCATTAAACAATTATTTTATTAGTTATTCATATTAAATCTCAAAATGTTGTCTATTAATTATTGTTTATTATTTTAAAAACGAGACTAATCCAAGATACTTTTAGCATTTTCAAATTCGAACCCGAAACATTTTCGAAAACCCCCGGTCAGGTTTTGCTTCTTGTACGATTTCAAGAATTATCGGTCGACTGATGTCGGACCTCAACTACTCAATTTTCAATCAAAATAAAGTTTTTAAAAGAAAAAGAAAAAAGGGGACTCTGGCAGGTGTGGGAATCGTTGACGAACGATTCCCGGGATGTGTAAGCGGTCGTGAGCCAGGCGGTCCATCAATTATTATTCCGACCCAGGTGTTGCTGAAGGATGATTACGGATGTAGTTTTCATCGAGGGTGATTACGGATGTAGTTTTCACCCGAGGATAGTTACGGATGTAGTTTCTATCCTTCTACCGGTAGAGAAGACCCTCGGATTATTGGACTTGGATGTGGCGACTGATCATCGTCAATCCCTGTCATGTTTTATGCTTTCTTCAAGTCCCATCCTCCACTTTGGAAAAAGTACTAAGACACTACTTCTTAGGTCTACGAGCCAAGTTGCCAATAGTGTCATTATTTTGATAAAAAGAAAAATATTGATTTCATGTAGCATCTAGTACTGCAGATTATTTTGAAAACAAGGGCACGCGTTGGTGCACCCTTACGATGACTCAAAGATGAAAGATGATTTTATACTGATCTCTATAATTAAGTTTAATGTTGCTAAATCGAATAAAAGATTAACACTTCTTATCCTATATATATATATCTTGTTGAGCTATAGTTGCTCACTCTTGCTTGTTTTTGTTCCTTTTTTTTATTTCGAACACAACAGTTAAGAGAAATGGCAAGACCCCGTCGGACTGTCCGAAAGCAGGTGACTAGGCCCCAGGCTGCAGTTGAGATCCCACCAGTAGGCCCCATTAGCCGGATTGGTTGGCAACTTTTGTTAGTACGTTTTATTTATAAGTATGACCTGTGCAAGGCAGTGTACCGTAACAAACATTCAAGCCGCTAACACCGCTTCATATAGAAGTGTTGTTGGTAGCATAAATACTATTTAATTCGGTCTGTAATAACTCTGAAACTTTTACTTTTGCTCAATCAAGTGTATGACGTTTCTGAGACTCTAACCTGTGTGCGTGTGTGCGTGAGCGTGTGAGTACATGCGGTGTGAGTTTATTGCGGGATCAATTGCTGTTATAATTATTATATGCAAGAGTAAGTACGTGATCACTGGATAATGGACCGTGAGCGCCTAGATCTCCGATCCCGGATCTGGGGGCGTCACAGTCAGTTAAACCTGTTCCAACATGATTCTGGAGACCACTTGTTTCTCTTTTGAGTAACAAGACATTTTCAAGCCAATTGTTTTGGCAATAGACACAATACATTTATTGACAGCAGCAGTACCTAGTCCCTCATTTAGATGCTTGTACATACCAAAATAATATAAAAAATACACATAGATGCTATATGTAACTCAAACTTTGAGAAAAGAGAGCGCTCAAGTCAAGGTACTGATATATTTTTAGGTCATTTATGCAAAAAGACCTCGTAAAGAGAATAACAACCAGACAGCTTACTAAGAAAAATGTGATTAACAGTATAATAATCTCATTAATTTATTAATTATCAAAATTGGACGACAAATAATCTAATTACTGCTTAGCAAAGAGGATCAATTATATACTTTTTTCTTAACAGAAAATTTAACTTAGAGATCCCCTGTATTATACTCCCTCCGTCCCATTTTATTTGAACCTTATTCCTTTTTGGGACGTCCTAAAAAGAATGAACCTATTATACTTACTATTTTTGAACACTACTTTTCACTATTACACCAACTACTTCTCTATTTTATACTCATTTAAACAC
Organism: Saposhnikovia divaricata; assembly: GCA_036435485.1. Classification (NCBI taxonomy): domain Eukaryota; kingdom Viridiplantae; phylum Streptophyta; class Magnoliopsida; order Apiales; family Apiaceae; genus Saposhnikovia; species Saposhnikovia divaricata. Next base: position 40,302,205 of record CM071601.1, on the reverse strand, counting down.
TATTACACCCACTACTTTCTTACACTATCTCAAATCTATTATTAAAAATTAATAGGTCCCACCACTTTACCCACTTTTCAACTAACTTTATTCTTTTTTTACTACATTTTCTTAATCTCCTGAAAGTCAAACCATGTCACATAATTCGGGACGGAGGAAGTACTTACTAAAATCTTAACTCTACCGAATCTGTGATGCGTGTGGTAATTAGTTTCTTATTAACACCACCAGAAGGTTTTAAAAATCACCAAATAAAGAAAGGCTAGAAGTGGTTTCTGTAATAAGCTTAGCAATTTTTCCTTTGTGATTGCTAATTGACTTACGCTAATGCACATTTTATCTTTTATTGGTAGAGAGAAAATTATCACCTGTAGTTGTAAGGTAGAATCAGTAGTAGTGGCTATTGCGGTTAAGTGTTTCACCTTGCTGCACCTACAAAAATAAAATTCAAGAGAGAGAGAGAGAGATGGCAGAGGAATATATTAAGAATAGTTCTGCCTCATAGAGAATTAGAACCATGAATATCTGTAATAAATTAGAGCGAGGATGTCCGAGAATTTCGGAAAACAGACCAAACATAAAAATACGCTAATCTAAAGTTACATGTACTAAGAATACGTTTCTTTGAGCATACTCAAGTAAATTTCTATAATATACATGTTCCAATAATATACATAAGCGGCACATTAGCATATCCGGGAACATTATCATATTATGATTTCATAGCCAGAGGTTGCATCAAAACCGAGTGGAATAAAAAATACTCTTAGAGTAAGCAGATAGTGTTCTACTTATGTAGAGTATAGAGCTGGATGATATAAAAATTGAAATAATCCAACGAGTGAGTAAAATCATAATCAGAAATAAAACCTGTTTTAGAAGTAAAATCATAATCATATCATGAACAAAATATCATAAACAACTTGAACATCAAAAAAACACCAAGGCTAAAATATATAAAAATTGAAACAAATTAATTTAACATTTAATTAGACTCTGCTAGACAACTTGATTTAACATAAACATTAACCTAAACATACAAAAACAATGGAAAATACACAAAACTAACAAACAAATCTAGAAAGTTAAAAATCACCAAATTCTAGGGTTTATAAATCTGAAATTAACAAGAATTAGGCTATGTAAAGAACTATCAGCTACAAATTATGGTTTTCTCTTACCCGTTTGAGACAGAACCACATAACTAGCTTCAAATTCAAACGACAGAAAGAGAATTAGGTTATTTGTTAGCCACATGATAGATAGAGGTACAAACATTCAGATAAAGATATATATATATATATATATATATATATATATATATATATAGAGAGAGAGAGAGAGAGAGAGAGAGAGAGAGAGAGCGAAAGAGATATGGTGAGAGGAAGAGATAGATTGAGGTAGAGAGAGAGAGAGAGAAAGAGAGAGAACGAGACTGAGAACATGAGGGAGAGAGAGATACCTGAGAGAGATGAGAGCGAGAGTACTGAGAGAGATGAGAGCGTGTACGAGTGTATTGACTAAAATGAGTATTTTGGACTTACCCAAAATTATTAACCGGCTAAATATTCCCCCCCAAATATTTCACTTTCCCCCCAAATATTTCACTTTCCCCCGTTATTTTCAACATTTTTGTTAGTGTCTACGGCAACATCATTTTAAGTGTTGGCTTTGCTAACCAAAAATATTTAAGGCAACACATATTGAAATGTATTGCAACATCAAAATACAATGTTGGTTTACATCAAAATTAAGCATCTGAGGATACACTTTACACGCAAACACTGATATTTGGTGTTGGTAAAGACCAAATATGGTGTAGTGCCCATCCTCCTCCTCGCTCATTGGGGGATCGCCTTTTGGTGTCTTGTACGACCCCGGGGTCTCCCCGTTGTTGTGCCCTTCGTTCATCTCCCTGTTCGAGTTAGTCATCTTTCTCCCAAGTTAATGACTATGCCCTCCTTCTAGCGCCAAATGTTATAAGGAGAATATTGTATAACAATATTTTGGAGGTTTGCTGGAATCACGGAGCAAAATACGGATATTCTGCTAAGAACACGAAGAACACGGAAGGAGATTGGTGATTATTGTGGCTGATCTTGTTTGTTGGTTCGTTGAATGTCAGAGAAAAACTGCTTATTCTCTCTTGCTACCAACTGTCAATCATCCATAACAAGGTGCCTACGTACCCTATTTATAGGGATCAAGCCATACGTAGTTCTTAGAGAAGAAGTTACCCAAATGGGCTAGGGCTTTTGTAGATCCATCTTGGCCCAAGTTCACTCACTTTTCACTTTTGGCCTGATGTTAATAGTCCATTAACTCTGCTCATGACCCATGGCCCAATAAAGGTTACCTATGGCTAACATGATGCTAGAATCACGAGGCCTCATTTGCGAGGCTAATGGAGAGCTTACGAGGACCTCGCATGCGACCCTGTGAGTGCAGGCATGCGACCTCGTGGGTACAGGCATGCGATCTCCTATGGGTGCAGGCATGCGACCACCTGGGTGCAGGCATGCGATCTCCTATGGGTGCAGGCATGCGACCTCCTGTGGGTGCAGGCATGCGACCTCCTAGGTACAGGCATGCGACCTCCTATGGGTGCAGGCATGCGACCTCGTCGGTACAGGCATGCGATCTCGTCGGTACAGGCATGCGACCTCGTCGGTACAGGCATGCGAGGTGGTCCCACGCTATATGGAGATAATCGTACTCACGTGACCTTGCTGGGCCTGATCATGAGCCTTCATAAAAATATTCTAGGCCTCGCTGAACCTTGCAGAAAAAGTATTCTAGGCCTCGCTGGACCTCTAGGCCTCGCTGGACCAAGACTTATGCCAAGACTTGGGCATAACATAAACCTTATTTCAATATAACTTAAGCAAATCAGCAAATCAAACCTATATAAAATGAAATAGATAACTAATTACGTACAAGTCAAATCATCCATAATTAATTCATACAGTAGATGATAAAACTATAGTAACTACTACTGTACTAATTACAACAAAAGAGGATTGCTTATTTTCTTCATGCAATTCTATTGGCTTGTCAGAAGAAAAATTGAAACAACTTCATTTGAAATTTGAACTTGAGGGCCTGTGCCCAAGTGCTCTCGAGTCTTGACCCAACATCAAGTCTGAATCCATTGTTTATGGGTTATCACAGCACCACTTTGGTTTTCGTTGAATGACTCGCAAACTGATCCCATCTGTAAATGCTTGGCTTTGTATCCCAACTCTGTGAACATGAAATATTTACAACACCCTGATCGTTAGTGGCACTGTGTTGCTTCAGGACGCAACTACTAATATTACTTACTATATTCATAACTTTTGTGATAAATAATTCACAATTTTTGTATAATTCGCGTGATTCTTCGTTTATGCCACACTAGTTTGACGAAATGTGTTGCAAAGAACAACAAATTGTATGCAGAGTAACTATCAAAAAAAAATTGTACACAGAGTAATCACTTATGACTAGATTTTATTGCTGCAGACACCAGAAACAAAACAACATTACATAGAGTTGATAGTCCAGGGTTACTTTATTTCGGATATTGAGATTAAACATGTGCTACGTAAAATTTGTTTCATACAACCAACTATATATCAGCAATACAAAGTTGTTGGTTACTCAGGCATTCAAGTTTGTTTGCTGGAATCCTCGATATGAGCCAAGTGCTTTCCTACAAGCAGTCCGATCAGGGGACTCTCGACATCTATTACACCATTGGCCTTGTCGCAACGAACTGAGATATTTCCACTGGTGGTAACAACGGTAACCTCCTCTTTCCGTGTCAAAAGCTCATTTGCTACAACTGCATGCATCCCATACTTTTTAAGGGCCATGTCAGCCTTCTTTAAGAGAATATCCATATCCGTCTCTAACTGAGAAATAAAGCATGGATACAGTACCAAAAATGAAATAATTCAGATACAATTATATAGACTGCAAAAAATTTAGTTTGTGGTATTATTACGCCTAACCTTAAATGATATGAAGAAAGCCAGTGGAGCCCAATCAGTCCTCAAAACCGTAAGCATTTTGGGAACCTGAGCAAGTCGCATATCCAAAGGACCTGTTGCAGACTGGATTTTGTGTATTGCCTATTCAGGTGAGTCAAAAGGCCGGGACCAAATCAGAAAGTGGAGCAAGCAACATAATAATTAAATAAGAAAGATAGGTAAACAAATGAAATTAAAAAATGCTAAATAGATGAAGTATACTAATTATTCTCTAATTATACACACACAACTCACTATTCACATTGACATATTACATTAACGCTGCAAGTAAATGACAGGAACATCAACTGAAGAATTTATTTTCATAGACACAACATCATCCACATTAGACAGATTAAATATTCAAGAGATGATGGTACTCAACCATTTATATGAGTAGAGATCATCTCCATTGCAATTCAAAAACAAATATAGAGGTAAGCTCAACCAACTGAGCTACCTCAACTTGCTTGCATTCTATGGTTTTAATAATATTTAGTCTAATGAACAAAACATTTAATGATGCATACTACCAAAATAAATCATTAAAAAGCAACAAATTCTGTCAGTTATTTCAATTTCCACTATGACAGTAATTACCCAGTCACAATCATTTGCGCAACTCTGAGCAAGTAAGAGCACTGATGCCTCTCGTCACTAGTTTTTATGATACAAAATATAATTCTTACTAAAGTATACAGTGAAATTGTACCAAACCAAGAACCACTAGTGAAAGAGATGTCATAAACATTACTCTTTGATCATCCATTTAGCTAAAACTACAAAGAGCAATAAAACAAGATGCAACAGCCTCTTTTGTAAATTTGTATTATCAAAGAAGCTTTGAAGATTAAGAGCAGGTCCAATTGAGTAGCTATTCGTGCTTCTAAATTATGATATAAGGAGTTGGAGAAACATAGTGCTCTAACAGTCTCCCTGTGGTTCCTTAAATCACTAGAATCTTCTTTCACTACTGATGTCTAACTAGCCTTCCCAACCTCCTAAGGATCTCCTAACTTAAATTTTGTGATAAACTATTAAAAGCACTCTCTTTTTCTCTTTCCTATTGTATATATATTTAAGTGATAGAAACTACTTTTGATATTAGAATATCAATAAGAAGTGAGCACAAGAAGTATTGTTAAGATGAAAATACCTATCTATCTGAAGTGCCTTTGAGCTAATTTTTTGTAGAATTTTTACTTGAGTGAGAGCATCTCCAAGAGACTCCTAGTACGCTCATCAAAATAATATATATAATGTGGCCCTTAGTAAGTTATCATATTCATTAATGTGTCAAACTCCAACAATGCTCTTTATATTAGCTCTATATTTATATTTTATTCATATACTAATTCCACTATGGCAAAAAGTTGTGTAAGAATTGGATGAAATGTGTTTCTGAATAAAATAAAAGTTAAGAGCTAGTAGATGCTTTTAAAAATGAGGAGAGAGGAGAGGCTCTTAAGTTTTTAAAGAGCCTCTAACAATCTCTTGGAGCTTTATTTTAACCAATGCTCTTGATTTTTTGATTTAAGAACTTGTTTAAAGAGTTTCTTGAAAATGTTCTAAAAGCCTATTAGCCATAGTAAGCACCGGTTAAACACACACACATTAGGGAACTAAAAATTTAAATTACCCGAGGAGTAAATTAATTCTAAATTCGTAACAAATTCTTTTGTTCTTCACTCTCACATAGATGGTTTGGAATATCGTAATGTACTAACTTCCTAAGACCAACGGGCTAAAGAAAAAATTACACCAACTTCTAGCCGCGTACAACTTCCTAGGCCCCTTCCCTGATTCCGTCACTAGGTGCTCCAACAAACACATTGACTCCACTGGCGAGAAAAGAAATTCATAAAGAGCTGAAAACGAAAAAGAAAAAGAAAACTAATTGATTGTTTAAGGGTGTTATCTGTTAGATTATATTTTATAATCTAATAATAATTATGGGCTTACAAATTAAAGACAATTATATTTAATGTTTATTCTATATTTGGACTAATTAAGTGGTCTTAAATAAAGTGTCCAATAACATCTTATTCGGTATGGGCTTTGTAATGTGTAATACCCAATAGTAATCTGATTAGTGTTAATGGGGTCTAATTAAACTACTATATAAAGAACATAATAGGGTCTTGGTCCCCAAGGCTATTCACAACCTCTACTCCTCTATTCCCATTAGTTAGAGCGAGATACGGCTAGAGGCGAATCAAGTCTGTGGAAGATCAAGTCCCGAATCCGTATACATAATCTATCGTCATGGAATCAGGTACGCTTTCGCACTACAGTTTTATCGTGTAACCTTGATAATATCACATAAGATGATCCGCGGTTATTTATTTAGATCTAACATTATCAACTAACAAAAGCACAATAGCACAACCAATTACACACTAAGCAATGTCAAGAACAAAGCATGATATTGTATATTCAAACATGCAATAACCCATCAAAATAAACAACCCTAAAAGTCTAAAACAGAATTACATAAAAATCACAGCAAGGAATAAAGTTTTACAATTACAAACACCAAGAACATGTAAAGATTGAACATTTATTCCAGATATACACTACTAAACTACAAATAGAAATTAATTACCTTGAACAAAATTGAATTCCAGGGTGATAAATAGATACAGCATACAGGGTAAAGCCGAGCTTCTTTGAAAGTGTTTTCTTTTGAGTGAAGGCAGCAGGGGTGTAGTTCACAAAATACCCAACCACTGAATTAGGACCTGTTTGGCTTGTTCTTTTTCTCTTTTTTTTTTGAAATAATAATAAAAATAATCATAATAATAATCATAATAATAAGGGCTTTTTTGAAAAATATCTCAACATATAAAATTTTTTGCAAAAATACTGTTATTATTTTAAAGTTCTATTTGCAAAAATACCAATTTTTGAAAAAAATTGCAAAAATACGGGATGCAATGCTTTATTATAATACCTGAGTTTACCCAGGTATACAGTTAGGTGCGGTTAACCAATCAGAAAATTTTGAATTATTTTAGGACCAATCAAAGGTCATTCCTAAATTTTAGACCAATCATATTATATTAAAAGTTTTCCTTATTTACCATTTTCATTCTATTATACTAATTATGGTTAGTTAACAATTCTAATTTAAATAGTATAACTTACTTGATTTAACATATCCATATATTTCATTTTTTTAATGTCAAAAAATAATTATAATAAATTAATATTTTAAATCAAAATCAATCAGGATTATACAAATATATAATATGAAGCGATTTTCGTAATATTAATTTTCCATACTTTTCATTTATAGTTAATCATAATAACAATAATATATATTACGGATTAATTTCATAAATATATATAAAATCTAATCAAAAGTAACCACTAAAACTAAATTAATCGTAACATTCTCATCCTAATTTACTTATCGTGGTTACTTAACAATTTTTTTGAAATATAAAATTTATTTTATTTAGTACATGCATAAATTATTGATTTAAATCAATGAACCAATATAAGAAAAAATTCTGTATATCTAAGAACCCGAATGTCGAAATAAAAGAACCTACTCTCATAAAGAAACATGACGAAACCCAATATATGGGTAGACAAAATCCACTAAAGGGTACTAGACTTTCAAGAAAGAGATAATCAGTAAATAAAACCCACCAATAAAAGGCAAAATCAAAACAATGAAAGGGAGCTTATCATCAACCAAAACGCTGATGTCATCCCCTAAACTTTAGTTTAGTATTTTTTGGGAGAGGAGGAGAGAGAGAAACGACAACAACTTCGTTATAAAATCACTAATATTGAGAATTAGACAGTTCGATACATATAAAATTATATATTTCTAATAAAGGTTCCTTTTTTATTTTATATTCTTAAATTAAAGTAATAGTAATCAATTGCCAGATCCTAATTGGTTCATAATATTTATTTTTTAATATCAACAAAACCTTAAATATAGGTAAAAAAAAAAAAAACTTAATAACTTGGTAGATAGATTCTAAACAAACAGAGATATTATTAACAATAAACAAAATTAAAAAAAAAAAAAAAGAGCACTACATTTTATGTACTATAATCTTAGTTTTGGTTTGTAACATCTCAATGTTGTGTTCAATTATATTGTAACATGCTTAGATAACTTAGGCCGAGAGTAACATTACATGCATGTAACTGTCATAATTTTTTCTTTTTGTGTATTATTTTCGTTTCGTGTACGAATAAAAATCGCATAGTTTAATATCTTTTTGTGCTCGAATTTTGAATACAAAAAAAAAATTAATGTCATTTTCATGAAAGACCCTGTTGACACACGACATGAATGTACACAACACAAACGATTTATCAGATCTACGAAGCGCTTCCTTTTAATATATGTCAGAAAAATATACTCACTGTTAAAGGAAAATGAATTTCATGTTTTTTAACCCGATAATTTAATTAAAAGGACAAATATATAATAATATGATTATATGTTTATATATTTACACATTTGATTTTAGTTTCATGTCCAAATTTCTATTTTAACATGTTAGTCAAATAAAACAAAGATAGGTGATACTCATTGTCAAATGTCTTATTTATGTGTAGGGATGACAACGGCTTGGGTTGGTCCGAATTTTGTAAAATTCGAACTCATATCCAAATATTTTCGAATTTTAAAAATAAATCCAAATCCAAAACCAAATTCGTCAGATTTATGATTAGATTTGATTTTTTTGGGTATTAAAAATTAGTAATAATGTAGGCAAATTTTAAAATAATTGAAGTAAGTAGTCAAATGTAACATATTGTGCGAATTGATATACTAACTAAAATTTAAATTATGTTAACAAAATATTTCGTCGTATACAACACAAATGAAAATTTTATGTAAAGTGACGAAAATTACATCTTAAATATTTAAATAAAACTTGATATTAAGAAATAGAAGATCTGGTTTTTATAAGTATTTAATAAAATTGATAGTATTAATGCAATTCATATAAGTTGGCGAATAAGTAATTTCATACTTAAATTAATTACATCTGAATGAAATTATCTTCTTTTAAATAATGATTAAAATAATATGTTCATATTAATTAATTAATAAATTTTACTGTTCGGTGCGTAGCACGGGTAGAATGCTAGTTACAATAAACCAGATGCAACTTTTTTGACAATTTAGTAAATCTGAAAGCAATCCAAATCAACTAATTACAACTTAATTATTTCAACCCAAAGCAACCGAAATTAGTTGAAATCAACCAAACGTAACTTCATCCAAAATCAACAAAAATCTAAAACAAAACCCCTCAAATCTCTCAATTCCCAGTTCAATATTTGCAAAAATAATTCCATTATCAGAATCCTTGACGAAGGTTCCTAATTGCTCCATTCAAGCTCAACTAGAAAGGTATTCGTCAAAGAAGTTGTTGGGTGCTATAACTAAGTACCGTAAAACAGTTGCGTTTTGTGGTCATATTGCAGACTTTGATCTGTCCAACTAGAATCGACGGATTTAATCTTTGTCGTAAGGTTCCTAATTGCTCTGGCTTGCGGCCTAGTGGAGGAAGGCGAAGGCTGGAGGAGGTGGGCGTGGGCGGAGGTGGCAGGTGGTGGGTGAGGGAGGTGAAGGCGGAGATGGCAGAGGCGGAGGTGGGCGTGGGTGGAGGTGGTAGGTGGTGGGTGTTGGGTGTGGGTGGTGGTGGTGTGAAAATGAAAAAGAAGTGGGTTGGAGAATATGGGAGTATATTTGCAATTAAGATAGTATAAGATAATATATTTACAATTAATTTGAAAGATTATACATAAATATACAGCTAGAGAATCTATTGTAGTCTCTGACTTTAATCTCCCTGACATTGATGATTACTAGAATCATGATTGTGATTTTATTTAGGATGATTATCCTTAACATGTTAAGTAACCAACTCATCTAAAACCTTAAGGTGTTAGAGGAAGGCCTTACCAGGATCTTATATTATAATATTCTAATACTCCCCCTCACTCGAAAGCCCATTTATGGGTCGAAGAGTGGATCACGGGCGACCATCTTTTGGGGGCATAATTTGCCTTACGTGTCAATAATAAATTATGAGAATATTGGGGGTCGCAGAGAGTCGAACTTGGGACCTCTACGTGCTTGAGCTCTGATACCATGTTAAGTAACACATACGTAGAAATGCAGCAACAACATACATTAAGAAACAACAATTTCCAAAGTAATCACTTAATTAAAAGTCAAACAAAGTTTTGAAACAGAACAGGATCATGAAAGTTTTGTAACACATCATTCTTCCACTTGAAATAGAACATGCATGCAACTTAACTCCTAATAATACGAACATTGAAATTACGTACACTATCATTCTTCCACTGAAAACGATAGACATTTCTAATAGCCAACTCCATATCAGTCCGAAATTGATTCCAACCATCATGTATAGCAATTTGCTTCGAGTCACCATGCCTCCTAATCTCAAGACGCCAACAACGGTTCTCAAAATACGTAGTGAAATGGTCATTCGTACCCCAAACATCAGCAATACGTACTCCAAAAATCAACAGAGAGGGCCTATAATAAAATTCACAAATGTTAAAATGTTTCATCCAAAAACAGTACTACTATTAAGAATTACTGTTTATGAAATTATGAAAATTAGCTTACCACACCATGACAATACGGTAACATATGATAAGGCTGATCCACAAACTCAAAAGCAGTGGCATTTGGAACTGACAAAGTAAACAAATAAAGTTGTTATTAGAAGTTACCAAAAATTACAAAAAAAGCTAAAAACTTGCTCTATAAATTCAGATTACCATTTCGAGGTACAATTGGAGAAACAGGCATCTCAACATTAAATTTGTCAAATACGGCAAGCTGAAACGTACTTCTTCCATCATAAGAGAACAACAACACATTCAAACAATTTAAATGGGGGATTCCTAACATGTGGCACAAGCTTCCAAGGCCAATCAACTCACACTCACGACGACAATAAGATCCCACAATATGTTGGTCACCACTAACAACATATTCCACTCGATTTGGAACATAGGTGTAAGAACCCAGATTTTCGGTAGAATTAAAACTTTTCTTATTAAGAATAAGTATATACGTGAATAGTGTTTGTCATGCGTGAATAGTAATTTATGGATGAATAGTGATTTTGAGGATCAAGAAAATTTTCACGCCACCCTATGTACAAGACATGGTATGGATATTTCGAAGTCATATTAGTGATTCACGGAGCAAATAAGTGTATATAAAGACGATCGGAATTCAGAAATTCCAATTTGTATTCTGGTGTAATATTTGACCGGGAAGTGAATTATATATTATTATATTCAAGAAATGAGATATTAATTTTGAGGAATTAAGGATTTAATTATGTCAGGATTTTATTATATTTGATTCGAGAATTTAGAACCAAAACCCCTGAGATAGTGAAACGAACGTTCTAGAAACCGCTGAGACTTTATAACGAGATTAAGCGATCAAGCGAGCGAATCATGAATTGAGAATAGTAAATATTAGAAGTCCAAGGAAGGATATATTATGAGAGGAAAATGGAATTGAGAATAAAATCCTAGAGTTAAAGGAAATGAGAACAATTGAGAAACCGCGAGAATTTTTTTCTGAGATAAAGAGAAAATACAAAGAAAATTGGACACAACGATTGTTTGAGGTATTGGGCCACACTATTACAATGAAGTGCAACACATAAGTTGTAACATATTGATTTAGTAAATATACAAGAAGGAAAGCCCCTTGGTGCAAGTAAGAAAAGGAAGGAAGGACTTGGAAACAATATGTATAAAGCAAGGGACTTGCTTGCAATTATGGATGGATAAAGGTAATCCAAATGAATCAATGAGGAGATGACACCACATGGCAAGAAGATAAGATGCATCCAAGTGAAAATATCAAGCATTATTGATCACTTTATCACTTTAATCAAACAAAACAAACACCAAATACTCCATTCTGCCCAGCAGGAAAGGAGCTCACTAAAACGGGCCTAGAGACTTCATTACTCAATGAAATTTTTTGTTCTTTATATGGTTAGAAAGCTGTTAAGACGCTCTACAACTTTCATTCAGGAGCCTCGACCAGGAAACGAGTGCAAGGGCTTCGTTTTGGCTAATCTTTGGGGCGTGTTTTTCCAGTCAGGAAACCCACTTCCATGTTCTTGATTTCTTTGGTGAGATTGAAGATGGTGAGCATAGAGTAAGGCTTCCCCAAGGTTAACCAAGCTTGTTTGAGATTGTAAGAACATCAAGAAGGTATAAAAACCCTAACCCCTGTTGGCCATGTAGTATTTGTGATGTTTAATGTTAGATCCATGGTTATTAGTGTGAATCTTGGACATATAAGTTATGGATGATGTAGATCTTGAGTTTAAATGTTGTGGTTGTGATTTTTAAGCTTGTGGTTTGTGTATGTAACTCCATGTATGTTATAAAGTATGATCTTGGTGGATTAGATGATGGTTGTGATGTATATATAAGATTCTTGGTTGGTTAAGTGGTATAAGCATGCTGAGTATTTTTCAAGGAACTTGTACTGTCTTGTAGGAGGGTTTTGAACCCCTAAATCTTATCCCCTGAAGTCCTAATATATATTGTTGGAAAGGTATTTGAATGTAGTTTCCAGAAATATAATGTTCATGACTAGGTGATGTATAGATTTTGAGTTATGGCCTAAGAAGTGAAATGTGTTTCTGGAATCCGGACTGCACTAAATGGTCCCCTTGTGAACCTTGTTTAAACCCCTAAAAATTTATGTAGGATCATGGAAAAATTAGAGAAGCTAGTAAATGCAGTGGTGAAGGCTACACAAAAAGAATTGGATTAAAATATGTATTTTTCAATTTTATAGAAATGTTGGAGTAAAATCCGCGCAAGTGAAAAACCACTTAGGAGATTAGTTTAAAGTAGTTTTAAGAGTATTCACTTGAGTTTCGAGTTTGAGGAATAGATTTGAGTCGAATGGGTAAAGAATGTGATAATGTGATGACATGGTCATGTAGGAGGGTTAGTGGGTCAAATGGTGGAGTCGTTAAGATGGCCTTGTATTCTTTAAAACATTATGATTAAGTGGTGTTGCTAAGATACTAACGAGCGAATATTGGATATTTATAGATTGTCGCTCCACTCCACGAGCCCAACCACCCCAACCTTCCCAAGGCAAGTTTTCCAACCCTAAGCATTTATTTTCAAGATATTATGTTCCTGATTCTACCTATGCAAGTTTACTTTTCAAAACTTACATATACAGGGACTTTCACTGTTGTGTTTGTAGTTTTCAATCATATCAAATGTTTATGTTTATCGAAGTATCGATGAAGTTGAGATGTATAAGTACATATATGTTTGCACCCCTTGAACTTAGAATGAAATGTTTTCTTCGGACAACGACTCTAGCAATAGAGGTCGTAGCGGTCCGTATATACGATTGACCGGGGAGCGGTATATTATTATATCGTAATTAAATTGCGAAAACCCGAAGGGTCATTCGGGGAGTATCGTATACTCAAGTAATTATTTTTATATCTTCGTAGATACTCAAAATACCTATCTTGGATTAAAAGCTTATTTGATTAAATAATTATTTTATGAATTATTAATATTAAATATTAAAATACTATTTATTAATTATTGTTCAATATTTTAAAGACAAAGCTAATCCAAGATACCTTTGGTACATTCAAAATCGAACTCTTTCGAACTCAAAACATTTTCGAAAACCCCCGGTCAGGTTTGCTTCTTGTGTGATTTCAAGAATCATCGGTCGACTGATGTCGGACCTCAATTACTCAGTTTTCAATCAAAATCAAGTTTTTAAAAGAAAAAGAAAAAGGGACTCTGGCAGGTGTGGGAACCGTTGACGAACGATTCCCGGGATGTGTAAGCGGCCATGAGCCAGGCGGTCCATAAATTATTATTCCGGCCCAGGTGTTGCCGAAGGATGATTACGGATGTAGTTTTCATCGAGGGTGATTACGGATGTAGTTTTCACCCGGGGATAGTTACGGATGTAGTTTCTATCCTTCTACCGGTAGAGAAGACCCGCGGATTATTGGACTTGGATGTGGCGACTGATCATCGTCAATCCCTGTCAGGTTTTATGTTTTCTTCCAGTCCCATCCTCCACTTTGGAAAAATACTCAAACACTGCTTCTTGGGCCTAAGTGCCAAGTTGCCGATAGTGTGGCTTTTGATAAGAAAAATATTGACATCGTGCAGTATCTAGAACTGCAAGATTTTCTATAAAGATTGGCACGTGTTAGTGCACTCTTGCAATTATTTCAAAGAATGAAATGTTTTTGAATGAGAAACCTTCCAAGCTAATGGAAGGAAAGAGGTTTGCAAAGATGAAGTCCCGGTACAGTATGTTAACCGTAGAGTGTTTTGCCGAAAATGACATACTCATATGTATATATTTTCAAACTTGTGATATATTGAAATAGGAACCTTATAAAGGGTTCATATGTTATTGTTAAAGCTCCTTAGTGAGTATAGATGTTTTATTCAAACTCGGACATATATACTGTCCAATTATGTTTTGAAATCTGAGATATATACCCATATAGTTGGGAATGTTTTCGAAATAAACCACGTTATTATTTTTTTCAAAATGGTGAACTTGCTGAGCGTTATGTAGCTCATTCTTGCTTTATAAAAACTTTTCAGAAAGAGAAGAATTTGGTCGGTTAACTCCGCAACAGCAGGAGAGGAGTAGAAGATTTACCCCGGAGATGATTTAGTTCCTGATAAATACTACAGAGTAAGTCTGATAGGTTTTCAACTGTAATAGTAAGACTTGTCTTCAAGTGTAGTTGTATAAGTGGAATTGCGTAAGACTCTGATTTGTACAAATGAATTGTAATATTTAGTGGCACTTTTGATTATCGTTTCTGAGGCTCTAACTTGTTTGTGTGTAAGATTGAGGTCTGGATGGATGTATTGTTGAGTTGTAAAGTTAATACAGGTATGATATGGTTGGATGGTGGCGTGACGACCTGAATCTCTGACCTAGGATTCGGGGGTGTCACAGAAATGGTATTAGAGCGATAAGTTACAGTACTCAGAAACGAAAGTGTTGAGAGTTAAGTCTAAGTAGGAGAATGACATAAGAGATCGTAGTAAACTTATTATTGGACTACCGAAAGAGGTACCGATGAGTAGAATGGACTGGAGTGTTTACTGGAGGTATTATACTAGGGTCGATAGAATCCTTAGAGACCTTCAGAATGATGAATAGAGGTTTGAGAGTCGTACATGACCTATCATTGGTAATGATATAGGAAGCGGAGCGAAATCTCAAGAGCAGCTGAGGTAGAGGCGATATTGCCAATATGATCGGATGACTAGGCTGGCATAAATTTTGTGGCCCATAGTCCTCCAGAGTTTAGGAGGCGGCATTTTAAGAATCAAGAAGTTTAGACTTCCCTACATAATTAAGGGTACTTAGTACTTGGAATAATGAAAGTCTTTTACTGTGGCTATAAGATCCGATTTTTGATAAGTAACGGGTTTACCTTGTAAAAACCCCAAATTTTGGATATAATTAAAACTTTTTATTATGTACTGAGGTAATGGTGAATAGTGATTACGAATACGATGTAACGATTGAGATAATGAATGAAAGGAATAGATTTGGATTCAAATGTTTATATGCCATGAAGAATACTATTGGTTGACACTTTAGATAAGAATTATCTATCTCCTAGGGAATTGAGATTTGATAATTCTAAAGGAGAAGATTATTCTTATGTCATCCAAATCGATATCTGTTATTGGTCTAGTGGTTCCGTAAAAAGGTTAAGGAACGATCGAAAGAGATCAGGGACAATTGTACAACCCTAAGAGGATGAGTAAAGAAAAATGGATGAATAGTGATTTTGGTGGATATAGGAATATTATTAGACGACGCGATATATAAGTATCCGGAACGAAATTCTGAGTTCGTATTAGTGATCCAGGGGGAAAAAGAGTGTATGTAAAAGCTGTCGGATTTTGAAAAATAGCACTTTTATTTTCCCCGAGATTTCCCTGGACACTGAAAGACTTAAGGAATTATTGAAGGGATTTAAGGAAAATAGGTTCAAGAATTATTAAAGAGAATGGAGGATGATAGTACAAATATTAAGACGGTTTCCGGTAAAACCACAACTAGAAACGAATGAGTTATTCCTCCGAACGATCAATCAAATTAAGTAATAACCGGACAAAGAGACAAGCAGAGAGCCAAGATACATGCATGTGCAAATAGATAAGATCAAGTAACTAAGTAGTTACAAAGTAACTAGCATCTTTAGAAACCAAATCACTTAGTTAGCTTACATGACACCTTTCCACCACTAAATCACAACACTTGTCCCTTGGATTGCATCATATATGAGCAAAGCACCTTAATAAAGTAGCTTTATGCTAGATATTATCATCAATAATGTATTTTGGACAAGGATGAGATCAAAGCAAGCAAAACAAACTCCATTCCTCTCATTCTCTCAAACTGTCCAGCAGAAACACCCTCCAAAGACAAATTCATATCTCCATTTCTATCCATGATAAAATCACCAAATTTTAACCATAGCCTCTCCACTCCATGGGTAATATTCGCTCAAAATTTCATGTCCAGCAAAGTAGTATAGCCTAGTCAAATCCATGCTCAAAGTTGGGAAACCAAATCTGACCAGTTTCTGTCCAGTAGGAAAAATGGGTTCAAAACAATAGCTTCCAAGCTTCAAATTTCATGATCTATAGCTCAAAACAAAGCTTATGAAGAACCCAAGATGTGGTAAAAATTTGAGAGCTAAACTCTTGTTTTTAGATTTTTTATGATTTTTACAAGTTGAGTGATGAATAGTGTTCTTCAAGAACTAATCTAGGTTTCTTTGATTCCTATGGTTGATTTATCTAGATTAAAGCCACTCAAGGATCATACAAAGCTTAGTGAGGCTAGAACATACTCCAAGGAAGGTAGACCTCTTGAAACCCTAGCATTTGATTTGAGATTTATATATGTTTTTGATGGTCTTAGTGAGGCTAGAACATACTCCAAGGAAGGTAGACCTCTTGAAACCCTAGCATTTGATTTGAGATTTATATATGTTTTTGATGGTTTTAGCTTTGTATGATTATAGTGGTGATTATAAGCATGATTATGTAGTTAGTTATATGATTTAAGAAGCATGATGATTTTGAGGTTAAGATCAGTGGTTCTAGGGTTTGTTGAGATGAGAATCATGTTTATGAATTGTGTTGATGCCCGGTGTGGCTTGGTTGTGTTGTTACAATTTTTAGAACGTCCGATTTATAGCCGTCGTAATGCCGAATTTTTGTTAACACTTAAAAACCAAGCATGGCAGTTAATATTAGTTCCTGACCTTGGTAATATTGTGACTGGTCCTTGTGGATCTCGAGTCATAGATCGTTTTGGCGTGAGAATCGAAACATTCCGACTTACGGTTTAGGAGTTATGGTCAAATTACTAAAATTGGTTCGGAACCGTAAGTAAAAGTTCGTAACTTCAATTGAACCCTCGTAAAACATGTTACTCAGTGGCGAATCTTGGTAAATAAATACTAGAGGTCATAAGGAAGGTATTAAAGAAAACCACATGTCAAACGGATCGTTTTCCGATTTTATAAAAATGTTGGAATCGAAGTTAAACGAATCCCTAAAAACCCGCTTGATTATAACTTCGGTAAAACACTTAGAAAACGGGCGATAAAACTCGGAGTATAATATTGATTCGTAACGATCGACTTTAGAACTTGTATGACTTAAGTATGTCCCAAGTGTAAGTACAGTGACATGTCGTATTAACGAACGAATGTCGGGTCGGATCGATGATAAAAGGAATCCACTAAAAGGGGTATAACGAGATAACTCGAGAACGTGTTTCGATTTAAGTATAACTTAACTTTTGAGATGTTAAGTGATTAATCCCGAATGCCTTGGCTATTTATAGATCACCAAGATGACCCGGGACCCGCTACCGCTACCCCTTACCGTACTCGACTACCAGGCAAGTTTCAATTCCCTTCTTTTAGGCTGTTGTTGTGATTGAATATATATATGTTTTCTGTTATACATATGCCATAGCATGCATGCCTACTTTCCAGTCATATCGTTATGCTTGTTCCCTGATTGTTTATTGGCTTATAAATTAGATAGCTAACGTATCAATTATAAGCCGATTATTGTAAGACCCTCATAGAAGGGCGTATACATCTTATTCATCAAATATAGACCGGGAGTCAATATTTCTTGATATATCGAGATTAAATATTTTCCATTATTTGGGCGACGAATATTATTCGAATATTCGTTCGAGATTATTTATTTAACGATCCTTACTTCAAATAATTATTTGAACGTAACTATTCGACGAATAATATTTTTTTAATATTCATTCAGAGTCGAATTATTTATCGATTATTATTTCAAATATTCTTCTAAAGGTTGGACTACTAAATGAATATTATTTGGATATTCATTTAGAATATTATTCATTAAATGAATATTACTTTTGAATATTCATTTAAGATAGTAATTACCTGATGAATATTATTTTAATGTTCATCTGAAGCTTGATATATTTATCGAGTCTTATCTCGAATATTCCTTTAAAGCTTGGATTACTAAATGAATATTACTTGATATTCATTTAGAATATTATTCATTAAATGAATATTACTTTTTCAATAAACATTTAAATTCCTAATTAATTATGAATATTATTTTGAATATTCATCCAGGGTTCTATTTAATCATCGAATATTATTTTAAATATTTTAAATATTCCTTTCAGGTCTTATTAATTAATGAATATTATTTTGAATATTCGTTTGAATATTTAATTATGCAATAAATATTCTCTCGATATTTCTTCAAGGATTATTTGAGAAATACTCTGATTAAAGATATTCTTTCATGTTCCTAAATATTCTGTAAAATATTTTAATTCAATAAATATTCTCTGAATATTTATTCCCTACTTAGAATAACCTCGATAAGGTTTATCTTCTTCGATTATTACAGAAAATATTTCGGAGTCATATTATTATTAATCATATATCAAGAAAGGTTCTCAGATATCATTCTTCTTTGAGTCTATCTCCCTAATAATAAGGGAACCTTACTTGGAAAATGTTAATTATCTTGTCGACTTCCCGGTCATAAAGTATTCTCTTCACTCTCAACTCGGGTGCTATTGACTTATTAAGTCGTTGTTTACCTTCTCATCTTTCGAGGGGTAAGATTGTTGGAACAAGTTGAGATTCGTTACCAAGCAGTAGCTTGGAAGTTATTGGTGAATTTTCCTTTCCAACTAGATACGACTACTTTGTGGAGTCTTATCAACAAGTATTATACTTGGGGAAAGGGGGACGAACGTTACATTCAGAATCATGAATTCTATTTGAACTAGGAGTCGTGTAAGAGGCCGAGTAGCGCCGGTCCATCCCCTTTGGCCCAACCGTTGGCCGGGGAGAGCTAGCAAGGCGGTAGACAAGTAAAGCCGTCAGTTCTTCCTTCTACCGGTAGTAAATCTAATTTGAGCTGTACGATCTCGACTGATCATCAAGATTGGAACAGCGGGCGCGGTGAATACTCCATCATTGGTTCATCATCCAAACTTATTTATTTCCTGCAACATGATTACTGTTGGCAGAGCTGGAAAAGTGTTCATAATTGGAATTGCAATCTTTTCATGCAAGTTCCTCTTTTAATGGCAATGAGAATATCTCGCTTACTTTGCTGTAGCAGATTTTTCTACAAACAAATACTTTGAGTTACCTGGTAACTTCATCCTTTATATTATACTGGCAATAACTTCATTAAGGCATGGCATATGATTTCAAAGGATATTTTGAACTACTGTATATATGTATCACTGTTCAGTTAAATTATTGTTGGTGGGCTTTCGCTCACCCTTGCTTTGTTCATATTATGTCACAACAAAAGTAGGGCAGATGGCTCGCGTCAGGCGCACTCGGCGCAAGTGGGTTACCCGACCCACCGGACTCCCCGCTGAGATGCTAGTCGCCATTGCTGAGGTAGCATAGTTAGACAGCTTTTGTTTCCTGTTTAACTATATGTATAATTAATGTAATCAACGGCAAAACTTTTAAACTTATGATGTTATCCTTTTGGGATTGTAATAACTTTCATTCGTAAACCCCTTTTATGTAAGACTTATTTCAATTTCATCTCTGGGACTATAACTGTGTGTGTGAGTGGATATTCTTGTGGGGTCATAGCATGCTACTTATTGATTTTGGACTCAAGTCAAGTATTGTGGATAAGTTATGAGATAGTAACGACCCGATCCCGGACCCCGGATCTGGGGATGTTACATACCTGAAAGGTGGTTACTATGCCGTTGTGGATTTCATTACCCTTGATGGCGAATTTTACATATGTTATACGAGAATGTTATCAAAAGACGAGCATGCTAGATAATTCCATGCATGATTCGGATGCTAGAGCACGGTAGTTCAACTTAGAGAACAAACAAGTAGAATTAACAAAGGGACTCAAGTAAAGTTGAATATGGTTGCAACGAGCGATACAGTGATCTCAAAGTCTACCAAAAGAAAAGACCAGTGGGTCTAGAGTGGGTTCCTTTGATAGAGTTGTTATCAGGGACTATGTATATATGTATTGTAGACCTCAATATTTTTGGTATATGTTCACATGCACACACCCGCCACTGAACCTATGGACCGCACTGAGATCCCTGAGAGATCTCTTTGATCTGTTCCAAGGGGGAACTGGCCACTTGTGATTCATGTCGAAAAGCATAAAGTAAGACCCTATGGACTTAGCAGGTGTCCCCGGAATGATGTGAAGCTTGGTCTTCAAGATAAAGCACGGAAATGACAGATATATTGTGAAACCCTAACTCGATAAATGACTTTATGATGATGATTGAGAGACGCACTAGTTGGTGTCTTGTATTACGAAGACGAAGAGATGGAGTTACCCTCATAATGGTGATAATGAGATGTACGAATGATTATTAACTTATTTTGGTAACTACCGGCTGGTGCACTACTTCATTTTAAACTTTTCACTAACCATGTTACCTCGATTAGTTTATATCAGGTAACCCTTCTGGCTTTCTACTTCAAACTTGTGGAACAACAACCAGTGATATACTTTCCCTAAAGCAGGACTTATCCGAAGTAATTTTATTCGATCCATGAACATTCTATTCAAAAATTTATGATGATCTTGTTCGGCTCAGGCCTATTTACACTTTCTTTCAATTATCCAAGGAAGGTTCAACAAATATTTCCTTAATTAATCGATGAATATTACTTAACGAATATTGATATTTGATTGCTTCTTTCATACTTGCACTCTTCAGTTGAGCTCATAAATATCTAACAAATTACTGAGGACATGGATGATCTAATGTCCAGACATCCTTCATGAATTCTTTTCTTCTATTCCAGATGAGATTGTACATCGTACATTGAAATCATAGTAAGGATATCATTTTGATATTGGTATTCTGAATTTAATCCTATTGTAGGATCTGATAAAGCATGTGTACAGAGGCACCCTTGGGTGGACCGTTTCACTGGTAAGTAATATTTTATGAGAGGTTATCGATTGTTCCGATACCTAGAACATTCTCTTCAGATTTTATAGTTTTCTTTTTCAAACTTAATAACTTCTTATTTCCATTCGTTGTCCGAGTAGCCTAAAGTTTCTTCAATGACTACGATGTTGAAATTCCGTTCTAGCCAATTGAAACTGGCTAGTCGATATGTCAATATGAATGACTAGTTGATTGTTCTAACTAGTCAAAATTGTAATGTTGTGAAGAACACCTAGCTAATTGTCCTAGCTAGTGGTGATGTCTCAAACAGGTGAACTAGCAAATTTTGTCTAACTAGTTGCTAGTGTTTCTTGAAAAGGACTAGTTATTGTTCCACTGGTCCAACTCCCAATTTAATTCATTCCGCAATGCATTTTTGCATGTGGTAAAGTATGATGATGAAGGTTTTGACGAATAACTTGATTGAGACCTAGTGAGGTCGCCCACTCGACTTGAACTCTTACCCATCTTCGTATCAGACTTTATATCACTTGAATATTTTATTCTTTCATTCATACAATGAGAATTCATTTGAAACCATTGATTACTTGAATGACAAACTACTTCATTCTTTAATTGTCATGGAGTAGAATTGCTTTCTATTGGCTGACCTTCATCAATGCGACTTTAGATTTCCTCTTATTATTTAGGAGGAAAAGTATCCACCCGATGTAAGAACTGTATAAAGACCGTCTTTATGACTTTTGTATCCAACAATCATTGCCCTCGTGCAACATTCTCTATGATATCATATTACAGAATTATCAGGACCTGAAGGAATAAACCTTGTTGTACTCTTTCGGTCCATCCTTACATCTCCAAAAATCGAGACTCCTAGTATTTGGAACCATCAACATTCTTGGAACATCCAATGTGGAATTCTTATTGAAATTATCTATTAGACCTTGTTATTTTGAAACCATTCCTTTCAAAGTGATTACTCTAAGGTGAACGGGAGGTACAATTATGAACCGTTACACCAATATGAGATCAAAAACCAAATGTTGTAATTGTGCAGCCAGAGCGTTATGCCGAGTAATTATTAAAGTAGAAATAACATGTCGGGGCATACCACAAGACCTTTAATATTAATGTGAGGAAAGTTATAAGAAATGATGAGGTGGTTGGGAGTACGCTTCTACCAACCGTTGTCAGGATGTTATATTAATGAATTCTGGAGTTACCAAGCCTTTTCCTGATCCAGGAAATGCAAATCGATTGCGATGTAAAACATATCCTTGGAGGAAACTAACATGGAAGTGAGATGGACGAGAAAGGAAGAAATATCGTGGCAAGAATGTGAAGCTTTACTTAGATTAAAGGGATTGATGCACATAGAGAGACATATAGTTTAATAGGCCCCTAATAGCAAATGGATGCATGGATATATGCCAATGATTCTTCAAGATTACCACCTAATCAAGTTTATTGGGAATCGCAGCCGCATGCAGGCCTCAGGCTGATTGGCGCCAGTTGTGAAGGAGGACGAGCGTATGACATCTTACATATACCATCGAGAACTGATACCCTTATCGGAAATGGAGGAATTGTTGACTAGTTAAAATGAGTAGTTGTTTTTCAAAGATAAGGTTGAAGAGAAGGTTTCACCAACTCAAGATCGACCTCTGTACTGTGCCAAAGTTGGCATTTCACACTAATATAAACGTTATAAAATTGTGGTAGTATCGTTTGAATGGACTAATGAGTCAGAAGCCTTTATGGATTAATGAACAAAGTTTTGGGATGAAATGAGATATTAGCAACAACCTCGTTGTTAGCTATACTTGATGATAAAAAGAGGACTTTGAGAGTCACGATGATGCGTCTTTCAAGAGTTTAAGAGGTGTGCTGATGTAGTAGAAAGGGGATGATAGCCTATACTTCTAAACAACACAAAGGTTACGGGATAGTATATACTAACCATGAGTCTGGGATTAGTCATGATGGCGTTCACGCATAAAACTGAGACGTTAACTTTATGAGAAAAGTGTGAAAATTTTTCCACAAGTGCCATAAGTATATCATCATATTAGAACTAAACATAAGAAAGGGAAGGTGACGAAAGGGAGCAGGGAGTATAATGGAGAAATTGGTTATTTCCCAGGAAAGGCCTGTATGGTGACCGATACCTATAGAAGGGATTATTCGAAATTGGAATTCAGTCAGTATTGACCAAGAAAATAGAGTATATACAATAAGAATAATGTTAGAGGAAAGTGACTAAATTATGGGGAAGGACAAAGATGTATAGAGAATTAAGAGAATGTTTGGCAAACGGATATGAAGAATTATATTGGCAAGCTATTAAGTACAAACGCGACATGTCAAAAGCAAAATGATAGAGATCTAGTGGATTAATTCCGCCCGTAGAAAATCTTGAATGTGGACAAAATTATAATGAATTTAATGAGTAGTTCGCCGAAGACCGAGCCAAGAGATGGCCCTAGTTGATTTATAATTGCTGGACCAAGTGATTTACCTACGAGAGACTTTCCATTTAGAAGATTATCGATTTATATACGGAAGAGATGGTGGTGCAATATAAAACTTCTGCAGTGATTACGTTAGATAGAGACTTAAGGTTAAACTTCGAATATTGAAGGTGCTTTCAAGTATATTTAACAAGGAGATTGAGCGTATGTACTAATTTGATCTGTGGCTGACGGACAGGGAAGAAGAATTATCCAGACGATCGAATTTATATTTAGTGTCGTGCCATAGATTTCACGGGGCAGTCGAGAATAAAAACTTATCCATGAAATAAATGTTGTTATCACGATCGTCACCATGAGAATGTAAGGACGTCTCTTGTAAAGCATACTGTGAAAGAAGAAGTTTCGCTTTTCTTGCGTTACGAAAAAGTCAATGAATGATGGATATAGTAGCTGAACTGGTTCGACGTATACCGAAGACTATACAGTATCCATAGCAAGTGGTAATGGCTGACGGGAGGCAACACAAGCGTGCTAATCAAGCCAAGGAATATGAGGAATACCGTGCGTATTGACGTTGTCTCAGATTATAAAACACGACCACAAAGTATTCACGGGCCAACGATACAAGGACTCAACATAGATACTATGAACAAGGTAGAAGAGGAACGCATAAGTAGTGGGATAGAAACTTTCATTCATAGAACAACTGATAAGGAATACAGGTCGAGGAGAGCATGCGTTGAGAAACAACATTAAAGCGTTGGTGAGACCAAGGTGAGAGAACAATAGGGTTGAAGTGTCAACCTGAGAGTTGGAAAGGGTAAGGTTGGAATTGTATCCACAACTATTATCCTTAGGTTCTTAAGATAGAATCATTTTAAGGAGAGGAAACTGCAATAACCCTAAATTTCGTGAATATTCGAAACCTGGATGAAAATTAATTTTATGGGTGGATGAGAAATTTTTGCAATGACGATATGTACGAATTATTAAATGAAGATTTCGAATTGATATTATGCCTTTACGGTGCAGACGAGTGTATGTAAAAGTCATTAGTTTTTACGAAACCCATTATTTCGAATGGTCAAATTTTATGAGATATCAAAGGAGTATGAGGTGGGAGACTTCGTGATGCTAAAGGTATCCCCCTGAAAAGGATTGATGCGGTTTGGTAAGAAAGGGAAGCTAAGTCTGAGGTTTATTGGACCTTTTTAGATTTTGAGGCGTATTGGGAAGTTAGCCTACGAGTTAGCCTTGCCCCAAGCTTGCAGCAAATTCATAATGTGTTTCATATGTCTATGTTACGACCCTACCACACCGACTATCGGCATGTGATAGAGTACGACCAAGTGGACCTACAACCAGACTTGACCTATGTGGAGCAACCCGTGGAAATCATGGATAGAAAAGAACAAGTGCTGAGGAACAAGGTTTTCAAACTAATAAGGAATTGTGAGAAAATCAAGATGTGGAAGAATCCACGTAGAAGTTAAAAGAGTGAAACAAAGAAGGAGTAACCCCAGTGATTCCTAAACTGATTCCGGGACGGAATCCTTTTAAGGAGGGGAGACTATAAGAACCCAGATTTTCGGTAGAATTAAAACTTTTCTTATTAAGAATAAGTATATACGTGAATAGTGTTTGTCATGCGTGAATAGTAATTTATGGATGAATAGTGATTTTGAGGACCAAGAAAATTTTCACGCCACCCTATGTACAAGACATGGTATTGATATTTCGAAGTCATATTAGTGATTCACGGAGCAAATAAGTTTATATAAAGACGATCGGAATTCAGAAATTCCAATTTGTATTCTGGTGTAATATTTGACCGGGAAGTGAATTATATATTATTATATTCAAGAAATGAGATATTAATTTTGAGGAATTAAGGATTTAATTATATAAGGATTTTATTATATTTGATTCGAGAATTTAGAACCAAAACCCCTGAGATAGTGAAACGAACGTTCTAGAAACCGCTGAGACTTTATAACGAGATTAAGCGATCAAGCGAGAGAATCATGAATTGAGAATAGTAAATATTAGAAGTCCAAGGAAGGATATATTATGAGAGGAAAATAGAATTGAGAATAAAATCCTAGAGTTAAAGGAAATGAGAACAATTGAGAAACCGCGAGAATTTTTTTCTGAGATAAAGAGAAAATACAAAGAAAATTGGACACAACGATTGTTTGAGGTATTGGGCCACACTATTACAATGAAGTGCAACATATAAGTTGTAACATATTGATTTAGTAAATATACAAGAAGGAAAGCCCCTTGGTGCAAGTAAGAAAAGGAAGGAAGGACTTGGAAACAATATGTATAAAGCAAGGGACTTGCTTGCAATTATGGATGGATAAAGGTAATCCAAATGAACCAATGAGGAGATGACACCACATGGCAAGAAGATAAGATGCATCCAAGTGAAAATATCAAGCATTATTGATCACTTTATCACTTTAATCAAACAAAACAAACACCAAATACTCCATTCTGCCCAGCAGGAAAGGAGCTCACTAAAACGGGCCTAGAGACTTCATTACTCAATGAAATTTTTTGTTCTTTATATGGTTAGAAAGCTGTTAAGACGCTCTACAACTTTCATTCAGGAGCCTTGACCAGGAAACGAGTGCAAGGGCTTCGTTTTGGCTGATCTTTGGGGCGTGTTTTTCCAGTCAGGAAACCCACTTCCATGTTCTTGATTTCTTTGGTGAGATTGAAGATGGTGAGCATAGAGTAAGGCTTCCCCAAGGTTAACCAAGCTTGTTTGAGATTGTAAGAACATCAAGAAGGTATAAAAACCCTAACCCCTGTTGGCCATGTAGTATTTGTGATGTTTAATGTTAGATCCATGGTTATTAGTGTGAATCTTTGACATATAAGTTATGGATGATGTAGATCTTGAGTTTAAATGTTGTGGTTGTGATTTTTAAGCTTGTGGTTAGTGTATGTAACTCCATGTATGTTATAAAGTATGATCTTGGTGGATTAGATGATGGTTGTGATGTATATATAAGATTCTTGGTTGGTTAAGTGGTATAAGCATGCTGAGTATTTTTCAAGGAACTTGTACTGTCTTGTAGGAGGGTTTTGAACCCCTAAATCTTATCCCCTGAAGTCCTAATATATATTGTTGGAAAGGTATTTGAATGTAGTTTCCAGAAATATAATGTTCATGACTAGGTGATGTATAGATTTTGAGTTATGGCCTAAGAAGTAAAATGTGTTTCTGGAATCCGGACTGCACTAAATGGTCCCCTTGTGAACCTTGTTTAAACCCCTAAAAATTTATGTAGGATCATGGAAAAATTAGAGAAGCTAGTAAATGCAGTGGTGAAGGCTACACAAAAAGAATTGGATTAAAATATGTATTTTTCAATTTTATAGAAATGTTGGAGTAAAATCCGCGCAAGTGAAAAACCACTTAGGAGATTAGTTTAAAGTAGTTTTAAGAGTATTCACTTGAGTTTCGAGTTTGAGGAATAGATTTGAGTCGAATGGGTAAAGAATGTGATAATGTGATGGCCTTTTATTCTTTAAAACATTATGATTAAGTGGTGTTGCTAAGATACTAACGAGCGAATATTGGATATTTATAGATTGTCGCTCCACTCCACGAGCCCAACCACCCCAACCTTCCCAAGGCAAGTTTTCCAACCCTAAGCATTTATTTTCAAGATATTATGTTCCTGATTCTACCTATACAAGTTTACTTTTCAAAACTTACATATACAGGGACTTTCACTGTTGTGTTTGTAGTTTTCAATCATATCAAATGTTTATGTTTATCGAAGTATCGATGAAGTTGAGATGTATAAGTACATATATGTTTGCACCCCTTGAACTTAGAATGAAATGTTTTCTTCGGACAACGACTCTAGCAATAGAGGTCGTAGCGGTCCGTATATACGATTGACCGGGGAGCGGTATATTATTATATCGTAATTAAATTGCGAAAACCCGAAGGGTCATTCGGGGAGTATCGTATACTCAAGTAATTATTTTTATATCTTCGTAGATACTCAAAATACCTATCTTGGATTAAAAGCTTATTTGATTAAATAATTATTTTATGAATTATTAATATTAAATATTAAAATACTATTTATTAATTATTGTTCAATATTTTAAAGACAAAGCTTATCCAAGATACCTTTGGTACATTTAAAATCGAACTCTTTCGAACTCAAAACATTTTCGAAAACCCCCGGTCAGGTTTGCTTCTTGTGTGATTTCAAGAATCATCGGTCGACTGATGTCGGACCTCAATTACTCAGTTTTCAATCAAAATCAAGTTTTTAAAAGAAAAAGAAAAAGGGACTCTGGCAGGTGTGGGAACCGTTGACGAACGATTCCCGGGATGTGTAAGCGGCCGTGAGCCAGGCGGTCCATCAATTATTATTCCAGCCCAGGTGTTGCCGAAGGATGATTACAGATGTAGTTTTCATCGAGGGTGATTACGGATGTAGTTGTCACCCGGGGATAGTTACGGATGTAGTTTCTATCCTTCTACCAGTAGAGAAGACCCGCGGATTATTGGACTTGGATGTGGCGACTGATCATCGTCAATCCCTGTCAGGTTTTATGTTTTCTTCCAGTCCCATCCTCCACTTTGGAAAAATACTCAAACACTGCTTCTTGGGCCTAAGTGCCAAGTTGCCGATAGTGTGGCTTTTGATACGAAAAATATTGACATCGTGCAGTATCTAGTACTGCAAGATTTTCTATAAAGATTGGCACGTGTTAGTGCACTCTTGCAATTATTTCAAAGAATGAAATGTTTTTGAATGTGAAACCTTCCAAGCTAATGGAAGGAAAGAGGTTTGCAAAGATGAAGTCCCGGTACAGTATGTTAACCGTAGAGTGTTTTGCCGAAAATGATATACTCATATGTATATATTTTCAAACTTGTGATATATTGAAATAGGAACCTTATAAAGGGTTCATATGTTATTCTTAAAGCTCCTTAGTGAGTATAGATGTTTTATTCAAACTCGGACATATATACTGTCCAATTATGTTTTGAAATCTGAGATATATACCCATATAGTTGGGAATGTTTTCGAAATAAACCACGTTATTATTTTTTTCAAAATGGTGAACTTGCTGAGTGTTATGTAGCTCATTCTTGCTTTATAAAAACTTTTCAGAAAGAGAAGAATTTGGTCGGTTAACTCCGCAACAGCAGGAGAGGAGTAGAAGATTTACCCCGGAGATGATTTAGTTCCTGATAAATACTACAGAGTAAGTCTGATAGGTTTTCAACTGTAATAGTAAGACTTGTCTTCAAGTGTAGTTGTATAAGTGGAATTGCGTAAGACTCTGATTTGTACAAATGAATTGTAATATTTAGTGGCACTTTTGATTATCGTTTCTGAGGCTCTAACTTGTTTGTGTGTAAGATTGAGGTCTGGATGGATGTATTGTTGAGTTGTAAAGTTAATACAGGTATGATATGGTTGGATGGTGGCGTGACGACCTGAATCTCTGAATTCTCAATAAAAAATAGTGGGGGAACCTTTAAACGAAATAACATTGAAATAAATTAGTAAGTACAACATGTCAATTTCTTATAAACTTTTAACAAACTTAAGATTAACATATAACTTCATTAAGAGGTTGACGTCCTAGACGCCTATAGTTAACAAAACTCCAACCATCATTAGAATACACAACTGCAAAAAGATAACATTTGAAAGACTCGCAACATGCAACGTACAAAATATAAGAACAAGCAATCCTGGAACAAATAACACATACCTTCACGAGCCAAACAGTCCTGCAACTCGTGCACAACAAATGGGTACTCAATCTCAGCACCAGAAGCTGAAAATATGAGAACTATGAAATTGAAACCATCAGCGTAATCGAACAATAAACTTTCACCTCCTTACAAATTAAAGTCTCTGAAGAAATTCCTCATGCCAATAAAACGCTGATTTATATTAATGAAATTCACCCAGAGTTGATAGCGATTACGGATTCACAACTTAATACCAATTGGAATAGATGATCCATATTTGGTACAGAAATCACTAGGAACAACCATTAGGAAAATGAAACAATAAATCAACATTATAGACACAAAAAATAGAAACCAAAATAGAACATAAACAATTGTGAAACGTAACACCACATGCAACAACCAAATGTTTATGAAAACAACAACTAATCATTTCATTTGAAAAACATTCTTCAGTAGTGATACATTTTAAAAATTTGGGAGTCAAAGCCATCCTATAAACATACAATCAACATTTCAAAGATATTGCAAAAAAACAATAAAATGTCAAGAAGGTGAATAGGGATGGCAAAAAAATCCGATCCGACGGATACCCGATCCGAAACCCGAAATTTTGGATAACCCGAACCCGATTTTTTGGATTTGGATTTGGATTTGATTTTCAAACCCGAAAATTTTTGGATTTGGATTTGGATATTATGAAACCTGATCCGAAACCCGAAAACCGATCCAAACCCGATCCGAACCCGAAACCCGAAAAAAACCCGAATATATATATATATATATATATATATATATATATATATATATATATATATGTGTGTGTGTGTGTGTGTGTGTGTCATTTATGGAGCTCATACACCTTATCCACCGCCAGATACTGATTCATCCGAGGATGAGGACGAGTAGGTATGTTTTCTGCTATCCCTCGTATTTCCTTCCATTCAATGCGGACATTGAATATTTTAAGTTTGGGGGTGGTTTGAGGGATTAGTAGTTGTTGTTGTATATATGTGTTCATGTAGGATTTCATGCTTTGCATATTAGTAGTAGTAATTCATGCATATATGTTCGTATTAATTATGTTTGTTTCATGTAGGGCATTCTGTTTTTTGTTTCGTATACCATGTGAGTTCATATTAGTTGCATTTGCGTGACATGCATATTTCATGATCCCTTAGAACGAGCTAATTCTGATTGGTAGGTAGGTGTCTAATTGAGTGTGGTAATGATGAATAGAGGGTTGACTTATAGTCTCTATGAAATTGACTTATGTGTTTCGGAAACAAAATCTTTTCACAGTCTCATTGGGTGCTTTTGGGCTAGGTTGAGGTCATGCTTGTTTGGATGTTTTGAGATTAAATCACTTGATTATAGTTAGAATTTTCGTTATTCCCTTGATGGCCTAGAACACTTAAGTCTAAGTTTGGGGGAAAACAGGGATTTCATGCTTAATTGTAAATAATTGTCAATAATTGCTAGATGTCAAATGGCTAGTAGCCGGCTCATATTTATATGAGTAGTCTAGGGTTGGAATTGAGAATTCTCATTCCAGATTGCATAGAAAAAAAAACAGAAAAAAAAGAAAAAAAAAAGTCAAAAGTAGTCAATTGTTTATATGCAAAATTAACTAGGGTGAGCTCTTTAATACTCGAGCAATTAAGTTCGCGGGGACTTTGTGCCTAGTGACCTAAGGCTTTTATAGTCTGGGATCCACTAACCTAACGCTCGCTACATGGGTATTATTGTATAAGCCTTTCGGGGTCTCATCCGTTGCACGGTTAAAGAAGCATGCTTGTATATATGTGTCGTAGTAGTTAGTAATAAAGCATGAATTTCTGTCTACCTTGGATAAGGATGGAGGTGTTCTTAGGTTATGAAGTGTCTACAGTCTATTCTATTTATAAACCTGTGATTGTCTTGACGAAGAGCATGTATGATCTTTGACCTAGTTTTGGGAGTATTTCTGATGAGCATTGCACACACGCACGTTTCTGTTCATGTATTGTTAGTATGAGGGAACTTGGTGGAGCTCTATTTGGATTTAGTTGCATTCTTTGAGATATTTGCTTGTTAGTTGGTTTTGGTTAGTTTGAAGGGGATCGTTGTATTTTCATTCTAGTTGGATTCATGCATTGCATTCCTTTAGGTTAAATGGATTTTGTGGGTTCATTCGCTATAGGCCCTCACGAGACCTTACTCGTTCACTAGGGCTGCCTAGGGGTTTAAAAGGCTTGTTGCATATTCCAAATGCAACCGTGATTACCTACGGAAGTGGTACTAGTTAGTTAGTTGTAATTGTTTATGCTTGAGGACAAGCATCGGTTTAAGTTCGGGGGTGTGATAAGTGGATTTTATATCCACTTGGATCGCTTAATTTCGGCTTAAATTGATTGTCTTGGCCTCAAGTTTATTGTAGTTTTGATGTGTTTTGCTTAGTTGTGCAGACTTACTAGAATGTCGATTATGGGTGATGCTTCTATCGTGTTTGGAGGATTAATTGATTAAAATTCGGATTTTCCGGGAAGGTTGCGCAGTCTACACTGTTTTGGCCATATCTGGAGTTCTAGAAGTCCGTTTTCAGCGATCTTATAGCTCACGCGAAGCTTGAGAGATTTTCTACAACTTGGGATAGATAGCAGGTGCAGGGGACGTGCTGAATAAAATCGCGCACGTATTCTATGATAAGCCATGCAGAGAAATTCCAGTTTTGCCCTTTTTCTAATTCTAATTGTATTTTGGGCAGCTTTTGGCACCTTAATCGAATTCTAATTGTAATAGAAGGTAATTGCTTATTGGGAAAGACTTCTAGAGTCTATTTAAACACATCCTACCATGTAATTTGTATCAGATTTTTATTATTGTAACGTAGATTTGCAAGAGAGAAAAGTGGAGAAGGATTCAAGCTCGGTGACAAGCAAAGATCTAGATCTACTTCATCTGTTGTATACTTTGGATTATAGATTTGTTCTCTCAACTCTTGTTTTTATTAATATTATTGCTTCTTTCTTTTATATCTTGTTAATTATCATGTTTTCATCAAATCCCATGACAATGAATAGTTCAATTATGAACTAATCGTTGTCATGGGATTCTAACGGAGTTATTTATGGAACTTAGTATTTTGATGCTGTAAAGATCTGTGTGTGATGTGAAATTGATATCCTCGTATGGTTAATCTTAATGCTTTTAGATGCGTAGCTAACATCTAAATTGAATTGTTAATCTCTTGTGAAGTGAAAGTGGATCTTGAGATTTAGAACTTGCCATGCTAGCATAGGTTCATAATTGTTTATCAATATGATTCGTGGTGTGAGATGAAAATACTTATACTACCCTATGTGATCTTAATGGATAACCTGTTCTTCAACCGTTATGTTTTCAAATTCTATAGACATATAGGGTCTAAGCATAATTGGTGTCTATTCATCTTCTATCTCTTTTGTGGATGTATGTTTAGTTTGGTATGCGTATGCTGACAGGTAGCGTATACTAGTTTTGTGTTATCCGATCAGATATCAAAACCATTGCATATAGAGATTAAAGGCGTCAGATCTAAGGGAAGTATTTAATGAAGTTAGGATCCCATGTTTATTCTCGTATTAGTAATTCGAATTCAATCTCATTAGTTAATTTAATTCTTAGTTTAATATTTGCATCCTAGTTTAATTTTAGTTAATCAATACCAAAATTGTTATTTGTCTTAGCAGTGGATTAAAACCAAACATTGTTGCATAGGCATATTTACTGATTAAACTTAACCAGATCTCTATGGAACGAACTTTAATTATATTACTTGTGACTACGTGCGCTTGCGTAATTTTGTGCTAACATTGTTGTTGTGACATAATAAATAAGCAAGGGCGAGCAAGAGCCCACCAACAATAATATAACTGAATAGTGAAAATATATGTAACAGTTCAAATCTCTTTGAAGCCATATGCCATGCATTAACGAACATAGTACCAGTATAAGATGAACGATGAAGTTACAAGGTAACTCAAAAATATACTTCTGTGAAAATATCTGCTACGTCAAAGATAAGCAAGATAGCATTATTTATCATAAAATAGGAACTTGTAGAAAATATTGCAATTCCAGATTCAATCACTTTTTCACCTACCAATACCGATAGTGTTGCAGAAAATTTCCAACATTTGAAAGGTGAACTAATACTGGAGCATTGACGCGCTAGGAGACATAACATTCACAATGATCAGTCGCAGGTTATGCTCCCCACCTCTTGTTCTCTACATGTAGAAGGAAGCACCGACGGATTTACTTGTCTACCGCCCTCTGGAACCCCCCGGCCAATAGTTGGGCCATAGCTGGACCGGCGCCACTCGGCCACTTACGTGGCTTCTAGTTCGTATAACATCCATGACTCTAAAACATAAAGTTCGTCCCCCTTTCCCCAAGTATAATACTTGTTGATAAGACTCCACAAAGTAGTCGTATCTAGTTTGGAAAGGAAAATTCCCCAATATTTCCCAAGCTGCTGCTTGTTAATGGATACCAACTTGTTCCAACATTCTTACCCCTCGAATGATGAGTGGGTACACATGATTCAATGAATAATAGAAATCAAGTTACGAGTGAAAAGAATAGATTCAAAGGATTTATGACTGGGAAGTCAACAAGATAATTAACATTTCTCAAGTAAGGTTCCCTTATAATTTGGAAGATGGATTTGAATGAAGTATATAATTTTGAGAACCTTTCTTGATTTAATAATATTAAATAGGCTCAGAATAATTTACATAATACTCGAAGGTCGAAGATAATATTTGAAGAAGAAAAAACAAAATTGAAGTTATTTCCAAGTATTGAATAAATATTCCGAGAATATTTATTGAGTCAGAAATATTTAAAGAAGATTTATAAATATGAAGAATAATTTTAATCGAAGTATTCCTCAGAATAATTCTCGAATGAATATAGAGAAAATATTTATGTAATAATTAAATATTTAAATGAATATTCAAAATAATATTCATTTAATTAATAAGACTTGAAAGGAATATTTAAAATAATATTCATTAAATAAATAAAACTTCGGATGAATATTTAAAATAACATTTATTAAGTAAATAGGAACTTAAATGAATATTCAAAAGTAATATTCATTTAATGCAGAATATTCTAAATGAATATCACAATAATATTCATTTAGTAATCCAAGATTTAAAGGAATATTCGAAATAATATTCAATAAATGAATCGGCTTTAAATGCATATTGAAAAATAATATTCATTGAATAGATAACGTTCAGATAAATATTTGAAGTAATGGTCATTAAATAAATAATCTCGAACGAATATTCAAAATAATATTCGTCAACCAAATATTGGAAAATATTTACTTAAATATTTTCCCTCGATAGTAATTACGATATATTAAGAAGTACTGACTCCCGGTCTATATTCAACGAATACGATATATATGCACTTCTCTAAGGGACTTACAACATCCGGCTTATAACTGATACGTTATCTATCTAGCTTATAAGCCAACAATAATCAAGGAACAAGTATAACAATATGAATTGAAAACAGGCATGCATGCAATCGCATATGTATAACAACAATCATATAAATATTATCACAACAACATCCTTTAAAAGGATTTGAAACTTGCCTGGTAGTCGGGTGTGGGTAGAGGTAGTGTGCCCTGGGTGTGCTCGGTGATCTATAAACAATCAGAATATCTGAGATTAATTACTTAACACTTTTAAAAAGGCTAAGTGTAAACTTTACTTAAGTCGAAACACGTTTTCGAATTATCTCGTTATGCACCCTTTTCGTGTACTCTTATTAACCTCGTTTTGACCCGACATTTGTTCGTTATTACGGCTCATCGGTACACTTACACTTGGTATATACTTGAGTCATATATGTGCTAAACCGTAAGTTCGTTTACGGTTTCGAACCACTTTAGTAAATCGGCCATAATTCCTAAACCGTAAGTTCGTTTTTTCGATTCTTTTTCCAAAATGATCTATGACTCAAGATCTACAAGGGTAGGTTAGATACTTAACCAGTTTGGACACCTAGAGCTACTGTGATGCATGAACTTCTAGGTTTAACGAAATTTCACCATTATAACAGCTATAAATCGAACGTTCCAAAAATCAATCCATCACAATCAAGCCACAACGGGCATCCATACAACTTATACACATATTGTTCGTCCCTAACTGTCGAAAATCATCTACTTTACCAACATGATTATCACACCTCTTAAATCAATTAATCACTACATAATCATGCTTATAATCATACTAACATCCTAACCATGCTAACAACCATCAAGATCATCAATAAACTTAAAGTAAGAGCTAGGGTTTTGATGAGATATACCTTCCTTGGAGTATGTTCTAGCCTTACTAAGCCTTGAATGATCCTTGAGAGTGCTTAAGTTTTTTTAGATCAACAAAAGAAACAAGAAAACTAAAATTAGTTTCATGAAAGCACTATTCATCACCATCTTCTTGATTTTATATCTCAAGATTGGTATGTAATTAGAAGCTAAAATTCGTAGGGTATCTTAATTAGGAATTATAGAGCTCATATAAATTTTCTTGAAATTCTTTGATGGTGGGAACCTCCCTTTTCCTTCCTTGGCCGAGAGTTGCTAGGGGGAGAGAGATGGTGTTTTTGCTTTGTGTTTTGGTATGTAATGATATAATGTATGTAATATCTAGCTATATTGGATGCATCTCTTGCCTTTTATGTTGTTAAAAATCTATTGGACCAAGTGTCACCCATCTATTTGGCCACTTGTTGGCACCACAACATGCAACTCCATTTTTGGAAAGTGCAATTACACCACTCACTTGCTTGTTGACTTATATGTGAGTCACTTGTATCTTTATTTTTCCACCAATTTATTTCTCTTGTATCTTGGCTCTCTGCTTGTCTTTTTGTCCGATTATTACTCAATTTGATTGATCGTTCGAAGGAATCTCTCAAAGATTTCTAGTTAGGGTTTTACCGAAAAACGTCTTAATATTTATAATACTATTCTCCATCTTTCTTAATAATTCTTGAATCCATATTCCTTAAATCCTTTTAATAATCTCTTAGGTCTTTCAGCATCCAGGGAAATCTCGGAGAAAATAAAAGTGTCATTTTTCAGAATTCGACAGCTTTTACATACACTCTTTTTCCCCTGGATCATTGATATGAACTCAGAAATTCGTTCCGGGTACTTCTATATAGCGCCGTCTAATAATATTCCTAGTTCCACCAAAATCACTATTCACCCCTTTTCCTTTACTTATTCTTTTAGGGTTATATAGATGTCCCGGTTCTCTTTCGATCGTTCCTTAACCCTTTTACGGAACCACTGGACTGATAACATATATCGATTTTGATGACATAAGAATAACCTTTCCCTTCGGAATTATCAAATCTTAGTTTCCTAGGAGATAGATAATTCTTATCTAGATTGTCAACCAATAGCATTCTTCATGACATATAAATATTTGAATCCAAATTCATTCCATACATTCATTAGAACAATCGTTACATCGTACTCGCAACCACTATTCACTATTACATCAATACATAATAAAAATTTTAATTCTATCCAAAATCTGGGTTCTTACAGTCTCCCTTCCTTAAAAGGATTCCGTCCCGGAATCAGTTTGAAAACAAATGGGGGTACTTTTCCATCATTGCGCTTTCTAGCTCTCAGGTTGATGACCTTGTTCCGGAGCACTTGTTCTTTCCCGTCTATGATTTCCACCGGTTGCTCTACATAGGTCAAGTCTGGTTGCATGTCCACTTACTC
Organism: Saposhnikovia divaricata; assembly: GCA_036435485.1. NCBI lineage: Eukaryota > Viridiplantae > Streptophyta > Magnoliopsida > Apiales > Apiaceae > Saposhnikovia > Saposhnikovia divaricata. The sequence continues at coordinate 40,264,608 of CM071601.1, read as the reverse complement.
ATACTCCACAATATGCTTGGCATCCGGTTATATTTCCTCAACATTGAAACATGGAACACATTGTGCACTTGTTGCAGATTTGGGGGTAATGCTAGTTCGTAAGCTAGTTCCCCGAAACGTCTTAAGATCTCAAATGGTCCAATGTATCTGGGACTCAGCTTTCCTTTCTTTCCAAACCTCATTAAACCTTTCTAAGGAGAAACTTTCAAAAACACGAGGTCTCCAACTTCATACTCCTTGCCTTTCCGAGCTAAGTCGGCATATCTCTTTTGTCGATCTTGGGCCACTACCAGTCGCCCTCTGATTAGATCTACTGCTTCTTTAGTCCGTTGGACCATTCCGGGTCCGAGCATCTTTCGCTCTCCAACTTCATCCCAATACAAGGGAGATCGGCATTTCCTTCCATAAAGGGCCTCATAAGGTGGTATTCCTATGCTTGCATGGAAACTATTATTGTAGGGAAACTCGATCAATGGAAAGTGATCATCCCAGTTTCCTTTAAAGTCTATAGCGCAGACTCTCAACATATCTTCTAGTGTTTGGATGGTCCTTTCACTTTGCCCGTCTGTCTGGGGGTGGTAGGCTGTACTCATGTTTAGCTTGGTTCCTACACATTCTTGGAAGCTCCTCTAAAACCTAAAGTTAAATCTGGGATCTCGATTGGATACTATGGCGATTGGGACTCCATGTCGTGCCACTATCTCTTTTAAGTAGATAACCACTAGCCTGTCGACCGTGTACCTTTCATTGATCGGGAGAAAGTGAGCTGACTTCGTCAGTCGATCTATAATTACCAATGTGGTGTCATGATTAGCCTTGGTCCTTGGTAAACCTACTACAAAATCCATGGCTATATGTTCCCATTTCCATTCTGGAATCTCTAAGGGGTGTAGAAGTCCACTGGGTCTCTGATGCTCTGCTTTCACTCACTGGCAGGTCAAGCATCTGCTTACCCATTCTGCAACGTCCTTTTTCATGTTGGGCCACCAGTAGTACTCTTTCAAATCTCTATACATCTTGGTACTACCGGGGTGCACTGAGTATCTGGAGTTGTGTGCTTCATATAAGATCTCATCTTTGAGTTCCTGAACGTTTGGAATCCATATCCTGTATGTGTACCTCATGATTCCTTCTTTGTCTCTTTCACACTTAATTTCTTCTCCGGTCATTATCTCTTCTGTGGAGTTCTCTTCTTCCTCTATTATCCGTTCTTGACATAGTCTAATCTTTTCTAACAATGGGGGTTGGATTCGAATTTCCATCAACTTCTCTTGGCCTTCTTCGGGTAGCTTAATCTCAATTTCCAACTTCTCAAAATCTTTCACTAACTCTTCCTCTGAAGTTACCAGCTTGAGCTTCTTTTCCTACTAAGAGCATCAGCCACCACATTGGCTTTGCCTGGGTGATAACGAATCGCACAATCATAATCCTTGATTAACTCCAGCCATCTTCTCTGGCGCATGTTAAGCTCTTTCTGAGTGAAAATGTACTTGAGGCTCTTATGGTCAGTGTAGATCTCGCACCTTTCTCCATACAGATAGAGCCTCCAAATCTTTAAGGCAAAAACAATTACCGCTAATTCCAGATCATGGGTGGGGTATCGTATCTCATAATCCTTCAATTTCCTTGACGCATATGCTATTACTTTACCGTGCTGCATAAGCACGCACCCTAATCCTTTATGCGAAACATCACTATAAATTACGAAATCTCCTTTTCCATCAAGCAATGCCAACACTGTCGTTACCAACCTCTTCTTCAGCTGTTGGAAACTCTCCTCGCATTTTTCAGTCCATTCAAATTTCTCAGTTTTACGGGTAAGTCGAGTTAACGGAGCTGCGATCTTTGCAAAATCTTGAACAAATCGTCTATAATATCCTGCCAATCAGATGAAACTCCTTACCTCGGTTGGGGTGGTTGGTCGTTCCCAATTTGAGACAGCCTCTATCTTGGAGGGGTCAACCAACACTCCTTCTTTATTAATTACGTGCCCTAAGAATTGCACCTCATTTTTCCAGAACTCACACTTCGAGAATTTGGCATATAGCTGCTCTTTCCTGAGTATCTCTAAAGTTATCCTTAAATGTTCGGCGTGTTCTTCCTCCGTCTTTGAGTAGATAAGAATATCGTCAATGAAAACTATCACGAACTTATGCAAATATTCCTTGAACACTATATTCATCAAATCCATGAAAGCTGCTGGGGCATTCGTCAATCCAAATGACATTACCAAGAACTCATAATGTCCATATCTGGTATGGAATGCAGTCTTCGGGATATCTTCAGGTTTAATCTTCAGTTGGTGATATCCAGTTCTTAAGTCAATCTTAGAGAAATACACAGCTCCTCTTAGTTGGTCAAACAAGTCATCAATTCTGGGTAACAGGTACTTATTCTTTATGGTTAGCTTGTTCAACTCTCGGTAGTCGATGCATAACCTCATACTCCCGTCCTTCTTCATAACAAACAGCACTGGTGCGCCCCAAGGCGACATACTGGGTCTTATCATAACCTTATCCAACAATTCTTGTAACTGCTTAGCTAGCTCTTTCATTTCTACCGGGGCTAATCGGTACGGGGCCTTCGAAACCGACGCCGTCCCCGGGGCTAACTCGATAGCAAACTCAACCACTCTATCCGGCGGTAATCCGGGAAGATCTTGTGGAAACAAATCTTCGAATTCATTAACCACTGGAATGTCTTGTATCTTGGGCGCTTCCTTCTGGGTGTCGATAACGTAAGCTAAATAAGCCTCGTTTTCTTTCCGAAACAATCTCTTGGTTTGCGCCACGGTTAGAATTATCTGGGTCTGTCGCATCCCTTTAAACACTACTTCCTTCTTTCCTGGGGTTTTCAACCTAACCTTCTTTCCTTTACAATCTATCTGCACATTATTGCGAGACAACCAATCCATTCCCAAAATGACATCAAATTCCCCCAGCTTAAAAGGGATCAAATCGACATAAGAAAGATTGTCCTCCTATTTCTAATTTACAATCGGGGTGAATCTGATTAACTGGTACGACTTCCTGATTAGTTATCTCTACTTGCAAAGAATCCCTTAGCGGCTGGGTCTTAAGTTTCAAATTACGCGCAAAATCTCTAGATATAAAAGACTTAGTTGCCCCAGAATTAAACAAAACATTTGCGCTAACTGAATTGAGGGAAAATGTACCTGCTATCACATCCGTGTCCCTCACGGCATCCTGCACTGTCATATTAAAAGTTCTAGCAGTTGGTGGTCTATTGGAGGTCGCTTTGCTCGCTCCTTATGTGCTGGTTTGTTCATTGGTCAATCCTTCCTTATGTGACCTTGGCGTCCACACAGGAAACAAGTATTGCCTCTGTTGGCAGTAAGATTAATAGTGGTGCAATTGCTGGAGTAATGGTCTACTTGTCCACAATTATAACAAACTGACTGCTTCTGGTTGCATACTTTGGGATGTCTCTTTCCACAAGTTGTACATACTGGTATTGAAAGTCGAGAAGGGTGGGAACGGGACATCCCTGCTTGCTGGCCGCTCTGGTTCATACTTGCACTCCCATATGGCTTAAATCCTACATTCCCTCCAGGTAGGGAAACCGTTCCTCTGTTAAACTTGTTAGGGGGTTTTCCTCCCACAGAGCCTCCGCCCATGCTGGCATGCTTTCTTTTTAATCCCCCTCTCTCTCTTTCCCTCAACATTTGATCACTTCCCGCTTCTACAATTGTTGCCTTTTGTACCAAAGTGGCATAATCTGTGATCTCTAAAACTGCTACCCGATTTTGGATCCACTGTTTCAGCCCTTGCTGGAATCGGTTTGCTTTCTTCTCCTCAGTGTACAAAAACTCTGGCATAAACCTTGACAGCTTGGTAAACTTAGCCTCATAGTTAGCCACTGTCAGATTGTTCTGCTTCAGCTCTAAAAACTTAAGCTCCATCTGACTTTTCATGAACCTCGGAAAATACTTCTCTAAGAACAATTGTTTGAACCTCTCCCAGGTTACTATAGCATTAGTTTCCATATCCTTCTTGGCCTCCCACCAATAATTGGCCTCTCTCTTTAAAAGGTAAGTGGAAAAGACAGTCTTTTGTGCCTCGTCGATACTCAGAATCTTGAAGGACTTTTCCATTTCCTTAATCCAGGCTCTTGCCTCAATGGGGTCAGCCGATCCGTGGAATTCTGGGGGCTTAAGGGACTTAAAGGCCCTGAAAGAGTTTACCACGGTGTTGTTGTTTCCCTGGGGTGGTTGGGGGTAACGGTTCAAATTTTGCCTAAGCAGATCCATAAACTGACCCATGGGGTTTCCGCCCTGGGTCTCCCCCTGCTGCTCAACTTCAATTTCCCCTTCTTCTACCTCCTCTTCGAAGTCTGCATTGTGAAAGGTTTCGTCTTCTACCCCATATTGGGAATCCTCTTGCTCATTGTAATCCTGATCTTGTTCTTCATTATACTCAAGGTTTTCCTCATGTTGGTTGTGACTCTCTTGGTCAGTCGACTCACGAGGGTTAGCCCTCGTACCCATTCTTCTCGGAGGCATTTTACTGAAAATTTGGACAATTATACATTAGGTTTATTTACCTATTTCAAAGGATTTCTCCTCACAATATCATTGCATAAATGGATTTAGGATCCCACAGTTCTATATCTCATGGCAACTTTAATTGAAAGCAGTACGTGCAGATATAATGTAACAAACCAGTAATCACGTCATAACGAAACTGAAATAACTGAAAGGGAAATAAATATATACAAGATACTGAAAGGTACATCATCTGATAGTTTTAAAAGTACAACCATCCGAATAACAACTAGTCAAAAGTAAAATATGCTGTCTATCTGTCTAGTCTACATCAGAGAAACTAAATACATTGAGACTATCCCGCCAAAAATTGGCACTACTATGTCCGTACAAGGCTAGACAACTAGACCAATACATCACTATCCCTGCAATCAGCCACGACGGCGGGTCAAAGCTAGAACCCTCCTCATAGCAATACGGAAGATCTCCTCTACATCTGCCCTGGATACAATGCCATGTCCATCACTGGGTAACTGTCGCAACCTCACTCGAGCCCTCACCTCTATGCGGGTCACCTCCCTATACATCTCTCTAGCCCTGGCTCGTCTCCCGCCCTGGTGCCTCAACCGGGCGTCTCTCTCTGCTGCTACTCTCTACGGGACTCTGTCGACCTGGCTTCATCCACGACCACCTCTGTAGAAAGCCTGGCCACAACATAGTTGTGCACACATGCTAGGATCCCCTCAATCGGGACATGGGGTGGAGTAGCTGGATCTGCTGGAGGTGCGGCCTCTACCTACTGCGGCTCTGGTGTCAGCTCCTCAAACTCATCAGAAAATGGGCTCACAGGTAGTGGTGGTGGTGAAGGGGCTCTCTCAACAGAGAGGGGTGGCACACGGAGTCCGGAACTCCCTACAGCATCATCTACTGGCTCATCCTCATCTCCCTCAGCACCCCCATCTACACCCTGCACTAACACAACCTCCATAACCTGCTCAGTGGTCATGTCAGTGTCCTCCTCCATGACCCTAATATCAGCTATAAGCTGGGTCTCCTCTGGATCCTCCTCATCAGCATCCTCAGCAACTATCTCAGTATCCTCTCTTATCTGGACCTCCTCCGGGTCCTCCTCCTCCTCAGACTCAATAACATCAATATCAGCATCAACCTAGACCTCCTCAGGGTCCTCCTCCTCAGACTCAATAACATCAGTGTCCTCATCAGGCAAGTGCACATAATACGGGTCTCTGGTCTGAAACATGTCCTCATCATGCTGTCTCGCAGCTGCCACCTGGGCAGACATGTCGCTCACCTACACAAGACGAACTATGTTACTATCATGATACTTAAAAAGTTCCCGTAAGGGTTTTAGGTGAACTTGGCAAGAGTTCTTATTATATTAGTGAATTTATTATTATATAAGGTCGTATCATCTCTCGGGATATATAACTCTCGCTCTGATACCATCTCTATAATACCCCCAGATCCGGGGTCAGGGATCGGGTCGTTACTGTCTCAATTTCCAAAAATAACACTTGACTTGAGTCCAAATAAATAAACAACATGCAGTGACCCCACAATAATATCCAATCACACACACACACAACAGTTATAGTCCCAGAGATGAAATTGAAATAAGTCTCACATTAATGGATTTACGAATAAAAGTTATTACAATCCAAAAGGAGTAACAACATAAGTTTAAAGTTTTTGCCATTGCTTAGGATTAATTATACATATATTTAAACTGTTAAACCAAAAGCTGTCTATCTATGCTACCTCAGCAATGGCAGGGATGATATTAGCGGGTAGACCTCTGGCTGGGGTAACCTACTTGCGCCGAGTGCGCCTTACGCGGGCCATTCTGCCTAGCTGTTGTTGTGACATAATAAATAAGCAAGGGTGAGCAAGAGCCCACCAACAATAATATAACTGAACAGTGAAAATATATGTAACAGTTCAAATATCTTTGAAGCCATATGCCATGCATTAACGAACATAGTACCAGTATAAGATGAACGATGAAGATACAAGGTACCTCAAAAATATAATTCTGTGAAAATATCTGCTATGTCAAAGATAAGCAAGATAGCATTATTTATTATAAAAGAGGAACTTGCAGAAAATATTGCAATTCCAGATTCAATCACTTTTTCACCTGCCAACACCGATAATGTTGCAGAAAATTTCCAACATTTGAAAGGTGAACTAATACTGGAGCATTGACGCGCCAGGAGACATAATATTCACGATGATCAGTCGCAGGTTATGCTCCCCACCTCTTGTTCTCTACATGTAGAAGGAAGCACCGACGGATTTACTTGTCTACCGCCCTCTGGAACCCCCCGGCCAACGGTTGGGCCATTGCTGGACCGGCGCCACTCGGCCACTTACGCGGCTCCTAGTTCGTATAACATCCATAACTCTGAAACATAAAGTTCGTCCCCCTTTCCCCAAGTATAATACTTGTTGATAAAACTCCACAAAGTAGTCGTATCTAGTTTGGAAAGGAAAATTCCCCAATATTTCCCAAGCTGCTGCTTGTTAATGGATACCAACTTGTTCCAACATTCTTACCCCTCGAATGATGAGTGGGTACACATGATTCAATGAATAATAGCAATCAAGTTGCGAGTGAAAAGAATAGAATCAAAGGATTTATGACCGAGAAGTCAACAAGATAATTAACATTTCTCAAGTAAGGTTCCCTTATAATTTGGAAGATGGATTTGAATGAAGTATATAATTTTGAGAACCTTTCTTGATTTAATAATATTAAATAGGCTCAGAATAATTTACTTAATACTTGAAGGTCGAAGATAATATTTGAAGAAGAATAAACAAAATTGAAGTTATTTCCAAGTATTGAATAAATATTCCGAGAATATTTATTTAGTCAGAAATATTTAAAGAAGATTTATAAATATGAAGAATATTTTTAATCGAAGTATTCCTTAGAATAATTCTCAAATGAATATAGAGAAAATATTAACTGAATAATTAAATATTTAAATGAATATTCAAAATAATTTTCATTTAATTAATAAGACTTGAAAGGAATATTTAAAATAATATTCAATAAATAAATAGAACTTCGGATGAATATTTAAAATAACATTCATTAAGTAAATAGGAACTTAAATGAATATTCAAAAGTAATATTCATTTAATGAAGAATATTCAAAATGAATTTCACAATAATATTCATTTAGTAATCCAAGCTTTAAAGGAATATTCGAAATAATATTCGATAAATGAATCGGCTTTAAATGAATATTGAAAAATAATATTCATTGAATAGATAACGTTCAGATAAATATTTGAAGTAATGGTCATTAAATAAATAATCTCGAACGAATATTCAAAATAATATTCGTCAACCAAATAATGGAAAATATTTACTTAAATATTTTCCCTCGATAGTAATTACGATATATTAAGAAGTACTGATTCCCGGTCTATATTCAACGAATACGATATATATACCCTTCTCTAAGGGACTTACAACATCCGGCTTATAACTGATACGTTATCTATCTAGCTTATAAGCCAACAATAATCAAGGAACAAGTATAACAATATGAATTGAAAACAGGCATGCATGCAATGGCATATGTATAACAACAGTCATATATATATATATATATATATATATATATATATATATATATATTATCACAACAACAGCCTTTAAAAGGATTTGAAACTTACCTGGTAGTCGGGTGTGGGTCGAGGTAGTGTGCCCTGGGTCTGCTCGTTGATCTATAAACAATCAGAATATCTGAGATTAATTACTTAACACTTTTAAAAAGGCTAGGTATAAACTTTACTTAAGTCGAAACACGTTTTCGAATTATCTCGTTATGCACCCTTTTCGTGTACTCTTATTAACCTCGTTTTGACCCGACATTTTTTCGTTATTACGGCTCATCGTTACATTTACACTTGGTATATACATGAGTCATATAAGTGCTAAGGTAGGTCGTTTACGAACCAAGATTATTCCTCGAGTTTTAGCGCTCGCTTCTAAGTGTTTAACCAAAGTTATAACCAAGGGTCTTTTATGGGTTCATTCGCGTTTAACCTTGATTCAAACATTTTTATAGAATTGAAAAACGATCCGTTTGGCACGAGGTTTTCTCCTACACCTTCCTTATGACCCCTAGTATTTAATTACCATGCTTTTTCACTGACTTACATATTTTACCGAGGTTCAATTTCGGTTACGAACTCTCGTATACGGTTTCGAACCACTTTTAGTAAATCGGCCAAAATTCCTAAACCGTAAGTTCGTTTGTTTCGATTCTTTTTCCAAAATGATCTATGTCTCAAGATCTGCAAGGGTAGGTTAGATACTTAACCAGTTTGGACACCTAGAGCTACTGTGACGCACGAACTTCTAGGTTTAACGAAATTTCGGCATTATAACAGCTATAAATCGAACGTTCCAAAAATCAATCCATCACAATCAAGCCACAGCGGGCATCCATACAACTTATACGCATATTGTTCGTCCCTAACTGTCCAAAATCATCTACTTTACCAAGATGATCATCACACCTCTTAAATCAATTAATCACTACATAATCATGCTTATAATCATGCTAACATCCTAACCATGCTAACAACCATCAAGATCATCAATAAACTTAAAGTATGAGCTAGGGTTTTGATGAGATATACCTTCCTTGGAGTATGTTCTAGCCTTGCTAAGCCTTGAATGATCCTTGAGAGTGCTTAATTTTGCTTAGATCAACCAAAGAAACAAGAAAACTAAAATTAGTTTCATGAAAGCACTATTCATCACCATCTTCTTTATTTTATATCTCAAGATTGGTATGGAATTAGAAGCTAAAATTCATAGGGTATCTTAATTAGGAATTATAGAGCTCACCTAAATTTTCTTGGAATTCTTTGATGGTGGGAACCTAAATTTTCCTTCCTTGGCCGAGAGTTGCTAGGAGGAGAGAGATGGTGTTTTTACTTTGTGTTTTGGTATGTGATGATATAATGTATGTAATATTTAGCTATATTGGATGCATCTCTTGCCTTTTATATTGTTAAAAATCTATTGGACTAAGTGTCACCTGTGACACCCCTAGATCCGGGGTCAGGGATCCAGGTCATCACTGTAAGAACCCAGATTTTGGGTGGAATTAAAACTTTTATGTATTTAATGATGTAAGAATGAATAGTGGTTATGGCTACAATGTAATAATTGATATTTGGAAAGAATGAATGGAATTCGACTTTATTATTTCTATGTCTTGAAGAATGCTAAAGGGTGACAACATAGGTAAGAATAATCTATCTTCTAAGGGAATAAGATATGGCAATTTCAAGCAGGAGAATATTCTCATGTCATCCAGATTGATAACGATTAATCCAGTAGTTCCGTAAAAAGGTTAAGGAACGATCGAAAGAGAATACAGAGAATTGTACAACCCTAGGAGAATAAGTAAAGAATAGAGAATGAATAGTGTTTTGGTGGGAGTATAGAATAATATGAGACGACACTATATAGAAGTATTCGGAACGGATTTCCGAGTTCGTATTAGTGATCCAGGGGGAAAATAAGTGTATGTAAAAGCTGTCGGATTCTGAAAAACCGCACTTTTATTTTCTCCGAGAGTTCCCTGGACACTGATAGCCTTAAGTATTTAACGAATGGATTTAAGGAATATAAATTGGAAAGTTAGAATGAAAGATGGAGAATGATAGTATTAATATTAAAAAGGATTCCCGGTAAACCCTAATTAGAAATCCGTGAAATATTCCTACGAACGATCAATCGAAACGGGCAATAACCGGACATAGAAACAAGCAGAGGAAGCAAGAGTCTTGTGCAAGCTACTAGAATAAATATCTAGTAACCAAGTGGGCAAGAGTAACTAGATTAATTGGAACATAACTAGTACTTAGAAATCAAAAACCCTTGGTTAAGCTTCAACCATGCAAAACACAACACTTGTCCATGGTAATTACCTCATCCATTGAATCACGCTCCACTAACACCACTTGGATGAGATATTATCTCACAAAATCACTTTAAGCATTATTAAACGCAACCAATACAAAGAAACCAAGCAAACTCTCTCCCCCCCCATGAACAAACCATTCGGCCTATGCTCTAATTCAAAAACAAAAATCCAACTTCCCACCATTGTTTGATCTTGTAATAATTAAGGTGAGTCTTAAATTTCATAAAACTTATCTCCTCAAAATCTTAGCTTCAAACTCATCCTTTTCCATTTTCAAAAAAATCAAGAAAGAGGAGCATGAATAGTGTTCATCATGTACTAACTTTGTTTTCTTGATTTTTCATAGTTGATCTAGCAAGCTTAATCACTCCTAAGGACCATACAAGGCTTAGTAAGGCTATATCACTATCTAAGGAAGGTATAAAGCTCTTGAAACCCTAACCCTTGTTTGAGATTTAAGTATGTTTATGATAGATATAGCTTAGTTATGGTTATGTTAAGATTATAAGCATGATTATGTATGGATCTTGGATACATGATAAAAATAGTTAGATGAACGGAAAGGCATTGCTTGGCCTCAGTTTATGTATATAAATCATTTATATGTTGTTTGGAATGGATACCATGTTTATGGGAAGATTTGAAATTGGTAGATATTCGATTTACAGCCGTTATAATGTCCGATTTTACAATACCATTTTTGTATGCCATTTTCCATGTCAAAAAGCTACTGTCCAGAAACTTTATCTGCCATGATAGGATAGGTAATGTTCTAAGCTTCGTTTTGATATAAAGATCACGTGAAACAGACTTACGGTTTAGGATTTATGACCGATTTACTAAAAGTAGTTCGAATCCGTAAACGAAAGTTCGTAACTGAAATTGAACCATCGTAAACTATGTAACGTCTTGACGAATCTTGGTAAATAAATACTAGGGGTAAAAAGGAAGGTGTGAAAGAAAACCGTATGTCAAAAGGATCATTTTTCGATTTATTAAAAATGTTCGAGTCGAGGTTAAACGCGAACGAACCCCTAAAAGACGACTCTTTTATAACTTCGGTAAAACACTTAGAAAACGGGCGATAAAACTCGGAGTATAATATTGGTTCGTAACGATCGACCTTAGAACTTGTATGACTTAAGTATGTCCCAAGTATAAGTGCAGTGACATGTCGTATTAACGAACGAATGTCGGGTCGGATCAATGATAAAATGAATCCACTAAAAGGGGTATAACGAGATAACTCGAGAACGTGTTACGATTTAAGTATAACTTAACTTTTAAGATGTTAAGTGATTAATCCCGAATGCCTTGGCTATTTATAGATCACCAAGCTGAACCGGGACCCGCTACCACTACCCCTTACCGTACTCGACTACCAGGCAAGTTTCAATTCCCTTCTTTTAGGCTGTTGTTGTGATTGAATATATATATATATATATATATATATATATATATATGTTTTCTGTTATACATATGCCATAGCATGCATGCCTACTTTCAAGATTATATCGTTATGCTTGTTCCCTGATTGTTAATTGGCTTATAAATTAGATAGCTAACGTATCAATTATAAGCCAGTTATTGTAAGGCCCTCATAGGAGGGCGTATCCATCTTATTCATCAAATATAGACCAGGAATCAATATTTCTTGATATATCGAGATTACCTCGGAGGAAAATATTTAAGTAAATATTTTCTATTATTTGGGCGACGAATATTATTTGAATATTCGTTCGAGATTATTTATTTAACGATCCTTACTTCAAATAATTATTTGAACGTAACCATTCGACGAATAATATTTTTCAATATTCATTCAGAGTCGAATTGATTATCGATTATTATTTCGAATATTCTTCTAAAGATGAGACTACTAAATGAATATTCATTTGGAATATTATTTTATTAAATAAATATTACTTTTGAAAATTCATTTAAGATATTAATTACTTGATGAATATTATTTTAAATATTCATCTGAAGCCTGATTTATTTATCGAATATTATCTCGAATATTCCTTTAGGGCTTGGATTACTAAATGAATATTACTTGATATTCATTTAGAATATTATTCATTAAATGAATATTACTTTTTGAATATTCATTTAAATTCCTAATTAATTATGAATATTGTCTTAAATATTCCTTTCAGGTCCTAGTAATTAATGAATATTATTTTGAATATTCATTTAAATATTTATTTATTCAATAAATATTCTCCTGATATTTCTTCAGGGATTATTTTGAAAAATACTCTGATTAAAGATATTCTTTCATATTCCTAAATATTCTGTAAATATTTTTAATTCAATAAATATTCTCTGAATATTTATTCCATACTTAGAATAACCTCAATAAGGTTTATCTTCTTCGATTATTACAGAAAATATCTCGGAGTCATATTATTATTAATCTTATATCAAGAAAGGTTCTCAGACATCATTCTTCTTTGAGTCTACCTCTCTAATAATAAGGGAACCTTACTTGGAAAATGTTATTTATCTTGTCGACTTCCCGGTCATAAAGTATTCTCTTCACTCGCAACTCGGGTGCGATTGACTTATTAAGTCGTTGTTTACCTTCTCATCTTTCGAGGGGTAAGATTGTTGGAACAAGTTGATATTCGTTACCAAGCAATAGCTTGGAAGTTATTGGTGAATTTTCCTTTCCAACTAGATACGACTACTTTGTAGAGTCTTATCAACAAGTATTATACTTGGGGAAAGGGGGACGAACGTTACATTCAGAATCATGAATTCTATTTGAACTAGGAGTCGTGTAAGAGGCCGAGTAGCGCCGGTCCATCCCCTTTGGCCCAATCGTTGGCCGGGGAGAGCTAGTAAGGCGGTATACAAGTAAAGCCGTCAGTTCTTCCTTCTACCGGTAGTAAATCTAAATTGAGCTGTACGATCTCGACTGATCATCAAGATTGGAACAGCGGGCGCGGTGAATACTCCATCATTGGTTCATCATCCAAACTTATTTATTTCCTGCAACATGATTACTGTTGGCAGAGCTGGAAAAGTGTTCATAACTAGAATTCCAATCTTTTCATGCAAGTTCCTCTCTTTAATAACATTGAGAATATCTCGCTTACTTTTGATGTAGCAGATATTTCTACAAAGAAATACTTTGAGTTACCTAGTAACTTCATCCTTTATATTATACTGGCAATAACTTCATTAATGCATGGCATATGATTTCAAAGGATATTTTGAACTGCTGTATATATGTATCACTGTTCAGTCGTATTATTGTTGGTGGGCTTTCGCTCACCCTTGCCTTGTTCATATTATGTCACAACAACAGCTAGGACAGATGGCTCGCGTCAGGCGCACTCGGCGCAAGCAGGTTACCCGACCCACCGGACTCCCCGCTGAGATGCTACCCGTCATTGCTGAGGTAGCATAGTTAGACAGCTTTTGTTTCCTGTTTAACTATATGTATAATTAATGTAATTAACAGCAAAACCTTTAAACTTATGATGTTATCCTTTTGGGATTGTAATAACTTTTATTCGTAACCCTTTAATGTAAGACTTATTTCAATTTCATCTCTGGGACTATAACTGTTGTGTGTGTGAGTGGAAATTATTGTGGGGTCACAACATGTGGTTTATTTATTGTGGAATCAAGTCAAGTTTTATGAATGGATGTAAGACCGTAACCACCAGATCCCTGACCCCGGATTTGGGGGTGTTACAGAGATGGTATCAGAGCGAGAGTTATATATCCCAAGAGATGATACGATGTTATATAATAATAAATTCAATAATATAATAAGAACCCTTGCCAGGTTCACCTAAAACCCTTACGGGAACTTTTTAAGTATCATGATAGTAACATAGTTCGTCTTGTGTAGGCGAGCGACATGTCGGCCCAGGAGGCAGCTGCGAGACAGCATGATGAGGACATGTTCCGGACTAGGGACCCATACTATGAGCACTTGCCTGAGGAGGATACTGAGTCTGAGGAGGAGGACGCTGAGGAGGTCCAGGTTGATGCCGATACTGATGTGATCGAGTCTGAGGAGGAGGACCCTGAGGAGGTCCAGGTTGATGCTGACACAGATGTTGTTGAGACTGAGGGGGAGGAGGACCCGGAGGGGATCCAGACAGGACAGGATGCTGAGTTAGTTGCTGAGGATGAGGATTATTGGGTTGTATCTGAGATTAGGACTATGGAGGAGGATACTGATATGACCACTGAGCAGGTCATGGCTGCTGTTGTTGGACAGGCTGTGGATGAGGTTGAGCCAATGAAGGATGCAGTAGGGAGTTTCGGACTACGAGTGCCACCCCTCTCTGTTGAGAGAGCCCCTACCCCACCACCACTACCTGTGAGCCCATACCCCGATAAGTTTGAAGAGCTTACCCCAGAGCCCCAGTAAACAGAGACTGCCGCTCCAGCTGAGCCATCCACCCCACCTCATGCCCCGATAGGAGGAGTCCCAGTATGTGTTCACAACTTGATTATGAACGGGCTTTATAGAGAGTTGTCTGTGGCAGATGCCAGGTTGGCAGAGTCTAGGAGGGAGTTAGCAGTAGAGAGAGCCGCCCGGATGAGGTTACAGGGTAGGAGGACTATCAGTGACAGGGTTGGGTATAGGGCTTTGACCCGCATCGAGCTGAGGGCTCGGGTGAGGGTGCGACAGTTGCCTACTGATGGGCATGGTAGGGTAGACAGAGCAGATGCTGAGGAGATTTTCCGCATCGCCATGGGGAGGGTTCGGAGGATGTTTCGTCGTGGCGGCTGATTTCAGATGTAGTGGTCTAGTTGTCTAGTCATGTACGGACGTAGTAGTGCCGGCTTTTGTAGGGATGGTTTTCTTGTACTTGTTTTCCCTTTTTGCAGACTAGACAGATAGACAGCGTATTTCACTTTTGACTTGTTGTTGTTGTTAGGATGGCTGTACTTTAAACTATTGTTGTAACTCGGATGTTGTACCTTTTCGGTACCTGGTATATATTTGTTTCCCTTTCAGTCATTTCAATTTTTTTGGGATGTGATCACGAGTTTATTAGCATATGTACTATTTTTTTTTTATTAAGTTACCATGAGATATAAAACTGTGGGATCTTAAACCCAGTCATGTAAAGAATTATGCAAGGAAAAATCCTTTAAAACAGGTAAGTGAACCTAATGTAAAAAATTTCCAATTTTTTAGTAAAATGCCTCCAAGACGAATGGGCACTAGGGCTAACCCCCGAGAATCTACTGACCAAGAGAGTCACAACCAACACGAGGAAAACCATGAAAGTAGTGAAGAACAAGATCAGGATTATAATGAGCAAGAAGATTCCCAGTATGGAGCAGAGGATGAACCCCTATACTCTGAAGAATTTGAGGGGGAAATCGAGGGTGGAGAAACTAAAGTAGAACAGGAAGGGGAGAACCAGGGCGGAAACCCCATGGGCCAGTTTATGGATCTACTTAGGCAGAATTTGAACCAATACCCCCAACCACCACCAGGCAACAACACTTCAGTGGTAAATTCCTTTAGGGCCTTTAAGTCCCTTAAGCCCCCAGAGTTCCACGGATCGGCTGATCCCGTTGAGGCGAGGGCCTGGATCAAGGAAATGGAAAAATCTTTCGAGATTCTGAGTATGAATGAGGCTCAGAAGACTGTTTTTGCTACTTACCTACTAAAGGGAGAGGCCAATTATTGGTGGGAAGCCAAGAAGAACATGGAGACTGATGCTGTCGTAGCCTGGGAAAGGTTCAAACAGTTATTCCTGGAGAAGTACTTCCCGAAGTTCATGAAAACCCAAATGGAACTTAAGTTTTTGGAACTGAAACAGAACAATATGTCAGTGGCTGACTATGAGGCCAAATTTACTGAGCTGTCGAGATTTGTGCCAGAGTTTGTAGACACAGAAGAAAAGAAAGCTAACAGGTTTCAACAAGGGCTGAAGTAGTGGATCCAGAATAGGGTGGCAGTTTTAGAGATTACAGATTATGCCACCTTGGTGCAGAAGGCAACCATTGTGGAGGCTGGTAGTGATCAGATGCAGAGAGAGAGAGAGAAATGGGGGATAAAGAGAAAGCATGTTAGTATGGGCGGAAGATCCGCTGGAGGAAAACCCCCAACCAAGTTTAATCGAGGAGCGGTTTCCCTACCTGGGAGGAATGTAGGGTTTAAACCATCTGCGAGTGTAAGTGTGAGCCAGGGCGGCCATCAATCAGGAATGTCCCGTTCCAACCCTTCTCGACCTCCATTGCCATTGTGTGCTACTTGTGGGAAGAGGCACTCCGGGGTGTGCAACCTGAAGCAGATAAACTGTTATAAGTGTGGGCGAGCTGGGCACTATGCTACCTCTTGCACCACGGTCATCCCTAACAGCACAACCTGTTTCCAGTGTGGACAGCGAGGGCACATGAGGAAGGATTGCCCAAGGAGCAAACCAGCAGCATCAGGAGCAAGCAAGGTTGCCTCAAATAGTCCACCAACTGCTAGGATTTTTAATATGTCAGTACAAGATGCCGTGAGGGACACAGATGTGATAGCAGGTACATTTTCTCTCAATTCAGTCAATGCAAATGTCTTATTTGATTCAGGAGCAACTAAGTCTTTTATATCTAGAGATTTTGCGCATAAATTGAAACTTAAAACCCAGCAACTAAGAGATTCCTTACAAGTAGAAATAGCTAATCAGTAAATCGTACCGGTTAATCAAATTCACCCCGATTGTAAGCTAGAAATAGGAGGACGATCCTTCTATGTCGATTTAATTCCTTTTAAGCTAGGGGAATTCGATGTCATTTTGGGTATGGATTGGTTGTCTCGCAATGATGCGCGGATAGATTGTAAAGGGAAAAAGGTTAAGTTGAAAACCCCAGGGAAGAAAGAAATAGTGTTTAAGGGGATGCGACAGACCCAGAAAATTCTGACCATGGCGCAAACCAAGAGATTGTTACGAAAAGGGAACGAGGCTTATTTAGCCTACGTTATAGACACTCAGAAGGAAGTGCCAAGATTGTAAGACATTCTGGTAGTTAATGAGTTCGAGGACGTGTTCCCACAAGATCTTCCCGGACTACCACCTGATAGGGTAATTGAGTTTGCCATCGAGTTAGCCCCGGGGACGGCGTCGGTTTCGAAGGCCCCGTACCGACTAGCCCTAGTAGAAATGAAGGAGCTAGCTAAACAATTACAGGAATTGTTGGATAAAGGCATGATAAGGCCCAGTGTGTCGCCTTGGGGCGCACCAGTGTTGTTTGTTAAGAAAAAGGATGGGAGTATGAGGTTATGCATCGACTACAGAGAATTGAACAAGCTAACCATAAAGAATAAGTATCCATTGCCCAGGATAGACGACTTGTTTGACCAGCTAAGAGGCGCTGAATACTTCTCTAAAATTGATCTGAGAACGGGATATCACCAACTGAAGATCAAACCTGAAGATATCCCGAAGACTGCATTCCGTACCAGATATGGACATTATGAGTTCTTAGTTATGTCATTTAGATTGACCAACGCCCCAGCAGCCTTCATGGACCTAATGAATAGAGTGTTCAAGGAATACTTGGACAAATTCGTGATAGTCTTCATTGATGATATTCTCATCTACTCAAAGATAGAGGCAGAACACGCTGAACATTTAAGGATAACCTTAGAAATACTCAGGAAGGAGCAGTTATATGCCAAGTTCTCCAAGTGTGAGTTTTGGAAAAATGAGGTACAATTCTTAGGGCACGTGATCAATAGAGAAGGAGTGTTGGTTGACCCCTCCAAGATAGAAGCAGTTTCAAACTGGGAATGGCCAACTACTCCAACCGAGGTGAGGAGTTTCATCGGACTGGCCGGATATTACAGGAGGTTTGTCCAAGACTTTGCGAAAATCGCAGCTCCATTAACTCGACTTACCCGTAAAACCGAGAAATTTGAATGGACTGAGAAATGCGAGAAGAGTTTCCAAGAGTTAAAGAAGAGGCTGGTGACAGCCCCAGTGCTGGCATTACCTGATGGAAAAGGAGATTTCGTGATTTACAGTGACGCTTCGCATAAAGGACTGGGATGCGTGCTTATGTAGCACGGCAAGGTAATAGCGTATGCGTCAAGGCAATTGAAGGATTATGAGGTCAGATATCCCACGCATGATCCAGAACTAGTAGCCATAGTCTTCGCTTTAAAGATTTGGAGACACTACCTGTATGGGGAAAAGTGCGAGATTTACACTGACCATAAGAGCCTCAAGTACATTTTCACTCAGAAAGAGCTTAACATGCGCCAGAGGAGATGGTTAGAGTTAATCAAGGATTACGATTGTGAAATTCGCTATCACCCGGGCAAAGCCAATGTGGTGGCTGACGCCCTTAGTAGGAAAGAGAAGCTCAAGATGATAACTTCAGAGAAAGAGCTAGTGAAAAGTTTTGAGAAGCTGGAAATTGAGATTAAGTTACCTGGAGAGGGCCAAGAAAAGTTGATGGAAATTAGAATCCAACCTCCATTGTTAGAAAAGATTAGACGGTGCCAGGAGCGGATGATGGAGGAAGAAGAGAACTCCACGGAAGAGATAATGACCGGGGAGGAAATTAAGTGTGAAAGAGACAAGGAGGGGATCATGAGGTACACGTACAGGATATGGATCCCAAACGTTCAGGAACTCAAGGATGAGATTTTAAATGAGGCACACAACTCAAGATACTCAGTGCACCCCGGTAGCACCAAAATGTATATGGATTTGAAGGAGTATTACTGGTGGCCCAATATGAAAAAGGACGTAGCAGAGTGGGTAAGCAGATGCTTGACCTGCCAACGAGTGAAAGCAGAGCACCAGAAACCCAGCGGACTTCTACATCCCTTAGAGATTCCAAAATGGAAATGGGAACACATAGCCATGGATTTCGTAGTAAGTTTACCAAGGACCAAGGCTAATCATGACGCCATATGGGTAATTGTAGATCGACTGATGAAGTCAGCTCACTTTCTCCCGATCAACGAAAGGTACACGGTCGACAGACTAGTGGACATCTACTTAAAAGAGATAGTGGCGCAACATGGAGTCACAGTCGCAATAGTATCCGATCGAGATCCTAGATTTAACTCCAGGTTTTGGAGAAGTTTTCAAGAATGTGTAGGGACCCGGCTGAACATGAGCACAGCCTACTACCCCCAGACAGATGGGCAAAGTGAGAGGACCATCCAAACGCTAGAGGATATGTTGAGAGTCTGCGCGATAGACTTCAAAGTAAATTGGGATGATCACTTGCCAATGATTGAGTTCTCCTACAACAACAGTTATCATTCAAGCATTGGGATGCCACCTTATGAGGCCCTTTGGGGAAGAAAATGTCGATCTCCCTTGTATTGGGATGAAGTTGGAGAGCGAAAGATGCTCGGGCCCGAAGTGGTCCAACGAACTAAAGATGCAGTAGATCTAATCAGAGGACGGTTGGTAGCAGCCCAGGATCGACAAAAGAAATATGCCGACTTAGCTCGGAAAGGCAAGGAATACGAAGTAGGGGACCTAGTGTTCTTGAAAGTGTCACCTTGGAAAGGTTTAATGAGATTTAGGAAGAAAGGAAAGCTGAGTCCCAGATACATTGGACCATTTGAGATCTTGAGACGGATTGGGGAACTAGCTTATGAGCTCGCATTGCCCCCGAATCTACAGCAGGTGCACAATGTGTTCCATGTTTCGATGCTGAGGAAGTATAATCCGGATGCCAAGCATATTGTGGAGTATGAGCAAGTGGACATGCAACCAGACTTGACCTATGTGGAGCAACCTGTGGAAATCATAGACCGGAAAGAACAAGTGCTCCGAAACAAGGTCATTCAGCTAGTCAGAGTTTTGCGGCAGAACCACAATGTAGAAGAATCCACCTGGGAACTTGAAAGCGCAATGCAAGAGAAGTACCCCCACTTGTTTTCAAACTGATTCCGGGACGGAATCCTTTTAAGGAGGGGAGACTGTAAGAACCCAGATTTTGGGTGGAATTAAAACTTTTATGTATTTAATGATGTAAGAATGAATAGTGGTTATGGCTACAATGTAATAATTGATATTTGGAAAGAATGAATGGAATTCGACTTTATTATTTCTATGTCTTGAAGAATGCTAAAGGGTGACAACATAGGTAAGAATAATCTATCTTCTAAGGGAATAAGATATGGCAATTTCAAGCAGGAGAATATTATCATGTCATCCAGATCGATAACGATTAATCCAGTAGTTCCGTAAAAAGGTTAAGGAACGATCGAAAGAGAATACGGACAATTGTACAACCCTAAGAGAATAAGTAAAGAATAGAGAATGAATAGTGTTTTGGTGGGAGTATAGAATAATATGAGACGACACTATATAGAAGTATTCGGAACGGATTTCTGAGTTCGTATTAGTGATCCAGGGGGAAAATAAGTGTATGTAAAAGCTGTCGGATTCTGAAAAACCGCACTTTTATTTTCTCCGAGAGTTCCCTGGACACTGATAGCCTTAAGTATTTAACGAATGGATTTAAGGAATATAAATTGGAAAGTTAGAATGAAAGATGGAGAATGATAGTATTAATATTAAAAAGGATTCCCGGTAACCCTAATTAGAAATCCGTGAAATATTCCTACGAACGATCAATCGAAACGGGCAATAACCGGACACAGAAATAAGCAGAGGAAGCAAGAGTCTTGTGCAAGCTACTAGAATAAATATCTAGTAACCAAGTGGGCAAGAGTAACTAGATTAATTGGAACATAACTAGTACTTAGAAATCAAAAACCCTTGGTTAAGCTTCAACCATGCAAAACACAACACTTGTCCATGCTAATTACCTCATCCATTGCATCACACTCCACTAACACCACTTGGATGAGATATTATCTCACAAAATCACTTTAAGCATTATTACAAGCAACCAATAAAAAGAAACCAAGCAAACTCTCTCCCCCCCAATGAACAAACCATTCGGCCTATGCTCTAATTCAAAAACAAAAATCCAACTTCCCACCATTGTTTGATCTTACAATAATTAAGGTGAGTCTTACATTTCATAAAACTTATCTCCTCAAAATCTTAGCTTCAAACTCATCCTTTTCCATTTTCAAAAAAATCAAGAAAGAGGAGCATGAATATTGTTCATCATGTACTAACTTTGTTTTCTTTATTTTTCATGGTTGATCTAGCAAGTTTAATCACTCCTAAGGACCATACAAGGCTTAGTAAGGCTATATCACTATCTAAGGAAGGTATAAAGCTCTTGAAACCCTAACCCTTGTTTGAGATTTAAGTATGTTTATGATAGATATAGCTTAGTTATGGTTATGTTAAGATTATAAGCATGATTATGTATGGATCTTGGATACATGATAAAAATAGTTAGATGAACGGAAAGGCATTGCTTGGCCTCAGTTCATGTATATAAATCATGTATATGTTGTTTGGAATGGATACCATGTTTATGGGAAGATTTGAAATTGGTAGATATTCGATTTACAGCCGTTATAATGTCCGATTTTACAATACCATGTTTTGTATGCCATTTTCCATGTCAAAAAGCTACTGTCCAGAAACTTTATCTGCCATGATAAGATAGGTAATGTTCTAAGCTTCGTTTTGATTTAAAGATCACGTGAAACAGACTTACGGTTTAGGATTTATGACCGATTTACTAAAAGTAGTTCGAATCCGTAAACGAAAGTTCGTAACTGAAATTGAACCCTCGTAAACTATGTAACGTCTTGGCGAATCTTGGTAAATAAATAGTAGGGGTAAAAAGGAAGGTGTGAAAGAAAACCGTATGTCAAGAGGATCATTTTTCGATTTATTAAAAATGTTCGAGTCGAGGTTAAACGCGAACGAACCCCTAAAAGTCGACTCTTTTATAACTTCGGTAAAACACTTAGAAAACGGGCGATAAAACTCGGAGTATAATATTGGTTCGTAACGATCGACTTTAGAACTTGTATGACTTAAGTATGTCCCAAGTATAATTGCAGTGACATGTCATATTAACGAACGAATGTCGGGTCGGATCAATGATAAAATTAATCCACTAAAAGGGGTATAACGAGATAACACGAGAACGTGTTTCGATTTAAGTATAACTTAACTTTTAAGATGTTAAGTGATTAATCCCGAATGCCTTGGCTATTTATAGATCACCAAGCTGAACCGGGACCCGCTACCACTACCCCTTACCGTACTCGACTACCAGGCAAGTTTCAATTCCCTTCTTTTAGGCTATTGTTGTGATTGAATATATATATATATATATATATATATATATATATATATATATATATATATATGTTTTCTGTTATACATATGCCATAGCATGCATGCCTACTTTCAAGATTATATCGTTATGCTTGTTCCCTGATTGTTAATTGGCTTATAAATTAGATAGCTAACGTATCAATTATAAGCCAGTTATTGTAAGGCCCTCATAGGAGGGCGCATCCATCTTATTCATCAAATATAGACCGGGAGTCAATATTTCTTGATATATCGAGATTACCTCGGAGGAAAATATTTAAGTAAATATTTTCTATTATTTGGGCGACGAATATTATTTGAATATTCGTTCGAGATTATTTATTTAACGATCCTTACTTCAAATAATTATTTGAACGTAACCATTCGACGAATAATATTTTTCAATATTCATTCAGAGTCGAATTGATTATCGATTATTATTTCGAATATTCTTCTAAAGATGAGACTACTAAATGAATATTATTTGGATATTCATTTGGAATGTTATTTTATTAAATAAATATTACTTTTGAAAATTCATTTAAGATATTAATTACTTGATGAATATTATTTTTAATATTCATCTGAATCCTGATTTATTTATCGAATATTATCTCGAATATTCCTTTAGGGCTTGGATTACTAAATGAATATTACTTGATATTCATTTAGAATATTATTCATTAAATGAATATTACTTTTTGAATATTCATTTAAATTCCTAATTAATTATGAATATTGTCTTAAATATTCCTTTCAGGTCCTAGTAATTAATGAATATTATTTTGAATATTCATTTAAATATTTATTTATTCAATAAATATTCTCCTGATATTTCTTCAGGGATTATTTTGAAAAATACTCTGATTAAAGATATTCTTTCATATTCCTAAATATTCTGTAAATATTTTTAATTCAATAAATATTCTCTGAATATTTATTCCATACTTAGAATAACCTCAATAAGGTTTATCTTCTTCGATTATTACAGAAAATATCTCGGAGTCATATTATTATTAATCTTATATCAAGAAAGCTTCTCAGACATCATTCTTCTTTGAGTCTACCTCTCTAATAATAAGGGAACCTTACTTGGAAAATGTTATTTATCTTATCGACTTCCCGGTCATAAAGTATTCTCTTCACTCGCAACTCGGGTGCTATTGACTTATTAAGTCGTTGTTTACCTTCTCATCTTTCGAGGGGTAAGATTGTTGGAACAAGTTGATATTCGTTACCAAGCAATAGCTTGGAAGTTATTGGTGAATTTTCCTTTCCAACTAGATACGACTACTTTGTAGAGTCTTATCAACAAGTATTATACTTGGGGAAAGGGGGACGAACGTTACATTCAGAATCATGAATTCTATTTGAACTAGGAGTCGTGTAAGAGGCCGAGTAGCGCCGGTCCATCCCCTTTGGCCCAACCGTTGGTCGGGGAGAGCTAGTAAGGCGGTATACAAGTAAAGCCGTCAGTTCTTCCTTCTACCGGTAGTAAATCTAAATTGAGCTGTACGATCTCGACTGATCATCAAGATTGGAACAGCGGGCGCGGTGAATACTCTATCATTGGTTCATCATCCAAACTTATTTATTTCCTGCAACATGATTACTGTTGGCAGAGCTGGAAAACTGTTCATAACTGGAATTGCAATCTTTTCATGTAAGTTCCTCTATTTAATAACAGTGAGAATATCTCGCTTACTTTTGATGTAGCAGATATTTCTACAAACAAATACTTTGAGTTACCTAGTAACTTCATCCTTTATATTATACTGGCAATAACTTCATTAATGCATGGCATATGATTTCAAAGGATATTTTGAACTGCTGTATATATGTATCACTGTTCAGTCATATTATTGTTGGTGGGCTTTCGCTCACCCTTGCCTTGTTCATATTATGTCACAACAACAGCTAGGACAGATGGCTCGCGTCAGGCGCACTCGGCGCAAGCAGGTTACCCGACCCACCGGACTCCCCGCTGAGATGCTAGCCGCCATTGCTGAGGTAGCATAGTTAGACAGCTTTTGTTTCCTGTTTAACTATATGTATAATTAATGTAATTAACGGCAAAACTTTTAAACTTATGATGTTATCCTTTTGGGATTGTAATAACTTTTATTCGTAACCCTTTAATGTAAGACTTATTTCAATTTCATCTCTGGGACTATAACTGTTGTGTGTGTGAGTGGAAATTATTGTGGGGTCACAGCATGTGATTTATTTATTGTGGACTCAAGTCAAGTATTATGAATGGATGTAAGACCGTAACCACCAGATCCCTGACCCCGGATCTGGGGGTGTTACAATCACGGTCCAATTTCCATTTAAACATATTACACTCTTGATACTTAAATAATTAAATGACATTATATACGCACACTATTGACCCCACACTTATAATAACACACACCAGTCATAAGCTCAAAGAACAGCATCCATCAATAAAAGCAGTTAACGTAAAGTTATTATTACAAACCCAGAATATTTAAGTAGCATTGTGCAAAGTACTTCTGCAGGAAGCATATCAACAACCAAAATATATTACAACAGACTTTTGATTAACCTACACACGTCTACTACTCATACCCTATATATATATATATATATATATATATATATATATATATATATATATATATATATATATATATATATAGGCTACCTCAGGAATATGCGACAGATCCCTATCATATATCCCTGCCGTTACCCGCTTCCGGGGTGTGGTGCGACGTATCGGCGGCATCTGCTATTTCTGCATTACGACGGCTGTAAATCGGATATTTCCAAAATCAAATCTTTCCAATAACCATGGTTTCCACTCCAAATCACACATACATGTTATTTACCTTTGAACTAAGGCCAAGCACTGCCTTTCCATTCATATAAACTACTTTAACAATTATCAATACCCAATCATAGTTCTCATGCTTTATAAATGCATAATACCACTAAAACTCACTTAAAACTCATGATCCATTAAAAGGGTTCTAGTGTTATACCTTTGTTTGAAGCTTTATAAGGCTAATATACTCTTACAATCCTTGAACCTTGCTTATAATATCCTTTAGAAGTCATACATCAAAGATCAAAAACAAAACAAGTTAGTAAAACATTATTCATCATCACTTTCTTCAAGCTTTTTGGACATGAAATACTTATTGGATAATCATAAGATTTTGGTCATACCTTCTACTCTTCTCCACCTTTGATTTAAGCTATAGGTTGTAGAAAGTGGTTGGTGAAATCTCCCTCTTCCCCCTCCTTTTTCTTCCTTGGCAGAGAGCACCAATGGTGGTGGTGTTTGTTTTCTTTTTCTTTTTATCAACTAATAATTCTTAATTACATGCATTATATATATATATTGCTTTAGCTTCATCTTGTTTTTAATTGTTGTCAAGCATCCATTAGTGCCACTTGTCATCACCATGTTAAACAAGTCCATTTTTGTAAAAATGCAACTTCATCATTCCTTTAGTAGTTGACTTGCACTTAAGTCACTTGATTTCTCCTTTTTCCACCAATTTGATTCTCTTTGTAACTCGTTAATAAAATCAATGCGAACTTAGAAATCCGTTTCGGGTACTTCTATATAATGTCGTCTAATAATATTCTCATTTCCACCGAAAACACTATTCACACTCTATTCTCTTTTTATTCCTTATATATTGTAAAAATGTCCTTGTCCCCTTTCGAGCTTTCCTTAACTCTTTCTCGGAACCACTGAACTAATAATAGATATTGATTTGGATGACATGAGAATATTCTTCCTCCTTGGAATTACCATATCTTACTTCCCTGGGAGATAGATTATTCTTATCTAAGTTGTCAATCAGTTGCATGGTTCATGGCATATAAGCAATTGAATCCAAATCCATTCCATAATCATTCATTATAACCACCGTTACACTTATACTCCATTACATAATAAAAGTTTTAATTCTTCCAAAAATCTAGGTTCTTACAGTCTCCCCCCCCTAAAAGGATTCCGTCCCGGAATCAGTTTGGAAACAGATGGGGGTACCTTTCCAGCATTTCGCTCTTTAGTTCCCAAGTCGATTCTTCCGCATTATGGTTCTGCCACAAAACTCTGACCAGCTTGACAACCTTGTTTTGGAGCACTTGTTCTTTTCGATCTATGATTTCCACAGGCTGTTCCACATAGCTTAGGTCTAGTTGTATGTCTACGTGTTCATATTCCACGATATGCTTAGCATCCGGATTATATTTTCTTAACATCGAAACATGAAACACGTTGTGCACTTGTTGTAAGTTTGGAGGTAATGCCAGTTCGTAAGCTAGGTCCCCGATGCGTCTTAAGATCTCAAATGGTCCAATGTATCTAGGACTCAGTTTTCCTTTCTTTCCAAACCTCATCAACCCTTTCCAAGGAGATACCTTTAAGAATACTAGGTCTCCCACTTCATATTCCTTGTCCTTCCGAGCCAAATCTGCATACTTCTTTTGTCGATCTTGGGCTGCTACCAGCCGTCCTCTGATCAAGTCTACTACATCCTTAGTCCGTTGAACCACTTCGGGCCCGAGCATCTTTTGCTCTCCAACTTCATCCCAGTATAAGGGAGATCTGCATTTCCTTCCATAAAGGGCCTCGTAGGTCGGCATCCCTATGCTTGAATGGAAGCTATTATTGTAGGAGAATTCAATTAAAGGCAAATGGTCATCCCAATTTCCTTTAAAGTCTATAACACAGACTCTTAACATATCTTCCAATGTTTGAATGGTCCTTTCGCTTTACCCGTCTGTCTGAGGGTGATAGGTGGTACTCATGTTCAGTCTGGTTCCTACACATTCTTGAAAGCTCTTCCAAAATCTGGAGTTTAATCTGGGATCTCGATCAGATACTATGGTGACTGGAACTCCATGTCGCGCTATTATCTCCTTTAAGTAAATATCTACTAATCTGTCGACCGTGTATCTTTCATTGATCGGAAGGAAGTGAGATGACTTCGTTAGTCGGTCTATAATTACCCGTATGGCGTCATGATTAGCTTTGGTTCTGGGTAAACCTACTATGAAATCCATGGCTATATGTTCCCATTTCCATTCGGGAATCTCTAAGGGATGTAAAAGTCTGCTGGGTCTCTGATGCTCTGCTTTCACTCGCTGGCAGGTCAAGCATCTGCTTACCCACTCTGCTACGTCCTTTTTCATGTTATGCCACCAGTAGTACTCCTTCAGATCTCTATACATCTTAGTACTACCGGGGTGCACTGAGTATCTTGAGTTGTGTGCCTCATATAAAATCTCGTCCTTGAGTTCCTGAACATTTGGGATCCATATCCTCCATGCATACCTCATGATCCATTCTTTATCTCTTTCACACTTAATTTCTTCTCCAGTCATTATCTCTTCCTTCGAGTTCTTTTCTTCCTCCATTAATTCGTTCTTGGCATAGTCTAATCTTTTCTAATAATGGGGGTTGAATTCGAATTTCCATCAACCTTTCTTGACCATCTCTTGGTATCCTTACCTCGATTTCCAACTTCTCAAAGTCCCGTATCAACTCTTTCTCTGAAGTCATCATATTTATCTTCTCTTTCTACTAAGGGCATCAGCCACCACATTGGCCTTACCCGGGTGATAACGGATCTCACAATCATAATCCTTGATCAACTCTAGCCATCTTCTCTGGCGCATGTTAAGCTCCTTCTGGGTGAAGATATACTTAAGGCTCTTTTGGTCAGTGTAAATCTCACACTTCTCTCCATATAAATAATGTCTCCAGATTTTCAACGCGAATACTATGGCAGTCAACTCCAGGTCATGGGTAGGGTACTTTAACTCATACTCCTTCAATTGTCTCGACGCATATGCAACCACCTTGTCGTGTTGCATAAGTACACAACCTAAGCCCTTATGGGATGCATCACTGAAAATTACAAAGTTCCCTTTCTCATCTGGTAGGGTTAGTACTGGAGCTGTCATTAATCTTTTCTTTAGCTCCTGGAAACTCTCCTCACACTTATCCGTCCACACAAACTTCTCAGTTTTAAGAGTGAGTCGGGTTAATGGTGCCGCTATCTTGGCAAAATCCTGAACAAACCTCCTATAATATCCAGCCAATCCCACAAAACTTCTTACTTCCGTTGGAGTCTTTGGTCTTTCCCAATTTGAAATTGCTTCTAACTTTGCGGGGTCAACTAACAATCCTTCCTTACTTATCACATGTCCTAGAAACTGGACTTCTCGCAACCAGAATTCACACTTTGAAAATTTAGCGTACAGCAGCTCTTGCCTCAAGGTTTCTAAGACTATCCTCAAATGCTCCTCATGTTCTTTCTGAGTCCTTGAATAAACCAATATATCATCAATGAAGACTATAACAAACTTATCCAGATATTTCTTGAAGATCTTATTCATTAAGTCCATGAAAGCTGTCGGCGCATTAGTTAAACCAAAAGACATCACCAAGAACTCATAATGCCCATAACGTGTGCGGAATGCCGTCTTGGGAATATCCTCAGGTTTAATCTTTAGTTGGTCATATTCGGACCTTAAGTCTATTTTTGAAAAGTACTCGGCACCCTTCAATTGGTCAAACAAATCATCTATCCTCAGTAATGGATATTTATTCTTGATCGTCAACTTGTTCAGCTCTCTATAATCTATGCAGAGCCTCATACTCCCGTCGTTTTTCTTGACAAATAAAACAGGTGCTCCCCACGGAGATACAATAGGTCGAATTAAGCCCTTATCAAGAAGTTCTTGCAATTGGGAGGCTAATTCCTTTAGCTCAATCGGGGCTAGCCTGTACGGGGCTTTTGAAACTGGTGCTGCTCCTGGCACCAGATCTATAGCAAACTCTATCTCCCTATCAGGTGGCAATCCAGGAAGATCTTCTGGAAATACATCCGCAAACTTATTAACTATAGGAATCCTACTTAGGTCAGGTGCTTTCTTAGTGGCATCTATCGCATAAACTAAGTATGACTCACATCCTTGGAGTATCAACCTTTTAGCTTGTATGCTAGTCAGAAATTGTTTACTTTGTCTTTGCCCTTTGAACACCAACTCTTTACCTTCAGGTAACCTTATCCTTACTTTCTTTCCCTTGCATTCAATATTAGCTTCATTCTTTGATAACCAATCCATTCCTAAGATAACATCAAACTCTCCGAATTTCAGAGGAATCAAATCTACTTGAAGTTGACATCCTTCGAATTCTAGGTCATAGTTTGGATATACTTGTTTAACTGGAATGACTTCTTGATTAGCTATCTCTACCCGTAAGGGTTCTTGTAATAATTCTGCCTTAAGTTTCAGTTTACTAGCAAAGTCTTGGGATATAAAAGATTTAGTCGCCCCCGAGTCGAATAGAACATTTGCACTTAAAGAGTTGAGTTGGAGCGTACCTGCAATCACATCTGGATGCCTCACTGCGTCCCTCAATGTCATATTAAATGTTCTGGCAGTAGGAGGTCTATTCGAAGCACTACCACTTTGCCTTGTTGTAGATGAACCACCAAAATGGCAATCTCTAGCCATGTGTCCCAATTTTCCACATTGAAAACATTTGAGGTCTCTCTTGGCATTGGTGTTAGTTTCTTGACATTTGTCAGAACAGTGCCCTTTCTGTCCACACTTGTAACAAGTTATTCCTGGCAGTCTACAGATGCCCGTGTGCTTCCTACCACAAGTATTACAATCAGGTAGAGGTGGCCTTGATTGATTAGGCTGGGATGCTCCCGATGGTTTACTTCCCTGATTGACTGTCTCACCTTGACTTTTATTAAATCCTGGATTCCTTGCGGTTTGAGACCCCTGTCCTTTACTGAATTTTCTAGGAAAATTCCTTCCACTTAAACTTCCTTTCTAACTTTCAGCTTTCCTTTTCCCATTCTCTCGGTCTCTTTGCACTTGTTCGCTTCCTGCCTCTATTATCGATGCCTTCTGAACTATCGCGGCATAATCAGTTAATTCGAAGGCTGCCATTCGAGTCTGTATCCATGGTTTCAACCCTAACTAAAATCTTCTTGCTCGCTTCTCTTCGGAATTTACGAACTCCGGTACAAACCTAGACAGTTCCGTAAACTTAGATTCATATTCAGCCACTGATAGATTATTCTGCTTTAGCTCCAGGAATTTTGTCTCCATTTGGTTTTCCAGATATTTGGGTGAATACTTGTCTAGAAACATCCTGGTAAATCTCTCCCAAGTTATTACTCCTACTCCTTCTAAGTTCCTTTTTACCTCCCACCAATAATTAGCTTCTCCTTTTAGGAGATAGGCAGCAAAGATCGTTTTCTGTCCTTCATCTACATTCAGTATTTCAAAAGCTTTCTCCATTTCTTTCAACCATGCCCTGGCTGACACTGGATCGGTAGTTCCTTCAAATTCAGGGGGTTTCAATCACTTAAAAGCACGGAATGAATTGGCTACAGGATTTGGTGGAACTGGTGGTGGTTGATTGTTCTGATGCATAGCTAAATTCTGCCTCAATAAGTCCATAAATTGATTTAAAGGGTCTCCTCCCTGGTCCCCTTCTTGATCAGCAAATTCATATTCTTCTTCTTCATAATCTGATTCATTAACAGCCCTTTCATTTTGTCTATTATTCTCTACGGTATGGCTGCCTTGGTCCGCAGCATTTGGATTTGATCTTGTATTTCTTCTAGGCGGCATGATTCTGTAAAAAACAATATTCTCCATTAATTACCCAAATTGGGGCACAATATTCATTATTCCCATATTCCATAATATATCACTAATTAACAAATTTGTATACCGCCATTTTAATTAACAACAAGGTATAAGATGACTTAAACAGAATATAAGTAAACAGCACTGGTTAAGATAAATACATCACAACCTGCGAATAACATTTTCATTACCATATATGCTTCATAATGTACACAGTTTAAGCTTCAAAAGATACTGATACATGCTGATTCTGATACAACAAAAGTACTACCCACAGTCCTCTAATTAAACTAGGATTAATACAGTAAACATACTAGACTAATCCTCCAAAATGACACCACTAAGGTGACTATAGTCTAATCAGTGACTAAGAACTACGAACTACAGATCTTGGCAATCCTGCTCTGATAATATCCCTCAGCTGAACCATAGCAGACGTAATAACCTGGTCTACCTCATCTCTCCACTCTGGTGCTCCTCTCCCTGCCGTCAACTCCCTAATGCGAACAAGTGATCACATCTCTACACTGATCAGCCCTACAGATATCCCTTCCGGAATCTGGGCTGCCCTGCCCGTAGGTCCAACCAACCTCTGCAACAACATATCCTCATACGGCGGGAATCTGACAACTGTCCCTCCAAAAGCTGATAATCTGGCAATAGAGTAACATGAATAGCTTCTCCTGCTGGTGGGTAGGCCAATAGTAGGGGTGCCTCTACAGGTGAGGGTGGAACTACAGGTGGGGGTGGATCATCAAAGGGGACTGTATCTGCCTCTCAATCCTCCAAAGGATCTGAATCCTCCAAAGGGTCTACCTCCTCCTCAGGGTCGTCCAATGGGTCTGGACTCGGTGTCGGTGATGGCACTGGAGCAGGTGGAACAGGAATCATTTGAATATCTCTAAACACCAGCTGCTCCTCTACATCAGTCTCAATCCTAGGACGTCTAGGTGTTGGAACGTCCTCCTCCGGAATCTCTGGCCTCACCCTAGAGAGACCTGCCTCACCCGACCCGACTGCTGGTCTCTGTCCCCTCACATATGGCACTACTGCCATAGCCTCCAAATACTAATGTCTATGCCCGACTTGGACCCTCCTTCTCAAACCTGCTACGACATGCGAGGGAATCTCAATATCGCGCTCCTCTAACTGTACAGCCTCCTCCTCTGTAATCCCTCGCCACCCATCATGACTCGCCACACCAGTCCGCTCCTCCTCCTATAATAAAACATAACTCTTATTAGTAATAATATATAAAATCTTAATCCCTACTTAGGGTCAGTATTATATCCGATAGACCGACCTTGAACTCGATATGAGTTCACGCATTTTATCATATATATATATATATATATATATATATATATATGTTAGGCCGAATACACAAATAATAATCAACTTTGTATGAGAGATTAACAAGTAAAAGCGTTTATGCACTTAAAAAACTTCTTGTATTTCAAACCCTCTTCGTGATGTAAAATATCACAAAGAGCTGCTAGGTTACAATAATGATAATTCGTTATTGATACCCTTCTAGGGTTAACCTATCTGTATTTATATAACATACAGCTACGATACAATCTCTAATTGATATTCCTAATAATCAGCTATACAATGATATCAATTACAGATTGTCACACGTCTCCTATGTCAACTCGATCTCTTTGATAGCTATCCAATCTTCAAAGATATCGCTTCCATAATTAATCTTTAATCACTGTTGAACAGTAGACGCGCTTCCTCCAGACAGAGTTTAACAAACTCTGTCGAGCTTCCAACTGTCAGAGTTTACAGAAACTCTGACTGCTTCCAGCTAAACTCTGATAACTCCCTGTAACACTTAAACACTGATCAAAACACATCAATTATATTTAACAATCTCCCCCAACTTGTTCATTATCAAAAATGTACAAGTTAATGACAATAATTGATGATGTCAAAACAAATGATAAATACAGTGTTTATACAGATTCAGAGTTTAAGCTTAAAAACTATAGAGAATAAGAAAATTCTTACAGAACTTTAATCTCTAATCATTTCAAGATCTGGCATGGTTCTGAGATAATCAATCAGCAATCTTCTTTCTGCATTTTCAAGTTCAATCTTCATTGCTTCTTTGATTTCTCTGAGTTGAGGATCACTTTCATCTGTTTGGTAAATAGCAGCCCTAAGATCATAAATCTTGTTTCTTCTCATTTCATTACCCAGTCTGATAAATCTGTCTTTTTCTGCCTGAGTATTGAAGTCAAGTACTGTGATTCCCAAATCAGTTTTTAACTTTGCAGTACCTTTCTTCATTTCAATGAGATTGCCTTGGTAATCCCTGTACTTAGGAATGTATCTGCTGTTGTATTTCTGTCCTCTAATAGCCAGATTCTGAGTCATCTTCTGTCTTAGTACATTAGCAACAGATTGAGTCCTTCGACTATTCACCTTGAGAAGATATAGAACATACTCTAGTTCTTCCCAATATTTCAAGCCGATATCATCCTCACCAACTTTGAATACTGTCCTATCAGCCATGAAGTAAAGAAGAAAATCTTTGTCTAAACTCTTCTGATGAACCAACTGCACTGATTCCAGTCTATCCAGACTCTCTTGAGGTACACCACGACCTGGAACAGCCAGTGAAGAAGGATCTCTAGGACCAGTATATTGCCTTCTGTCTCTATGTGAGCCTAATCCAGCCTTATTATTTCCAATCTTACCAGATAAAGCTTTTCCATCAGAAATATTCATTGAGACTCCAGATAACACATCTGGATCATGAAGTGTTCCTTTACCAAAAACTGATTTCAACTGAGAAGATAGAGGTCTAAACACAACTTGTGTAGCAACAGAGGTTGTATCTTTCTTCTTTGAATCTTCTCCTTCCATAGCAATGCCTTTCAGCTTGAGTTTAGCTTCAGCTTCTGTTGATTTCTTAGATAAATGTGATCTTTGATCAGCATCAACATTTTCCTTGATCACAATGCCTTTAAGAACAGGCCTAGGAGCTTTTTCTTTTTGTACCTTATCAGACTTTAAAGCTTTAAAATGTTCTTCTTGTAAACTCTTTTCCTCAGCTTCAATGTCTTCAATCGTTACTCCTTCCTCATTCTCTTCAATGAACAACTTAGCAGCCAACTCTTCATCAGTTTGTGGATTTGAAGATAACAGTAAACTCTTGGTCCTTGAAGTTCCTTGAGTATCAGTATTTCTCCCAACAGACTGTGATTTGAATGACTTACTAGTTCTCAGAGTTTGAACCTCCTCAGCCTTTTTCTTTCCTTTGTCTTTGTTACTTGCCCCTCCATCTCCAGCACTATCCCTTCTGACAACTCTCTCCCCCTTTTTGACATCATCAGGCATAAGGATAGAAGTAATTAACTCCAGAGAGGTAGCAATAGAATCAATTTTAGCAGATAAATCAGACTGATTCTCTTCAACTTTACTCAGTCTGGCAAGGATATTGTCTTGAGCTTTAGAGAATTTTGTAGTCACTAGTTTTGAATGTGTTTCCATTTTCATCTCTCTAGCTACAACCTCATTTCGCAAAGAAGTGATTGCCAAATTAGTATCATCAAATCGTCTATCCAGAGTTTTAACTTGAACTATAGTTGCTTTCAAGCAAGAAAGAATCTCTGGATTAGAGATAGTATCAGCACTTTGCTTAACAAACTTAACTGCTCTTCTTGATGGAAAAATACAATCTTCTTTGTACCATTCAGCAGCATTCTTGGCAAATTGTGCTCTCTCAACTTCATGAGAAGTACAAGGTTGAGAAAAAGGTGTATGTTTATCATCAGTTTGTACTGGTGCACTCAGAGAAGTATCAGAGTTTGCACTACTGTCACCTTCAGCTTCAACACTTGTAGCTTTAACTGGTTCATCTTCAGTCATAGATTTAGCAATATCTTCTGTAGGCTTTTCAGGATTTTCTTCATGTTGCTCAGGCTCAGCAACAGGCATTGACTGAGAAGTTACTTTGGTTGCCTGATCAATTTCTTCACCTTCTTCAACAGTGTGGTGAGCATCAGATATTATCTCAGTATGAGATGCCACAGCTTCAGAAGGAACAGATGTAAGTTGATCAACTACACCAATATTAGAGATAGGATCAGATAATGGCATAAATGAATCAGGAACAGCATTTATTGGAGAAACACCATCTCTTGCATCCTCTTCTGCAGGCATTTTATCCTCTGCAGGCATTACATCCTCTGCAGGTATTACATCCTCTACAGGTATTGCATCTTTCTCAACCTCAACAGGAGGTGTTTGCTGTGAAACAACCTCTGGAGCTTCAATATCTTCATCCACAGAATCAGAGAATATCACTTTTCTTCGTTTTGCTAGAGGTACATTATCTGAATCCTCTTCACAAGGTGGTGACTTAGGCATGTTTGCTCGAGCTTTCAGTCTTTTCCCTTTTCTAGTGTAAACAGCTTCAGGAGATTTTCGTTTTGATTTCCTCTTTGTCTCTTCCGCCTGTCTTAGACTGGCATGTCGTTCAGCAAGTGCTTTCTTAACGCCTTGAGATTTAGACTTTGATTTGAATGGAGAATCAGAGTTTGAGTTTGAAGTGGGTGAAGATTGCTTTGCAGGTGATTCAGTGTTTGGTTCTGGTTGAGGTTCAGGGTGTGGTTCAGGTTGTTGTGATTCTTGTTCAGGTTCATCTTGTTGTGGTGCATCGTGTTGTGGTTCCTGTTGGTCTTGTTGTGGTTCTTGTGGTTGATTTAGAAAATTTCGTAGAGCAAGAGGCATGATAAACTCAGAAAGATTTTCTTTACCAACATCCTTGTTAGTCATATCAGAGAATATGCGCTTATTGACTCTAAAAGGATCAACTTTATCAGTTTTATCAATTACAAGACCAGGTACACATGCATTGAACAACATTTGACAGAAACGAGCATAGTAGACAGTGGTAGACTCTGACAATTTATCACCTAAGCTCATCAAAACATATCGACCAAAATCAAAATTAATACCATAGAGCAAAGAATACCCGATATGGAGACTATCCATTGGAATGGCATCCCAGTTTGTGACTTTCTTCTGGAATGTTCTTGTTATGCAATCAAAGAAGAAATTCCATTCCTTTCTGAGATTTGGTCGCTTTATACTGCCAAGCTTATCAAGAGATTCCATGTAACCTATCTCCTGTAGCATGTCTCTCAGATAACTTTCATTAACCAGAGTATAAGAAGTATGTGTGTCAAAACCCATCGTATCTCGTACAGTCTGTGGAGTAATCACATGGTCTTGGTCTTCATAGGTGAAGATAATGGTAGGAGTTCCACTTTCTCCTCCATTCACATAAACTGAGTTCTGCCAGAATGAAGCAATTTGAGACGCAGAAAGAGTAGCAGGTCCAGTCAGAGCTTGTCCAATCTCTGAATCCCTCAAAAAATTCTGCATGAGATGAAACGATTCTGGAACGCGTTCATGATAGAGTGGAGCTTCATAGTTATTAGGAACAAACCGTAAGCCAAGAGCAGTGAATGCTTTAGATGCCATTGAGTTAAGAATTTCCAAGAATTTCCAAAAGATATGAATGTAGAAAAGGTGTTTGCGTGAGTGCCCAAGAGAAAAATAAGAAAACTGTGAGAGTAAGAATAAAGCAAACTCGTTTGGACACAAAAGTGATTAAATTAATAAAAACTCAATCTCTTATGTAACAAACACTCAATCAGTTCCTTGATTAATGTGTAGTGGGACACAATAATAGGTAAGTGGGACACATTAAGGGCGAGTGGGTCATGTGCGCCTATTTTTAAAAAGAGTATATTAAAATTAAAACATTAAAATATTTGATTTTAACAAAAATCAAATAATACTCTTTTAAAAATATCTGGACCCAAGTAAAATCAGAATTTGAAACGTTTACCTGTTGCCTTTAATAACCAGAATACGAAGCGATTAAGGACTTCGTTCTTACCCATCTCTATTTAAGGCCTAGAGACTTGATCAGATTATTTCATTAAACCTTTAACCTTTCAGTCTCCCCTGTAAAATCACAAACCTTTCAAACCAAATACTCTTGAAAAACAATGGCTAACCTTACCATCAAAGAGAAAAACCTTCATCTTGTCGAAAATAGAGACATCTTCAGCTATACTCGTGAAGAGTTTGAAGCGTTTGAGTAGGAAAGGCAGCTTGAGACGCTGTGGCTGCAAATGGATGCTGGTCTGGAAGAGCTCGAGAGAGAGAAACCTGCAAGGGTGATCGACATCGATGCTGCCCTCCAAGCAACATTGGCATGGCTCTCCTCGAAGGCATCCTCATCCACTACCACCAACCATTGTTAATGAATATGTCAGCAAAAATAACCTTATCCCTTCAATTTCCACCCAAATAAAGTGGCAAAGATGGGATCTGGGAATTTTTGCTAACAATGGAGTGGTGTGGACGGACCTTTTACTTTCCTGTTGAATAGATTAGCAGATAGAGAGAACAAAAATATGTAATATTTGCTTGTAATCTCTTTCTTATTATCAATGAAAATTTTGTTTTTCTAATCATATTCATTGTGTTCTGCAACTGTTATTTGTGTTATATGAACTGTTCTTCAAGAAAATGCATCAAGAAGAGAATATGAAAACTAATTAAAGTAATCATATAAAGAACACATTCATGAACTATCCACTGATTAACAGTTGTCAAAAACCCTACTTACTCCAAGACTTTCAAATTGTCCAAGTGAAAATTTACCTTAGAGTGCAAATCACGAATCAACAGCGTTTGTCAATTCTCCAACTTTATCATCGAAACCCTTTCATAAATTGCACAGTTGTGAATATTTGTGTGTGTGAAGCAGAGTTTACTAAGTCAATTTTTAGAGCATCTAATTTTTCATAAAATCCATAAAGTAAATCAATAAACACTGGATGCACAAACTGTCATAGTAAACACTGACTGTATGATGAAAGCTAAACTCTGAAGTAATCGAACTTTATACAGTAATTTTTATTTTATACCCTCTTTATATACACATTTTTTTTTTCATTCCAGTAATCAGAGGTTGGAACCAGTCACCAAAAATTCAAAAATTTTAGCCCTTATCATTTTGATAAGTTCCTGGGTCATCCTAGTATTTAACTAGTCACCAAAAATCAGAGAATTTTAGCACATATTATATACCAATAGGTTCCTGGGTCATCCTAGTATCCAACATAATCTCAAAGGAGGATAACAACCTATATACACTTTCTTTGGGGTATTGCAGTAAACATTTTATTTTATCAGAGTATAACTAACAGAGTTTAGAGTTCATCAACATCAGTAGTTCTTCATGAAAGGTAATGCACACAGTATTTATAGACTCAGAGTTTAGGACAAAATAAACTAAGAGATGCTATAAATATGAGCCAGTATCATGCTGTGTTAACTTTCTGCACAATCTAAGATTAGATCTCAATAACTCAGAAAGATTCATGATTAATTGCTGAGAATCATGCTTCATACATATTTCTTCATTGGTGTTTTCATTCAGACAAAAATCAACTCAAAGTTCACAGAGTTTATCAAACTTATTAACAGTGTATGACATACAGACATGCTGACAGAGTTTAACAGAGTATGCATAACAGAGTTTAATCAACAGAGTTCACTTAGTATTTAACCAATCAGGAAATATGATTAATACATCACATAAGTAAAGTTTGAATCTAACCAACATTTCTAGTCAGAACCAGAGATCATTCCTAGTTCATTAACCAGCCTTGTAAATGTAACTTCACTCAATGGTTTAGTGAAGATATCTGCAAGCTGTTGTTCTGTAGAGACAAAATGTAGTTCAATATTTCCTTCTTCCACATGTTCTCTGATGAAGTGGTACCTTATGCTGATGTGCTTGGTCATTGAATGCTGTACTGGATTACCTGTCATAGCAATAGCACTTTGGTTATCACAGTAAATAGGTATATTACTGTACCTCAATCCATAATCCAGCAATTGATTCTTCATCCATAAGATCTGTGCACAACAGCTACCAGCTGCAATATACTCTGCTTCAGCTGTAGATGTGGAGATTGATTTCTGTTTCTTGCTGTACCAGGAAACAAGTCTGTCGCCAAGAAATTGACAGCTTCCACTAGTGCTCTTTCTGTCTACCTTACAGCCTGCAAAGTCTGCATCAGAATATCCAAGTAGCTTAAAATCTGATTCTCTGGGGTACCACAGACCTAATGATATGGTGCCCTTGAGATACTTGAAGATTCTTTTCACAGCTGTCAGATGTGGCTCTCTAGGATCTGCCTGAAACCTTGCACAAAGACAGGTTGCATACATGATGTCAGGCCTACTAGCTGTCAAGTATAGAAGAGATCCTATCATGCCCCTGAAGTTTGTCATATCCACTGAAACTCCTGTGTCTTTGTCCAGTTTAGTTGCTGTTGCCATGAGAGTTGATGCAGATGAACAGTCAAGCATACCAAATTTCTTGAGAAGATTTTTGGTGTATTTTTCTTGATTAATGAAAATTCCATCTTCTGTTTGTTTCACCTGTAGGCCTAGAAAGTAACTAAGCTCTCCCATCATGCTCATTTGATATCTGGACTGCATGAGCTTGGCAAACTTCTTACAGAGTTTATCATTAGTAGACCCAAAGATGATGTCATCAACATAAATTTGAACTAAAAGGAGGTCACTTCCTTGGTTGAAATAAAACAGAGTTTTGTCAATTGTACCTCTGTTGAATCCACTTTCTAGAAGAAACTGAGCAAGTGTCTCATACCATGCTCTTGGTGCCTGCTTAAGTCCATATAGTGCCTTATCTAGCCTGTAGACATAATCTGGATATTTGGGGTCCACAAATCCTGGTGGTTGTTCAACAAACACTTCTTCTTCAAGCTTTCCATTCAGAAAAGCACTTTTCACATCCATCTGGAACACTTTGAATTTCTTGTGAGAGGCATATGCTAGAAAAATTCTGATTGCCTCCAATCTTGCTACTGGAGCAAATGTTTCATCATAATCTATTCCTTCCTGCTGTGAATAACCTTTTGCTACCAGTCTAGCCTTGTTCCTCGTGATAACACCTTCACTGTCAGTCTTGTTTCTGAAAACCCATTTAGTACCAACAATAGATCTGTTCTTTGGCCTTGGTACAAGGGTCCAAACTTCATTTCTTTCAAATTCATTTAACTCTTCCTGCATTGCTGTTATCCAGTCTGCATCTTGAAGAGCTTCTTCCACTTTCTTTGGTTCATTTTTAGACAAGAATGCATGAAATAGACATTCACTTGCAGTAGCACTTCTTGTCTTTACTTTTGCTTCTGGATCACCAATTATCAAATCAGGTGTATGTGATTTAGTCCATTTCCTAGCAGAAGGCAAATGACTTCTATCAGCATGTGATCCTCCCCCTTGATCCATGCTCTCCTGATTCTGTTGTGATCTATTTTCGTTTTCTGAGACTCCCCCTGAACTTGTCTGTCCAGAGTCAGAATTTGAATTTTCAGAGTTTGAAGCATCAGAGTTTGATCCAGATTTTTCAGTTGACTCAGTATCAGTGTTTGAGTCTTCATCTTGATCATGCTCCCCCTCAACTGGTTCTCCTCTTTGTTGTGACTGAGAAGTTTCTCCAGAATTTACCAGTAGAGGTTCAGAGTTTGTTTCAACAGTGTCTGTCAGAATTGTTTCATCAGAGTTTCCTTCATCAGAGTTTAAAACTTCATTTTCAAAGTTCAGTTGATCATATTCGTCTTTGTCTTCAAGTCCAGTTATCTTCTTATCATCAAAAGAAACATGTATAGATTCCATGATCACTTTAGTTCTCAGATTGTAAACTCTGAATGCCTTTGTTGACAGTGGATAGCCAACAAAAATTCCTTCATCTGCCTTTAACTCAAACTTGGTCAACTGTTCTGGATGAGTCTTCAAAACGAAACATTTGCACCCGAAAATATGAAAGTATTTCAGGTTAGGCTTCTTTTTCTTCACCATCTCATATGGTGTCTTTCCATGCTTATTGATCAGTGTTGCATTTTGAGTAAAACAAGCAGTTTGAACAGCTTCTGCCCAGAAATAAGTTGGCAATTTTGCTTCATCAAGCATAGTTCTGGCAGCTTCAAATAATGTTCTATTTTTCCTCTCAACTACACCATTTTGTTGTGGTGTACCAGGTGCTGAAAATTCTTGTTTCACTCCATTGTCCTTGCAGAATTCTTCCATTGTTGCATTTCTGAACTCAGTTCCATTATCACTTCTAATGATTCTAACTTTGTTGCTTGATCCTTTGTCCAGAAGCTTCACATGCTCCATCAGAGTCAATGCAGTTTCATCCTTCTTTGCTAGAAAATACACCCAGGTGAATCTAGTGTATTCATCAACAATGACTAAAGCATATTTCTTCCTTGCAATAGACATAACATTTACTGGACCAAATAGATCAACATGCAGAAGATGATGGGGATCAGTGATAGAAGATTCTGTTTTGCTCTTGAAAGATGACTTCCTTTGTTTAGCTTTCTGACATGAGTCACATAGGCCATCAACATTTAACAGGGTCTTTGGGAGTCCTCTTACAAGATCCTTTCTGATCAGTTCATTGATGTTGTTCAAGTTCAAATGTGAGAGTTTCTTGTGCCACTTCCAACTCTCTTCACTAGACATTCTTGTAGACAGGCAAACAGCTTTTCCAACAGAGTCTATCAAAAGCTTGATTTCATAAATGTTGTTTTGCCTGTGACCAACTAGAACAACCTTTCCTGTAGATTTGCTGATAACTTCACAATATTCAGGTTGGAAATCTACATGATATCCCTTGTCACAGATTTGACTCACAGATAGCAAGTCATGCTTGAGTCCTGGGACATGAGCTACATTGTTGATGATGACATTTCCAAGATTGATATTGCCATATCCCAATGTTCTTCCTATATTGCCATCACCATAGGAAACTTTTGGGCCAGCCTTCTCCTCATATTCTGATAGCAGGGCTTTATTTCCAGTCATGTGTCCTGAACATCCACTGTCCACGACTAGGGTTGCCTCCCTGTTACCCTGCAATCACAAACAATTACTGAGGATTAGTTTTAAGGATCCAGACTTGCTTGGATCCTTTGGCATTCTTAACTTTGTTAGCTTTTGCAGCGGAATTAACATTATCAGAGTTTGAGCTAACAGTATCAGTGTTTGCACTTGCAGTATCAACTTTAACCCATTTTAGATTGGGTTTCAGTTCATAGTAATTATGATAGATAGCATGATATTTTCTGCAAGTATAGATGGAATGCCAAGTGCTTCCACAGTGTGTGCATAGAGTCTGTGGCTTAGTTCTAGCAAAATCCTTTTTTACCTCAGACTTTGTAGGTAAAGAATTTATATTTTTATTTTTCTTGCAGAAATTTGCAAGATGCTTAGTACTACCACAGTTATGACATGTCTTTCTTGGAGCATAACTAGCAAGCATTGGTTTATTTCCTGAAGTGATGCCTACTTTTCCATTTCTGTTCTTGTTTGACACTTTCTTTTTCTCAACAGATTTTAACTCCTTCAGTTTATGTTTGAGTTGTTTATCTGTCATTGAACCAATATTAACCTGATTAACACTAGTTTTTACTGGTTTTCTTTCGACAGCTTCTTTTTCATTCTCAGACAAAAATTTACTGGTTCCATGAACAAATTTAGTTCTGACTTTAACTTGATTTTGAAATCTAAGTTCATCTTCCTCATTATAACCTAGACCAACAGTGTCTGTTTGAAAAATCTGTTGAGTGTCCTTTCCAGAATTAGTCCAAGTCCTAATTTTCTTATTTGCTTCCTCCAACTCAGATTCTAGTTGTTTATATTTCTGAAGCAAAATCTGTTCTTTGCAAACAGCATCATCTCTCTCTTTCTGAACTTGTTGCATGTTTTCAAGTTTCTCTTCAACAAGTTTATTTCTCTCTTTAAGTTCAGAATTTTCAGCTTTTATCCTCTCATTTTCTAAAGTCTGATCCCTATAACTTATATGCAATGACTTAAGAAAAATTCTTAATTGAGCAATGTCATCAATATTATAAGCATAGGTAGTTGGAGGTACCCGATTTTCAGAGGATTCTGATTCAGTAGTAGCCATGAGAGCATAGTTCACTTCTTCATCAGAATCTGAAGTATCTGCCCAATCTCTGCCTTTAGTGTAGAGTACCTTTCCAGTTTTACCCTTCTTGCACTCAGGAGCATAGTGACCCATCTCCTTACACTTGTAGCATTGAATTTCAGACTTATCCTTCTTCCCTTTAGAATCTCTCTTATCAGACTTCCTGTAGCTTTTCCTGTCTTCATTTGAATCCCTAGAAAACCTTTTTCCTTTCTTGAAATTCTTGAAGCCCATTTTCTTGTAAGTTTTCACCATCAGCACAGCCATTTTTCTCATTTCTTCTTCATCATCCTCAGAGTCAGATGATTCAGAAGAGTTTGAATCATAATCAGAGTTTGGTGAATCACTTTCTGAGTGTATGACCAAAGCTTTTCCCTTCATTTTCCTTCTTGTTGCCTCTTTCTTCTGAGGCTTCTCTTCAACATTAAGAGCAACAGACTTTCCTTTTCTACTTGATCTCCTGTTTCTCTGCTCCATTTCCAATTCATAAGTTTTGAGCAGTCCATAAATTTCATCAATCTCTGTTTCAGCAAGATCATAGTTGTCTCTAATAGTGGTTGTTTTCACATCCCACTTTTCAGGTAGAGAAAGAAGAAACTTGAGATTCGAGTCTTCTAGATCATATTCTTTGTTGACCAATGACAGATCATTAATCAGTT
The DNA here is from genome assembly GCA_036435485.1 of Saposhnikovia divaricata. Taxonomy (NCBI): domain Eukaryota; kingdom Viridiplantae; phylum Streptophyta; class Magnoliopsida; order Apiales; family Apiaceae; genus Saposhnikovia; species Saposhnikovia divaricata. The sequence goes on along the minus strand of CM071601.1, from coordinate 40,220,533 downwards.
TACAGAATCTATCAAATGTTTCTGTCATGGTCTCTTCAGGTTTAGCCTCAAAATGTTCATACTCTTGTGTGAGTATGTTTCTCCTATTCTTCTTAATAGCTGCAGTTCCTTGACACCTGACTTCAAGTGCATCCCATATCTCTTTTGCAGTGGTGCAGTTAATGACTTTGTTAGACATGACATTGTCTAAGGCACTATGAAGTAAATGCCTAACTTTTGCATCCTTAGCAATTGATGATAGATCTTCAGGAGTCATGTCCTTCTTTTCCTTTGGAACCATTTTTGCTGCTTCACCAGCAACTGCAACAGATAGCTTTGTAGGATTGTGAGGGCCTTCATAAATCCTGTCAAGATATTCTGGATCTGTAGCCTCCAGAAACATAGTCATCTTGACCTTCCACATAGCATACTCTAATGGCCTCAGAATAGGAACCCTGATTGGTTCATAACGACTCACAGTAGTAGGAGCCTTTTCAGAAACAGTAGGTGTTGGTGGAGGAATTTCTGACATGATTATTGTTGTGTTTGGATCTTAACCTGTAATAAAGTAACAGATTGGCTCTGATACCACTTGCTAGGCCGAATACACAAATAATAATCAACTTTGTATGAGAGATTAACAAGTAAAAGCGTTTATGCACTTAAAAAACTTCTTGTATTTCAAACCCTCTTCGTGATGTAAAATATCACAAAGAGCTGCTAGGTTACAATAATGATAATTCGTTATCGATACCCTTCTAGGGTTAACCTATCTGTATTTATATAACATACAGCTACGATACAATCTCTAATTGATATTCCTAATAATCAGCTATACAATGATATCAATTACAGATTGTCACACGTCTCCTATGTCAACTCGATCTCTTTGATAGCTATCCAATCTTCAAAGATATCGCTTCCATAATTAATCTTTAATCACTGTTGAACAGTAGACGCGCTTCCTCCAGACAGAGTTTAACAAACTCTGTCGAGCTTCCAACTGTCAGAGTTTACACAAACTCTGACTGCTTCCAGCTAAACTCTGATAACTCCCTGTAACACTTAAACACTGATCAAAACACATCAATTATATTTAACAATATATATATATATATATATATATATATATATATATATCTTTGCTTTATTAACACTCTTGTTCCTGAGCAGTATGACTCTGAGCTCTGATACCATTTCTGTGACACCCCTAGATCCGGGGTCAGGGATCCAGGTCATCACGGTCCAATTTCCATTTAAACATATTACACTCTTGATACTTAAATAATTAAATGACATTATATACGCACACTATTGACCCCATACTTATAATAACACACACCAGTCATAAGCTCAGAGAACAGCATCCATCAATAAAAACAGTTAACGTAAAGTTATTATTACAAACCCAGAATATTTAAGTAGCATTGTTGAAAATACTTCTGCAGGAAGCATATCAACAACCAAAATATATTACAACAGACTTTTGATTAACCTACACACGTCTACTCATACCCTGGATATATATATATAGGCTACCTCAGGAACAGGCGACGGATCCCTATCAAATATCCCCGCCCTTACCCGCTTCCGGGGTGTGGTACGACGTATTGGCGGCATCTGCTATAGCTGTGATATAAACATAGGCAAGAGTGAGCTAAAATAGCTCAGCAAGATAAAGTTTTAAATCCTGTTTGAAGTAGAACAATTTATAAAAGCTTTGGAAGTGTTGGTTATTCATTTAACAAAGTTGTTTCAATAAAGTATAAACGATGAAGTTACAAAGTAAAGTAAGGAAAATATTTTCATAAATATCTGTATTTTATTTGCGCAGCAATACACCAACATAAACTTGCTTGTTATTCATTATAAAGATATAATATCAATTTCTCTTTTAATTCCTTGATACCATTCATTGTTTCATACCATTTCATTCTTTTCCAACATACTAGTGCAATGAATTTTTCAACAATTATTTAAGAATTCAGGGGATCTTCATCATAGCCAGATACGACAGGACGATGATCAGTCGCCTTATACGTACCTGTTCCTGTTTACTACTAGTAGAAGGAATGACCCTCTCCGGTAATCATCCCTGGAGGAAAGTTCTCCACAATCCCCCCTCGACAACACATGAGCCGGAATAAAATATTGCAAGCAGGACTGCATTGAACTCAGCCCAAAGATAGAATCCCCATTATCGAAGTTCTTATTCCATTTATTCCGAAAATTTCCTTTTCATAATTCCATTTACCAAATTACCCCTTTTTATATCCACAAAGTACCTTGCATCATTTGTATTCATAAATAATTTCAAAAATCAGAAACATACCCACTGCAACGCAATACTATGTAATCATGTATACATATATACCTTTTCAACAAAACCATTTTCCTGGAATTTTTATAATTTAATAAAGTAAAGATAAAAGAACTCTTGCCTGGAAGGGTCGTAGGGGTAACGTGTCTCTGATCAATCCGGTGATCTATAAAAATCCCAAAATTATTCAAGGTTAATCACTTAACATTTTTGAAAAGCTAAATATATACTTTACTTAGGTTAAACTCATTTTCAAGTTAACACATTGGACATCCCCCTAACATAACTCTTTATTATCATCATTATAATCAACACTGGCTCAGTATCAAGGCATTGCATGGTACTTATGCTTGGGGTACTTAAGTCATATAAGTCCTAGTGTCGATCATTTACTATAAAAGATTACACCTCGCGAGTTATTGACCGTTTTCTAACTGGTTTCCCAATGTTATTACGAAGTACGCTCTTAAAGGATCCGTTCGCACTTAACTTATATTCGAACATTTTTATACAATTGAAAAATGATCCAATTGACATGAGGTTTTCTCTCACACCTTCCTTATGATATCTAGTATTTAATTACCATGATTTGCAACCAAATTATTCATATTAAGGGGGCTCAATTCCTGTTAGGAACTCGTACTTATGGTTTTGAACCACTTTTAGAAAATCGGTCATAACTCCTAAACCGTAAGTCCGTTTGTTTCGATTCTTTCACCAAAACGATCTATGACTCGAGAACTACAAGGATAGGTCAGGTTCTTGTTAAGGTCAGAGGTTATTTATCTCGGGTATGCTCTGTTTTAAAGATTAATGAAATTTCGGCATTACGACGGTTGTAAATCGAATATTTCCAAAATCAAATCTTTCCAATAACCATGGTTTCCACTCCAAATCACACATACATGTTATTTACCTTTGAACTAAGGCCAAGCACTGCCTTTCCGCTCATATAAACTACTTTACAATTATCAATACCCAATCATAGTTCTCATGCTTTAAAATGCATAATACCACTAAAACTCACTTAAAACTCATGATCCATCAAAAGGGTTCTAGTGGTATACCTTTGTTTGAAGCTTTATAAGGCTAATATACTCTTACAATCCTTGAACCTTGCTTATAATATCCTTTAGAAGTCATACATCAAAGATCAAAAACAAAACAAGTTAGTAAAACACTATTCATCATCACTTTCTTCAAGCTTTTTGGACATGAAATACTTATTGGATAATCATAAGATTTTGGTCGTACCTTCTACTCTTCTGCCCCTTTGATTTAAGCTATAGGTTGTAGAAAGTGGTTGGTGAAATCTCCCTCTTCCCCCTCCTTTTTCTTCCTTGGCCGAGAGCACCAATGGTGGTGGTGTTTGTTTTCTTTTTCTTTTTATCAACTAATATCTCTTAATTACATGCATTATATCTATATTACTTTAGCTTCATCTTGTTTTTAATTGTTGTCAAGCATCCATTAGTGCCACTTGTCATCACCATGTTAAACAAGTCCATTTTTGTAAAAATGCAACTTCATCATTCCTTTAGTAGTTGACTTGCACTTAAGTCACTTGATTTCTCCTTTTTCCACCAATTTGATTCTCTTTGTAACTCGTTAATAAAATCAATGCGAACTTAGAAATCCGTTCCGGGTACTTCTATATAATGTCGTCTAATAATATTCTCATTTCCACCGAAAACACTATTCACACTCTATTCTCTTTTTATTCCTTATATATTGTAAAAATGTCATTGTCCCCTTTCGAGCGTTCCTTAACTCTTTCTCGGAACCACTGAACTGATAATAGATATTGATTTGGATGACATGAGAATATTCTTCCTCCTTGGAATTACCATATCTTACTTCCCTGGGAGAAAGATTATTCTTATTTAAGTTGTCAGTCAGTTGCATGGTTCATGGCATATAAGCAATTGAATCCAAATCCATTCCATAATTATTCATTATAACCACCGTTACACTTATACTCCATTACATAATAAAAGTTTTAATTTTTCTAAAAATCTATGTTCTTACATCACCCATCTATTTGGCCACTTGTTGGCACCAAAACATGCAACTCCATTTTTTGGCAAAGTGCAATTACACCACTCACTTGCATGTTGACTTATATGTGAGTCACTTGTATCTTTATTTTTCCACCAATTTATTTCTCTTGTATCTTGGCTCTCTGCTTGTCTTTTTGTCCGGTTATTACTCAATTTGATTGATCGTTCGAAGGAATCTCTCAAAGATTTCTAGTTAGGGTTTTACCGAAAACCGTCTTAATATTTATAATACTATTCTCCATATTTCTTAATAATTCTCGAATCCATATTCCTTAAATCCTTTTAATAATCTCTTAGGTCTTTCAGCATCCATGGAAATCTCGGAGAAAATAAAAGTGCCATTTTTCATAATCCGACAGCTTTTACATACACTCTTTTTCCCCCTTGATCATTGATATGAACTCAAAAATTCGTTCCGGGTACTTCTATATAGCGCCGTCTAATAATATTCCTAGTTCCACCAAAATCACTATTCATCCCTTTTCCTTTACTTATTCTTTTAGGGTTTTGGATTGACAAGAGCCTTGAGGGTGAAGAACCTAAAAGTCTTTGGAGACTCAAAGCTGGTAGTCTCACAAGTCAATGGAGAGTTTGAGGCTAGAGAAAAGAATATGGCCAAGTACTTGAGGATTGTGAAAACTGCAATAGCCCAGTTTGATGAGTGCCAGTATATCCCAAGGGAGGAGAATACAAAGGCCGATGCCTTATCTCAGTATGCTTCTTCAGAGGTCGAGACCCATTCTGGAAGCGTCTACTTCCAAGTTCTGAGAACCAGTACACTTGATTATAAGCTTATTGCTCCTATCGGAATAGGAGGATGCTGGATAGATCCAATCAAAGCACACCTTGAGAATGGATGGTTGCCAAACGATGCCACGGAGGCACGGAAGCTAGCTGTAATGAAATGAAGGCTCGAAGAGGCCACGTTCCATCCAATGGAAGGCTCGAAGAAGGCGAGGAAAGAGCAAACGTTATGAATAGATTCGCATAGTTTGTTATGGAGCAGCCAACGATCAATTTAAAAGCTAAACATTAGTCATGATTGACCTCGACCCAGGTTGAAAACCCCTCGATCTGGATACCAAGTGAATTCAATCTCAATCCAGATCTAAGGATTGAGGATTCAGGTTTGAGGGTTGTGATTTATGAGGTTTGGATCCCAAGTCAAGAAATCCTGAATTACAGGATCAGAAATCCTAGTCGAAAATCCTTTCGACTAAAAAGCTGGGAAGGCCCTTATTTCGACCAGAATTCAGAATCCTGATCTAAAGGATCAGGATTCCTGATTGAAAATCCTGACTAAGAAGCTGGGAAGGCCCTTATTTTGACCAGAATTTAGAATCCTGATCTAAGGGGTCAGGACCTGATCGAAAATCCTTTCGACCAAGAAGCTGGGAAGGCCCTTATTTCGACAAGAATTCAGAATCCTTATCTAAGGGGTTAGGATTCCTGATCGAAAATCCTGATCTGAGAGGTCAGTATTACTGATCGAAAATCCTTTCGACTAGAATGCTGCCTTACACCTTCTTTCGACCAAAATCCTGATATAAGGAGTCGGGATTCCTGACCGAAATCCCGGTTGAAAATTTTCGAGCACGAATTTATTGGTCCTTATTTCGACCAGCATCCTGGTGTAAATCCTGATCGAAATTCTGGTATGAAAAAAAAGGCTCGATTTAGGCCCGGTTACAAAAAAATAAAAAAATAAAAAGGATGGGGCTTTCAAAAAAAAAATTCGATCAGCCCTGATCGAAAAACGCTTCGACCAGCATCCAATTGAAGCCTTATTTCGACCAGCCTTGATCGAAGAGTGTGAAAATGGCAAAATATGCAATTTGGTACCCAAGTTCTGCACACTTTACAAAAGGAGCACTGGAGTTTATAAACTGACAGAAAATGTACTGTAGTTTACAAATTGACAAAATGAACCCTGTACTGCAGAAAATTCCTAAATTATCAGGAAAAAATTACGAAAAATACCTGTGGGTACACAAAAATTCCTAAATTATTAGGAAAAATTATGAAAAATACCTGTTGGTACATAAAAATTCCTAAATTATTAGGAAAAACTACGAAAAATACCAGTTGGTACATAAAAATTCCTAAATTATTAGGAAAAAATTAAGGAAAATACGCGTGAGTACGCAAAAATTCCTCAAATATTAGGAAAGGTACAGAGAAGTATGAGGAAAATTATAGAAATATTTTCTTGACAAATTGAGCAATAATTTATGAAAGTGCCGAAATTGCTAAAAGCAAGCACAAATTAAAGCCTCGAATAAGGCAAATCGTCGTAAACGTGTAGGTCGCTCCACACTTTACAATAAGGCGATATCCGTGAAACACTAGTGTAAAACAAAATCCCATATGAGGGTAGGAAAATTAGGGAGTCCCAGGTAAGGGATAAAAATGACCCCGAGTCTCGATTAAGGCAAATATAACTGCTACGAAAACCAGATCAGTTTTCCTAGAAGTTGGGGAGCAAATGATATGCACTAAAAGTAAGCCCTAAAGACACAATTAATGTTGCATTAATTATACATAGCTTGGTCCAGATACAAATCCCATCACTGAGGCCCAAAACCCAAATTCAATATTAAATTCGTAATTAATATTGAGGGTGATTGACAACTCAGCAATAGGAGTCAGATAAGGATATTATCATATTGGGAGTAACCTCCAAGGCACCTATTTCGACATGGAAACAGTCTCCTACAAGGAAGGAGTCTAGAACCTTCTTCAAGGCGGTAGCTTTCCTACCAAGACACCTAAATCTACTCTAATTCTATGGCTTCCCAAACCTATATAAAGGACCTGATCCTTCAATACAAAAGAAAACATTTTTTGGGCACAGCTCAACACGTCCCACTACGTTTTAGGCTTAATCCTCGAATAAGGACATACAAGCCATTACGTCACTAGGCCGTGAGGGCGCATCAAGCCACGTAGGCAACTCTAGAACTACGTTTTGGTTTGATTCTTGATATTCATCAAGGTACGTAGGCATCTTGTTAGGACCGAGTTAGTCCCCGACAATAAGAGTAGCCACCATTAAAGCTCGAAGCTCATCAACCCCTTTGCATTCAATACACACAAACCCTAGCCGTCGTTTTAATACTTCTGTTTTTCATCCATAACAGGAACTTTTATTAACAAGGGCACAAGTGTTTACAATATGAGAGGTTGTTACAACTTCTTGGATGATCCTTCAAATGAGGAGTGTCCTCTATTTATACTACTCTAAGGAAGGATCTATAGACCTCATGAAACATTCCTCCACTAAGGAAGGTTCCAGGACCTCCTACAAGAATATCTACCTAAGATATTCTATATGTATTTACAAGAGGATTCTAGAATAGTCTACGTACATCAATTGACTACCATAACATTCTAGGTTTCTCTAGAAAGTTCAACGAAAAAAAATAGCATAGTCGGGTCCAAATTAAGCGGTACGTGACACTCTCCCGCACTCCATTTGGAGACGCCCTCGTCGATGCCTTATATCCTTTGATTTGTTTCTGGAACTGCAACAAGTCATTTTCATTCTCCTACATAGCTTCACTTGATGGTAGTCCTTTCCACCTTACCAAGTATTGAGTACTTTATGGAATTCCTGTCGTCGAATGATACGATCGGCTAGCACCTCATCTACCTCACGATCAAAAGACGTGGTCATTAACGGAGGGGCTCTTGATAAATTGTTCCTTAAGGGGTCCTCCACGTCTTCATGCTATGACTATAACATGCTTACATGAAAAACCTGGTGAATTTTCATGTGAGGAGGTAGTTGCAAGTATGACACCCTTCCCACCTTACCGACTACCTCGAATGGTCCTTCGTATTTTCGAATCAACCCTTTGTGCACCTTACGATAGACCTTAAATTATTCATTTTCTTAGCCGCCTTGGTTAGGAAGAAGCTTTCCCAATACCTTTTGACCCACGTGATACTCCTTTGGTCAATGCTTAGCATCCGCCCATTTCTTCATTTTCTTAGCCGCCTTGGTTAGGTATGCCCTGGTCATATCAGATTGTTACTCCCAAGACTCGGCCATGTGCAAGGCTCCCGAACCTTGCCCATTGGTTGGCTAGTAATGGAATGAAGGGTTAATGATTGTTACCCAGTCGAAAGTTCAAACATACTTTTATTCATCGCTTCGCACTTTTGTAAGTTGTAAAAGAATTGGGCTACATCTAGCAACGTTGCCCAATCTCTTTGATTAGCCCCAACAAAATGCCTGAAGTAACATTCAAGTAAGGCATTCACTCTTTCGGTTTGACCGTCGGTTTGATGGTGAAAGCTTGTAGAGAAGTGTAATTCGGACCCCAAGTAGTTGAACAATTCCCTCCACTATGTAACACCCCCAGATCCGGGGTCCGGGATCTGGTCGTTACGGTCTCCATTTCTATCCACAGTACTTGAACTTACTTCAACATAAAATAAATTACATCTATATGACCCAACACAACAATATAAAACACATCCGTTATAGTCCCAGAGATGAAATCAGAGTAACTACCAAATTTTATTAATCACATTATGAGTTCTTACAATCCAAAAGAATTTCAATATGAATACATACTCTTTTCCATCCATTATCATAAGTCATACCAGCCCATATATTTGGTACTGCAAGAATGAATCTATCCTACAAATAGCTTTCTCTTCGGCTCTGGTAGTCTCATCGTCCTTGCCAGCGTCGAGTGCGCCTTGTGCGAGTCATCTGGTCTAGCTGTTGTTGTGATATAATAATAAAGCAAGGGTGAGCAATAGCCCACCGACAATAATATATAACTGAACGATAATATATAACAGTTCAAAAGTATCTTTCAAGCCATATGCCATGCATTTACGGAAATGATGCCAGTATAATATGGACGATGAAGTTACAAGGTAACTCAAAATTCATATATATAGGTGGGAATATCTGCTATGTCAAAGATAAGCAAGATATTATCATTTATCATAAAAGATGAACTTGCAGGAAAATATTGCAATTCCAAATATGAATACTTTCCAATACTCCCAACAATGATAATGTTGCAGAAAATAAATGAATTTAAATGATGAACTTTTGCTGGAGTATTCACCGCACCCGCTGTTCCAATCCTTACGATGATCAGTCGCAGATTGTACAGCTCAATTTAGATTTACTACCGGTAGAAGGAAGAACTGACGGATTTACTTGTCTACCGCCCTGTTAGATCTCCCCGGCCAACGGTTGGGCCAATGGAATGGACCGGCACTACTCGGCCTCTTACACGACTCCAAGTTTGAAAAGAAGTTCACGACTCTGAACGTAAAGTTCGTCCCCCTTTCCCCAAGTATGATACTTGTTGATAAGACTCCACAAAGTAGTCGTATCTAGTTGGAAAGGAAAATTCAACATCATATCTCCCAAGCTGCCGCTTGTTAGAGGATACCATCTTGTTCCAATAATCTTACCCCTCGAATGATGAGAAGGTTACTCAAAGATTCAATTGATCAACAGCAACCAAGTTGCGAGTGAAAGGAATAGTTTTACAAGATTTATGACCGGGAAGTCAACAAGATAAATAACATTGCTCAAGTAGGTTCCCCTATAATATGGGAGTTTGAGAGAGCATTTAAATCCTTTTAAGATAGATTTAAATGAAAAATAAAGAGTTGGGAACCTTTCCTTGATAAAATAGTCGTAAAAAGACTCCGAAATATTTTACATAATATCTGGAGGTGAAAGATAATCTCCGAATAATATAAATCATTTTAAAAAGAATTTAAAAGAATTTAATAAATAATCCAAGAATATTTATTAACTCAATAATAATTACGGAATATTATTAAATCATAATATTGCTCGTAAGTAATCCTCGAATGAATATATAGAATTATTTACTAAATAAATCCCTCCTTAAATGAATATTCAAAATAATATTCATTAAATAATTAAACTCCAATAAATATTTAAAATAATGTTCAATAAATAAGTAAAACCTTAAATGAATATTTGAAAATAATATTCATTTAATAAATAATCTTCTAAATGAATATCCAAATAATATTCATTTAGTAATCAAAACTTTAAAGGAATATTCAAAATAATATCCCTTAAGTAAATAGAACTTCCAATGAATATTTAAAATAATATTCATCAAGTACATAAAACCTTAAATGAATATTCGAAAGTAATATTCATTTAATAAATAAAATTCCCATGAATATCAAAGTAATTATTCATTAAATAATCAAACTCTAAGTGAATATTCAAAAATAATATTCACCTAATATTTCTCGATTGAGATAATGCTCAGATAACATTCTTCGAAAGATTTCCAAGTTGTTAACTCGAATAACTTGTAGAAGGGGGGGGGGTTGAATACAAGTTATATAATAGTGTCTGATTTTTGCTTGATTAGATTAACAAGAACAAACGAATGAATCAAACTTTGTTTGTATTAAAATAAATCAAATACAAACTCTACCAAAGGTGTACAATACCTTTAGCAGCTTCTGACAATACAAATCTCTCTCTCTGTTTGTTTCGAACTCTCGAATACAAACCTTATACAGAGCTTCACACGATATGCACTCTACAATTCTCAATTCGCTCTTTTTACAATGATATTGAGAGAGTATTTATAATGCTACCTATCAACTAATAACAGAATTATAATCTATCTATGACAATGTTCTGCCATCCAGTTGATAGTTTCCATCAATAGAGAATTCGTTTCCTTCACGATATCTTCTTGCTTGTTTTTCAAAACAACGATCCTGTTTTATAGCACTTGCCAGTTTCTGTAGCATCCATAATGACATCATCAGTAACATGACTGATATCAGGATTTCCCATTGCATCAGGATCTGATCATCCCATCAGTATTTGATCAGGATCTGACTTGCTGTATCAGGATCTGCTCTTAGATCCTGAAATGTAGTCTCTGACGCACTATTCCTGACTAACCTCCACAGATTACTGTCTAACACATATATCCTATACAAAGTGCTAAATCCTTTATAAGATCAGGATATACAAGAAGTATTAGCAAAATTCTATTCTCAACATCACAACTTATGAATTATTCCTAACAATCTCCCCCTATTTATGCTTTAGAATGTGAAGCATAAATCTAAGTTGTGGATGTCAAAACATATAACAATACAACCAGAATAGAATTTATGAATTTAAGATCATGAAGTTAAGTACCTCCTTCTTCAGATGTAGAAATGTATCTAGTACTTAGAAGAAAGAATTCAACTATTTGATGCTTCTTTTCCTTTACCACTTCCATGATGAAATTTACCAACTCTGTCACCCTTAATTCTGCTCCCAGTCTGTTTATCTCCCCCAGTTTGTTGTTGTTGTTGTTTCTGAATTGTCTTTGTCTCCCCCTTTTTGACATCAGCAACATTAATTCCAAGAGATTCAGTAACAGAACAAATGAGATTCATCAGAACTGCTTGATTATCCATAATAGTGACATGGTTTTCTTCAAGATTTGAAGTCTCGATTGAATATCACTTTGAGATTTCTGAATGTTTCGAAGAATTTCAGAATTGACTTCAATGTTGGAAGTGCCTGTTGTATCTTCAGATTCAGATGCAGAAAGAACCTTATCTTCAAGTCTTGTAGAAGAAGCTGCCTGTATAGAATGATATTCAAGTAATAATACTTGAGTAGAAGTACAAACATCTTCATCTTTCTGATCTGGAGCTGAAGTATGATCATCCTGTCCTTCACCAGTATTCTGTGTACCAACATCTACATAACCTAACTCCTCCTTAGATTGATCAGATACTGTTGATGTCTCAATTCTAGCTGATATTGAAAGTACATACAAAGGAATACTAGGATCATTAGAAATATCTTCTGGTACTGGTTGAGTAGAAGTTTGTCTTAGCCTTTCACCTCTTCTGTTGATGATTCCTACAAGCCTTTCTTTCTGTTTCTGAGCTTTAACTTCTGGCTTTGCATTGTGATGTGCTAAGTCATTCTTCTCATACATCTTGATAAAAGAATAAGTACCAGCATCCATACCAAGACTTTCAGACCAAGATTCAGGAAAAACCTGATCCCAGAAATCAAACGATGGTGGTTTCCTAACTTTCTCTCCTTCATTATGGAGTTGATCATCCATACCCTCATTCTCACTTTGACTATCTAAAGTCAACACTCTTTCTACCTCTCCTTTTGCCTGATCAGGAGCCAGCCTCTCTATGTGTGGATCTATGTCCATCTTTTCAACTATATCACTCAAATTTGGATAAGTGCTCTCATGACCTACAGAAAAATAGGGGTTAGAAGAAGTTTTTATACCTGAACTCACATGGAGAGAGGGTTTCTCATATGGCATGGGGCTTGAGGTTTTCTCCAAGGAGTGAGCTGTTATAGTCTCTGAACCCTTACAAACATCTACTTTCTTTCCAGAAACTACAGGCTCCAGTATACCACTTTCAGGTTTTACACCAAACTCTGATGTCTTCAGTAATACTTCATTAGACACCATAGCTAGTATGTCACCGTCTTTAAGTGTTGGTTGCTGATACACACCCTCAAGGTGGATAGACTCTGAAAGAACAATATTGGTTTGATCTTTAGAAAAATTAATTAAAGTCATTCATCCCATATCATAGGGTTTCTCAGTTGCAATTTCAGTCATCAGAGAAGACCTTTCAGCATCATCAATCACAGTTCCTGAGTCATCCAACCTCTGACTATATGGTTCTTGTGTTGCAGTGACTGTGATATGATCTATTCTACTATTCACCACTGGTGTAATAGTATCTTCTGTTGACTGCTTCCCTCTATCAACTACCTCCTCTTGTTCACCTTGAGCTGAAGCATCTTCAACAATGAAATCCTTGTCAAATAGATATGCATGAAGTGATTGAAGTGCAACATGCTTAGGAAGTCCAAATTTCTTGTGTAATTCCTTTCTGACTGAAACATTGAAGTACGTCTTCATTAAATCAAGTCTTTGATGTAACAGTCCATATTCTTCAGGAAATGAAAGTTTAGGAACTCTTTTAGTTAGAAAATCTAGAACAGGCCTGGAAAGCTTCACTTGTAGAGAAATAAGTTCCATAGCCAGTCTGTATGTCAATGTAGTTTCCCATGAAGAATCAAGATCCAGATCTCTCTTGTCAGATACTGACTTGGATATAGCCTTATTTGTAGAGACCTGCATAATGTTATTTGGACTTGACACTGTGTGTGTAGGTGACAAATGAATCTTTCTCCTTGTTCTCCTAGTATAGTGAGCAACAGATTTGTCTTGAGAAGACTCAAGAGGTGTAGACACAGAAGTGATCTTGGGATGAGATCTTTTTTCAATAGACACAGTCTTTTGAGAGACAGTATCCAGTAACTGTTTTCCCTTTTTAAGAACTACAGCCTTTTGGGAGACTGCAGCCTGGCTGTGACTAGATGTTCCATCTCTTTGTCCTAGCTTAGAAAGTTGAATTGCAGCCTTCAATTCTGCTCTCTCAGCAAGAGATATATTATCATCATCTTCACTAGAACTACTACTTGAAATGACAAATCTTCTCTTCCTTACAACTGATGTCTTTAGAGAAACACCAGAGGTTGGCTTCTTTGAAACAATAGGCTATGGATCAAAATTTGGTTCTAGACTTGTTTCAGAGACTATAGTGTTTTTGGCTACTTGGGTAGACACAGGGGGGTTCTCCTCCAATTGAGATTCCTGAGTCATTTCACCACCAAAGAAAGAAGAATTATAGATAGTAGGAAGATGAGTTCTTAGAAGTACCTGAACATGATTTGGATAGTGTAATGCAGGTATTTCATCTAGATTCTTTTCACTGTCCTTCTTTGTAATGTCAAAGAAAATTCTCTTTTGCTGTACACAAGAAGAAACACAATATTCTCTACCAAATCTAGCTTCAACATCAGGAATGAAATGGTTAATTAACAGTTGCATGAATCTGTGATAATAAACCATATTCCTGTCATGATCTCTTGACCCAAGTTTAATACATATCTGATTTAAGATAATGTGACCAAAATTAATTACTCTGTTATAAAGCAAGCCATATGCAATATGTGATGCAACAGCAGTAATTTGTTGAAAAGAACTACATTTACCAGTAAAACATTTATCAATTTGATCAAAGAAGAAAGACCATTCTTTCCTAAGAAAAGATCTATTTAACTGGCTCATGTTATCTAGAGGTCCATCATAACCTAATTTAGATAACATAGTTCTCACATCATCATCAGATGGTACATTCTCAAAATTCGTACTAACAGGTAAGCGAAATACTGAATTAACAACAGATTCGGTAAGATCAAATGAGTCTTGTCCTAAGTGTAGAACAATCTTACCTGATTGACTCTGAGTAGAGTCAATTACCTCAGCATTCTCCCAAGCTTGTGAAACAGCTACTTGATTAATTTGTGGAGATGCTGTCAAGGCATAGCTTAATGGTCCTTTCGCCATAAAGTCTATTATCAGGTGAAAATCAGTTAACACCCCTTCCTTGTTGGTGATAGCTGCAACATGATTGTTCATCATAAAATCAAAGTCACCAATACTTGAACTTCCTTTAACTCAAAATAAATTACATCTTCATGACCTAATACAACAATATAAAACACACCCGTTATAGTCCCAGAGATGAAATCAGAGTAACAATAAAATTTTATTAATCACATTTGGAGTTCTTACAACCCAAAAGAATACAATATAAATACATACTCTTTGCCATCCATTTGCATAAGTCATACTAGACCATATACTTGGTACTGACAGGATGAATCTATCCTACCAGTAGCTTTCTCTTCGTCTCTGGTAGTCTCATCGTCCTCGCCAGTGTCGAGTGCGCCTTGTGCGAATCATCTGGTCTAGCTGTTGTTATATAATAATAAAGCAAGGGTGAGCAATAGCCCACCAACAATAATATTTAACTGAACGATAATATATAACAGTTCAAAAGTATCTTTCAAACCATATGCCATGCATTTACGGAAATGATGCCAGTATAATATGAACGATGAAGTTACAAGGTAACTCAAAGGGAAAATATATGTAGGAATATCTGCTATGTCGAAAATAAGCCAGATATTATCATTTATCATATAAAGAGGAACTTGCAAGGAAAATATTGCAATTCCAGTTATTAACATTTTTTGAAGTCCTACAACCTGAATGAAGTCTCTTCGATACGTGTTGCGGAAGACACCGTCAACCTGAAAGAAGTCTCTTCGATACGTGTTTCAGGGAATTCCCAATTTGGGAGATGAACCAATACCCCAATATACTTTACTACCGGTAGAAGGAAGAACTCACGGCTCCACTTGTCGATTGCCTTTAATAGTAACTCCCTGGTCAATGGTTTGGCCTTGTGATGGACCGCACAAACAATGCTCAAACAATGCTCAAGAAACAAACAATCAAACAATAAATAATTATAATCAGAAAACTACACAATATTATCAATATTTGATAATATTTATTAGGATAAATATTTATCCTAATAAATATTATCAAATAAATAATAAGTTAATAAATATTTATTAACTAATAAATATTTATTAACTTATTATTTAACTTAAATAATAAATATTTATTAACTTATTATTTATTATTAGTTAATAAATAATAAGTTAATAAATATTTATTAACTTATTATTTATTAATAATAAATATTTTTAATAAATAATAAGTTTATAAATATTGTATCTGCTTGAGCATTGTTTGTGTCATGCTGACACAAACAATGCTCAAGCAGGGGATGCTCATGTTGACTCAGAAACAGAGGCTAATAATTATGCTATTGTGCCCCACACAATTGGTTCCCTTTTTGGGTGTCCAGTTGTGAGAGAAGAAGACGAGGCTATGAACCAAGATGGAAACAGATATGACTTGGAAGAATTTTACAGGGTGCCATGTGTGGAAACAGGGGAAAACAACTTAGATGATGCTCATGGAACAGGGGATAATGATACTGAAACTGAAGCAGGGGAATTTATTCCACCAGTTTCTCTTGGAAATGCTTTTCAAACCTTGGCTGACTGTGTAAATGAAACAGAGCCACTTGACATAGTTGCTAACGAAAAAGAAGCTTGTGAACCTACAAAACGAAAAAGACAAATTGGGTCCAAGCCTAATGATGATATTCAAGTTATAGCCCTGGGTACGGTGAACCAACACAATAAACTTGCTGCAAAGGTCAATGTGCCAGGAAAGGATGGTTTTACGCCAGTCATCAATAAGAAGTCTCTCAGGTTGGCTAGTAAGTCAACCAAAACTCAATCTTAATTTTATGGATTTTGCGACCTGGAATGTTAGGGGTCTGAATAAAAGTGAACATAAAAAAGAACTCAAGTTTTTTATAAGGAGTAATAAAATTAGTCTTATGGCTTGTGTTGAGACTAAAGTCAAAGAGAAAAACTCGTTAGTTGTTTCCTGGAAAATTGCTAGAAACTGGAAGTGGTTTTTTAACTATGATCATCACTACAATGGTCGCATATGGGTTGGTTTTGATTGCTCTATTTGGTCTGTTACTGTTTTAAATAGTTCCCCTCAGCATATTACTTGCAATGTTACTCTTTTAGAAAAGCAATGTCACTTTGTTGCTACTTTTATCTATGCTTTTAATAAGCCTCATCAATGTGAAGCCCTCTGGAAAGATTTAGAGAGCCTCAGCAAATCTATTTCCCTACCTTGGTGTGTCCTTGGCGACTTCAATTGCATTTTGGATATTTCAGAGGTTAGTGGGGGTTTGGAGCATTGGACCCCTGATATGCAAAGTTTTAAAGAATGCGTCAACAACTCTGGTCTTAGTTCTCACCGAACTGTGGGGGATCTTTTCACTTGGTGCAATAATAGGCCAGGTGACACCATCTTCAAACGGTTAGATAGAACCCTCGTCAATGCTTCGTGGCTCCAGTCAATGCCTTGCAGTGTAACTTTTGCCAAACCTATAGGTCTCATGGATCACAGCCCTATCATTGTGCATACTCCTATGCAACTGGAAAAAATCGTTAAGCCATTTCAATTCTTCAACTTCATGATTGAGGTACCTGGGTTTAGAGATGTTGTTGCTAAGGCTTGGGCTACATCTTGGTATGGTGATCCTATGGCTATTCTTACTCAGAAAATCAAGGAGGTTAAACAAGCTCTAATTGCCCTCAATAAGGCAAATGGGAATGTCCACTCTAATGTGGCTCAAAGTCGAGACTTACTCCATTCAATACAACTGCAGATTCAGCAGGATCCTCATAATCCCACTCTGTTACTTCAACAAAAAGCCCAGGCAAAAGTCCTAGAAAACCAGCTGCTTCAAGAGGAGGCCCTTGACCTCCAAAAATCTAGAATCAAGTGGTTAGCCAAGGGGGATGGCAACAATTCTTTCTTCTTTAATCAGGTCCGTTCGAACTGGAACACTAATAAGATCCTGGCCTTGACAGATAGTACTGGCAACTTGGTAATGGGTCACAATTCTTGCTCTAGGGTTGCTGTTGACTTCTTCAAAAGCTCCATTGGCACCTCTGGACAGCCAACCTCCACCTTCCCAAATATTCGATGCAAACAAATCACGGATGCTCAAGCCTGGACTCTTGTTGCACTTGTTAATGATATGCTTATATGGAATACTCTGAAAAAAATGAAGAAAAATAAGGCCCCTGGGCCTGATGGCATGACTGTTGAATTCTATCTTGCAACCTGGGACTTGGTTGGCCCCTGTTTTTTGCAGCTGTTAATCATTTTTTTGCTTCATCAACTATGAACCCAGGTATTAACTCAACTAGTATTGCTTTAATTCCTAAAGTTCTCACCCCTACTGTAATGACGGATTTCAGGCCTATCTCTCTCTGCTCCATTGCCTATAAATGCATTGCCAAAATCCTTGCTGACAGAATCAAAAGTGTGTTACCCAATATCATTGACATTGCTCAATCGGCTTTTGTAAAAAATCGTAGCATA
Source organism: Saposhnikovia divaricata (assembly GCA_036435485.1). Taxonomy (NCBI): domain Eukaryota; kingdom Viridiplantae; phylum Streptophyta; class Magnoliopsida; order Apiales; family Apiaceae; genus Saposhnikovia; species Saposhnikovia divaricata. The sequence goes on along the minus strand of CM071601.1, from coordinate 40,202,246 downwards.
TCTGATAATGTGTTAATGGCCCAAGAGCTTTTCAGGGGGTATACTAGAGAAACTGGAATTGCTAGATGTGCCTTGAAAATAGACTTGCACAAAGCATTCGATTCGGTAAATTGGGACTTTTTGATGCATGCTCTGTCTCTTATGGCTTTTCCAGAAAAATTTAAAGGTTGGATTTATGCTTGCATTTCTACAGCTCGTTTCTCTGTTAAGGTCAATGGCAGCCTCCAAGGTTACTTCAAAGGTGAGAAAGGACTCCGCCAGGGTGACCCTATGTCTCCTTACTTATTTACAATTGCCATGAAGGTGCTCTCATGTATGCTCAACAACAAACCCCCTGGTTTCAAGCATCATTGGCGTTGCAAGGACCTCAGGATCTCTCATCTCTTTTTTGCAGATGATGTCTTACTTTTCTCTCATGGAGACCAAACTTCTCTTAACCACATCATCACCTGTCTGGACAAATTCTCGAAAGCTAGTGGTTTAACTCTCAGTACTAGGAAGAGCTCAGTTTTTTTTGCCAATTGCAAAGCAGAGGTGGTTAATTGGTTTGACAGAGACTTTCACATTCCCCATGGAACTCTGCCTGTGAAGTTTCTAGGAATGCCTCTCATTTCTTCGAAACTTAGTGTCAACGACTGCATTCCTCTTATTGACAAGATAACTTCCAGAATTTATTCCTGGACCACTCTGCTCCTCTCTATGGCTGGTAGGGCTCAACTTATTAAGGCAGTGCTCTTTGCTATGCAAGCTTATTGGACAAATCACTTTCTGCTACCTCAGTCTATTCACAAGCAAATACAAACAATCCTAACTCGATTCTTTTGGAAGGGGGACATCGATTCTAAAGGGGGAGCCAAGGTGGGTTGGCAAACCATTTGTCTACCTTTTGAGGAAGGAGGCCTGTCTTTTAAAAACACGAGGGAATGGAACAAAGCCCAGTTATTGCTTCACCTTTGCAGAATCATTAGGAAAGACAATTCTTTATGGCCACGATGGGTCAATTCTACGGTCCTCAAATGTAAACAATTCTGGACTATGCAAGAACCTACAGATTGCTCCTGGATCTAGCGGAAAATTCTGAAACTTAGACATGAGGCTCTTCAGCATCTCAACTACAGAATTGGCAATGGGCTGAATTTTTCTATGTGGTTTGATCCCTGGTGGCGTGGTACCTGTCTAGCCCAGTCTGGTAGTGACCCTATTATTTTTCAGGCCAACTCTACTCCTCAAGCTTTGGTGCATTCGTTGATTCAGACTGGCATGTGGAGACTTCCATCTCCAAACAATAGGCACCATCACAATCAGAATTTGCGAAGTTGGCTTAGCAGTTTTGATTACCCTAATTTCGATCTCAATACTGGTGACTCCATTCTCTGGGTGGACAGACCTCTTTCAAAGGTTCGTACTAGACACATATGGGATGCAATCAGGTTTAAACTGCCAGAGGTCCCTTGGCACAGCTGGGTTTGGCATAAGATTAAAATTCGTAGGTATGCTTATCATCAGTGGTTGGTTTGTCATGGTCGTCTCAATACATTCAGTAGATTGGCTTCCTTTTGTCTTGACTGGACACCCACTGTATGCTATGTGTGGGAGGCATCGAAAATTCTAATCATCTTATGGTTACCTGTAGTTATAGTTCCTATGTGCTTCGACACATTGTGGCTCTCATTGGGGCCTATAGCTATGAATACACCACCTGGAATGATCTTCTAACTGCATGGGGCTCGGTTACTAATGTTGTTCATAAGCATATTCTGTTGGTTACTGGCCAAACTCACAGCTACCATATCTGGCGCGAGAGGAATGCACGATTGCATGGGAAAGGATGCTTGGGTCCGACAAAACTCATTGAAGGCATTGTAAAAGATATTAAATCTAGACTAGTCACCTCTACTTGGTTTGTAAATATTGTTAAGGACATTGTCGATGCTAGATGGTTAGCTTAGTGGCTAGTTTTAGCTTAGTGGCTAGTTTTTGCTTTCTAGTTTCAATCTGCTTCCTGCAGATTGTCTCTAGATAGTCCTCCCTCTTGGTTTGTCGAGGGGCAAGGGTTAATCCCTTTTTTTGCTGTCTATATATATATATTAATTTAGCAAAAATAAAAAGACTCTGAAATATTTTACATAATATTTGGAGGTGAAAGATAATCTCCAAATTATATAAATCATTTTAAAAAGAATATAAAAGAATTAAATAAATATTCCAAGAATATTTATTAACTCAATAATAATTACGTAATATAATTAAATCATAATATTGCTCGCAAGTAATCCTCGAATGAATATATAGAACTATTTACTAAATAAATCACTCCAAATAACATTCATTTAATAAATAATCTTCTAGAACTATTAAATAAATATCCAAATAACATTCATTTAATAAATAATCTTCTAAATGAATATCCAAATAATATTCATTTAGTAGTCAAAACTTTAAAGGAATATTCGAAATAATATCCCTTAAGTAATTAGAACTTCCAATGAATATTTTAAAATAATAACCATTAAGTATATAAACCTTAAATGAATATTCGAAAGTAATATTCCTTTAATAAATAACATTCTAATGAATATCAAAATAATATTCATTAAATAATCAACTCTAAATGAATATTCGAAACTAACATTCATTTAGTATCTCTCGACTGAGATAATACTCGAATAACATTCCTCAGATAAATAATAATCTGTCGTTGGAATCCCTCCGGGTTTCCACGACTATTTATATCTCAAAATGCCGACTCCCGGTCTATATTTAAGAATGAATATCATTTGCCCTTCGCTAAGGGTCTTACCAAAATATCCGACTTATAACTGATAATTCGTATCTAGTCTATAAGCCAATGGCAATTCAGGGAACAAGTATCACAACAACCAGAGTCACAATATAATTGGAAACAGGCATACATGCGATGGCATATGTAAAACAGAAATCATATACATATATTATCACAACAACAGGTTCAAAGGTTTGAACACTTGCCTGGTAATCGGGTGTGGGCGGAGATAGCGTGTCCTGGGTCTGCTCGATGATCTATAAACAATCAGAACATTCGAGATTAACCACTTAACACGTTTTAAAAGTCTAAGTATAACTTCACTTAAATCGAAACACGTTTTCGAATTATCTCGTTATACACCTTTTAGTGTAACTCTTTTTATCACCGATATGATCCGACATTCGTTCATTATTAAGACATGTCATCATACCCACACTCGGTATATACTTAAGTCGTATAAGTTCTAAAGTCGATCGATTATGAACCGAGATTATACCTCGAGTTTTATCGTTCGTTTTTTAAGTTATAACCAAAGTTATACTTTTAAGGGGTTCGTTCGCGTTTAACCTTGATTCGAACATTTTTATAAAATCGGAAAACGATCCGTTCGACATGTGGTTTTCTTTCATACCTTCCTTATGGCCCCTATTATTTATCTACCAAGATTCGCCACTGAGTAACATGCTTTACTAGGGTTCAATTGAAGTTACAAACTTTTACTTACGGTTCCGAACCAATTTTAGTAATTTGACCATAACTCCTAAACCGTAAGTCGGAATGTCTCGATTCTTGCGCCAAAACGATCTATGGCTCGAGATCTACAAGGTTATGTTATACTATTAACCAGATTCGACAATTAATGCTACTGTGATGCACGGTTTTCAATGGTTAACGAAATTTCGGCATTACGACGGCTATAAATCGAACGTTTCTAAATTCGTAATATCAAACCCAGGCCACACCGGGCATCCATACATCTTATAAACATGTTATTCATCTCAACAATTCGAAGAACGTATCACTTTACCAATATGATCATCATATCTCTTAAACTAACTAAATCAACTACATAATCATGCTTACATGCTTAACATAACATCATAATCATATCGAAGCTAAAACCCACCAAGAACATGCTTGAAACTTAAGATTCAACCAATGGTTTCAAGGGTTATACCTTCCTTGGAGAGTGTACTAGCCTTATAAAACCTTGCATAGTCCTTGTATAACCTTAACCAAGCTTAGATCATCCAAACAAATCAAGAGATCAAAGTTAGTTTCTACAAATCACTATTCACCCTCATCTTCAATGATTTATTTGAAAATGGAAAAAGTGGATATTGAAGATAAGATTTCTAGGAGATAATTTTTATGAAATATAGAACTCACCATAAAAATTTGGAGGTCAAACAATGGTTGGAAGCTTGATTTTGCTTCTTGAATTAAGCAAAAATTCGAAGTGCCTCTTTCAAGGGGAAAAACAGGGTGACTTCTCGAATTTATTTACCCATCCAAACAATCTTCACAAATTATGAAATTAAATCCACAACTTCATCTCCATGTGTAGAAGCTCGTGATTTTTTTCATGATTTTTAGATGAGTAGAACTAGGTGGAAAAATATCGCCAAGACCCCTGCCCTGGAAAATGCAGACTGCTGGAAATGGGAGAGAAAAGAGAGAAAAGGGTGGTTGGCTTGCTTGGTTCTCTTGCATTATTGATGTTTTAGGATAATATCTAGCATAAAGGCACTTTAATAAAGTGATTTTCTCATCCCTTGCATCACCTTGGACATGTGTTAGTGTTTTGTGGTGTAGATGATGTAATGAAGCTAAGCACTTGGTTAGGCTTCTAGTTATCTTAGTTCCTTTGGTAACCAACTTTTTTACTTGCTCTTATCCACTATCACATGCATGTATCTTGGCTCCCTACTTGTTCTTTGTCCGGTTATTGCTCAATTTGATTGATCGTTCGGAGGAATATCTCAAGGATTTCTAGTTAGGGTTTTACCGGAAACCATCTTAATATATATACTACCATTCTCAATCCTCCTTTATAATTCTTGAATTTAAATTCCTTAAATCCTCTTAATAAATCCTTAAGTCTTTCAGTGTCCAGGGAAATCTCGGAGAAAATAAAAGTGCTATTTTTCTGAATCCGATGTCCTTTACATACACTTATTTCGCCCCTGGATCATGAATACGAACTCAGAAATCCGTTCTGAATACTTCTATATAGCGTCTTCTAATAATATTCTTATTTCCACCAAAAAAAATATTTATTCTTGATAAGTACATATTTTTGCATATTTTTATTACCTATTATTTGCTTGAATTCGTATTTTAATAATTTATTTTGTTCCATTTCAGGAAATTAGTAAATAAATAAAGAAATGGCAAAATAAATGAATAAAGTGCAAAGAAGGGAAAAAGAGGAAGAAAAAGGACCAAAAATGAAAGAAGGAAAAGAATTAGGAGCTTGGAGCAAAAGGAATATTTCAAGATAAGTGGAAGGTGGAGATCATCCCAACACATTAGAAAAGTGTATGGCCAAGATCAACTCTTCAAAGCTTTAGGGGGAAGCAAACAAATAGATGGCTAGGATTTCACCACCATACAACCCAAATGTATGGTGGGGATTTACCCAACACCCCCCTTAACTCTAATTCCTATCCTATAAATACCCCCTCACCCCCCTTGTATTTAGTAACTTAGATTTTAGGGTAGTTTTAATTTCTTGTATTTTTCTTAGTTTCAAATCTTGTAAACACTCCTATTATAATTAATGCAATTTTTATTTTCTTTACTTCTTGTCTTGCTCTTTCGTTATTGTTGCCTTGTTTCGTTATTTTCGTAAATCCCGTTGCTAACCACTTGGGGTTGAAAGTAACGAAACTTTAATTTCTTGCACCTAGCTATTATTTTTAATTTTGAGCCCTTTTAAATTTCAATTTTATTGTGGGTTCAAAATTTTAAAATATCATTTTAATTCGTAGTTTGCCCCTTTAAAAATTAATTTTATTGTGGGCTATTTTAAAATCTAAATATCGTTTTTAGGATAATTTTAATTTTGTAGTTAATATTTTTATTTTTCATATTTAATTTTAAAAAAAAAAATAAAAAATTTTAGCTTCGTTATTTATTTTCTGTCTCCTTTATTTTTGCCTTAATTCGAAGCTTGTTACTTCTCTTCCCTGTTTTCTTCTCAAACCCACCAGTTTACATTTTTTTTCACTCCTTTTCTCCGTTCACTACAAACACTAACACATAACCATCTGTTCCTTTATTTCTTTGCAAAACAAACACAAACCCATCTCCCTTCTTTTTATACTTTCTTCTTCAATTCTTTTTGCATAAACACAATTCATCGCCCCTCTTTTCTACTCCTTCCTTTCCCCACACAAACCCCCCTCTTCTTCTTCCTCTTTTCATTTTTTTAATTTTTCTGTTATCTTATTTCTCTTCTCTGTTGTTTGAGCGATTGGAATTGCGAGTGTCAATTCATTTCCGAGATTAATATGATGTTGATTTTTGTTTGTTGTTTGAGATGAATATGATTGGTTTAGTTTCGAGAGTTGTTCGAGTGGTGCTGAGTAGACTGTGTATCTGAATCACTGTGATGTTACTTGCTAAGTTCGAAGTTTTATCAAATGCGTTTTTGTCCGTTGTTGTTTTTTTTTTCACTGTTGTCTGCATAGGCTGTGTTGTGTATGCTGTGGATGCGAGTTGACCCAAGTCTGTTTAATTGTCCTGTTAATTTTGTTGGTTGAAATCGTTGAGTAGCCACTGTTCGTTAGTTTGTTTTCTGCGATTTCCGAATTATTTGTACTGATTTGCGAGTCTAGGTTCTGTTGGCTGCCACCGCTGAGTTTTTTTTGCTAGTCCAGTTCGAAGTTCGTATGTCATTACTGTTTGAATTTTGTGTGTGGACTGTCATTGTTTTGCCGAGCTGTGTCACTAAGTCTTCACTGAGCTCTGAGTTTTCTGTTTTGTTTTATGGCGTAGTTTGTGTTATTTGGTTTGAGTAGTATTGGTTAATTTGTTGTTTCCTGAGTCAACTCAGTGCAGAGTTCATATCCGAATTATTTTTATTGTAGTGGTTTTAATTCCAAATCCTTTAAATCCTCGTTTTTAGTTTAAAATATTTTGTAAATAAATTTTAGAATAAAACTTAGTTTTAAAATTTGAGGATAATTTTAATTTTTGTTCTTTTCGTTTTTAAAGTTAGTTGAGATTTAGAATAAATTTAATTTTCTTTAAAATTAATAGTTTAGAATTATCTTTTAGAAATTAAAATAGAAAAAATCCAAATTTTCAAAAACCAAAACTTGTTCTAATTCGATTAAGTTAAAAATTAAGGATTGCGAAATAAATTAGTCCCTGTGGAACGAATCATAAATTTTACAACGAAACGAATTGTGCGCTTGCGATTCAAATTAAATCATTTTTCTTAGCACATCAAGTTTTTGGCGCCGCTGCCGGGGACTAATTAATTTTCGCGCCTTGATTTCTAATTTTTCGGATTAGTTTTTACTTGTCTTATTTTTCTCTTGTTTTTTTTAGGAAAGTTGGAAATTTCGGGGATCTCTTTTGAAGCCTGGAACAAAAGTGGAATTTTTGGAAGCACGCTTCGGTAACCCATATTTCTCTCTTTTCGCCTTTTTATTTTTTAGAAAATCACAAAAAAAAAAAATTTGAAAAATCACAAAAAAAATTGAAAATTGAAAAAATCAAAAAAAAAATTGTTGGTAAATACATAGTTGTTGCATCATGCATTTAATCACTTAGGGCACATCATCTAGATTTTTATTTTTCGTACCTTAAATTGTGGTGATCGCTGGCGGACTAAGGTACGTTAAATTCTTCTTTTCTTTAGTTTAGAACACGTAGTTTAAAGCATCCATAAATGTTTATAGTTTTTTATACCTCTTTGTTTGTTGCATCATTTTGTAAATAAACCTTAAGGGCAAATCCTCTTGCAACATGGGGGAAGGGATTTAATCACTCTTTCCTTGGCCCACAACAATTAATTCTCAACATTTTGCATCCCCTAGCCTTTTAATAAAATTAATTAGACATTTGCCCCTAGGATTTCGCGCTTAATTAGAAAGGTGCCTAAAAATAAACGTAATTAAGACTTATTCACAACCTTCAGTGTCTAAGGTTCGCCTGGCTGTTAAGATTCGGTGTCTAAGTGACGAGTTTGGCCTCTTGGAAATGCCTACTCTAATCTGGCCGAATCGGTCTGAATAATTCTTAATTTACGGAATTTTTAGTGTGTCTTAACGTTATGAGCAATGTCTAGTTATTTTATTTAGGGAACCTAGGTTAGATTATTCTTTTGATTTTTCACCATTTATTTTGTGTGTTTCATTTTCGCACTTACGTGCTACGTGGTTTTATCCTTGATCAATCTTTACCATGTCCGTAGCATTTAGGGAGCGTTATTACCAAGGTTGGGATTTTGACGAGGAGTTAGCGGATAATACGATATGGTGTGAGTCAACTAGGGAACCTAGTGTATATAACGAGTCGTATAGTACTTTTAGTGATTTGCATTATAGTGAAAACGATATTGCAATCGACTCTGAATTAGATGCTCTTACTAGACGACTCGAAGCCTTAGAAACCCTTAGTGGCCCTTCACACACGTCTTGGGACCCAAATTTCAACTCTCCGAGTCTCGATTTTCAACATGGCCCCAACTCTCAACAAGTCAGCGCCATGTTTCAACCAACCTCTCGAAATGACCACTTTACATCGTCTTCTAATTCCGGTTGGAGAGATTATCCCGATCTCTCATGGAACCAAGGTCATAGCTATCAAACTCCGCCTCCACATTTTCAAGAACCGAACTCTTATCCAATTCCGAGTCAAGTTCCTTATTCGAGTTCAATTCAAACACCCGCCCACCCACCCGGATTTCATGATTCGAGTATGAAACTTGACACCTTAGAAAAGAGTATCGAGGCTTTATTGATTTCTCAAGCAAACTTCATGCGAACCATAACTTCTGATAGGCAAATTTTGAACTCTAATGTTCAAGCCTTATCTAAGTTAGAATTTCAAGTGAATCAATTAGCCACCATGTGCAAGCGTGAGACGATAACCATCCCGAATCCACCCGAGGTCAACCCTAAATTTCTTATCACTCAAAGACCTATCGATACTTTCGATGATATCATTTCTCCTAGGTGTAATGTTCAAGTTGACACTCCTTTCGGTGGTGATTCACACGAAGAAGATTCTAATGCTGACATCATTCTTTCTCTAGGTCAAACGAAGAATCCCGATGATTCTGAGTTTGTGGCTTCACCTAGACAACCATCATCTTCTTCTAGTGAACTTTTCCTTTCATCTTCCAAACCTCTTCCTGAAAAACCCAAAGAACTTCATACTCAACCAATAGGAGCTAATCTAGTTAAGGAGGTTGTTTCAAGGTCAAATTTGGACGATCATGAGATTGAGTCTCTTCTTAAACAAGATTTTCAATTGCATTACGAGACCAATCGAGAGCTTCACGAATCTTTTAAGGATTTGACCTCAGAAGAGATGTTTGGAGAGATGAAGAATATTTGTTCCAAATGGGAAACCCAACATAAGGATAGTTCTTGTGATCCTAATTCTGTTGGTAAAACATTTTTCGAAGAGCCACCCCCACCCGTTTCTATTTCTTCATTTTCCACTCGTGCTCCATCTTTCATCGAAACACATGATATTCATGACCAACATCTTATCGTAATTAATTTGCTTAAACAACAAAAAGAAGCATCCTCGTGGTCTATGGATGAAGTTAGGAATATGAGTTTTATTCTTGCGCCTAATCGGATCGTTCGAGTGGTCTATGCTATTTTCGTGGGTGAGTTTCTGAAATATGTTCGTTGTATAACAAAAATAGTTTTTCCGAGGGCAGGTATTGGTTAGTAAATATTTGTTTTGTACCTCCCATAGTAGAATGTAGGTATGGGGGAGGAGTTGTGTGTGTGAGTTGTTTTCTTTCATAATTTCTAGTAGTTTTCAGTCTCCGTCATCCCTTATCAGGTATTTCCTCACCTTTCTTCTTTCTCATTTCTCTTGAATTTGCATACATTGAGGACAATGCATGATTTAGGTATGGGGGAAGTTTTTTTAGTGTAAATACATATAATTGAAAAATCCAAAAAAATAAAAAAATCAAAAAAATCAAAAAGAGTTCTTTTCGTATTCTAGTCTTGTTAATTGATTGCTAGTTGCTTGATGCACCCTTGCATGCTATGATAATCTTATGATCCATTAGCTTTTGTTTGAGAAGTGATTTGCTAAAGTTCTTGTTCACACACTTACATTAGCAAGGAAACTAGTAGACTTATTTGAATTGTGCTTGAAATTAGAAGGGCATGATTAGGTGTAAGATGATTTGGTCTTCATGCTTTGAGTACAAGTAGGTGCATTGAAGATACCTTTACTTGATATTGATTATGTTCTACCACACCAAGTGAGATTTTGAGCCTATATGCACATTTTTTGCATTTATATTCTTTTGCTTGAGTGTCCACTTGTCATTTGCATTGCTAGCACTTGTTTGAATTCTCTCTTGGAACGCATGACATTGATTGATGATAAAATGATAAAGGCATTTAGGAATAACCTATATTTCCGAAAATATCCACACCATGCTTATGTGATCAATTAGTTAACCCTTTGAGCTTAATCATATTCTTTCGGTGACACACCACATTACTCGCCTAAGACCTTTTTCTTGTTTAGCCTTACGTATTCTTGATCCCATTTTGTCAAAGGCTAGTAGGAACTTGAGGGAGCAATAAGGTGTGTGAAATAGGGTTTACTATTGTTCATAACTTTCGAGGAAATATTTGTTGTTACCTTGCTAGTCGATGTTCAAGTTAAATCTAAGTGAGGATTATTGTTACATTTATCTTAGCTCTCATAAAAAAAAAAAAATATATATATATATATATAAAATATTTAAAAAAAATTAAGAAATGAAAAAAAAAGAATATATATACATGAGAGCATACTTATGTTTTTTTTTGTAATCCTCCTTCATTGCGACTATTCAAGGCTTTTTGTTGAAAATGAAAATAAATTGTGTGGGGAGGAAGTTTGGTGTTGTGCATGATATTCATGGTGACTACTAGCTTTTGACACTTCACCTTATTTTGGCCTTTCTTGACATACCTTGTCCCTAGCCCCATTACAACCCTAATAAAGACCTTTTGATTGTCATTATTAATGTATGTTGTGATTTAAGTTGGAATGATACCAAGTGTCAAGCATGCATTTGATTTTGTTGGAATTGAGTGATACACTTACCCTTGTTCTTGAGTGAATATTTTTTTGTGAGTGAAAGGTGAGGTATTGCTTATTTGTTTTTTGCATAAGAGATCTCAAGTTTTGACTCTGAGGTGTGCCCTTGTAGACTTAGCATGGTTACCAATAATTTTTGCACTTGACATGAACTTATAATCACTCTTGCATGGTTCTTTAAGTAGACTATGTGAATCCTTGCACTTTCCACACCAAGACTTTGCAACTTCATTTTGATTCTTAAGTTGATGTATCATGAAAGGACATGTATGTATGGTGTGCATTGCCATGTGATCTTTTATACAAGCTAGATGGATTTTGTGGGTACATTCACTATAGGCCCTCACGAGACCTCACTCGTCCACTAGGGCTGCCTAGGGGTTTAAAGGGCTTGTTGCATATGCCAAATGCAACCGTCACACCTACGAAAAGGAGTATAGGACTTTTCATCTAGATTTTCCTTTTGTTTTTGTTTTACTCGAGGACGAGCAAAAGATAGGTATGGGGGCATTTGATAAGTGCATATTTTTGCATATTTTTATTACCTATTATTTGCTTGAATTCGTATTTTAATAATTTATTTTGTTGCAATTCAGGAAATTCGTAAATAAATAAAGAAATGGCAAAATAAATGAATAAAGTGCAAGGAAGGGAAAAAGAGGAAGAAAAAGGACCAAAAATGAAAGAAGGAAAAGAATTAGGAGCTTAGAGCAAAAGGAATATTTCATGACAAGTGGAAGGTGGAGATCATCCCAACACATTAGAAAAGTGTATGGCCAAGATCAACTCTTCAAAGCTTAAGGGGGAAGGAAACAAATAGATGGCTAGGATTTCACCACCATACAACCCAAATGTATGGTGGGGATTTACCCAACACCCCCCTTAACCCTAATTCCTATCCTATAAATACCCCCTCACCCCCCTTGTATTTAGTAACTTAGATTTTAGGGTAGTTTTAATTTCTTGTATTTTTTTTAGTTTCAAATCTTGTAAACACTCCTATTATAATTAATGCAAAATTTATTTTCTTTACTTCTTGTCTTGCTCTTTCGTTATTGTTGCCTTGTTTCGTTATTTTCGTAAATCCCGTTGCTAACCACTTGGGGTTGAAAGTAACGAAACTTTAATTTCTTGCACCTAGCTATAATTTTTAATTTTGAGCCCCTTTAAATTTCAATTTTATTGTGGGTTCGAAATTTTAAAATATCATTTTAATTCGTAGTTTGCCCCTTTAAAAATTAATTTTATTGTGGGCTATTTTAAAATCTAAATATCGTTTTTAGGATAATTTTAATTTTGTAGTTAATATTTTAATTTTTCATATTTAATTTTTTTTAAAAAAAAAATAATTTTAGCTTCGTTATTTATTTTCTGTCTCCTTTATTTTTCCTTAATTCGAAGCTTGTTACTTCTCTTCCCTGTTTTCTTCTCAAACCCACCAGTTTACATTTTTTTTTCACTCCTTTTCTCCGTTCACTACAAACACTAACACATAACCATCTGTTCCTTTATTTCTTTGCAAAACAAACACAAACCCATCTCCCTTCTTTTTATACTTTCTTCTTCGATTATTTTTGCATAAACACAATTCATCACCCCTCTTTTCTACTCCTTCCTTTCCCCACACAAACCCCCCTCTTCTTCTTCCTCTTTTCATTTTTTTAATTTTTCTGTTATCTTATTTTTCTTCTCTGTTGTTTGCGCGATTGGAATTGCGAGTGTCAATTCATTTCCGAGATTAATATGATGTTGAGTTTTGTTTGTTGTTTGAGATGAATATGATTGGTTTAGTTTCGAGAGTTGTTCGAGTGGTGCTGAGTAGACTGTGTATCTGAATCACTGTGATGCTACTTGCTAAGTTCGAAGTTTTATCTGCGTAGGCTGTGTTGTGTATGCTGTGGATGCGAGTTGACCCAAGTCTGTTTAGTTGTCCTGTTAATTTTGTTGGTTGAAATCGTTGAGTAGCCACTGTTCGTTAGTTTGTTTTCTGCGATTTCCGAATTATTTGTACTGATTTGCGAGTCTAGGTTCTGTTGGCTGCCACCGCTGAGTTTTTTTTGCTAGTCCAGTTCGAAGTTCGTATGTCATTACTGTTTGAATTTTGTGTGTGGACTGTCATTGTTTTGCCGAGCTGTGTCACTAAGTCTTCACTGAGCTCTGAGTTTTCTGTTTTGTTTTATGGCGTAGTTTGTGTTATTTGGTTTGAGTAGTATTGGTTAATTTGTTGTTTCCTGAGTCAACTCAGTGCAGAGTTCATATCCGAATTATTTTTATTGTAGTGGTTTTAATTCCAAATCCTTTAAATCCTCGTTTTTAGTTTAAAATATTTTGTAAATAAATTTTAGAATAAAACTTAATTTTAAAATTTGAGGATAATTTTAATTTTTGTTCTTTTCATTTTTAAGTTAGTTGAGATTTAGAATAAATTTAATTTTCTTTAAAATTAATAGTTTAGAATTATCTTTTAGGAAGTAAAATAGAAAAAATCCAAATTTTCAAAAACCAAAACTTGTTCTAATTCGATTAAGTTAAAAATTAAGGATTGCGAAATAAATTAGTCCCTGTGGAACGAATCATAAATTTTACAACGAAACGAATTGTGCGCTTGCGATTCAAATTAAATCATTTTTCTTAGCACATCAATTCTTTATTCCATCTTTATTTCTTATATTTATAAAAATGTCATTGTTCTCTTTCGGGCATTTCTTAACCCTTTTACGGAACCACTGGACTAACAACCGATATTGATTTGGAGGACACAAGAATATCTCCTTCCTCTTTGGAATCCATATCTTATTTCTTAGGAGATAGATTATTCTAATCCAGGTTGTCAACCCATTGCATTCTTCATGACATATAATCATTGGAATCTATACCCATTCACATTCATTCATTAGAACTGCTAATACCTTGTAGTCAGAATCACGGTTCATTCTTTCATCAATATATATAAAAAGTTTTAATTCTACCGAAAATTCGGGTTCTTACAGTCTCCCCTCCTTAAAAGGATTCCGTCCCGGAATCAGGTAGAAGACAAATGGGGTACTTGTTGGTTATTTCACTTTTCCAGTTTCATAGTCAATCCTTAATCAATCCCAATCCTTTTTCAACACATCTTACTAGTGCTACAATACATCCTTTATCCTTTTTTCATTAATCTTCGCTACTTTTCGTACAACACACTATCCGGGTTATGCTCTTACCCAGTCATATACTATTTTCCTTGTTGGTATCGGTAGTGACTTTGGTATCACTATCGCGCTGTGAATTCGGAGATAACCTCACTCGTAATTACGCATTTCCTGATCACTATATATAGAATTAGAAGAATTTATTGATAGATCACTATGATCAATGAACATTTGTCCTATTGCATAGTTAGTACAGAAGGTGGCCAGCCTTTAGTACTTGACAAGCAATTTAGACAAGCTATGGTATCCCACTTAGACTCCTATCACATAGACAGGTAGTCACGTAGCAGTACCTCCCCTCCTTAAAGGGTTGTTCTTCTCAATTTAGAACAAGATAAATAATGGAGATGAAAAGAAAAGAATTTCAAAGAATTATTAAAAAAAATCTTCATGATTGTCAAAAATATCATACTTAGAATTTACCTCGGAACTATAGAGGTTTATTAGAGAAGAAAAATAATTGTATTCGTATCAAATACTACTTTGTCGTAATCTCATGTCTCACATGTCCTTGCTGCTCTGTCCATCATTTTATGGACCTATACTCTTGTTCGATCTTAGCATCACTTACTTTTGGAAAATCCTTCTACCCTTCAGGTTAAATCTTGGATTTCTCGCTTGACATTATTATTACTGACATTCCACGCCACGACACTGGCTCTTTCATATTCATAATACTAACACTATCAGGTTGTCATTTCAAGAGCTCGTTAGGAACCCATTCTTAACATTCCTTGTTTTTACATTTCATAATTATCGCCCCAACTTTTTGTTACGACCAAACTCAACACGCAAGTGCACGTGATCTCAAGTAATATAGATAGCAAATAAGATTCGTTCCTACAGGGACTCGTTGTATTGTCTAGTTAATTCACTCACCAATGTATGATTATTATTCGATGCTACGACAAATTAATAATTGGATTTTTATTTATCACTACAATTACCTTAAAATTTATAACTAATTATCAACTACTTGAACTAAGAATTATATCGAATTACTTATGCGAATAAAACATGGGATTTTAACTTCATTAAACAATCCATCTATAGTCTCCACTTCTCTAGCCTTTTCATGTGATTTGTTAATACCTGATCGAATACACAAAACTGATATAAGCCAACTTTCGTTGCACAAATACCATCCTAAATAACATCCACAATAAAGATAGAAATCACTTAGTCTCCCAATCATGCTTAATCTGCATATGTCTATAAAGATTGAAACATAATGGTTGAAGTACAAGCATTCAATTGATCACATAGTCGTCATAAAACGGTTAGAGTTACGACACTAATTACGAATGATATTCTCACGCATAAACCTATGCTAGCATGGCAAGTTCTAAACTCTTAGATCCACTTTCGCTTCAATAAGAATTAACACACAATTACAGGAGTTAGCTACTCTCCTATAACGAATTAAATCAACCATGATAGGATTTTACATTAATCACACTATAGGCATCGAGAAGATTCAACAAATAAACTTCATGAATAAATCCGCTAAAACCCCATGACAACGAATTAGTTCATAATCAAACTAATCGTCACCATGGGTTCCAATGTAAACATGATAGAAGAAAACAAATAATGATTTAAATAAATAACAAGGGTTCTAAAGAATACACCCAAACCAAGCATCCACAAACTAGGAAGAATACAAGAATAAATTGAAAACTATCTTCTTCCTCGCTTCTTCGTGCTTCAAAACTCCGTAAATACAATACGTGGTCAGACCTCTCTTATTCTAGGGTTTTTTCCTTCTTTATATAGGCCTCCAGGTGCAAGAAATTCGAAAGGAATTAAATTTTGGACTTTATCTCGAAAACTCAGCAAAACAGAAGTTTCCCTCAGACGAAACGGCGCTGCCGCGCCATCCAAGATCTTCAACGCGGCGCTGCCGCGCCTCGTCAGATATCCCAGCGCTGCCGCGCCATAATCCTGCTCAACCACGGCGCTGCCGCGCCATAGCTTCTGTCCAGAACTTTGCAGTTTTTCCCTTTTTATTCATTACAACTCCGATTTGCTCTCCGATTGCTCCGCTGCATTCCTTGAACACCTGTGATTAACATTCCTGCACAATACCCTTAAAAGAGATCAAAAATACCACAACTCGAGTACAAACATTCGTTTTAAGCCAAATGAAAACGTTTTAAGTGAATAAAATACCCACTCATCACTTTTCTTTATCAATCATATTCTTCTTATTATCCGATTCTTATTTACTTCTGTTGTTTAACTCCACCGTCATCTCTTTGTTGAGACACTCGTCACCTTTATTCAATACGTGTCACATGATTGGGGCCAAACTTTCTTTTGCTCAGCCGGCTAGATTTTCACTTTCTCATTCCATGAATTTCTTTATTACTCAATCAACCTATTCCAAATTTTCTCGACTTCCCCCAACTTGAAGGGGTCAATTTGTATGTCTTGAAGGGGTCACTTCATTACTAGATCTTCTCATGAGTTCGCCTATCTGACTCCCTTATTGATTCTCAACTCTATTTCCGTCTTTATCAGTCACTTATCTTCATTTCTACTATATTCATTCTATGAGCCATCATAGCCTAATCATTTATTTCAAATATCACATTATTCCAAAGTTTAAACCATCCGAGATTAAACCTGGATGATTTCTCTAACTTAAATTCAGTCCCGACACTTCTACAGTCGTCATCACCTAATTTTTCAGAAGGATTCCCATCATTTATGGTTTACGCCGTGCTTTAATAGCTAAATATATGGGTTTCATAATTGTCAAATCAAGATCCTCTAGGAAAACAAAACCATCACTATTCCTTATCCTCAAGGAACGCTTCCAGAACTTGACGTAGATATTACATGAAGTAGATAAAATTGCAGAAGAGCTTCCAGCATCGTAGCTGGAACAGGCTGGTGAGATTATTAATCATATGCCTCCAGTATAAGACTGGAAGCTTAGCAATTTACTTAATCACTTTCCGAACCTCGTTAATTCTTTTCACAAGGATACCTTTCAACATTACGAACTTCCAACATCATATTCTCTATCTTGTTTGCACAGAAATATACCAACATAAACTTGCTTGTCATTCATCATCATGACAATTAGCTTATCAATATCAGCACTAATCTACCTTCTGTATTCAGGCATCCCTTATCACCTAATCTCTCCTCTCTCTTCCTAAAATAAAAGAGAGTCTCTTGGGGAATTTGCTCTTGCCTGTCGTAGAGCCTCCTAATGAAGGTAATGTGCTTCAGTCAATATCAGGAATATAATGTTTACTTAAACTATCCTTATAATTGATTCTCGCACAACCCTCAGAGGGAATGTAAAATCCTCCATCACATTCTGACCTTCAAGGTCCTTCTCAATATCACCCTATACCTTTGGTATGAGCATTTATACTTACTCCCCTATACTTAAAGTGTCGACCACCTCATTGGCCTTTCCTGAATATAATAATTTCTTGAAATTAATGTTTTCTGGATCTATTCCAACTCAGGATGGAAGCATTCTCCCTTAAATTCTGCTGAATGAGAGAAAGCATATATCAGTCGTTTCCAAAAGTCATTGCTTCCACCTTTCTATTTGAACTTTATCACGGTTACTCCCAATCATACCTAGGATATTTCCTTACTTAACTCCCTTCTAGTTTTGGGATAATCTCAACCTTATTGGTTCAATCCATACTTTTTCATGGTTTCACACATGCTTCATCGGGCCTTATTGTCACTATGTCATACATTCCTAACCAAACTTCCCTTTTGAAGTTCAGAACATTACCTCTTCCCTTATAAGGTTTCTTAGGTCATCCTCACCATTCTTCCTGTATTCTCTGGGTGCAGGATATATCAAAATATCATTAATCAATTCTATAACAATTCTGTCTATATACTTTTCAAGACTCCTTGCAATGAATCCTTAAAGGTTATTTCTACCTTGGTCAATCCAATCTATATCGTCTGATTTCACCATGTCTTTATTAGGGGTGATGCTATCCTTTGTGCATCCCCCAGGATTCGTCTTAAACTATGGACATTCTATCCTTAATTCTATTTTCAAGGAATACTTACATTATCCTGAAAGTGGCAATCAAATCAAGTATCCTTAATAAGGATCTGTTTTCAATTATTCTCATCTTAATAATCTATAGGTAGCTTAATGCTGACCTTTCCTTTCAAACGAATGTCGGTCTACATGACCTTCCAAAAGACAACTTATGTCTATCCGCTCTTTTGCCCAGAACTTGGTAATGGTAGCAAGGATGTTCTGGAAGATATTGGTCGTGTTCAATGTGAATCTCTTAGTACCATATTTGACAATCTTCGTAACTCTTCACTGGTCACTATCCTCAATCCTGACACGTCCATGATATATATAAAATCCATCATCATGTATCTCAATTCATTTTATATCAAAAGTCCTCGCGGTTGGCACTTGGTTAGAAGCACCCCGCTTTGTCCTTACATTGCTGGTTTAGTCAGTTGATAATCCTTAGTGACTTGGCCCCAACTGGCCATGCTAAAATATGTGAGTTTAGGGGTTGGCTAATAGCATTGCTTTTCTAGAAATTTCCGGCATAGTGCCTTCTTCTTTGATACCTTTTGATCTTTTCAAAACTTTACTCCATATTAGTCTCAATAGACTTCTCGGTACCCTCTCCGGTCACCTTTCCTTTACTTTTATCCTTTCGACTACTCTTATCAATTCCACGTGCCATATAAGCTTAACACTTCTGGCATAACAACCTTTTTATTTAAGTCAATCCCGGAATTTCTCAGTCTGGCTTGTTTCTTAATTACATTTCCTTTTTTACCATCCAATCTCAACTTCATCATTTTATCTCTAGAATTAATCGTAATAATCGGGGTCTGTCTACCAACCCGTATAGCGGCTACCTTACCCAATCCATAAGGTTCGCTCCAGTTTCCACTCTCTTCAGTTACGTATTCTGATAATCAGAAAGACAAGGTTTGCCAAAATTTGTCGAATTCCTTCCCAGAATTAGGGAAATTTCAGTCAATCTATCCACTCACTGGTAACACTAAGAAGATCCATTTCGATACCCGAAGAATATTTCTAGGAACATCCAGGCGGGTCGAACCATAAACAGTTATAATAACGGAATAATTAACATAAAGTTTGGAGTTTAACCATTGGAAAGAAATCAAATATATACCTCCCCTAGAAGGGAATCAAAAGTTTTAAACTAAAACATACCACACCTCCCCGATACATATTCGTCCTAATAAATTCCAAAATTTTCCTTTCTCCATTAGGTAACGCCTATGCTGGGTCGTCACCAAATTTATCTGTAGCTCCAGGGAGATTTTCCCCCATTTATCTTGTACATTCAAACTTTTAGTCTTACTAATAAGTCGGATTATGGGACTACACTCTTTGTAAAGTCCTGAGCAAATCTTTTGTAATACCTCGTGAATCTTATGAAATTTTTCACCTTTGCTGGTGTGGTTAGCCTTTCTCCATTTGAAATGGTCCTTAGCTCGGCAGGGTCAACCAACGCCAATCACTATTGATCGTATGTCCTAATAACTGGACTTCTTTCGCCAAAACTCATACTTCAAGAACTTGACATACACTTGTTCCTCTTAGATTTCATCTATAAAACATTCTCAATTACATATTAACCACTGATCGTCTTACTTGATCCATTCACGATTCAGTGTCGAAATAACTCAAGGTAACTGCTATAATCCATTCAAGGAAAGTAAAGAATTTAATATTCCTCTGAATCTCTTGCATCTATTGTTTCTGGTTCATCATTCCATTGAGTTAAAATAACCCTATACTTGGCCTCTGACAATAGCCTTGTTAAGGGCTTTATCATTGACTCACTGGTCTTGTCCTCTTGTAGGTTCTGGGATCATTGTCTCGCTTACTACTTCCACATATAACTTTATCCACTCAAGCCATCATTTTCCACTCTCTTTACTTTCTAAGCTGATCCATGCATAAAATGGACATTCTACTGAATAAGACCACCTTATCAATCTCGATTTGGTTTCATAAATTATAACCTATGAAATCTGTATTCTCATGGCGAATTTATTATTGACAATATTCAAACTCAACCCATTTATCAGATGATATGGCACTTATTGCCTCTATCTCAATTGCTCCTGGAGACTCTACTCCCCGTCCTATATTGATGCCCTTGATTATCATGCATCATTCTACTCATTTCTCATTAATCTTAAAGTTCCTAAGGATTCTTATCTAATCCCATATAAGATCTCAAGTAATTCTTCCAATCCGTCTAACTTGCTGGTACTACATCCGGCAGTCCAGCTATGAATCCACTATGCATCTTTAGTTACCTTAATAATATCTCAGTTCTCTATGCTCACTCCTCCGAGCACTATAATCTTAGCCCTGACAGTCTTTCTGGCTGCAGTCCTCATTTTGTCAAAAGGTAAACTTCCCTATCTTTAACAGGATTCTCTTCCTCTGCTGGAACCTCTTCCGGGTCCTCAGTAGTGTACTCTATCGAATCCACCATCCGATTGTCAGCATATAATAAAGCATCATCGTGCCGCTGCTCGTACGCCTCAAGGTCTGTCGTCTTACTCGTCGATACGATATCGAGATAAGTTACTATCATGATATTTAAGAGTTCCCATAAGGGTTTTATATGTCAGTACTACATTAAGTAGTCCGACTATGAACTTGGCAAGAGTTCTTATTATCTTAATGAATTTATTGCTTTAACGTCGCATCATCTCTGGGGTTTATAATGTACGCTCTGATACCACTTCTGTAACACCCCCAGATCCGGGGTCAGGGATCTGGTCGTTACGGTCTCAATTTCTGTCCACGATACTTGAACTTCCTTTAACTCAAAATAAATTACATCTTCATGACCCAACACAACAATATAAAACACACCCGTTATAGTCCCAGAGATGAAATCAGAGTAACAATCAAATTTTATTAATCACATTTGGAGTTCTTACAACCCAAAAGAATACAATATAAATACATACTCTTTGCCATCCATTTGCATAAGTCATACTAGACCACATACTTGGTACTGACAGAATGAATCTATCCTACTAGTAGCTTTCTCTTCGTCTCTGGTAGTCTCATCGTCCTCGCCAGCGTCGAGTGCGCCTTGTACGAATCATCTGGTCTAGCTGTTGTTGTGATATAATAATAAAGCAAGGGTGAGCAATAGCCCACCAACAATAATATTTAACTGAACGATAATATATAACAGTTTAAAAGTATCTTTCAAACCATATGCCATGCATTTACGGAAATGATGCCAGTATAATATGAACGATGAAGTTACAAGGTAACTCAAAAGGAAAACATATGTAGGAATATCTGCTATGTCGAAAATAAGCAAGATATTATCATTTATCATATAAAGAGGAACTTGCAAGGAAAATATTGCAATTCCAGTTATTAACATTTTTCGAAGTCCTACAACCTGAAAGAAGTCTCTTCGATACGTGTTGCGGAAGACACCGTAAACCTGAAAGAAGTCTCTTCGATACGTGTTGCAGGGAATTCCCAATTTGGGAGATGAACCAATACTGGAGTCATCACGCGCCAGCTATCCCACTCCCTGATGATCAGTCGGGGATGGTACAGCCCAATATAGTTTACTACCGGTAGAAAGATGAACTGACAGCTCCACTTGTCGATTGCCTTTAATAGTAACTCCCTGGCCAATGGTTAGGCCTTGTGATGGACCGCGCGACTCGGCCTCTTACACACGACTCCTAGTTCGAATAAATTCACAGCATCGAAACGTAGAGTTTGTCCTCCCTTCCCCAAGTGAAATACTTGTTGATAAGACTCCACAAAGTAGTCGTATCTAGTTGGAAAGGAAAATTCACCAACATTTCCCAAGCTTTTGCTTGTTAATGGATATCCACTTATTCCAACAATCTTACCCCTCGAATAATGAGAAGGTACACACAGACTTAATGAGTCCATAGCAACCAAGTTGCGAGTGAAAAGGATAAATTATGAGATTTATGATCGGGAAGTCTACAAGATAAATAACATTGCTCAAGTAGGTTCCCCTATAACATGGAAGTTTGATCGAGCATATAAATCCTTTAAGATATATTTAAATGAAAAATAAAGAGTTGGGAACCTTTCCTTGATAAAATTGTCGTAAAAAGACTCCGAAATATTTTACATAATATTTGGAGGTGAAAGATAATCTCCAAATAATATAAATCATTTTAAAAAGAATTTAAAAGAATTAAATAAATATTTCAAGAATATTTATTAACTCAATAATAATTACGGAATATTATTAAATTATAATATTGCTCGCAAGTAATCCTCGAATGAATATATAGAACTATTTACTAAATAAATCACTCCTTAAATGAATATTCAAAATAATATTCATTAATAATTGAACTCCAATAAATATTTAAAATAATATTCAATAAATAAGTCAAACCTTAAATGAATATTTGAAAATAATATTCATTTAATATTTAATCTTCTAAATGAATATCCAAATAACATTCATTTAATAAATAATCTTCTAAATGAATATCCAAATAATATTCATTTAGTTGTCAAAACTTTAAAGGAATATTCGAAATAATATCCCTTAAGTAATTAGAACTTCCAATGAATATTTTAAAATAATAATCATTAAGTATATAAACCTTAAATGAATATTCGAAAGTAATATTCCTTTAATAAATAACATTCTAATGAATATCAAAATAATATTCATTAAATAATCAACCCTAAATGAATATTCGAAACTAACATTCATTTAATATCTCTCGACTGAGATAATACTCGAATAACATTCCTCAGATAAATAATAATCTGTCGTTGGAATCCCTCCGGGTTTCCACGACTATTTATGTCTCAAAATGCCGACTCCCGGTCTATATTTAAGAATGAATATCATTTGCCCTTCGCTAAGGGTCTTACCAAAATATCCGACTTATAACTGATAATTCAGATCTAGTCTATAAGCCAATGGCAATTCAGGGAACAAGTATCACAATAACCAGAGTCACAATATAATTGGAAACAGGCATACATGCGATGGCATATGTAAAACAGAAATCATATACATATATTATCACAACAACAGGTTCAAAGGTTTGAACACTTGCCTGGTAATCGGGTGTGGGCGGAGATAGCGTGTCCTGGGTCTGCTCGATGATCTATAAACAATCAGAACATTCGAGATTAACCACTTAACACGTTTTAAAAGTCTAAGTATAACTTCACTTAAATCGAAACACGTTTTCGAATTATCTCGTTATACACCTTTTAGTGTAACTCTTTTTATCACCGATATGATCCGACATTCGTTCATTATTAAGACATGTCATCATACCCACACTCGGTATATACTTAAGTCGTATAAGTTCTAAAGTCGATCGATTATGAACCGAGATTATACCTCGAGTTTTATCGTTCGTTTTTTAAGTTATAACCAAAGTTATACTTTTAAGGGGTTCGTTCGCGTTTAACCTTGATTCGAACATTTTTATAAAATCGGAAAACGATCCGTTCGACATGTGGTTTTCTTTCATACCTTCCTTATGGCCCCTATTATTTATCTACCAAGATTCGCCACTGAGTAACATGCTTTACGAGGGTTCAATTGAAGTTACAAACTTTTACTTACGGTTCCGAACCAATTTTAGTAATTTGACCATAACTCCTAAACCGTAAGTCGGAATGTCTCGATTCTTGCGCCAAAACGATCTATGGCTCGAGATCTACAAGGTTATGTTATACTATTAACCAGATTCGACAATTAATGTTACTGTGATGCACGGTTTTCAATGGTTAACGAAATTTCGGCATTACGACGGCTATAAATCGAACGTTTCTAAATTCGTAATATCCAACCCAAGCCACACCGGGCATCCATACATCTTATAAACATGTTATTCATCTCAACAATTCGAAGAACGTATCACTTTACCAATATGATCATCATATCTCTTAAACTAACTAAATCAACTACATAATCATGCTTACATGCTTAACATAACATCATAATCATATCGAAGCTAAAACCCACCAAGAACATGCTTGAAACTTAAGATTCAACCAAGGGTTTCAAGGGTTATACCTTCCTTGGAGAGTGTACTAGCCTTATAAAACCTTGCATAGTCCTTGTATAACCTTAACCAAGCTTAGATCATCCAAACAAATCAAGAGATCAAAGTTAGTTTCTACAAATCACTATTCACCCTCATCTTCAATGATTTATTTGAAAATGGAAAAAGTGGATATTGAAGCTAAGATTTCTATGAGATAATTTTTATGAAATATAGAACTCACCATAAAAATTTGGAGGTCAAACAATGGTTGGAAGCTTGATTTTGCATCTTGAATTAAGCAAAAATTCGAAGTGCCTCTTTCAAGGGGAAAAACAGGGTGACTTCTCGAATTTATTTACCCATCCAAACAATCTTCAAAAATTATGAAATTAAATCCACAACTTCATCTCCATGTGTAGAAGCTCCGTGATTGTTTTCATGATTTTTAGATGAGTAGAACTAGGTGGAAAAAAATCGCCAAGACCCCTGCCCTGAAAAATGCAAACTGCTGGAAATGGGAGAGAAAAGAGAGAAAAGGGTGGTTGGCTTGCTTGGTTCTCTTGCATTATTGATGTTTTAGGATAATATCTAGCATAAAGGCACTTTAATAAAGTGATTTGATCATCCCTTGCATCACCTTGGACATGTGTTAGTGTTTTGTGGTGTAGATGATGTAATGAAGCTAAGCACTTGGTTAGGCTTCTCTTTATCTTAGTTCCTTTGGTAACCAACTTAGTTACTTGCTCTTATCCACTATCACATGCATGTATCTTGGCTCCCTACTTGTTCTTTATCCGGTTATTGCTCAATTTGATTGATCGTTCAGAGGAATATCTCAAGGATTTGTAGTTAGGGTTTTACCAGAAACCATCTTAATATATATACTACCATTCTCAATCCTCCTTTATAATTCTTGAATTTAAATTCCTTAAATCCTCTTAATAAATCCTTAAGTCTTTCAGTGTCCAGGGAAATCTCGGAGAAAATAAAAGTGCTATTTTTCTGAATCCGATGTCGTTTACATACACTTATTTCGCCCCTGGATCATGAATACGAACTCAGAAATCCGTTCTGAATACTTCTATATAGCGTCTTCTAATAATATTCTTATTTCCACCAAAAACACTATTCATTCTTTATTCCATCTTTATTTCTTATATTTATAAAAATGTTCTTGTTCTCTTTCGGGCATTTATTAACCCTTTTACGGAACCACTGGACTAACAACCGATATTGATTTGGAGGACACAAGAATATCTCCTTCCTCTTTGGAATGCCATATCTTATTTCTTAGGAGATAGATTATTCTAATCCAGGTTGTCAACCCATTGCATTCTTCATGACATATAATCATTGGAATCTATACCCATTCACATTCATTCATTAGAACTGCTAATACCTTGTAGTCAGAATCACGATTCATTCTTTCATCAATATATATAAAAAGTTTTAATTCTACCGAAAATTCGGGTTCTTACAATTGTTCATCATAAAATCAAAGTTACCAAACTTGAAAGCTACTGATTTGGGTAGTCTTCTTTGAGTTGCCATTTTGATCTGAAAAGAACTTAAGAAATCTTTGAAATCGATTAGTGATTTTGAGAACTCGAGAGTGTTTTTGCTTTAGAGAATGAAATTAGAGAAATCAATTACACGATTAGAGTGTCAAAATATTTATATTTCAAAAATCCTTCAGACCCATTATCCCACGTTGACACGTAGGTTGACAGGTGTTAGTCCCTGAAAAGTGCAGTTACCTACGACTTTTGGAAAATAAAATCCAAAAATAATTTCAGTAAATAAGACAAGGTAAAATCAAGATAAAAATCAATACTGATCAGCTTCCTTTTCCTGATGTGATCTTCTCATCAGGATAATCGCACCATTTAATGTGATTTCTGAATAAAAAGAATTACTAATCCTGATGTGAACACACTTGTATTCCTGATCAATATCATCCTGATTCCAGAGACTAAATGAAGTTTCCACATGGCATTTTCTTTTACCTGTAAAAGAAATAAATAAAATCTGAACAAAATCAATTGGTTAAATTCATTCCATATTTCTTGAAAATACAAGAAATATAGTCACACATAATTATGACTGTCTGCATTGATATTTCCCAAACGACTGTTCTGCTTCTCATGTCTTTCTATAAAAGAAACCGACGTCTTATGCCATTCTCCAAAACCTTTTCATTCTTTTCTCTTTCCATCATGACTTCCAACCCAAATCTTCATATAAACCCTAGCTTTTGGTTCATTACCACTGAGAAGTTCTTTACTCTTGATGATCAGGAGCAAGTAAACTATCTCCTAGAAAAGATGCCTTTTCTCATTGAGTCGGATATGGTTGGTCTTAACCCAGATAATTTCCACGAATCTCCTCTAAAACATCTACCAGTTAGATACAATCCTCCTCTAATCTCTTCACACCTTGAGGATGAAGAATTTGGTGAAGAGTCTGAGGTTGATCTTGATGGAGATGCTATTCATCTTCTTCAATAAGCATGAAGATGAGTCAGCTGCTTTCATTCAAGTCACCCAGACAAGAAATCCAATCTTGAGATGCTCATTGTCCTGAAGTCGATCGTTGAGGATTGAAGCAGTAACAGCTTTAGACAAGAATAGAATTATCAGTAGTAGTTAGACAAAAAGAAGAATTGTATTTCATTTTCATGTATGTAATATTTTTGATTAATGAAAATACAAGTTTTCTTAATATCTACTTGTCTATCGTTGTTTATTGACTGACATGAATAATGATATAAATTATCAGTATGCATGTAATAAAACTTGTTAACATAGACTTAACAAAACTCAGAATTGAACCACTAAATAACATGAACTTCAGAATTTGAAACAGTAAGACACACAAATTTCACAATCCTGATACTGACGATACAATCCTGATGTCAATACTGATGACGTCAGCATACTGATAGCAATCCTGATCCTGATGTTTTATTAATAAGTCTATCATATTGAAATTTATCAAGATAAAATGTTACAGCTTAAGCATTTAACAATCAAGTATAGATCTTGACAAAATATCAAGTCTATAAGCTGAAACAACATACATTGCTACTTATGCAGATGTTAAAGGTCTAAAAATTTAACATTCCTAACTCACTAACCAATCTAACGAATGTAGCCTCATCAAGTGGTTTAGTTAGAATATCTGCAAGCTGTTTGTCAGTAGGAACAAAATGAAGTTCCACAGTACCATTTTCAATATGTTCTCTAATAAAATGATACCTGACATCAATGTGCTTAGTCCTTGAGTGTTGAACTGGATTTTCTGCAATTTTGATAGCACTAGTATTATCACAAAACACAGGAATATTACTAAGTGTCATACCATAATCCATCAACTGATTTCTTATCCAAAGGTGTAACACCCCCAGATCCGGGGTCCGGGATCCGGTGGTTACGGTTTCCAATTCTATCCACAACAATTGAACTTTCCTTAACATAAAATAAATTACGTCTCTATAACCCAACACAACAATATAAAACACACCCGTTATAGTCCCAGAGATGAAATCAGAGTAACAATCAAAGTTTTATTAATCACATTATGAGTTCTTACAATCCAAAACAATTTCAATATAAATACATACTCTTTGCCATCCATTTACATAAGTCATATTAGACCATATTCTTGGTACCGAAAGAATAAATATACTCTACCAATAGCTTCTTCTTCAGCTCTGGTAGTCTCATCGTCCTCGCCCGCGTCGAGTGCGCCTTGTGCGAGTCATCTGGTCTAGCTGTTGTTGTGATATAATAATAAAGCAAGGGTGAGCAATAGCCCACCAACAATAATATATAACTGAACGATAATACAGAACAGTTCAAAAGTATTTTTCAAACCATATGCCATGCATTTACGGAAATGATGCCAGTATAATATGAACGATGAAGTTACAAGGTAACTTAAAGTATTTGTTTGTAGAAATATCTGCTACGTCAAAAGTAAGCGAGATATTCTCATTGTTATTAAGAAGAGGAACTTGCATGAAAAGGTTGCAATTCCAGTTATGAACATTTTTCCAGCTCTGCCAACAGTAATCATGTTGCAGGAAATAAATAAGTTTGGATGATGAACCAATGATGGAGTATTCACCGCGCCCGCTGTTCCAATCTTGATGATCAGTCGAGATCGTACAGCTCAATTTAGATTTACTACCGGTAGAAGGAAGAACTGACGGCTTTACTTGTATACCGCCTTACTAGCTCTCCCCGGCCAACGGTTGGGCCAAAGGGGATGGACCGGCGCTACTCGGCCTCTTACACGACTCCTAGTTCAAATAGAATTCATAATTCTGAATGTAACGTTCGTCCCCCTTTCCCCAAGTATATTACTTGGTTATAAGACTCCACAAAGTAGTCGTATCTAGTTGGAAAGGAAAATTTACCAATAACTCCCAAGCTATTACTTGGTAACGGATATCAACTTGTTCCAGTAATCTTACCCCTCGAAAGATGAGAAGGTAAGCAATGACTTAACAAGTCAACAGCACCCGAGTTGCGAGTGAAGGGAATACTTTATGACCGGGAAGTCGACAAGATAAATAACATCTTCCAAGTAAGGTTCCCTTATTATTAAGGAGATAGACTCAAATAAGAATGATGTCTGAGAACCTTTCTTGATATAAGATTAATAATAATATGACTCCGATATATTTTCTGTAATAATCGAAGAAGATAAACCTTATCGATGTTATTCTAAGCATGGAATAAATATTCAGAGAATATTTATTGAATTAAAATATTTTACAGATTATTTAGGAATATGAAAGAATATCTTTAATCAGAGTATTTCCCAAATAATTCTTGAAGAAATATCGAGAGAATATTTATTGCACAATTAAATAATCAAATGAATATTCAAAATAATATTCATTACTTAATAAGTCCTGAAAGGAATATTTAAAATATTTAAAATAATATTCGATGATTAAATAGAACCCTGGATGAATATTCAAAATGATATTCATAATTAATTAGGAATTTAAATGAATATCGATAAAGTAATATTCATTTAATGAATAATATTCTAAATGAATATCCAGTAATATTCATTTAGTAATCCAAGCTTTAAAGGAATATTCGATATAATATTCGATAAATAAATCAAGCTTCAGATGAATATTGAAGATAATATTCATCAAGTACTTAATATCTTAAATGAATATTCAAAAGTAATATTTATTTAATAAAATAATATTCTAAAAGAATATCCAAATAATATTCATTTAGTATTCTCATCTTTAGAAGAATATTCGAAACAATAATCGATAATCAATTCGACTCTGAATGAATATTGACAAATATTATTCGTCGAATGATTACGTTCAAATAATTATTTGAAGTAAGGATCATTAAATAAATAATCCCGAACGAATATTCCAATAATATTCGTTGCCTGAATAATGGAAAATATTTACTTAAATATTTTCCTTCGAGGTAACCTCGATATATCAAGAAATATTGACTCCCGGTCTATAATGACGAATAAGATGTATACGCCCTTCTATGAGGGTCTTACAATAATCCGGCTTATAACTGATACGATAGCTATCTAATTTATAAGCCAATAACAATCAAGGAACAAGCATAGTGATATAACTTTGAAAGCAGGCATGCATGCTATGGCATAGGTATATCAGAAAACATATATATATTTATTCAATCACAACAACAGCCTAAAGAAGGGAATTGAAACTTGCCTGGTTGTCGAGTACGGTAAGGGGTAGTGGTAGCGGGTCCCGGTTCAGCTTGGTGATCTATAAATAGCCAAGGCATTCGGGATTAATCACTTAACATATTAAAAGTTAAGTTATATTTAAATCGAAACACGTTCTCGAGTTATCTCGTTATACCCCTTTTAGTGGATTACTTATTATCACTGATCCGACCCGACATTCGTTCGTTAATACGACATGTCACTGCACTTATACTTGGGACATACTTAAGTCATATGAGTTCTAAGGTTGATCGTTACGAACCAATATTATACTCCGAGTTTTATCGCCCGTTTTCTAAGTGTTTTACCGAAGTTATAAAAGAGTCGTCTTTTAGGGGTTCGTTCGCGTTTAACCTCGACTCGAACATTTTTAATAAATCGAAAAATGATCCTTTTGACATACGGTTTTCTTTCACACCTTCCTTTTTACCTCTAGTATTTATTTACCAAGATTCGCCATGACGTTACATAGTTTACGAGGGTTCAATTACAGTTACGAACTTTCGTTTACGGATTCGAACTACTTTTAGTAAACCGGCCGTAATTCCTAAACCGTAAGTCCGTTTCACGTGATCTTTATATCAAAACGAAGCTTATAACATAAGCTATCCTAACATGGCAGAAAAGGTTCTGGACAGTAGGGTCTTGATGTGAAAAATGGCATACAAAACATGATATTATAAAATCGGGCATTATAACGGCTATGTTTACACGCTTTTCCAAATTTTTTATCATCATCAAATCATCCTCCAACAACAACCAAGTCAAGACCTAAAGTTTATCATCTATTCTAAGTCATGATATCTCAAGAACAACTCAAATCCAACAAGTATGAAATATCAATAACAACCAATTATGCATACATGGATCTAAGCATACTAACACCTCTCCATCATATATCCATCCAAAAAGATCCATAAACTCAAAGTAGTACTAAGGGTTCTTGAGCTTTATACCTTCCTTGGAGAGTGAATAACACTTGTTAAGCCTTGAATGATCCTTAAGTAGCCTTGGTATACTTGAATCAATCAAAAGAAAACAAGAACACAAAGTTAATACTTAAAAGTTACTATTCATCATCATCTTCTTGATTTTATATCTCAAGATTGGTATGGAATTTGAAGATGAAATTCATAGGATATCTTAGTTATGAAATATAGGACTCACCTTAATTTTCTTGAGATTTAACAATGGTTGGAAGTTGGACTTTGGATCTTGAATTATGCAAGAAGTCGAATGGAATTTTCAAGGGGGGGGGGAGTTGCTTGGTTTATGTTGTTTTAATCTCATCCACTCTCATCTATTATCAAGATAATATCTTGTATAAATTCACTTTATTAAAGTGATGAGGTTTTGGATGAGGAAATACCATGACAAGTGTTGAAAATGTGGTGGTTTTAGCCTAACTACATGGTTGCCTTGCTAAGTACTTAGTTGCATTCTCTAGGGTGCTAGTTCCTTGATTCTAGTTTGGTTACTAGATATTTTATACTAGTAGCTTGCACAAGACTCTTGCTTCCTCTGCTTGTTTCTGTGTCCGGTTATTGCCCGTTTCGATTGATCGTTCGTAGGAATATTTCACGGATTTCTAATTAGGGTTTACCGGGAATCCTTTTTAATATTAATACTTTCATTCTCCATCTTTCATTCCAACTTTCCAATTTATATTCCTTAAATCCATTCGTTAAATAATTAAGGCTATCAGTGTCCAGGGAACTCTCGGAGAAAATAAAAGTGCGGTTTTTCAGAATCCGACAGCTTTTACATACACTTATTTTTCCCCTGGATCACTAATACGAACTCGGAAATCCGTTCCGAATACTTCTATATAGTGTCGTCTCATATTATTATATACTCCCACCAAAACACTATTCATTTTGTATTCTTTACTTGTTCTCTTAGGGTGGTACAATTGTCCGTATTCTCTTTCGATCGTTCCTTATCCTTTTTACGGAACTACTGGATTAATCGTTACCGATCTGGATGACATGAGAATATTCTCCTGCTTGAAATTGCCATATCTTATTCCCTTAGAAGATAGATTATTCTTACCTATGTTGTTGCCCTTTAGCATTCTTCAAGACATAGAAATAATAAAGTCGAATTCCATTCATTCTTTCCAAATATCAATTATTACATTGTAGCCATAACCACTCCTCAGTGGTTTCCTACCTTCATCCTTAAATCAATATAATAACATCCCAAAATATCAAATCCTCAAAGTTAATATCTCAATTCTTGGATTATAATAATATTTAATCCACTGCCCGGTCAAATATTATACCGAAAAGAATTTGGAATTTCTGAATTCCGATCGTCTCTGCATTCACTTATTTCCTCCGCGTATCACTAATATGACTTCGAAACATCCATATCACGTCCCTTACATAGGGTGGCGTGAAAAGTTTTCCAACTTACAAAATCACTATTCATCCACCAAATTACTATGCACGTACAGGAAACACTATGCACGTACGGGAAATACTATGCACGTACTCATTTCCCTTCAAGGATCCATTAGCTCCTTCCTGGATAATAGATTATTCTTATCTAGGTCCTCGACCATCGAATTACTCTATTCTGACAATATACCAATGCATCAGGATCATTGTCCAAAGCAATATCCATTCATTACAATCATTGTTCTTTGAAACCACCATTCATTAGAGCTGGTGACCTTGTTGTCGGAATCATTGTTCCTCATTTTATCATTACTTAATAAAAAGTTTTAATTATATCCAAAATTTGGGGTTCTTACAGTCTCCCCTCCTTAAAAGGGTAGGAAGCAAAGAATCGTTTGCCTGTCGTTCCCTTTTTAGCTTCCCGGTCAATTCTTAGTCGTTCTACCCTTCCTCAGCACATCTTCTAGTGCTACAATCCATACTGTATCCCTTTTTTTTTTCCATCAACGTTGCTACTTTTCGTACAACTCACTGTCCGGGTTATACTCTTACTCAGTCTTATCCTTATTGATACCTGCAGTAACATTGGTATCACTATCACCCTACGAATTCGGAGGTAACCTCGCTCGTACTGTGCATTTCCTGATTGCTTTAATCTTCGCAATCTCGATCAATATAGAGAAGTGGAAAGATTGATTGAGAGATCACTATGATCAATTGAACATTTGTTATATTGCATAGTTAGTACAGAAGGGGGCCAGCCTTTAGTACTTGACAAGCAATTAAACAAGTCATGGCATTCCACTTAGACTTCTATCACATAGACAGATAGTCACGTAGCAGTACCTCCCCTCCTAAAAGGGTTGTTCTTCTCAATTCATAAAGAAGATGAATAAGAGAGAAGAAGAGAAAAGAGTTCTAAAGGATTATAGAAAGCTTTCATGATTGAAGAATATCATACTCAGAATTTACCTCTGAACTATAGAGGTTTTTCAAAGAAGAAATTAATCATAATTATATCCAATACTATTTGATCGCAATCTCATGTGTCAACATATCTTGCTGCTTTGTCCATTATTCTATGGACAAATACTCTTGTTCAATCTTAGCGATACTCACATTCGGGAAATCCTTCAACCTTTCAGGTTAAATCTTAGATTTCTCACTTGACATCATTATTACTGACATCCCATATCATGTTACTAGCTTTTTCATAACTATAATATTGACACTATCAGGTTGTCATCCTGAGAATTCATTAGAAAACCCATTCATAACATTCCTTGCTTCTCATTCCATAGTTGCTTCCCCAGCCTTTTCTTTATCAATCACATCCTTCTTATTAGCTGATTCTTACTCATTTCTATTATTTACTTTCACCTTCACCTCTTTATTGAGACACCTTTTTGCACTTGGTACCTCTTTATCGGTATTCCGTCACATTTATTCTATAATCATCACGTTATTCCAATTTAAACTTTCCGAAATGAATCTGGCCCGATCCCTTTAACTTAGATTCCTATAATCTACTTCTGCCAACCTTGTTTCTCATCACTTGTTCTTTTCTATCCGTGATTTTCCACAGGTTGTCTTTCGTAAGTCAGACCAAGTCGTATATCTACCGGCTCATGCTCTTATCATCTATCGAGCATCTGCAGTTTACTGGCGTAGCCTGGCCACATGAAAACCCGTTATGACCGTGCTATAAGTTTTGGGGGTAAGGCTGGCTCGAATACCGCCGTCCGAACACTTTTTAAACTCTCAGGTGGCCCAATAAGTCTCGGGCTCAACCGCCCTTCCCTCCAAGTCTCATTAATTCTTTCTACGGGAATACGTTTAGCATCACGAATTATCAACCACATATTCTCTATCTTGTTTGTGCAGAAGTACACTAACACAAACTTGCTTGTCATTCATCAACATGCCATTTAGCTTATCAATAGCAGCACTTTCTTTATCTTTACGTTGTCATCTCCTTTCTTAGAAGAATCACCATCGCTTGTTGTTTACGTAGTGCGTTAACAGCTAACCCCACAGGTTTCAAATCCCTTAGGGAGACAAAGTAATCATTATTCCTTATCCATAAGGAACACTTCCTGAACTTGATGTAGATATAACATGAAGCAGATAGAATTGCAGAAGAGTTTCAAGCATCGCAGCTAGGTCCGGTTGATGAAACTATCACTTATGCATCTTCCATAAAAGACTGGAAACTTAACGGTTTACTTCATCAATTTTGTACCATGGTCCTGGTTTGCCTCAAAACGGGACCTTCTAAAGTACGTAATATGCTTAAGACTCCATTAGGAATCGAATCTTTACTTAAACTATTATTACTGTCAATTCTTGCACAGTCATCAGAAGGAATGTAAATTCCTCCATTCCGATATGACCTTCAAGGTCCTTCCAAATATCATCCTGTTTTTTTTTTTTTTCGGTATGAACATTTGTAATTATTCCTTTATACTTAGATTGTCGGCCACCTCATTGGCCTTTCTTGATGATAATGATTTCTTGTAACCCATGTTTTCTGGGTACATTCCAACTCAAGTTTTTTTTTTTCTACCTCATTCCCATCACTGTTGGGTTAAAGCATTCTCCCTTAAGCTCTGCTGAAGGAGAAAATATAACTATCAGTCATTTCCATAAGTCATTGCTTCCACTTACCCGTGGAAACTTTATCACGTTTATTCCCAATCCTACTTAGGATACTTCTTTTCTTAGTTCTTTCTTTATCTTAGGATAATCTCAACCTTTATAGGTTCAACCCATACTTCCTCAGGGTTTCATACATGCCTCATCTGGCATTATTGTTACGATGTCATACATTCCTTACCAAACTTCCATTTTTGAAGTTCGGAATATTACCTTTTTCCTTGTAAGGTTTCATAGGCCATCCTTATCATTCCTCCGATATTTTCTGGGTACCGGGTATATCAAAATGTCATTGATCAATACTCTAATAATTCTATCTATGTTCTTTCCAGAACTATTTTTAATAATCCTTACCGGTCATTGTTGCCTTAGCAAGTCCAGCTCATATCATCTGAAGTCATAATGTCGTTATTAGGGTTAATGCCACCCCTTGTGCATTCCCCAGGGTTTGTCTTAATTTATGGATATCCTATCCTTAATTCAACTGCCAAGGAATTCTTGCATCTTATAATTGGCAATCAGATCATGTATCCTTAATAAAGGTCTCTTTTCAATCATTCTCATTTGATAATCGATCGGTGGTTTAATGCCACCCTCTTCTTTCAGATAGTTGTCAGCCTATTTGGCCTTCCAAAAAGGCGACGTATGCCTATCTCTTCTCTTACCGAACTTGTTAATGGTAGCAAGGATGTTCTGGAAGATATTGGTCGAGTTCAACGTGAATCTCTTAGTGCTTATCGTTCTTCGCAAAGGTACTTGCCTCAGACAAAATTCCTACAGCATACTGTTCAATTTCTGACCTTTTCTATACCCTCTTCATATACCTTCATTGTTTACTTTCCTCCGTCATAATATATTCATGGTATTCATGATACCCTAACATCATACATCTCAAGTCACTATACTTCCATTTTACTCGAAATCTTGGACAACCATATACACATGAGTCACTTCAGTATGGGTGACCCCATCCCAAAAAGGTCTAGTGAATTCCCAATCAAAACATGGGTTGTTCAGCAGAAGATTCCTACGATCTCATTAATGTTTCCTTTATATCAGAAGCCCTTGCAGTTGGTGCTTTCTTAGAAGCAACCCTGCTTTGTCCTTTCATTGCTGGTCTAGTCACTCGATAATCCTTTGTGACTTGGCCTCAACTGGCCACACTAAAATAATAAAAAAATATATATATATGATTTTAGGGGTTGGCTAATAGCATTACTTTTCTAGCAATTGCCGGCATAGTGCCTTCTTCTTTGATACCTTTCTACCTTTCCAAAACTTTACTCCATATAAGTCTTAATCGACTACTCGGCACCGTCTCCGGTCACCTTTCCTCCATTTTTATCTTTTCAACTATTCTTATCAATCCCGCGTGCCACGCAAGCTTACCATTCCTGGCATAACAGCCTTTTCACTTAAGTCAATCCCGGAGTTTCTCCGTCCGGCTAGTTTCTTACTTACATTTCCTATTTTCGTCCAATCTCACTTCATCATTTTATCACTACCGTCGATTGTAATGCTCAGGGTCCGTTTACTAACCCATTTTACAGCATCCTTACCCAAATCACAGGGTTTGCTCCAGTTTCTACTCTCTTCCATGACATTCTCTGATAATCAGAAAGACAAGGTTTGCCAAAATTCACCGAATTCCTTTCCAGACTCAGGGAAATTTTGATCAATCTACCCACCTACTGGTAACATTAAGGAGACCAGTTTCGAAACTTGAAGAATAGTTCTATGAACCTCCAAGCAGGTGGAATCAT
Organism: Saposhnikovia divaricata; assembly: GCA_036435485.1. NCBI lineage: Eukaryota > Viridiplantae > Streptophyta > Magnoliopsida > Apiales > Apiaceae > Saposhnikovia > Saposhnikovia divaricata. The sequence goes on along the minus strand of CM071601.1, from coordinate 40,165,339 downwards.
AAGCAGTCATAGTTAATGAAATAATCATCATCAGATTGGAAGTTTACCCACTGGAGAGGAATCAATTATATCCATCCCTTAGAAGGGAATCAACCGTTTCAAACTGAAACCTGTCACAATATCCTGATACCTATACGTCCTGATATTCAATACTACCAAATGTCGGTCTACCTAACCCTTTATGCGAAGCGTCATTGGAAGCACAAAGTCTCCTTTTTCCATTAAGCAATGCCAGCCCTTGGTCATTACCAATTTCACCTTTTAGCTCCAGGAAGATTTTCTCACATTTCTCTCTTTAATTGCTGATTGTATTACTTGATCTATTATAATTCCGCATCGGAATAAACTTAAGGCACTACTATAATCCATTCAAAGAGAAGAAGGAATTTAATATTCCTCTGAATCACATGCATCTAACGTTTCTGGTTCATCATTTAACTGAGCTGAATTAACTCTATACTCAGTCTCTGGCAGTAGTCTCATTACGAGTTCATCTTGACTCACTGGTCTTATCTTCCGGTAGATTTTGAGATCATTGTCTTGCTTACTACTTCCTTATATAACTTTACCCAATCATGCTATCACTTCCCAATGTCTTTACTTTCTAAATGATTCATTCATAAAATGAACATTTTCCTTAATAAAACCACCTTATTAATCTCAATTTGGTTCCATAATTTACAACCTACGACACCTGCCTTCTCATGGCGAATTATTACTGACCATATTCATACTAATTCATTTATCAAATGATATGGCACTTACTGCCTCCTTCTCAACTATTCCTAGGGACTCTGCTCCTCGCCCTAAATCGATGTCTTTGATAATCATACATCCCTCTAGCTCTTTCTTTTTTAAGATGAAAATCTCTAAGGATTCTCATCTATTTCCGTATAAGATCTCAAGTAATTCTTCCCATCCTTCTTTCTTGCTGGTACTACATCTGGTAGTCCGGCTATGAATTCAACATGCATCTTCAGATCTCTTAATAATATCTCGATTCTTTATACTCACTTTTCTGAGCACCATATCTTAATCATCACAATCATTCTGGTTGCGACCCTCATTACCTATGGGTAAGCTCCTTATCCTAACAGGATTTTCCTTATCCGTTGGAACCTCTTCCGGGTCTCCAGTAGGGTACTCCATCGAATTACCCGTTGATCTTCAGCATATAAAGCATCATCGCGCTGTTGCTCGTATGCCTCAAGGTCAGTCGCCTTACTCGTCGATACGATATCGAGCTAAGTTACTATCATTATACTTACGAGTTCCCATAAGGGTTTTATATGTCATCACTACATTAAGTAGTCCGAATATGAACTTGGCAAGAGTTCTTATTATCTTATTGAATTTATTGTTTTAACGTCACCTCATCTCTGGGGTTTATAACGTACGCTCTGATACCACTTCTGTAACACCCCCAGATCCGGGGTCCGGGATCCGGTGGTTACGGTTTCCAATTCTATCCACAACAATTGAACTTTCCTTAACATAAAATAAATTACGTCTCTATAACCCAACACAACAATATAAAACACACCCGTTATAGTCCCAGAGATGAAATCAGAGTAACAATCAAAGTTTTATTAATCACATTATGAGTTCTTACAATCCAAAAGAATTTCAATATAAATACATACTCTTTGCCATCCATTTACATAAGTCATATTAGACCATATTCTTGGTACCGAAAGAATAAATATACTCTACCAATAGCTTCTTCTTCAGCTCTGGTAGTCTCATCGTCCTCACCCGCGTCGAGTGCGCCTTGTGCGAGTCATCTGGTCTAGCTGTTGTTGTGATATAATAATAAAGCAAGGGTGAGCAATAGCCCACCAACAATAATATATAACTGAACGATAATACAGAACAGTTCAAAAGTATTTTTCAAACCATATGCCATGCATTTACGGAAATGATGCCAGTATAATATGAACGATGAAGTTACAAGGTAACTTAAAGTATTTGTTTGTAGAAATATCTGCTACGTCAAAAGTAAGCGAGATATTCTCATTGTTATTAAGAAGAGGAACTTGCATGAAAAGGTTGCAATTCCAGTTATGAACATTTTTCCAGCTCTGCCAACAGTAATCATGTTGCAGGAAATAAATAAGTTTGGATGATGAACCAATGATGGAGTATTCACCGCGCCCGCTGTTCCAATCTTGATGATCAGTCGAGATCGTACAGCTCAATTTAGATTTACTACCGGTAGAAGGAAGAACTGACGGCTTTACTTGTATACCGCCTTACTAGCTCTCCCCGGCCAACGGTTGGGCCAAAGGGGATGGACCGGCGCTACTCGGCCTCTTACACGACTCCTAGTTCAAATAGAATTCATAATTCTGAATGTAACGTTCGTCCCCCTTTCCCCAAGTATATTACTTGTTGATAAGACTCCACAAAGTAGTCGTATCTAGTTGGAAAGGAAAATTTACCAATAACTCCCAAGCTATTACTTGGTAACGGATATCAACTTGTTCCAGTAATCTTACCCCTCGAAAGATGAGAAGGTAAGCAATGACTTAACAAGTCAACAGCACCCGAGTTGCGAGTGAAGGGAATACTTTATGACCGGGAAGTCGACAAGATAAATAACATCTTCCAAGTAAGGTTCCCTTATTATTAAGGAGATAGACTCAAATAAGAATGATGTCTGAGAACCTTTCTTGATATAAGATTAATAATAATATGACTCCGATATATTTTCTGTAATAATCGAAGAAGATAAACCTTATCGATGTTATTCTAAGCATGGAATAAATATTCAGAGAATATTTATTGAATTAAAATATTTTACAGATTATTTAGGAATATGAAAGAATATCTTTAATCAGAGTATTTCCCAAATAATTCTTGAAGAAATATCGAGAGAATATTTATTGCACAATTAAATAATCAAATGAATATTCAAAATAATATTCATTACTTAATAAGTCCTGAAAGGAATATTTAAAATATTTAAAATAATATTCGATGATTAAATAGAACCCTGGATGAATATTCAAAATGATATTCATAATTAATTAGGAATTTAAATGAATATCGATAAAGTAATATTCATTTAATGAATAATATTCTAAATGAATATCCAGTAATATTCATTTAGTAATCCAAGCTTTAAAGGAATATTCGATATAATATTCGATAAATAAATCAAGCTTCAGATGAATATTGAAGATAATATTCATCAAGTACTTAATATCTTAAATGAATATTCAAAAGTAATATTTATTTAATAAAATAATATTCTAAAAGAATATCCAAATAATATTCATTTAGTATTCTCATCTTTAGAAGAATATTCGAAACAATAATCGATAATCAATTCGACTCTGAATGAATATTGACAAATATTATTCGTCGAATGATTACGTTCAAATAATTATTTGAAGTAAGGATCATTAAATAAATAATCCCGAACGAATATTCCAATAATATTCGTTGCCTGAATAATGGAAAATATTTACTTAAATATTTTCCTTCGAGGTAACCTCGATATATCAAGAAATATTGACTCCCGGTCTATAATGACGAATAAGATGTATACGCCCTTCTATGAGGGTCTTACAATAATCCGGCTTATAACTGATACGATAGCTATCTAATTTATAAGCCAATAACAATCAAGGAACAAGCATAGTGATATAACTTTGAAAGCAGGCATGCATGCTATGGCATAGGTATATCAGAAAACATATATATATTTATTCAATCACAACAACAGCCTAAAGAAGGGAATTGAAACTTGCCTGGTTGTCGAGTACGGTAAGGGGTAGTGGTAGCGGGTCCCGGTTCAGCTTGGTGATCTATAAATAGCCAAGGCATTCGGGATTAATCACTTAACATATTAAAAGTTAAGTTATATTTAAATCGAAACACGTTCTCGAGTTATCTCGTTATACCCCTTTTAGTGGATTACTTATTATCACTGATCCGACCCGACATTCGTTCGTTAATACGACATGTCACTGCACTTATACTTGGGACATACTTAAGTCATATGAGTTCTAAGGTTGATCGTTACGAACCAATATTATACTCCGAGTTTTATCGCCCGTTTTCTAAGTGTTTTACCGAAGTTATAAAAGAGTCGTCTTTTAGGGGTTCGTTCGCGTTTAACCTCGACTCGAACATTTTTAATAAATCGAAAAATGATCCTTTTGACATACGGTTTTCTTTCACACCTTCCTTTTTACCTCTAGTATTTATTTACCAAGATTCGCCATGACGTTACATAGTTTACGAGGGTTCAATTACAGTTACGAACTTTCGTTTACGGATTCGAACTACTTTTAGTAAACCGGCCGTAATTCCTAAACCGTAAGTCCGTTTCACGTGATCTTTATATCAAAACGAAGCTTATAACATAAGCTATCCTAACATGGCAGAAAAGGTTCTGGACAGTAGGGTCTTGATGTGAAAAATGGCATACAAAACATGATATTATAAAATCGGGCATTATAACGGCTATGTTTACACGCTTTTCCAAATTTTTTATCATCATCAAATCATCCTCCAACAACAACCAAGTCAAGACCTAAAGTTTATCATCTATTCTAAGTCATGATATCTCAAGAACAACTCAAATCCAACAAGTATGAAATATCAATAACAACCAATTATGCATACATGGATCTAAGCATACTAACACCTCTCCATCATATATCCATCCAAAAAGATCCATAAACTCAAAGTAGTACTAAGGGTTCTTGAGCTTTATACCTTCCTTGGAGAGTGAATAACACTTGTTAAGCCTTGAATGATCCTTAAGTAGCCTTGGTATACTTGAATCAATCAAAAGAAAACAAGAACACAAAGTTAATACTTAAAAGTTACTATTCATCATCATCTTCTTGATTTTATATCTCAAGATTGGTATGGAATTTGAAGATGAAATTCATAGGATATCTTAGTTATGAAATATAGGACTCACCTTAATTTTCTTGAGATTTAACAATGGTTGGAAGTTGGACTTTGGATCTTGAATTATGCAAGAAGTCGAATGGAATTTTCAAGGGGGGGGGAGTTGCTTGGTTTATGTTGTTTTAATCTCATCCACTCTCATCTATTATCAAGATAATATCTTGTATAAATTCACTTTATTAAAGTGATGAGGTGTTGGATGAGGAAATACCATGACAAGTGTTGAAAATGTGGTGGTTTTAGCCTAACTACATGGTTGCCTTGCTAAGTACTTAGTTGCATTCTCTAGGGTGCTAGTTCCTTGATTCTAGTTTGGTTACTAGATATTTTATACTAGAAGCTTGCACAAGACTCTTGCTTCCTCTACTTGTTTCTGTGTCCGGTTATTGCCCGTTTCGATTGATCGTTCGTAGGAATATTTCACGGATTTCTAATTAGGGTTTACCGGGAATCCTTTTTAATATTAATACTTTCATTCTCCATCTTTCATTCCAACTTTCCAATTTATATTCCTTAAATCCATTCGTTAAATACTTAAGGCTATCAGTGTCCAGGGAACTCTCGGAGAAAATAAAAGTGCGGTTTTTCAGAATCCGACAGCTTTTACATACACTTATTTTTCCCTTGGATCACTAATACGAACTCGGAAATCCGTTCCGAATACTTCTATATATTGTCGTCTCATATTATTATATACTCCCACCAAAACACTATTCATTCTGTATTCTTTACTTGTTCTCTTAGGGTGGTACAATTGTCCGTATTCTCTTTCGATCGTTCCTTATCCTTTTTACGGAACTACTGGATTAATCGTTACCGATCTGGATGACATGAGAATATTCTCCTGCTTGAAATTGCCATATCTTATTCCCTTAGAAGATAGATTATTCTTACCTATGTTGTTGCCCTTTAGCATTCTTCAAGACATAGAAATAATAAAGTCGAATTCCATTCATTCTTTCCAAATATCAATTATTACATTGTAGCCATAACCACTCCTCAGTGGTTTCCTACCTTCATCCTTAAATCAATATAATAACATCCCAAAATATCAAATCCTCAAAGTTAATATCTCAATTCTTGGATTATAATAATATTTAATCCACTGCCCGGTCAAATATTATACCGAAAAGAATTTGGAATTTCTGAATTCCGATCGTCTCTGCATTCACTTATTTCCTCCGCGTATCACTAATATGACTTCGAAACATCCATATCACGTCCCTTACATAGGGTGGCGTGAAAAGTTTTCCAACTTACAAAATCACTATTCATCCACCAAATTACTATGCACGTACAGGAAACACTATGCACGTACGGGAAATACTATGCACGTACTCATTTCCCTTCAAGGATCCATTAGCTCCTTCCTGGATAATAGATTATTCTTATCTAGGTCCTCGACCATCGAATTACTCTATTCTGACAATATACCAATGCATCAGGATCATTGTCCAAAGCAATATCCATTCATTACAATCATTGTTCTTTGAAACCACCATTCATTAGAGCTGGTGACCTTGTTGTCGGAATCATTGTTCCTCATTTTATCATTACTTAATAAAAAGTTTTAATTATATCCAAAATTTGGGGTTCTTACAAAAGGAGTTGAGCACAACAACTGCCTGCTGCAATGTATTCAGCTTCTGCAGTTGAGGTTGAAACAGATTGCTGCTTCTTGTTTGCCCAAGAAATCAATCTGTTTCCCAAGAATTGACATGTACCTGTAGTGATTTTTCTGTCTATTTTACACCCTGCATAATCAGAGTCTGAATAGCCAATTAGGGAGAAATCAGAATCTCTAGGATACCACAAACCAAGATTTGGAGTTCCCTTGAGATATCTAAAAATTCTCTTCACAGTAATTAAATGAGATTCCTTAGGATCACTTTAGAATCTAGCACATAAACAGGTAGAGAACATTATATCTGGTCTACTTGCAGTTAGATATAACAGTGAACCTATCATGCCTCTATAGCTAGTGTTATCAACACTCTTTCCCTTAGAATCAGAATCTAGCTTAGTGGCTGTTGCCATGGGTGTCTTTGCAATTGCACAATTTTGAAAGTCAAACCTTTTTAAAAGATCTTTGATATACTTTGACTGATTAATGAAAATACCAGTCTCAGTCAGTTTGACCTGCAAGCCTAAAAAGTAATTTAGTTCACCCATCATGCTCATCTGATACTTAGACTGCATAAGCCTGCTAAACTTAGGACATAGCTTTTCATTAGTAGAACCAAATATAATATCATCAACATAAACTTGAACTAAAATCAAATCACCATTTATCTTTCTAAAGAATAAAGTTTTGTCAATTGTACCTCTTGTGAAGCCATTTTCAAGAAGAAATTTTGACAAAGTCTCATACCATGCTCTTGGTGCCTGCTTTAGTCCATATAGTGCCTTGTCAAGTTTGTAGACATGATTTGGAAACTTTGGATCAACAAAACCAGGTGGTTGTTCCACATACACTTCCTCATCAAGCTTGCCATTAAAAAAAGCACTCTTTACATCCATCTGGTATACCTTGAATTTTGAATGAACTGCAAATGCAAGAAACATTCTAATTGCTTCCAATCTTGCTACAGGTGCAAAGGTTTCATCATAGTCAATTCCTTCTTTCTGAGAATAACCCTTGGCCACCAATCTTGCTTTGTTTCTTACAATCATACCAGATTCATCTAGCTTGTTTCTGAAAACCCATATTAGCACCAATAATAGATCTATCTTTAGGTCTTGGTACCAATTTCCAAACTTTGTTCCTCTCAAACTCATTCAATTCTTCCTGGCATTGCTATTACCCAATCAGGATTCTGTAAGGCTTCTTCAACGTTCTTAGGTTCATTCTTTGAGAGAAAACAACTGTACAAGCATTCATTTTGAATTGATCTTCTGGTTCGAACACCACTATTTGGATCACCAATTATCAAATCCTCAGTGTGATCCCTTGTCCATTTTCTAACAGGTGGTAGATTGCTCCTGCTAGACTCTCCCCCTAAGTTAGTGGTATTTCTTGTAGAAGAGTGTTCATTTCCTTCAAAAGCTCCCCCTTGATCAGTAGAATCAGTGGATTCAATACTGCTGCTAGTTTCTGATCTTCCTTCATTAGACTCTGAAGGATCAGTTCCTGATGAAGTACTCTGAAAGACTAGTCTGATCCTGACCAGTAGTGTGTTCTCCTTGATTGAATTGCTCCCCCTCAACAGTAGCATTCCTTTGAGAAGCAATAGAGATTTCCTCTGGAAAACCTTCATCATCACTGGAGAGAATCTCAGAATACTTAAGATTTTCAAATTCCAGATTGTCATGGCTTTCATCAGTTTGCAAAATTCCAAACTTCTTATCATCAAATGCAACATGAATTGAATCCATAACAATGTGAGTTCTGAGATTGTATACTTTGAAGGCCTTTGATGCTGAATATCCTAGAAAGATTGCTTCATCCGATTTGGCTTCAAATTTTCCAAGTTGTTCTAGATGAACATTCAGGACATAGCATTTGCATCCAAAGATGTGAAAGTATTTCACACTTGGTTTCTTTCCTTTGATCATCTCATAGGGAGTCTTACCATGAGCATTTACCTAGGTACAGTTTTGAGTGAAACATGCAGTGTTTATAGCTTCTGACCAGAAATAGGTTGGAAGCTTTGCATCTGCAAGCATGGTTCTTGCTGCCTCTATGAGAGTTCTGCTCTTTCTTTCTACTACACCATTCTGCTGAGGTGTTCCAGGTGCAGAAAACTGTTGAGTAATTCCTTTATCTGCACAATACTCCTCCATTGTAGAATTCTTAAATTCTGTACCATTGTCACTTCTGAGCACTTTGACCTTGTACTCAGAGCTATTTTGAATATTCTTGACAAGTTCAATGATTTGCTGAAAAGCTTCATCCTTGTTGTGTTGAAAGAATACCCATGTGAACCTTATGTAATCATCCACTATAACTAGAGCATATCTTTTCTTGTTGATAGACATAATGTTTACTGGACCAAATAAATCAAGATGCAGCATGTGAAATGGTTCAGTAATTGAATTTTATGTCTTGCTCTTGAAAGTGGTTCTTCTTTGTTTTCCAAGCTGACAAGCATCACAAAGTCCATCTTGCACATAATTTGCCTGAGGTAGGCCTCTCACCAGATGGTGCTTAACAATTTGATTAAGCTTCTTGAAGTTGAGATGTGAGAGCTTCTTGTGCCAGTTCCAACTTTCATCATTTGATGCCTTGCTGTAAAGACATCTGACAGTTCCTTTAGATGTGTCACTCAAGCTGGCTTCATATATGTTACCATGTCTCTGACCAGTCAAAACAATGTCTCCATTCTTCATATTCAAGATTTTACATCCTTTACTGTCAAAGATTGATTGGTAACCCTTATCACCCAGTTGACTTATGCTTAAAAGTGTGTGTTTCAAGCCTTCAACCAGTGCTACGTTTTCTATGATGACATTCCCCAAAATAATTGAGCCATATCCCAGAGTTTCTCCTTTGTTGCCATCTCCAAAGGATATTACTGGGCCAGCTTTCCTCTCAAACTTTGTAAGCAGGGACTTCTTTCCAGTTATATGTCCAGAGCATCCACTGTCCAAGATAATTAAATGTTTCTTTCCAGTGCCCTGCAAACAATAAGTAGCTAGTTAGAATTTTTTAGGACCCAACTTTGATTGGATCCTTTCTTACTAACTTTTGAACCAACAAGCTTTGAAGATTTTGCTTTTAATTTACCTATTGCAGAGTCAACCTTAGACTTTGATTTCACAAACTTTTTGTGACTAGGAGTTTTAGATTTCAGAGAATAATAGTCATAATACAGTTCATGATATTCCTTACACATATAAATGGAATGAAGTAAAGTACCACAATGATAACAGGGTTCTTGTGGCTGGTATTGAATTCTCTAAGTCTTGGGGAATCTGGACTCAGTTTTCCAAGAAGGTTTTTGATTGCAGTCTAGGGCCAAATGATTATGATTTCCACATTTATAGCATTTCTTCCTAGGTGCATCAGGTACATTCTTGTAATTATTCTCATTTGTTAATACCTTCTTTTTCGTTCCTATTTCTTCTGATCTTGCTAGACTCTGAAATACTTTCTAGTTTCTGTTTCAACTGAGACTTAGACAGAAAACCTATGTTGACATTCTTAGGTTTTTCTAACACTCTTTCATCTGAACTGCTATTGTTAATTCTTTTGTGCACAACTGGGGACCTTTAGAATCAACAAATTTGACATGTTTAGGTTCAGAAACTATCTTCTTACCTTCAGACTTAGATGTGCTAGCTTCAATTTTACTATTATCATTGACAATAGCTACAGTATCTTCTTGCCTAGCCTTATCAAAACCTAAACCATTAACTTTACCAAGAATTTGATTTTCAATGATTTCTTGAGTCTTTTTACCAGAATTGTTAATGGTTTTAATCACATCTCTCTCTTCCTCTAGTTCTTTTCTGACATAGTCATAAGCCTCAAGAATAACACCATAATCATGCTTAGCTTTATCAGAACTTAACCTATATTCTTCCATTTGAATTAACTCAGATTCAAGAAAATTATTTCTACTAACTAATTCATCATTCTTAGCTTTAAGTTCATCTTTTTCACTAGCAAGAATTTTGAAATTAGTCATAAGATTTTTAAACTCAACATGAATAGATCTAATATCATCAGAATCTAAGCTATCAAATGAATCAAGAGAGTGAAGTGATACCTTAACAGAAGATGAAGAAGTTTTCTTTGGAGATCCATGCTTGTCTGAAGCACTTTCCATCAATGCAATGTTGTCATAATCCAATTCATCTTCAGAATCACTGGAGTCTGCCCAATCCTTCTGTGTGACCATGAGTGCATTACCCTTCCCTGAATTCCTAGGCTTTTTGCACTCACTAGCAAAGTGTCCAAGCTCACTGCAGTTAAAGCACTTGATTTTGGCCTTATCAAGCTTGATAATTGTACTTTTGCCTTTGTCACTCTTCTTCTCCTCTTTCTTCTGAAAAGAGCCTTTGCTAAATCTTTTCCTGTTGAATCTTCCTTTCTTGAAAGCTTTAGCAAACATAGCAAAGAGTTCTTGCATCTCTAATTCAGAATCATTATCTTTAGAGTCTATATCTGTAGTCTCTGACTCAGAACATTCTTTGCTGTTCTTCTTCCTCAAGTCTCTTTCAGTAGATTCAGACTTTTCTTCTGGAAGTTTCTTTGATTCAGATTAAGCAGTGAGTGCAACAGTTTTCATCTTTCCTCACTCCTGCTCTTTTTCTGCTGCCTGTCAAGTTCATAAGCTCTCAATTTTCAATAAACTGCTTCTAATGATATTTCATCCAGATCATTAGCTTCCTCAATTGCATGTATCTTCTCATTGTAGAAATCAGGAAGAGCTTTCATGAACTTCGTATTCATATCCTCCAAGTCATAATATTTACCATGCATGGCCATCTCATTGATGAGCTTAGTAAATCTATCAAAGGTGTCAGTAAGTGACTCACCAGACTTGGATTCAAAGTACTCATACTGTTGTATGAGAAGTGTCCTCATATTCTTCCTGACAGGTTTTGTTCCTTCACAGTGAACCTTTAGATTGTCCTATATCTCCTTAGCAGTCTTACAAGAGAGAACATAGTTAGTGAGAACAGAATCAAGACTGCTGAATAGTATGTTTCTCACTTTAGCATCCTTAAGAACGTTCTCCTTTTCCTTATCTGTCCATTCAGATTTAGGCTTCTCTGTTGTATGTTCTGGAACAACTTTTCCTTCGACAGTTGCTTGAGGAACAAGCCTTGTTGGAACAAAAGGCCTATCTCTGATTCTGTCAAGATAATCAGGATCTGTTGCTTCCAGGTGATGCAACATCTTCACTTCCCACAGAGTATATTCGTTTCTCTTGAGCATAGGGATCTTAGTATTACCATCCTTATAACCAGACATGATTGCAGATCTTTATGATTATTCGAAATCAACCTGCTCTGATACCAATTGTTAACTCGAATAACTTGTAGAAGGGGGGGTTGAATACAAGTTATATAATCGTGTCTGATTTTTGCTTGATTAGATGAACAAGAACAAACGAATGAATCAAACTTTGTTTGTATTAAAATAAATCAAATACAAACTCTACCAAAGGTGTACAATACCTTTAGCAGCTGCTGACAATACAAATCTCTCTCTCTCTATTTGTTTCGAACTCTCGAATACAAACCTTATACCACTACGCCATAGATGACCTACAGCAACCTTTTGGCATGGGTGTTACCACTATGGGTGTTACCATAGCTATGAAAATTTTGACCTATCGCAACCTTGTGATTGTGGTGTTGCTATAGGCACAAAAGTATGTTACTTTAGTTATAAAAGGTGTTACAGTGGGCTAACACATGAGGTGTGTTACCATAGAGTATTCATTAACAAATTTTTTATTTAATTTAAAATTAATGATTTAATAATTATTTGACTTTAAAAATAATTAATTTTAACAAAATTGTTGAAGTAATCATTTTAAAACGTAATATTCCATCAAATAATTAAATTATATATATTTTATAAATATTAAAATATTTTTAATAAATTTAGAATAAAAAGATTTTCAAAATAAGTAATATTCAAAAATTATCAATTTTTTAAATAAATTCTTTAAAAATTGTAATAGAGAAAATAATAATTTGCATAAACTGTGAATTATTTCAAAATAATAAAAATAATAAATTTAAAAATTATAATTTAATACCAATAAATTAAAATAAATTTAAAATATTTTTTTAAAAAAATAAAAAAAGTACACTAAATTATTGAGATGGGCAACAAATAAAAATAGAGATGGGTTGAGCTGAGCGGCAAACAAAAATGAGAGCGGCAAAATGAAAATTTAGAATGAGAGGGTCAAACATAAGTCGGGGGGAAAATTTGGGGAAAAAGCACAATTCTCTCTCTCGCCTCTCTCACTTCTCTCTCGCCTCTCTCACTTCTCTCCTTTAATCGAAAATTTAGAATTAGGTTAGTGTTTGAATTGGGTTAATCGAAGCTTGGGTCAAGGATTTAATTAGGGTTCCAGCTGGGTTAATCAAAATTTGGTAGAAGGATTCAATTAGAGTTAATAGAAGTTTGTGTTCGAAGGTGTTTGCTTTATCGAATGTATCTCTCTCCCTCTATCTCTCACTCACTATCTATCTCTCCCCCACTCTCTCATGTATGTATGTTTTTCTTAATTTACTATGTCATGTTTCTCAAATTTGTGTATTCAAGGTACTTAATTGGTTTTTGTTATTAAGTGTAAATAGGATGCAGCTGGCTTAAGTCAATTGAGTTCAACTGTGCAGGATGTGTTTGCCAGTGGTGATCTTCCACGTGCTGCTGAGACATTGGCAAATATGAGGCATTGCTTATCTGCTGTTGGGGAGGTAATATTTGACTTAAATTGATGGCATTCGTATTTTGTAATGCCAAAGAATAAGATGGATTGATTTGTCTTCCAGGTTGCTGAATTTGCCAATATTAGGAAGCAACTTGTGGTCTTATAAGATAGACTAGACAATATGGTTCAGCCTCTCTTGACCGATGCACTAAACAATAGAAATGTAACATTTTTCCTGTTGAGAAGGTAGTAAGAAAAAATAGCTCTTTAATATCTTTGATCCAGTTACACGATATTCATACTAATGTTGATCAAATTATGCAAGTTTAATCATTCTCCCCTTTGTTACTGCAGACTGATGTCGCTCAAAATAATCCTCATTCGCATAGGAAGATTTAAGTCTTTAGAGATATACTATGCCAAAGTTCACCTAAAGCCTTTAAAGCAGCTGCGGGAAGATATCTAGAGTAAGAGTGGAAGTGGTATGTTTCGTATTTGTACATTCATCCATCTACATTAAAACTAACATGAATTCATGTAATGTTCTAAGGTTTTTTAGAGAATACATTTCACCACCTATACACACGTATTCCAAGTCAATTACACACACACACACGTGCGCGCACACACACATATAGAAATTCTTCAAGCTACTGTGTAGTTCAGGGAACTCGGCGCTAAAGTTAAACAGCCTTCTTACTTGCATACTATTATCTCCGAGAATTATGAATGAAAAATGTTTTGCTCAAGTTCTGCTGGCCTTTGTTATTTTGATACCAGAAAATTAATGGTTCACATCCCTTTATAAAAATGACACCCTTTACTAGATTGAAGTTGCTCTAGTAATGTAAGCCTAAGTTCTTAAAACAAAATTATGATGATAAAAAAATCAGCTCATGGCTAATATAACTATGACAGAAATATGAGGGAAAGGATTGTTATCGTCTCTAAGGCAATCTCTATAGATATTTCAAAAACACATCGTGTGCATTTATGTAATGGGTTTCACCCTTATAGTAATTGATCTCTGACTTTCTACAATCTCATCTTCAGGTCAATACTTGCTTTTCCAGAAGATTACAAGACTCTTGTGCCGAAGCTGCTACATGAGCTAATGGCAACTGTTACTGGAGCTAATCCGCATAAATGAAAAAAAACACTTTTCAGGGAACAACTATATACTTCAGGAGAACAGGGTATGGTCATTTAATTACCGAAAGTAAGTTCCTCATATGGGTGGCTCTCTGCCAAAAATTAATGATGATGGGAACAACAGATGAGATTGTGAAGGCACCTGAGAAGGGCCCTGTTTTTATGGAGGACCTTACAGAAGAAGAACAAGTGGTTGTTGCGGTAATGTCCATTTTTAACATATCACAAACGTAATTTATAGTTTTACTCTTCCTATATAGTTTGTGAAATTTAACACATTCTTACTTCTATTTTTTGGTGGTCATGTTAACATTATCTTTGCTATACAGACACATCTTAATTGCTACTTTATTTGGTTATCCTTTTTCTAATCTGTCATTAAAAATATAATTTTTTAATTGATATACTTCGTTTATCTCCATTCCCTTTGGTATGTTCCTCTCCTAAAACATGATAACCACTATCTTTAAAATTAATTCTTAAGCATTCAGTTTAAAATCCACTACAATCAAACGATTGGATGCAAAAAAATTAATTTATTTAGATTGGCCATTGTTATTTTTGCTATCAAATAATTTTTCGCCCCTGATGTTCCATGTTTGACTGGGTGGACGGTACATACTATCTAAGCTAGCTTGCATATACTACATTCACTTATTTGAGTATTATATTTTACTTCAGAGTGTTGGTTATGTTTGTCTTTCCTGCCAAATGCAATTTTAATTCTAGTTATAGCCAGTTTATAACTTAATAATGCATTGGAATTGTATTTTTTAAGTAAACACGATGTTTTCTAGCTGGGTCATTCTGCTGGCTTGTTTAATCTTGGTAATACCTGCTAGATGAATTCCACTCTGCAATGCTTGCACTCAATTCCAGAGTTGAAGTCTGCTTTGATCAAGTTAATCCTTTCTTTTGTGCACAAATACATACTTCTTGTTCAGATTTTGTTAAATGCTTAGAAGTAATTATCATATGTAGGTAGATTATACCTTCAATGACTCAAACTTCATTCTTCGTTTAATTTTGCAATCAGGTATCCGTATTCTGGTCGAAGCAACGATTTAGATCAACCATCTCATCTCTTGACCATTGCAGCACGAGATTTGTTTAGTGAACTTGATAAGAGTCTGACCCTGTATCAACAAGGAGATGCAAAAATGCAAGCTAACTCAAGGAGATGCTAGTACTATTACTCATGATTTGAAGGCAATACAGAAATTGCATAGTACCATTTGAGCTAGTATAGGTTCTCGATCCCACTCATGAAATTGCGAAGTACTTGTACATTTTAATTTATTTTCTTTAGTCTTGCTGGATTTGATTGCTTGATGTAATTTGTTACTGTAATAGTTATGTTTTTGGTGAATGAATTTAGGACTTGAATTGGTCATTGGTTTATTTGATTAAAAATTCAATATTCAAGTAGCATATTTTTATTTTGTTACCCTTATAGTGTTACAATAGGTACAAAGTGTGTTGCAATAGACTATTTACTGCTGCACATGTGTGTTGCAGTAGGTAATATTAGGTGTTACAATAGGCCTTGCACAGTGAGCAGGTGGATCCCACAATAGGCCCAAAAATTGGGACCTAGATGTGGGTCCCACCCAAAAGTGGGCCCTACATGTGGGACCTCACGTGTGCGCCCCACATGTACGCAAAATTGTAACATCTATTGTAACACAAAAACTATGTTGTTGTAGAGTGTTTAAGATGTTGCTATAGAGGTCTTTAGTAACTGCATTTGTCGTGTTACCATAGGGTTGTTTTTGATGTTACCTTTGGTACCTCTAGTTACTGCTGAGAACCTAACACGGCTGAAGTGTTACCATAGCCCGATTTTGGCCTATAGCAACTTCAAACAGGGGTCTATGGTAACACAGCTTTGGGGTTGCTATAAGCAATCTATGGCGTAGTGTACAGAGCTTCACACGATATGCACTCTACAATTCTCAATTCGCTCTTTTTACAATGATATTGAGAGAGTATTTATAATGCTACCTATCAACTAATAACAGAATTATAATCTATCTATGACAATGTTCTGCCGTCCAGTTGATAGTTTCCATCAATAGAGAATTAGTTTCCTTCACGATATCTTCATGCTTGTTTTTCAAAACAACGATCCTGTTTTATAGCACTTGCCAGTTTCTGTAGCATCCATAATGACATCATCAGTAACACGACTGATATCAGGATTTCCCACTACATCATGATCTGATCATCCCATCAGTATTTGATCAGGATATGACTTGCTGTATTAGGATCTGCTCTTAGATCCTGAAATGTAGTCTCTGACGCACTATTCCTGACTAACCTCCACAGATTACTGTCTAACACATATACCCTATAGAAAGTGCTAAATCCTTTATAAGATCAGGATATACAAGAAGTATTAGAAAAATTCTATTCTCAACATCACAACTTATGAATTATTCCTAACACAAGTAATTCATACTTTATGAAAATATAAATAACGTTTAATAATAACATTCCTCGAGATAAATAATAATCTGTCGTTGGAATCCCTCCGGGTTTCCACGACTATCTATATCTCAAAATACCGACTCCCGGTCTATATTTAAGAATGAATTTCATATGCCCTTCGCTAAGGGTCTTACCAAAACAATCCGGCTTATAACTGATAATTCGTATCTAGTCTATAAGCCAATATCAATTCAGGGAACAGGTATCATAATATAATTTGATAATAGGCATGCATGCTATGGCATATGTAAAATGGTAATCACATATATATATTATCACAACAACAGGTTCAAAGTTTTGAACACTTTGCTGGTAATCGGGTGTGGGTGGAGATAGCGTGACCTGGGTCTGCTCGATGATCTATAAACAATCAGAACATTCGAGATTAACCACTTAACACCTTTTAAAAGTCTTAAGTATAAACTTCACTTAAGTCGAAACACGTTTTCAAATTATCTCGTTATACACCTTTTAGTGTAACTCTTTTTATCACAGATACGATCCGACAATCGTTCATTATTAAGACATGTCATCATACCCACACTTGGTATATACTTAACTCGTATAAGTTCTAAAGTCGATTGATTACGAACCGAGATTATACCTCGAGTTTTATCATTCGTTTTCTAAGTTATAACCAAAGTTATACTTTTAACTTTGATTCGAACATTTTTATAAAATTGAAAAATGATCCGTTTGACATGTGTTTTTCTCTCATACCTTTCTTACGACCTCTAGTATTTATTTACCAAGATTCGCCACTGATTAACATGATTTACGGGGGTTCAATTGAAGTTACGAACTTTTACTTATGGTTTCGATCCAATTTTAGTAATTTGACCATAACTCCTAAACCATAAGTCCGTTTCATACGTTCTTTATCTCAAAACGAAGCTTGGAACATTATCTATCTTATCATGGCAAAATACAAAACTGGACAATGAGTTCAAGCTACTGTGATGCTCGGTTTTTAAAGATTATCGAAAATTGGGCATTACGACGGCTTATGAATCGAATATTTACCAATTCCAAACCTTCCCATAATCATTGTATCCACTCCAAACAACACATATACATGATTTATAACCATGAACTGAGGCCAAGCAATGCCTTTCCGTTCATCTAACTATTTTTAACATTTATCAAAACCCCATTCATAAACATGCTTATAATCATGCTTATAACCTACTAACAACATAACTAATTTAGATCACTCAAGAACATGCATAAAACTCAAAGTAGATCTAGGGTTTCAAGGGCATTATACCTTCTTGAGAATGTGTACTAGCCTCACAAAGCCTTGTATGGTCCTTAGGAGTGCTTAAGCTTGCTAGATCAAACAAAAGATTCAAGGAAAACAAAGTTAATACATGAAAAACACTATTCATCATCATCTTTCTTGATTTTTTTGAAAATAGAAACCATGGAATTTGGACTTGAAATTTCTAGGAGATTAGTTTCTTGAATTATAGGACTCAACTTAAAAATTACAAGATCAAATGATTGTTGGAAGTGGGATTTGTGTTCTTGAATTTAGCCAAAAGGCCGAATGGTGTAAGCTTGGAGAGAGCTTGGTGTTTCTTTGATTTCTTTTGCCAATAATGCATAAAGTGAAGTGGTTTAACATAATATCTCACTCTTGGTTGCTTTAATAAAGTGATGATGCATGGGGTGATGTATTTGGCAAGACAAGTGTTGAGTTTTGGATGGTGTTAAGGCTAACCAAGTGGTTGCTTGCTAAGTACTAGTTTAAATCTATAAGCATGCTTGTTACTTGAGTCTACTTGGTTGATAGATATTTTCTAGTAGCTTATGCATGACTCTTGCTTCCTCTGCTTGTTTCTTTTGTCCGGTTATTGCCCGTTTCGATTGATCGTTCGTAGGAATATCTCACGGATTTCTAATTAGGGTTTACCGGAAATCTTCTTAATATTAATACTATCATTCTCCATCTTTCTTACTAACTTTCGAATTTATATTCTTTAAATCCTTTCGTTAAATTCTTAAGTCTATCAGTGTCCAGGGAACTCTCGAAAATAATAAAAGTGCGGTTTTTCAGAATCCGACAGCTTTTACATACACTTATTTTCCCCCTGGATCACTAATACGAACTTGGAAATCCGTTCCGAATACTTCTATATAATGTCGTCTCATAATATTCTTACTTCCACCAAAAACATTATTCATTCTTTATTCTTCCTTTATTCCCTATATTTATGACAATGTCCTCGTCCTTTCTCGGGCGTTCCTTAACCCTTTCACGAAACCACTGGACTAATCGTTATCGATCTAGATGACATGAGAATATTCTCCTGCTTGGAATTGCCATAACTTATTTCCCTAGGAGATCGATTATTCTTATCTAAAGTGTCAACCAATAGTATTCTTCATGGCATATAAACATTTGAATCCAAATCTATTCCTTTCATTCATTATCTCAGTCGTTACATCGTAGTCGTAATCAATATTCATCATTACCTCAGTAAATAATAAAAAATTTTAATTATATCCAAAATTTTTGGTTCTTACATACTACTTTCCGGTAAAACGGGGGTCTCGATCACTTATGATGGTTTTAGGCAAACCCCAGAACTTAACCACATTCTTAAAGAATAACCAGGCTGCCTCCTCGACGGTGCACTCGGTGGTAGCAGCTATAAACGTCCCATACTTCGAAAATCAATCCACAACCACCATGATGGAGCCAAAACCTTTGGATTTTGGTAAGGCCGAAATGAAATCTAGAAAGATTCTTTCCCAAGGTCGAGTAGGGATTGGAAGTGGCTCTAGTAAGCCCGCCGACTATTTTTTATTCACCTTGTCTTGTTAGCATACAAGACAAGTCTTCACATAGGCTTCCACATTCTCCTTCATTTGAGGCAAAAAATACTTAGCCTCCAAAAGAGCATAGGTTCTATGTTGACCCGGGTGGCCTGCCCATTTTGTGTCATGGCATTCCTTAATCAACGTCCTTCTTAAGTTACCCCATCGTGGGATGAAGATTCTCGCCCCCTTCATATAAAGAAGACCGTCGTCCACCCACAATCGTTTAGTTTTTCCTTCCTTGGCCAATGTCACAAGTTGAGATGCCACCACATTAGCTTTTCCTGGCTTATACTCTATGCAAAAGTTGAATTCTGCCAAGAAATCTTACCACTTAGCTTGTTTAGGATTAAGCTTCTTTTGTGATTGAAAGTAGCTAGTGGCTACATTATCCATCTTGACAGCAAAGTCTGACCCAAGTAAATGGTGTCTCCAAGTGTGCAAGCAATGTACAACCGTCATCATCTCCATCTCTTGCACCGTGTAGCATTGTTCGGTGTCATTGTGCTTGTGACTTTCAAAGGCGATAGGATGTCTTTCTTGCATAAGTACTCCCCCAATGGCAAATTCGGATGCATCGGTATGCACCTCGAACTCCTTGGCACAATCGGGAGAGCAAGGACTGGCTCCTCGATGATGGCCATTTTGAGATCCTCAAAGCTAGCTTGGCATGCCTCCATCCACTCCCAAGCCTTATTCTTCTTGAGTAGGTCAGTGAGTGGGGCAGCTCTAGAAGAGTATCCCTAGATAAAACATCTATAGTAGTTGACTAAACCAAGGAAAGATCGTACCTCGGGGACTTTCGTTGGTGGCTCCCACTCGTTTATGGCTCGAATTTTCTTCCCGTCCATCCTCAATGTCCCCTCCTTGATAACATGGCCTAAGAACTCCACCTCATTCTTAGCAAATGAGCATTTCTCCTTCTTATGTAGAGTTCATTTTCCCTTAAGAGCTTGAACACCAACCTCAAGTGCCTAACATGATCCTCGAGCGTGTCGCTATAGATCACGATGTCATCAAGATATATTACAACGAATTGAGCGAGATAAGGATGGAAGATCTCATTCATGAGAGTACAAAATGTAGCCGGGGCATTGGTTAGCCCAAACGGCAATACTAGCCACTCAAATGTTCCATATCAAGTTACACACGTGGTCTTTGGCTCGTCCCCTTCAGCAATCCTCACTTGGTAGTAGCCCGACCTTAGATCTACTTTAGTAAAGTACTTTGCCTTTCCCAACCTATCAAACAAGTCCGCAATCAAAGGAATGGGATACTTATTTTTTATGGTAACCTTATTAAGAGCCCGGTATTTGATGCAAAGCTGTAGCGACCCATCCGCCTTCTTTTGGAGCAAAACCGGGGCTCCATAAGGTGCTTTAGAAGGTTTAATTTACCCCGCATCCAATAGTGCTTTGAGTTGTTTACGAAGTTCCTCCAACTCCGGGGGTGCCATCTTATATGGCGCCATAGCCGGTAGTTTGGCGCTCAGCTCCAGTTCGATCTTGTGATCTACCTCTCTCCTTGGTGGTAGCTTCTTAGGCAGCTCTGGTGGCATCACATCTTGATTTTCCTCTAGAACTTCCTTAATAATGCTGGGAAGATCGGCCCCATCTTCTTTGAAGTCCTCCACCACCTTGGCTACGGCCAAGTATGTCTCTTCCCCCCCCCCCTTTGAGCCCCTTAGCTAGTTGTATGGCTGACAACGTCTTCACCTCCTTGGTGCCCTCAAAAGTAGGGACCATGCATGAAGCACCCTCCTTCATAATGCACATTGAGTTATAAAAAGGCATTGGGATAGCATTTACGTACCTTAGGAAGTCCATGCCCAACACGACCTTATAGTCATTCATTGGAGCTATCGAGAAATCCACCTTCCGCTACCAAGTGCCAAGTTGTAACTCAACGCCACGAGCTATTCGTGGTATTAACGGTTTTGAGCCATCCATTCCCACTAGAGATTTGAAAGCCAACCCTCTTGGCCTCATCCAGAGTGATGAAGTTATGAGTTGCTCCCGTATCCACCATGGCCTGGGCCTTCTTCCCATTCACCAGCGCCTCCACATACATGAGCTCCTTGCTTCTTTGTGGCTATGGCACCGGTTTACCTTCGATGGCGTTAAGCAGTCTAATCGAACCAATATGCCCCGCATCGGCCGCTTGGTATACCAACTTCTCTTGTTGCTCTACCATAGCCGAGAGTGAGCCAAGCTTCGAGCAATCCTTCATGGCGTGTGGGCCTTTACATACAAAGCATCCCCCCTTGGGTGCAAAGGCCTTCTTCTTCTCCTCATAAGCATCCCTCCTTGCGGTTGATTTGTTAATATCCTTCTTGTCCTTAGGATCTTTGGGGCCCTTTCTCCCCCACTTTTGGAAAAGTTGTTAGGCTTAGTATATGATTTAGACTTAGAAGATTCTCCTTTCTGAAACTCAGTCAAAGATTCGGCTATAACAATAGCTTCGTCCACATTCTTGACATCACGTTGTTGTAGCTCTTGCTTTGCCCATACTTGAAGCCCGTCCGTGGAGTAGAAAAGCAAGTCTTCACTCGTCATGCTTGGAATTTGTAGCATGAGAGTTGTGAACTCCTTGACATATTCATGAATAGTGCCTCTATGTCGGAGTAGCTTCTTTCGTGCTTCATAAACCACATTCTACGGATAAAATTGGCGCTTAAGTTGATGTCTCAATGGTGCATAGGCCTTTTTCTATATCGGCCCACTTCCTACGCCACTACAAAGTATTAATATCGAAAAGAACAAGTAGCGGTGCATACCTTAGTTTGGTCGTCCAAGATTCCCATGCCATCAAAGTATTGTTCGAGATCCCATAAGAAATTTTCAACATCCTTCACATCTCTTTTGCCTTCGAATGACTTGGGCTTAGGAATCTCAAGCCTTGGTGTTTCCCTAATCACCAACCCTCCATTACCAATTTTGGCTTCGATTCTTGAAAGTTGATCCTTGAGCTCCTTGATTGCCCTTTCTATTTTGGTCTCCACAACATGCAACAATTTTTCATTAGCTTTGTCTTTATCTTAGAGCTCTTGGACATCAAGAGTTTCGAAGTGATGAGTCATTTGCTCAAAGCGAGGGATTAGCTCACTCATTGCTTTTTCAAGAATAATAACTTTTTCTTCAAGTAAATCGAAGTTTTGACGGGACTTACTTGAACCGCGAGTTCTCTTCTCCTTATCATTGCGTGGAATAGCCTCCCTCCCTCGATTAGCCTCGTTGCAAGCATCAGTGATGGTTTACTCTCCTATATATATATAGGGTGTCGGTCTATGGCACTGGGTTGCCAAACTACTGTTTGGCAACATACGATTTTATAACTGTTGGATAGTTGATCCAACGGTCCTGATTTAAAAAAAATCAACATCGTACCGCAGAAACTTTCTGCGGTACATAGAAATTACCAAAATGCCCCCTATTCATCAACCCGATGCCAAAGACCGACTATCATATATATATATGGTAGTGTTTTCACTTTTTGATGAATAGTGGTTTTCACTTTTTGATGAATAGTGTTTTTGATGAATAGTGTTTTTCATACGTGAATAGTGTTTTTATGGATGAATAGTGATTTTTGAGGATTGAGAAATTTTTCATGCCACCTATGTACGGGACATGGTATGGATATTTCGAAGTCATATTAGTGGTCCACGGAGTAAATAAGTGTATGTAAACGTGATCGAAATTCAGAAAATCCAAAGTTTATTTTTATGGAACATTCGACCAGGCAGTAAAGAGCACATCAATGCAATCAAGACAAGTGATATATTTAAATTGAGGATTCAAGGATTTTATATTGAATATTTTATTTAATGTGATTTAAGGATTTAGAACGAAAACCCCTGAGTTAGTGCAACGAACGTTCTAGAAATCGTTAGAACTTTATAACGAAATTAAGCGATAAAGCAAACGAATTACGGATTAAGGATTGAGTTCATAACAAGATTAAATATCCTACATGATCATCAAGAGAATTATATCAAGTGGATTAAATGATTTAATCAAGGATTAAATCAAAACAATTTAGAAACAAAGTGATTAAAATCACTTAAAATAAACAAAAACCAAACAAATATCAATCAAGCTTCTTGGATACACCTTGCACAAGCCCCAAGAGGATGACTCAGCCACCCCAACTGATCTTATCAAGATATTAGATCAAAAGTTAGTTGAATTAGTCAAAGAAAGAAAGAAAAGAAAAAGAAATCCAGAAACCATGGAAAAAGTTCCATTCGGCCTTCAAGAAATTTAAGGAGCAAAACCCTAGCTCCCAAGGTTTGTTTTTAGTGAGCCATAGCTTAAAACAAAGGCAAGAATGAGACCAAGTTACGTTCAAAGTTTGAGCTTCAAATACTAAGCCTAGCTATGTCAAATAAGCTTCCAAAGTGATGAATGAATAGTAATGAATAGTGTTTTACTTAGTTTTTCATGTTTTATTCTTAGAGTTCAAGCTTCCTAAAGTGCATCCCAGGCTAGAGGATCCATTATAAAGCTTTGATATTGTTCTTAAGTCATCAAGGAAGGTAAAAACCGAGCCCTTACATGATATATGTTGAGTTTTAGTTGAGTTTTTTCTAAGTAGTTAAAGTATGGTGTGTGTTATAAGAACATCCTTGAATATCTAGCTTTGTTTTAAGGTGTATGTATTGAGTGGTGGTTAATGGACCTTACCACTGACCTTAGAGGTCATGTAAGAGTGTTTGGTTGTGATATTAGAGCATGGGTTGCTTTATGTGGCTTGTTTGAGATGAAACAAAATGGTAATGCTCGATTTAGAGCCGTCGTAATGCCCGATTTTTGTGAACTACATTAACAGTTTAATCCCGAGACCATAAAATTGTTGAGACGGTAACCACTGCATATGGTTGTGTAGCTTTTGGTTTCTAGTTTACGTGGTCGCAAGAATCGTGTCAAAAGAGTTTACGGTTTGTGAGTTATGACCATTTTAGTGAAAGCGATTCGAGAAACAATGTCACAGAAATGTGCCAACCTTGAGGTTAAGTTTGTGACCCTTAAAAATGGAATTCGAATGTGATATTTTGAGGATAAATGCTAAGGTCAGTTAGCAAGGTATTAGAAGAGGGTTTGAGTCAAGAAGATTATTTTTCGATTTTATAAAAATGAAACAGCAGAGGTTGCGCAAGTGAAAACCCCTAAGAGCGCAACTTAGAAACCAATGTTGAAAATGGTTAAGTAAAACTTGGATTCAAGGATTAATTTCGAACCAAACTTAGGACTTAAGTAATTGTCGACTAACATGGACTTAGCATGAGTCGAGAGTGAGCAAATAATGCCTTGGTTGTGATTCGCTTACGTGTTTAAGCATTGAGTTATAACTGGATTATCTAGGGGATTAATCGAATGTTTTTCATTGACTTTGTTTAGATTACCGGACACCGTCACGAGCCACTGCCACCTCTCAAGTATCAGGCAAGCTTTCGAACCTTAAATTACTGTTGTTGTGATCAAATGTTTTGTTATATATATATATACTGCATAGTGAAATGCACGTATGTTTTAAATTGATAAATTGCGATATATGTTTTCGAACTGTTTTGATAAGTATATGCAAGGCATGCATGATTTCCCAAGTATTTTGATTACGGATTGATTGATTTTGAATCCGCTTATAGGCTAGTGTATAAATACTAGCTATATGTTGAATTATTTAAATATCTTTAGTATAGGGCAGTAGAGTTATATATTTCAACGCATATCGATGAACGATATTCTTCCGCGAAACGTAAGGGGTATATTTTTATATAATACTACCGAAAGAAAGTCACTTCGATATTTTCAAAACAATCAATGAATATTGTTTCGAATATTCATCAAAGAGATTATTTTATTGACGATAAGAATATTTTTTATAACTAAAGGTTATTCTCGGATGAACGATATTATCGAATAATATTATTCGATTGTTTTAAAATATTGAATAAATATTATTCAATTATCTTACGCTATTAAGTGAATATTATTTCAATATACATTTAAGCTTTAATTATGAGTTATATTGATTATTTATTTAATGAATATTATTCATAATATTCATTCAAAGATTTCACTTACAAAGGTTTTATTTATTTATTAAATGAATATTATTTTGGAATATTTATTTAAGGATTTAATTATTAAATATCATCTTTGCATATTCAGTTGAGGATTATTAATGGATAATTATTTTGTCTAAAAATATTCTTTAAACAATTATGATTTAATTAATATTATTTAAATATTTATTAAATACCTTCAAATTGGTTTTAGAAAATGGTTTATATTATTTAAAATCTATCTTTGATTTTCAATAATTATGAAAAATATTTCTGAGCTTTATTATAATTATTTTATCAAAGTGAGGTTCCCAAACTATGTTTTCCATTTAAATCTATCCTATAAGGAGATTTAAATGCTCGCTCAAACTTCCAAAATATAGGGAACCTTACTTGAGAGACTGTTATTTATTATGGTTGACTGCCCCGGTCATAAACTGTTGAAACTATTATTTTCATTACCAACTTTAGTTGCTACAAATCAAAATGAGTCTTTGTTACTTCCTCAACACTCGAGGAGTAAGATTGATGGAATAAGTTGATATCCATTATCAAGCAACAGCTTGGGAAATATTGGTGAATTTTCTTTCCAATTAGATACGACTACTTTGTGGAGTCCTATCAACAGGTATCATACTTGGGGAGAGGAGGACGAACTTTACGTTTCAGAGTTATGGATTCTATTCGAACTAGGAGTCGTGTAAGAGGCCGAGTAGCGCCAGTCCATCCCAAGGCTCAACCGTTGGCCATGGAGATACTAGGAGGCGGTAGACAAGTAAATTCGTCAGTTCTTCCTTCTACCGGTAGTAAAACCATATATGTGTTGTACAATCTACGACTAATCATCGTAGGTTGGGACAACTGGCACGGTGAATACTCCAGTATTAGTTCATCATCCAAATTTCGATATTTCCTGCAACACGTATCAAAGAGACTTCCGATCAGGTTGAGGGGTATTTCCTAAAACACGTATCGAAGAGACTTCCGATCAGGTTGGCAGGGTTTGAAAAGTGTTTAAAACTGACATTGCAATATCTACTTTACGATTTCCCCTTTTTATTATATATGTTGATATCAGGCTTATGCGTTTGCATAGCAGATATTGTTACGGAAAAGTTATTTTGAATCACCTTGTAACTTCATCTTTTGAATTATATACTGAGACTTTGATTATACTGATATAACAAAGGCTCTTAGGGGTGATATGAAAAGATTTGACTATGATTTATTCTGTAACTTCTTTATATAAATAACCAAGGTTTTCATACGTTTTGTGAAAGTAATAGACTACTTGAAGTATCTTGAACTTCATTATACATATGATATTATATTGAAAACTTTGTTTATATTTTTACTTAACAAAGGTTTCTGGAATACGGAAATACTATATTGAAGTCTATGGAACTTCGTTATATATTATTATGAGACTTTGCTCATAGTATGCATGAAAAAGGTTTTCAGAAATGTTTAGAAACATGTTGACCTATATTGTGGATACATACAAACTATTTTGGTTAGCTGTTTTGCTCACCCTTGCTTTGTTTTAAATATATCACAACAACAGATAGGTGAGTTGAACCCGACTAAGTGATTAGTTCATGAGCGGATGAGGAACGTTTCTCAACTTGATGATGATGATGTAGCTACCTGTTGCCCAGTAATTAACAATTTTAGAAGGGGGGTTGAATACAATTGTATAAGATTTTCGACTTAAACAGAAATGATAACACAAGTATGAATAAATAACAGCTTTATTAACTCTGATATAAAACTGTTACAAACTCTCTCAAGAAATCCTTATGTTCTTGAGAGCTACTAGGTTACAAGATAACTCGTGTAAGCGATTACAATCATGTAAAACCTAAACTATGTTTATATAACGTACATAGCTGCACTATCAGTTGCAAGATATTCTAAATCAATTACATACAACTCTGAATGCATATCTTGCATGATAGCTGCCTTCCTGTAAGAACCCCAAATTTTGGATATAATTAAAACTTTTTATAATATACTGATGTAATGGTGAATAGTGATTACGACTACGATGTAACGATTGAGATAACGAATGAATGAAATAGATTTGGATTCAAATGTTTATATGCCATGAAGAATACTATTGGTTGACGCTTTAGATAAGAATTATCTATCTCCTAGGGAATTGAGATTTGATAATTCGAAAGGAGAAGGTTATTCTTATGTCATCCAGATCGATATCTGTTATTGGTCCAGTGGGTCCGTAAAAAGGTTAAGGAACGACCGAAAGAGATCAGGGACAATTGTACAACCCTAAGAGGATGAGTAAAGAAAAATGGATGAATAATGATTTTGGTGGATTTAGGAATATTATTAGACGACGCTATATAGAAGTACCCGGAATGAAATTCTGAGTTCGTATTAGTGATCCAGGGGGAAAAAGAGTGTATGTAAAAGCTGTCGGATTTTGAAAAATAGCACTTTTATTTTCCCCGAGATTTCCCTGGACACTGAAAGACTTAAGAAAATATTGAAGGGATTTAAGGAAAATGGATTCGAGAATTATTAAGAATGATGGAGAATGGTAGTATAAATATTAAGATAGTTTCCGGTAAAACCCTAACTAGAAACGAATGAGTTATTCCTACGAAAGATCAATGAATTAAGCAATAACCGGACAAGAAAACAAGCAGGGGATCGAGATACATGCATGTGCTAGTGGATAACATCAATTAACTAAGTAATTACAAGAGTAACTACCATACTTAGAAACATAACCAAGTGCTTAGCTTAATCTAACCATTCAATCACAAAACCACCAATACTTATCCATCCAAAAGACATCATCCATGACACACCACTTTATTAAAGTGACTTTACATGAGATATTATCTAAAACACATCACTTTATGCAAAATTATCAAGCAAGCCAAGCAAGAGAACTCCATTCTCTCTCCATGTATTCCATTCGACTTCTAGCTAATTCAAGAAGCAAAATCCCACCTCCAACCATCTTTTGATCTCCAAATTATTATGGTAAGTCCCATATTTCATATAAATGATCTCCTAGAAATCCTAGCTTCAAAATCCTTTGTTTCCATTTTCAAATAAATCACCAAAGTTTAGGGTGAATAGTTATTTCAAGAACTAACTTTGATTTTCTTGATTCTTTTGAATGATCCAAGCTTTGTTAAGGTGTTCTAAAGATTGATCAAGGTTTATTAAGGTCTTACATACTCCAAGGAAGGTATAAACTTCAAGAACCCTAGTCTTTGATTTGAGTTTTAATGGAGTTTTAGATGAGATTTGATAATGTTTATGGCTTGTATTCATGATTTAGAACATGTATGTTGTGTGGGTATTATAAAAATGTTAATATATGTTTTGTGGCTCCAAGACCTGTTGAGACAGTGAGGGAGATGATAAATAGTGTCCATGAGTGTTGGTGGTGGATTGAATGATTATTTGGAGGGTTTTGATTTTGGAAATATCCGAGTTATAGCCGTCGTAATGCACGATTTTCGTTAACCTCTAGAAAACCGTGCATAACAGTTATGATGATTTTCTGGCCTTGATGAATAAATGACATGCCCTTGTAGATCTCGAGCCATATATCTTTTTGGCGCAAGAATCGAAACATTCCGACTTATGGTTTAGGAGTTATGGCCGATATACTAAAAGTAGTTTGAAACCGTAAACGAGAATTCGTAACTGAAATTGAACCCTCGTAAAATACGTAAGTCAGTGGAAAATCTTGGTAATTAAATACTAGAGGTAAAAAGGAAGGTGTGAGAGAAAACCTCAGGTGAAACGGATCGTTTTTCGATTTTATGAAAATGTTCGAATCAAGGTTAAACGCGAATGAACCCCTTAAAAGTATAACTTTGGTTACGACTTAGAAAACGGACGGTAAAACTCGCGGTATAATCTCGGTTTGTAATCGATCGACATTAGAACTTATACGACTTAAGTATATACCGAGTGTGGGTATGATGACATGTCATAATAACGAACAAATGTCGGATCGTATCGGTAATAAAAAGAGTTACACTAAAAAGTGTATAACGGGATAATTCGAAAACGTGTTTCGACTTAAGTGAAGTTTATACTTAAACTTTTAAAAGGTGTTAAGTGATTAATCTCGAATGTACTGATTGTTTATAGATCATCGAGCAGACCCAGGACACGTTATCTCCACCCACACCTGAATACCAGGCAAGTGTTCAAATCTTTGAACCTGTTGTTGTGATAATATATGTATATAATTTATGTTTTACATAGGCCATCGCATGCATGCCTGTTTCCAATTATATTGTGAATCTGGTTGTTGCGATACTTGTTCCCTGAATTGCAATTGGCTTATAGACTAGATACGAATTATCAGTATAAGCCGGATATTTAGGTAAGACCCTTAGCGAAGGGCAAATGATATTCATTCTTAAATATAGACCGGGAGTCGGTATTTTGAGATATAAATAGTCGTGGAAACCCGGAGGGATTCCAACGACAGATTATTATTTATCTGAGGAATGTTATTATTAATATTCGAAAGTATCAATTACTTGGAAATCTTTCGAGGAATGTTATTCGAGTATTATCTCAGTCGAGAGATATTAAATGAATGTTAGTTTCGAATATTCATTTAGAGTTGATTATTTAATGAATATTATTTTGATATTCATTAGAATGTTATTTACTAAATGAATATTACTTTCGAATATTCATTTAAGGTTTTATGTACTTGATGAATATTATTTTAAAATATTCACTGGAAGTTCTATTTACTTAAGGAATATTATTTCGATTATTCCTTTAAAGTTTTGATTACTAAATGAATATTATTTGGATATTCAATTAGAAGATTATTTATTAAATGAATATTATTTGGATATTAATTTAGAAGATTAAATATTAAATGAATATTATTTTCAAATATTCATTTAAGGTTTGACTTATTTATTGGATATTATTTTAAATATTTATTGGAGTTTAATTATTTAATGAATATTATTTTGAATATTCATTTAAAGAGGGGTTTATTTAGCAAATAATTCTATATATTCATTCGAGGATTACTTACGAGCAATATTATGATTTAATGATATTCCGTAATTATTATTGAGTAATGAATATTCTTGGAATATTTATTTAATTCTTTTAAATTCTTTTTAAAATGATTTATATTATTCGGAGATTATCTTTCACCTCCAGTTATTATGTAAAATATTTCGGAGTCTTTTTACAACTATCTTATCAAGGAAAGGTTCCCAACTCTTTATTTTTCATTTAAATCTATCTTAAAGGATTTAAATGCTCGCTCAAACTTCCATGTTATAGGGGAACCTACTTGAGCAATGTTATTTATCTTGTAGACTTCCCGGTCCTAAATCTCATAATTTATCCTTTTCACTCGCAACTTGGTTGCTATGGACTCATTAAGTCTGTGTGTACCTTCTCATCATTCGAGGGGTAAGATTGTTGGAACAAGTTGATATCCATTAACAAGCAAAAGCTTGGGAAATGTTGGGAATTTTCCTTTCCAACTAGATACGACTACTTTGTGGAGTCTTATCAACAAGTATTTCACTTGGGGAAGGGAGGACAAACTCTACGTTTCAATGCTGTGGATTTATTCGAACTAGGAGTCGTGTGTAAGAGGCCGAGTCACGCGGTCCATCACAAGGCCTAACTTGGCCAGGGAGTTACTATTAAAGGCAATCGACAAGTGGAGCCATCAGTTCTTCCTTCTACCGGTAGTAAACTATATTGGGTTGTACCATCCCCGACTGATCATCAGGGAGTGGGACAGCTGGCGCATGATAACTCCAGTACTGGTTCATCTCCCAAATTCGGAATTCCCCGCAACACGTATCGAAGAGACTTCTTTCAGGTTGACGATGTCTTCCGCAACAGGTATCGAAGAGACTTCTTTCAAGTTGTAGGACTTTGAAAAATGTTAATAACTGGAATTGCAATATTTTCCTTGCAAGTTCCTCTTTATATGATAAATGATAATATCTTGCTTATTTTCGACATAGCAGATATTCCCACATATATTTACATTTTGAGTTACCTTGTAACTTCATCGTTCATATTATACTGGCATCATTTCCGTAAATGCATGGCATATGGTTTGAAAGATACTTTTGAACTGTTATATATTATCGTTCAGTTAAATATTATTGTTGGTGGGCTATTGCTCACCCTTGCTTTATTATTATATCACAACAACAGCTAGACCAGATGAATCGCACAAGGCGCACTCGATGCTGGCGAGGACGATGAGACTACCAGAGCCGATGAGAAAGCTATTGGTAGGATAGATTTATTCTTTCAGTACCAAGTATATGGTCTAGTATGACTTATGCAAATGGATGGCAAAGAGTATGTATTCATATTGAACTTCTTTTGGATTGTAAGAACTCATATTGTGCTTAATAAAATTTGGTAGTTACTCTGATTTCATCTCTAGGACTATAACGGGTGTGTTTTATATTGTTGTGTTGGGTCATAAAGATGTAATTTATTTTGAGTTGAAGTAAGTTCAAGTATTGTGAATAGTAATGGAGACCGTAACGACCGGATCCCGGACCCCGGATCTGGGGGTGTTACACTTCTTATAATTTAGGAACCGACATATCAATCTTCCTTGATCTCTGGACTGATGAAAATCTTCATGTAATCCTGATAACACCCTAATACTAACGTTACATTACTGATGACGTCAGCATCAGTATCTGATTAGTAGTCCAGATCCTGACATCACTTGAATCAATATCTAATAATCTCCCCCAATTTGTACTTTGTGAAATAAAGCACAAATTCTTTGATTCAATGATGTCAAAAACTCAAAACAAAATATTATAAGAAATCCTCAGGCTTAGTCTCAGAAATTCTCACAAAGAAATTACTCATCTGCAAGAAACTTGATAGTAATTCTTCTTCTTTACTTTCGAGAATTTTAATCAGTCTTTTCTTTAGATTCCTGATTTCTTCATCTTCCTCATTAATTTGATAAATGCCTGCCCTGAGATTTTGAATTGAGCTTCTTGGTAAATCTAAATCTCCCAACAGTAGATATGCAAGTTCTTTCCCACCAGGATTCAGAGATAATTGTTCTTGATAAAATATCACTTCTTTAACAGCTGAACCCCTTTGCATTTCAACTTCTTGTCCTACTGTATTCAAGTACATGGGAGTATAATTACCATCATACCTTGATCCTCCATATAAATGTCTGCATCTGATAGTTCTGAGAATCATGGTACACCAGTTATTGTAAACATTAGCTCCCTTATCATGAATTCTTTTATTCTTGAGCAGATAAAGAACGTACTTCAGCTCTTTTGTTGATTTGCACAACACCTCCTGAATAGTCAGATTCTTGACACTCTTGTCTTTCATGAAATATAACAACTTTTCTACCTTCTTAGAATCAACATTGCAAGCACCAATTACAACAGCTTCAAGTTCCCAAAGATCATCAACTGTTAGTTCATCACCAATTCTTTTCACTAGAATATGCTGATTTGTTTGAGCTGTAAACACAAATTCTGATTCTCTAGAACCAATACCTCCTCTTGTGTTAGGTTCTAGTCCTTTAAACTCAGATTGCATTTTATTCCATCTTGGTGAAAGTTTGCCAGACCTAGAAACTTTATCTGCAACACACAGTGGAGGAATAAGAAGTTTTTCTTTAGCAACTTGTGGAGGTTCAGTTATCACACCACCAGATTGAAAAACAGCTGGTCCAGTGTAATTTATGTCATCAATCTTCTTCCACTTGTTTCCCTTCATTTTGGAATGAGATTCATTAGTTTCTTCCTCCTTAGCTTGCTTTGTGATATCATACCACAACTTTTTGTCAGAACTGAAACCATTTCTCAAATACCTTTCACTTTCCCTGTCAGCAACAGTTCTTCCTTTTTCTCTGATAACCTTTGCTTCTTCAAGTTTTCTGAATCTTTCTTGATCAATCTTCAAGTTCATCTCATCAACTCCCAGATTATGAGATTCAATTACAACAACAAGAATCATCACTTCAAGATCTTTCAAGATTTCAGCTTCATCAGAATCAGGAATTACAGGTTGAGTAGTTCCAGTAGCAACATTCTGTGCTCTCACAGTAGTTTTACTCTTCCTAGCTCTCAGTAGATTTTCTTCTTCAACTTCTTCAGATACATTGACAATATCTTCAGTTTCATTAAATATGTTGTCTGGAGCCATTTCAAGAAGTAGTGGAGTTTTCTTCCTTTTAATTTTCTGAGGTTCTTCAGTTATCTCCTCAATTATGATTCCACTAGACCTTGTCTGTCTTGTACTTGTCTGAACAAGTTTTCTTCCTCTACCTCCTTTGCCTCTCCCTCTACTTGCAGCAAGAGCTTCTTTCTGTTTAGCAATTTCCTTAAGAATCTTCTTTTGTTCTTTTAAGATCTCTTGAGTACTCATGTCAGAATTTTCTGCAGAGATCAAAGCCTGAGCCTCCCTAGCATGATGTTGTTGAACTTTAATATCATTGTGATATACAATTTCACTCTCACCTGACTTGGAAGTAATCTTCTTAAAGAGATGTGGAGCATCTTCTATCTCAGTAATAAACAAATCCTCATCTTCTTCAGGAATTATTGAAAGTGATTGATTTTGACTAGGTAGTTGAGATTGTTCTTCTATCAGAACTTGAGATTGCACCATTGTCCTTACTGTTCTCTTCCCAGATTTAGAAACATGAGTTGACTGCTTGGTTTGAGACAAACTTCTCCTTGTTACCAAAGCAGCATCAGAGGTTCATGGCTGAGCACCACCATCATTTCCAGAAGTATCATCATCCTTTCTTACAACTGGATTAGGTGTGCATTTTGTTTTGACTACCTTCTCCCCCTTTTTGACATCAGAAGCATCATCAGTAGGATCAGTTAACAGGGATAATATCAATTGGAGAGAATCTTCAATATTAGTCATCTTTTAGGACAAAGTAACAACCTTATCTTCCAAGGTATCCATCCTTGTGGTGAAGGCAGTGCTTAAACGTTGAAGCTGTTTAGCAGTAGCAATCTCAGAAGAATCTTTAACAAACCGAGCATGAAACTTTTCATTATCAATCTTGATAGAGTTAATTTCATCTTTCAAACCTTTTGAAAGAATAGTAGTAGTCTTCAGATGAGCTTTGAGATTAGGATCAGAAAGCTTAGTAGCTATATGACTGGAGTGAAAAAGAGCATTATTGAAATTTATATCAGCAGTAGGCTGATTCCACTCAGTATACCATTCAGATCTCCTTAGAGCTTGAATATGTTCAGGAATAAGATGGCTATAATCTCCTCTGATCTAAACTTGAGCAGCTATAGATTTACCCACAGAATCCATAAACTTGCTGGTTGATCCATAAGTAGATCCTAGACTTGCTTTCATGACAGCATTCAGCTGAGCTGCTTCAGGATCATTGTCATCATCATCATCATCATCATCTAAGCTATCATTAGCCTCAGGAATTCTATCATCCACATTGTCTTCAGGATTCATAACTCCTTTCAGTTTTAAATCAACAGCAGATGGTACTGTTGTATCCTGAAATCCTGCATTCAGATTAGAAACAATTCCTATATCTCTCTGTTTCTCTAAAGTGATCTCATCACTTCTCACAACATCACCTAAGTTACTTTCAATAGTAACTGCTACCTCACTAAAAGTTTGAAACTTCTCACTCTGTTCTACCTCTCCTTTTGCCAGTTCAGGAGACTGCCTCTCTTCACTCTTCTTTTTCTCTAATTGTTCACTCTCTTTCTCACAAGAAAGGTTCTGGCTCAACAAATTCAAAGAAATAAGAGGTGGCTGAGAGGAGTGGACTGAAGTCATACAAATAGAGGTATCCCTTGTCTCAGGTCTATCTGTAATCATGCTATCAGTAGTAAAAGAAGAAGAGATAGAAGTGTTACCTGATGAAGTAGTAAGAGATTCCATTGGTCTTGAAGAAATTGGTTCAATGAGCAGTGGAATATTTGGATCAGAAATATTTACATCAGGATTGACATCTGCAACTGTATAATGACTTGCATCAGTATTTGCTACCAATGGTTCTTGTGGAGTCTGAGGTTGTGAAGCTGCTTCAACACTTTGAGTCAGAGGTTCTTGTGTGCTTCCCTCAAATGCAGTGTCCTTGAGAAGTTCATCACATTCAGCAATGTGCAAATCATGAGCAGCTTTATCTGCCAGACTTTGAGCTAAGTCAAATTCAATTTCAGAAATCCCTTGAGTATTGTCAGGAAACTTCTGTGCTGATGTGATTTTGCCTGCATCTTCACTTTGGGAAGATGGTTCTTGTGGGGCAGGTTCTTGTCTTCACCTTCCCTTTGAGAAAGTGGTTCTTGCAGGACTATTCCTTCAGAAATGTCTGCACCCACACTTTGAGTGGGTGGTTCTTGTGTGACTGGATCTTCAATAGCTGCTAAACTCCTTTGAAGTTCAGGTTCTTGTGGGCCAGATCTTTTCAGAGGTGAAGTAATTCACTATTTCTTTTATCTTTGAAAGACCCTTGCTTCAGCCTATCTTTTCACTAGAAGTGGTGATGGTGCAAGACCAAGCTGAGCAGCAATAGCATTTGCTTCTTCTACAAACATCTCAATGATTCTTCTTTTTGGAGAAGTAGGTGCTGGAGAATCAAAAATCTCAACAGTCATCACAGGTGAATTATCAGGAGTAGAGGTGTCAGGATTGACAGTTGTGTCAGGAACTGATGAATTGTCAGGATTGGTAGAGACTTCAGGAATGGTCTCTATATCGTCATCAAGATTCTGTTTTTCCATAGGAATGAAAAATTTGCTCTTGTTGATTATCCTCCTTCTTTTCTTTGGCTTTTCAGAGACAACCAATTTATAACACCCCCAGATCCGGGGTCCGGGATCCGGTCGTTATGGTTTCTAATTCTATCCACAACACTTGAACTTTCCTTAACATAAAATAAATTACATCTCTATGACCCAACACAACAATGTAAAACACACCTGTTATAGTCCCAGAGATGAAATCAGAGTAACAATCAAATTTTATTAATCACATTATGAGTTCTTACAATCCAAAAGAATTTCAATATAAATACATACTCTTTGCCATCCATTTACATAAGTCATACTAGACCATATACTTGGTACTGAAAGAATAAATATATCCTACCAATAGCTTCTTCTTCAGCTCTGGTAGTCTCAACGTCCTCGCCCGCGTCGAGTGCGCCTTGTGCGAGTCATCTGGTCTAGCTGTTGTTGTGATATAATAATAAAGCAAGGGTGAGCAATAGCCCACCAACAATAATATATAACAGTTCAAAAGTATCTTTCAAACCATATGCCATGCATTTACAGAAATGATGCCAGTATAATATGAACGATGAAGTTACAAGGTAACTTAAAGTATTTGTTTGTAGAAATATCTGCTACATCAAAAGTAAGCGTGATATTCTCATTGTCATTAAAAGGAGGAACTTACATGAAAAGATTGCAATTCCAGTTATGAACACTTTTCCAGCTCTGCCAACAGTAATCATGTTGCAGGAAATAATTAAGTTTGGATGATGAACCAATGATGGAGTATTCACCGCGCCCGCTGTTCCAATCTTGATGATCAGTCGAGATCGTACAGCTCAAATTAGATTTACTACCGGTAGAAGGAAGAACTGACGGCTTTACTTGTATACCGCCCTACTAGCTCTCCCCGGCCAACGGTTGGGCCAAAGGGGATGGACCGGCGCTACTCGGCCTCTTACACGACTCCTAGTTCAAATAGAATTCATGATTCTGAATGTAACGTTCGTCCCCCTTTCCCCAAGTATAATACTTGTGGATAAGACTCCACAAAGTAGTCGTATCTAGTTGGAAAGGAAAATTCACCAATAACTTCCAAGCTATTGCTTGGTAACGAATATCAACTTGTTCCAACCATCTTACCCCTCGAAAGATGAGAAGATAAACAACGACTTAATAAGTCAATAGCACCCGAGTTGCGAGTGAAGAGAATACTTTATGACCGGGAAGTCGACAAGATAAAAATCATTTTCCAAGTAAGGTTCCCTTATTATTAAGGAAGATAGACGCAAAGAAGAATGATGTCTGAGAACCTTTCTTGATATAAGATTAATAATAATATGACTCCAAAATATTTTCCGTAATAATCGAAGAAGATAAACCTTATTGAGGTTATTCTAAGTAGGGAATAAATATTCAGAGAATATTTATTCAATTAAAAATATTTAAAGGATATTTAGGAATATGAAAGAATATCTTTAATCAGAGTATTTCTCAAATAACCCTTGAAGAAATATCGAGAGAATATTTATTGCATAATTAAATATTCAAATGAATATTCATTAATTAATAAGACCTGAAAGGAATATTTATAATATTTAAAATAATATTCGATGATTAAATAGAACCCTGGATGAATATTCAAAATAATATTCCTAATTAATTAGGAATTTAAATGTTTATTGAAAAAGTAATATTCATTTAATGAATAATATTCTAAATGAAAATCAAGTAATATTCATTTAGTAATCCAAGCTTTAAAGGAATATTCGAGATAAGACTCGATAAATAAATCAAGCTTCAGATGAACATTAAAATAATATTCATCAGGTATTTACTATCTTAAATGAATATTCAAAAGTAATATTCATTTAGTAATCCAAGCTTTAAAGGAATATTCGAGATAAGACTCGATAAATAAATCAAGCTTCAGATGAACATTAAAATAATATTCATCAGGTAATTATTATCTTAAATGAATATTCAAAAGTAATATTCATTTAATGAATAATATTCTAAATGAATATCAAGTAATATTCATTTAGTAATCCAAGCTTTAAAGGAATATTCAATATAAGACTCGATAAATAAATCAAGCTTCAGATGAACATTAAAATAATATTCATCAGGTAAGTAATATCTTAAATGAATATTCAAAAGTAATATTCATTTAATAAAATAATATTCTAAATGGATATTCAAATAATATTCATTTAGTAGTCCAATCTTTAGAAGAATATTCGGAATAATAATCGATAATCTATTCGACTTTGAATGAATATTGAAAAATATTATTCGTCGAATGGTTACGTTCAAATAATTATTTGAAGTAAGGGTCGTTAAATAAATAATCTCGAACGAATATTCAAATAATATTCGTCGCCCAAATAATGGAAAATATTTACTCAAATATTTTCCTCCGAGGTAATCTCGATATATTAAGAAATATTGACTCCCGGTCTATATTTGACGAATAAGATGTATACGCCCTTCTATGAGGGTCTTACAATAACCGGCTTATAATTGATACGTTAGTTATCTAATTTATAAGCCAATAAACAATCAGGGAACAAGCATAACGATATAACTTGAAAGTAGGCATGCATGCTATGGCATATGTATAACAGAAAACATATATATATATATTCAATCACAACAACAGCCTAAAAGAAGGGAATTGAAACTTGTCTGGTAGTCGAGTACGGTAAGGGGTAGTGGTAGCGGGTCCCGGGTCAGCTTGGTGATCTATAAATAGCCAAGGCATTCGGGATTAATCACTTAACATCTTAAAAGTTAAGTTATACTTAAATCAAAACACGTTC
Source organism: Saposhnikovia divaricata (assembly GCA_036435485.1). Classification (NCBI taxonomy): domain Eukaryota; kingdom Viridiplantae; phylum Streptophyta; class Magnoliopsida; order Apiales; family Apiaceae; genus Saposhnikovia; species Saposhnikovia divaricata. The sequence continues at coordinate 40,125,948 of CM071601.1, read as the reverse complement.
TCGAGTTATCTCGTTATACCCCTTTTTGTGGATTCCTTTTATCATTGATCCGACCGGACATTCGTTCGTTAATACGACATGTCACTGTACTTACACTTGGGACATACTTAAGTCATACAAGTTCTAAAGTCGATCGTTACGAACCATAATTATACTCCGAGTTTTATCGCCCGTTTTCTAACTGTTTTACCGAAGTTATAATAGAGTCGTCTTTTAGGGGTTCGTTCGCGTTTAACCTGGACTCGAATATTTTTAATAAATCGAAAAACGATCCTTTTGACATACGGTTTTCTTTCAAACCTTTCTTTTTACCTCTAGTATTTATTTACCAAGATTCGTCATGACTTTACATATTTTACGAGGGTTCAATTTCAGTTACGAACTTTCGTTTACGGATTCGAACTACTTTTAGTAAATCGGTCATAAATCCTAAACCGTAAGTCTGTTTGATTCGATTCTTTTTCCAAAATGATCTACGACTCAAGATCTACAAGGGCATGTTAGATACTTGTCCAGTTTCAGCCATTAGACCTACTGTGATGCACGGTTTTCAATGATTAACGAAATTTCGGCATTATAACGACTATAATACGAACGTTCCAAAAATCGCAATCAACAACCCAAGCCACACTGGGCATCAATACAACTTATACACATAATAATCATCTCACAAGTCCAGAAGCTACTGATCTTAGCATCAAAATCATCATGCATCTTAAATCATATAACTAATTACATAATCATGCTTATAATTATCACTATAATCATACCAAGCTAAATCCATCAAAAACATTCATAAATCTCAAATCAAATGCTAGGGTTTCAAGAGATATACCTTCCTTGGAGTATGATATAACCTTAATAAGCTTGGTATGGTCCTTGTCTAGCTTAATCAAACCTTAGATCATCCAAAGAAATCATGAAAACAAAGTTAGTTTCTAAGATCCACTATTCATCGTCAATCTTGTAAAAATCATATAAAATAAAAAACTAAGAGTTTGGTTCTAAATTTTTTTACCACACCTTCTACTCTTCAAGGGCTTTCTTTTGAGCTATAGAACACAAGAATCCAACCATGGGAGCTAGGGTTTTGAGCCCCATCTTTCTTCTGATCAGAACCTGGACAGTTTTTGTCCTCCAACTTTAAGCATGGATTTGACAAGGCTATAGTACTTGGATTTCCATGAAATTTGGAATAAACCTTGCCCATGGAGTATAGAAGCTATGATTAAAATTTGGTGATTTTATCATGGATAGAAATGGAGATATGAATTTTTCTTTGTTTTATGTTTCTGCTGGACAGTTTGTATGTTCTATGTTTTCTTTTGCTTTTCTCTCTTTTCTCCCACTTGATCATCTACTTTTTGCTCATATAACTAGATATTATCAGCTGGTAGGATGAGATTGATAGCATTGGGGTAAGAGCCAAGAGTCTTGGATAAGTTTTGATAGATATTTGTTTTGTTTCTTGTTTGATTTAAGTGATTTAAATCACCTAACTCCTAAATTGTTTTGATTTAATCCTTGATTAAATAATTTAATCCACTCGATATAATTCTCTTGATGATCATATAGGATATTTAATCTTGTCACAATCTTGATCCTTAATCCCTGATTCGTTCGTTTAATTGCTTAATCTCGTTGTAAAGTTTCAGCAGTTTCTAGAACGCTTGATTCACTGTCTCAGTGGTTTTCGTTCTAATTTCTAAAATCAAATATAATAAAATTCCAAAATATCAAATCCTCAAAGTTAATATCTCAATTATTGGATTATAATAATCTATAATCTACTGTCCGGTCAAATATTATACCGAAAAAGAATTTGGAATTTCTGAATTCCGATCGTCTCTGCATTCACTTATTTCCTCCGCGTATTACTAATATGACTTTGAAACATCCATATCACGTCCCGTACATAGGGTGGCGTGAAAAGTTTTCCAACTTACAAAATCACTATTCATCCACCAAATTACTATGCACATACAGGAAACACTATGCACGTACGGGAAACACTATGCACGTACGGGAAATACTATGCACGTATGGGAAACACTATGCACGTACGGAAAACACTATGCACGTATGGGAAACACTATGCACGTACTCATTTCCCTTCAAGGATCCATTAGCTTCTTCCTGGACGGTAGATTATTCTTATCTAGGTCCTCGACCATCGAATTACTTTATTCTGACAATATACCAATGCATCAGGATTATTATCCAAAGCAATATCCATTCATTACAATCATTGTTCTTTGAAACCACCATTCATTAGTGCTCTTTAACCACAATAAGAAAAGTTTTAATTCTACCCAAAATTCGGGTTATTACACAATTCTTCAGGAACAACAACAGCAATTTCCTTTTTCTTCAACATAACTGATAATGATACTGTATCATCACCAGAATCAGAATCAGAATCAGAATCCCCCTTCTGATAAAATTTCCTCTTCTCTCATGTTTCTTTATGCACTCCTATTTCAATTGAAGATTCATCAACCTTAGAAATAGGTTTCTTCAAAACCAGGACCCCTAGTTCACCCCCTTATGACTTCTTTTGAGTGAGGGTTGGAGTGGAGAAATCATTTGATCCTGATTGCCTTCCAGACACATCAGATCTAGCTGATTTCTTAGATTTTACAACTGATGCCTTTTGTGAGACACCTGAGGTGGTTGACTGTTTGGATGAGTGTTTGGGTTGTGTGCTTTGGTCAGAAACAGAATGTGTGTTGTCCTATCTCATAGCACCAGAAATAGGTCCAAGACCATCAGTAATTTATCCATAATGAGTAGGCTTTCTCTTTTTCAAAAGAAGCATGACCTCATTAGGAATAATAGCAGTGCCAACAAGATTGTTTACCTTATCACATTTTTCCAAATTTTTGATGTTATTCTCAGAAATTTTGAATATAGGCAACAATGTATCATTTTCAAACTCAATATTGGGGCATAAGTGAGAGAATATCAATTGAAAGAATCTAATAAAACAGACATAACCACATTTATCTATTTTTCTAGCACTTAATGCTTTTAGAATGAATGACCCATAATCAAATAAAGTTTCATGGATTATAGAATACCCAATGTGAATTGAATCAGAAGGTAGTGCATCAAAGTTAGAAACTTTGTTCAAGAAGCATCCACTGATGGTGTCAAAGAAGAAATTCCATTCCTTCTTTAGCTTGGTTCTGAACAGATCTCCAAACTTCTTTGGTTGTCCATTGTAGCCCAAACTTGTAGCATATTTCAGAAGAGCAGTATCAGAAATTTTTGCTGGAGACTTACCATTTAGAGATGGTAATTTGAGCACTTCAACTACAACTTCTGGAGTTACATGATGTGTAAAACCATTGTATTTAAAGGTCAAGTTTGGTTTTCCTGAAGGTTCACAGTTGCCAAAGATACCAGTATTCCAAACCTGCATAACACACTTGAAAGAGACTTTTGCAGGTTGGGTTAAAGCATAATTAATTGGACTTGTTGCCAAGAAATCTTGAATGATATGAAAATCATTCGACAGTTCTTGATGATCAAGAGCAGCAACATAATTGTTAGGAGCAAAAGTGAAACCATTGATAACAACCTTATTGTTTACGAATGATGAAGTGTCCATTATAGTTGAGACTGTGAGAAAAATTGAGATTTTTGAACAGTTAGGGTTTATGTTCGCACAGAGATGGAGAAAAAAGGCAATACTGATAGTTTTGAGAATAGCGTACAATTTAGAAAACAAAATTGATTTTAGACAAGGCAAGCGATTTCTCAAATACAGGTGTCAGTGTATGATTTGTGCAAACATGAGTAGTTGATTAATTGACATGAGAGAGTGGTGATAACTGCACGCGACACGTTTTACAATGTGTATCTATATGTTTCTGTGAGTGAAAAACACGTGCCCGTGTTTTTAATTAAGAAATACAACTGTGATAATGATGAGAAATATGGTAATGATTTTAATTAAAGAAATCAAATATCACAATCTAAAAATACCTAGTACCAATAAAAACTAGAATATGAATCGTTTCATGTCCTCGTTCGTCTCTCACCTCTATTTAACACAACGAGACATGTCCACTAACTCTTTAACCCTTCATTCTCTCCTGAAAATCAAAAACCCTTCACAGAAATCACCTTAATAAAAAGATGTCTAACCTTACCATCAAAGAAAAGAATCTCGATCTTGTAGAGAGGAGAGATATCTTCAGTTATACTCATGACGATTTTGATGCCTTTGATTGGGAATGGCAACTTGAAACTTTGTGGGTGCAGATGGATGCCAGTCTTGAAGAGATCAAGATGGAGAGACCTGTAAAAGTGATCGATATCGATGCTGCTCTCCAAGCAACATTTACATGGCTTTCCTCTAAGGCATCCTCATCCAACTTCACCAACCATTGCTAATGAATATGTCAGCAAAAATAACCTTATCCCTTTCGACTTCCACCCAAACAAAGTGGCAAAGATATGATCTGGGATAGCTGCTCTCAATGGTGTGGTTTGGACTTCACTTTTTCTTGTGTTGTTGAATAGATTAGTAGATAGAGAAAGCAAAATATGTAATATTTCCATGTAATCTCTTTCTTATTATTAACGAAAAGCTTTGTTTCTCTAATCTCATTCAATTTGTTCTGCATCTTTTATGTTATTGAACTGTTCTTCCAAGAATTAAAACAAAGAAGTGAACATGAGAACTAATTAAAGTAATCACATTATTAACAAGTTCATTAACAAATAACCACAAATAAATCAGGAAAAAGAACAATAAAGAGTACTTAGATTCTGAAAGTTGTACTAATAATAGAACCATCGCATCAGGATTCGATGTTTGACTAGAGTCAGAATTCGCTATGCATCAGGATTCGATGTTCATCAGTATTTGGTCTCCCTTTGTTCTCAGAAACTCTCATAGTTCACCATTCCTAATTCATTCACCAATTTTGTAAAAGTAGCTTCAGGAAGTGGCTTGGTGAATATATCAGCTAGCTGTTGATCAGTAGGAACAAAGTGTAACTCAATTGTCCCTTCCATTACTTGCTCTCTTATAAAATGATATCTGATACTGATATGCTTAGTAAGAGAATGATGTACTGGATTTCCTGTCATAGCAATAGCACTTTAGTTATCACAATAGATAGGTATTTTTGAATATGACAAACCATAGTCCATTAGCTGATTTCTCATCCACATTATCTGAGCACAACAGCTTCCAGCAGCAATGTACTCAGCTTCTGCAGTTGATGTAGAGATTGACTTTTGCTTTTTACTGAACCAAGAAACTAGTCTTCCTCCAAGAAACTGACAATTGCCTGAAGTACTTTTCTTGTCTATTTTACAGCCTGCAAAATCAGCATCTGAGTATCCACATAAACTAAGATAAGACTCTCTAGCATACCAAAGGACAGTAGACGGAGTGCCTTTCAAGTATCTGAAAATCCTTTTGACTGCAATGAGATGTGGTTCCCTAGGATTTGCCTGAAATCTTGCACATAGACAGGTTGCATACATGATATCTGGTCTACTAGAAGTTAGATACAGAAGTGAGCCGATCATACCTCTGTAGTTAGTTACATCTACCTCAATACCTTGATCAGGATCAAGCTTAGTAGCTGTAGCTATGGGAGTTGAAGCAGTAGCACTGTCTTGCATGTTAAACTTTTTCAATAGATTCTTTGTGTACTTTGACTGATTGATAAAAATCCCATCATCAGTCAGTTTAACTTGCAGACCTAAGAAATAGCTCATTTCCCCCATCATGCTTATTTGATATCTAGACTGCATTAGCTTTGAAAACTTCTCACACAATTTGGAGTTAGTTGACCCAAAAATGATATCATCAACATAAATTTGAACTAACAGCAAATCCTTACCATGATTCAAGTAAAACAAGGTTTTATCAATTGTACCTCTTTTGAATCCACTTTCCAGTAAGAATTGAGCCAATGTTTCATACCAGGCTCTTGGAGCTTGCTTTAGTCCATAAAGTGCTTTATCCAGTCTATAGACATAATATGGATATTTTGGATCAATGAAGCCAGGAGGTTGTTCAACATATACCTCCTCTTCCAATTCTCCATTTAGAAAAGCACTTTTCACATCCATCTGGAAAACCTTGAATTTCTTGTGGGCTGCATATGCCAGAAAAATTCTAATGGCTTCTAGCCTTGCAACTGGAGCAAAAGTCTCATCATAGTCTATTCCTTCCTGTTGAGAATACCCCTTTGCAACTAGTCTTGCTTTATTCCTTACAATTGTGCCATCTGAATCTGTCTTGTTTCTGAACACCCATCTTGTGCCCATAATTGACCTACTCTTTGGCCTTGGTACTAGTTTCCAGATTTCATTTCTTTCAAATTCATTTAGTTCTTCTTGCATAGCAGTAACCCAATCGGCATCCTTAAGTGCATCTTCAACTTTCTTAGGCTCCTCCTTTGATAGAAAGTTGTGATAAAGACATTCATTCTGAGTGGCACTTATGGTTTTAACACCTGCATTTGGATTCCCAATAATTAAATCAGGAGTATGGCTTTTAGTCCATTTCCTTGCTGGTGGTAAGTCATTTCTTGAGCTGGATGCTCCCCTTGGATTGGTGTTATCTTCAGAAGAACTAGAATTGCTAGAAGCTCCCCCTGAGATAGTGCTATCTCTTTCTGATCTGCTGTCAAAATTATCACTTGAATCTGTTTCTGATGAATCTCCTCCTGATGTTTGAGATGTTTCCGAGTTGATGGTCTCTTGCTGTTGCTCCTCCTCAACATTTGCATTACCATCAATAATTTGTGTTTCATCAGGAATGAGAGAATTGTCAGGATCTAATGGTGTTTCAGTATCTGACATAATTTCATCAGAATTCTTGGTAGCTTCATTTGCAAAAACACTGTCATGTGAGTCTTTAGCTATTCCTGTTATCTTCTTATCATCAAAAGATACATTGATAGACTCCATGAATGTCTTTGTTCTTAGATTGTAGACTTTAAAGGCTTTTGTTGTTGGATAGCCGATAAAGATGCCTTCATCAGCTTTAGTCTCAAACTTTCCTAGCTGTTCAGGATGAGGTTTTAGAATAAAGCACTTGCAACCAAATACATGTAAATGCTTCAGACTTGGCTTCTTTTCCTTAATCATTTGATAAGGGTTACACCATGTCTGTTGATCAGTGTAATGTTCCGAGTGTAACATGCTGTGTTGACTGCTTCTGCCCAGAAATATGTAGGTAGTTTAGCTTCCTCCAACATAGTTCTGCCAGCTTCAACAAGAGTTCTGTTCTTTCTTTCAACCACTCCATTTTCCTGGGGTGTGCCAGGAGCAGAGAATTGTTTAACTATTCTTTTGTACTTGCAGAACTCTTCCATTACTGAATTCTTGAATTCAGTTCTATTATCACTTCTTAGAATCTTGACTTTGTACTTTGTGCCAGTTTCAATGAGTCTCACATGATCCAAAAGTATCTCAGCTGTTTCATCTTTTTTGTGCAGAAAATACACCCAGGTAAATCTAGTATATTCATCAACAATGACTAGAGTATACCTTTTCTTACTGATGGATATTATGTTGACTGGTCCAAACAAGTCAAGATGAAGCATGTGATATGGTTCATCAATTGAGGATTCTGTTTTACTCTTGAATGATGTCCTTCTCTGTTTATCCTTCTGACAAGCATTACAGAGTCCATCAAGGGTATACAATGCCTTTGGTAATCCTCTCACCAAATCTTTCTTAACCAACTCATTGATGTTGTTGAAGTTGAGATGAGAAAGCTTCTTGTGCCAATTCCAACTATCATCTACAGAAGCTTTACTGATGAGACAAGTAGATGAACCATCAGTATTGGTGTAGATGTTAGCTTCATATCTGTTACCATGCCTTTGACCAGTTAATGCAACCTTCCCTGATGCTTTGCTGATCACTTCAAAATGAGTATCATATAAGTTGACATGATAACCTCTATCTGTGATTTGACTAACACTTAGCAGATTGTGATTGAGTCCCTTCACCAGAGCTACTTTTTCAATGATGACATTTCCAATGATTATATTTCCATATCCCAAAGTTTGTCCAATGTTGCCATCTCCAAGACACAGTTGGACTAGCCTTCTCTTCAAATCCTGATAGCAAGGTTTTGTTTCCTGTCATGTGTACAGAGCATCCACTATCCATGACTAACACATTTTTCTTTTTACCCTGCAATCAGAACCACAAAGAACTTAGTTAGAATTTTTAAGAACCCACACTTGTTGGGTTCTTTTTGCATGTAATTTAACATTTTTAGCAGCAGAAGACTTCTTAACAAAAGCATTTTCTTTAGGATTGACTCCATCAGAATTTGCCTTGTAATTATCGGATTTAACAGACGCATGCTTAAAATTCACATTCTTTGTTTTATCAGAATTTGCACTTTTATTAAACTTTGGCAATGGATCATAAAGATTGTAGTACAAACTATGGTATTCTTCACATGTATAAATAGAATGCCATTTACTACCACAATGAAAACAGGGATTCTGTGGTTTATAAAATACTGATCTATTCCTAATGTCAGACTTAGGAATTACAGTAGCCTTCTTTTTACTCTTCCTGCAATCAATAGCAAGATGATTAGAGTTACCACAGTTAAAACATACTTTCCTTGGTGCATTTGGAATATACTTATAATTATTCTATTTGTTTATTCCAACTATACCATTCATGTTCCTTTTAGCAGTAGAAACTTTCTTTTTATGTGTTACTTCACAGATTCTGTCTCTCAGTTGTTTCGTAGACAAAAGACCTACATTTTTGTTTTTGAAAGTTCTAGACTCAGAATTTTGTGTAGAAGTAGATCCCTTTTCTGAAGTAGATTTGGGATTTTCTGGATACACATAATTAACAGGTTTTAATTCAGTTTTTGTTCTGTCTGTAACATATCTGTAGGTTTTTGGATTTGTTGACTCATTCACAACAACTCTTCCTGGTTCTGTTGTTTCAGCAGTAACAACTTTACCTTTATTCTTTTTCTCATTCTCTGGCTTATAACCTAGACACTATTTCCAATTTTTGTCAGTGATAATTCCATGAGTTTTCTTTCCAGAGTTTATCCAGGTTCTGAGTTTCTCTTTAGCATCCTCAAGCTCTTTTTCAAGTTCAGTACATCTAAACTCTATTTCTAATTACATGTGCTTAGCATTATCACATTCTGTTTGTACCTCTTGCAAAAAAATTAACTCAGATTCTAGATGATCAATTCTCTTAGCCACCTCTGCCATTTCAGATTTTATTCTAGTAGTTTCAAGAGATTGACTTCTAAAGCTAATATGCAGAGATTTTAGAAATGATCTTAACTCAGAGACATTATTAGTATCAAAATAAAACAAAGTTTCAGATACCTCATTATCAGCAGCAGCAGTTTCATCAGTATTAAACATCAATGCATAATTCACCTTCTCTTCTTCAGATTCAGAGGAAGAGTCCATCCAATCCTTGCTTGATGAAATGAGAGCTCTAGCTTTGGCCTTCTTGCACTCAGTTCCAAAGTGACCCATTCCATCACAGTTGTAGCATCTGACTTTTGACTTGTCAAATTTGCCGCTTTTGTCTTCTTTCTTCTTGTACCTATCCTTGTCAGCAATGAAGGTTTTCTTTTGAAACTTTCCTTGCTTTCTAGCCTTTCTGAACTTCATCTTCTTGAAGCCCTTGACTATCGTAGCAACCATCTCCATCATGTCAGAATCAGTAGAGTCATCATCAGTATCAGAATCAGACCTAGCATCAGTATTTGATTATGAGTCATCAGGAATTGACTCTATAACTCTACTCTTCCTGCTAGAAACCTCCTCAGCTTTTCCCTTTGATTTTGATTCCACAATCAAAGCAACAGACTTTGCCTTGACATTCTTCTTGTTCTTTCTTTGGTGAACCTCAAGATCATAGGTTCTCAGCATTCTATAGACTTCATCAAGAGACAACATTTTCAAATCATACTGATGCCTAATGATTGAGGCTTAAGTATCCCACTCCTCAGGCAGGGCTCTTAGAAACTTGCTATTTGAATCCTCTGGATCATACTCTTTGCCAATAAGAGATAAATTGTTCAGCAGTGTCATAAATCTATCATACATATCAGTAAGGCTCTCATCAGATTTAGCATCAAACTGTTCGTACTCCTGAATCAACAGAGCCCTTCTGTTTCTTTTGATAGATTCAGTGCCTTGGCATTGAGTTTCCAAGGTATCCCAGATTTCTTTAGCAGTTTTACATGCTATTACCCTGTTTGACATGACAACATCAAGACTGTTATGCAAAATATTCTTTACCTTTGCATATTTGAGTACTTGAGCCTTTTCCTCTAGAGTCCATTCACTTTTTGCCTTGACGACATAGTGTTCATGAACAGTCTCTGTTCTTCCAACTAATCTCGTTGGAAGAATGGTGCATCATTAATCCTACCGAGATAATCTGGATCAGTTGCTTCGAGATACATCAACATTTTCACTTTCCATGTTGGATACTCAGTTTTCCTTAGAATAGGAATCTTAATGCTTTCATACTTGCTTTTTGACATCTTAAGATCGATTCTGATTATAATTAATCAGTTTGCTCTGATACCAATTATTGCCCAGTAATTAACAATTGTAGAAGGGGGTTTGAATATAATTGTATAAGATTTTCGACTTAAACAAAAATGATAACACAAGTATGAATAAATAACAGCTTTATTAACTCTGATATAAAATTGTAAGAAACTCTCTCAAGAAATCCTTATGTTCTTGAGAGCTGCTAGGTTACAAGATAACTCGTGTAAGCGATTACAATCATGTAAAACCTAAACTGTGTTTATATAACGTACACAGCTGCACTATCAATTACAAGATATTCTAAATCAATTACATACAATTCTGAATGCATATCTTGCATGATAGCCGCCTTCCTATAATTTAGGAAACGACATATCAATCTTCGTTGATCTCTGGACTGATGAAAATCTTCATGTAATCCTGATCAGCTCATAATCCTGATAACACCCTAATACTGACGTTACATTACTGATGACGTCAACATCAGTATCCGATCAGTAGTCCAGATCCTGACATCACTTGAATCAATATCTAACACTACCATTGCTGAGGAGGAACCTATTGGTAGGCTAGTTTTTAACTGTTAAGTATCAGAGGTATTTACTAGTATGACTCATGTAAATGGATGGCAAAGAGTATGTAAAGGTAAATTGTAATTCTTTTGGGTGGCAAGAACTTAAATTTGTGTTTAATAATATTTGATAGTTACTCTAAATTCATCTTTGGGAATATAACGGGTGTGTTTTATGTTGTTGTTTTGGGTCAAGGTTGTCATTTAACTTTTGTTGGTTCAAGTTCAAGTATTATGGATGGAAATTGAGACCGTAACGACCGGATTCCTGACCCCGAATCTGGTACTGTTACAGAAATGGTATTAGAGCGTTACGTTATAAACCCTAGAGATGATGCGAAGTTAAAACAATAAATTCACTAAGATAATAAGAACTCTTGCCAAGTTCATAGTCGGACTACTTAATGTAGTGCTGACATATAAAACCCTAATGGGAACTCTTAAGTATCATGATAGGTTCCAGCTAAGGAGGAGAATCCTGTTAAGGATAAGGAGTTTACCCTTGAAGAAATAAGGGCTTCAGCGAGAGAGACTGTAAGAGTTAAGGTATAGTGCTCAGAGAAGTGAGCGTAAAGAACTGAGATATTATTAAGAGAACTAAAGCTGCATATTGGTCACAAAGCCGGACTACCAGATGTAGTACCAGAAAGTAAGACGGACTGGAGTAATTACTTGAGATCTTATATGGGGATAGATAAGAATCCTTAAGAGACCTTCAGATTAAATAGAAAAGAGTCAGAATGGTGCTTGATTATCAAAGACAATGATTTAGGGTGTGGAGCAGAGTCTCCAAGAGTAGTTGAGATAGAGGCAGTAAGTGCCAATGTCATTTGATAGATGGATTAGTATGATTATCGTCAATTATAATAATTACTTGAGATCTTATATGGGGATAGATAAGAATCCTTAAGAGACCTTCAGATTAAATAGAAAAGAGTCAGAATGGTGCTTGATTATCAAAGACAATGATTTAGGGTGTGGAGCAGAGTCTCCAAGAGTAGTTGAGATAGAGGCAGTAAGTGCCAATGTCATTTGATAGATGGATTAGTATGATTATCGTCAATTATAATTCGCCATGAGAAGGTAGATTTCATAGGTTATAATTTATGAGGTCAAATTGAGATTGATAAGGCGATGTTATTCAGGGAAATGTTCATTTTATGAATGGATCAGCTTAGAAAGTAAAGACATTGGGAAATGATGGCATGATAGGATAAAGTTATATAAGGAAGTAGTAAGCAAGATGATGATCTCAGAACCTACAAGAGGAAAAGACCAGTGAGTCTATGATAAACTCATAGTAAGACTACTGTCAGGGACTAAGTGTAGGTTTATTTCAACTCAATGAAATGACGAACCAGAAACATTAGATGCATGTGATTCAGAGGAATATTAAATTCTTTCTTTTCCTTGAATGGATTACAGCAGTTACATTAAGTTTATTATGACGCTGAATCATAAATGGATCAAGTAATACGATCAGTGGTTAAGAGGTAATGGAGAATGTTTTAAAGATGAAACCTAAAGGAGCAAGTGTCTGCCAAGTGCTCAAAGTATGAATTCTGGTAAAATGAAGTTCAGTTATTGGGACATGCGATCAATAATGAGTAGTGTTGGTTGACCCCGCCGAGTTAAAGGTAGTTTCAATTGAGAAAGGCTAACCACACCAACAAAGGTGAGAAATTTCATAATATTCACAAGGTATTACCAAAGATTTGTTCAGGACTTTACATAGATTTTAATCCCGTAACCCGACTTATGGGTAAGACTAAGAAGTTTGAATGGACAGGAAAATGTGAGAAAATCTTCCTGGAGCTAAAGATGAAATTGGTGACGACCCAGCATTGGCGTTGCCTAATGGAAAAAGGAGACTTTTTGATTTCAGTGGCACTTCGCATAAAGAATTAGGATGTATGCTTATGCAACATGGAAGAGTAATCGCGTATACGTCAAGACAACTGAGGGATTACGAGATTCGATACCCTACCCATGATTTCAAACTTGCAGCTATAGTTGAGCTTTAAAGATTTGAAGGCACTAATTATATGGAGAAAAGTGCGAGAATTACACTGACCATGAGAGCCACCAGTATATATTTTACTCAGAGAGAGCCTAACTTGCACCAGAGTAAGTGGTTAAAGCTGACATAGATTATGATTGCGAGGTTTTGTATCACCCAGGGAAAGCAAGTGTAATGGCTGATGCCCTTAAGTAGGAAAGATAGACTTCAGATGATAATGTTTTCAGAACAATTGATACGAGAATTTGAAAAGATAAAAATAAAGGAAAGGTGACCGGAGACGGTACCGAGAAGTCGATTGAGATTTATATGGAGTAAAATTTTGAAAAGATGAGAAGGTATAAAGGAAACGGGATGAACGAAGAGTGGCAGTGCTCGAGTTGAGTGACTATGCTACTCTGGTACCTAAGATTTGCTGTGTAAGGGAAAGCAGTGAACAAATACAAAAAGAAGAAGTTTAAGAGTACGCGGGAAAAAGAATATTGATAAGCATAACTTATTCCAAATAAGTTATCTTCGCTATGGACGAAGGAGGCACTATGCCGGCAATTGCTAGAAAAGTAATGCCATTAGCTAACCCTAAACTCACATACTATAGCACGGCCATTTGGGGCCATGTGACAAAGAATTATAAAGTGACTAGACCAGTGATGTAAGGACAAAACGGGGTGCTTCTAACCAAGCGCCAACCTCCAGAACTTTTGATATAAAGTGAAGTGATTCAGGTGTATATGATTGACCAGCTTAGGAACTAGAAAGAGAAGTAAAGTGAATTGAGATACATGATGATGGGATTTTATAAATACCATGGATGTATTATGACTAAGGAAAGTGATCAATGAAGGTTTACGAAGATTCTTAGAGATGGTGCAGAACGATGCATAAATGTTATCTGAAACTTTGTATCCTCAAAAAGAGTAATAGGTACTAAGAGATTCACGTTGAACTCGACAAATATCTTCCAGAACATCCTTGCTACCATTACCAAGTTCTGTAAGAATAGCAGATAGAAATATGTTGTCTTTTGGAAGGTCATGTAGACTTATACCAATTTGAAAGAAAAATGTAAGAACCTAGATTTTTGGAAAAATTAAAACTTTTATTATGTAATGGAGTATAAGTGTAACGGTGGTTATAATGAATGATTATGGAATGGATTTGGATTCAATTGCTTATATGCCATGAACCATGCAACTGACTGACAACTTAGATAAGAATAATCTATCTCCCAGGGAAGTAAGATATGGTAATTCCAAGGAGGAAGAATATTCTCATGTCATCCAAATCAATATCTATTATTAGTTTAGTGGTTCCGAGAAAGAGTTAAGGAACGCTCAAAAGGGGACAAGGACATTTTTACAATATATAAGGAGTAAAAGAAAATAAATGAGGAATAGTGTTTTGGTGGAATTTGGAATAGTACCAGACGAACCTATATAGAAGTATTCAAAATGGATTTCTGAGTTTGTATGGATGATCCATGGACAAAATAAGTGTATGTAAATGATATCAGATTTTGAAAAACAGCACCTTTATTTTTCCAAAAAATTTCCTAGAAGCTGAAAGATTTAAGGATATAATATTGATTTAAGGATTTATGCTACGGGAAGTCAATGGAATGCTACTTATAAGTCGTAACGTATTGATTTTATTAACGAGACAAAAGGGTGTCTAAGTGGTGGAAGAAAGAGAGACCAAAGTATTTTGCATGCAAGTCAACTATAAGTTAAGTGGTGAAAGTGCACTTTGCTAAAAGGGGAATGCATGTTTCTAGCCTTACACTTGGACCAATAATAAGAAACCAACACATAAAAAGATGATGCATCCAAGTAGTATAGATATAATACATGTAATTAAGAGATATTAGTTGATAAAAAAAAACAAACAAACCTTAAGCCTTAGAGAAGCTCTCGGCCAAGGTGAAAAAGAAAGGGGAGGAAGGAGATTGCACCAACTATTTTGTACAACCTATAGCTTAAATTAA
The DNA here is from genome assembly GCA_036435485.1 of Saposhnikovia divaricata. NCBI lineage: Eukaryota > Viridiplantae > Streptophyta > Magnoliopsida > Apiales > Apiaceae > Saposhnikovia > Saposhnikovia divaricata. The sequence continues at coordinate 40,110,826 of CM071601.1, read as the reverse complement.
AGAGGAAGATTAGTAGAAGGTATATCCAAGAGCTTAACAGCATCCTTTAAGGTTTCCATTTCCAAAAGAATTATGAAAGTGATGATGAATAGTAACTTACCAATTTTCTTTTCTTTTGATTGTTGTTTTATGACTTCTAAAGGATATTATAAGCAAGGTTCAATTATTTTAGGAGTATATTAGCCATATAAAGCTTCAAGACAAGGTATATTTCTTGAAACCCTTGATGGATTATGAGATTTGTTTGAGTTTTAGTGCTATTATGTATGTTTAAAGCATGAAAACTATGATTGGGTATTGATAATTGTTAAAGTAGTTTATATGAACGGAAAGGCATTGCTTGGCCTTAGTTCAAAAGAAAATAACATGTATGTGTGATTTGGAGTGGAAACCATGGTTATTGGAAAGATTTGATTTTGAAAATATCCGATTTACAGCCGTCGTAATGCCGAAATTTCATTAACCTTTAAAACAGAGCATACCCGAGATAAATAACCTCTGACCTTAACAAGAACCTGACCTATACTTGTATTTCTCGAGTCATAGATCGGTTTGGCGAAAGAATCGAAACCAACGGACTTACGGTTTAGGAGTTATCGTCGATTTACTAAAAGTAGTTCTAAATCATAAATGCGAGTTCATAATTGAAAATGAAACCCCTTAACGTAGTTAATTCAGTGGTAAATCTCGGTAAATAAATATTAGAGATCATAAGGAAGGTGTGAGAGAAAATCTCATGTCAATTGGATCGTTTTTCAATTTTATAAAAATGTTCGAATATAAGTTAAGTGCGAATGGACTCCTTAAGGGCGCACTTAGCAATAACATTGGAAAATCACTTAGAAAACGGTCAATAACTCGCGAGGTGTAATCTTTTATAGTAAACGATCGACACTAGCACTTATATGACTTAAGTACCCCAAGCATAAGTACCATGCAATGCCTTGATATTGAGCCAATGTTGATTATAATGATGATAATAAAGAGTTATGTTAGGGGGATGTCCAATGAGTTAACTTGAAAATGAGTTTAACCTAAGTAAAGTATATACTTAGCTTTTCAAAAATGTTAAGTGATTAACCTTGAATAATTTTGGGATTGTTTATAGATCACCGGACTGATCGGAGACACGTTACCCCTACGACCCTTCCAGGCAAGAGTTCTTTTATCTTTACTTTATTAAGTTATAAAATTCCAGGAAATGGTTTTGTTGAAAATGTATATATGTACACATGATTACATATTATTGCGTTGCAATGGACATGTTTCTGATTTCTGAAATTATTTATAAATACAAACAATGCAAGGTACTTTGTGGATAAAAAAAGGGGTAATTTGGTAAATGGAATTATGAAAAGAAAATTTTTCGGAATAAATGGAATAAGAACTTTGATAATGGGGATTCTATCTTTGGGCTGAGCTCAATGCAGTCTAGCTTGCAATATTTTCTTCCGGCCCATGTGTTGCCGTGGGGGGATTGTGGAGAACTTTCCTCCAGGGATGATTACCAGAGAGGGTCATTCCTTTTACTAGTAGTAAACAGGAACAGGTACGTATAGGGCGACTGATCATCGTCCTGTCGTATCTGGCTATGATGAAGATCCCCTAAATTCTTAAATAATTGTTGAAAATTTTGTTGCACTAGTATGTTGGAAAAGAATGAAATGGTATGAAACAATGAATGGTATCAAGGAATTAGAAGAGAAACTGATATTATATCTTTATAATGAATAACAAGCAAGTTTATGTTAGTGTATTGCAGCGCAAACAAAATACAGATATTTATGAAAATGTTTTCCTTACTTTACTTTGTAACTTCATCGTTTATTCTTTATTGAAACAACTTTGTTAAATGAACAACCAACACTTCCAAAGCTTTTATAAATTGTTCTACTTCAAACAGGATTTAAAACTTTATCTTGCTGAGCTATTTTAGCTCACTCTTGCCTATGTTTATATCACAGCTATAGCAGATGCCGCCGATACGTCGCACCACACCCCAGAAGCGGGTAAGGGCGGGGATATATGTTAGGGATCTGTCGCCTATTCCTGAGGTAGCCTATATATATATATATATATTATATCCAGGGTATGAGTAGACGTGTGTAAGTTAATCAAAAGTCTGTTGTAATATATTTTGGTTGTTGATATGCTTCCTGCAGAAGTATTTTCAACAATGCTACTTAAATATTCTGGGTTTGTAATAATAACTTTACGTTAACTATTTTTAATGATGGATGCTGTTCTCTGAGCTTATGACTAGTGTGTGTTATTATAAGTGTAGGGTCAATAGTGTGCGTATATAATGTCATTAAATTATTTAAATATCAAGAGTGTAATATGTTTAAACGGAAATTCGACCGTGATGACCTGGATCCATGACCCCGGATCTAGGGGTGTCACAGAAATGGTATCAGAGCCCAAAGTCATAATGCTCAGGAACAAGAGTGTTAATAAGGCAAAGATATATGTATATATATAATAAAATGCGTGAACTCATATCGAGTTCAAGGTCGGTCTATCGGATATAGTACTGACCCTAAGTAAGGATTAAAATTTTATATATTATTACTAATAAGAGTTATGTTTTATTATAGGAGGAGGAGCGGACTAGTGAGGCGAGTCATGATGGGTGGTGAGGGATTACAGAGGAGGAGGCTGTACAGTTAGAGGAGCGCGGTATTGAGATTCCCTCGCATGCCGTAGCAGGTTTGAGGAGGAGAGTCCGGGTCGATCATAGACAGCAGTATATGGATGCTATGGCAGTAGTGCCATATGTGAGGGGACAGAGACCAGCAGTCGGTCGGTTGAGGAAAGTCCCTCTAGGGTGAGGCCAGAGATTCCGGAGGAGGACGTTCCAGCACCTAGACGTCCTAGGATTGAGACTGAGGTAGAGGAGCAGCCGGTGTTTAGAGATATTCAGATGATTCCTGTTCCACCTGCTCCAGTGCCATCACCGGCACCGAGTCTAGACCCATTGGACGACCCTGAGGAGAAGGTAGACCCTTTGGAGGATTCAGATCCTTCGGAGGATTCAGAGGCAGATCCAATCCCCTTTGATGATCCACCCCCACCTGTAGCTCCACCCTCACCTGTAGAGGCACCCATACCAGAGGCCCACCCACCAGCAGGAGATGCTATTCATGTTACTCTATTTCCAGATTATCAGCTTTTGGAGGGACAGTTGTCAGAGTCCCGCCGTATGGTGGATATTTTGTTGCAGAGGTTGGCTGGACCTATGGGCAGGGCATCCCAGATTCCGGAGGGGATATCTGTAGGGCTGATCAGCATAGAGATGCGATCACTTGTTCGCATTAGGGAGTTGAGGGCAGGGAGAGGGGCACCAGAGTGGAGAGATGAGGTAGACCAGGTTATTACGTCTGTTATGGTTCAGCTGAGGGATATTATCAGAACGGATTGCCATGATCTGTAGTTTGTAGTTCTTAGTCACTGATCAGACTATAGTCACCTTAGTGGTGTCATTTTGGAGGATTAGTCTAGTATGTTTACTGTATTATTCCTAGTTTGATTAGAGGACTATTGGTAGTACTTTTGTTGTATCAGAATCAACATGTATCAGTATTTTTTGAGGCTTAAAGTGTGTATATTATGAAGCATATATGGTAATGAAAATGTATTCGCAGGTTGTGATGTATTTATCTTAATCAGTGCAGTTTACTTATATTCTGTTTAAGTCATCTTATACCTTGTTGTTAATTAAAATGGCGGTATATAAATTTGGTAATTAGTGATATATTATGGAATATGGGAATAATGAATATTGTGCCCCAATTTGGGTAATTAATGGAGAATATTGTTATTTAAAGAATCATGCCGCCTAGAAGAAATACAAGATCAAATCCAAATGCTGCGGACCAAGGCAGCCATACCGTAGAGAATATTAGACAAAATGAAAGGGCTATTGATGAATCAGATTATGAAGAAGAAGAATATGAATTTGCTGATCAAGAAGGGGACCAGGGAGGAGATCCCTTAAATCAATTTATGGACTTATTGAGGCAGAATTTGGCTATGCATCAGAACCCTCAACCACCACCAGTTCCACCAAATCCTGTAGCCAATTCGTTCCATGCTTTTAAGTCATTGAAACCCCCTGAATTTGAAGGAAGTACCGATCCAGTTGCAGCTAGGGCATGGTTGAAAGAAATGGAGAAAGCTTTTGAAATACTGAATGTAGATGAAGGACAGAAAACGATCTTTGCTGCCTATCTCCTAAAACAAGAAGCTAATTATTGGTGGGAGGCAAAAAGGAACTTAGAAGGAGCAGGAGTAATAACTTGGGAGAGATTTACCATGATGTTTCTAGACAAGTATTCACCTAAATATCTGGAAAACCAAATGGAGACAAAATTCCTGGAGCTAAAGCAGAATAATCTATCAGTGGCTGAATATGAATCTAAGTTTACGGAACTGTCTAGGTTTATACCGAAGTTCATAAATTCCGAAGAGAAGCGAGCAAGAAGATTTCAGTTAGGGTTGAAACCATGGATACAGGCTCGAGTGGCTGTGACGCCCCTAAATCCGAGGTTAGAGATTCAGGTCGTCACGTCACCATCCAACCATATCAAACCTGTATTAACTTTACAACTCAACAATACATCCATCCAGACCTCAATCTTACACACAAACAAGTTAGAGCCTCAGAAACGATAATCAAAAGTAACACTAAATATTACAATTCATCTGTACAATCCAGGGTCTTACGCAATTCCACTTATACAACTACACTTGAAGACAAGTCTTACTATTACAGTTGAAAACCTATCAGACTTACTCTGTAGTATTTATCTGGAACTAAATCATCTCCGGGGTAAATCTTCTACTCCTCTTCTGCTGGTGCGGAGTTAACCGACCAAATTCTTCTCTTTCTGAAAAGTTTTTTATAAAGCAAGAATGAGCTACATAATGCTCAGCAAGTTCACCATTTTGAAAAATAAGAATGTGGTTTATTTCGAAAACATTCCCAACTGTATGGTTATATATCTCAGATTTCAAAACGTAACTGGACAATATATATGTCTGAGTTTGAATAAAACATCTACACTCACTAAGGAGCTTTAAGAATAACACATGAACCCTTTATAAGGTTCCCATTTCAATATATCGCAAGTTTGAAAATATATACATATGAGTATATCATTTTCGGCAAATCACTCTACTGTTAACATACTGTACAGGGAATACATCATTGCAAACCTCTTTCCTTCCATTAGCTTAGAAGGTTTCTCATTCAAAAGCATTTCATTCCTTGAAATAATTGCAAGAGTGCACTAACACGTGCCAATCTTTATAGAAAATCTTGCAGTTCTAGATACTGCACGATGTCAATATTTTTCTTATCAAAAAACCACACTATCGGCAACTTGGCACTCAGGCCCAAGAAGCAGTGTTTGAGTATTTTTCCAAAGTGGAGGATGGGACTGGGAGAAAACATAAAAACCTGACAGGGATTGACGATGATCAGTCGCCACATCCAAGTCCAATAATCCGCGGGTCTTCTCTACCGGTAGAAGGATAGAAACTACATCCGTAACTATCCCCGGGTGAAAACTACATCCGTAATCACCCTCGATGAAAACTACATCCGTAATCATCCTTCGGCAACACCTGGGCCGGAATAATAATTGATGGACCGCCTGGCTCACGGCCGCTTACACATCCCGGGAATCGTTCGTCAACGGTTCCCACACCTGCCAGAGTCCCTTTTTCTTTTTCTTTTAAAAACTTGATTTTGATTGAAAACTGAGTAATTGAGGTCCGACATCAGTCGACCGATGATTCTTGAAATCGTACAAGAAGCAAAACCTGACCGGGGTTTTCGAAATTGTTTTGAGTTTGAAAGAGTTCGAGTTTTGAAAGTGCTAAAGGTATCTTGGATTAGCTTTGTCTTTAAAATAATGAACAATAATTAATAAATGATATTTTAAGATTTAATATTAATAATTAATAAAATAATTATTTAATTAAATAGCTTTTAATCCAAGATAGGTATTTTTGATTATTTATGATGATATGAAAATAAATACTTAAGTATACGATACTTCCCGAATGACCCTTCATTGCTCCCCGGTCAATAGTATATACGGACCGCTACGACCTCTATTGCTAGAGTCGTTGTCCGAAGAAAACATTTCATTCTAAGTTCAAGGGGTGCAAACATATATGTACTTATACATCTCAATTTCATCGATACTTCGATAAACATAAACATTTGATATGATTGAAAACTACAAACACAACAGTGAAAGTCCTTGTATATGTAAGTTTTGGAAAGTAAACTAGCATAGGTAGAATCAGGAACATAATATCTTGAAAATAAATGCTTAGGGTTGGAAAACTTGCCTTGCGAAGGTTGGGGTGGTTGGGCTCGTGGAGTGGAGCGACAATCTATAAATATCCAATATTCGCTCGTTAGTATCTTAGCAACACCACTTAATCATAATGTTTTAAAGAATACAAGGCCATCTTAGCGACTCCACCATTTGACCCACTAACCCTCCTATATGACCATGTCATCACATTATCACATTCTTTACCCATTCGACTCAAATCTATTCCTCAAACTCGAAACTCAAGTGAATACTCTTAAAACTACTTTAAACTAATCTCCTAAGTGGTTTTTCACTTGCGCGGATTTTACTCCAACATTTCTATAAAATTGAAAAATACATATTTTAATCCAATTCTTTTTGGGTAGCCTTCACCACTGCATTTACTAGCTTCTCTAATATTTCCATGATCCTACATAAATTTTTAGGGGTTTAAACAAGGTTCACAAGGGGACCATTTAGTGCAGTCCGGATTCCAGAAACACATTTCACTTCTCAGGCCATAACTCAAAATCTGTATATCACCTAGTCATGAACCTTATATTTCTGGAAACTAAATTCAAATACCTTTCCAAAAATATATATTAGGACTTCAGGGGACAAGATTTAGGGGTTCAAAACCCTCCTACAAGACAGTACAAGTTCCTGGAAAAATACTCATCATGCTTATACCACTTAACCAACCAAGAATCTTATATACACATCACAACCATCATCTAATCCACCAAGATCATACTTTATAACATACATGGAGTTACATAAACTAACCACAAGCTTAAAAATCACAACCACAACATTTAAACTCAAGATCTACATCATCCATAACTTATATGTCCAAGATTCGCACTAATAACCATGGATCTAACATTAAACATCACAAATACTACATGGCCAAGAGGGGTTAGGGTTTTTATACCTTCTTGATGTTCTTACAATCTCAAACAAGCTTGGTTAACCTTGGGGAAGCCTTACTCTATGCTCACCATCTTCAATCTCACCAAAGAAATCAAGAACATGGAAGTGAGTTTCCTGACTGGAAAAACACGCCCCAAAGATCAGCCAAAACGAAGCCCTTGCACTCGTTTCCTGGTCGAGGCTCCTGAACGAAAGTTGTAGAGCGTCTTAACAGCTTTCTAATCATATAAAGAACAAAAAATTTCATTGAGTAATGAAGTCTCTAGGCCCGTTTTAGTGAGCTCCTTTCCTGCTGGGCAGAATGGAGTATTTGGTGTTTGTTTTGTTTGATTAAAGTGATAAAGTGATCAATAATGCTTGATATTTTCAGTTGGATGCATCTTATCTTCTTGCCATGTGGTTTCATCTCCTCATTGGTTCATTTGGATTACCTTTATCCATCCATAATTGCAAGCAAGTCCCTTGCTTTATACATATTGTTTCCAAGTCCTTCCTTCCTTTTCTTATTTGCACCAAGGGGCTTCCCTTCTTGTATATTTACTCATTCAATATGTTACAACTTATATGTTGCACTTCATTGTAATAGTGTAGCCCAATACCTCAAACAATCGTTGTGTCCAATTTTCTTTGTATTTTCTCTTTATCTCAGAAAAAATTCTCGCGGTTTCTCAATTGTTCTCATTTCCTTTAACTCTAGGATTTTATTCTCAATTCCATTTTCCTCTCATAATATATCCTTCCTTGGACTTCTAATATTTACTATTCTCAATTCATGATTCGCTCGCTTGATCGCTTAATCTCGTTATAAAGTCTCAGCGGTTTCTAGAACGTTCGTTTCACTATCTCAGGGGTTTTGGTTCTAAATTCTCGAATCAAATATAATAAAATCCTGACATAATTAAATCCTTAATTCCTCAAAATTAATATCTCATTTCTTGAATATAATAATATATAATTCACTTCCCGGTCAAATATTACACCAGAATACAAATTGGAATTTCTGAATTCCGATCGTCTTTATATACACTTATTTGCTCCGTGAATCACTAATATGACTTCGAAATATCCATACCATGTCTTGTACATAGGGTGGCGCGAAAATTTTCTTGGTCCTCAAAATCACTATTCATCCATAAATTACTATTCACGCATGACAAACACTATTCACGTATATACTTATTCTAATAAGAAAAGTTTTAATTCTACCGAAAATCTGGGTTCTTACAGTCTCCCCTCCTTAAAAGGATTCCGTCCCGGAATCAGTTTAGGAATCACTGGGGTTACTCCTTCTTTGTTTCACTCTTTTAACTTCCATGTGGATTCTTCCACATCTTGATTTTCTCACAATTCCTTATTACTTTGAAAACCTTGTTCCTCAGCGCTTGTTCTTTTCTATCCATGATTTCCACGGGTTGCTCCACATAGGTCAAGTCTGGTTGTAGGTCCACTTGGTCGTACTCTATCACATGCCGATAGTCGGAGTGGTAGGGTCGTAACATAGACATATGAAACACATTATGAATTTGCTGCAAGCTTGGGGCAAGGCTAACTCGTAGGCTAACTTCCCAATACGCCTCAAAATCTAAAAAGGTCCAATAAACCTCAGACTTAGCTTCCCTTTCTTACTAAACCGCATCAATCCTTTTCAGGGGGATACCTTTAGCATCACGAAGTCTCCCACCTCATACTCCTTTGATATCTCGTAAAATTTGACCATTCGAAATAATGGGTTTCGTAAAAACTAATGAATTTTACATACACTCGTCTGCACCGTAAAGGCGTAATATCAATTCGAAATCTTCATTTAATAATTCGTACATATCGTGATTGCAAAAATTTCTCATCCACCCATAAAATTAATTTTCATCCAGGTTTCGAATATTCACGAAATTTAGGGTTATTGCAGTCTCCTCTCCTTAAAAGGATTCTATCTTAAGAACCTAAGGAAAATAGTTGTGGATACAATTCCAACTTTACCCTTACCAACTCTCAGGTTGACACTTCAACCCTATTGTTCTCTCACCTTGGTCTCACCAACGCTTTAATGTTGTTTCTCAACGCATGCTCTCCTCGACCTGTATTCCGTATCGGTTGTTATATGAATGAAAGTTTCTATCCCACTACTTATGCATTCCTCTTCTACCTTGTTCATAGTATCTCTGTTGAGTCCTTGTATCGTTGGCCCGTGAATACTTTGTGGTCGTGTTTTATAATCTGAGACAACGTCAATACGTACTGTATTCCTTATATTCCTTGGCTTGATTAGCACGCTTGTGTTGCCTCCCGTCAGCCATTACCACTTGCTATGGATACTGTATAGTCTTCGGTATACGTCGAACCAGTTCAGCTACTATATCCCTCGTTCATTGACTTCTTCATAACGCAAGAAAAGCGAAACTTCTTCTTTCACAGTATGCTTTACAAGAAACGTCCTTACGTTCTCATGGTGACGATCGTGATAACAACATTTATTTCATGGATAAGTTTTTATTCTCGACTGCCCCGTGAAATCTATGGCACGACACTAAATATAAATTCGATTGTCTGGATAATTCTTCTTCCCTGTCCGTCAACCACAGATCAAATTAGTACATACGCTCAATCTCTTTGTTAAATATACTTGAAAGCACCTTCAATATTCGAAGTTTAACCTTAAGTCTCTATCTAACATAATCACTGCAGAAGTTTTATATTGCACCACCATCTCTTCCGTATATAAATCGATAATCTTCTAAATGGAAAGTCTCTCGTAGGTAAATCACTTGGTCCAGCAATTATAAATCAACTAGGGCCATCTCTTGGCTCGGTCTTCGGCGAACTACTCATTAAATTCATTATAATTTTGTCCACATTCATGATTTTCTACGGGTGGAATTAATCCACTAGATCTCTATCATTTTGCTTTTGACATGTCGCGTTTGTACTTAATAGCTTGCCAATACAATTCTTCATATCCGTTTGCCAAACATTCTCTTAATTCTCTGTACATCTTTGTCCTTCCCCATAATTTAGTCATTTTCCTCTAACATTATTCTTTATTGTTTATACTCTATTTTCTTGGTAAATACTGACTGAATTCCAATTTTGAATAATCCCCTCTATAGGTATCGGCCACCACACTGGCCTTTCCTGGGAAATAACAAATTTCTCCATTATACTCCCTGCTCCCTTTCCTCACCTTCTCTTTCTTATGTTTAGTTCTAATATGAAGATATACTTATGGAACTTGTGGAAAAATTTCACACTTTTCCCATATGGTTAACGTCTCAGTTTTATGCGTGAACGCTATCATGAATAATCCCCGACTCACGGTTAGTATATCCTATCCCGTAACCTTTATGTTGTTTAGAAGTATAGGCTATCATCCATTTTCTACTACATCAGCACACCTCTTAAACTCTCGAAAGACGCATCATCGTGACCCTCAAAGTCCTCTTTTTATCATCAAGTATAGCTAACAACGAGGTTGTTACTAATATCTCATTTCATTCCAAAACTTTGTTCATTAATCCATAAAGGCTTCTGACTCACTAGTCCACTCAAATGATACTACCATAATTTTATAACGTTTATATTAGGGTGACATGCCAACTTTGGCACAGTACAGAGGTCGATCTTGAGTTGGTGAAACCCGCCTTTCAACCTTATCCTTGAAAAACAACTACTCGTTTTAACTGGTCAACAATTCCTACATCTCCAGTTAGGGGTATCGATTCTCGATGGCATATGTAAGATGTCATACGCTCGTCCTCTTTCACAACTGGCGCCAATCAATCTGAGGCCTGCATTCTACTGCGATTCCCAATAAACTTGATTAGGTGGTAATCTCGAAGGATCATTGGGATATATCCATGCATCCATTTGCTATTAGGGGCCTGTTAAACTTTATGTCTCTCTATGTGCATCAATCCCTTTAAGCTAAGTAAAGCTTCACATTCTTGCCACGATACTTCTTCCTTTCTTGTCCATCTCACTTCCATGTTAGTTTCCTCTAAGGATATGTTTTACATTGCAATCGATTTTCATTTCTTGGATCAGGGAAAGGCATGGTAACTCCAGAATTCATTAATATAACATCCTGAAAACGGTTGGTAGGAGCGTACTCCCAACCACCTCATCATTTCTTATAACTTTCCTCACACTAATATTAAAGGTCTTGTGGTATGCCCCGACATGTTATTTCTACTTTAATAATTACTCGGCATAACGCTCTGGCTGCACAATTACAACATTTGGTTTTTGATCTCATATTGGTGTAACGGTTCACAATTGTACCTCCCGTTCACCTTAGAGTAATCACTTTGAAAGGAATGGTTTCAAAATAACAAGGTCCAATAGATAATTTCAATAAGAATTCCACATTGGATGTTCCAAGAATGTTGATGGTTCCAAATACTAGGAGTCTCGATTTTTGGAGATGTAAGGATGGACCGAAAGAGTACAACAAGGTTTATTCCTTCAGGTCCTGATAATTCTGTAATATGATATCATAGAGAATGTTGCACGAGGGCAATGATTGTTGGATACAAAAGTCATAAAGACGGTCTTTATACAGTTCTTACATCGGGTGGATACTTTTCCTCCTAAATAATAAGAGGAAATCTAAAGTCGCATTGATGAAGGTCAGCCAATAGAAAGCAATTCTACTCCATGACAATTAAAGAATGAAGTAGTTTGTCATTCAAGTAATCAATGGTTTCAAATGAATTCTCATTGTATGAATGAAAGAATAAAATATTCAAGTGATATAAAGTCTGATACGAAGATGGGTAAGAGTTCAAGTCGAGTGGGCGACCTGACTAGGTCTCAATCAAGTTATTCGTCAAAACCTTCATCATCATACTTTACCACATGCAAAAATGCATTGCGGAATGAATTAAATTGGGAGTTGGACCAGTGGAACAATAACTAGTCCTTTTCAAGAAACACTAGCAACTAGCTAGACAAAATTTGCTAGTTCACCTGTTTGAGACATCACCACTAGCTAGGACAATTAGCTAGGTGTTCTTCACAACATTACACTTTTGACTAGTTAGAACAATCAACTAGTCATTCATATTGACATATCGGCTAGCCAGTTTCAATTGGCTAGAACGGAATTTCAACATCGTAGCCATTGAAGAAACTTTAGGCTACTCGGACAACGAATGGAAATAAGAAGTTATTAAGTTTGAAAAAGAAAACTATAAAATTTGAATAGAATGTTCTAGGTATCGGAACAATCGATAACCTCTCATCAAATATTACTTACCAGTGAAACGGTCCACCCAAGGGTGCCTCTGTACACATGCTTTATCAGATCTTACAGTAGAATGAAATTCAGAATACCCGTATCAAAATGATATCCTTACTATGATTTCAATGTACGATGTACAATCTCATCTTGAATAGAAGAAAAGAATTTATGAGGGATGTCTGGATGTTAGATCATCTCTTTTCTCAACGAGTTGATAAATATTTATGGGCTCAACTGAAGAGTGCAAGTATGAAAGAAGTAGTCAAATATCAATATTCGTTTAGGAATATTCATTGATTAATTAAGGAAACAATTGTTGAACATTCCTTGGATAATTGAAAGGAAGTGTAAATAGTCCTGAGCCGAACAAGATCATCATGAATTTTTGAATAGAATGTTCATGGATCAAATAAAATTACTTCGGATAAGTCCTGCTTTAGGGAAAGTATCTCACTGGTTGTTATTCCACAAGTATGAAGTAGAAAGCTAGAAGGGTTACCTGATATAAACTAATCGAGGTAACAGGGTTAGTGAACAGTTTAAAATGAAGTAGTGCACCTGCCGGTAGTTACCAAAATAAGTTAATGATCATTCGTGCATCTCATTATCACCATTATGAGGGTAACTCCACCTCTTCGTCTTCGTAATACAAGACACCAACTAGTGCGTCTCTCAATCATCATCTTAAAGTCATTTATCGAGTTAGGGTTTCACAAATATATCTGTCATTTCCGTGCTTTATCTTGAAGACCAAACTTCACATCATTTCGGGGACACCTGCTAAGTCCATAGGGTCCTACTTCATGCCTTCCGACATGAATCACAAGTGGCCAGTTCCCCCTGGGAACAGATCAAAGAGATCTCTCAGGGATCTCAGTGCAGTCCATAGGTTCAGTGGCGGGTGTGTGTATGTGAACATATACCAAAAATATTGAGGTCTACAATACATATATACGTAGTCCCTGCTAACATCTCTATCAAAGGATCCCACTCTAGACCCGCTGGTCTTTTCTTTTGGTAGACTCTGATATCACTGTATCGCTCGTTGCAACCATATTCAACTTCTCTTGAGTCCCTTTGTTAATCCCACTTGTTTGTTCTCTAAGTTGAACTACCATGCTCTAGCGTCCGAATCATGCGTGGAATTATCTAGCACGCTCGTCTTATGATAACATTCTCGTATAACACATGTAAAATTCGCTATCAAGGGTAATGAAATCCACAACGACATAGTGACCAACTTTCAGGTAAACCCGTTACTTATCGAAAATCGGATCTTATAGCCAAAGTAAAAGACTTTCATTATTCCAAGTACTAAGTACTCTTAATTGTGTAGGGAAGTCTAAACTTCTTGATTCTTAAAATGCCGCCTCCTAAACTGTGGAGGACTATGGGCCACAAAATTTATGCCAGCCTAGTCATCCGATCATATTGGCAATATCGCCTCTACCTCAGCTGTTCTTGAGATTTCTCTCTGCTTCCTATATCATTACCTATGATAGGTCATGTAAGACTCTCAAACCTCTATTCATCATTCTGAAGGTCTCTAAGGATTCTATCAATCCTAGTATAATTCCTTCAGTAAACACTCCAGTCCATTCTACTCACCGGTACCTCTTCCGGAAGTCCAATAATAAGTTTACTACGATCTCTTATGTCATTCTCCTACTTAGACTTAACTCTCAACACTCTCGTTTCTGAGTACTGTAACTTATCGCTCTGATACCATTTCTGTGACGCCCCCAAATCCGAGGTCAGAGATTCAGGTCGTCACGTCACCATCCAACCATATCAAACCTGTATTAACTTTACAACTCAACAATACATCCATCCAGACCTCAATCTTACACACAAACAAGTTAGAGCCTCAGAAACGATAATCAAAAGTAACACTAAATATTACAATTCATCTGTACAATCCAGGGTCTTACGCAATTCCACTTATACAACTACATTTGAAGACAAGTCTTACTATTACAGTTGAAAACCTATCAGACTTACTCTGTAGTATTTATCTGGAACTAAATCATCTCCGGGGTAAATCTTCTACTCCTCTTCTGCTGGTGCGGAGTTAACCGACCAAATTCTTCTCTTTCTGAAAAGCTTTTATAAATCAATAATGAGCTACATAATGCTCAGCAAGTTCACCATTTTGAAAAATAATAATGTGGTTTATTTCTAAAACATTCCCAACTGTATGGGTATATATCTCAGATTTCAAAACGTAACTGGACAATATATATGTCCGAGTTTGAATAAAACATCTACACTCACTAAGGAGCTTTAAGAATAACACATGAACCCCTTATAAGGTTCCCATTTCAATATATCGTAAGTTTGAAAATATATACATATGAGTATTTCATTTTCGGCAAATCACTCTACTATTAACATACTGTACAGGGAATACATCATTGCAAACCTCTTTCCTTCCATTAGCTTAGAAGGTTTCTCATTCAAAAGCATTTCTTTGAAATAATTGCAAGAGTGCACTAACACGTGCCAATCTTTATAGAAAATCTTGCATTTCTAGATACTGCACGATGTCAATATTTTTCTTATCAAAAAACCACACTATCGGTAACTTGGCACTCAGGCCCAAGAAGCAGTGTTTGAGTATTTTTCCAAAGTGGAGGATGGGACTGGAAGAAAACATAAAAACCTGACAGGGATTGATGATGATCAGTCGCCACATCCAAGTCCAATAATCCGCGGGTCTTCTCTACCGGTAGAAGGATAGAAACTACATCCGTAACTATCCCCGGGTGAAAACTACATCCGTAATCACCCTCGACGAAAACTACATCCGTAATCATCCTTCGGCAACACCTGGGCCGGAATAATAATTGATGGACCGCCTGGCTCACGGCCGCTTACACATCCCGGGAATCGTTCGTCAACGGTTCCCACACCTGCCAGAGTCCCTTTTTCTTTTTCTTTTAAAAACTTGATTTTGATTGAAAACTGAGTAATTGAGGTCCGACATCAGTCGACCGATGATTCTTGAAATCGTACAAGAAGCAAAACCTGACCGGGGTTTTCGAAAATGTTTTGAGTTTGAAAGAGTTCGAGTTTTGAAAGTGCTAAAGGTATCTTGGATTAGCTTTGTCTTTAAAATAATGAACAATAATTAATAAATGATATTTTAAGATTTAATATTAATAATTAATAAAATAATTATTTAATTAAATAGCTTTTAATCCAAGATAGGTATTTTTGAGTATTTATGATGATATGAAAATAAATACTTAAGTATACGATACTTCCCGAATGACCCTTCGGGTTTTCGCAATTTAATCACGATATAATAACATACCGCTCCCCGGTCAATAGTATATACGGACCGCTACGACCTCTATTGCTAGAGTCGTTGTCCGAAGAAAACATTTCATTCTAAGTTCAAGGGGTGCAAACATATATGTACTTATACATCTCAATTTCATCGATGCTTCGATAAACATAAACATTTGATATGATTGAAAACTACAAAAACAACAGTGAAAGTCCTTGTATATGTAAGTTTTGGAAAGTAAACTTGCATAGGTAGAATCAGGAACATAATATCTTGAAAATAAATGCTTAGGGTTGGAAAACTTGCCTTGCGAAGGTTGGGGTGGTTGGGCTCGTGGAGTGGAGCGACAATCTATAAATATCCAATATTCGCTCGTTAGTATCTTAGCAACACCACTTAATCATAATGTTTTAAAGAATACAAGGCTATCTTAGCGACTCCACCATTTGACCCACTAACCCTCCTATATGACCATGTCATCACATACATTCTTTACCCATTCGACTCAAATCTATTCCTCAAACTCGAAACTCAAGTGAATACTCTTAAAACTACTTTAAACTAATCTCCTAAGTGGTTTTTCACTTGCGCGGATTTTACTCCAACATTTCTATAAAATTGAAAAATACATATTTTAATCCAATTCTTTTTGGGTAGCCTCACCACTGCATTTACTAGCGTCTCTAATTTTTCCATGATCCTACATAAATTTTTAGGGGTTTAAACAAGGTTCACAAGGGGACCATTTAGTGCAGTCCGGATTCCAGAAACACATTTCACTTCTCAGGCCATGACTCAAAATCTATACATCACCTAGTCATGAACCTTATATTTCTGGAAACTACATTCAAATACCTTTCCAACAATATATATTAGTACTTCAGGGGAGAAGACTTAGGGGTTCAAAATCCTCCTACAAGACAGTACAAGTTCCTGGAAAAATACTCAGCATGCTTATACCACTTAACCAACCAAGAATCTTATATACACATCACAACCATCATCTAATCCACCAAGATCATACTTTATAACATACATGGAGTTACATACACTAACCACAAGCTTAAAAATCACAACCACAACATTTAAACTCAAGAACTACATCATCCATAACTTATATGTCCAAGATTCACACTAATAACCATGGATCTAACATTAAACATCACAAATACTACATGGCCAAGAGGGGTTAGGGTTTTTATACATTCTTGATGTTCTTACAATCTCAAACAAGCTTGGTTAACCTTGGGGAAGCCTTACTCTATGCTCACCATCTTCAATCTCACCAAAGAAATCAAGAACATGGAAGTGAGTTTCTTGACTGGAAAAACACGCCCCAAAGATCAGCCAAAACGAAGCCCTTACACTCCTGAATGAAAGTTGTAGAGCGTCTTAACAGATTTCTAACCATATAAAGAACAAAAAATTTCATTGAGTAATGAAGTCTCTAGGCCCGTTTTAGTGAGCTCCTTTCCTGCTGGGCAGAATGGAGTATTTGGTGTTTGTTTTGTTTGATTAAAGTGATAAAGTGATCAATAATGCTTGATATTTTCACTTGGATGCATCTTATCTTCTTGCCATGTGGTGTCATCTCCTCATTGGTTCATTTGGATTACCTTTATCCATCCATAATTGCAAGCAAGTCCCTTGCTTTATACATATTGTTTCCAAGTCCTTCTTTCCTTTTCTTATTTGCACCAAGAGGCTTCCCTTCTAGTATATTTACTAAATCAATATGTTACAACTTATATGTTGCACTTCATTGTAATAGTGTGGCCCAATACCTCAAACAATCGTTGTCTCCAATTTTCTTTGTATTTTCTCTTTATCTCAGAAAAAATTCTCGCGGTTTCTCAATTGTTCTCATTTCCTTTAACTCTAGGATTTTATTCTCAATTCCATTTTCCTCTCATAATATATCCTTCCTTGGACTTCTAATATTTACTATTCTCAATTCATGATTCGCTCGCTTGATCGCTTAATCTCGTTATAAAGTCTCAGCAGTTTCTAGAACGTTCGTTTCACTATCTCAGGGGTTTTGGTTCTAAATTCTCGAATCAAATATAATAAAATCCTGACATAATTAAATCCTTAATTCCTCAAAATTAATATCTCATTTCTTGAATATAATAATATATAATTCACTTCCCGGTCAAATATTACACCAGAATACAAATTGGAATTTCTGAATTCCGATCGTCTTTATATACACTTATTTGCTCCGTGAATCACTAATATGACTTCGAAATATCCATACCATGTCTTGTACATAGGGTGGCGTGAAAATTTTCTTGGTCTTCAAAATCACTATTCATCCATAAATTACTATTCATGCATGACAAACACTATTCACGTATATACTTATTCTTAATAAGAAAAGTTTTAATTCTACCGAAAATCTGGGTTCTTACAGTGGCAGCCTTCGAATTAACTGATTATTCCACGATAGTTCAGAAGGCATCGATAATAGAGGCAGGAAGTGAACAAGTGCAAAGAGACCGAGAGAATAGGAAAAGGAAAGCTGAAAGTCAGAAAGGAAGTTCCAGTGGAAAGAATTTTCCTAGCAAATTCAGTAAAGGACAGGGGTCTCAAACCGCAAGGAATCCAGGATTTAGTAGAAGTCAAGGTGAGACAATCAATCAGGGAAGTAAACCGTCGGGAGCATCCCTGTGACGCCCCCAGATCCGGGGTCGGAGATCTAGGCGCTCACGGTCCATTTTCCATTAATAACATACCTGTTCTTGCACATAATATATAAAACAGCCATCGACCCCGCAATAAAACTCACACCGCACACACACACAGGTTAGAGTCTCAGAAACGTCATACAGTTGATTGAGCAAAAGTAAAAGTTTCAGAGTTATTACAGACCGAATTAAATAGCATTTATGCTACCAACAACACTTCGATATGAAGCGGTGTTAGCGGCTTGAATGTTTGTTACGGTACACTGCCTTGCACAGGTCATACTTATAAATAAAACGTACTAACAAAAGTTGGCAACCAATCCGGCTAATGGGGCCTACCGGTGGAATCTCAACTGCTGCCTCGGGCCTAGTCACCTGCTTTCGGGCAGTCTATCGATAATTACCCAAATGGCATCATGATTAGTCTTGGTCCTTGGTAGTCCGACCACAAAGTCCATCGCAATATGCTCCCACTTCCACTCGGGTATATCTAAGGGTTGCAACAATCCACTGGGCCTCTGGTGTTCGGCCTTTACTCTTTGACATGTCAAGCATTTACTTACCCACTCTGCCACGTCCTTCTTCATATTTGGCCACCAATAATATTCTCACAGATCTCTATACATCTTAGTGCCTCCAGGGTGAATTGAGTACCTTGAACTATGAGCCTCTTGCAAAATCTCGTCTTTTAATTCCTGAACGTTCGGGATCCATATCCTAGATGCGTACCTCATAACTCCATTCCCGTCCTTTTCACACTTAATTTCCTCTCCAGTCAAAATTTTCTCCATCGAATTCTTTTCTTCTTCTATCTTCTTTTCCTGGCATAACTTAATCTTTTCCAATAGCGGTGGTTGGACTCTTATTTCCCTTAGACTCTCTTGTCCAATTCCTGGTAACCTCACTTCAATCTCCAGTTTCTCAAAATCCTTGATCAACTCGTCCACTGACGTTATCATCTTGAGTTTCTCCTTTCGGCTAAGTGCATCGGCCACCACGTTGGCCTTCCCTGGGTGATAATGAATCTCACAATCATAATCCTTGAGTAGCTCTAGCCATCTCCACTGCCTCATATTTAACTCCTTCTGAGTGAATATGTACTTTAAGCTCTTGTGATCCGTGTAGATTTCACATTTTTCTCCGTAAAGATAATGCCTCCAGATCTTCATAGCGAAAACTATCGCCGCTAATTCCAAATCATGGGTGGGGTATCTTATCTCGTACTCCTTAAGTTGTCTGGACGCATACGCAATCACTTTACCGTGCTGCATAAGCACACACCCTAAACCTTTATGGGATGCATCGCTATAAATCACGAAATATCCCTTTTCATCGGGTAGGGCTAATACTGGTGCTGTCACCAATCTCTTCTTCAACTCTTGAAAGCTCTCTTTGCACTTTTCAGTCCACACAAACTTCTCGGTCTTGCGAGTTAGTCGGGTCAAAGGGGCTGCTATCTTGGCAAAGTCTTGGACAAATCTCCTATAGTAGCCAGCCAATCCTATAAAACTTCTCACCTCTGTCGGAGTGGTTGGTCTCTCCCAATTTGATACAGCCTCTATTTTGGCTGGGTCCACTAGGATGCCTTGATCGCTAATCACATGCCCTAAAAACTGAACTTCCCTTAACCAAAATTCACACTTCGAGAACTTAGCGTACAACTTTTCTTCTCTCAATGCTCCCAATACAATCCTCAAGTGCTCTGCATGCTCCTCCTTCGTCTTGGAATAAATCAAGATGTCATCGATGAAGACTATAACACACTTGTCCAAGTACTTCTTGAAGACTCGATTCATTAAGTCCATGAAAGCTGCGGGGGCATTCGTTAACCCAAATGACATCACTAGGAACTCATAATGTCCGTACCGGGTGCAAAAGGCCGTCTTTGGTATATCTTCTGGCTTAATTCGTAACTGGTGGTACCCGGTCCTCAAATCAATTTTAGAAAAATAAACTTCGTCCTTTAGTTGATCAAACAGGTCATCTATCCTGGGCAAGGGATATTTATTCTTTATAGTCACCTTATTCAACTCTCTGTAGTCTATACATAATCTCATACTACCATCCTTCTTTTTCACGAATAACACCGGGGCTCCCCACGGTGACACACTAGGTCTTATCATCCCTTTATCCAACAACTCCTGTAACTGAGTAGCCAACTCTTTCATCTCCACTGGGGCTAGCCTATATGGGGCTTTCGAAATTGGGGCCGTACCAGGAACTAAGTCTATAGCGAACTCAATGTCTCTATCAGGTGGTAGTCCTGGAAGATCATCCGGAAATACGTCTACGAACTCATTAACGATAGGGATTTCCTGTAGGTTTGGTGCCTCCTTCTTGGTATCCTTCACATAGGCTAAATAGGCTTCACATCCTTTACGTAACAGCTTCTTAGTTTGAATCACAGTCAGGAAATTCTGGTTTTGCCGTTTTCCGCTAAACACTACTTCCTCGTCCCCTGACAGTCTCAAACTTACTTTATTCTTTACACAATCAATCTGGGCTCCATGGGTTGTCAACCAATCCATACCTACTATTACGTCAAACTCTCCTAGTTTAAAAGGTATTAAATCTACCCGAAAGTGTCGCCCTTCTATTTCTAGGTCACAACCTGGATATACTTGGCTAACAGGGATAATTTCACGATTAGCTATCTCTACTTGCAGTCTGTCTTTCA
Source organism: Saposhnikovia divaricata (assembly GCA_036435485.1). Taxonomy (NCBI): domain Eukaryota; kingdom Viridiplantae; phylum Streptophyta; class Magnoliopsida; order Apiales; family Apiaceae; genus Saposhnikovia; species Saposhnikovia divaricata. Next base: position 40,089,669 of record CM071601.1, on the reverse strand, counting down.
ATGGTTCAGCCTTAAGGCCTAACTGACATACAAAATCTAGGGATATGAAAGACTTGGTAGCTCCCGAATCAAATAAAATATTTGCCTTAACTAAGTTGAGTAGTAGGGTACCTGCAATCACATCCGTGTTCCTCACGGCATCTTGCACCGTCATGTTAAAAGTTCTTGCAGTAGGGGCCTTGTTAGAAGCAGTTCCACTCACTCTTGACGCAGCTGGCCCAGAGGACAAACATTCCCTCATTCGGTGCCCTGGCTTCCCACACTTGAAGCAATTGCCTCAGGCATTGGTGTTGTTACTAGTTCCTCGACAGGCGTTAGTATAATGCCCTGTCAGCCCATACTTGAAGCACTTCACATCCTGTAGGTTACACACGCCCGCATGCTTCCTTCCACACTTATTGCAATCCGGGGGTAGGGCTCGGGATGGGGTAGAGTAAGACGATCCCTGTGGTCGGCCGCCCTGGCCCACACTCCAACTTTCAGCTCTCTTGGTTCCAAAGTTTCCGCTAGGTTGGGATATCGCCCCTCACTTAAATTTGCTCGGAAAGCTCCCACCCGCAGAGTTTCCCTTTCGACTATCGAACTTCCTCTTCTTTCCTTCCCTCTCCTTCTGCATCTGTTAACTCCCAGCCTCAATAATTGATGCTTTCTTTACCAAGGTGGCATAGTCTATCAGTTCAAGAACCGCCACACGATTCTGAATCCATTGCTTTAGCCCCAGTTGAAACCTTCGGGCCCTCTTTACCTCAGAGTTTACATATTCCGGCACAAACCTTGACAACTCAGCAAATTTGGCCTCATACTCGGCCACCGTCATGTTACCTTGCTTTAGTTCCAAAAACTTCAGCTCCATTTGTGTCTCCATGAACCTAGGGAAGTACTTTTCCAAGAACAGCTCGCTAAACCTCTCCCAGGTCACCACACCTCTTCCTTCCAAATTCCTCTTAGCTTCCCACCAATAGTTTACCTCACCCTTCAGGACGTAGGTGGCGAAAATAGTCTTCTGCCCCTCAGCGACTCCTAGTATCTCGAAAGATTTTTCCATTTCCTTCAACCAGGCTCTTGCCTCAACCAGGTCTGCGGTTCCCTTGAATTCCGGGGGTTTTAGGGATTTGAAATTCCGGAAGGCATTTGCATTGCTGGGTGGTTGCTGAACCGGGGGACGGTCCAAGTTCTGCCTAAGTAGTTCCATGAATTGCTCCATAGGGCCTCCCCTTGGATGTTCTACCTCTCGGGTGTCATCACCAGCTTCTTCTTCGTCGTACTCAGAGTTATCAAACATGTTATAATCGTTGCCCTCATCCTCATTCAGGTTCACGTTCTCCCCCTCGTGGTTCTGGTGGCCTCCGGTCCCATGGTGGTGTTCTGCTAAAAATAAAAACATTTGAATCGCAAGCGCACAATTCGTTTCGTTGTAATTTTTAATTGATTCGTTCCACAGGGACTATTTTTATTTTCGCAATCCTTAATTTTTAACTTAATCGAATTAGAACAAATGTAGGTTTTTTGGAATATTTAAAACCTAAAAGAAAATTAAACTACCTAAAACTAATTAAAAACGAAATTTAAATTTTATTCTAATTCAAAACAAAAACAAACTAACTTACTCTAAAAAATTCTAATTATTCTAAAAGTCCTAAATTATTTTAAAGCTAAAATTATTCTAAACAACTCTACATTCAAATTGAAACTAGATTTTATTTTCTAAAACATTTCTTTTTAATTAAAATTTATTTACAAAATTTTTTTAAGACAAATTCGACATGATTACGTTGTAAAATGACTAGCCGAAAACATTACCAAACACAAGAATAAAAATCAGAAAAGTGTAGCAAACCAAAATTCGGCAGCGATTCAAAATTAGAACAAAGGAAACAAGACCAGGGACTGCAAACAAGGAACAGAAAAACGCAGGAAAAAAAATTCACTTGCAGAGAACACATTCAAAAACAGACCAGTGACAAGTAAATTAAATTCCAATTTTAAACTGAAAAGAAAGTCGCGCATTCCCAGTTCTTAGTCTGCACAAACTCTGCTAGAACCACAGCAAACGCAACAAAACAGAACCAAAAAAAAAAAATTCGCGAACAAAAACTCCGATGACAGAAACACAACTGGAGAGACTCAGCAGCAACAAACATGTAGCAGAATGAGCCAATTCGACTCGCAAATGAATAGAACAATGCGAGTTATACACAGCAACTAAATAAACCAACTCGACAAAAACAAACTCTGGAAAAAAAAACTGGAAACGGGCAAAGGGGAGGAAAACAGCAACTTAGTAACGCGACTCCAAACTCAGAACAGCAACTAGAACTCGCAACCAAACCATTCAACAATCTGGGCTCAGCCACGAACGCAGTACAAAAGAAACACCGAAAACTCCGAACTGCAAACCCAATTCACCTAAACTCGCCGATTACAACCCAGTTAACTCAGTTGTAAATACAAGCACACGATCCAAACGACTCAGCAAAAGTCAAATTCAGTAAACTACCCAAAAAAACACAGCATAAACGTAATTAAATTCAACACAAATTCCGAGAGGTCAGCTGAAAAATCAATGTACGAAACTAATTTGGGGACAGGGGCGCGGCGTTTGTGTGGGGAAAAAAAAAAAGAAACGAGAGAGAGAGAGAGAGAGAGAGAGAGAGAGAGAGAGAGAGAGAGAGAGAGAGAGAGAGAGAGAGAGAGAGAGAGAGAGAGAGAGAGAGAGAGAGAGAGAGAGAGAGAGAGAGGAAGGAGGGAGATTTAAGGGGAGATTGCAGAAAGGGATGAACAAGAGATGAAGCTGGGATTTGTGTCTGTTTATGCTAAAAGGGAACAAAGCAAAATAGAGGTTTTAGAATGCCTCGAATAAGAACCAAAACAGAGACATAAGTCAGCACAAAAATAATTCGTAAGCATGTTTAAAATCAAAATTTTTTTGTGATTTTTTATTTATTTCTGAAATTAAAGAAGAAAAAAAAATGAAAAGGAAAAAAAATGAGACAAAGAAATTTACTACAAATTTAAAATTTACACTAAGACGATAAATTAAAATTAAATGGCCCACAATAAAATTGATTTTTAAAGGGGCAAAATTACGAATTAAACTACGAGCAAGAAAATAAAATTTCGTTACTTTCAACCCATAGTGGTTAGCTTTCGCTACTTTGTCCACTACTTGGATTTACGAAAATAACGAAACAAGGCAACAATAACGAAAGAGCAAGACAAGAAGTAAAGAAAATAAAAATTGCATTAATTATAATAGGAGTGTTTACAAGATTTGAAACTAAAGAAAATACAAGAAATTAAAACTACCCTCAAATCTAAGTTACTAAATACAAGGGGGGTGAGGGGGTATTTATAGGATAGGAATTAGGGTTAAGGGGGGTGTTGGGTAAATCCCCACCATACATTTGGGTTGTGTGGTGGTGAAATCCTAGCCATCTATTTGTTTCCTTCCCCCTTAAGTTTTGAAGAGTTGATCTTGGCCATACACTTTGCTAATGTGTTGGAATGATCTCCACCTTCCACTTGTCTTGAAATATTCCTTTTGCTCCAAGCTCCTAATTCTTTTCCTTCTTTCATTTTTGATCCTTTTTCTTCCTCCTTTTTCCCTTCCTTGCACTTTATTTATTTATTTTGTCATTTCTTTATTTATTTACGATTTACCTGAAATGCAATAAAATAATTTATTAAAACACGAGTTCAAGCAATAAATAGGTAAATAAAATATGCAAAAATATGCACTTATCAAATGCCCCCATACCTATCTTTTGCTCGTCCTCGAGGAAAATAAAAACAAAATGAAAATCTAGATGCAAAGTCCTATACTCCTTTTCGTAGGTGTGACGGTTGCATTTGGCATATGCAACAAGCCCTTTAAACCCCTAGGCAGCCCTAGTGGACGAGTGAGGTCTCGTGAGGGCCTAAAGTGAATGTACCCACAAAATCCATCTAGCTTATATAAAAGATCACATGGCAATGCACACCACACATACATGTCCTCTCATGATACATCAACTTAAGAATCAAAATGAAGTTGCAAAGTCTTGGTGTGGAAAATGCAAGGATTCACATAGTCTACTCAAAGAACCATGCAAGAGTGATTATAAGTTCATGTCAAGTGCAAAAATTATTGGTAACCATGCTAAGTCTACAAGGGCACACCTCAGAGTCAAAACTTGAGATCTCTTATGCAAAAAACAAATAAGCAATACCTCACCTTTCACTCACAAAAGAATATTCACTCAAGAACAAGGGTAAGTGTATCACTCAATTCCAACAAAATCAAATGCATGCTTGACACTTGGTATCATCCCAACTTAAATCACAACATACATTAATAATGATAATCAAAAGGTCTTTATTAGGGTTGTAATGGGGCTAGGGACAAGGTATGTCAAGAAAGGCCAAAATAAGGTGAAGTGTCAAAAGCTAGTAGTCACCATGAATATCATGCACAACACCAAACTTCCTCCCCATACAATTTATTTTCATTTTCCACAAAAAGCCTTGAATAGTCGAATGAAGGAGGATTACAAAAACATAAGTATGCTCTCATATGTAAATTTTTTTCATTTTCTTTTTCTTTTTTCTTTTTTTTTTCTTTTTTTTTATATATATATACAAAGGAAAATGATAAATGTAACAATAATCCTCCTTTAGATTTAATTTTGAAAATCGACTATCAAGGTAACAACGAATATTTCCACAAAAGTTATGAACAAAAGTAAACCCTATTTCATACACCTTATTGCTCCCTCAAGTTCCTACTAGCCTTTGACAAAATGGGATCAAAAATACGTAAGGCTAAAAAAGAAAAAGGTCTTAGGCGAGTAATGTGGTGTGTCACTGAAAGAATATGATTAAGCTCAAAGGGTTAACTAATTGATCACATAAGAATGGTGTGGATATTTTGGGAAATATGGGTTATTCCTAAGTGCCTTTATCATTTTATCATCAATTAATGTCATGTATTTCAAGAAGGAACTCAAACAAGTGCTAGCAATGCAAATGACAAGTGGACACTCAAGCAAAAGAATATAAATGCAAAAGATGTGCATATAGGCTAAAAATCTCACTTGGTGTAGTAAAACATAATTAATCTCATGTAAAGGTATCCTCAATGCACCTACTTGTACTCAAAGCATGAAGACCAAATCAACTTACACCTAATCATGTCCTTCTAATTTCATGCACAATTCAAATAAGTTTACTAGCTTCACCTTGCTAGTGTATGTGTGTGAACAAGAACTTTAGCAAATCACTTCTCAAACAAAAGCTAATGGATCATAAGATTATCATAGCATGCAAGGGTGCATCAAGCAACTAGTAATCAATTAACAAGACTAGAATACAAAAAGAACTCTTTTTGATTTTTTTTTGATTTTTTTTATTTTTTTGGATTTTTCAATTTTTACTATTTACACTAAAAACCCTCCCCCATACCTAAATCATGCATTGTCCTCAATGTATGCAAATGCAAGAGAAATGAGAAAGAAGAAAGGTGAGGAAATACCTGATAAGGGATGACGGAGACTGAAAACTTCTAAAAATTACAAGAGAAAACAACTCACACACGCACACACTCCTCCCCCATACCTATCTTACACGAGGGGAGGCAAAAGGACAAAATCGAATTAGCCGATGCCGGTAGGATAGTTAGGGTGCAACTTTGAGAAAATAACAAGGAATTTGTGAAAATTTTTATTAGCACAGATTTTCTCAATTAACATTGAATCATTCAACCCTAAAGAGCAATTGTCACTAATGTTCTCCCTAAACCAACTTAAGGCTTCTTTATTTTGTTTAAGCAAATTAGAGATAATGAAAGTCTGGTTAGGGTTAGAATCACTAGGAATAACATGAGACAAGGGTTCCTCTTTCCCTAACGGCTGTTGATCAAATTCGGGATGATAAAGAGTTAAGGCAAATGCGGGTGGTGTACCCACGAGACTCTTAAGAACGAAAGTGTGAAGAACGGGCTTACTACAAACAACCTCGGGTGGAATCTCATACTTGGAACGATTTTCTAACAAATCCCCTAAGAACTCACCGAATGTAGGTGGTTCACCAACGGAAGTTTTGACAATGGGTTCAACAATAGCATCCTCGGGTTTGGTCTCCCACGGGGAACAAATGGCATCCAACTCCCTCAACATCTCCTCCGAGGTCATATCTCTTAATGAATCAACATACTCTCGGTTATGCTCATGGTTGACTTTGAAATCCTCATTGAGAAGAGACTCAATCTCACTATCCTCAAGGTTTGACCAATTAATAATGTTATCAACAAGATTAACCGCTATTGTTTGCTCGTAAAGCTCATTGGGTTCTTTTTCGACATTAAATATGTTAAGGTTAATTGTCATATTACCAAAAGTGAGTTTCATCGAACCATCCCTACAATTAATCAAGGCATTGGATGTAGCAAGAAAAGGTCGTCCAAGAATGATCGGGATTTGGTTCTTAGGATTCGTGACGGGTTGAGTCTCGAGGACAACAAAGTCAACCGGAAAGATGAATTCACCAACCTTAATTAGTACATCCTCAATTATTCCCTTAGGCATTTTGACAGAACGATCAGCTAATTGAATTGTCATGTTCGTCTTTTGAAGTTCGCCTAAACCTAGGGCTTGTTAGACCGAAAATGGAAGCAAGTTCACACTAGCGCCTAAGTCGAGTAAAGCTTTATCCATGAAAGTATTGCCTATGACACATGAAATAGTAGGACAACCGGGGTCCTTATATTTCACAGGAATTTGATTTGAAAGAATTGAACTGACATGAGATGTCAAAAAGGCTTTTTTAGGAACGTGAGTGGATCGCTTGTGAGTACATAAATCTTTTAGACACTTGGCATACGAAGGAATTTGTTGAATGGCATCTAAAAGAGGAATGTTAATCTCGACTTGTTTGAAAACTTCCATAATCTTCTCTACTTGAGGTGACTGTTTGCGAGGGATGAGTCGTTGAGGATAAGGAGCTTTAGGCTTAAAGACTCGTTCGTTAGACACATCGGGAAGAGAAGTGGAAAGTGGAACGATATTCGAAGATTTGTTGTAACACCCCCAGATCCGGGGTCCGGGATCCGGTGGTTACGGTTTCCAATTCTGTCCATAACAATTAAACTTTCCTTAACATAAAATAAATTACGTCTCTATGACCCAACACAACAATATAAAACACACCCGTTATAGTCCCAGAGATGAAATCAGAGTAACAATCAAATTTTTATTAATCACATTATGAGTTCTTACAATCCAAAAGGATTTCAATATAAATACATACCCTTTGCCATCCATTTACATAAGTCATACTAGACTATATTCTTGGTACTGAAAGAATAAATATACCCTACCAATAGCTTCTTCTACAGCTCTGGTAGTCTCATCGTCCTCGCCCGCGTCGAGTGCGCCTTGTGCGAGTCATCTGGTCTAACTGTTGTTGTGATATAATAATAAAGCAAGGGTGAGCAATAGCCCACCAACAATAATATATAACTGAACAATAATGTATAACAGTTCAAAAGTATCTTTCAAACCATATGCCATGCATTTACGGAAATGATGCCAGTATAATATGAACGATGAAGTTACAAGGTAACTTAAAGTATTTGTTTGAAGAAATATCTGCTACATCAAAGTAAGCGAGATATTCTTATTGTTATTAAGAAGAGGAACTTGCAAGAAAAAGGTTGCAATTCCAGTTATGACTCTTTTCCAACTCTGCCAACAGTAATCATGTTGCAGGAAATAAATGAATTTGGATGATGAACCAATGATGGAGTATTCACCGCGCCCGCTGTTCCAATCTTGATGATCAGTCGAGATCGTACAGCTCAATTTAGATTTACTACCGGTAGAAGGAAGAACTGACGGCTTTACTTGTATACCGCCTTGCTAGCTCTCCCCGGCCAACGGTTGGGCCAAGGGGATGGACCGGCGCTACTCGGCCTCTTACACGACTCCTAGTTCAAATAGAATTCATGATTCTGAATATAACGTTCGTCCCCCTTTCCCCAAGTATAATACTTGTTGATAAGACTCCACAAAGTAGTCGTATCTAGTTGGAAAGGAAAATTTACCAATAACTCCCAAGCTATTACTTGGTAACGGATATCAACTTGTTCCAGTAATCTTACCCCTCGAAAGATGAGAAGGTAAGCAACGACTTAATAAGTCAACAGCACCCGAGTTGCGGGTGAAGGGAATACTTTATGACCGGGAAGTCGACAAGATAAATAACATTTTCCAAGTAAGGTTCCCTTATTATTAAGGGGATAGACTCAAAGAAGAATGATGTTTGAGAACCTTTCTTGATATAAGATTAATGATAATATGACTCCGAAATATTTTCTGTAATAATCGAAGAAGATAAACCTTATCGAGGTTATTCTAAGTATGGAATAAATATTCAGAGAATATTTATTGAGTTAAAATATTTAAGGAGTATTTGGGAATATGAAAGAATATCTTTAATCAGAGTATTTCTCAAAATAATCCCTGAAGAAATATCAGGAGAATATTTATTGCATAATTAAATAATCAAATGAATATTCAAAGTAATATTCATTACTTAATAAGTCCTGAAAGGAATATTTAAAATATTTAAAATAATATTCGGTGATTAAATAGAACCCTGATGAATATTCAAAATAATATTCATAATTAATTAGGAATTTAAATGAATATTGATAAAGTAATATTCATTTAATGAATAATATTCTAAATGAATATCAAGTAATATTCATTTAGTAATCCAAGCTTTAAGGAATATTCGAGATAATATTCGATAATTAAATCAAGCTTCAGATGAATATTAAAATAATATTCATCAAGTATTTAATATCTTAAATGAATATTCAAAAGTAATATTTATTTAATAAAATAATATTCTAAAAGAATATCCAATTAATATTCATTTAGTAGTCTCATCTTTAGAAGAATATTCGAAATAATATTCGATAATCAATTCGACTCTGAATGAATATTGACAAATATTATTCGTCGAATGATTACGTTCAAATAATTATTTGAAGTAAGGATCATTAAATAAATAATCTCGAACGAATATTCAAATAATATTCGTCGCCTGAATAATGGAAAATATTTACTTAAATATTTTCCTCCGAGGTAATCTCGATATATCAAGGAATATTGACTCCCGGTCTATTTTTGATGAATAAGATGTATACGCCCTTCTATGAGGGTCTTACAATAACCGGCTTATAACTGATGTATAACTATCTAGCTTATAAGCCAACAATAACATTCAGGGAACAAGTATATCAATTCAACTTGAAAGTAGGCATGCATGCAATGGCATATGTATATCAGCAATCATATATATATATTTATTCAATCACAACAACAGCCTAAAAGAAGGGAATTGAAACTTGCCTGGTAGTCGAGTACGGTAAGGGGTAGTGGTAGCGGGTCCCGGTTCAGCTTGGTGATCTATAAATAGCCAAGGCATTCGGGATTAATCACTTAACATATTAAAAGTTAAGTTATACTTAAATCGAAACACGTTCTCGAGTTATCTCGTTATAGCCCCTTTAGTGGATTACTTATTATCACTGATCCGACCCGACATTCGTTCGTTAATACGACATGTCATTGTACTTATACTTGGGACATACTTAAGTCATATGAGTTCTAAAGTCGATCGTTACGAACCAATACTATACTCCGAGTTTTATCGCCCGTTTTCTAAGTGTTTTACCGAAGTTATAAAAGAATCGTCTTTTAGGGGTTCGTTCGCGTTTAACCTCGACTCGAACATTTTTAATAAATCGAAAAATGATCCTTTTGACATACGGTTTTCTTTCACGCCTTCCTTTTTACCTCTAGTATTTATTTACCAAGATTCACCATGACGTTACATAGTTTACGAGGGTTCAATTACAGTTATGAACTTTCGTTTACGGATTCGAACTACTTTTAGTAATTTGGTCATAAATCCTAAACCGTAAGTCCGTTTCACGTTATCTTTATATCAAAACGAAGCTTAGAACATTACCTATCCTATCATGGCAGATTGCAAAGCTAGGCAGTGAGTTACATCTACTGTCCAAGTTGTTTTTCTTAAGGTTAACGAAATTTCGGCATTACGACGGCTATATATCGAACGTTCCAAAAATTATAACAATCCAACCAAGCCACACCGGGCATCCACACAACTTATCACATGATTATGAACATCATCAAGTCCAGATCATACCAGTTTACCACAATAATTAACATGCTTTCTTGCTCAACTAAATCACTTACTAATTATGCTTATAATCATGCTAACATCATAACCAAGCTTAGCTCATCAAAAACATCCATAAACTTAAAGTTGATCTAGGGTTTCAAGAGTGTTATACCTTCTTGAGAGTATGTACTAGCCTTACAAAGCTTGCTATAGTCCTTGGATAGCCTTAGGGTAGCTAAGATCAACCATGAAAACAAAAAAAATCAAAGATTAGTTCATGAAACACTATTCATCCTCCTCTTTCATGATTTTTTTGAAAATGGAAACAAAGGAGTTTGGACTTGAAATTTTTAGGAGATTGCTTTTATGAAATATAGGACTCACCATAAAAATTTGATGATCAAACAAGGAGTGGAAGCTTGGTTTGGAAATCTAAAAATTCCAAAAATTCGAAGTCTTGTTTCTTGAGGGGAAAAACAGGGTGATTTTCTTGAATTTATTTACCTATCCAAACGATCTTCAAAAATTATGAAATTTTGAACGAATACTCTACATATATTGAGGAAGCTATGGTTAAAATTTGGTGATCTATGAATGGGTAGAAGTGGAGATATGAATTTTTATTTCATGGTGGTTCTTGCTGGGCAGTTTGAAGAAAATGGAGAGAGATGGAGTTGCTTGGCTTTTCTCTCCCACTTTGTTTCAATTGATAAATGATATGTTTCTATGATATTTCCCTTGCCAAGGATCAGATGTAACCAGCCTTGTCACCCCTCAATCCATGTGCCAAAGATTTGTGGTTAGAAAGAAAAGAGTAACAAGGTGCATTGTTGGCTTGTTCTTGATCAAACACCTCATGAATCCACTTGTTCTTGATTTGTTTCACACTTAATCCTCTTATGCCTTGCATGAGCTGATCTTGCATGTAATATATCTGTGTTGTGTTGTATTTTAAAGCTCATTAAGCATTTGTTTGATCGCTTAATCTCGTTTTAAAAATTCTAGCGATTTCTAGAACGCTCGTTTTTCTAACTCGAAGGTTTTTGTTCTAAATCCTTAAATCGTATTTAATAAAAATAAAATCCTTGATATAATAATTCTCTTTTCTTGTTCGCATTGACATACTCTTCACTGCTCGATCCAATTTTCCATAAAAATAAAGTTTGGAATTTCTGAATTCCGATCGCGTTTACATACACTTATTTACCTTGTAGATTACTAATATGACTTCGAAATATCCATACCATGTCTCGTACATAGGTGGCATGAAAAATTTCTTAAACCTCAAAAATCACTATTCATCCACAAAATCACTATGCACGTACAGGAAACACTATGCACGTACGGGAAATACTATGCACGTACGGGAAACACTATGCACGTACTCATTTCCCTTCAAGGATCCATTAGCTCCTTCCTGGATGGTAGATTATTCTTATCTAGGTCCTCAACCATCGAATTACTCTATTCTGACAATATACCAATGCATCAAGATCATTGTCCAAAGTAATATCCATTCATTACAATCATTGTTCCTCATTTTATCATTACTTAATAAAAAGTTTTAATTATATCCAAAATTTGGGGTTCTTACAGTCTCCCCTCCTTAAAAGGATTCCGTCCCGGAATCAGGTAGGAAGCAAAGAGTCGTTTGCCTGTCGTTCACTTTTTGGCTTCCCGGTCAATTCTTAGTCGTTCTACCCTTCCTCAGCACATCTTCTAGTGCTACAATCCATACTGTATCCTTTTTTCATCAACGTTGCTACTTTTCGTTCAACTCACTATCCGGGTTATACTCTTAATCAGTCTTATCCTTATTGATACCTGCAGTAACATTGGTATCACTATCACCCTACGAATTCGGAGGTAACCTCGCTCGTACTGTGCATTTCCTGATTGCTTTAATCTTCGCAATCTCGATCAATATAGATAAGTGGAAAGATTTATTGACAGATCACTTATGATCAATTGAACATTTGTTATATTGCATAGTTAGTACAGAAGGGGGCCAGCCTTTAGTACTTGACAAGCAATTAAACAAGTCATGGTATTCCACTTAGACTTCTATCACATAGACAGATAGTCACGTAGCAGTACCTCCCCTCCTAAAAAGGTTGTTCTTCTCAATTCATAAAGAAGATGAATAAGAGAGAAGAAGAGGAAAGAGTTCCAAAGGATTATAGAAAGCTTTCATGATTGTAGAATATCATACTCAGAATTTACCTCTGAACTATAGAGGTTTATCAAAGAAGAAATTAATCATAATTATATCCAATACTATTTGATCGCAATCTCACGTGCCAACATATCTTGCTGCTTTGTCCATTATTCTATGGACAAATACTCTTGTTCAATCTTAGCGATACTCACATTCGGGAAATCCTTCAACCTTTCAGGTTAAATCTTAGATTTCTCACTTGACATCATTAGTACTGACATCCCATATCATGTTACTAGCTTTTTCATAACTATAATATTGACACTATCAGGTTGTCATCCTGAGAATTCATTAGAAACCCATTCATAACATTCCTTGCTTCTCATTCCATAGTTGCTTTCCCAGCCTTTTCTTTATCAATCACATCCTTCTTATTATCTGATTCTTACTCATTTCTATTATTTACTTTCACCTTCACCTCTTTATTGAGACACCTTTTTGCACTTGGTACCTCCTTATCGGTATTCCGTCACATTTATTTTATAATCATCACGTTATTCCAATTTAAATTTTCCGAAATGAATCTGGCCCGATCCCTTTAACTTAGATTCATATAATCTACTTCTGCCAACCTTGTTTCTCATCACTTGTTCTTTTCTATCCGTGGTTTTCCACAGGTTGTCTTTCGTAAGTCAGACCAGGTCGTATATCTACATGCTCGTACTCCTATCATCTGTTGAACATCTGCATTTTACTGGCGTAGCCTGGCCACATGAAAACCCGTTATGACCGTGCTATAAGTTTTGGGGGTAAGGCTGGCTCGAATACCGCCGTCCGAACACTTATAAACTCTCAGGTGGCCCAATAAGTCTCGGGCTCAACCGCCCTTCCCTCCAAGTCTCATTAATTCTTTCTACGGGAATACGTTTAGCATCACGAATTATCAACCTCATATTCTCTATCTTGTTTGTGCAGAAGTACACTAACACAAACTTGCTTGTCATTCATCAACATGCCATTTAGCTTATCAATAGCAGCACTTTCTTTATCTTTACGTTGTCATCTCCTTTCTTAGAAGAATCACCCTCGCTTGTTGTTTACGTAGTGCGTTAATAGTTAACCCTACGGGTTTCAAATCCCTTAGGGAGACAAAGTAATCATTATTCCTTATCCATAAGGAACACTTCCTGAACTTGATGTAGATATAACATGAAGCAGATAGAATTGCAGAAGAGTTTCAAGCATCGCAGCTAGGTCCGGTTGATGAAACTATCACTTATGCATCTTCCATAAAAGACTGGAAACTTAACGGTTTACTTCATCAAATTTTTTTTTTTTTGTACCATGGTCCTGGTTTGCCTCAAAACGGAACCTTCTAAGGTACGTAATATGCTTAAGACTCCATCAGGAATCGAATCTTTACTTAAACTATTATTACCTTCGATTCTTGCACAATCATCAAAAGGAATGTAACTTCCTCCACTCCAATATGACCTTCCAGGTCTTTCCAAATATCATTTTGTTTCTTCGGTATGAACATTTATAATTATTCCTTTATACTTAGACTGTCAGCCACCTCATTGGCCTTTCCTGATAATAATTTCTGGTAATCCTTGTTCTCTGGATATTTTCCAATTCAAACATTTCTACCTCATTCCTATCATTATTGGGTGAAAGCATTCTCCCTTAAGCTCTGCTGATGGAGAAAAAATATATTTATCCGTCTTTCTCCATAAGTCATTGCTTCCACCTACCCGTGGGAACTTTATCACGTTTATTCCCAATCCTACTTAGGATACTTCTTTTCTTAGTTCCTTCCTTATCTTAGGATAATCTCAACCTTTATAGGTTCAATCCATACTCCCTCAGGGTTTCATACATTCATCATCTGGTATATTGTTATTGTGTCTTACATTCTCTTCCAAACTTCTAGTTGGAAACTCAAAATATTAGCTTTTCCTTGTAAGGTTTCTTAGGTCGTCCTCATCATTCCTCCTGTATTTTCTAGGTACAGGGTATATCAAAACGTCATTGATCAATACTCTAATAATTCTATCTCTTTTCTTTCCAGAACTCTTTTTAATAATCTTTACAGGTCATTGTTGCCTTAGCAAATCTAACTCATATCATCTGAATTCACAATGTCTTTATTAGGGTTAGTGCCATCCCTTGTGCATTCCCCAGGGTTTGCCTTACTTTATGGATATCCTATCCTTAATTCAACTGCCAAGGAATTCTTGCATTTTATACTTGGCAATCAAATCATGTATCCTTAATAAGGGTCTCTTTCCAATCATTCTCATTTGATAATCGATCGGTGGCTTAATGCTAACCTCTTCTTTCAGATAGTTGTCAGCCTATTTGACCTTCCCAAAGACAACGTATGTCTATCTGCTCTCTTACAGAACTTGGTACTGGTAGCAAGGATGTTTTGGAAGATATTGGTCGAGTCGAGTTCAACGTGAATCTCTTAGTACTTATCGTTCTTCTCAAAGGTAATTGCCTTAGATGAAATTTCTACAGCATACTGATCCATATCTGACCATTTCTATACTCTCTTCATAAACCTTCGTTGTTTACTTTCCTCAGTCATAATATATTCATGGTATTCATGATACCCTAACATCATACATCTCAAGTCATTATACTTCCATTTTTTTTTTTTGTAATCTTGGACGATCATATACACATGAGTCACTTCAGTACGGGTGACCCCATCCCAAAAAGGTCTAGTGAATTCCCAATCAAAACATGGGTTGTTCGGCAGAAGATTCAAATGATCTCATTAATGTTTCCTTTATATCAGAAGCCCTTGCAGTCGGTGCTTTCTTAGAAGCAACCCTGCTTTGTCCTTTCACTGATGGTCTAGTCACTCGATAATCCTTTGTGACTTGGCCTCAACTGGCCACACTAAAATAAAATAAAATAATAAAAAAAAAAATGATTTTAGGGGTTGGCTAATAGCATTACTTTTCTAGCAATTGCCGGCATAGTGCCTTCTTCTTTGATACCTTTCTACCTTTCCAAAACTTTACTCCAAATAAGTCTTAATCGACTACTCGGCACTGTCTCCGGTCACCTTTCCTCCACTTTTATCTTTTCAACTATTCTTATCACTCCCACGTGCCACGCAAGCTTACCATTCCTGGCATAACAGCCTTTTTACTTAAGTCAATCCCGAAGTTTCTCAGTCCGGCTGGTTTCTTACTTACATTTCCTATTTTCGTCCAATCTCACTTCATCATTGTATTTCTACAATCAATCGCGATAACCAGGGTCTGTCCACCAACCCATTTTACCGCATCCTTACCCAAATCACAGGGTTTGCTCCAAAATTTTTTTATTTTTTTTTTACTCTCTTCCATGACATTCTCTGATAATCAGAAAGACAAGGTTTGCCAAAATTCACCGAATTCCTTTCCAGACTCAGGGAAATTTTGATCAATCTACCCACCTACTGGTAACATTAAGGAGACCAGTTTCGAAACCTGAAGAATAGTTCTATGAACCTCCAAGCAGGTGGAATCATAAGCAGTCATAGTTAACGAAATAATCATCATCGGATTGGAAGTTTACCCACTGGAGAGGAATCAATTATATACATCCCTTAGAAGGGAATCAATAGTTTCAAACTGAAACCTGTCACAACGTCCTGATATTCAATACTACTAAATGTCGGTCTACCTAACCCTTTATGCGAAGCGTCATTGGAAGCACAATGTCTCCTTTTTTTTTCCATTAAGCAATGCCAGCTCTTGGTCATTACCAATTTCACCTTTTTGCTCCAGGAGGATTTTCTCACATTTTTCTCTTTAACTGCTGATCATATTACTTGATCTATTATAATTCCGTGTCGGAGTAAACTTAAGGTAACTATTATAATCCATTCAAAGAGAAGAAGGAATTTAATATTCCTCTGAATCACATGCATCTAACGTTTCTGGTTCATCATTTAACTGAGTTGAATTAACTCTATACTCAGTCTCTGGCAGTAGTCTCATTACGAGTTCATCTTGACTCACTGGTCTTATCTTCCGGTAGGTTCTGAGATCATTGTCTTGCTTACTACTTCCTTATATAATTTTACCCAATCATGCTATCACTTCCCAATGTCTTTACTTTCTAACTGATTCATTCATAAAATGGACATTTTCCTGAATAAAACAATTTCATCAACCTCAATTTGGTTCCATAAATTACAACCTATGACATCTGCCTTCTCATGGCGAATTATTACTGACCATATTCATACTAATTCATTTATCAAATGATATGGCACTTACTGCCTCCTTCTCAACTATTCCTAGGGACTCTGCTCCTCGCCCTAAATCGATGTATTTGATAATCATACATCCCTCTAGCTCTTTCTTTGTTAAGATGAAAATCTCTAAGGATTCTCATCTATTTCCGTATAAGATTTCAAGTAATTCTTCCAATCCTTCTTTCTTGCTGGTACTACATCTGGTAGTCCGGCTATGAATCCAACATGAATCTTCAGTTCTCTTGCTAATAACTCAGTTCTTTATGCTCCCTTTTCTGAGCACTATACTTTAATCATCACAGTTTTTCTGGCTGCAACCCTCATTCCTCAAGGGTAAGCTCTTTATCCTAACAGGACTTTTCCTTATCTACTGGAACCTCTTCCGGGTCTCCAAATAGGGTACTTCATCGAATTACCCGCTGATCTTCAGTATATAAAGCATCATCGCGCTGCTGCTCGTATGCCTCAAGGTCTGTCGCCTTACTCGTCAATACGATATCGAGCTAAGTTACTATCACGATACTTAATAGTTCCCATAAGGGTTTTATATGTCATCACTACATTAAGTAGTCCGACTATGAACTTGGCAAGAGTTCTTATTATCTTAATGAATTTATTGTTTTAACGTCGCCTCATCTCTAGGGTTTATAACGTACGCTCTGATACCACTTCTGTAACACCCCCAGATCCGGGGTCCGGGATCCGGTGGTTACGGTTTCCAATTCTGTCCATAACAATTAAACTTTCCTTAACATAAAATAAATTACGTCTCTATGACCCAACACAACAATATAAAACACACCCGTTATAGTCCCAGAGATGAAATCAGAGTAACAATCAAATTTTTATTAATCACATTATGAGTTCTTACAATCCAAAAGGATTTCAATATAAATACATACCCTTTGCCATCCATTTACATAAGTCATACTAGACTATATTCTTGGTACTGAAAGAATAAATATACCCTACCAATAGCTTCTTCTACAGCTCTGGTAGTCTCATCGTCCTCGCCCGCGTCGAGTGCGCCTTGTGCGAGTCATCTGGTCTAACTGTTGTTGTGATATAATAATAAAGCAAGGGTGAGCAATAGCCCACCAACAATAATATATAACTGAACAATAATGTATAACAGTTCAAAAGTATCTTTCAAACCATATGCCATGCATTTACGGAAATGATGCCAGTATAATATGAACGATGAAGTTACAAGGTAACTTAAAGTATTTGTTTGAAGAAATATCTGCTACATCAAAGTAAGCGAGATATTCTTATTGTTATTAAGAAGAGGAACTTGCAAGAAAAAGGTTGCAATTCCAGTTATGACTCTTTTCCAACTCTGCCAACACTAATCATGTTGCAGGAAATAAATGAATTTGGATGATGAACCAATGATGGAGTATTCACCGCGCCCGCTGTTCCAATCTTGATGATCAGTCGAGATCGTACAGCTCAATTTAGATTTACTACCGGTAGAAGGAAGAACTGACGGCTTTACTTGTATACCGCCTTGCTAGCTCTCCCCGGCCAACGGTTGGGCCAAGGGGATGGACCGGCGCTACTCGGCCTCTTACACGACTCCTAGTTCAAATAGAATTCATGATTCTGAATATAACGTTCGTCCCCCTTTCCCCAAGTATAATACTTGTTGATAAGACTCCACAAAGTAGTCGTATCTAGTTGGAAAGGAAAATTTACCAATAACTCCCAAGCTATTACTTGGTAACGGATATCAACTTGTTCCAGTAATCTTACCCCTCGAAAGATGAGAAGGTAAGCAACGACTTAATAAGTCAACAGCACCCGAGTTGCGGGTGAAGGGAATACTTTATGACCGGGAAGTCGACAAGATAAATAACATTTTCCAAGTAAGGTTCCCTTATTATTAAGGGGATAGACTCAAAGAAGAATGATGTCTGAGAACCTTTCTTGATATAAGATTAATGATAATATGACTCCGAAATATTTTCTGTAATAATCGAAGAAGATAAACCTTATCGAGGTTATTCTAAGTATGGAATAAATATTCAGAGAATATTTATTGAGTTAAAATATTTAAGGAGTATTTGGGAATATGAAAGAATATCTTTAATCAGAGTATTTCTCAAAATAATCCCTGAAGAAATATCAGGAGAATATTTATTGCATAATTAAATAATCAAATGAATATTCAAAGTAATATTCATTACTTAATAAGTCCTGAAAGGAATATTTAAAATATTTAAAATAATATTCGGTGATTAAATAGAACCCTGATGAATATTCAAAATAATATTCATAATTAATTAGGAATTTAAATGAATATTGATAAAGTAATATTCATTTAATGAATAATATTCTAAATGAATATCAAGTAATATTCATTTAGTAATCCAAGCTTTAAGGAATATTCGAGATAATATTCGATAATTAAATCAAGCTTCAGATGAATATTAAAATAATATTCATCAAGTATTTAATATCTTAAATGAATATTCAAAAGTAATATTTATTTAATAAAATAATATTCTAAAAGAATATCCAATTAATATTCATTTAGTAGTCTCATCTTTAGAAGAATATTCGAAATAATATTCGATAATCAATTCGACTCTGAATGAATATTGACAAATATTATTCGTCGAATGATTACGTTCAAATAATTATTTGAAGTAAGGATCATTAAATAAATAATCTCGAACGAATATTCAAATAATATTCGTCGCCTGAATAATGGAAAATATTTACTTAAATATTTTCCTCCGAGGTAATCTCGATATATCAAGGAATATTGACTCCCGGTCTATTTTTGATGAATAAGATGTATACGCCCTTCTATGAGGATCTTACAATAACCGGCTTATAACTGATGTATAACTATCTAGCTTATAAGCCAACAATAACATTCAGGGAACAAGTATATCAATTCAACTTGAAAGTAGGCATGCATGCAATGGCATATGTATATCAGCAATCATATATATATATTTATTCAATCACAACAACAGCCTAAAAGAAGGGAATTGAAACTTGCCTGGTAGTCGAGTACGGTAAGGGGTAGTGGTAGCGGGTCCCGGTTCAGCTTGGTGATCTATAAATAGCCAAGGCATTCGGGATTAATCACTTAACATATTAAAAGTTAAGTTATACTTAAATCGAAACACGTTCTCGAGTTATCTCGTTATAGCCCCTTTAGTGGATTACTTATTATCACTGATCCGACCCGACATTCGTTCGTTAATACGACATGTCATTGTACTTATACTTGGGACATACTTAAGTCATATGAGTTCTAAAGTCGATCGTTACGAACCAATACTATACTCCGAGTTTTATCGCCCGTTTTCTAAGTGTTTTACCGAAGTTATAAAAGAATCGTCTTTTAGGGGTTCGTTCGCGTTTAACCTCGACTCGAACATTTTTAATAAATCGAAAAATGATCCTTTTGACATACGGTTTTCTTTCACGCCTTCCTTTTTACCTCTAGTATTTATTTACCAAGATTCACCATGACGTTACATAGTTTACGAGGGTTCAATTACAGTTATGAACTTTCGTTTACGGATTCGAACTACTTTTAGTAATTTGGTCATAAATCCTAAACCGTAAGTCCGTTTCACGTTATCTTTATATCAAAACGAAGCTTAGAACATTACCTATCCTATCATGGCAGATTGCAAAGCTAGGCAGTGAGTTACATCTACTGTCCAAGTTGTTTTTCTTAAGGTTAACGAAATTTCGGCATTACGACGGCTATATATCGAACGTTCCAAAAATTATAACAATCCAACCAAGCCACACCGGGCATCCACACAACTTATCACATGATTATGAACATCATCAAGTCCAGATCATACCAGTTTACCACAATAATTAACATGCTTTCTTGCTCAACTAAATCACTTACTAATTATGCTTATAATCATGCTAACATCATAACCAAGCTTAGCTCATCAAAAACATCCATAAACTTAAAGTTGATCTAGGGTTTCAAGAGTGTTATACCTTCTTGAGAGTATGTACTAGCCTTACAAAGCTTGCTATAGTCCTTGGATAGCCTTAGGGTAGCTAAGATCAACCATGAAAACAAAAAAAATCAAAGATTAGTTCATGAAACACTATTCATCCTCCTCTTTCATGATTTTTTTGAAAATGGAAACAAAGGAGTTTGGACTTGAAATTTTTAGGAGATTGCTTTTATGAAATATAGGACTCACCATAAAAATTTGATGATCAAACAAGGAGTGGAAGCTTGGTTTGGAAATCTAAAAATTCCAAAAATTCGAAGTCTTGTTTCTTGAGGGGAAAAACAGGGTGATTTTCTTGAATTTATTTACCTATCCAAACGATCTTCAAAAATTATGAAATTTTGAACGAATACTCTACATATATTGAGGAAGCTATGGTTAAAATTTGGTGATCTATGAATGGGTAGAAGTGGAGATATGAATTTTTATTTCATGGTGGTTCTTGCTGGGCAGTTTGAAGAAAATGGAGAGAGATGGAGTTGCTTGGCTTTTCTCTCCCACTTTGTTTCAATTGATAAATGATATGTTTCTATGATATTTCCCTTGCCAAGGATCAGATGTAACCAGCCTTGTCACCCCTCAATCCATGTGCCAAAGATTTGTGGTTAGAAAGAAAAGAGTAACAAGGTGCATTGTTGGCTTGTTCTTGATCAAACACCTCATGAATCCACTTGTTCTTGATTTGTTTCACACTTAATCCTCTTATGCCTTGCATGAGCTGATCTTGCATGTAATATATCTGTGTTGTGTTGTATTTTAAAGCTCATTAAGCGTTTGTTTGATCGCTTAATCTCGTTTTAAAAATTCTAGCGATTTCTAGAACGCTCGTTTTTCTAACTCGAAGGTTTTTGTTCTAAATCCTTAAATCGTATTTAATAAAAATAAAATCCTTGATATAATAATTCTCTTTTCTTGTTCGCATTGACATGCTCTTCACTGCTCGATCCAATTTTCCATAAAAATAAAGTTTGGAATTTCTGAATTCCGATCGCGTTTACATACACTTATTTACCTTGTAGATTACTAATATGACTTCGAAATATCCATACCATGTCTCGTACATAGGTGGCATGAAAAATTTCTTAAACCTCAAAAATCACTATTCATCCACAAAATCACTATGCACGTACAGGAAACACTATGCACGTACGGGAAATACTATGCACGTACGGGAAATACTATGCACGTACGGGAAACACTATGCACGTACTCATTTCCCTTCAAGGATCCATTAGCTCCTTCCTGGATGGTAGATTATTCTTATCTAGGTCCTCAACCATCGAATTACTCTATTCTGACAATATACCAATGCATCAAGATCATTGTCCAAAGTAATATCCATTCATTACAATCATTGTTCCTCATTTTATCATTACTTAATAAAAAGTTTTAATTATATCCAAAATTTGGGGTTCTTACATTTGTTACGTGGTGAGGATGATTGAAGAGAAGAATTTGATGACTCGAGAGTGGATTTCGATGATGAAGGTTCGAGTGGTGAAGGTGTGAGATTAGATGACTTGAAAGGCTCGGGATTTGGAATATGATTTTAAGGATCGAGTTTAGGATTGGATTCAACATTTGACTCGTCTTTTTCGTCTTCGGAAGACTCGATTCCTACTTGATTATCGACTTGTTTTCCCGACCTTAAAGAAATGACAGCATTCGCACTTTCATGAGGTCTTTGGTTTATAGGGAATTTAGGGTTAACCTCTGGTTGACTCGGGAACTTATTCTTCTCTCGCTCACACATGGCGTTGGCTAATTGACTCACTTGGACCTCTAACTTAGATAAGGCTTGAGTACTAGCATTCAAAAGTTGCCTATCTTGAGTCATGGTTTGCATGAAAGTTTGTTGAGATTGAGCCAAATTAGTCGTTGATTTTAAAAGCGCATCAAGAGTCTTTTCCAAAGAAGTAATTCTCTTATCCGACTCATTAAAGCCGGGTGGGTGGGCGGGTGCTTGATTTGGATAAGAAGGTTGAGTTGGATAAGGACCGAGATTTTGAGTAGGGTTTGGAAAGGGACCTTGATTTGGAGTCGAGAAAGAATTTTGATTAGGCCTTTGAAAAGATGGAGTATTTTAAAACGAAGGTTGAAAAGAAGGCGGATTTTGGTAATTTGGCCCTTGGTTCCACGAGAAATTCGGGTGATTCCTCCACCCGGGATTGTAAGTAGCAGCAAATGGATCGTTCCTAGTGGGTGGTTGGGACACCGCATTAACTTGATCAAAAGCGGGATAGTCCGAAAAACCTTGATTGAAATTAGGGCACATAGACACATTTGAGGGGGCCTTACTAGTTTCTAGGGCTTCGAGTCTCCTAGTTAGAGTGGCTAATTTGGCATCGGTTGCAATCGAACTCCCAATCGAATGCAAACCCTTAGATGAACTAGACGACTCATTAGACTTGTTAGGTTCCCTAGTAGACTCCCACAACATGGTCTTCTCGGATAATTCTTCGAAAAATTTCCAACCCTCGTCCTTATCTTTCTCCATGAATTTTCCTTGGCACATAGATTCCAACAACGCGGTTGTTGGTCCATCTAAGGCCTCATAAACGATCTTACAAAGCCTCCATTTTTCTATTCCGTGGTGGGGGAATTGTGATAAAAGATTTTTGAAACGATCAAAATATTTCCAAAAAGACTCATTTTCCTTTTGATGAAATTGATTTATCTCGTTTGTAATTCTTTTAGTCTTATGGTTTGGAAAATATTTTTTAAGAAAAATCACCACAAATCCCTCCCACGTGGAAATAGAATTAACCGGTAGGCTATACAACCATTTCTTAGCATTTTCTTTAAGCGCAAAATTAATGAGTCTAAGCCTAATCGAGTCCTCGGTTAATTGTTGGAGCTTTAGTAAGGCACAAACTTCCTCAAATTCATGAAGAAAGAGATACGGGGCCTCACCCTCGCTCCCGTTAAATTTAGGTAACATACTGATGTGGTGAGCTTTAATTTCGAAATTATTACCATTAACGGGAGGAAGGGTGATACACGAAGGTTGGGCGGAACGAGTGGGATAGCAACGGTCCCTAAGAGACATGGCCATGTTTATTAACGGTTCGGAATTATCTAAAGACTCGGAATCAGAAGAGGAAGAACTCTCAAACGATCTCACTAGTCTAGAAGAATTATCCCTAATCCAAATAGTTCGCATAAACCATGTAAGGAAACACGTAGCAAATAAGTGCGATAAAATAAACACACAAAAAGAAAGGGGTAAAATTAAAAGAAAAATCCTAAACCTAAGGTTCCCTAATAAAATAACTAGACCTTGCTCCTAACCGTAAGGGCTACCAAAAACTAGGTAAATCAATAATTATTCAAACCGGCTTGGCCAGGTAGGTGCAAGCATTGTCAAGAGGCTAAACACCAACCTAGACACCAAACCTTAATTGGCCAGGTCAGCTTTCGCTTTCCTAGACACCAAAAAGTAAGAATAATTAAAGATTACTTCGTTTCTTAAGCACCTTCCTAATTGAGCGCGAGATTCCTAGGGGCAAATGTCTAATTAATTTTATTAACGGCTAGGTATGCAAAATGAGGGATTAAATTATTTTTGGGCTAAGGAAAGAGTGATGAAATCCCTTCCCTTATCTTTTGAGAGGTTTTGCCCTTAATGTTTATTTACAAAATGATTCAACAAACAAAGATATATACAAAAATTATAAGCAAATATGGATGCTTACACTACGTGATTTAATCTAAAGAAAGAAAGAAATTTAACGTACCTTAGGGTCCTCCAACGATCACCACAATTATAGATACGAAAAATTAAAAACAAAAAAATAAAAATCTAGATGATGTGCCCTAAGTGATTAAATGCATGATGCAACAATTATGTATTTACAACTAATTTTTTTGGATTTTTAATTTTTCAATTTTTTTGTATTTTTGAATTTTTTTTAATTTCTTTGTGTTTTTCTAAAAATAAAAAGGTCGAAAAGAGTGAGATACGGTTACCGAAGCTTGCTTTCCATAAATTCCAATTTTTCCACGCTTCGTTGAGAAGAGTTCCGAAATCTCAAGCTTTCCTAAAAAGAACGAAATAAAAAAAAATAAGACAAGAAATAAAACTAACTCGAAAAATTAAAAATTAAGGCGCGAAAAATAATTAGTCCCCGGCAGCGGCGCCAAAAACTTATTCTGCTAAAAATAAAAACATTTGAATCGCAAGCGCACAATTCGTTTCGTTGTAATTTTTAATTGATTCGTTCCACAGGGACTATTTTTATTTTCGCAATCCTTAATTTTTAACTTAATCGAATTAGAACAAATGTAGGTTTTTTGGAATATTTAAAACCTAAAAGAAAATTAAACTACCTAAAACTAATTAAAAACGAAATTTAAATTTTATTCTAATTCAAAACAAAAACAAACTAACTTACTCTAAAAAATTCTAATTATTCTAAAAGTCCTAAATTATTTTAAAGCTAAAATTATTCTAAACAACTCTACATTCAAATTGAAACTAGATTTTATTTTCTAAAACATTTCTTTTTAATTAAAATTTATTTACAAAATTTTTTTTAAGAAAAATTCGACATGATTACGTTGTAAAATGACTAGCCGAAAACATTACCAAACACAAGAATAAAAATCAGAAAAGTGTAGCAAACCAAAATTCGGTAGCGATTCAGAATTAGAACAAAGGAAACAAGACCAGGGACTGCAAACAAGGAACAGAAAAACGCAGGAAAAAAAAACATTCACTTGCAGAGAACACATTCAAAAACAGACCGGTGACAAGTAAATTAAATTCCAATTTTAAACTCAAAAGAAAGTCGTGCATTCCCAGTTCTTAGTCTGCACAAACTCTGCTAGAACCACAGCAAACACAACAAAACAGAACCAAAAAAAAAATTCGCGAACAAAAACTCCGATGACAGAAACACAACTGGAGAGACTCGGCAGCAACAAACATGTAGCAGAATGAGCCAATTCGACTCGCAAATGAATAAAACAATGCGAGTTATACACAGCAAGTAAATAAACCAACTCGACAAAAACAAACTCTGGAAAAACAAACTGGAAACGGGCAAAGGGGAGGAAAACAGCAACTTAGTAACGCGACTCCAAACTCAGAACAGCAACTAGAACTCGCAACCAAACCATTCAACAATCTGGGCTCAGCCACGAACGCAGTACAAAAGAAACACCGAAAACTCCGAACTGCAAACCCAATTCACCTAAACTCGCCGATTACAACCCAGTTAACTCAGTTGTAAATACAAGCACACGATCCAAACGACTCAGCAAAAGTCAAATTCAGTAAACTACCCAAAAAAACACAGCATAAACGCAATTAAATTCAACACAAATTCCGAGAGGTCAGTTGAAAAATCAATGTACGAAACTAATTTGGGGACAGGGGCGTGGCGTTTGTGTGGGAAAAAAAAAGAAACGAGAGAGAGAGAGAGAGAGAGGAGAGAGAGAGAGAGAGAGAGAGGAGAGAGAGAGAGAAGAGAGAGAGAGAGAGAGAGAGAGAGAGAGAGCGAGAGAGAGAGAGAGAGAGAGAGAGAGAGAGAGAGAGAGAGAGAGAGAGAGAGAGAGAGAAGAGAGAGAGAGAGAGAGAGAGAGAGAGAGAGAGAGAGAGAGAGGAAGGAGGGAGATTTAAGGGGAGATTGCAGAAAGGGATGAACAAGAGATGAAGCTGGGATTTGTGTCTGTTTATGCTAAAAGGGAACAAAGCAAAATAGAGGTTTTAGAATGCCTCGAATAAGAACCAAAACAGAGACATAAGTCAGCACAAAAATAATTCGTAAGCATGTTTAAAATCAAAATTTTTTTGTGATTTTTTTTTTATTTCTGAAATTAAAGAAGAAAAAAAATGAAAAGGAAAAAAAATGAGACAAAGAAATTTACTACAAATTTAAAATTTACACTAAGACGATAATTTAAAATTAAATGGCCCACAATAAAATTGATTTTTAAAGGGATAAAATTACGAATTAAACTACGAGCAAGAAAATAAAATTTCGTTACTTTCAACCCATAGTGGTTAGCTTTCGCTACTTTGTCCACTACTTGGATTTACGAAAATAACGAAACAAGGCAACAATAACGAAAGAGCAAGACAAGAAGTAAAGAAAATAAAAATTTCATTAATTATAATAGGAGTGTTTACAAGATTTGAAACTAAAGAAAATACAAGAAATTAAAACTACCCTCAAATCTGAGTTACTAAATACAAGGGGGGTGAGGGGGTATTTATAGGATAGGAATTAGGGTTAAGGGGGGTGTTGGGTAAATCCCCACCATACATTTGGGTTGTGTGGTGGTGAGATCCTAGCCATCTATTTGTTTCCTTCCCCCTTAAGTTTTGAAGAGTTGATCTTGGCCATACACTTTGCTAATGTGTTGGAATGATCTCCACCTTCCACTTGTCTTGAAATATTCCTTTTGCTCCAAGCTCCTAATTCTTTTCCTTCTTTCATTTTTGATCCTTTTTCTTCCTCCTTTTTCCCTTCCTTGCACTTTATTTATTTATTTTGTCATTTCTTTATTTATTTACGATTTACCTAAAATGCAATAAAATAATTTATTAAAACACGAGTTCAAGCAATAAATAGGTAAATAAAATATGCAAAAATATGCACTTATCAGGTGGCTACCATGGCCTTCAGAACTGACCGGGTGAGCTCGAGTGTTCATTCTTCTGGGTGGCATGATTCTGATAATGAAACAAGAAATGGGTTAGGGTTTTCCAAATACCTGACAGCGTTTACACGGGTCAGGAACGTATCATTCCTCCTCATAAGGGTGGAAATTGCAAAAGTTTTAATAACCTGATGCTGGTGATAAAACGTCAAAACATTTTTGGGGAAAAATCGCTATGGGGTGCGAAAACATTTGCAGGAGTTTTCGAGATTTCAAAACTTTAACTAATAGAAATTTTTTTTTTTTTTTTTGAAAATTTATTTTAAAATTTGTAGGAACATTTTTGAAATTTGTAGAGAACAATTTGAAATCGCATGTCGTAAATTTAAAACAGCATGGTTGTATTTGTGGCTTGTAGAAATTGTATATTCACAGTTGTATATCAAAACAGTAAAGCATGGCATCAGAAAGTAAGGCAGTTGAGACAATATCAAGGAAACTGAACTAGATAAATGCGATACAGAGTCATCACATAGTTTGGATGTTAAAGCCTAACACATGGTTCCAATATCAAGGTCTAGCAAAAGTGGAACAATAACAAGTACATCATCTGAATAGTTAGGGCTACACAAAAACAGGGCTACATCCGTACATACTATCCGAAGTCACATCTACATATCTGTAGGTCAGTCTACTCATCCACTGGTCAGAAAGGATACCACTGCACAAGTCAACTATCCCGCAAAATCGACACACTAATGTCATCTGAACCTAGAGGACTGAGATATCCGTAACACATCATGGTGCCGCCCCCGCGACGGAGCAAGGCCCTCACTCGGGAAAATGCACGACGCACAACACGCCTAGCATCCCTGGCCTGGACCACTCCGCCCCCGCGGACTCCCAAACTGATAATCCTTGCGCGACTCCTCCTCTCAATCCTATGGAGTCGAGCTCTAGTCCTCCTAGCAACAGCAGTCCTCATCTCAGCCTGAATCCTCAGTCGCGCCTCACGCTCCTCCACTAGTGCTCGCCTCGCCTCAGTAAGTCTGGCCTCGGAAGAAAGTAGGTCTCGGGTCAGGAACTGCACAACATAGGTGTGCTCAGCGCCCGACATCGGGGGTAGGTCCATCGATGGGGGTGGTATGGCAGGGACAGGAGCAGGAGCAGGAGTAGGGGTAGGGTCAAGCTCCTCCTCGTCAGAAGTATCATCCTCGGAGTCATCATCCGATGAAACAGGGCTCAATGACTGCGGAGAGGGTGGGGGTGACACAACACGGCCCTCACCAGATCGCACACTCTCCTCGTCAGTAGCTACAGGAGAGGGGGTAACAGGCTCAGGATCAAAGGGCTCCTCATCGGGATCCTCATCATCAGTATCTCCTATCAGCGTAATCCAGGGGCCAAGCTCAGGGTCAGTACCCATGCCCTCCTCAGGATCCTCGGTATCTCGCATTAGTGCCTCATCATGCTCTCTCTCATAGGCCTCAGGGTCTGGTATCTCCGCCATCTATACAAGGAAAATAAGGTGGGTCACTAACCATAAAGAAAAGCTTAAGGAGTAGTTCCCTCACGGGCCTTAAAGTCAGGGCTATATCCGATAACCCGACTGCAAACTCGATGAGAGTTCTAGGTATTATTAAGGTTGTTATTATGGTTATTATTATTATTATTATTATTATTATTATTATTATTATTATTATTATTATTAGGGTTGCTTTCTTAAATTACTATCGTTTCTGAGAACTGTAACCTCGCTTTGATACCATTTCTGTGACGCCCCCAGATCCGGGGTCGGAGATCTAGGCGCTCACGGTCCATTTTCCATTAATAACATACCTGTTCTTGCACATAATATACAAAACAGCCATCGACCCCGCAATAAAACTCACACCGCACACACACACAGAGGTTAGAGTCTCAGAAACGTCATACACTTGATTGAGCAAAAGTAAAAGTTTCAGAGTTATTACAGACCGAATTAAATAGCATTTATGCTACCAACAACACTTCGATATGAAGCGGTGTTAGCGGCTTGAATGTTTGTTATGGTACACTGCCTTGCACAGGTCATACTTATAAATAAAACGTACTAACAAAAGTTGCCAACCAATCCGGCTAATGGGGCCTACCGGTGGAATCTCAACTGTTGCCTCGGGCCTAGTCACCTGCTTTCGGGCAGTCTGTCTGGGTCTTGCCATTTCTCTTAACTGTTGTGTTTGTAAATTTGAAAACAAGCAAGAGTGAGCAACTATAGCTCAGCAATAAATATATGTATAAGGTAAGCAATATAACATTACATGTGTTTAGCATTTATTAAACTCGTTTATATCAATCGGTTATAAAATCATTTGTCATCGCTGATAAATTTCAAAGGTGCACCAATACGTGCCCTTGTTTTCAAAGTAAACTCGCAATTCTAGATACTGCATGAAGTCAACATCTTTCTCATCAAAAAAGAACACTATCGGCAACTTGGCACTTAAGCCTAAGAAGCAGTGTCAGAGAATTTTTCCAAAGTGGAGGAATGGGACTTAAAGAAAACATAAAACCTGACAGGGATTGACGATGATCAGTCGCCACATCCAAGTCCAATAATCCGCGGGTCTTCTCTACCGGTAGAAGGATAGAAACTACATCCGCAACTATCCCCGGGTGAAAACTACAACCGTAATCACCCTCGATGAAAACTACATCCGTAATCATCCTTCGGCAACACCTGGGCCGGAATAAATATTGGTGGACCGCCTGGCTCACGGCCGCTTACACATCCCGGGAATCGTTCGTCAACGATTCTCACACCTGCCAGAGTCCCTTTTTCTTTTTCTTTGAAAACTTGATTTTGAATGAAAACTGAGTAGTAAGTTCCGACATCAGTCGACCGATAATTCTTGAAATCATACAAGAAGCAAAACCTGACCGGGGGTTTTCGAAAATGTTTTGAGTACGAAAGAGTTCGAGTTTGAAAGTGCTAAAGGTATCTTGGATTAGCTTTGTCTTTAAAATAATGAACAATAATTAATAAATGATATTTTAAGATTTAATATTAATAATTAATAAAATAATTATTTAATAAAATAAGCTTTTAATCCAAGATAGGTATTTTTGAGTATTTATGATGGTATAAAAATAAATACTTAAGTATACGATACTTCCCGAATGACCCTTCGAGTTTTCGCAATTTAATCACGATATAATAATACACCGCTCCCCGGTCAATGTTATATTTGGACCGCTACGACCTCTATTGCTAGAGTCGTTGTCCGAAGAAAACATTTCATTCTAAGTTCAAGGGGGTACAAACATATATGTGCATATATCTGAATTTTCATCATAACCTCAATAAGCATAAGCATATAATACGATTGAAAACTACAAACACAACAGTAAAAGTCCTTATATATGTAAGTTTTGAAAAGTAAACTTGCCTTGGTGAGGTTGGGGTGGTCGAGCTTGCGGAGTGGAATGATGATCTATACATAACCAATAGTCGTTCGTTAGTACCTTAACAATACCCTTTTAATTACAAGGTTTTAGGGGACACAAAATTAACTTAATGACTTCGTCTTATGACTCTCTAGCCCCACTATAGGTTCATGTCATCACTCGATTATGCTCGTCACTTATTCGACCTAATTTGGTTACCATATTCGAAGCGTATTAATTCCCCCTTAAAATCATTCTCCACTAACTCCTCTTACGACTTTTTCACTTGCGCGAATTTTACTCTAACATTTTTATAAAATTGAAAAATACATATTTTAATCCAATTCTTTTTGGGTAGCCTTCACCACTGCAATTAATAGCTCTCCTAATTTTTCCATGATCCCACATAAATTTTTAGGGGTTTAAAGAGGGCTCACAAGTGGACCATTTATTGCAGTTCGGATTCCAGAACCACTCTTCACTTCTCAGGCCATAACTCAAAATCTACACATCACCTAGTCATGAACCTTATATTTCTGGAAACTATATTCAAATACCTTTCTAACCATATGCATTAGGACCTCAGGAGACAAGATTTAGGGGTTCAAAACCCTCCTACAAGACAGTACATGTTCCCAGAAAATTTACACAGCTTGCTATCATGCTTAACCATTCAAGAATCCTATGTATACATCACAACCATCATCTAAACCACCAAGATCATACTCTATAGCACACATGGAGTTATATACACTAAGTACAAGTATAAAAATCACATCAACAACATTTAAACTCAAGATCTTCATCATCCATGACTCTTATAACCAAGATTCATACTAAAGTTCATGGATCTAACATTATACACCATAAATAATCCATGGTTAAGAGGGGTGAGAATTGTATACCTTCTTGAGTGCCTAGGAACCTTGGATGAGCTTTATAGTCTCTAAGAACACTTAGATGAGCTCCTACAACCCTTAATCCTTCAAGATCTAAAAGATAAACATTCATGGTTACTATTCACTCAATCTTCAACAATTAATATCTCAAGATTGGATGGTTAAAATGGCTTGAAATTCATAGCATACCTTCTTTATAGAGTGTAGAGGACCTAGGAGTTTTGTCTTGAATTGTAAGTGATGGAAAGTGGAAGAAAAAATTTTCTTCTTCCTCCTCTTGTGCTTGGGCCGAGAGCTCTAGTAATGGGAGAGAGAGAGAGAGTGGTTTGCTTGGGTGGTTTGAAAAGTGATGTATAATTGTGTTATGTATTTGTTGTATGTATATTGTCACATGATCTCAAGTCTAGTACTAGCTTCCTAGGTGCCAACCATGCCTCCTTGTCTCCTTGGACAATGCACCATTAACTAGTTACTATTCCTCTAGTTGCTTTTGCATTTCTTGTTTGCTTTTCTAACAATCTAGTTACATGAGGCTTGCATGTAATATCTTTCCTCGTATTATTATTCCTCCATCAATGCTTGTCACTTAATCTTTAATTCATATCGTATCTTAATTAACTCCTCGTAATAATATTTTGTCGCGTAGAGATTTCCCTTGTAATTCCTTAAGTACTTAATTGTGTAAATTCCTCGAATATCCATAACTCCTTGTCACAATCCCTTAAAAATCTTTTAATACTCTAATAACTCTCAAATCCCAAATTTTATAAATCCTACTGGCAATAAGACTCTTGCCTTCAGCAATCTTCCCTTTTCCTTACACAGTGAATGTAACAACATAAATTTCTCAGATAATCCATTCCATTAAACAACATGGGTGACTCAAAAGGTTCCAAATTCACAATGTCATATGATATTAAGAAAAATATTACAAAAATTAGGGTTCTTACAATCCCAGCCTAATCAATCAAGGCCACCTCTACCTGATTGTAATACTTGTGGTAGGAAGCACATGGGCATTTGTAGACTGCTAGGAATAACTTGTTACAAGTGTGGACAGAAAGGGCACTATTCTGAAAAATGTCAAGAAACTAACACCAATGCCAAGAGAGACCTCAAATGTTTTCAATGTGGAAAATTGGGACACATGGCTAGAGATTTTCTTTCTGGTGGTTCATCTGCAACAAGGCAAAGTGGTAGTGCTTTGAATAGACCTCCTACTGCCAGAACATTTAATATGACATTGAGGGATAGTGAGGCATCCAGATGTGATTACAGGTACGCTCCAACTCAACTCCTTAAGCGTAAAAGTTTTATTCGACTCGGGAGCGACCAAATCTTTTATATCCCAAAACTTTGCTAGTAAATTGAGACTTAAGGCAGAATTATTACAAGAACCCTTACGGGTAGAGATAGCTAATCAGGAAGTCATTCCAGTTAAACAAGTATATCCAAACTGTGACCTAGAATTCGAAGGATGTCAACTTCAAGTAGATTTGATTCCTCTGAAATTAGGAGAGTTTGATGTTATCTTAGGAATGGATTGTTTATCAAAGAATGAAGCTAATATTGACTGCAAGGGAAAGAAAGTAAGGATAAGGTTACCTGAAGGTAAAGAGTTGGTGTTCAAATGGCAAAGACAAAGTAAACAACTTTTGACTAGCATACAAGCTAAAAGATTGATACGCCAAGGATGTGTGTCGTACTTAGATTATGTGATAGATGCCACTAAGAAAGCACCTGACCTAAGTAGGATTCCTATAGTTAATGAGTTTGCGGATGTATTCCCAAAATATCTTCCTGGATTGCCACCTGATAGGGAGATAGAGTTCGCTATAGATTTGGTGCCAGGAGCAGCACCAGTTTCAAAAGCCCCGTACAGGCTAGCCCCGATTGAGCTAAAGGAATTAGCCTCCCAATTGCAAGAACTTCTTGATAAGGGCTTTATTCAACCTAGTGTATCTCCGTGGGGAGCACCTATTTTATTTGTCAAGAAAAAGGACAGGAGTATGAGGCTGTGCATAGATTATAGAGAGCTGAACAAGTTGATGATCAAGAATAAATATCCATTACTGAGGATAGATGATTTGTTCTACCAATTGAAGGGTGTCGAGTACTTTTCAAAAATAGACTTAAGATCCGGATATCACCAACTAAAGATTAAACCTAAGGATATTCCCAAGACGGCATTCCGCACACGTTGTGGGCATTATGAGTTCTTGGTGATGTCTTTCGGTTTAACTAATGCGCCGACAGCTTTCATGGACTTAATGAATAGGATCTTCAAGAAATATCTGGATAAGTTTGTTATAGTCTTGATTGATGATATATTGGTTTATTCAAGGACTCAAAAAGAACATGAGGAGCATTTGAGGATAGTCTTAGAAACCTTGAGGCAGGAGCGGTTGTACGCTAAATTTTCGAAGTGTGAATTATGGTTGTGAGAAGTCTAGTTTCTAGGACACGTGATAAGTAAGGAAGGAGTGTTAGTTGATCCCGTAAAGGTAGAAGCAATTTCAAACTGGGAAAGACCAAAGACTCCAACGGAAGTAAGAAGTTTTGTGGGATTGGCTAGATATTATAGGAGGTTTATTCAGGATTTTGCCAAGATAGCGGCACCATTAACCTCACTCACTCCTGAGAAGTTTGTGTGGACGGATAAGTGTGAGGAGAGTTTCCAGTAGCTAAAGAAAAGATTAATGACAGCTCCAGTACTAACCTTACCAGATGAAAAAGGGAACTTTGTAATTTTCAGTGATGCATCCCATAAGGGCTTAGGTTATGTACTTATGCAACACGGCAAGGTGGTTGCATATGCGTCGAGACAATTGAAGGAGTATGAGTTAAAGTACCCTACCCATGACCTGGAGTTAGCTGCCATACTATTCGCGTTGAAAATCTGGAGACATTATTTATATGGAGAGAAGTGTGAGATTTACAGTGACCATAAGAGCCTTAAGTATATCTTTACCCAGAAGGAGCTTAACATGCGCCAGAGAAGATGGCTAGAGTTGATCAAGGATTATGATTGTGAGATCCGTTATCACCCGGGTAAGGCCAATGTGGTGGCTGATGCCCTTAGTAGGAAAGAGAAGCTCAAGATGATAACTTCAGAGAAAGAGTTGATAAGAGACTTCGAGAAGTTGGAAATCGAGGTAAGGATACCAGGAGATGGTCAAGAAAGGTTGATGGAAATTAGAATTCAACCCCCATTGTTAGAAAAGATTAGACTATGTCAAGAACGAATAATGGAGGAAGAAAAGAACTCGAAGGAAGAGATAATGAATGGAGAAGAAATTAAGTGTGAAAGAGATAAAGAAGGGATCATGAGGTATGCATGGAGGATATGGATCCTAAATGTTCAGGAACTCAAGGACGAGATTTTATATGAGGCACACAACTCAAGATACTCAGTGCACCCCGGTAGTACTAAGATGTATAGAGATCTGAAAGAGTACTACTGGTGGCCTAACATGAAAAAGGACGTAGCAGAGTGGGTAAGCAAATGCTTGACCTGCCAGCGAGTGAAAGCAGAGCATCAGAGACCCAGCGGACTTTTAAATCCCTTAGAGATTCCCGAATGGAAATGGGAACATATAGCCATGGATTTCGTAGTAGGTTTACCCAGAACCAAAGCCAATCATGACGCCATATGGGTATTATAGACCGACTAACGAAGTCAGCTCACTTCCTTCCGATCAATGAAAGATACACGTTCGACAGATTAGTAGATATTTATTTAAAGGAGATAATAGCGCGACATGGAGTTCCAGTCACCATAGTATCTGATCGAAAAGAACAAGTGCTCCGAAACAAGGTTGTCAAGCTAGTCAGAGTTTTGTGGCTGAACCATAATGTGGAAGAATCGACTTGGGAACTAGAGAGCGAAATGTTGGAAATGTACCCCCATCTGTTTTCAAACTGATTCCGGGACGGAATCCTTTTAAGGTGGGGAGACTGTAAGAACCTAGATTTTTTGAAAAATTAAAACTTTTATTATGTAATGGAGTATAAGTGTAACGGTGGTTATAATGAATGATTATGGAATGGATTTGGATTCAATTGCTTATATGCCATGAACCATGCAACTGACCGACAACTTAGATAAGAATAATCTATCTCCCAGGGAAGTAAGATATGGTAATTCCAAGGAGGAAGAATATTCTCATGTCATCCAAATCAATATCTATTATTAATTCAGTGGTTCCGAGAAAGAGTTAAGGAACGCTCAAAAGGGATAATGACATTTTTACAATATATAAGGAGTAAAAGAAAATAAATGAGGAATAGTGTTTTGGTGGAATTTGGAATATTACCAGACGAACCTATATAGAAGTATTCAAAATGGATTTCTGAGTTTGTATGGATGATCCATGGACAAAATAGTGTATGTAAATGATATCAGATTTTGAAAAACAGCACCTTTATTTTTCCCAAAATTTTCCTAGAAGCTGAAAGATATAAGGATATAATATACATTTAAGGATTTGTGCTATGGGAAGTCAATGGAATGCTACTTATAAGTCGTAACGTATTGATTTTATTAACGAGACAAAAGGGAGTCTAAGTGGTGGAAGAAAGAGAGACCAAAGTATTTTGTAAGCAAGTCAACTATAAGTTAAGTGGTGAAAGTGCACTTTGCTAAAAAGGGAATGCATGTTTCTAACCTTACACTTGGACCAATAACAAGAAACCAACACATAAAAAGATGATGCATCCAAGTAGTATAGATATAATACATGTAATTAAGAGATATTAGTTGATAAAAAAAAAAAAAACCTTAAGCCTTAGAGAAGCTCTCGGCCAAGGTGAAAAAGAAAGAGGAGGAAGGAGATTGCACCAACTATTTTCTACAACCTGTAGCTTAAATTAAAGAGGAAGTTTAGTAGAAGGTATATCCAAGAGATTAACATCATCCTTTAAGGTTTCCATTTCCAAAAGAATTATGAAAGTGATGATGAATAGTAACTTACCAATTTTCTTTTCTTTGATTGTTGTTTTATGACTTCTAAAGGATATTATAAGCAAGGTTCAAGGATTGTAGGAGTATATTAGCCTTATAAAGCTTCAATACAAGGTATATTTCTTGAAACCCTTGATGGATTATGAGATTTGTTTCAGTTTTAGTGCTATTATGTATGTTTAAAGCATGAAAACTATGATTGGGTATTGATAATTGTTAAAGTAGTTTATATGAACGGAAAGACATTGTTTGGCCTTAGTTCAAAGGAAAATAACATGTATTTGTGATTTGGAGTGGAAACCATGGTTATTGGAAAGATTTGATTTTGGAAATATCCGATTTACAGCTGTCATAATGCCGAAATTTCATTAACCTTTAAAACAGAGCATACCCGAGATAAATAACCTCTGACCTTAACAAGAACCTGACTTATCCTTGTAGTTCTCGAGTCATAGATCGTTTTGGCGAAAGAATCGAAACAAACGGACTTACGGTTTAGGAGTTATCGTCGATTTACTAAAAGTAGTTCGAAATCATAAATGCGAGTTCATAATTGAAAATGAAACCCCTTAACGTAGTTAATTCAGTGGCGAATCTCGGTAATTAAATATTAGAGATCATAAGGAAGGTGTGGGAGAAAACCTCATGTCAATTGGATCGTTTTTCAATTTTATAAAAATGTTCGAATTTAAGTTAAGTGCGAATGGACTCCGTAAGGGCGCACGTAGCAATAACATTGGAAAATCACTTAGAAAACGGTCAATAACTCGCGAGGTGTAATCTTTTATAGTAAACGATCGACACTAGGACTTATATGACTTAAGTACCCCAAGCATAAGTACCATGCAATGCCTTGATATTGAGCCAGTGTTGATTATAATGATGATAATAAAGAGTTATGTTAGGGGGATGTCCAATGAGTTAACTTGAAAATGAGTTTAACCTAAGTAAAGTATATACTTAGCTTTTCAAAAATGCTAAGTGATTAACCTTGAATAATTTTGGGATTGCTTATAGATCACCGGACTGATCGGAGACACGTTACCCCCTATGACCCTTCCAAGCAAGAGTTCTTTTATCTTTACTTTATTAAGTTATAAAATTCCAGGAAATGGTTTTGTTGAAAATGTATATATGTACACATGATTACATATTATTGCGTTGCAATGGCCATGTTTCTGATTTCTGAAATTATTTATAAATACAAATAATGCAAGGTACTTTGTGGATAAAAAAAAGGGTAATTTGGTAAATGGAATTATGAAAAGAAAATTTTTCGGAATAAATGGAATAAGAACTTCGATAATGGGGATTCTATCTTTAGGCTGAGTTCAATGCAGTCCAGCTTGCAATATTTTCTTCCGGCCCATGTGTTGCCGAGGGGGGATTGTGGAGAACTTTCCTCCAGGGATGATTACCGGAGAGGGTCATTCTTTCTACTAGTAGTAAACAGGAACAGGTACGTATAGGGCGACTGATCATCGTCCTGTCGTATCTGGCTATGACGAAGATCCCCTAAATTCTTAAATAATTGTTGAAAATTTCATTGCACTAGTATGTTGGAAAAGAATGAAATGGTATGAAACAATGAATGGTATCAAGGAATTAGAAGAGAAACCGATATTATATCTTTATAATGAATAACAAGCAAGTTTATGTTGGTGTATTGCTGCGCAAACAAAATACAGATATTTATGAAAATGTTTTCCTTACTTTACTTTGTAACTTCATTGTAAGAACCCCAAATTTTGGGTATAATTAAAACTTTTTATTATGTACTGAGGTAATGGTGAATAGTGATTACGACTACGATGTAACGATTGAGACAATGAATGGAAGGAATATATTTGGATTCAAATGTTTATATGCCATGAAGAATACTATTGGTTGACACTTTAGATAAGAATTATCTATCTCCTAGGGAATTGAGATTTGATAATTCTAAAGGAGAAGATTATTCTTATGTCATCCAAATCGATATCTGTTATTGGTCCAGTGGGTCCGTAAAAAGGTTAAGGAATGATCGAAAAAGATCAGGGACAATTGTACAATCCTAAGAGGATGAGTAAAGAAAAATGGATGAATAGTGATTTTGGTGGACATTGGAATATTATTAGACGACGCGATATATAAGTATCCGGAACGAAATTCTGAGTTCGTATGAGTGATCCAGGGCGAAAAAGAGTGTGCGAAAAAGAGTGTATGTAAAAGCTGTCGGATTCTGAAAAACAGCACTTTTATTTTCTCCGAGAATCCCCTGGACACTGAAAGACTTAAAGAATTATTGAAGGGATTTAAGGAATATGGATTCGAGAAATATTATGAATGATGGAGAATATTATTATAAATGTTAAGACGGTTTCCGGTAAAACCCTAACTAGAAACGAATGAGTTATTCCTCCGAACGATCAATGAATTGAGCAATAAACGGACAAAGAAACAAACAAAGGAAGCAAGATACATGCATGTAGTGGTGGAAAA
Source organism: Saposhnikovia divaricata (assembly GCA_036435485.1). Taxonomy (NCBI): domain Eukaryota; kingdom Viridiplantae; phylum Streptophyta; class Magnoliopsida; order Apiales; family Apiaceae; genus Saposhnikovia; species Saposhnikovia divaricata. The sequence goes on along the minus strand of CM071601.1, from coordinate 40,050,677 downwards.
TATCTAGGAAACCAAGTGACGACTCATGCAACTAGCATCCTTAGAAGATCAACCAAGTACTTAGCCATTTCATTCAATCCAACCAAGTAACCAATACTCATCCATTAAGCGATGCAAGCAATGACATCCTACCTTTAATAAAGTGGCTTTATGGACAAGATACTATTTTGGCCTAGCAATAATGCATTGGACGAGACCAAACAAGAACAAAGCAAGCAAACACACATTCTCCCCATTTTTCATTCCATTCGACTTTCCCATAATTCAAAATCCAAAGTCCAAGCTTCCACCATCATTTGATCTTGTAATTTTTAAGGTGAGTTCTATATTTCAAGAAACTAATCTCCTAGAAATTTCAAGTTCAAACTCCTTTGTTTCCATTTTCAAATAAATCATTTACAAGGAGGGTGAATAGTGTTCTTCAAGAACTAACCTTGTTTTTCTTGATTCTTTTGGATGATATAAGCTTTGTTAAGGAAATCTAAGGACTATACAAGGCTTACTAAGTGCATACACACTCCAAGGAAGGTATAAACTTCAAGAACCCAAGTTTTTGTTTTGAGTTTTAATGGAGTTTTAGATGAGTTTTGGTGATGATGTTATTATAAGCATGATTATAAGCATGATTATGTATGGGGTTTTGATAAATGTTAAAAATAGTTAGATGAACGGAAAGGCATTTCTTGGCCTCAGTTCATGGTTATAAATCATGTATATGTGATGTTTGGAGTGGAAACTATGATTATTGGAAAGTTTGGAATTTGGAAATATTCGATTTATAGCCATCGTAATGCCCGATTTTCGATAACCTTAAAGAATTCGTGCATCACAGTAGGGTTAATTGTCTTAACTGGTTATTAACATGACATGTCCTCGTAGATCTCGAGTCATAGATCGTTTTGGCAAAAGAATCGAAACATTCCGACTTACGGTTTAGGAGTTATGGTCAAATTACTAAAATTGGTTCGGAACCGTAAGTAAAAGTTCATAACTTCAATTGAACCCTCGTAAAGCATGTTACTCAGTGGCGAATCTTGGTAAATAAATACTAGGGGTCATAAGGAAGGTATGAAAGAAAACCACATATCAAACGGATCGTTTTCCGATTTTATTAAAATGTTTGAATCAAAGTTAAACGCGAACGAACCCCTAAAAACCCGCTTGGTTATAACTTTGGTAAAACACTTAGAAAATGAACGATAAAACTCGAGGTATAATCTCGGTTCATAATCAATCGACTTTAGAACTTATATGACTTAAGTATATACCGAGTGTGGGTATGATGACATGTCGTAATAACGAACAAATGTCGAATCGTATCGGTAATAAAAAGAGTTACACTAAAAGGTGTATAACGAGATAATTCGAAAACGTGTTTCAATTTAAGTGAAGTTTATACTTAGACTTTTAAAAGGTGTTAAGTGGTTAATCTCGAATGTTCTGATTGTTTATAGATCATCGAGCAGACCCAGGACACGCTATCTCTACCCACACCCGATTACCAGGCAAGTGTTCAAAACTTTGAATCTGTTGTTGTTATAATATATATATATATATGTGATTGCCATTTTACATATGCCATAGCATGCATGCCTATTGTCAAATTATATTATGATACCTGTTCCCTGAATTGATATTGGCTTATAGATGATAAGTGGATTTCATATCCACTTGGATCGCTTTAATTCGGCTTAAATTGATTCACTTGGCCTCAAGTTTGTTGTAGATTTGATGTGTTTTGCTTAGTTATGCAGATTTACAAGAATGTCGATTATGGTGGATGCTTCTATCGTTTTTGGAGATTTAATTGATTAAAATTCGGATTTCCGGGAAGGTTGCGCAGTCTACACTGTTTTGGCCATATCTGGAGTTCTAGAAGTCCGTTTTCAGCGATCTTACTGTCCACGCGAAGCCTGAGAGATTTTCTACAACTTAGAACAGGATTCGTGCGCGCAGGTTGCGTGTGGCGGGCGCAAATTGCGCGACAAGCAGACTGATGGGAGCAGGGAATTTACTATTTTGCCCTTTTCAAGTTCTAATTGTATTTTGGGCAGTTTTTAGTACCTTAATCGAATTCTAATTGTAATAGAAGGCAATTTCTTGCTGGGAAAGACTTCTAGAGTCTATTTAAACATATCCTACCATTGTAATTGGGGGGGGGATATCATTATATATCTTGTACATATCATAGTTTAGATTTGCAAGGGAGAAAAGGGGAGAAAGATTCAACGCTCGTGACAAGCAACGGATCTAGATCTACTTCATCTTTTGTATCATAGATTTGTTTTCTCAACTCTTTGTTTTATTAATATTATTATTATTATTCATACTTTGTTTATTATCATGGTTTCATCAGATCCCATGATGACTAGCGGTTTGATTGTGAGCTAATCGTTGTCATGGGATTCTAACGGATTTATCTATGTAGCTTAGTAGTTTGATTGCTTCAAATATTTATGTGTGGTGAATTCTTGATATCCTCGTATGGTTGTGTTTCATGTGTTTAGATGCGTCATGAACATCTAATTTGTTAATCTCTTGCGAAATGATAGTGGATCTTGAGATTTAGAACTTGTCATGCTAGCATAGGATAGGTTGATGTTTTAACATCATGATTTGTAGCGTAAATAGAGATATTATGCAGCCCTATGTGCTCAATATGGATAACTTGTTCTTCAACCGTTATGTTTTCAAATTCTATAGAGATATAGGGTCTAAGCATGATTGGTGTTTATTCATCTTCTATCTCTTTTGTAGATGTATGTTTAGTTTGGTATTCGTATACTGAGAAGTAGCGTATACTTGTTCCGTGTTGTCTGATCATATATCAAAACCATCACATGCATTGATTAAAGGCATCAACTCTAAGTGAAGTAGATGATGAAGTTAGGATCCCATGTTTTCTCGCATATAAGTAATTCAATTTTAATTCTCATTAGTTAGTAATTTTTAGTTTGTTAATTTGTATCTTAGTTAATTATAGTTAGTAAAAACTTAATCCTGTTATTTGTCTTAAGAGTGAATAATAATCATACATTGTTGCATAGGTGCATGAACTGAATTGAAACCTAACCAGATCTTTGTGGGAACGAACTTGACTTCTATCTATATTACTTGTGACCACGTATACTTGCGTGTTTTAGTGTTAACAAGTTTTTGGCACCGCTTCCGGGGATCATCGGTGTTTTATTTTTGGTTTATGTGCTTGTCAATAGTGATCGTTAGTGTTTACTGACTCAGATTAGTTACTTATCTATTCTTGTGTAGTTCGTTGGTGTTTCAAGTACTTGTCAGAGAGCGTTGACTTTGAAGATGGATTTTCTAAATTACTATGGAGTTCAGCAGGTGGTTAGTGTTTGTGAGCTATGTGCAGGCGCACATGAGACGAATCAGTGCTGGAGCAACCAAGGTGGTATTCACCAACCTCAGCAGCCTTATCAGCAGTATCAAGGTCAACAATATGGAGCACAGCCTTACTATCCTCAGAATTTTCTGCCGCAGCAGAACCAGGATTTTCAGCAGCAGCTAGGGCAGAATTTTCTGCAACAGTATGACCCGTGGCAATCTGAACCTCTGAGTTATGAGGAACAACCATATTTTCAATACCGTCCTGAACAGTACCAGCAAGATGTTCCAAATACGTAAAAAAAATTTGGTAATGAAGAGTTTCAACTTCAGCAACCTACTCCTACTTTTCAAACAGATGAGGTTGATGCTATGGAGGAGTTTTGGAGGCTTGTAAAGAGTAACGAGGAGTCTATCAATTCTTTGGAGACACTAGTTGCTCAAGCTGTGAGATCATTGGAACAAGAGAAACATCAATTCATACCAGAGGCAATTCCAGAAAATAACGGTGACTTGGAGCAAGGTACTGCATGCAAAATTGAGGAAGTCAAATTCCAAGGTGAGGTGAGCGTTCACAAGCCATGTGAGGAATTTGATCATGCTAGTATGGTGGATGATTTGGAAAGGGCACTATTCGGGACAGACGCTGTTGAGCTGCACAAATTTCAAGAATTGGTATGTGCGTACCAAGAGGCTGATGAACATGGGAAAGACGCAGGTCTTCTACTTGTCTCAGAGTATAAAGATGGAGGTAGCGTATTAGAGCCAATGGAGGAAGTTCTCTTTGAGGAACCAAAGGCTTCAGCAATTTACATTCACCATCCTCCATTATATTCAACCGAAGGCCGCGAATGTGTGTTGTTCTACAAATTGACAGTTTTTGGGTCAACAGAAGAAGGCATTGGAACAGGACATAGTTGTTATACGAATAGGCCAAGCGAGGAGAAGGGGCAGAAAGTGTGCCGCCGTGATGACGATGAAGTCTCACGAAGAGATGACCAGGCAAACTATTATCATCCTTAATGGAGGTTTGGAAGTAACGTCAAGCTATTGACGTTAAAGAAGCGCTTCGTGGGAGGCAACCCACGCATTAGTGTAAAAAAAATGATTGTTGTGAAAAAAAAAAATTTGAGTGTTGTGAAAAAAAAAAAATTTGAACAGTTGAGCAACCAGCGCGCCTGTCGCGCAGGCTGCGCCTGCGAATCTGTCTGTCGCGCAGGCTGCGCCTGCGTTACTGGTGGATGCGCAGGATGCGCCTGCGTTAAGCAGTGGAGCAGTTTTTTTTTTCTTTCACCCGATTTTTTTTGTTTTGTGGCAGCAGCAGTGTTCTATATATATATATATATAAAAACAATTTCAAACCCCAAAAATTCCTTTTCCAATTTTATTCTATCACCCCCAAATTTTATCCTACTTCTATTTCAATTTCAAAACCCTCTCATCATTCTAAACCTATATCTATTTCATAATCTATAATTCCTTAAATCCTATTTCTATCCTACATCAAATTTCATACCCTCTCAAATCTCTCCTTTACACATTCAAATTTATATTCATCCTATCACTCCATTATATATATACACTCATTTATACAAACCCAATTCGTCTTCTACATCTCTACATCTTTCAAGTTCAAGAAGGATTCAAGTTTGGGGGAGTTTAATTGCAAGTTCACCTCTCCGATTCATATTAGGTAAATCTTTTTCTCTAATCTTATTTTCTTTTTATGAATTTGTGTTCTTGTAAATTGGGGGTTTTGTAGTATTCTTGTTATTTGGGAAGTGGCCAGTCTATGGAGCTCGTACACCATATCCACCGCCTGATTTATCCGAGGATGAGGCCTTGTAGGTATGTTTTCTGCTATCCCTCGTATTTACTTCCATTCAATGCGGACATTGAATATTTTAAGTTTGGGGGTGGTTTGAGGGATTAGTAGTTGTTGTTGTATTATGTGTTCATGTAGGATTTCATGCTTTGCATATTAGTAGTAGTAATTCATGCATATATGTTCATATTAATTATGTTTGTTTCATATAGGACATTCTGTTTTTATTTTTCGTATACCATGTGAGTTCATATTAGTTGCATTTGCATAGCATGCATATTTCATGATCCCTTAAGACGAGCTAATTCTGATTGGTAGGTAGGTGTCTAATTGAGTGTGGTAATGATGAATAGAGGGTTGACATATAGTTTCTATGAAATTGACTTATGTGTTTCAGAAACAAAACCAATTACACAGTCTCATTGGGTGCTTTTGGGCTAGGTTAGGGTCATGCTTGTTTGGATGTTTTGAGATTTAATCACTTGTTTATATTTAGAATTTTCGTTATTCCAATTATAGTGTAGGAGCACTTAAGTCTAAGTTTGGGGGAAAACATGAATTTCATCCTTAATTGTAAATAATTGTCAATAATGGCTAGGCGTCAAATGGCTAGTAGCCGGCTCATATTTATATGAGTAGTCTAGGGTTGGAATTGAGAATTCTCATTCCAAATTGCATGAAAAAAAAACAGAAAAAAAGAGAGAGAAAAAAAAATCAAAAGTGTCAATTGTTTATATGCAAAATTAAAATTAACCAGGGTGAGCTCTTTAATACTCGAGCTATTAAGTTCGCGGGGACTTTGTGCCTAGTGACCTAAGGCTTTCTAGTCTGGGATCCACTAACCTAACGCTCGCTACATGGGTATTATTGTATAAGCCTTTTGGGGTCTCATCCATTGCACGGTTAAATAATCATACTTGTATATATTATTATGTGTAGTAGTTGTTAGTAATTAAGCATGGATTCTTGTCTACCTTGGATAAGGATGGAGGTGTTCTTAGGGTATGAAGAGTATACGGTCTATTCTATTTATAAACTTGTGATTGTCTTGGCGAAGGATGTGTATGATTTTTGACCTAGTTTTGGGAGTATTTCTGATGAGCATTGCACACACGCACGTTTCTGTTCATGTATTGTTAGTATACGGGAACTTAGTCGAGCTCTATTTGGATTTAGTTGCATTCTCTAAGATATTTGCTTGCTAGTTGGTTTTGGTTAGTTTGAAGGGGATCGTTGCATTTTCATATTAGTTGCATTCACGCATTGCATTGTTTAGTTAGATGGATTTTGTGGGTACATTCGCTATATGCCCTCACGAGACCTTACTCGTCCACAAGGGCTGCCTAGGGGTTTAAAGAGCTTGTTGCATATGCCAAATGCAACCGTGATCACCTACGGAAGTGGTACTAGTTAGTTAGTTAGTTGTAATTGTTTATGCTTGAGGACAAGAATCGGTTTAAGTTTGGGGGTGTGATAAGTGGATTTCATATCCACTTAGATCGCTTCAATTCGGCTTAAATTGATTCACTTGGCCTCAAGTTTGTTGTAGATTTGATGTGTTTTTCTTAGTTGTGCTGATTTACAAGAATGTCGATTATGGTGGATGCTTTTATCGTTTTTGGAGATTTAATTGATTAAAATTCGGATTTCCGGGAAGGTTGCGCAGTCTACACTGTTTTGGCCATATCTGGAGTTCTAGAAGTCCGTTTTCAGCGATCTTACTGTCCACGCGAACCTGAGAGATTTTCTACAACTTAGGATAGGATTCGTACGCGCAAGTTGCGTGTGGTGGGCGCAAGCTGCGCGACAAGCAGACTGATGGGAGCAGGGAATTTATTGTTTTGCCCTTTTCAAGTTCTAATTGTATTTTTTGCAGTTTTTAGTACCTTAATCGAATTCTAATTGTAATAGAAGGAAATTTCTTGCTGGGAAAGACTTCTAGAGTCTATTTAAACATATCCTACCATTGTAATTGGGGGGGGGATATCATTATATATCTTGTACATATCATAGTTTAGATTTGCAAGGGAGAAAAGGGGAGAAAGATTCAACGCTCGTGACAAGCAACGGATCTAGATCTACTTCATCTTTTGTATCATAGATTTGTTTTCTCAACTCTTTGTTTTATTAATATTATTATTATTATTCAAACTTTGTTTATTATCATGGTTTCATCAGATCCCATGATGACTAGCGGTTTGATTGTGAGCTAATCGTTGTCATGGGATTCTAACGGATTTATCTATGTAGCTTAGTAGTTTGATTGCTTCAAATATTTATGTGTGGTGAATTCTTGATATCCTCGTATGGTTGTGTTTCATGTGTTTAGATGCGTCATGAACATCTAATTTGTTAATCTCTTGCGAAAAGATAGTGGATCTTGAGATTTAGAACTTGTCATGCTAGCATAGGATAGGTTGATGTTTTAACATCATGATTTGTAGCGTAAATAGAGATATTATGCAGCCCTATGTGATCAATATGGATAACTTGTTCTTCAACCGTTATGTTTTCAAATTCTATAGAGATATAGGGTCTAAGCATGATTGGTGTTTATTCATCTTCTATCTCTTTTGTAGATGTATGTTTAGTTTGGTATTCGTATACTGAGAAGTAGCGTATACTTGTTCCGTGTTGTCTGATCATATATCAAAACCATCACATGCATTGATTAAAGGCATCAACTCTAAGTGAAGTAGATGATGAAGTTAGGATCCCATGTTTTCTCGCATATAAGTAATTCAATTTTAATTCTCATTAGTTAGTAATTTTTAGTTTGTTAATTTGTATCTTAGTTAATTATAGTTAGTAAAAACTTAATCCTGTTATTTGTCTTAGGAGTGAATAATAATCATACATTGTTGCATAGGTGCATGAACTGAATTGAAACCTAACCAGATCTTTGTGGGAACGAACTTGACTTCTATCTATATTACTTGTGACCACGTATACATGCGTGTTTTAGTGTTAACAAGTTTTTGGCACCGCTTCCGGGGATCATCGGTGTTTTATTTTTGGTTTATGTGCTTGTCAATAGTGATCGTTAGTGTTTACTGACTCGGATTAGTTACTTATCTATTCTTGTGTAGTTCGTTGGTGATATGGGCTAAAAATAATCCCTAAAGACACATTTAATATGGCATTAATTAGACCCAACATGGTCCAAACGTGGGGCCCATTAATGAGGTCAGAATCCCTATTTTAATATTAATTTCGTAATTAATATTGGGGGAAATAAACAGCTCAGCAATAAGAGTTGGATAAGGATATTATCTCCATCAGACTTAGCCACCAAGGCATCCAATTCGATATGGAAACTGATTCCTACAAGGAATAGATCTAGAACCTTCCTCAAAGACTTGACCACCAAGTCTCTAACTCCTACCATAATTCTGAGGCTCCTACAGCCTATATAAAGGGCCTGACCCCTCATTCTCAGAACTACGTTTTTGGCTTGATTCTCAATAACGAGATACGTAGGCACTCTGTGAGGACCGATTAGTCTCGAACACGGAAACAGCCATTAAAGCTCGAAGCTCAACCACCCTAGCATTAATTACAAATCGTAACCTAGTTTTTATTCCATAACATTTGGCGCCGTCTGTGGGACAACAACATCAACCATGGTTCAAACACGAAGAACAACATCGACTGAGGCCATATCCCTTAGCTCTGCTCCACCTACCACATCTGATCCGCTTATCACCGCTGAAGAAGGACAATTACCCCCATCAACAGGGACGGTCATTCCACCTCTAGCCTCTCAACCCTCAGGGACGATTCCCCATGTTGAGGGAACTTTACCTGTGATTATCCCTCAAAGCCAAGAAACTAACCCTCTTCAGATGGTGGTTTCTCCTCTTGATAACGTTGATAATACGCTACCCCCGGGGGTACAGATCCACACTACGGATCTCCCTTTGAATACCAACCCGATGTATGGATTGCCTAATTATCCCCCTCGACACAGGGAACCTGGACCGAGCGGTCATGCTTTACAGATCTGAGATCGAGAGTACGATGATTACTCCGGCCCCTATACTGATGATTCGACGTCTGAGGATGACGATGATGATCGCGAAGAAGCCCCAAGGAGGCGACGTGCTAGTAGAGAACCTCGAAGGAGGTCCCAAAGAATCCATGATGGACCTCCACAAACAGCTGAGGAAAGGATTAAGGCTCATGAGGCTGAGATCCAAAGGCTGAAGGATGATATTGCTAGGGAGCAATCAAGGCGAAGTCTGATTCGACCTCTTCCAGTTACAGGGAGGATTCCCATTATAAATCTGGAGACGCCTTCAAGGAGACAGCGAAGGGCCGAAGCCCCAACTGAAAAATTGACAAGGGTGAAGACCCCCAAAAGTAACCCCAAGGATCTGATGCCACTTGGGGATCCCGATGATCCCACACCTCCGTTTACTGAAGAGGTAATGAATGCCCGCATCTCAAGGAAGTTCAAAATGCCGACGATTAAGGCTTATGATGGAACGGGCGACCCCGCAAACCATGTTAGGACATTCTCAAATGCACTGCTGTTGCAGCCTGCGAGCGACGCCTTAAAGTGTAGGGCGTTCCCTCAAACCCTGTCGGGCATGGCTCAAAGGTGGTATAGCCGCCTACCTGCAAACTCGATTGGCTCTTTTAAGGAGCTGAGTGCCGCCTTTGTCAGCCAGTTCATTAGTGGGAGAGTTCATGAAAAAAGTTCTACATCCCTCATGTATGTGGTGCAGGGGAAGAACGAGAATTTGAGGGATTACCTCAAGCGATTTACCAAGGAGACTCTGAATATCACTGATCTGGAAAATAAGGTGGCCATGATAGCCCTGGAACACGGAACCACTGATCTCTTCTTTAAAAGGTCTTTGGCAAAACCTCCTCCTGAAAACATGGCAGAGCTCCAACGAAGGGCTGATAAGTATATTAAAGCTGAGGACAGCATGAAGAAAGAAGCCGCAGAAGGTAATGGAAAAGGTAGCAATGGTTCAAAGAAGCGAAATCAAGAGCAAGAGTACGATGCTAGGGACAAGTATCCCCGAAATAGCAAGGACTCTGACTCACCGCCACCAAAGAAGAATTTTGGACCAAGGTTTTCTGACTATGCAAGGTTGAATGCTCCTAGGAGTCAGATCTTGTTGGAAATTGAGAAAGATAAGGAATTTAGATGGCCGAAGCCACTTAGGGGAGACCCCGCAAAACGAAACAAGGATCAGTACTGTAGGTACCATAAGGATGTGGGACATGATACCGATGAATGTAGGCAACTTAAAGACGAGATTGAATTCTTGATCCGAAGGGGGAAGCTAGGCCAGTTTACGAAGGGTGAAGATCGTGGAAATCAAAGGAGGGATTATGACAGGAAGAATAATGATCGTAGGGACAACGACCGTGATCGTAACCCACAGCCCCGAGGGCCAGTTATCAATATGATTTGGGGAGGCCCGACAGCGGCCGGCATAACTCGAAACTCTCGAAAGGCATATGCCAGAGAAGTGATGCACATCGTGGGAGATGCCCCGAAACGTGCTAAGACTGAGCTAGTGATCGGTTTTGATGATTTAGATTTGGAAGGGGTAAAGTTCCCCCACGACGACCCGTTGGTCATAACTCCTGTAATTGGGAACTCAGAAGTAAAACGAGTCTTGATAGACAATGGAGCCTCTGTGGATATTTTGTTTCATGATGCGTTTGTGAAGATGGGCTACAATGACTCTCAGTTGACTCCCACCAACATGCCAATCTATGGATTTAATGGAGTTGAGTCCAAGGTAGAAGGGACTATCCAGTTGCCCGTAACGATCGGGCAAGAACCTAAGGAGGCTACTCAGATGTTGAATTTCTTGGTAATCAAAGCTGCTTCGACATACAATGCAATCCTGGGAAGGACTGGACTTCATGCGTTCAAGGCTGTCGCCTCTACCTATCACATGAAGATCAAGTTTCCAACTAGGAATGGTGTTGGAGAACAGAAAGGAGATCAGAAAATGGCTAGAAGTTGTTATGTGGCTGCTTTGAGAGCTGATGGAGTCGGGGGGCAGGTCCTTCCGATAGAAGACATGGATGTCCGCAATGACGATGAGCATCGAGGGATGCCAGCAGAGGACTTGATCCCCATACCTCTAGAGCTGGGCGACCCTGAAAAAGTTACTTACATTGGAGCTTCTCTGAAAGAACCCATGAAGGGCAGGTTGACAACATTCTTGCAAGAGAATAGTGATGTGTTTGCTTGGACAGCAGCTGACATGCCAGGGATTGATCCTCACTCATAACTCACAAGTTGAATGTCGATCCACAGCGGAAGACAATAAAGCAAAAGAAGAGAAATTTCGCTCCTGAAAGGCAAGAAGCCATTAAGCAAGAAGTTGACAAGCTCTTAGAAGCTGGGTTCATTGAAGAAATTCAGTTCCCTGAGTGGTTGGCTAACCCTGTGATGGTCAAGAAGGCGAATGGAAAGTGGAGGATGTGTATAGACTTCACTGATTTGAATGATGCATGCCCGAAAGATTGTTTTCCCCTGCCAAGGATAGACATGTTGATAGATGCCACAACTGGACATGAGATGTTGAGCTTCATGGATGGGTTCAGTGGCTACAATCAGATTAAGATGCACAAGGATGACATCCCAAAGGTATCTTTCATAACTGACTTTGGTGTTTTCTGTTATCTTGTTATGGCTTTTGGCCTAAAGAATGCAGGCGCTACTTATCAACGACTAGTGAATATGATATTCGCTCATCTAATTGGAAAAACCATGGAGGTCTATGTTGATGACATGTTAGTCAAGAGCCTATTCAAGGCAGACCACATTAAGCACCTTAGAGAGGCATTCGAAGTGCTGAGGCACCACAAGATGATGTTTAATCCAGCCAAGTGTGCTTTTGGAGTTGGATCTGGAAAATTTTTGGGTTTGATGGTTTCAAAGAGAGGTATAGAGGCCAATCCTGACAAGATCAAGGCGATTTTAGATATGGAACCGCCGCGCTCTATAAGAGATGTGCAGAAGTTGATGGGCCGAGTAGCAGCTTTAGGAAGATTCATCTCCAAGTCTGGTGATAAATGCTTGCCTTTCTTTCAAGCATTAAAGAAGGTGAAAAATTTTGAGTGGACACCTGAAAGCCAAGAGGCCTTTGAACAATTGAGGAAATACATGGCAGAATCCCCGTTGTTGGCCAAGCCTAGCCCTGGGGAGACTCTTTATCTATACCTGGCGGTATCTGAGCAAGCGTTGAGTGCCGTTCTCATTCGAGAAGAGAAGAAGGTCCAGAAACCTGTCTATTATGTGAGCAAGGTGTTGCACGGGGCTGAGTTGAATTACTCTCCCATTGAAAAGTCTGCTTTGGCATTGATAACAGCCTCGAGAAAGCTACGCCCGTACTTCCAGGCACATAAAATTGAAGTCCTGACGGACCAACAGTTGAGAAACATATTGCATAGCCCGAAGGCTAGTGGAAGACTAATCAAATGGGCGATTGAACTTGGAGAATTTGACATCACGTATAAGCCTCGAACAGCCATTAAGGCTCAGGCATTTGCTGACTTCGTGGTTGAATGCACCATTAGCAACCAAGAAGTCGGGAGGCAGGAGATGATAACAACCCCTGAGAAGCAAGATAAAGATGAAGAACTTGTACTTGTACCTGATCAGAAGGAATATTGGGTGCTCTATTTTGATGGAGCATCAAAAACAAAATCTAGTGGCGCAGGCTTAGTGTTGCAAAGCCCCGATGGGTTCACAGTTGAATATGCTTTGAAGTTGGACTTTCCGACAACTAACAATGAAGCTGAGTATGAGGCCTTGATAGCCGGTTTAGGCTTGGCCAGAATCATGAGAGTCAAGAATCTCAAAGTTTGTGGAGATTCAAGATTAGTGGTCTCTCAAGTAAATGGTGAATTTGAGGCCAAGGATGAAACTATGGTAAGGTATCTGCGAGTTATGAAAGCTATCATGACTCAGTTTGACGAATGCTATGTAGAACACATTCCGAGAGAAGAGAACGTTAAGGCCGATGCCCTATCTAAGTTCGCCTCTTCTGAGATAGAAAATTATGCAGGGAGTGTATACTTCCAGGTCTTGAAGGCCCCGACCATCAACTCTAAGTTGATTGCACCAATTGATGTAGGAAGCTGTTGGATAGATCCTATCAAAGCTTACCTCGAAACCGGATGGCTCCCTGACAATGCCTTGGAGGCACGAAATCTATCAGTGAGAGCATTGAGATACGTCTTGATTGAAGGCGTCCTTTACAAAAGGTCTTTTGTCATCCCATACTGGAAGTGCTTGAGGCCCCAAGAGGCAAGGGAAGCTTTGGAAGAAGTTCATGAAGGTATATGTGGGCAGCACTTGGGGGGCAGAGCCCTAGCTCACAAAATAACTCGTTTGGGATTCTACTGGCCAGAGATGTTGGCCGATGCAGAGAGATATGTCAAGCGGTGCGATCGATGCCAGAAGCACGCTCCTATAGTAAGGTAGCCGCCTGAGATGTTAACATCGGTTAGCTCCCCTATTCCATTCGCAATGTGGGGAATGGATATACTTGGTCCTTTCCCCGTAGCTTCAGCACAAAGGAAGTTTCTAATAGTTGCCATCGACTACTTCGCTAAGTGGATTGAGGCTAAGCCTTTGGCCAAAATAACCACCAAGCAAGTTTCCCAGTTCTTTTGGGAGAACATCATTTGCAGATATGGGATCCCTCGAGTCCTTGTGACGGATAATGGGACACAGTTTAACAATGAAGAATTTAAGAAGTAATGCGAGGAAAATGCAATTGAGTTTCGTTTTACCTCAGTGGCTCATCCACAAGCTAATGGGCAAGCTGAGGTAGCTAATCGAATTATCCTTGATGGACTGAAGAAGAGGGTCGAACGCTCTAGAAACACTTGGGTAGATGAGTTGCTGCCCATACTATGGGCATATCGTACCACTTGTAAAGTGACAACTGGAGCAACCCCATTCCTGCTGGCTTACGGAGCTGAGGCAGTTGTGCCTTTGGAGATCATGCAAGCGTCACCTCGAGTTGAGGCATTTGAACCAGAGACTAATGAAGAAGGCATGAGACTCGCCCTGGACCTGATTGATGAAGTCAGGGATGAGGCAAACGCTAGAAATGTGGAGCATCAAAAGAAAGCATCCTTTTATTACAACCACAGGGTTAAGGAAAGGTTCTTTCGACAAGGCGACCTGGTTCTGAGGAAGATCGAGGCTTCTGGAGTTGGCCAGAAGGGAAAGCTAGCCCCTAACTGGGAAGGGCCGTATCAAGTCAAGAAGACGTTGGGACGAGGATCATACAAGTTGGAGACCTTGGACGGGGTTGAGGTGCCCCGTACTTGGCATGCCTTGAACCTCAAAGTTTATTATGTATAAGCTATCCTTGTGCGGATTCAGCTTTCTATCTATTTATTAGGAGAAGTAGAAATAAGGTTCGATGAAACCATTCCAGGGCCTCGTGCCCCGACTAGGACAGTAGTATTACATATGTAAGGGTTGAACCCATTTTATCGACATTCTTTGTCAGCTTATTAATAAAGTTTGTTTCTTGCTTTCAGTTGAGTTACTCTTTTGTTTTGTTATTTCAAACACGAAAGACGAATGTATCACCAAAACACAAGTTTAGTGCAAGCCAAGAGGCCAAGTACTAAGAGAACTCAAAAGCATAACAAACTATGAGCAAAAGATAAAAATATGGAGATAAAGGAAACTAACTACATAGATAGTTAAGTTAGGATTACATCACGGACCCCGAAGGGTAAAAGTTCATAATAACAAAACAAAAGTAAGCCGCGCAGGGCTATCTAAATATCTAAGTCCTCAATGATGGCATCCTCAACAGGGGGATCCTTCTCCTTGGGCGAGCTATCTAACTCAAGAGGAGAAGAAACCGCGTCCTGTGATGGCTGAGAGTCACCGCCAGCAACTGTCTCTGTAGGCCCTTCCTGGGTAGTTGTGGCAAGGCCCGGAATAAGAGGAACAGGGAACTTCTCCAAAGTAACTCCTTCAATCCTCGTCCCCAGCTCCTCGATGATTCGCTCCTATCAGGTCTTAAAGGTCCCTGGGAAGTTAGCATCATACTCAGCATTCAGGAGATCCTCAAACTCCTGAGATGCCTTGTACTCAGTTAAGACGTCCGCACGAGCTCTTGCAACCTCTAGCTCCAGCTTACGGGTCTTTTCCTTCTCTTGAGCCATCTCCAGCTCCACGGTCCTAAAGCGCTCAAAGTTGGCCGTAGAGGCCTCAAAATATCTGTCACGGTCGCGCTCAGCGATCGTCATCTCAGCCCTCATTGTCTTCAAGTTATGCAAGGCAGCCTGAAAATATGTGTTGGCCTACGAGCCAGGAAAACAATAATTGGGATATGCACTAACAAAACTAAAAGAAGAAAATGACAAAGAAAAGTTAAAGGACGTACCGAGGCAAGAGCTTGAGCACCAAGTAGCTCAATCTGGAGATCATTCGAAGATTCCACCGTGTGAGCCCTATCACGAGGGGTCACCACATTCTTTGACCACTCTGCTGCAGCTCTAGAATCTCCGACAACCGTGTCTTTATTATGTAACCCCCACTGCACTACGTATGGGGTAGGATCCTCATCAATAGCCATGGGCTTTTCAGCCAAAAAGGCAGGAACTCGCTCAATAACCTCAACATCGCTATTCTTCCTCTTCTTAGTTCTGGAGACCTCAACTGCAGTTCCCTTAGCCGCTGCGGCCTCTCGCTTCTTAAAAATAGAACTGAGAACATTCTGAGCTGCAAGAAGAAAACAAAACGATTAGAGTTAGCATAGCGAACAAAATAAAAAAAATAAAACAAGGGAGTGAGCTATACCCTGAGGGCCCAAGTCACTGAGACCATATTTCTGAAGATTGACTTCAGAAACTAAGTTTGCGGTATGCTGCAAACAATCACCCATAAGAATGCGAATGGCAGCATCTTCTTCAACCCCTATCTTGAGGGTCCTCATAGACCCGTCCTCGGCCCTACAAAAATTTGGGCAAAAATAATTCTCCCAATCGTCTCCCTCCATAAAGACATAAAACCACTGTTTCTTCCATTTGGGGAGGGAGTCGGGAGAAGTATCGGAGATAAATATGCTACGGGCTAGGGTTCTAAATTGCATTTTTACCCAACCAGTATTATCGGGAGTATTAACGAATTTGAAGAAGTAACGAAAAACGGAGATGTTAGGCGGAAGGTTGTGTTTTTTGCATTGGGCAAGATAACCATATATACAACGCCAAGCATTTGGTGTAAGTTGGGTTGGACAAACCCTAGCTTCTGCAAGAAGGCGATGAACGAAATCAGGAGGAGGGAGCCTAAAACCAGAGCAAAAGGCTTCTCTATAGATTCTAATGGCCCCGGGCTTTGGGTAGCAGGCTCGGTCATTTGGCCCCGGAGCTACGGCCCTGTAAGGCCCGTTTATACCAAAAAGTAAGGCTAAAGTATCAACTTCGTTTTGTTCATATTTTGAAGGATATTTATAAGCATCTAAATGGAGCATATTTGGAAAGGCTTCCCCAAATTCATAGAGCAAATCTCTAAGTGAGTAAACACTGGCATGAACGAGAGATTTCTTACCTCGATTGGCCCTAGGCTGTGGAGCAATAAGTTGAGATATCTGAGAATGGGACGAGCTGGAATCCGCCATTGATGGAAGCTTGAACACACAAAGGAAGAAGATGAATGCACGAATGGAAACTTCAAAGACTATGTCGGAAGAGATGGCCGGAAATCTCCCACGATGGAACCCTAGCAGAGCTTTCTTAAGAAAATTTGAGAGAAGTTTTTAGAAGATTTGAATGAAGTGTGAAAATGAAATCACACTCCACCCTTTTATACTAGAAGCTAGCAGGTCAAAAAGCTAAACAAACCTGTTATAGCAGGTAATTGGGCTTAGCAACAGGTCATTGGGCTATCAAAAAGGTGGGAGCCCATAACATTTGAAAATTCAAAGAAAATTCTGTAAGATTCTAGAGAATTCTAGAAGGATCTACAAAAATCCTCGTAAAAGGCTTGAGCCCAAAATTATAAGATAGGGCCTAAGGCATGAGGCCCAATAATTTATTTTTGGTAAAAGGCTTGAGCCCAAAATTATAAGATAGGGCCTAAGGCATGAGGCCCAATAATTTATTTTTGGGAAGAGGTTTGAGCCCAAAATTAAAAAATTATTAGGCATAAGATATGAGGCCCAATCGTTAAAAAAAAAAAATATATTGCAACGCCAAGAAGGCATTTCCTCCTGCGCGTGCTTAACATAAAGCCCCCTGGGCGGCCACATACCACGTCAAGAGTGGTTAAAAATTGGTCCCCATTTTTCTTTTGGTTTTTCAAAAAAAAAAAAAAAAATGTTTGCAACGCCAAGGAAGCTAAAGTCTGGAAGTCTCCTAGGCGTCTCTATACAATGCTCAGGTGGGGTCACCAAAAAAGCATTTCTTTCTTTTTTTTTGAAAAAAAAAATAAAAAAAAATGTAAAAAAACACTTTTTCGTGCCACGCCACCCAGACCTCATGTCTGGGTGTTGAAAATATGTTGTCTCCTGGGCGGCTACTAGCAACGTGCAGGTGGAGTACAACTGACCCTCTAATTTCTAAATAAAGGTTTTAGAAATTAATTTTTTAATTTCTGAAAAAACAGAAAAATAGGTAAAAATACCTATAGAAATTCTGAAAAAACTGAGAAGTAATTTATAAAATTATTTCTTAGGCTAGGAGCCGAAATATTTTATTTTTGGTAAATCATCAAAAATAAATAAAATACCCGTGGGTACATAAAAATTCCTAAATTATTAGAAATAATTTAAAAAAAAATACCTGTTGGTACATAAAATTCCTAAATTCTTAGGAAAAATTAAGGAAAATACCCGTGGGTACATAAACATTCCTAAATTATTAGGAACAATTAAGGAAAATACCTGTTGGTACATAAAAATTCCTAAATTATTAGGAAAAATTAAGGAAAATACCCGTGGGTACATAAAAATTCCTAAATTATTAGGAACAATTAAGGAAAATACCTGTTGGTACATAGAAATTCCTAAATTATTAGGAAAAATTAAGGAAAATACCTGTGAGTACATAAAAATTCCTAAATTATTAGGAAAAGTACAGAAAAATACGAGGAAAATTATAGAAATATCTTCTTGACAAATTGAGCAATAATTTATGCTAATAATGCATAAAAGCTCTATGAAAGTGCCGAAATTGCTAAAAGCAAGCACAAATTAAAGCCTCGAATAAGGCAAATCGTCGTAAATGTGTAGGTCGCTCCACACTTTACAATCAAGACGATACTCGTGAAACACTAGTGTAAACCAAAATTCCCATATAAGGGTAGGAAAATTAAGAAGTCCCAGGTAAGGGATAAAAACGACCCCGAATCTCGATTAAGGCAAATATAACTTCTACGAAAGCCTGATCAGTTTTCCTAGAAGTTGGGGGGCAAATGATATGGGCTAAAAATAAGTCCTAAAGACACATTTAATATGGCATTAATTAGACCCAGCATGGTCCAAACGTGGGGCCCATTAATGAGGTCAGAATCCCTATTTTAATATTAATTTCGTAATTAATATTGGGGGAAATAAACAGCTCAGCAATAAGAGTTGGATAAGGATATTATCTCCATCAGACTTAGCCACCAAGGCATCCAATTCGATATGGAAACTGATTCTTACAAGGAATAGATCTAGAACCTTCCTCAAAGACTTGACCACCAAGTCTCTAACTCCTACCATAATTCTGAGGCTCCTACAGCCTATATAAAGGGCCTGACCCCTCATTCTCAGAACTACGTTTTTGGCTTGATTCTCAATAACGAGATACGTTGGCACTCTGTGAGGATCGATTAGTCTCGAACACGGAAACAGCCATTAAAGCTCGAAGCTCAACCACCCTAGCATTAATTACAAATCGTAACCTAGTTTTTATTCCACAACAGTTGGTGTTTCAGGTACTTGTCAGAGAGCGTTGACTTTGAAGATGGATTTTCTAAATTACTATGGAGTTCAGCAGGTGGTTAGTGTTTGTGAGCTATGTGCGGGCGCACAAGAGACGAATCAGTGCTGGAGCAACCAAGGTGGTATTCAACAACCTCAGCAGCCTTATCAGCAGTATCAAGGTCAACAATATGGAGCACAGCCTTACTATCCTCAGAATTTTCTGCCGCAGCAGAACCAGGACTTTCAGCAGCAGCTAGGGCAGAATTTTCTGCAACAGTATGACCCGTGGCAATTTGAACCTCTGAGTTATGAGGAACAACCATATTTTCAATACCGTCCTCAACAGTACATTATATATTATCGTTCAGTTATACATTATTGTTATATATTATCGTTCAGTTATACATTATTGTTGGTGGGCTATTTGCTCACCCTTGCTTTATTATTATATCACAACAACAGCTAGACCAGATGACTCGCACAAGGCGCACTCGATGCTGGCGAGGACGATGAGACTACCATAGCCGAAAAGAAAGTTATTGGTAGGATAGATTCATTCTTTCAGTACCAAGTATATGGGCTGGTATGACTTATGAAAATGGATGGCAAAGAGTATGTATTCACATTGTAATTCTTTTGGATTATAAGAACTCATAATGTGATTAATAAAATTTGATAGTTACTCTGATTTCATCTCTGGGACTATAACGGGTGTGTTCTATGTTGTTGTTGTTTTGGGTCACAAGGTTGTAATTTAATATTTATGTTGATTTGGTGGATGGAAATTGAGACCGTAACGACCAGATCCCTGACCCCGGATATGAGGGTGTTACAGAAATGGTATCAGAGCGTACGTTATAAACCCCAGAGATGAGGCGACGTTAAAACAATAAATTCACTAAGATAATAAGAACTCTTGCCAAGTTCATAGTCGGACTACTTACTGTAGTGACGACATATAAAACCTTATGGGAACTCTTAAATATCATGATAGTAACTTAGCTCGATATCGTATCGCAAGTAAGGCGACAGACCTTGAGGCATACGAGCAGCAGAGCGATGATGCTTTATATACTGAAGATCAGCGGGTAATTTGATGGAGTTCCCTACTGAAGACCCGGAAGAGGTTCCAGCAGATAAGGAAAATCCTGTTAGGATAAGGAGCTTACCCTCGAGGAATGAGGGCCGCAGCCAGAAAGACTGTGATGATTAAGGTATGGTGCTCAGAAAAGTGAGCATAAAGAACTGAGCTATTAGCAAGAGAACTGAAGATTCATGATTGGATTCGTAGCCGGACTACTGGATGTAGTACCAGTAAGTAAGACGGATTGAAAGGATCACTTGAGATCTTATACGGGAATAGACGAGAATCCTTAGAGACTTTCATATTAACGAAGAAAGAGCTAGAGGGATGTATGATTATCAAAGACATCGATTTAGGGCGAGGACCAGAGTCCCTAGGGATAGTTGAGAAGGAGGCAGTAAGTGCCACATCATTTGATAAATGAATTAGTATGAATATTGTCAATAATAATTCGCCATAAAAAGGCAGATGTCATAGGTTATAATTTATGAAACCAAATGGAGGTTAATGAGGTGGTTTTATTCAAGGAAATGTTCATTTTATGAATGAATCAGTTAGAAAGTAAAGACATTGGGAAGTGACAGCATGATTGAATAAAGTTATATAAGGAAGTAGTAGGCAAGACAATGATCTCAGAACCTACCGGAAGATAAGACCAGTGAGTCAAGATGAACTCGTAATGAGACTACTGTCAGAGACTAAGTATAGGGTTATTTCAACTCAGTGAAATGATGAACCAGAAACGTTAGATGCATGTGATTCAGAGGAATATTAAATTTTTCTTTTCTTTGAATGGATTATAGTAGTTACCTTAAGTTTACTCCGATGCGGAGTTATAATGGATCAAGTAATACGATCAGCAGTTAAAGAGAAAAATGTGAGAAATCTTCCTGGAGCTAAAAGATGAAAGTGGTAATGACCAAGAGTTGGCATTGCTTAATGGAAAAGAAGACTTTATGCTTCCAACGACGCTTCACATAAAGGATTAGGATGTGTGCTTGCGCAGCATGACAAAGTACTTGCGGATGCATTCGGACAGCACGGTTCACCAGGTTCGGATGGCCTTAGTAGTGCCAATTTTGTGGAACAACCAACTCTGACGGTAATGTTCCTTCTGAGACTACTGGTTAGGTAGACTGACATTTGGTAATATTGAATATCAGGACATATAGATATCAGGACGTTGTGACAGGTTCCAGTTTGAAACTGTTGATTCCCTTCTAAGGGATGTATATAATTGGTTCCTCTCCAGTGGTTAAATTATGACTGCTTATGGTTCTACCTTCTTGGAGGTTCATAGAACTATTCTTCAGGTTTCGAAACTGGTCTCCTTAATGTTACCAGTAGGTGGATAGATTGACCAAAATTTCCCTGATTCTGGAAAGGAATCCGGAGAATTTTGGCAAACCTTGTCTTTCTGATTATTAGAGAACATCATTGAAAAGAA
Organism: Saposhnikovia divaricata; assembly: GCA_036435485.1. Lineage (NCBI taxonomy): Eukaryota > Viridiplantae > Streptophyta > Magnoliopsida > Apiales > Apiaceae > Saposhnikovia > Saposhnikovia divaricata. The sequence goes on along the minus strand of CM071601.1, from coordinate 40,029,051 downwards.
TGGAAACTGGAGCGAACCCTGTGGATTGGGTAAGGTTGCTGTCATATGGGTTAGTAGACGGACCCTGAGTATTACAATCGATGGTAGAGATAAAATGATGAAGTGAGATTGGACGGAAACAGGAAATGTAAGTAAGAAACCCGCCGAACTGAGAAACTCCGGGATTGACTTAAGTGAAAAGGTTGTTATGCCAAGAATGGTAAGCTTGCGTGGCATGTGGGATTGATAAGAATAGTTGAAGAGATAAAAATAGAGGAAATGTGACCGGAGACGGCGCTGAGTAGTCGATTAAGACTTATATGAAGTAAAGTTTTGGAAAGGTAGAAAGGTATCAAAGAAGAAGACACTATGCCGGCAATTGCTAGAAAAGTAATGCTAATTAGCCAACTCCTAAAATCATATATTTTTATTTTAGTATGGCCAGTTAAGGCCAAGTCACAACGGATTATCAAGTGACTAGACCAGCAATGAAAGGACAAAGCAGGGTTGCTTCTAAGTAAGCACCGACTGCAAAGGCTTCTGATATAAAGGAAATATTAATGAGATCATAGGAATCTTCTACTAAACCCTTTGCAACCCATGTTTGGATTGGGAATTTACTAGACTTTTTGGAATGGGGTCACCCGTACTAAAGTGATTCATGTGTATACGATTGTCCAAGATTACGAGTAAAAATAGAAGTATAGTTACTTGAGATGTATGATGTTAGGGTATTATGAATACCATGAATATATTATGACGGGGGAAAGTAAACAATGAAGGTTTATGAAGAGAGTATAGAAATGGTCAGAGATTGATCAGTATGTTGTAGGAATTTTGCCTAAGGCAAGTACCTTTGCGAAGAACGATAAATACTAAGAGATTCACGTTGAACTCGACCAATATCTTCCAAAAACATCCTTGGTACCATTACCAAGTGTTGTAAGAGAGCAGATAAACATACGTTGTCTTTTGGAAGGTCAAATAGGCTGACAACTATCTGAAAGAAGAGGTTAGCATTAAGCCACTGATTTATTATCAAATGAGGATGATTGAAAAGAGACCCTTATTAAGGATACATGATCTGATTGCCAATTATAGGATGCAAGAATTCCTTGGCAGTTGAATTAAGGATAGGTTATCCATAAATTAAGACAAACTGTGGGGAATGCACAAGGGATGGCATTAACCCTAATAAAGACATTTTGAATTCAGATGTTATGAGTTGGATTTGCTAAGGCGACAATGACCTGTAAGGATTATTAAAAAGAGTTCTGGAAAGAACATAGATAGAATTATTAGAGTATTGATCAATGACGTTTTGATATACCCTGTACCTAGAAAATGCAGGAGGAATGGTGAGGACGACCTAAGCAACCTTACAAGGAAAAGTTAAGATTCTGAGTTTCAAACTAGAAGTTTGACAGAGAATGTAAGACACAATAACAATAATGCCAGATGAGGCATGTATGAAACCATGATGAGGTATGGATGGAACCAAAGAAGGTTGAGATTATCTTAGAACAAGAAATAATTAATAAAATAAATATCCTAGGTATGATGGAGAGTAACTTTGATAACATTCCGACGGAAAGGTAGAAGCAATGACTTATGAAGAAAGGCTGCTAAATATTTTTTCTCGTTCAGCAGAGCTTAAGGGAGAATGCTTTCACCCAACAGTGATGGGAGTGAGGCAGAAAAATTTGAGTCGGAATAGATCTAGAGAACATTGATTACAAGGAATTATTATCAGAAAAGGCCAATGAGGTGGCCGACACTCTAAGTATAGAGGAATAATTGCAAATGTGCATACCGAGGGAACAGAATAATATTTGGAAGGACCTAGAAGGTCATACCAGAGTAGAGGAATTTACATTCCTTCTGATGACTGTGCAAGAATCGACGGTAATAATAGTTTAAGTAAAGATTCGATTCACTATATCGTCTTAAGCAAACTACACACCTTAGAAGGTCCCGTTTTGAGGCAAACCAGGACCGGGATACAAAATTGACGAAGTAAACCATTAAGTTTCCAGTCTTTTATGGAAGATGCATAAGTGATAGTTTCATCAACCGGACCTAGTTGCGATGCTTGAAACTCTTCTGCAATTCTATCTACTTCATGTAATACCTACATCAAGTTCTGGAAGTGTTCCTTATGGATAAGGAATAGTCATTACTTTGTCTCCCTAAAGGATTTGAAACCCGTAGGGTTAGCTATTAACGCACTACATAAACAACAAGCGATGGTGATCCTTCTAAGAAAGTAGATGACAACGTAAAGATAAAGAAAGTGCTGCTATTGATAAACTAAATGGCATGTTGATGAATGACAAGAAAGTTTGTGTTAGTGTATTTCTGCGCAAACAAGATAGAGAATATGAGGTTAATGATTCATGATGCTAAATGTATTCCCGTAGAAAGAATTAATGAGACTTGGAGGGTAGGGCAGTTGAGCCCGAGACTTATTGGGCCATCTGAGAGTTTAAAAGTGTTCGGTAGGTGGCATTCGAGCCAGCCTTACCCCCAAAACTTATAGCACGGTCATAACGGGTTTTCATGTGGCAAGGCTACGCCAGTAAAATGCAGATGCTCAATAGATGATAAGAGTACGAGCAGGTAGATATACGACCTGGTCTGACTTACGAAGAACGACCTGTGGAAAATCACGGGTAGAAAAGAAAAAGTGATGAGAAACAAGGTTGGCAGAAGTAGATCTAAGTTAAAGGGATCGGCCAGATTCATTTCGAAGAGTTTAAATTGGAATAATGTGATGATTATAGAGTAAACGTGACGGGATACCAATAAGGAGGTGCCAAGTGCAAAAGATGTATCAATAAAGAGATGAAGGTGGAAGTATATAACAGAAGTAAATAAGAATCAGATAATAAGAAGGATGTGATTGATAAAGAAAAGATGGGGAAGATAATTATGGAATGTGAAGCAAGGAATGTTATGAATGGATTAATAAATGGGCTTTCTAATGAGTTCTCGGGATGACAACCTGATAGCGTTAGTATTATAAATATGAAAAAGCTAGTAGCGTGACATGAAATGTCAGTAACAATGGTGTCAAGCGAGAAACTAAGATTTAACCTGAGAGGTTGGAAAGATTTTCCAAAAGTAAGTGTTGCTAAGGTTGAACCAGAGTATAGGTCCATAGAATAGTGGACAAAGCAGCAAGATATGTTGACACGTGAGATTGCGATCAAATAGTATTGGATATAATTATGATTAATTTCTTCTTTGATGAACCTCTATAGTTCAGAGGTAAATTCTGAGTATGATATTTTACAATCATGAAAGCTTTATATAATCCTTTAGAACTCTTTTCTTTTCTTCTCTCTATTCATCTTCTTTATGAATTGAGAAGAACAACCCTTTAAGGAGGGGAGGTACTGCTACGTGACTATCTGTCTATGTGATAGAAGTTTAAGTGGAATACCATAACTTGTTTAATTGCTTGTCAAGTATTAAAGGCTGGCCCCCTTCTGTACTAACTATGCAATATAACAAATGTTCATTGATCATAGTGATCTCTCAATAAATCTTTCCACTTCTCTATATTGATCGAGATTGCGAAGATTAAAGTGATCAGGAAATGCATAGTGCGAGCGAGGTTACCTCCGAATTCGCAGGGTGAGAGTGATACCAATGTTACTGCAGGTATATATAAGGATCAGACTGGGTAAGAACATAACCCGGATAATGTGTTGTACGAAAAGTAGCAAAGTTGATGGAAAAAGGATAAAGTACGTATTGTAGTACCAGTAGATGTGCTGAGAAAGGGCAGAACGACTTAGAGTTGACCCGGAAGCTGAAAGGTAAAACGACAGACCAACGACTCTTTGCTTCCTACCTGATTCCAGGACGGAATCCTTTTAAGGAGGGGAGACTGTAAGAACCCCAAATTTTGGGTATAATTAAAACTTTTTATTATGTACTGAGGTAATGGTGAATAGTGATTATGACTACGATGTAACGATTGAGATAATGAATGGAAGGAATAGATTTGGATTGAAATGTTTATATGCCATGAAGAATACTATTGGTTGACACTTTAGATAAGAATTATCTATCTACTAGGGAATTGAGATTTGATAATTCTAAAGGAGAAGATTATTCTTATGTCATCCAAATCGATATCTGTTATTGGTCCAGTGGGTCCGTAAAAAGGTTAAGGAACGATCGAAAGAGATCAGGGACAATTGTACAACCCTAAGAGGATGAGTAAAGAAAAATGGATGAATAGTGATTTTGGTAGACATAGGAATATTATTAGACGACGCGATATATAAGTATCCGGAACGAAATTCTGAGTTCGTATGAGTGATCCAGGGCGAAAAAGAGTGTATGTAAAAGCTGTCGAATTCTGAAAAACAACACTTTTATTTTCTCCGAGAATCCCCTGGACACTGAAAGACTTGAAGAATTATTGAAGGGATTTAAGGAATATGGATTCGAGAATTATTATGAATGATGGAGAATATTATTATAAATGTTAAGACGGTTTCCGGTAAAACCCTAACTAGAAACGAATGAGTTATTCCTCCAAACGATCAATGAATTGAGCAATAAACGGACAAAGAAACAAGCAAAGGAAGCAAGATACATGCATGTAGTGGTGGAAAATATCTAGCAAACCAAGTGATGACTCATGCAACTAGCATCCTTAGAAGATCAACCAAGTACTTAGCCATTTCACTTAATCCAACCAAGTAACCAATACTCATCCATTAAGTGATGCAAGCAATGACATCCTACCTTTAATAAAGTGGCTTTATGGACAAGATATTATTTTGGCCTAGCAATAATGCATTGGATGAGACCAAACAAGAACAAAGCAAGCAAACACACCATTCTCCCCATTTTTCATTCCATTCGACTTCCCATAATTCAAAATCCAAAGTCCAAGCTTCCACCATCATTTGATCTTGTAATTTTTAAGGTGAGTTCTATATTTCAAGAAACTAATCTCCTAGAAATTTCAAGTTCAAACTCCTTTTTTTCCATTTTCAAATAAATCATTTACAAGGAGGGTGAATAGTGTTCTTCAAGAACTAACCATGTTTTTCTTGATTCTTTTGGATGATCTAAGCTTTGTTAAGGAAATATAAGGACTATACAAGGCTTAATAAGTGCATACACACTCCAAGGAAGGTATAAACTTCAAGAACCCAAGTTTTTATTTTGAGTTTTAATGGAGTTTTATATGAGTTTTTGTGATGATGTTATTATAAGCATGATTATAAGCATGATTACGTATGGGGTTTTGATAAATGTTAAAAATAGTTAGATGAATGGAAAGGCATTGCTTGGCCTCGGTTCATGGTTATAAATCATGTATATGTGTTGTTTGGAGTGGAAACTATGATTATTGGAAAGTTTGGAATTTGGAAATATTCGATTTATAGCCGTCGTAATGCCAGATTTTCGATAACCTTAAAGAATTCATGCATCACAGTAGGGTTAATTGTCTTAACTGGTTATGAACATGACATGTCCTCGTAGATCTCGAGTCATAGAATGTTTTGGCGAAAGAATCAAAACATTCTGACTTACGGTTTAGGAGTTATGGTCAAATTACTAAAATTGGTTCGGAACCGTAAGTAAAAGTTCGTAACTTCAATTGAACCCTCGTAAAGCATTTTACTCAGTGGAGAATCTTGGTAAATAAATACTATGGGTCATAAGGAAGGTATGAAAGAAAACCACATATCAAACGGATCGTTTTCCGATTTTATAAAAATGTTTGAATCGAAGTTAAACGCGAACGAACCCCTAAAAACCCGCTTGGTTATAACTTTGGTAAAACACTTAGAAAACGAACGATAAAACTCGAGGTATAATCTCAGTTTGTAATCGATTGACTTTAGAACTTATACGACTTAAGTATATACCGAGTGTGGGTATGATGACATGTCGTAGTAACGAACAAATGTTGGATCGTATCGGTAATAAAAAGAGTTACTCTAAAAGGTGTATAACGAGATAATTCGAAAACGTGTTTCGATTAAGTGAAGTTTATACTTAGACTTTTAAAAGGTGTTAAGTGGTTAATCTCGAATGTTCTGATTGTTTATTAATCATCGAGAAGACCCAGGACACGCTATCTCTACCCACACCCGAGGCAAGTGTTCAAAACTTTGAACCTGTTGTTGTGATAATATATATATATGTGATTGCCATTTTACATATGACATAGCATGCATGCCTATTATCAAATTATATTATGATACCTGTTCCCTGAATTGATATTGGCTTGTAGACTAAATACGAATTATCAGTTATAAGCTGGATTGTTTTGATAAGACCCTTAGCGAAGGGCATATGATATTCATTCTTAAATATAGGCCGGGAGTCGGTATTTTGAGATATAGATAGTCGTGGAAACCCGGAGGGATTCCAACGACAGATTATTATTTATTTTCAGGAATGTTATTATTAAACGTTATTTATATTTCCATAAAGTATCAATTACTTGGAAATATTTCGAGGAATGTTATTCGAGTATTATCTCAGTCGAGAGATATTAAATGAATGTTAGTTTCGAATATTCATTTAGAGTTGATTATTTAATGAATATTATTTTGATATTCATTAGAATGTTATTTATTAAATGAATATTACTTTCGAATATTCATTTAAGGTTTTATGTACTTGATGAATATTATTTGAAAATATTCATTGGAAGTTCTATTTACTTAAGGAATATTATTTCGATTATTCCTTTAAAGTTTTGATTACTAAATGAATATTATTTGGATATTCATTTAGAAGATTATTTATTAAATGAATATTATTTTCAAATATTCATTTAAGGTTTGACTTATTTATTGAATATTATTTTAAATATTTATTGGAGTTTAATTATTTAATGAATATTATTTCGAATATTCATTTAAGGAGAGATTTATTTAGTAAATAATTCCATATATTCATTCGATGATTACTTACGAGCAATATTATGATTTAATAATATTCCGTAATTATTATAGAGTTAATAAATATTCTCGGAATATTTATTTAATTCTTTTAAATTCTTTTTAAAATGATTTATATTATTCGGAGATTATCTTTCACCTCCAAATATTATGTAAAATATTTCGGAGTCTTTTTACGACTATTTTTTCAAGGAAAGATTCCCAACTCTTTATTTTTCATTTAAATCTATCTTAAAAGGATTTAAATGCTCGCTCAAACTTTCATATTATAGGGGAACCTACTTGAGCAATGTTATTTATCTTGTTGACTTCCCGGTCATAAATCTTGTAAAACTATTCATTTCACTCGCAACTTGGTTGCTGTTTATCAATTGAATCTTTGAGTAACCTTCTCATCATTCGAGGGGTAAGATTATTAAAACAAGATGGTATCCTCGAACAAGCAGCAGCTTGAGAGATATGTTGTTGAATTTTCCTTTCCAACTAGATACGACTACTTTGTGGAGTCTTATCAACAAGTATCATACTTGGGGAAAGGGGGACGAACTTTACGTTCAGAGTCAAGAACTTCTTTTCGAACTTGGAGTCGTGTAAGAGGCCGAGTAGTGGCGGTCCATCCCAATTGGCCCAACCGTTGGTCGGGGAGATCTAACAGGGCGGTAGACAAGTAAATCCGTTAGCTCTTCCTTCTACCGGTAGTAAATCTAAATTGAGCTGTACAATCTGCAACTGATCATCGTATGGATTGGAACAGTGGGCGCGGTGAATACTCCAGCAAAAGTTCATCATTTGAATTCATTTATTTTCTACAACATTATCATTGTTAGCAGTATTGGAATGTATTTATAATTGGAATTGCAATATTTTCCTGCAAGTTCCTCTTCTATGATAAATGATAATATCTTGCTTATCTTTGACATAGCAGATATTCCCGCCTATATTTGTATTTTGAGTTATCTTGTAACTTCATCGTTCATATTATACTGGCATCATTTCCGTAAATGCATGGCATATGGTTTGGAAAGAAACTTTTGAACTGTTATACATTATTATTGGTGGGCTATTGCTCACCCTTGCTTTATTATTATATCACAACAACAGCTAGACCAGATGACTCGCACAAGGCGCACTCGACGCTGGCGAGGATGATGAGACTACCAGAGCCGAAAAGAAAGCTATTGGTAGGATAGATTCATTCTTTCAGTACCAAGTATATGGGCTGGTATGACTTATGAAAATGGATGGCAAAGAGTATGTATTCACATTGTAATTCTTTTGGATTGTAAGAACTCATAATGTGATTAATAAAATTTGATAGTTACTCTGATTTCATCTCTGGGACTATAACGGGTGTGTTCTATGTTGTTGTTGTTTTGGGTCACAAGGTTGTAATTTAATATTTATGTTGATTTGGTGGATGGAAATTGAGACCGTAACGACCAGATCCCTGAACCGGGATCTGGGGGTGTTACATTAATCGTTTATTCTTTATTGAACCAACTTTGTTAAATGAACAACCAACACTTCCAAAGCTTTTATAAATTGTTCTACTTCAAACAGGATTTAAAACTTTATCTTGCTGAGCTATTTTAGCTCACTTTTGCCTATGTTTATATCACAGCTATAGCAGATGCCACCGATACGTTGCACCACACCCCGGAAGTGGGTAAGGGCGGGGATATATGATAGGGATCTGTCGCCTATTCCTGAGGTAGCCTATATATATATATATATATATATATATATATAGGCTACCTCAGGAATAGGCGACAGATCCCTATCATATATCCCCGCCCTTACCCACTTCCGGGGTGTGGTGCAACGTATCGGTGGCATAGACGTGTGTAAGTTAATCAAAAGTCTGTTGTAATATATTTTGGTTGTTGATATGCTTCCTGCAGAAGTATTTTCAACAATGCTACTTAAATATTTTGGGTTTGTAATAATAACTTTACGTTAACTGTTTTTAATGATGGATGCTGTTCTTTGAGCTTATGACTAGTGTGTGTTATTATAAGTGTGGGGTCAATAGTGTGCGTATATAACGTTATTAAATTATTTAAGTATCAAGAGTGTAATATGTTTAAACGGAAATTGGACCGTGATGACCTGGATCCATGACCCCGGATCTAGGGGTGTCACAAAAAAGGTTAGCATTAAGCTACCTATAGATTATCAAGATGAGAATGATTGAAAAGAGACCCTTATTAAGGATATATGATTATCAATTACAGGACGTAAGTATTTCTTGAAAATAGAATTGAGGATAGAATATCCATAGATTAAGATGAACCCTGGGGATGCACAAAGAATGGCATTACCCCTAATAAAGACATTGTGAATTTGGACGATATAAGTTGGATTGACCAAGGCATTAATAATCTTTAGGGATTTATTGAAAGGAGTTTTGGAAAGTACATAGACAGAATTGTTATAGGATCGATTAATGATATTTTGAAATACCTTGTACCTAGAAAATACAGGAGGAATAATGAAGATGACCTAAGAGATTTTACTAAGAGAGAGTTAATATCCTAAGTTTCAAAATGGAAGTTTGGTAGGGAGTGTATGACATAATAATAATAATGCCAGATGAGGCATGTGTGAAGCCATGAGGAGGTATGGATCGAACCAATGAAGGTTAATATTATCCTAAAACAAGAAAGAACTAAGAGAAGAAATATCCTATGTATGATTGGGAGTAACCGTGATAAAGTTCACACGGAAAGGTGGAAGCAATGACTTATGGAAAAGACTGATATATATTTCTCTCCTTCAACAGAGTTTAAGGGAGAATGCTTTCACCCAACGGTGATGGGAATGAGGTAGAAAAATGTGAGGTGGAATAGATTCAGAAAACATTGATTGCGAGAAATTATTATTATCAGGAAAGGCCAATGAGGTGGCCAACACTTTAAGTATAGAGGAGTAATTATAAATGCTCATACCAAAGAAACCAAATGATATTGAGAAGAACCTTGAAGGTCATAATGTGGTGGAGGAATTTACATCCCCTCTGATGATTGTGCAAGAATCAACTATAAGAATAGTTTGAGTAAACATTCGATTCTGGATATCGTCCAAAGCATATTACATACCTTAGAAGGTCCTATTTTGAGGTAAACCAGGACCATGATACGAAATTGATTAAGTGAACCATTAAGCTTCCAGTCTTCTACTGAGGATATGTGATTAATAATTTCAACAACCTGTCATACCTGCGATGCTTGAAGCTCTTCTGCAATTTTATCTGCTACATGTAAAATCTACACCAAGTTCAGGAAGTATTCCTTACTGATAAGGAATAGTGATTATTTTGTCTTCCTAGAGGATTTTGACCTTACAATTATGAAACCCGTATGGTTAAGGCACCATGGAAATAAAAGATTGTGGTAATTCGACAATGGATTACAGTAATGTAATGATGACTCTTCTGAGAAAATAGATGAGAACCACTGAAGAGATGCTGAAGGAAAATAGAAGTATATTATAATGGATATTAGTTGTGAAATTGTCAAGATGTATTTTGGATAGTACAAATTCAGAGTTGATAGAATATTGAAATAAATGATTGGGCTATGATGGGCCATAAAGTGATTATTGTAGAAATGGAAACCAGGTAACTGATAGAAAATAATTGTGAAACGTGAAGCAAGGAATGTTATGAATGGATTGATGGATGGGTTTCCTAACGAACTTACGGGATGACAACCTGATAGTGTTATTATTATAAATATGCAAGAGCAAGTATCGTGGCGTGGAATGTCAGTAACAATAATGTCAAGCGAGAAATCTAAGATTTAACCTAAGAGGTTGAAGGATTTCCAAAAGTGAGTGTTGCTAAGATGGAACAAGAGTATAGGTTCATAGAATGATGGACAAAGCAGCGAGGATATGTTGACACGTGAAATTACGATAAAATAGTATTTGATACGATTACGATTATTTTTCTTCTCTAATGAACCTTTATAGTTCAGAGGTAAATTCTAAGTATGATATTTTGCAATCATGAAAACTTTCTATAACTCTTTGAAATTCTTTTCTTCTCTCTTATTCATCTTCTTTTTGAATTGAGAAGAACAACCCTTTAAGGAGGGGAGGTACTGCAACGTGACTATCTGTCTGTGTGACAGAAGTCTAAGTGGAATACCATAACTTGTTTAATTGCTTGTCAAGTACTAAAGGCTGGCCCCCTTCTGTACTAACTATGCAATATAACAAATGTTCATTGATCATAATGATCTCTCAATAAATTTTTCCACTTCTATATATTGATCGAGATTGAGAAGATAAAAGCGATTAGGAACATAGTACGAGTGAGGTTATCTCTGACTTCGCAAAACGATAGTGATACCAAAGTCACTACAGATACCAATAAGGGTAATAATATATGACTGAGTAAGAGCATAACCCGGATAGTGTGTCGTACGAAAGTAGCAAAGTTGATGAAAAAGGATAAAGTGTGTATTATAGCACCAGTAAGATGTGCTGAGAAAGGATTGGAATGTTTAAGGATCAACCGGGGAACTGGAAAGCGAAATGATAGACAAGTAACCCTTTGATTTCTACCTGATTCCGGGACGGAATCCTTTTAAGGAGGGGAGACTATAATAACCCTAATTTCTGGATTCGAGAAAATGTTCACTTTTTGATGAATAGTATTTTTCATACGTGAGTAGTGTTTTTGTGGATGAATAGTGATTTTTGAGGATTGAGAAATTTTTCATGTCACCTATGTACGGGACATGGTATGGATATTTCGAAGTCATATTAGTGATCCAGAAAGTAAATAAGTGTATGTAAACGTGATCGGAATTCATAAAATCCAAAGTTTATTTTTATGGAACATTCGACCGGGCAGTAAAGAGCACATCAATGAAATCAAGACAAGTGATATATTTAAATTGAGGATTCAAGGATTTTATATTGAATATTTTATTTAATGTGATTTAAGGATTTAGAGCGAAAACCCCTGAGTTAGTGCAACGAACGTTCTAGAAATCGCTAGAACTTTATAACGAGATTAAGCGATAAAGCAAACGAATTATGGACTAAGGATTAAGTTCATAACAAGATTAAATATCCTACATGATCATCAAGAGAATTATATCAAGTGGATTAAATGATTTAATCAAGGATTAAATCAAAACAATTTAGAAACAAAGTTATTTAAATCACTTAAAATAAACAAAAACCAAACAAATATCAATCAAGCTTCTTGGATACACCTTGCACAAGCCCCAAGAGGATGACTCAGCCACCCCAACTGATCTTATCAAGATATTAGATCAAAAGTTAGTTGAATTAGTCAAAGAAAGAAAGAAAAGAAAAGGAAATCAAGAAACCATGTAAAAAGCTCCATTCGGCCTTCAAGAAATTCAAGGAGCAAAACCCTAGCTCCCAAGGTTTGTTTTTAGTGAGCCATAGCATAAAACAAAGGCAAGAATGAGCCCAAGGTACATTCAAAGTTTGAGCTTCAAATACTAAGCCTAGCTATGTCAAATAAGCTTCCAAAGTGATGAATGAATAGTAATGAATAGAGTTTTACTTAGTTTTTCATGTTTTATTCTTACAGTTCAAGCTTCCTAAGGTGCATGCAAGGCTAGAGGATCCATTATAAAGCTTTGATATTGTTCTTAAGTCATTAAGGAAGGTAAAAACTGAGCCCTTACATGATATATGTTGAGTTTTAGTTGAGTTTTTGCTAAGTAGTTAAAGTATGGTGTGTTATAAGAACATCCTTGAATATCTAGCTTTGTTTTAAGGTGTATGTATTGAGTGGTGGTCAATGGACCTTACCAATGACCTTAGAGGTCATGTAAGAGTGTTGGGTTGTGATATTAGAGCATGGGTTGCTTTATGTGGCTTGTTTGAGATGAAACAAAATGGTAATGCTCGATTTAGAGTCGTCTTAATGCCCAATTTTTCTGAACTACATTAACAGTTGAAGCCCGAGACCATAAAATTGTTTAGAGGGTAACCACTGCATATGGTTGTGTAGCTTTTGGTTTCTAGTTTACGTGGCCGCAAGAATCGTGTCAAAAGAGTTTAAGGTTTATGAGTTATGACCGTTTTATTGAAAGCGATTAGAGAAACAATGTCGCAGAAATGTGCCAACCTTGAGGTTAAGTTTGAGACCCTTAAAAATGGAATTCGAATGTGATATTTTGAGGATAAATGCTAAGGTCAGCTAGCAAGGTATGAGAAGAGGGTTTCAGTCAAAGAGATTATTTTTCGATTTTATAAAAATGAAACAGCAGAGGTTGTGCAAGTGAAAACCCCTAAGAACGCAACTTAGAAACCAATGTTGAAAATGGTTAAGTATAACTTGGATTCGAGGATTAATTTCGAACCAAACTTAGGACTTAAGTAATTGTCGACTAACACGGACTTAGCATGAGTCGAGAGTGAGCAAATAATGCCTTGGTTGTAATTCGCTTACGTGTTTAAGCATTGAGTTATAAGTGGATTATCTAGGGGATTAATTAAATGTTTTTCATTGACTTTGTTTAGATTACCGGACACCGTCACGAGCCACTACTACCTCTTAAGTATCAGGCAAGCTTTCGAACCCTAAACTACTGTTGTTGTGATCAAATGTTTTGTTATATATATATATATATATATATATATATATATATATATATATATACTGCATAGTGAAATGCACGTATGTTTTAAATTGATAAATTGCGATATATGTTTTCGAACTGTTTTGATAAGTATATGCAAGGCATGCATGATATCCCAAGTATTTTGATTTCGGATTGATTGATTTTGAATCCGCTTATAGGCTAGTGTATAAATACTAGCTATAAGTTGAATTATTTAAATGTCCTTAGTATAGGGCAGTAGAGTTATATATTTCAACGCATATCGATGAACGATATTCTTCCGCGAAACCTAATGGGTATATTTTTATATAATACTATCGAAAGAAGGTCACTTCGATATTTTCAAAACGATCAATGAATATTGTTCCGAATATTCATTAAAGAGATTATTTTATTGACGATAAGAATATTTTTTATAACTAAAGGTTATTCTCGGATGAACGATATTGTCGAATAATATTATTCGATTGTTTAAAAATATTGAATAAATATTATTCAATTATCTTACGCTATTAAGGGAATATTATTTCAAAATTCATTTAAGCTTTAATTATGAGAGTTATATTCATTATTTATTTAATGAATATTATTCAGAATATTCATTCAAAGATTTCACTTACAAAGGTTTTATTTATTTATTAAATGAATATTATTTTGGAATATTCATTTAAGGATTTAATTATTAAAAATTATCTTTGAATATTCAGTTGAGGATTACTTATGGATAATTATTTTGTCTAAAAATATTCTTTAAACAATTATGATTTAATTAATATTATTTGAATATTTATTAAATCCCTTCAAATTGGTTTTAGAAAATGGTTTATATTATTTAAAATCTATCTTTGATCTTCAATAATTACGAAGAATATTTCTGAGCTTTATTATGATTATTTTATCAAAGTGAGGTTCCCAAACTCTATTTTCCATTTAAATCTATCCTCTAAGGAGATTTAAATGCTCGCTCAAACTTCCAAAATATAGGGAACCTTATTTGAGAGACTGTTATTTATTATGGTTGACTGCCCGGTCATAAACTGTTGAAACTATTATTTTCATTAGCAACTTTAGTTGCTACAAATAAAAATGAGTCTTTGTTACTTCCTCAACACTCGAGGAGTAAGATTGATGGAATAAGTTGATATCCATTAACAGGCAACATCTTGGGAAATATTGGTGAATTTTCCTTTTCAATTAGATACGACTACTTTGTGGAGTCCTATCAACAAGTATCATACTTGGGGAGAGGAGGACGAACTTTACATTTCAGAGTCATGGATTCTATTCGAACTAGGAGTCGTGTAAGAGGCCGAGTAGCGCGGGTCCATCCCAAGGCCCAACCGTTGGACAGGGAGTTACTAGGAGGTGGTAGACAAGTAAATCCGTCAGTTCTTCCTTCTATCGGTAGTAAAACCATATATGTGTTGTACAATCTGTGACTGATCATCGTAGGTTGGGACAACAGGTGCGGTGAATACTCCAGTATTAGTTCATCATCCAAATTTCGATATTTCCTGCAACACGTATCGAAGAGACTTCCGATCAGGTTAAGGGGTATTTCCTGCAACACGTATCGAAGAGACTTCCGATCAGGTTGCCAGGGGTTTGAAAAGTGTTCAAAACTGACATTACAATATCTACTTTGCGATTTCCCCTTTTTATTATATATGTTGATATCGGGCTTATGCTTTTGCATAGCAGATATTGTTACGGAAAAGTTATTTTGAATCACCTTGTAACTTCATCTTTTGAATTATATACTGATATAACAAAGGCTCTCAAGGGTGATATGAAAAGATTTAACTTTGATTTATTCTGTAACTTCTTTATATAAGTTACAATTGATGAAACTTGGATGATACTTATATAACCAAGGTTTTCACACGTTTTGTGAAAGTAATAGACTACTTGAAGTATCTTGAACTTCATTATACATATGATATTATATTGAAAACTTTGTTTATATTTTTACTTAACAAAGGTTTCTGGAATACGAGCGAAAATACTATATTGAAGTCTATGGAACTTCGTTATATATTATTATGATACTTTGCTCATAGTATGCATGAAAAAGGTTTTCATAAATGTTAAGAAACATGTTGACCTATATTGTGGGTAAATACAAACTATTTTGGTGAGCTGTTTTGCTCACCCTTGCTTTGTTTTAAATATATCACAACAACAGATAGGTGAGCTGAACCCGACTAAGCGATCAGTTCGTGAGCGGATGAGGAACGTTTCGCAACTTGATGAGGATGATGTAGCTACCATTGTTGAGGAGGAAGCTATTGGTAGGCTAGTTTTTAGCTATTAAGTATCAGAGGTATTTACTAGTATGAATCATGTAAATGGATGGCAAAAAGTATGTAAAGGCAAATTGTAATTCTTTTGGGTTGCAAGAACTCAAAGTTGTGTTTAATAATATTTGATAGTTACTCTGAATTCATCTCTGGGAATATAACGGGTGTGTTTTATGTTGTTGTTTTGGGTCAAGGTTGTCATTTAACTTATGTTGGTTCAAGTTCAAGTATTATGGAAGGAAATTGAGACCGTAACGACCGGATTCCTGACCCCGGATCTGGGGTTGTTATATATATATATATATATATATATATATATATATATATATATATATATATATATATATATATATAGTCTTACTCTAATAGAAACCAATCTTAAACTAAAAACTAGAAAGTAAATAAAAAATTCTTAAATTGCGTCGAAATATAGCACATATGGTATGCAAACTGATCGTTGAGAGATGAAGAAAAATACAGTGAAGTCGGATTTCAAAAAACTCACGTGACGGGAAAAATCAAATTAAAAATGGAAGGGATTAGGTAGGATTATGTATGTGAGGGTGTATTGTATTTGTGTATGGTGCCCCTAGCGGGGCCATTAGATTAGATTGATCTAAGGGTTAAGATTAGTTTCTAGTTTCCATTTTAATTTTGGTTTCAATTTGATCACTTGCCTATATATATATATATATATATATATATATATATATATATATATATATATATATTTATATATTTATATATTTATTTATTTATTTATTTATTTTGTATGAAAAATAATTATAAATCTTAATTAAGAAATTAAAAATAAAATTACACAAATTTTCTTTTTGGAAAATCATTAAAAATTAATGAAATAATCCAAAGCAATTCTATCATAGAATCTAATTTATCAAAAATGATTCTATTGTAGAATCAAATTCAAATCAAGTTTTTTGTTTAAATTTTATGTGTTACATCCTTTATAAAGTTTATATGTCGTTAATATTCTACAATAGAATCAAATTTTATGTTTTTAAAAATTTTATTTGTAACTTATTGATGAAATTATATGGTGAAATCAATGGTTCTCTCTGGAACTCAATATAAGAAGGTTCTCTCTAGAACAATGGCCCATATATATATATATATATAGTTGCACTCCATAAAGAACACTTTAAATAAAGAACAATAAAGAACACCAATCTCTACCGTTCAATTAAAATAAAAAAGCAGACGGTCAAGATTAAAAGATAGATAATTAAAAAAAACAAAAGCACAGTACAAACTATACGCGAGAAAACGCGCTGGTACACAAAGTTCGCATAGGATAATCGAAGTTGAAATAGAAGATTCTAAGCCCATAATCGAAAAATCGAGGCCTAAATTGAAGATTCAAAGATCAGAATCATACAAAGCAAGCAGAAATCATCGAATCCAAGAAGAAATGGAAGAATTGAAGAATAAATTGAAGAATCGAAGCATAAATTAAAGAATCCAAGCTCGTAATCGAAAACGGAGTTAATTCCTTCAATATTTAGTATGGAATTGTCGGAAAAACAGTCAAAAACTTGAAGAGTTATAGAATCATTCAAAACTGTGCAAAATCATTGAGGTAATGATTTAAAAGGTTAAATTTTATGATTTTGTGTCTAATATCTACATGATACTTGCGATTGGTGATTCTATCCAAATTTTGTATGTATATATCTGTATCTATACATGTATGTGATTCTATAAGAAATTTACAAGTGATTCTCTGTGAGATTCTCCAATATACGCATGGTATTTGTTTTTATTAAACCAGGCGATGAATATTTGTTTAAAGTGTTTTTTATAGAGTGCGAGTGATTCTCTGTTAAATTTACAAGTGATTATCTGTTTGATTTTCTATTAGATTTTAAACTAGATGATTTTCTATTTAAAGAGTTTCTCAATTTGTAATAAATTTGATTTTATAAACTTATTTCATTTTGATGCTATTTTCAATGAGATGCTATATTAGATTCTATGGTAAATATGATTCAATGAGATGCTATACTAGATTCTATGGTAAATATGATTCAATGAGATGCTATATTAGGTGTTGACACATTCTTGGAGGTAATTATATTTGTATTTAGATTAATTTGCTACTGCTCTAAATTAACATTCTTAAGATTCTATGTTTAATCATGTGTGTGAGACTGTGAGTGTAAGTTAGTTGTATAAAGTCTAATCGTTGATACATATTAGATTCTACATGAGTTTCACTTATGATCCCCACTAGTTAAGAAATTACATAGAAGTATGTAATAGGACTCTCACAAAGATAGAACGGATCCCGTAATGTTTATTTAAAATAATAGCAGAATTCGCTAGCTTAATCAGACATTCAGACCTGCTTCAGCAATTTCTTGATAGATTAAGCACTTGGCACTTTACAGAACATATAGGCTTTTTCTATATTCTAGGTAATTTTAATTGTGGATAAGATCAGCATGTACGCAATATATTTGAGTTGGAGTTACTATTTTATGAAGGCATTAGCTTGCATGGTTTTTGCGAATGAGAATCAATAATTAACTATGTTGTGTCAACATTAGTTTGTGGTTGACATTGTGCGTGACTAAGATTCACCATGTTAAAATATCTTGATTATTGTGCACTGTAGGTTGAGGGTCTTGTTCTAGACCATGGTTCAAGACATCCAGACATGCAGCGACGTGTTGAGAATTGTTATATGTTGACCTGCAATGTATCTTTAGAGTATAAGAAGAGGTAATTTTACACCAAGTCCCCCTTCCCCCTTCTTTTAAAATGTGGAGTATTTTTAATTCAGTTTTGTTTTGTTAACTTTACTATTGGACTCAGTTTCCATAACTCCAAAACAATCTCTCTGAATTGTCATAACTTTTTTCATAGGTGCTGGAAAGCTTTGTTTTTTTTTGGATAAGTAGAAAGCATCTTTGAGTTTCACTAATTTGAATATATGCTCCTTGTCTTCCCCTGAATGCAGTCCATTTTTAAAGAAGTAAAAAGGGTTTATGATCCCTCCTAACCAATTTAAATAGAAGAAACACTTTTTTTTTTAAAGTTCATATTTTAGGGGAAGGCTAAAAACTTTTGGCGCATTCCAATTTTGAAAGTTTTTTATGTGGTGGCAGATGCATTTGCATCTGCATTCTTACAGTCTCGGAGAGTATTGTTATGTTCAAGTTATGCTGAATTTTTTAACCTAATGAAGCTGAACTCTTTTCTCTCAGTGAAATAAATGCGGGATTTTTCTAGTCAAATGCAGAACAAAGAGAAGCAATGGTTGCAGCAGAAAGGCGTTCTGTTGATGAGAGAGTCAAGAAAATTATTGAACTAAAGAATAAGGTACTCAGGATTTTTGTTTTTGTATACTGTTTTCTAAATTTTAGATTCTTTAGCTAAATGAATACTCTCTTTTTTCCTGTAGGTTTGTGCAGGTAGTGATAGCAATTTTGTTATCATCAACCAGAAAGGAATTGATCCCCCATCATTGGATCTTCTTGCTAGGGCAGGGGTATGTCATATATTTTAATTAAAAGCTATCTTTAGTTATAGGAGGTATTGAGTTGTGGACTATTTACCTTTTGGACTTGATCGTTAGGTTTGCTGTGTTGTTTCCATTAATTCCCAATTTGATTGTTTTGGAAAAGCATTAGCGTGTCATGACTTATGGCCTACTTGTATACTTTATTTTAAACTGTAAATATATGTCTGAGGTGCTCACTGAATTTCTATGAGTTTCTATGTTTTGTTTGTTAGTACACATAGAGTAGGCTGAAATTGAGTTTCTATGAGATTCTTTATTCTATGTTTTGTTTGTTAGCATCATAAATTCGAATTGGATTTGTTGAGTATCTTGAATTGGATTTCTTGAATTCAAGAGCGGTGTGCCTGATAGAGGACGGTCCGAGGGAATACATATCTAGTATTTAATTTGGTATAAAATTAGTATACCAAAATTTTAGAATGCATACCTCAATCTTATAAGCAAAAAGAATTTTATCAGGCAAACCCCACTCTCTTGAATCATAAGCTTGCGTGACAGAGCATATAGTTGATTTATGGTAATTAGCAACTCTGTTTTTCCCATCAAATGGACAAAATATGTGATATTAATTAAAGCACCTCAAATGTAGAGAATGTTTTAATTGCATTTCTTTTCCGATGTAGAACAGTTGTTTTCCTCTGGTAATTTAAATTCCATCTAATAGCGGGCAAAGTGTATGAACTGAAATGGTCTTGTAATTTGAATTCCATCTAATAATGTTCTTCATGCTTTGTTGATGCAGAAGAAACTATGAAGTTGGGCTTTGAGGTAAAAGATATCAATCAGGAGCATAACCAGATGGGGACCTCAGGCACACCTCTAGATTATTAGTATATTGGGAACTGTATTTGTACCCTTAAGCAAAATCAGGTTAAAGTTCTGATGGTTAAGATATTGTTTTGAATCTGAATATGTTTACTACGAAATTATGCCTGAATAGATTTAGTGTCCAAGCACACGCATGTACATGTGTTTAGACGGACATGAACGTAAGAAGTCTTTTTTGTATGTGATCGACAAAGTATCTCTGAATTTGTCCCATGAAATAGAAATACAAAGCGAGTTCATTAGGCTTTCCTGAATTTATACATTGTATGTTTCTGTATATTTTTGTAAATGCACTTGTTAAGTAATTAGTTCTTCTGGGTATATTTTCGATACAAGATTGGTATGCACGTATTAATAATCATATCTTGATCCAAATTAAATGTAATGTCTAAGTTGGATTTAGAGCTTTAGCTGCTATCTTGAAGGATACTTTGGCACAAACTCTTATTTTTGCACCAAATTGATTATTTACAACTTTGATCTCTTGGTTTCTCTCAGTTTTGACCTTTTTCTTCATTGCAAATTTTAAAAACACATCTTAAGTGTAACAAGTCATGTTCAAATATATCATTCTTAAAGGGAACATGTTTTTATCACTGAATTTAAACTATCGAATTTTGTTCCCTCTATTTTCAACGAGGATGTTGAATCTTTATCAGTGTTTAAAGTGTCTCACAAAGCATAAGCTTATCTAGTAGACAAACCTTAGGCAACTATTAACAAAACAAATGAAGAGTACAATTTCTAAGACAATTCATTATAGGCCAAATCTAGAAGGTGCCATATAACTCAATAAACTTATGTAATAATTAATCGACAATCTCAACTTTCTTAGAACCATTGTAGACAGATTCTTTGACAGCATCTAATGTAAGTTGCATCTTCCTGTTGAAGGTTGGCCATTTGTTCTCAGGCTTTGCACCATTGTTTTTAATATCCGCCACCAACCTTGAAAACTCCCTCACCATCAGACATTTCTGAGGAAGATCTGTCATAACTGTATGCTCACTTGGCTTCGGCACCCAACCAGTCATCAAGTCGTTGAATCCTGACTTTATACCAGTGGAAAATGATGCTTTCTTTTCTTCATAAGGGATAACAAAATCGTGCATATGCAGAGTTCCCTTGGTCCCAACAAAAGTGACATCCATGGTCAAGTTTTTCAAGAAAGAGCAATGGTACAAATGGTATTTTAGTGAAGAAAGTATAAAGGACCTCTGTAGTATCACCTGCAGTGTACTTGACTGTACTCGCAGCCAGGGCACTAAACTTGTATTGAAAAGTTCATATTAATTAGAACTTGTCATATTCTTATAATTTTACCCAATATCAGGGCATCGGTTTAATGAAGTCTCAATAAACTTCAACATCAACCACAATCCATAGAGACCAATGCAATTAAACAAATGAAACTCTGATAAGGCAATTTATGCATCAATGTCTTACCAATAGATCCTCTGCAGGTTTTGATTCTTTCTCTTCAAATGATTTAGAATCCCACTTGATTTTATGTTCTTCTACTATGGCATTTAATACTTTAGATTTTGTCTGCACATCTGGTGCCACTGCAGATAGCTTCTCCACTACCTGAAATGTTAAGCAGATGATGCTGACAGGTGTACAATGTGCTTAAGTTAACCATGTCTAACTCATCTATATTACTCACTAACCGTATACATAAACCAAAATTATCAGCAAGCTGTAAAAATTTACCATGCGGCCTACACCAGAATTTGGACGAAGCTCAAAAGCTGCCATGATGAATTCTTTTCCATATTTTGCTATGAAATGCTTCTTAACATCTGTAAGTTCTGGTATGTCTGAACATTTGGGGGATGCAAAAATTACACTTGAAATTGCTTTCTTTAAGTCAATAGGGCAGTTCCTGCAAATTAACAGTGAAAATGAATGAATCAACATTTCATTTCTTTACACACTTTTAGAAGATAGATGCAGAGATACAGAGAATTTCTTTATTTAAATACAAAGATGTTTAAAAAAAAAGAGCATTGTAAATACACTGCTGACACTACTGCAACAACCAAATAAATTCTAAAGTGTGTAAAACTATCTAACATGTTATTATTTTAAGGCTTCATAATCGCATTAGATATGCACTTCATAGATATTTCAGATAAATCCATTACTGCTTGATAGAGATGACATGCCAAATTGCCAATTACTAAATTAAAATTTTACTTCTTTCTATCCTTTTCAACATATAATATCTAAATGTGTCCAACCAACTACACTTGTCCCCATACAATCAAAACAATCGACTGTAGCAAACAATGTAATGTATGCTCTTTTTTCACAAAATAACATACTACACCTGTCCCCATAACTACACCTGCAAACTTCGTTATAGAAACTATCACATAATCAAACAGAGAAACATCATCTAGTTTTGGCTTAACTTTTAAAAATTGACCCGGAAAACAAATTAAAGATTTCGCAGAAAATCTTACACAAGACTGTATATATCAAACAACAAAACCAATCACAGCCCTCAATATTCAATTCTACCATTGTCAAGACTACTTTATGAAATTCTTTCTATAGTCTGAACAAAACTTAAATCGTCAAAACAAGAATCCAATGAAGCTGCTAAATATCCGAAAATCAGATCAGTCGATACAGAGATAATCACACCTATGTAGCAACTAAAATACATATAATAAGTGGCAAGCAATAAACCTTAAAGCTAGATAATAGGTGCCCCTATCTGCATAAATTAAATAAATATGCATTAATGGTGGACAAATTTTATTTGATGCAAGATTCCAAAAAAACAATCCTCTCTTAGTAGTGATATTAAAAACCTTCAGTTTCTTGACTCTACTCTACATCGTAAAGCCAGGGTCCGGAGATCAAAGAAAGAACAAAAATTCTTACCAACCATCTAATCAGCTGCACTGAGCTTCATAATCAACTCATTTGAAATAACACAATTTTTTATAGTTTATTAAAATATTGTGGCCCCTCCAGGGGAACCCCAACCAAATAATTACTAACAAAACCAATCATCGAATCATCCATGGAATCATTTACCTTGATTATTACAAATTTTATTAAGATAGGTGCCCCTGGCGGGGCCTATTGCATATAAAACTATAGAATCTATAATAGAATCACAGAATCATCGACGGGATCACTTTCACCATTCAGTATAGAATCACCATTCAGTATTACAACAGACATGCATCTTAGTAACTTAAGCTTGACAAATACTAACAATTAGTTAACTATAGAATCACATATTCATTAATAAAGCAACCACAGAATCAATAACGGAATCATTTTCAACCTAACTCATATAAAACGAGACTAAAAAATACCAAACTTTATATATTAAAATAAATGTACGGAATCACAAGTTTAATAACAAAATCAACCACAAAATCACTTACAACTTCATATAACGAGTCTTAAATACATTATATAACACATTTTCTAACAAAAATAAGCAAAGAATCATTAACTGAATCACTTGAAAAATCACTTTCATAAAACAATAGTAATATACAACATCCGATATAGAATCTAATATGTGTACTTTCATTCAAACAAGCATCTGGTACGGGATCAAAAAACGAAATCTTCAAACCCTAATTTTATTAATTTCTCTAAAATAACAAGCAGAATGAGATGTAAATATCATTACCTCGAATTGAAGATGAATTTACATCAAATTGAAGCTTTGATGAGTAAGAGTTTACAGTTTTCGCGGATTTTGAGCCGTAATTTCATAGATTTTGATCAAGAGAGAAGAGTTTGTAGTTCGTCGAGAGAGATTTTAAGAAAATCGTGATTGTATGTGGAGAGAGAGAGAGTTGCAGCTTGGGTGAGAGAGTCATTAGAGAGAGAGACAGACGTTAGAGAGCCTGTTAGATACAGCAGCTGGATCTATATTTTATGATATATACCCAAGCCCATTACTAATTCTATCTTTTAATCCTGGTCGTCCAATTTTTATAAAAAAATGAATGGTTAAGATGGGTGTTCTTCTTTGTTCTTTATTTAAAGGTGTTCTTTATGGAGTAAAGGCCTATATATATATATATATATATATATATATATATATATATATATATATATATGCCTGTATATGATGATAAATCATAAAAACATGAAGATAATCATGGAATAATGTAGGAACAACAAACGATCAAATCAGTTCACTTATGGAGGATAAAGCTTATCAAATCGTGATTGAATAATCAAGAACTACATTGGACTTTATCCCTTATAAATATAAGGGTATGTAGGCCATTCGCAAGGGTTAGAAAAATACACACACTCGACTAACACAAATTTTGGATATTTCCTTCGACTGGGTAGGAATTACGAATTACTCAGTCATTATTGCTAGCCACAAACACCTCTTGGTTCAGGGCAGTTGAACCCCTGTCTTGGCACATAAATCCGTTTTCTTGGCCAAGTTTTACGTGGATTCCCCGTTCTTCCCGCAAAACTCCAAAAAGTGTTGTATCAAATTTTCATCGCAACATTTTTAGCGCTAGAAGGAGGGGCTTTTGGTTTTATCTCTAGAGGGAAGAGATATCTCGAAATTCCGATGACATGTATACGCCGGAAAATGAACGGAACGTATGAAAGTGAACATGATGATGGAGTCACAAATCAAGAACTCAGGTAGAAAATCAAGAAGATGGGGAAGAAGATAAACTCAATGGAAAAGAAGTCTGAAAAGCTGAAGAAGTGGAAATAAAGAAATGGTTCCACCGACCAAAAAACAACAAAGATAGTCTTTACACCAACTTGGTTGGATTTTGATAGTGATGTTGAGGAGTCAGAGAAAGAGGCCTCACAGAAAAACTTTTTTGATGTGGAAACTGATCAAACAAATTCGGATTGGAAGGACGAATAAGAGGTCTAGAAATCGCAGGATTCACCCACGCAAAGCCGAAGTATCTTCGATAGGCTGGAGAACAAGATGAACAGTAGGGACCTACGCCACAAGCTGGATGGGAATAGAGATATGCACACAAAGAGGACTCGTGAGGAGAAATCTCAATCAAGGACATCCCAGCCTAGGAGGGAGAAGTCTGACTCTAAATCTGTTAGGAGCACAAAGATAGCTTAAGATGAACGAAGCTATAGCCCATAACCCCAAATATAGTGGGGGTTCCACTAATGAAACTGATTGATATAACAATTCCAAACGCAAACCATATTGCAACAAAAAGCTGAGTAATAATTTGACCAAATTAATGCTAGAGGGAAATATGACGAGAACAAGAAATTATACTAGGAAATCAGAAGCATGAAAGAATTTTACTACCCACATATATAAGAATTTATCATGCTTTCCAGAAACTTACAGTGACAGACAACATATTGGTATGCCGTCACACAACAGAGTTCGTCATCTCTAGTACAATAAAGTACATAAAGATCAAGTCTAAATCTTTTAAAGAGGTGCAATGGCTTTTTAGTCGGCCTTTTGTCTTTCTTTCCCGAATAGACGATAAAATAATGCTAGAAGCCACTGCCAAAATAGGATCAGCCGATTTGTGTTCTTCAGTTTAGGCTGTGGAGGTGGTCCAAACAATCCTTTGTACAGCTCCTTTTGCTTACTATACACAGCCTTGTCATGCTCAGCAAGCAGTCTTAACTCCTTTGCAATTGCTTTATCACCAGGGGCAAATTTTCCTGCCTTGAGGAAGTCTTCTCGAGCAGCGTCAGTCTGTCCAAGTTCTGCTTTAGCCTTTCCTCGCCTAAACAGTGCTTTCACATTCTTTTCGTCCTCGGCCAATACCTACAACATGCCACCACAATGGAAGAAGTTAATGGGTCCCGTCAGTTGGATCTGCAATTTTTATATCAAAACGTAAATGTATGTCCACATGATTGCACATGCACACAATTACAGGGTAACGGACATTAGAGAGATTGAAATACAATGGTGTGCACGATGTTTTACAAAGTATAATATTTATATTTAAAGGAACAATTTTGAAACCTTTATGTTCTTTGAGATCAAAGCCAAGTAGCAAACAGGTTTAACTTTCAAAATGTCTAAATTAACAAAATCTATATCTTTTCTGAAGCCCAAGACCAAATTGCAAGAAAGAGGTTATACATTTGGATCTCCCATGCATGTTGAAAAATACTTTATAACATTACATTGAACAGCACTGAGACATAATAATAATGGACATGATGCGATGAAACTTCATACGTACAATACTGCAATGCCCAATAGCTTCTTCGTAACGCTTCAGCTTTATCATGCATGCTGCCATGTTTAGGTGGCATGGGTTTTTCACTGCCATAGCCATGTCCTGGTACTTCCCAAACAACTGGAACATAAAGTCATCTCCCATATATGCTATGGCCTTGAGTCCCATAAGAAAAATTAAACAATACTCTGTTAGAAAGGCTTCTTAAATACATCCTTCAATTGAAATTTACAAAGATTAACAGGGGTAGTGACCATTTCATATTGTTGGATAGCCTCCTCCAGTTTTTCCTCTTTAAATAAAGCATTTCCATCCATTTTTCTTCGATCTGCAGAACTAATTCGCTCTTCCACTGTCATGTCACTACGAGCCTTTCCCTATCAACATTAAGTTTTATAACACTGAAACATGATAAAATCCGATCAAGATAATGGTAAAAAAAATACAGTAATGAAACTCACTTCTTTGACTTCGTCAAATCCAATTAGCTCAACTTCGTATATGATATCTGCCATAGGAGGAACATTCGGGAAGGAGAAATTTCCTTCTTTTCCATAACCTAATTCCCAACCCACATGTAAAATAGCACGTTCCCCAGATTTCATGTTGGACACACCAATTGCCAATCCAGTCATTTCTTTCTTTTCTATTGCAAAACGATAAAGTTCATTTTAGAATTTCATCTAATATCTATTTCAAATGATGCTAACTTAACAAAAATTACGCATTGTGCCACAGAACATGCAAAGTAGTGCTTAAATAAACTCCAATTTTGGGACTTATGACGATCACGAGGTTCCGTAAGCTTGTACAATAGCATAAAACAAAAATCCAAATGTATTATGGGATGGAAAAAAATTTGCGTGATACCTTTGCCTAAGATCAGCTCAAGTAATTGTTGTTCGTGCCATGTGTCTTCAAACTTGTGCTGGGTGCTTTCAGTCCAGGCTCTATAGTGCACTGCAACAACAATACAATTGATTGAGCTAAGATGAAACTTAAATGATCTTCTGCTGGCATGTAATCAAAGTAATGACTTGGCAAAAAAAACAAAAAAGAAGTAGTTAATATATGTGAACATTAGAACTTAACTTACAATCTTGATGTTAGAATTATAACCTGTTAAACTTGTGTGCATGTCATCTATCCCCACATTAAGAGATTGTGCAAAACTTAATATAGGTATTCACTAATTTACTGGTAGAGTAATTAGAAAGAGACTATTAAGCGGAACTTCTTGTTCTTTCCATGTTAAGCCAGACAGATCCCATCGAAAATTCATTAACTACAGTTTCATTTCAAAAAGTTCAAAATATAAATTTCGCTGTGCATGTGTAACAGTCTGCCAAGTGCAAAAAGGAAACTACTAAAATGGATATTTAACTTTTATGCAAGCATTACTGTAAAAGGGGGGGGGGGTTGATCATACTCTTCTAGGAAGTAGTAGCAATTACCAAAAAAAAGCAGAAGCGATAGAAAGTAGCATAACTTTTGGTCCAATACAGAGAGCTGAGGGTATTGCTATGGTTGCTCCTTCATAATCAGAGATTTTTCTTATGACTCACTTGTCTTTTGACTTTTGAGTTTGATTTGCAAAAACAAACAATTAAAATTGCAAAACTGATATTACTCCATTTTAAAAGGACTGGATGTTAAAGATTTAGTAGCAACAGTTCACCCCCATTGTCTTCTTCCATTGTATCCCCTCATACTTGTCCAACATAGTATGTACTTCAAATATATTGATATCCGAACAGTAATAGAGCAATGCAAATTCACTATATCTCCTGTAAGTTCTTATCATGCTATAAGTAGAAGACAGGCTTACCAAAGCATGTCGAATATTTTGATGGCTTTTGACCATGGCCTTCCTTGATAACCTGCTTAGTGACTTTCTCATGGAGGACTTCCACTTGGGAATCAACTTTTGGAGGGCTGCTGCCATCTTGTGGAGGTTCTCCATGCACAAAAGAAGCCCCTTCAGTTACGATTTCAGGCTCATCATCTTTCCCTGGAATATTATAATCAGAAAAAAAGTCTTTCGCCAAAACTGACAAGTAGTAATTGATGATTCAGATATAATTAAAAACTAAATTAATGATTAAAATTAATATTTCTTTCACTAAAACTAACAAGTTGTGATGTTTCAGAAATAATCTAATATACAGAGTTTCTAAATTCAATATCCTTCTTATCAAATTAGATCATAATAATATTCACCACAACAATTTTAGTCATCCTACCAAGAAAACAGGAAATGTATTAACAGTTGAGGAGGCATATCTCTAAGGTTAGTAGCGAAACAAGAATGTGCCTAGAGTGCCTACTAGGTACTACTGCAATACCAAACCCCATAACTGTCATTCGAATACAGTATATACAAAATTTACTCATGTGACAAGTCAAGACCCCAGAATAGTGACATAGTAAATACTGCAATTGATGGTGGTCAATAACCCTGCAACATCGAAAAAAATGGAACTGTAATGCAGGGATCTTGGACAGAGAGGGTTGAGATTCCAGTAATTTAAACGGCCCAAAGGTGAAAGAATTTTCGCATGCCCCGGCTAATAGATTACCATGAGCCGCACTTAGCATTCAAGTTATCATCAAAGAAACTTGTCTAAAACTACCTACAGACGGTAGGGTCAACTTAATGATGTGAGATCGATCTACTAAACAGGAGGTTGTAGTTGTAATTCAGAAAAAAATCGTGTATATATTTCAAAGAAACATGAAATATGAAACATAAAGTTAAAAGCTTGTACTGACTTGGACAGAATAAATCAGGCGATTAAAAGGAAAACAGGTAGAGACAATTCAACGCAAAATGAGAATGTGGACTCATTTGAGGACCAATTAGTACCCGTTTAATGTTGTGCATTATCTCACCATATTATTCTACTGACGAAAGACTCCATATAGCTTATTGCGGGATCATACAAGCATGCCGACAACACGGACTCATACAAAAATGTATGTGCACATATTTGTAAATCACAATTGAGCTTACACACGGTTTTTTAATGTCTGCATACGAATCAATTACCACAAGATGGGAAAACAACACATAAATAATCAGCATACTAAAAATCAAATCTTTACACATATATCACCAAAAATGTAGTACCCAAAATGATCACCTCATGAACAGTCATTGCTCTTTAAAAAATGAAACTGTAGTCACTTTTTCTAAATTTTAGCATCCTAAAAGTATATACTTTCAAAGCTGAGTTGATCACAAGTAAAAAGGGTGCTAAAATAACACACTACAATCGCTAAATTTAAAATAAAAATTCACAAATTTAAGCAATAAAAAAAAAGGGGTACCAGGTGATTGATCTTGATTTTGCTCATGCACATCCTCCATTTTGCAAATCTGTACAAAAACCCCATTTCAATTCAGCTCAGAAACTACAACTTTAATCTAAAATTAATTAAGGAAAAAGTATAAAAAAGATTAAATTAAAGTTGAATTCTTACCAATAAATAAAAAATTCAATCACAGGGTTGGATCTTGAAAGAAAGCAAAAGGGGTTCCGTAATAACCAAAGAAGATTCTAGACAGACCGGCCAAGGAGTAGATGAAATTGGACTGTGTGTCTATATTAAATACATACAGATTGTCTGACTCTGTGTTTGACTTAAACTTCAATTCATTTCCTTTTCTTCCTCCCTATCTGAAATACAAGTTTAAATATTTTAAATTTTCTCGAGCTTAATTTAAGATAAATATTTACCAAAAAAAAATGATTTGTACAATATAGTAAGTTTTTTTATATATTTGACTGATTTACCTAAAATATAATTAGGATTGGTAAACAATGATTTTATTTAGAACAAATTGTTTAAGTAATTTTGTAACAAGTGCAATATATAATGTAATTATATTTTTTAATATATATATATATATATATATATATATATATGTGTCATTATTCTAGAGAGTACCTCCTTATATAGAGAATATGAGATAACTACTAATTTTATACTATTCTATAGTAGAATCAAAGTTTTAATTTTTGGTTCTATAAAAAAAAGATCAATTTTTTTTGGTTCTATAAAAAAAAATCTGATTTTGTAAAAGAACCACTGCTGACGTGGTAGTGCAGCTGACGTGGCACTGCTGACATCAGCTGCCACATCATCATTGCTGACGTGACAGTGCCAGGTGGCAGTGGCACGTCAGCAATGATGACGTCATTGATGACGTGGCACTGCCACGTCAGCAGTGATGACGTGCCAGCTGACGTGGCACTGCCACGTCAGTAGCAGTGACGTGGCGATGTCGAATTTTTTTCTCTTTTTTTTCGGAAAAATATTTTGGAAAAGAAAAATTAAAAAAAAGTCGTTCTATTGTAGAATCAGAAAAAAATATATGATCAGGGGCGAACCCAGGATGTTGCATCCACCTGGGCTAAACATATATAAGTGAATTATAAAAAAATTTTGGACTGGTGTTCTACAAATTTACATGAGACCGATTAATCATCGTCTAATAGGAAAAAAAGGTCTAATTTTTATAAAAATTTATAGTTAATTTTTTTTATTGGGGATTACAATAAAATCTCGCTATATTTCTTTAAATTTATAATTTTAATAAAATAATATATTTCTGCGATCCCGACTTGGGCCAACGATATATTATTTTTTCTCCTAAATCTTGAGTAATACATTTGTACTATATTTATAAAATATTAAAATTAAGTATAACACTTTAAAAATCAACCTAAAAATTTTAAAAGATCTTGGAATCTCGAATAATATGTGTGTACTATTTTTTTGAAATATAAAAATTAAGAGTAACATTTTGAAAATCAACCTAAAAATTTTAAAATATTTTAGAAATCAGATTAAATCTACCTATTATAAAAATTGTAAATAAAATTAATAACTAAGAATTCTAAAACAATTTGAAAATTAGATTAATAACTAGGGAGTCACATGACGCTGTAAAAAAACTAAAGGCAAGTAACATTAGAACAATAATAAGTTTCATAATATCGGTACTAATTTGTATATAAATCAAGCAGATCAAATCATTCAAATAAACCATATATGTTGTTAATAAATCTGATAAACAGGGTGTTTTAGCTGGGTCGAAAGAAAACTTTTAAAATCTTATGTGTTTGTAATATAAAAGCAAAGCAACATTTCCGAGGAAAAAACAATACAATAACTTACAAAGTATATAAAGAGATTTCATAAATCAATTAAGTGTATGAAAATGAGATGAGCTAAGACGACTAAGAGACTAGATCGACAGGGCTGAATCTTTTCGTGAGTCACATAATACAAGTAAAACTTTGTTACTGGCTAAATTGATCGGGGTTGCAACCCACCAAAGTCCTGTTGGTGTATACTGAAAATATTTATTTGAAGTATTTACATTTATTTCTGGCCGGTTTAATTGAGAATTATTTAAATGTTTACATGTTGTCTAAATATTATATATTGTGAATAATCTAGTATCAAATGGGATACAGAATATTAGATTATTAAATACGGTTTATATAATATAATAAGGTTCACAGCACAGGTGGAGTTAGACAATCCACTGGAATGGCTGTAGTATTATTTAGATTAGTTTATATTGACTAATAAATAATACTAGTATACTTTGTGTATATTGAACAGGATCAAATTTAGAATTGTTCCCTTATACTGATTAAGAAGGTGAACTAAGATTCTATGTTATTATTAATGCTTAGGTTCTTAATCCGGAAATAATAATTGACACGTATATATTATTTACATGCTTTGATTTATATATGAAATAATTCTTTTGATTTATTTCATTATATTTTGGGTGATGAAATAATATATATGGTGGGATATTATTTATTGACGGAATCCATGTCCTGATAATATTCGGGTTAATGATGTCCCCTTGAAAGCTCAAAAAGATTTAATTATGTGAAACCCTGCAGGTGGATTTATTCCGGCATAATTAAATAAAGGTTGAGTGGATAATCAAGGATAAAAGATATTAATTAAATGAATTATCAGTAATTTATTTAATTAATGGACATGCGATATTTTAAACATGGGGAATTTAATAAGCAAATAATATTGGAACCGAATTAATTAATTAAATTACGGTATTAGGAAAGGTAGTGCAAATATTAATTCTTTAGTGGATTGAATTAATATTTAATTACATTGGGCTAGGCTCAAGATGTAATTAGAAGGCCCAACCTAATTATCCATGATCCCTATTGTAGCCTATATATATTCCTATTCTCTTCTTGCTGGGGGCTGGTCGAAAAAATTGGTAGCCACCCAGGAGCAAGAAGAGAGGTTAACTTGAGAAGACGAAGGCCACACTTCGCTCAAGGGAATTTGGGAATACAATAGAAGAGCGTGGAATCAACCGTTAACAAGGTGATTTTTCTATTCGTACTCGTTAATTTAGTGTATCAAAATTCGCAGTGCCAAGATCTGATTGTCCCAACAATTGGTATCAAGAGCCTGGTTCATTGGTTCTGCGAATTTTGATACGATGTCCATGTCGTAATTATATATGCATGTGTATAGTGGTGTGCTTGGATAATAATCTTTTGCAGGTTGTTTAGTATCCACTATTATGGCCATGTAATTTTAATTATGTGTTTGGATCCCACGTGGTTTAATCGTGGTTATTTTATTTGGTTTCCACGTGGTTTATCGTGGTTGTAAAACACGAGGGTTGATCGTGTTAGAATAGATTTACAAAATTAGTTTTGTATTAGATCTGTTTTGTATGTAATTGTTTGATGGATTATGTAAAAATCCGGGTATTTTGTAACAATTATGTGCGATCGAAAATCAAATCGGAGACAAAATTTTATCCGCTGCGTAGCTGCTGGTTCGATTTGTTTTTAATTAAGTAGTCGACAGAACTGCTGCTGTTCGAATAAGAAAAACAAAACAATTCTGGCGACAGAGAAGAAGAAAAGCGCGTGGAATTCTGGACAAAGTGTGTAACGCAGGTCTGACCTGCGTTACAAGAAGAAAAGGGTCTGTAACGCAGGACATGCATGCGTTACAGGATGAAAAAGGTCTGTAACGCAGTGTCCGAATGCGTTACAGGGCAAAACAGGCAGTAACTCCAGTGCAACCTGCGCAACAAAAGATTTTTGGCAGAAAAATGTTTTTTTCAGCAAAATAAAGGGCTGGAAATTTATTTTTTTTCAAGGGGCCATAATAGTGGATTTAAATTATGTCTTTTAATTTTGATACCGCTATTTAATTTTTTAATTATTGCTTTAAATAATTATTATGTGTGTTGTTAATTATGTGTGTAATTTTTTAATTGCATGTTTAACATAATTAGGACGACATGGACATTAATTTTATTTATTGCTTTAATTTTATGATGCATGCTGCTATGTTATGTGTTCTTTGTTTTGTTATTTTTATAACATGTGGACCTCGAAAAAATAACATAGGGCGATGCATCTAGATAAAATTCCTCAATTTTAAATAAAAATTCTAAGTGGGTGAGGGAATTAATTAGGAATTAAATCCCATGGTCTCCATTATTGTTTGTATGTAATTTAACACTGAGACGAATATAAATTATATACATGCCACCCATCGTGGCGTATGATTTATTGTGTCAGGTAGTGTTATGGATATTACTAGAACAAACTTCATAAATTAATTACGAATATTGAAAGGTATACAAGCCACCCATCGTGGCGTACCAAGTTTCATAGAATTCAATTAATTAGCAGGGTACCACTGATTGAATATAGATTTTGATATTGAGAGAAAGAGCAATGTTACATTCTGGCAGCAATGTCGGGTGTTTTGCAGCATCAGCATCAGGCTATGCCCACTGCTTCAGATATGCTCTTTAATCTCAAGGAACTTTTTGGAGAACAGAATAGGGCTGCTAGGCAAGTAGCAATGAAGGCTTTAATGAACACTCAGATGGTTGAAGGAACACCTGTAAGGGATCATGTTCTCAGAATGATGTCTCATCTGAATGAGATGGAGATCCTTGGTGCTGATATTGATGGGGAAACCCAGATCGATATCATCCTTATGAGCTTGCCCAAAAGTTTTGAGCAGTTCCGCTTGAATTACACCATGAACAAAAGGATGTATAGTCTCGCGGAACTTCTGACAGAACTTCAAGCAGCTGAAGGACTCTTTAAGCAGAATGTTCAAGTGAATGTGGCCGAGAAAGCTTCTTCATCTAAACCGAAAGGTAAGAAGAAGAAAAAGACTCAGACACAGAAAGCTGGAAAGATTGCTAATGCAGTGGGAGTTCAAGGTGGTGTGAAAAAGCCTAAGGGCAAGTGCTTCAGGTGCAAGCAGTCAGGTCACTGGAAACAGGATTGTCCTCCTCCTAAGAAGACAAACAATACTGGTATGTCTCTTTCTCTAGTTACAGAAACATATATAGCGGCTATATCTACGAGCACTTGGTGTGTAGATACAGGAGCCACTGACCATGTTTGTAACTCTATGCAGGGGTTCCAGCAATCCAGAATGCTTAGAGATGGCGAGATATATGTGTTCATGGGAGATGCTACGAAAGTAGCAGTAGTTGCAGTTGGAATAATTACATTGTCTTTTGGCGATGATAGGATTTTGGTTTTGAACAATTGTCTTTATGTACCTTCGTTTAGAAGGAATTTAATTTCGGTTTCTAAACTTGCCATGGATGCTTATAATGGTTGTTTGGATCGTAATGTTTCTATTATGATGAATAAACGAGTTATATGTTCTGGTACATTGCAAGACAATTTATATATTATTAATCCTATCCAACCAATGCTGCAACATAAGGAAACTAATAACATTCTTTCTAGCTCAAATAAAAGAAAGAAACCTTCTGAATTGAACCAAACATATCTTTGGCACTTAAGATTAGGTCATATTAACTTGAGGAGGATTCAAAGACTGGTAGTAGATGGGCCATTAGGCTCGTTGGCAGTGGAGCCATTTCCAGTTTGTGAATCCTGCTTGGAAGGTAAGATGACTAATAGGCCTTTTAAAGCAAAGGGGAATAGAGCTAAAGAAGTGTTAGAATTGGTTCATACTGATTTATGTGGACCTATGAGTATCCAAGCAAGAGGAGGTTATGAGTATTTTGTCACTTTCATTGACGATTATTCTAGATATGGGTACATTTATTTGTTGCGCCGTAAGTCTGAGTGCTTTGAAAAATTCAAGGAGTACAAAGCAAGTGCGGAGAAGCGACATCTTGGAAAATGTATCAAGTCACTACGATCAGATCGTGGTGGCGAATACTTGCTTGGAGAATTTAGGGAATATTTATCAGAAAATGGGATTGCATCCCAGTTGTCTGCACCTGGCACACCTCAGCAGAATGGTGTAGCAGAGAGAAGGAATCGGACTCTTTTAGAGAGTGTTAGATCGATGATGAGTTATTCAGATTTACCCAAGTCGTTTTGGGGATATGCTATAGAAACAGCGGCTTACCTTCTGAACTTGGTACCTTCTAAGTCGGTTCCCAAGACTCCAATAGAATTGTGGACTGGTAGCAAACCAAGTCTAAGACATATTATGATTTGGGGTTGTCCAGCACATGTGCTGAACAAGAACGCGACCAAGTTAGAATCTCGTACAGAAGTAAGGCTGTTTGTAGGCTATCCCATGGGAACGAAAGGTTATTCATTTTATAGTCCTAGGGATCGAGATATCATTGTTAGTACCAATGCTAGATTCTTAGAAGAAGACTATATAATGAAACACAAACCCATGAGTAGTATCGTTTTAGAGGAACTAGTGGGAGGGACAGATAATCCCCAAGTGCCAATAGTACAAGTAGATCAACCACAAGAAAATGCACAACCTGTCACTAATACCACACCGGTGCTTCGTCGTAGTGGGAGGGTTGTTCAACAACCTGATAGATTCATGTTTTTGGGAGAGTCCTCGGACTTGGTCTCTGGTGAACATGATGAGGATCCCAGGACATACGAACAAGCAATTCTAGATAAAGATGCAGATCTTTGGCAAAAGGCAATGGAATCTGAGATGGAATCTATGTATTCTAATCAAGTTTGGGAGCTCGTGGAACCACCCAAAGGTGTAAAACCCATTGGATGTATGTGGATCTACAAGAAGAAAAGAGGATCTGACAAAAAGGTGAAAGCCTGGAAAGCACGACTTGTTGCGAAAGGGTATACTCAGAAAGAAGGGATCGATTATGAGGAAACTTTTTCGCCGGTTGTTATGCTTAAGTCGATCCGGATTCTTTTATCTATAGCAGCTCATCTCGATTATGAGATTTGGCAAATGGATGTCAAGACAGCTTTCCTTAATGGAAGTCTTGAGGAAACCATCTATATGCAACAACCAAAAGGATTCATTAAGGAAGGCCAAGAGCATCTTGTTTGTAAGCTTAAGAGATCTATTTATGGACTAAAACAAGCTTCTAGGGACTGGAATATTCGTTTTGATCAGGCAGTCCAGTCATATGGATTTGATCAAAGTCCAAGCGAATCATGTGTGTATAAGAGAAGTGAGGGTAATGCAGTGGTTTTTCTAGTACTGTATGTAGATGACATTTTACTCATTGGAAACAATGTTAAGATGTTGTCATCAATAAAGGCATGGTTGTTCAAACAATTTGAAATGAAGGACTTAGGTGAAGCGGCATACATCCTTGGGATCAAAGTAATAAGGGATCGCAAGAAAAGGATGTTGGCTTTATCTCAAGAGCCCTACATTGATGAAGTATTAGCTCGTTTTAACATGCAGAACTCTAAGAAAGGTTTTCTACCTTTTAAGCATGGAGTGGCTCTATCCAAGGAGCAGTGTCCTTCGACACCTAAGGATATAGAGAGCATGAAAGCAGTTCCTTATGCTTCGGCATGTGGAAGCTTAATGTATGCTATGTTATGTACGAGGCCTGACATCTGCTTTGCTGTAGGCATGGTTAGTAGATATCAGTCGAACCCAGGTCAGGAACATTGGAGTGCAGTAAAAACTATACTCAAGTACCTGAGAAGGACTAAGGAGTATATGTTAATTTACAAGGCCTCAGATCTATTTCCTTTGGGATATACTGATTCAGATTTCCAATCAGATAGGGATAAGAGGAAATCGACCTCGGGATATGTTTTTACTTTGGGAGGTGGAGCTATTATATGGAGGAGTGTAAAGCAGAAATGCATTGCAGACTCTACCATGGAAGCCGAGTACGTGGCGGCCTCTAAGGCTGCAAAGGAGGCTGTATGGTTCAGGAACTTCCTTTTGGACTTGGATGTGGTACCTAATTTGCCTAGGAGCTTCACAGTGTATTGTGATAACACTGGTGCTGTGGCAAATTCGAAGGAACCGCGAGATCACAAGGCAGCTAAACATATTGAACGTAAGTATCATCTCATACGAGGAATCGTAAAGCGAGGAGATATAGTTGTGGCTCACATATCATCAGAAGACAACCGGGCAGATCCTTTCACAAAGAGTTTGCCAGCCAAGGTTTTTGACAGGCATGTGGAAGCGATAGGAGTCAGATGGATGGACACATAGTTTTCTGTGTAATAGTGGATTAAATAAACACTGATATACTCATAGAATATTTTGAGTATAAGTGGGAGATTGTTGGTGTATACTGAAAATATTTATTTGAAGTATTTACATTTATTTCTGGCCGGTTTAATTGAGAATCATTTAAATGTTTACATGTTGTCTAAATATTATATATTGTGAATAATCTAGTATCAAATGGGATACAGAATATTAGATTATTAAATACGGTTTATATAATATAATAAGGTTCACAGCACAGGTGGAGTTAGACAATCCACTGGAATGGCTGTAGTATTATTTAGATTAGTTTATATTGACTAATAAATAATACTAGTATACTTTGTGTATATTGAACAGGATCAAATTTAGAATTGTTCCCTTATACTGATTAAGAAGGTGAACTAAGATTCTATGTTATTATTAATGCTTAGGTTCTTAATCCGGAAATAATAATTGACACGTATATATTATTTACATGCTTTGATTTATATATGAAATAATTCTTTTGATTTATTTCATTATATTTTGGGTGATGAAATAATATATATGGTGGGATATTATTTATTGACGGAATCCATGTCCTGATAATATTCGGGTTAATGATGTCCCCTTGAAAGCTCAAAAAGATTTAATTATGTGAAACCCTGCAGGTGGATTTATTCCGGCATAATTAAATAAAGGTTGAGTGGATAATCAAGGATAAAAGATATTAATTAAATGAATTATCAGTAATTTATTTAATTAATGGACATGCGATATTTTAAACATGGGGAATTTAATAAGCAAATAATATTGGAACCGAATTAATTAATTAAATTACGGTATTAGGAAAGGTAGTGCAAATATTAATTCTTTAGTGGATTGAATTAATATTTAATTACATTGGGCTAGGCTCAAGATGTAATTAGAAGGCCCAACCTAATTATCCATGATCCCTATTGTAGCCTATATATATTCCTATTCTCTTCTTGCTGGGGGCTGGTCGAAAAAATTGGTAGCCACCCAGGAGCAAGAAGAGAGGTTAACTTGAGAAGACGAAGGCCACACTTCGCTCAAGGGAATTTGGGAATACAATAGAAGAGCGTGGAATCAACCGTTAACAAGGTGATTTTTCTATTCGTACTCGTTAATTTAGTGTATCAAAATTCGCAGTGCCAAGATCTGATTGTCCCAACAATTGGTATCAAGAGCCTGGTTCATTGGTTCTGCGAATTTTGATACGATGTCCATGTCGTAATTATATATGCATGTGTATAGTGGTACACATGCATATATAAGCTAGTACTATTATATTAAAGCCGAAACATTGAAAGTTTTGGTTTTCGGTTTGGTTATCCTATTTATTTTGGTTTTCGGTTTGGTTAATTTAATTTTTAATTAATTTTAAATATAAAATAAATCAATTTTAATCTGTTATTGGCTATAGTCCTAAAGACACAATAGTATTTTATATTTACACCATTACTAATACAGCTAAACTTAAAACCTCCGTTGCCTTCACGAACACTGCGCACAGAACTCTATTCTTCTAAACCTAATTTACACCATCTTCATTAATTCAATACACAAGTTTCTTCGGCTTTTCTCTTCTTTTGCAACACCATATATATCATTAAAATGTAAGTATAAATAATTAAATTACAAAAACAACTCAAAAAACTAATTACTCATGTTAACGTAATTATATTCCGATTAAAATTCCTTCATCCACATTGAACTTCTACCTGGACTCTTTTTTCTGCTCCAACAACTCAATTACCCATTTTTTCTAAAGATTTTACTTCTAATTAAAACACTTTACCATTTAATTTAAAACTAATATTACTATAATTAATATATATCCAAAATATCACACCATATTTTTCTGTAATTATTTTTAATAGTAATTTTTGTAATTAAAACATGTTACTTTTTAATTTAAAATTAATCTTGCCATCACTAATATACACCCCAAAATATCTCACCATATTTCAAATCATTATATTTTAGTAATAAATAAAAATCGTTAGATCTAATAATAAGATATATTATATGATTAAATTAATTTACTAAAAATTCAAAGTTCGAACCCGTCAACTGACGACATTTTTAATTTAGAATTTTACAAAATAAATTTTAAACCATGCATATCATTATATAAATTTATATTAAATTAAAATTAAAAAATTATTAAAAATAAGAATTATATAAAAACATAATTATAATGTTAAATAAATTTTATAACCTAAAAGAAGCCCGTGCTTCGCACGGGTTATAAGCTAGTATATATATATAGTGTAATTATAACATGTTTATAGACTATATTAGCCTGAGTGATTTGTGTTTGTGTGTATCCATCTACTATTCGAAATTAAGTTTCAGATACGTTATTTCATTAAATAAATAAAAAAATACTAACTTATCGATTATTTATATCCAAAAATTGGTAAGCAATGGTCGCAAGCAGGGGAAATGTTATGATGAACCAGAAAATTTGGATTTAATTAATAAAATCCTTTCAACCTAACATTTTGAGGGTTTACCGTAATTCGAACTTAAAACAAGTTTATTTGTTAATCTTAGAAATTTGTACAAAAATAACAAGCCTGTAAAATTGTATTGCTGAATATATGAATAAATATAGGTTTTATGTTCATTTGAATAAGTTATTATTCAAATTAATATATTGTACTTTTTGTGGGGGTTTTTAAAATTAAATTTAACCTTCTTTTTCGGTTTTTGAGGCAAAATACAATTGAAATATTTAAATTTATTTAGATACATAAATAAAGATAATGTTTTTTAAAAAAACACATATGCACAGAGAATAAAATCAAAAACCGATACCTAACAAAAGAAAAAAAAAATCAAAGAACGATAAATTTAGAGTATCAGTTAATTTAAAGGATCAAATTACTAATAATCGGTGGCGAATGCTTAGGAATTAATTTTAGAAGGCGGAAAAAAATAATAAATTATGATTTTATTTAATTTATTGTAATTATAATGATAATTATAATATATATTGATATGTTTTGTAATTAAACTACATAAACAAAATTAAAAAAAAAGGAGCTTCTTAAAAATTTCAAATTGAATTTTTTTGCATATAATTATATTAAGTTAAACTTTCAAGTGTAATGAATATTGTTATGATTACATTTTGGAAAAAAATTAAAGATAATAAAAAAAGTTTAAACTTTTAAAATGTTGGAAAAATTTGTAATTTACATATATAACAAGGCAATAATCAATATATTGATGCAGTTGAACTTAGAGTCGTGACTGTAGGCTAAGAATTCTTGATACAAAAACACACCACTCGTACACAATTAATAGGAAGAAAAAGAGTAATAAAACTAACAAAAAAGGAAAAGGTAACAGTAAGAATATAAGAATGATCGAACCTAGCCTATATATATCACATTTGTAAGTAAATGGTCCTAAATATCACAACTCAAACGCTATTGCGTTCACCGTTTGGGATGGTTTCACTTTTTTTTTTTTTTTTTTTTTTTGTTTAAAAACGCTACTTCATAGCTTGTTTTCAATGGTTTAACAGCCAATGCCAGTGGCGTTTGGGTGTTCTAATCTTTTTTTTTTTGTCTTTTTTTGTTTTTGTTTGTTTTTGTTTTTTCTTGTTTTTTCCTAAATATATATTTGCAAAAAAAAATATTAAAAAACTTTTATACAAATGGTCAATTAAAATATAAATTTAAATTTTTTAAAGTTCGTATACGATTTACTCGTCGTTCGGAATATTTCTAAAATCCAAAATGGAACTGTTGAACCCCAAACGTTAACCGTTGAAACCCCGAGGGAATTTAAATAAAATTAAAAATTTTATTTAAAAATTGAATCCGACGGCCTGATTTTTAAACGCTAACGCGTTTAAAAATTAGGATAAATTAGGGCCCTAAACCCTAAGTTTGTATATGGTTTATTCATCGTTCTGAATATTTCTAAAATCCAAAATGAAAACGTTGAATACCAAAAATTAATTGTTGAACCCATAAATTTAATTAAATTGTATTTTTTAAATTTAAAAAATACAATTTTAATTATCCACCTAATTATTAAATTTTAATGTTATTTATAAATATATAATTAAAAGAAACAAAAAAGTATAACAAAACCACCAAACGCCACATAAAATTGCGTCTCCCCCCTCCCCCAAAACTTCCCCCACAAAACACTACTTCATTTGGCCCTCCCACACCAAACGCCACTTGAATTGGCATTCCCCTCCCTTTTCCCCCCTAAAACGCTACACGCTACACGCATTAGTATTTTAAAAAAAGTAAAGAAAAAAAATCGAAACACTATACGATATTATTTTGAAACAAAGTTTTTGATCTATGATATTTGGGACCATTTATCTTGAAATTGTGATATTTGACCTTTATCCACTTACCCGCTACAGTATAGAGACTATACATTTATAGGACATACTACCTAACACTCAGTGGGGCCATGGACACAGAGCTTTTTTTTTCTTTTTTGATAGTTTCATGGACACAGAGTTCAAAAAAGACTTGTGCAAAGAAGGTTTATTATACATGCCTTCTGAAGACTATTGCACTTGTGCAAAGAAAGTCTTCATGCCCAGGACATCAATTCACCAAGCTCCTGGACATGTTCTCCATCAGGTTGTGTCAAAATTATTACGGATGCATACTTTATTAAGAATGTGGCTTGTGGGCTGGGGGCAGTGTCAAAATTATTTGGGTGGATCATTGGGACTCGAACCTTAGACCTCCCACATGATTACGTTACTAGTTCTCCTAAAACCAGACCAGGATCATATATTATCTTAACAAGAACATTATTACTGAAATGGTGGAATGGTAAACAATGTGAGAGAGTTGAAGCTGGCCATGCTCCGATGTTAGCTAATCTTTGAGGATATTAATAAGGCGAGATAAGTGTTTAATTCTTTTAATATTAGTCAGGTTAGAAGAGCTGGGAATAATGTAGCCCATTTTGTGGCAAGATGGGACTTGCAGAGTAGTGCAGAACATATCTATGTGGATGCTTTTCCTCAGATTGTAAAAATTTTGGCTGATCATTGCGATTCTTATTAATATATCTCGAAGCTTTGCCTCAAAAACAAAATCAGTGAGTTCAAACAGAATGTCATTGATGACTTGTTGAACAAATATATAATATACAACAATTAGAAATTACATCAGCCTAAAACCCTCACAATGAAAGCCCTCAAAGTTCCAATTATAAACATAACCTATACTCTAGAACTTCACCTTCGCTAAGTATGATCCTTCTCTTCTAAAAGGAAGACATCATAATCTCTTTGTACACTCACAAAAACAAACCAAAAAACAAAAACAAAAATCATTTTCCTCCCTGCAAAATTCCAAATGAACTAGTGAGGAAAATGCACTTGGCCTGCCAAGTAATTCAGCTCTAGGATGCACTACATACTTTTTGTTACAAAATGGAACTTGAGAGATTTCCTTTGCCTCTATGTACGTAAGGCCACTGCAATGTACACCTTTCTAACGACAGTACCACGAAAGATCACTAACTACCAGCAGCCTTGAGAAAGTTATCATACGGGCTTGAAGCAGGTAATCTAAAG
Source organism: Saposhnikovia divaricata (assembly GCA_036435485.1). NCBI lineage: Eukaryota > Viridiplantae > Streptophyta > Magnoliopsida > Apiales > Apiaceae > Saposhnikovia > Saposhnikovia divaricata. Next base: position 39,985,565 of record CM071601.1, on the reverse strand, counting down.
GAGTTGGGATAATGTTGATGCTCAGTCGCACTAGGCGCCGGAGAAGAAGCAGTTTTAAGCTGAAAAATGTCGTCAGAACTTGAATCAACAAATGGATTGCCAGCCTGCACTTATAATTAAAACAATCAAGGGATCATGCATATAACATACAATTTCTATCCTATTTCCTGATACGAAAATTCTCAAATAACATCAGTAATTGTGTGAATATTTATATCTAGAAAAGTAGTCATTGTCAAAAGTAGAATTTCAATATAGGTTAAGATTAGAATCAGTGTAGATACATTCATGTCCGATATTGCTTTAATAAACATCAATTTCTAATGAATGTGATCCTAATGTATATAAATCAAGGATCTCAATGGTTAATCACTTGATCCTGATGAGTATTTTGCGTTTATTTTAAATAAACTGCGCTTTATATTTCCTCTCTTAAATTTTCATGAAGGAACCTTTCGGAATGTTAAACAGAAATGAAGTACTAAAACTTAGCAATTTACCCGAGAGATATTTTGTTGCACTTGAGGATGTGTTACAATGTCTGCGTTCTGGTTGTGATCTTCTCCAGAGAAGTCAATTAAGAATCCTTGATTATTTTGACCAGTTGATAAGCCTGACATTTTCTGGTTCTTTCCCTTGTGAAGGTTCTCGAAATAGTTAGCTATATCCTTGAAAGACATATCCTGTGGTGCCGAAACTGACATCCGTCCAGCTTGATTTGTTGTCTCCGGAACCTGCAAGAGAGTTAACATTCATTAGACTAGTATATTCTAAATCCAGCATGGAAGCAGTAGATTTACAATAACGGGAGGCTTATGGAAAGACTGCACTCTGTGAAATAGATGGGATCTCAGTGCAAATGACGTACTTAGTTCCTCGTATGTGAATTAACATATGCATCGTGGATATACAAACATGTGCTACACAATTTTCTATCACCTCTTTAGGGCATGTCAAAACACCGGGTATGCTTGGTTTAGATAATGAATATCAAATAAAATAAAATTTATTTACTTATATGTATTGAATTTGGCTGTTAGTTGTAATTATCGTTATCCTGAGAAAACATTTCTGAGTATTCACTATAGTTGCTTCATATTGTAGAATATTGCTAACTAGCATTTAATTTGTAGGAAGCCCTTACTTTTTCAGGTAGGTGCATTAGCATCCTGGCCCAATCTGTTGCGTCTTAGCTAATGTCATGGATCAATTTGATATGCTTAGACTAAAATGATTGTCTAATTTTGTAAGTGATGGAGTAATAAGCATATGTCCTAAAGCCAGAGAGAACTCCAGCACGCCTAAACGTAAATTTACAATATGGTTTTTCAGTCTATTGCATCAAGGCACTCTAGAGAAACAATGGACATAAAGCACATTGACAAGTCATTGTCCAAATTTTATAAGGCGGAGAGATTGAACCTAGACTTTATAAGTCAATCCATTAGGGCAATTATATTGATGCACAAATACCTTCAAAAGCATTCCCATACTATATATCTAGTTAACTTGGGCAAACTTGTAAAACCAAATCTTATGTGCTTTGGCAGACATCGGTAGCTGGTATGGCTACCGAACTTATTTATTTTCCAATAATTTATAGCAACTACAGGACAATTTTGAACCCTAAAATACAGGTGTATATTAACAATTAGGCATAGACGGACATAGAATCTTCATATGTAACTACAAATCAACTCTCATTATTTTGATCCTAACTTCCTTGGGCACAATACTATCGTAAAAAAGTTCAATTTGGAAACGTACTGAATCTAGAAATTGATTTACACTCAAAAGACTTGGAAGTTCAGGATTTGCCCGCGCATCAGAACTCGTTTTACTTCCAGTAGAATCGGGAAGGAATTCATCATCAATAGTGAACAGTGGTTGCACAGCCTGAAAATTTGTGACATAAAACGTTGGAAACTGAATCAGGAAACAAGTAAATTAACCTACACAATATGGAAGCTGCACAGAACAAGTACCTTGTTGGTAGATTTATTGGCTGTTGAGTCACTTTCGTAGATCAGTCCAGGGGAATCTGCAAATATTTGTGCTCCTAATGGACACATGTCATCTGGAAGGAAATCCTTAAGTAACTGCTCTGTCATAGTTGAAGCCTCTGACTACTCCCACATAAGAGATATAAATAGAAGAAAAGAGCTTATTATACAGGTCAGAGTTATAGCAATCTTCTATAACAAATTATGTTTTGTATATGAGAAAAACTAAATGTTACATACATCTGACGTAATCCCCAGACTCTTGATTATAATTGACGCGAAGGATTCTCTAGATTGGTCTTCACCTCTATTTATAGATGAAAGTGACTTCAAGGCATCTTCATCATCTTCTTTTGACGCATAAACTTTTCCAGATTTTCCAACCTCATTCTTTACCGCTTGTAACTTGGAGTCATCTACCAATTTGAGAAAGGGATCAACCTGTTGAACGCATCATATTTAACATTATTATGTTACTAGAAATATAATAAACTACAACACTAGTAGGAGTGAACAAAGCACATATGGTGCCAAATCAGTTTTTTTTCAGATATAAATATTAAAGCATACTAGCACCTACAGTTTCACTTGTCAGAGCAGATTTAGCAGCAGGAATGAGAGGTATAATATTGTAGGCCTTCGCCAAAAATATCATCATAGAGGTGGCCAAGTTGAAGAGTGATCTTCTCCGTGATGGTTGCAATGGCACTGCAATGAGGGAATATTATAAATTGGCAGAAGTGACAAAATCTCAAACTTTCAACAATTAGAATGCAAACGCTAAAACATGTCATGGATGAAACACTAACCGGTGACACATAATTTTGTACTTTGAGGGTTAAATAGGTTAGAATTGGTGTTTGGAGACTGAAGGGATATATGTTTATAATTACATTTCTTACTTAATAACAAAATCTATCTCTTAACCAAACTGATTCTTTCTTATACACTACTCAGATCTGTAAATGCAGTTAACTCATACAGAATGCAACTTTAATAAAATTAAGTGTGTTTTTGCTAAGTGTAGCCTAAAACTCATTGCCCAAATTCATGATTTTTTCAGTTCTACACTTAACGAACTGGAAGAATATCAAGAACATATTATCAATGTTTCCATCTGAACAAACAGGAAATATTACCTCCATGATCCATCTTGTCCAATGTTTCTATCTAAATGAACAGGAATTGCCCCCGTCTTGTTCAAGGTGAGTTGAACAACAATCTCGATTTTAATTTATTACATGAACGAGAATGCTTCGCTAAATTTGGACAAAAACTACAAACATTTCAACGAAGAATCTAACCTACCTCGATCCCCAAGAGAAATGCTTCGCAAGGAAAATGCAAGCTGAAAACCACGGATAAGAGTTTCCTGGCTTGAATTCTGCATGATAGCATAATAAAAAAATTATAAATTAGACACAGACAAATATGAGTCAAATATCGGAAAGCAATAAAAATTATGTTTGAACTAATAGTTTGTATCTGTAAAATTGAACTAATAGTTTGAAAATTTAAGGAGATGCAACTTGAAAAAGGAGAACAGTGTAACTTTTGTAGCATGCTCATGCATAACTATTCGAGAACATCAATAAGAGAAGATATAGACTGTTTGATTATCCAGACTCAAAGTTAAAGTTAAAAACTTGCAACATGCAAATTTAACAATGACCTAATTGCTTTACAATCAACAAACAAAAAAGGAAATGTAAAAATAAAAAAATTTCATTTACCATAAGTCAGGACACGGTCAATCTAGGGTGACAGGATTACCTTGGTTCTGGAAAATAGCATCACCAAGCTAAAGGTATGGGCGATCGCTTCAAAGTTTTCAACCGTATTTGAAGGAGATATGGCCTGAACCAAAATTGAAGAGAGAAGAAGGCTGATCTGCCGCGAACTTAACCTAAGAGATATACCCTCCTACAATAAATCAATAACTTTGTGAAGATAAAAATTAGAAATCATTTCTATGTATATGTCAGAAGATAAAATGGTTCTTAATACTGTCCGAAGATATTGGCCATACCAATGTACTTGTGCTATTTTCTTCTGGTGATGATTCTCTTTTCGTACTAGAAGATCGACTGTACGATGATGTCAACCGGTTCAGTATGGATGGGTTATCATTCTTCGTATCCTCACCATTTAAATTAGTATCATTTTTCTCCCGTTCCTTTCCCAACTTCTTGAACAGTGCAGCTGAAGAAGAAAAGACGGAAGCTGTTCTTGATAACGTCCTCTGCATATCCCCTGCCTTTTTTGAGTTTGTATTGGTGGAGGAAGGACGAGGACAGACAGATGAAGGGACAAGTACAACAGAAAATACACGATGTGCACCGACTCTAGTTTCATAATCTGGAGAAACCATTGCTAAAAGCAACTGATGGAACAAGGCCTCTGGGAAAGCCTACAACACGAAAAAAATTCATATTGAAGCTTCATACAGTTTATCAATAGGGGCTAATTTTAGATGAATATCAACTAACCCTTGCTTTCTTTTCATCTAACACATTTGGCAAGGAAGCAACAATTTGAGCAGTACGATATACAGCAGCCATAGTGTTTCTGGCCATAACTGTAACACTTGAGATGGTTTCCAACATCACAGCCATTACATCTAGAATAGGTCCCGCATCTCCAACCTGTCTCCACGATTATCATATATTAACATTCTGAAAATGCAAGTTATGATGAACTCCTTCCATGAGATTAAAAAATCATGGGAGAAGTGGGTTTCTGGACAAGAAAGCAAAATTTGATTGCATAGATATATGGAAGACAATGCATAGTCAAAAGATCACCTTCAGCGACATTTGTACAAGGCACTCATGAACGGCTTCTTGGAATTTCCTGTTCCATTTTACGACTTCTTCACCCAAGTTTGAGTCATTGAGAGAGCAATGTATGCTTTTTCGCAGGTGTCTCATCATATCACTAAATGCACCAACTATTGTCACAGATGATTGATTCTTTGTTGTCTGAGCGAGAGAAGTAGCAACGACCACAATGTCTACTTGCATGTTGGGGCTTTTCAGGACATTCTTGTGATCAAGGTGCTTAATTAAGGTAGACAACAAGAAGTGTGTGGTCTGACCTGTAAATTACGTAACACAAGATTCTTAAGTATCTGAGAAACCTAATGCCTAGGAAGCATGAGTGCGGGTGCGGGTACGGGGGTGCATAGTGTGGGGATACGGAAATTCGGTAAATCTAAAAATATGGGGATTCGGGTGCGGGGGGATTCGGCAAATATTAACACATTAAAAATATGTTTTATGTATGTATTTCAAGAGTTTCATTTAAATTGAACTAAATGGTCAACTAATTAAGTTCTTTATCCTTAATATTACATATCATAATTAGTCAATAACACAACTAATGCATTTTAATGTAGTTAATCGATTAAGTATTTAAGTATTTACATTATCTTCTCTCACATGTGAGTGAGGGAAGAATCCCCAAGAATCCCCGCGCACCCAAGAATCCCCAAGAATCGGGTGCGCGGTGCGGCGGGTAAGTGAAGAATCCCTGCTTTCTAGCCTAATGCTAAAGTATTACTAAATAGGAGCAGAAAAATATGGGGGTAAAACTAAGCAGGCAAGGAGACAAAAAAGAAGTCAATTACCAGTATTTTCCATTATGTACTGCATGTCAACTAATACAGAACGAGCTAGTCCATGTTCAGGAGCCCAGAGGTTGTTATTATCAAAATAGAGGAACAACGATTCTAAAACACGTCGTACGGTTGTAGCCTCCTTGGCTAACTTTGCCAAGTTATGCAAACATACTCTAGCCCAAAATGTTGGACTGCTAGCATCTTCACTGTTTGAAATAACACTAATCAGAGAACAAGAGATGTACAACACAAACAGAAGAGTCCAATCAGAGTTTGTAAGTATGATATTTGCAAATTAAGTTGTTTTTAATATGCATATGTTTTTAAAATAAAAAAGATAATATTGTTTTTGTATTTTTTTATGTTTCCTGTAGCATAAATATTTTCTTTTACTGAATAAAAAGTTTGAATTTTATGTGGGATTGAGGGAGGCCAGTATATAGTTGTAAGAATATTACGCTGCCACATTAACATCACCCCGCTCATTCACAACATTCTTCCAAGAAGTAGTCTTTGACATGATAGCTGTAGATGGTCTGCTATTTTTCTGAGTATCTTGATCATTCTGAGCAGATTTATCTGACTTCTCTTCACAATTTTCCAGGACTACAGAAACAACCTATTTTTAAGACAAAATACAATTAATTAACACGGACTATGCGAGGTTGATATGGATTTGCGACGAGTTTTAACAAAGACCAAAATGATAGGTACATGACATTCAATCTGTAAAGAAATCTTGCTCGAAGTTTACTAGGCAGTACATCACTTACATTATCAAACTCGGTTGACATATGAGAGAATTCACCCATGAACCATATCTGTATATTCACATGTTCAAAGTTATCACTTGAGAAGAAACAGAATATTAAATTCCATATATAGAAAGACGGACAGAAAAATGAGAAGGGATACTTGACAACTATATGCAGTATGTTATGATAGGGGCACACACACTCCAAAAAACTGGCACCGGGTATGTGACTGAATCAATGACCCAAAGGTCAAAGGTTATCCTACAGAGGGAAGCATTTCAACAACAGTCTAAACTGGCAAATGAGACAACAGAAAATCTGTATATGGATGACGGCACTCAACTAACTTTTTAGGCCATCCATATAAAGACTTTAAATATGTAAGGAAAATAATAACCAGTTTTCATCTGTATGCGCACTGATATGGAGTACGTAAAATACATAATAGTATAATATACCAAGCATAAGTAGGTATTTGTAAAGCAAGGTACCATTGAAGAAAGTGCTTGAAGTCCTGCGCATCGCATTTGCTGGACCTTTCCATCGTTACCCATCTCTTGAGCTAGAAGACAAAGTTTTGGAATCAAGCCTTCAAAGTTGAACATATAAGTACTATCCCGCTACACAAGCAAATAGTACTGAATAAGCTTGAATTTTCTAATCAAAAATAAATTGCAAGCTTCATAGCTAAGAACAATGCTCATGAGGTGAAAATGTAACTGAGATTGAGATTATAAAGGGATTCCAACCTGACTATTTACAAAGTCAAAAAGGGCTTCACATCCAATTATCCGCATGTCTTCATTACTTGTCTGATCTAGCAAAATATGAATGATGTTGAGCAAGCTGCCTGCAAATAATGGCCTGCGGTGCAGTTTCAATGATTAGAATCTCTTACAGAGAAAACAAAATACAATCATCAAAGTTCTTCTGTAAACTCGAGTAGGGCTGAATCAGGAATTGACCACATATACCACTAGTCCATATGTCAAAATAATTAGAAAAACAATTACGGGTTGGACACTATTTCAAGATCAAGGAATAAGCTACATTTGTTTCTAGGCCGCTAGGCCCCATTAAGTTTGTAACATAAAAGTGTTAGTTTCACCGAGGGGATTCTCCATTGGATTTGAGCAGTTTGTTCTCTGACCAAACTTGAAGGTAAAAGGCATGATTATTGGCAATCATTTCTCAAGATATCTTTTGCAATCCTAGTTGAAACATTTTCCACATATTCAATCTAAACAATGTTGAACATATTTTAAATTCTGACAATAATAAGCAATGGGTACAAGGCGCATTACGAGTTTATTTTTAATTCTAAAACCTTTTAAATCATAAATTAAATATAACGAGGAACTCACATTTGCTGCTTACAAGATATTAACAGCTTCCGGTAGATTAGTATGACAACTTTTACATTACGAAAGTTCTGATTTCTCAGTTCTCGATAACACCTTTGCTCAAGTGAAGTCGTGATCTGGATCATAAAATATAGGAACGAGATCAATATATAAATTTTGAACAAAAACAAATATGAATGTGCAGTATCAGTTGCCAAAGAAGCAACCAACATGTACATTGTAACAAACTTTCTAACCGGCCGGAAATACATAATTTCAAATTCAAATTTTAAGATGGATGCAACTCTACCTTTGGGATTCGTAGAGGATTTTTTGCAGCATATTCACACAATTTACCAATTCTCCTCTCATTGGGTTCTTCAGCCTGTGAAAAGAAGACGCTAATTAAAATTGAAAATAAACATTCAAAGTGCATGTTGTGCAAAGGTTTGTTTTAAAAGCCAACAAATTCTATGATAATAAATTAACCCAGTCGTTGAAAAGGACACATTTGAGATGCTTAATAGTTAAATTCTTCAAGCTTGACAAGTAGTAAAGAGAAACATGAAGCACAGTACGTTAACTTATGAAGAAAAATGAGGCACATATGTAATAGCATAGCTTGGGGCCTTAGGATGTAGTAGACCTCTTTTAAACTCATATCTCGGAGATTTCAAATTTCCCTCCACGATGGTACCCAGTTTTATAATTGATTTCATCTACTTAATAGATTTACTTAAAGTGGAGAATTTCATATTGTTATGCAAAGAGATATTCGAACTAAATTAATGGAGCAGAAACCTTCTTAAATTCACAATTTATATATTAACAATGTGTTAGCTTGATCCTACAAGTATCTTACAGTCTGTTAAAAAGGGAGAGGAAGAAGAAAACTGAACAAAACTTCTGTTAAAAACTTAAAATAAACAGTTATTTTAATAAACTGCAGCATTAGTTTCATAACAAAATATTATACTAGATATATAAACTTGAACATATCTTCATTACACTTTCCATTTGACATTTCTTTGCCCTTCTAGACATTATCTCTTAAATTCCCAAACAACATCCAACAACTACAAGTATGAAGTATAGGCACGAAATTTCCAAAATTATACATTAAAACTTCACGTAGCAAGCCAGAACACCCACAATATCCCACTCTATAAATAAATTACTCCTGAACTTTCTTGCATTACTGAGAAGAAAGAAGAGTTGTCTACTTCTTCAGATCCCGAATACATGGTTATAAAAAATTTTATTTCTCTGTCTTCTTCATTTATTTTCAAAACCAAACCAAGTAAAACCCAGTACTTAGTAATTAGCGAGAAAAAAATACTACTTAATGCATGTGTGATCAAGTCTAACACAAAGTATGCTCAGGACCCATACAGGTTCTAACAAACAACCACATTGTAGCAACAGTCTGATATGAGAACCAATGCGTCGATATGCATATTACATGGCACGCATACACATACATATTGATAACAATTGATAAATTAATATGCAAATTAGTGAAGAAATTGTAATAATGAAATTACTGGAGACTTAGGAAAAATATCGCTGAGCAACTTCTTGTAGCGCCTAATGGGTTGGCGTGACCTTGGGCGCAGAGCAGGGCAAAAACAACAGAGTTCTCCACATGATGGAATAATTGTTCGGGAAATCACACCCATTTTTCTTTTTCTTCTTTTCAATATTTAGTTTTTTATACAATGTCCTTGCCCTCCCTCAATTCCCTCGGTACATGCACATTGTTTGATGAACCTAAAAACATCAAAATCAAAATTTAGAGGAAACCTATAGAACACCATATATCATAACACACATTACAATTACCTAAACATGTGGAAAATCAAACGTGAACTTACCTCTGGGATTGAAGCCTGAGAGAGGGCTAATGGAGGGTGAAAATGTTGATTTTCTGAATCCCTCCAACAAGATGAACAAAAGAAAGAAAGGAAGAAAAAGAGAGAGAGGGAGAGGGAGAGATGAAAATTAAAATGTTGAGTTTCTTATTTATAAGCTTTCCATGGTTTATGGCTTATATGTGGATGACTCATTTTCTTGGATTGGTTTTTGTAGGATATTTATATCTAAAGTCTATATTAAGAAATTTCTTTAAAAAAATATTTTTAAGCTTGTAAGGATGTTATGTAAACTTTTTACACTATAGTGATAGCACTTAAGAGGAACAAAATTTTATAATTTGGTAGGAGAATCTAAAATATTATGCATTTATACTTTTTGTTTCCAATTAGTACGATTACTCAGGACAAGTGTTCTAAAAATCGGTCTTGGTAGCTGATTAATCGCCCCCTTGGCGCTAGGCGGCCAAAAAATTCCTAAATTCTGCAAAATCGGTCATTCGATATTTTTTTATTAGGCGGCGCCTAGGCGTGCTTAGGCGGGTTTAGAGCATCTCCAATGGAGAAGACCCCTTAGCTAAAATCACAAATATATTACCAAAAATAAAATTTATAGAAATTATGTAAAAAAAAAACATCACTCCAATGGAACATTACTGTTAGCAAAAAATTTACATAATCTCTTTTCGTTGGTTATATTTGGCCAACCTCTAGAGACCTATAAGGAAGATTTTACATGATCTATTACCTTAAAAAAATAGATTATATTAATAACAACCTGAAATAATAATAACATACTATATTTACAATATATACAACATTATAGCCAATATATCATTGGAGCACAACTTCTTACGAGTACAACAAATTTTGCATAATCAATATTTTATCTGATTTAGCCAACCATTTTTAGCTAATACCATTGGAGATGCTCTTAGGCGGTATTAGGCGGGTTTAGGCGGTTTAATTAGTTTGGCGGGATTAATCGATTAGGCGGCAATTAATCAGCCCTAGGCGGTATTAGGTGCGATTAATCGGTCTAATTTTAAAAAAATAGTCAAATTAAGAATAAAACTTTAAAAATATAAAGTTTTTAAAATAAAAAATATACTTTACACATGAAAGGGTAAATTCACTCATCATATTTAATAATAAAATGAAGATATTAATATTTTTACTTATATAAAATATATTTTAAATATTAAATTAAATTATATAAAAAATAATATTTTAATACATCCGATTAATGTTCCGATTAATCATTCCGATTAATCGCCGCCTAGCCGATTAATCGCTAGAAGGCAGGCTCACTACCGCCTAGCGATTTTTAGAACATTGACTCGGGATCCTAGTTTCTATAAAAATACCAAAAATATTATGCATTTATGCCCTTCTTTTCCAAATTAGAATGATTATTCTTCCACAATAACAGCAATCTATGCATGTTCAGATTTAAATTGAGGGTAATTGACTGGATATTCACCAAATTTTCTTGTTTCGTTACAGCTTCACAATATTTAAGAAAAAAAATTCTGCTCTAGCACTAGCATTAGAATAACTATGGAAGCAGAATGTGAGAGAATTAAAGATTTTTCAGATTTACAATCTCAACTTCAGCTGATACGTGGTCAAATTACTGGAACTAGTGAAAAATTTGAAGGCCTTGTAGTTGACGCGTCTGATCTTCCCCTGAAGAAATTGGATGAATTTCATTTTTAGCTGTACGATTTTCAAAAAGAAATGGTAAAGTATTATAAATAATATATTTATGTAGATATCCTTTGACTTTTCATTTCTAGACTTTTGACCTTTCAAATCTAGATTTTTAGCTCTCCAACTTCTTGTAACTCTTATCATGTAAAGTCTATAAATAAGCATTCTTCTAAAGCATGTAAGGAGATAGCAAAATATGAAATTAATTACTTCTCTTCTCTCTTTAGTTCTCTCTAATTTATTTTACATTTTCACAACACGTTATCAGCACGATTAGCTCTTTCGCTCCGTTGATATGATGGTGGATTATATTCAAGAGGTTCAAGGTGATCAATCTAAAATTTTAGAGAATTATTCATCACCATTGAAGATTATAAGGTACACATCGTTACATATTTGTTTTCATGTGCTTTAGCATCTTGGAAAGATTATTGAATTTTCTACAACTTTCGTGTTTTGTATCTTTCTAAATAAAGCCGTTTAGATATTGCAAATTGTCTATTACTCGGACCGGTTAAATCTAATTTTGTTATTACGTACTGTGTTAGTTTTAGAGTAAGATAATGTTTGTGTTTTGAACTTGTCAGTACATGCAGTTATGTTAATATGTTCGCAAGTGTTGAGATTTTTAAATCTACATGTGTTTTTAACGTGATTATTATATTATTTATATGTGTACTTGTATTTGTGTGTATCATATCATATGTTTTGTTATAGGGAGAATATTGTATAACAATATTTTGGAGGTTGCTGGAATCACGGAGCAAAATACGGATATTCTGCTAGGAACACGAAGAACACGGAGGTGATTTGTAACTGTTTGTGGCTGATCTTGTCTATTGATATTCAGTGGTGAACTGTTTCTCATCCTTTACAAGATGCCTACGTACCCAATTTATAGGGATCAAGCCACACGTAGTTCTCTTGGTGAAGAAGTTATCTAGACGGGCTAGGGTTTCTATGGGCTCAACTTGACCCAAATCCACTAGACGTCTCCTTGGGCTGATATATTTTACCCATTTGTCCTGCTCATGACCCATGGCCCATTAAAGGTTACTCATGGCTAACATGATGCTCTAATTAAATAGCCTCATTAGTGAAACTGTCGAAGAAACTAGATCACCTAGCATGCGACCTCGCTGGGATAGTCATGCGAGGTGATCCGCGATGTATGGAGATAATCACACTCACGCGACCTCGCTGGATCTGACCGTAAGCCTTCATAATAAGTATACTCTAGGCCACGCTGGACCTCTAGGCCTTGCTAGACCTCGTGAACTACGACCTCATCCCTTTGGGATCGCTGGCGATGCCGCGTTACAGAATAATGTCATGAATTTCTCTATGATGATGAACTTTAATGACCCATTCTTATTTCCTTGGCCCATTATGTGTGATTCAATATTATTCTTAGCCCATTTAGGCCTGCTTAGGACTTATGCCAAATTAGGGCATAACAACTACCCCCCGAGTCCATATTGTCATTGGAAATGCGATGTGGACTCAAAAGACTCCTTTCCAAGAAATTCTGGTGCGAGGCCAAGGCCCATTATCCATCATTTTCGGCCTCTCTTCGCAGGCCCAATGAATTTGAACGGTTTCTAACAGCTGTCATGTCTCGAGATCCGCTCTTGGTTGCCAGGATGATGACACGTGTAACAGATCCTTCTCTCTCCTGTATAAACTCAGATTTCCCAATCATTTGTCACTTTCCTTATAAACAACGTAACGAATTGCTACCAATTTGCTCCCAGATCAAATAGAGAACCGGATCGCTTTCATACAAGAACGACCTCGAACTTTTCTATGATCTTCATACTTTCTTCAATCAACAGTAAGTTTTCTTCTCTTGTTCTTCATTTTTAATTCATTTCAATGCATGCATAGTTTACAATTCCCTCTTTTATCACTTGTAAATGTATGCGATGCGAGCCTTAATGTATGCGACCCCTCCTTTGTAATTTAGTACTGCGAGCCTAGCCCCGCCAGGATAGAAAATGCGATCTCTCTCTTAGATACAAAACAATCCTTTCCTCTTTAGAATATAAGTCAATCCTTTCACCGTGTGCGATGTGAGGACAATTAGAACCTTCTATATTTCTGAATCCCCTTGATATTCTGTAAGTGCACACACTAATAATTCACTTTTACAGATGTCTACCGACGATAGCTCAAGGACTCCTTCACCCCTTCCCCACATCACAATAAGCGAGCAGGCGGCTGCTAATATTGCTAGGGCTACAAGTGCGAGCGACGGTTCGTTCAAATTGTATTTGGACCATCAATGGTCCAATGAAGAATACACTCGGGAAACTGATTTATGCTCCTGGAAAACCAAACATCCATCCACCTCGCAGAATGCATCTGCCGAAGTCCCCTCAAGTTCGCAGAATCAACCTTCTCCACAAATTCCTTCTTCTATTCAAGACGAAGTGAATGAACTTTTGGAGAAAGGAAATCAACTCTTCTCCAGTATCCCCAAACTCCTCTCTCCTCTTAACAAGAACCTTCTCCCTACAACCCTCATAACGATTGCTAGCGACTCCTCTACAAACTCGCTAGGCGATGCCAATTATGAGCACGAGGGTGGAGACGACAACAAAACCAATTCTGATGATTCCGATTATGAGGAGCCTTCCTCTGATGATGGCGGCCTTGATGAAGTAACCAAGGTCGTCAATTTCACTGATTATGATTACATACCAGAAGCTTCTCCCCAACCTTACATACCAACTCCCCAACCTGAGCTAGAAGGAACCATATATGTCGACGGACCTCGTCCTGAAGATATTGAAGTGGGTTCAAAAGTGAAACCCGGCCAGCCTCGCGTCCTAGATTGCAGGGATCTATCAACGACCCTAGATACAGAGTCTTTAGCTAAGGCAGTTGACATATTTAGGCCAGAAGTCAAAATTATTCTCCCCAAATCTTCAATGCGATGTTATCGCTTTAATCATCAAGAAAATGGTGGTAGAGTGCCTCGAATGGTTTTGACCTCATCGATGATGAAAATAGGCGTCTCCTCTCCCCTCCACCCTTTTATTAGGGATGTCTGTGAAACGTACCATCTGGCCCCGATCCAAATAAACCCCAACGGCTACAGAGCCATGATTGCCCTCTACATTCTTTACCATAAACTTGAATATCCTGAGTTGGATGCGAGGACCATGGGCTATTTTCTGCATCTGAAGCGATGCGGGGCCTCAGACTTCGGCTACGTCTATTTCTCAGTCTGGCCAGAGTTCAACAAAAAAGAACTTTATCATAGTGCTCCAAGTAACGCGGGCTCGTGGAAAGGACCTTACTTCTATGTCCACGAGGTGCCCGGAGTAAAAACATCCTTTAACTACCTCCCAGGTATGAAGCCAACCTTTTAATTTCACCCTCCTTTTATTCGATCCGTATTCTAATTCATCCTTCCTGAGATCGCAGTTGGTCAAGTGCGAACCGTCCTGAAGGGCGAAGAGAAGAAACGTGCTGACGATGTGCTGAAAACTCCACGAGAGGCCCGCAACATTCGAACCCTACTTTCTCTTGAGAATCTGGTCGAGTGCGGTTTCCTGAAAGGAGTTGGTTTTCCTTCAAAGACGAGGCCTTCAAGTGCGAAGAAGGCTTCATTGAAAAGAAAAGCCCGTGAGGAGGCCTCGTCCTCTCGAGTTGTAGTTACCACTAACGAGGGTATTCTCCTCGTCGCAATGCGACCATTACTCCGTCCTCGCTAACTTTAACACTGCTTTAATTTTTACTGTTCTCGCATTTATATAACTTATATTATTATGCTTCTAATTGTATTCTACTCCCACTTCTCAGGTATGTCGGGCAAGAGTGGTCGCAGGCCTCCCTTTCTACAAAAGAGCGGGACCGTCCCCGTCACGAAAACTGCTACAGTCCCCAGAAGCCAAAGACTACCGAACTACCGCCTCCTCCACCATTGGCAACAAACACTGAAACTCTCCAACGAGTCCAGGGTACCCCTGAAGAACATGCTTCCAAGAGATCTAGAAGGGACGGACCCGTGCTTCCTGTTCCCAAGCCTCCAGCAACTGCTACTCCTGTCCATCACCTTTTTGCAATGCATGGATATAATCATGCCACTGAAGAGGAATGTACGAGCTGGGTGGGGGCCGAGCTGGTTGAGAATGCCGAGTCTCTTTCTAAGTGCTTAGCTGAGGCGTTCATTCGTCAAACTTCGCATCTTAAGGAATTGAAGACCGTCGCATATGCCAATGCCAAATTGGAGAAGGAGGTTACAGTCCTTAGGTCTCAAAAGGAAGAAGACAAGAGGTCATTAATGGAGACTCATAGGCGAGCCCTTGAAACAGAGACTGCCACCTTGCGATCTGAGCTTAAGAAAATCACCTCGGAAAATAATGCTCTAAACAAATCTTTGAAGGAGGGAGAGAAGCATGAGGAAACTCTCAAGAAGGAGCATGAGGAAGAGCTGGGTAAGCTGAAGAAGGAGCTCGAGGCCGCCAAACTTGATCATGATGCCGTGGTGGAGGCTGCCCAAGTCGAATTTATGAAGACATTTATACGAAAGATCCCCGAATTCGACTGGGAAAGGCTGGGGCCTTGTAACGCTGAATTTGCAGAGTCTCTTCGCAAAGAGATCGAAGAAGAAGATGCGAGAGAGGCAGCCAGGATCGCTAGCGAAGCCGCCCAGACCAATACCACTGAAGCCGCTAAATAATGAACTATTTTCTTTTGACTCTGATTACCGAACTGGGGATGCGGACACCCCTTGAATGTCTCGCAACATGTAATATTTTTTCATAACTGCCTTGATAACTTATTTGGGCTCGCATAGCGACCCATTAACTGTTGGAATTTTGGTAACTGTTATAACATCTTGCATGTCTTCATCTCTTCGTAAAATATATTGTGTATACTCTTAACTGTCTATAGTTAATATTGCTTTCATCCTTTGTATATTCGAAACATTGCCAAGTAGACTAGCCTCGCAGCTGTGAAGCATCCTTTGTAATTGAAATCGTAGCTTTCCTTTTTCTTGTAACTTTTATATTTGCTTTATCAACTTCAAAGTGTGCCTCATCCCCTTTGGAACCATGATGTGCGGTGCCTTCCTTGCGAGGTCGCAGACACGATCCCGAGGCTGAGTTCACCCTTTGACTTTTTTTTATTTTGAACTTCTTTGAGTAGATATGCTTTTCAATAACTAATCTTCGAGAACAGTCCCTCAGGTCGCAGTAAGTGTACGCTCACATCTTCCTTGACCTGAGGGGGATTCGGCCTCGCATCCACTATGCTGGCCTAGTCCTGAAAATTTAAAATGCTAACAGAAAAAATAAAAATTGCACAATGTTTTTGGAGAACAAACTTCATATATAAATACTAGGGACGATGCCCAACTTTCATTACATCATAAAGAGGAGGTGTCTATATGATCACTACCCCCAAGTACTTTGTATGAATTTATTCATGCTAAGTAATGATAGATAGAGACTACCAGGGGCGAGGCCTCTACTGATAGTATTTCCTTAAATGCTCTGCATTCCAAGCTCGAGGTACTACCTTATCATCCATATCTGTTAGATAATAAGTCCCCTCATTAATAACAGCATAGATTTTATAGGGCCCCTCCTAATTGGCTCCAAAGACTCCATGAGCTGAGACCTTGGTGTTAGGCATCGTTCTCCTAAGCACCAAATCCCCCACGCGAAGATGTGGCACACGAACCTTCCCATTATAATACCTCGCAGCTCTTCTTTGATAAGCTGCGAGCCTTAACTGAGCTTCCTCCCTTGATTCCTGAATCATGTCTAAATATAGCCTGTGATTGACCTCATTTGCTTCGGGGTCGTAATGTTCTCGCCTGAACGAGCCCGAACCCACATCAACGAGCACCATAGCCTCGCATCCATAAGTCAAAGAAAATGGGGTCTCTCCGGTGGTAGACCTCGGCGTCGTGTTGTATGACCACAAGACCCTTGGTAACTCCTCAGGCCAACTGCCCTTGCTCTCCTCTTATTTAGCCTTCAGGGTATGTTTAATTATTTTGTTAATGGCCTCGGTTTGACCATTTGTTTGAGGATGGCTCACCGCAGAGAAACTTTTCTTTATCCCCAAATTTTCACAAAACTCTTTCATTTCCTTACTGTCAAATTACTTCCCATTATCTGATATGAGCTGATATGGGATTCCATAGCGACATACAATAGCCCTGTACACAAAGTCCTTCAATTTTTTGGCCGTGATGGTAGCGAGGGGCTCAGCTTCGGCCCACTTGGTGAAGTAGTCCACGGCCACGACTGCATATTTGACTCCTCCTTTGGCTTTGGGGAGTTTACCAATAAGATCGATCCCCCACATAGCGAAGGGCCAGGGGCTCATTAGCGAGGTGAGGTTCGCTACTGGAGCATTACTGAAATTGGCGTTTCTCTGACATTTATCACACCTTCTAGTGAATTCAAAAGCATCTCTTTTCAATGTAGGCCAGAAATACCCTTGTCGTAAGATTTTCTGAGCTACGGAACTACCCCCCGAGTGATTGTCACATATTCCTTCATGGACCTCCCTTAGGATATAATTGCATTCTTCTCCATCTACACACCTCAACAGTGGTGTATTGAACCCTCTTCGGTATAGCAGCTCATCATAAATCACATATCGAGCTGCCTGATACTTGACTTTCCTCGCTTCTTTCTTTTCTTGAGGTAAAACTCCCTTCTTAATATACTCCCATATAGGGGTCATCCATGTCGACCCCTGGCTCGATAGTTCCATAACAAATTCTTCCGGAACACTAGGTTTACTTTGAATTTCCAACGGAATGATCCCAAGTAGAGTGGCCTCGCGACGCGAGCCTAATTTGGCAAGGGCATCTGCTCCCTGATTCTTCTCCCTTCTTATGTGAACCACTTTGACTTCGTTAAACTTCTTGATTAGCCTCTGTGCACATCTTAGATATAGCTCGATCTGCTCACCTCTAGCTTGCCACCAACATAAAGTTGTAAGGTTCTCCACCTTATTTCCAATGCTAGTTTGAGACCAATGATCAGGGCCTCGTATTCTGCTGCATTGTTGGAAGCTTCAAATGCGAAGTGAATGGCACTGCTTAACTTGTGACCTTCAGGGGTAACGAGCTCGATCCCAGCCCCAGCTCCTTCTTTATTAGAGGCCCCATCAACATATAGCTCCCACCACGAAGCTGAATTCTCATTTTTGACATTGGGGTCTATTACCTCTGGGATCGCTATTAATGCCCAGGCATCTTCCTCAGATTGGGAACGGAATTCCAATATAAAATTTGCTAAGGCTTGCCCCTTTATTGCAGCTCGAGGCTTGTACTCAATATCGAACTGACTCAGCTCTGTCGTCCACTTTAATAGTCTCCCTCAGGCCTCGGGCTTATGCATTACTTGCCTCAAAGGGTAGGCAGTACGAACCTGAATGCTGTGTGCTTGAAAATAGGGCCTCAACTTCCTCGAAGCCAACATCAAAGCGTAAGCTAGCTTTTCCATGTTTGTGTAACGAGTCTCCGCGTCTAACAACCTCTTACTGACATAATAGACAGGGTATTGAGCTTTCTCCTCCTCTCGAACGAGGACAGCACTGACCGCATGCTCTGAGAGAGCCAGGTAAATGATGAGGACTTCTCCTTCCTTAGGCTTAGAAAGCAGAGGCGGCGAGCCTAAGTGTTTCTTAATTTTTTGGAAAGCCTCCTCGCATTCAGGGGTCCATTCAAAATTTTTGCCCACCTTCTTAATTGCTTTGAAGAACTCATGACACTTGTCTGATGATTTAGAAACAAATCGATTGAGGGCTGCTATCCTTCCAGTTAGACTTTGAACCTCTTTGATATTTCTAGGTGATCTCATTTCCATTAGGGCCTTTATCTTGGCTGGATTGGCCTCAATTCCTCTGTGGTTTACAATGAACCCCAAGAATTTTCATAATTCGACCCCAAAAACAGACTTTTGGGGGTTAAGCTTCATTCTGTACTTCCTCAGTATGTCAAACATTTCTGCGAGGTGGGATATATGATCCCCGGCCTCCTTAGACTTCATGAGCATGTCATCAACATAGACCTCCATTGTCTTCCCAATTTGCCTCTCAAACATCATGTTGACGAGCCTTTGATAGGTTGTGACACCCCTAGATCCGGGGTCAAGGATCCAGTTCATCACGGTCCAATTTCCGATCAATATCAATATCTCTTGAGTCTTTTTTTTATAATTTAATATTTATGCAATTGACCCCACATTAATACCCACACACACACCAGTCATATGCTCATAGAACAACATCCACAATATTAAAAGTTTATAGTTAACAGTTATTACAACCCAGAATTCTACTAAGTACATTGTTGAATAATACTTCTACAGGAAGCATTTCAACAACCAAAAGTTTATTACAAACTTACACACTTAATTTACATAAGTCTACTAAGCCCCTTTCGCTTGTCACTACCTCGGGGATGGTCGCCAGCACTCGCTCAAAAGGTCGCCTTTCCCTTACCCTCTTGCGGGGTGTAGTGCGTAGTATCGGCATGGGACCTAGCTGCTATACACATAAGTAGCAAGAGTGAGCTATAATAGCTCAGCAAGATAATATTGTAAACTAGAATTTAGAATGTGAACAGGTATACGTATATAAGCATATATAAGCAGAGACCAGTTATAATCTTTAAAGAAGAATAAAACTCTTATTTAATAATACATCATCCACTTACTATTATAAGAAAGAAATCTAAAATAATATAATATCAGTTTTTCTTCATCTGTAACCATAATTCCATCATCTCATATCATTATTCTGTTTTCAGTATAGAAATCTGAAAACCATTGTCAACACTTTCTTTTCAAAAACATTGGGGATGTCTGCTGTCGCCTGATACGTTAGGACGATGATCAGTCGCCTAATCGTACCTGCTCTCTTTTTACTACCGGTAGAAGGAATGAAGATCATCCCTGGAGGAAGGTCACCTGCTAACATCCTCCCTTGGCATCTTCGTGCCGTAATAAAAATAATAAATGCTGGACTGTGTCGCACACAGCCCTGACACAGCCACTTACGCAAGTCTGTTGCAATCCCCCTTCTTGTCACATCATTATTCCATTTATAAATATCATTCCACATTTCCATTTTTCTCGCTTTCATTTCCACATATCATTCACTCATATCATTTCCATTCTCGCACATTACTTCTATAAAATATATATATATATATATATATATATATATATATATATATATATATATATAACATAATGCTTTGATTATGATCCAAACATCTCTTTCATATTCAATAAATCAAATATACTTTTATATTCCTAAAATATTCCGTCTATTTAAAGAGTAGTAAATAATAATCAAATAATATTTATTAAACCACTGATATTTAAAAAGAATATCTTTAGCAAAATATTATAAATCATATAACCCTAGATAACAACTGATACCATTCTTTTATTTACTTTAGATAACAACTGATACCATTCTCTCATATTCTCTTAATCATAAGGCATGTTCACTTCATGCATAATCATCTCTATCCATATCCATCTCATACTCATATCCATATCCATATTCATATACATCTTCGTATACCTTTCTTTTCAATATCAATACTCAAGGAAGACAATTTCTTCACAATATAGTAATACTAGCATCACATATATATATTCCATGAAATCAAGTTTCTTTGAAGATAAATAGTTTTCCAAGTAGGGATAGAAAAGATCTTGCCTCGATCTCGATGTCCTGAAGGTATGGCTCGTGGCTCTCCCGGAGTTTCTTCTTTGAAGCCTTAACACTCTTAATATATGCTTGTAGTCCTTAATACAACTTGATACAACCTTATACTAGCTTGAATCAACTTAATATATACCCAAGCAAGCTCCTTGAATTTTCCCTTGATTTTAGATGGCTTGGAACTAGGGTTTTGATTTTCTATTTTCCACTTTTTCTTAAAGGGGCCGAATGGAACAATGAAGAGAATGGGGGAGAGTTCTTTTGCTTTTGTTAATCTTATCTCATCTTGTCTTAATCTCTTGAGACTTCTAGAGTTTGGTAGATAAATCCCATGGTTAATGACTAATTTGCCCCTTAAAACAAGTTAGTGGATGATGATGTCACTCATGATGTCTGGATGCATCCTTTAATCTTTTTCTTGATTTTTCCTAAGTAATTTGCTAGCACTCTTGGTAATAATAATGTGGTATATATCCTTGTTGTATTAAAATCTTGGTTGTTTGGTTTCCATACTCGTCTAGTTGTGGTTCGTTTCGAATATACCTCATTATCTCAGTGGTTCTGAAATCATTTAACAATCGAAATTCCTTTGGTATTTCCTTAACTTAATAGTCCTTTATTTTACCCTAATTCACTAATTCCTCAAAATATAATTCCTTTAATATCTCCATGCTCCTTAATATCCAATAGAAGCTTATTCGAAATTAAAATTCTCCAGAATCCATATTCAGGAATTTCTGAAATCTATCGTCATTTTGAGTCACTTATTTTCTTAGTTCAACACGAATATGGTTTCTTTTTACTCATTTTCTGTTTCAATTATAGTGTACCTACATACCATTTCCCTAAATCCTCAAATTTTAATATTCATGTGATCACTGTAGCATTGCTAAAGTTAGGGTTATTACATAGGTGGCCCCGGCATTAAGGAGACCGAAGGGCATCCCAATGTAACAGTAGAGACCTATATCCGTGATGAACGAGGTGTGCTCTTGATCGGGCCCGTACATAGGTATTTGATTATATCCAGAATAAGCATCCATGAAGCTTAGGAGTACATGCCCCGTTGTCGCATCCACCAACTGATCAATCCTTGGGAGTGGGAAACTGTCCTTGGGGCAGTGCTTGTTTAGATCAGTGAAATCTACACAGGTCCTCCACTTGCCATTCAGTTTCTTCACTAGGACAGGGTTCGCGAGCCAATCAGGGTAGAATGATTCCCTAACGAGCCCAACCTCGAGGAGCCTGTCTACTTCTTCTTTGAGAGCCTCGGCTCGCTCTCCACTTATGGGTCTCCTCTTCTGCCTCACCCCTTTTTTACTGGGGTCTATATTAAGCATGTGGCACATCACATTAGGATCTATGCCAATCATATCCTCATGAGACTATGCAAATACATCCAAATTAGCTTTAAGAAATTCCACGAGCCTCCCCCTAAGGTCAGGGTTTAGCTGCGACCCGACCCTTAGCACTTTAGTAGAATCCTTGGCATCGACAAGAATAGAAACTGTGTCTTCAGCAGCTCCGGCTCGCTCCACATGCTCGGTGATGCGAGGATCTAAATCAATTTCAACCTTGCGAGCCCTGCTAGACTCTACTTCCTCTTGCCTTGTTCCTCCTGTCACAGGGGTTGCACCAACATGGCCATATTCAGTCACAACTGTTGTTTCTCGAGTAATTCCATTAGGTAAATCTTCCAATATTGATCTCTCCTTGCGAACCCATTCCCCTTACGGGCTCGCATAGCGGCCTGTTCTGGACTTTCCTCGTCATCACTAGCCTCTTCAACAATTCCTTCTTGAAGAACCAATACTGGATGCGAAGCCTGCATCATAATAGCCCCTGGCACTGGCTCTACTTGTATACCTAAATTGTCGAAGTAATCCTCCGGCAACTCTTCGATAGATATTATATTGCACCCAACCGGGGGTCGCGAGACATCTTTTTGAGCTCTTTCTTCCTCCTCGCACTCCATTGTATCTATCACAGAGCTGCTCCCCTTTTCTGCTGATTTAAGGGCTCTGTTGTAGCACTCCCGAGATTCATGCTGAATTCCTCTAACACAACCCACGCCCTGCGGAGTGGGGAACTTCATCGAGAGGTGGTAAATAGAAGTGACCACCCTCATTTCCTTCAGAATTGGCCTTCCTACTATAGCATTATAAGCCAAGGGTTGATCTACGACCATGAAATCCACAACTTGGGTGGTGATGCAGGGCTCGTCCCCTAAAGTAATAGGAAGCTTGATGAGGCCTTTCACACTGACCGAAGCTCCGGTGAATCCATAAAGATGCCCCACTGTAGGTATAAGGTCCTTGTCCACGTATCCCATTTTCTTATAAACATCATACATTAACACATTCACAACACTTCCGTTGTCCACTAAGACTCTATATACATTCTGAGATCCAATGCGAACTCGAACTACCAAAGCGTCAGAATGAGGATGGTGGACCCACTTCGCATCTTCTTCTGTGAACATAATATTTGTATCCTCCCCCTTAAAGAGCTTTGGGGGCCTTTCTTGCAGGTGATGGACATTAGTAAGGGGTCGCTCTCTAGCCTCGCGAGCATACCTCTCTCTGGCCTTGTTACTGTCTCCTCCAACATAAGGCCCTCCTATGATCACATGGATGCTACCGCCTTGTTCTTCCCTCTCCTTGCGAGGCGCCACATTCTGTCCGACAGGAGGGACATTGGTGTATCCCAATCCTGGTTTGCCAGAGTTTCCTTGGTGTTTCTTTACTTCCCGGACTGCCCATTCTGTTAAATTTCCTTCTCGAATTAAACGATCAATTTGCTCTTTAAGGTGCCAGCAATCTGCAGTATCATGCCCCGTCTGTTCATGAAAATCGCAATATTTCTTTGTATTCCAGGTTCCTTGTGCACCCATGGCAGGAGGTTTTGTGAACACCCCCTTATTAGCATTGACTGCATAAATATGATCAACGGAGGTGACCAGGGGAGTGAATTTGTCTTCATCTCTAGCTGGGCGAGCCCGAGGTGGGGAACGCCTCGGGGGATCGCGGTCCATTCTTTTTGGGCTTGGACTACGATCTTGTCTTCGTCTGGGACTCCGAGAATCTTTCCTCTTTACTCCCTTACTCTTGCTTCCACTACTTTCTCCTTTGCTCTTTCTTAACTCTTCCATTGATTTCTCAACCCGTTGAAAAGGTTCTGCCTCTTTGTATAATTTAGCGAGCGTACTGGGTGTGGATGCCTGCAATTTCTTCCAAAGCTTCGTTCCTTCTCGCAACCCAACAATGAGAAAATTCTTCACAGCCTCATCGTTTGCTCCTCGCACCTTAGGGACTTCGGCATTGAATCTTTTAAAATATTTTTGCAGGCTCTCTCCTTCTCTTTGCTTAATATTAGCCAAAGTCGACACAGGGGGTGCATAAAGCATCGAGGATTGGAAATGCTTGATAAAGATGTCTACAAACTGATCCCAAGAATCAATGGTTACTAGAGCCCCGAGCTTTAAAAACCACTGCTGAGCACTTCCCCTCAGCGAGGCCGCAAACAGTCTACACCTCGCTAGTTGCGAGACCTGATAAACATCCATCTCATTATTGAATCGAATCACAAACTCTGCTGGATCAGTATCGCCATTATAGGTCATATCAGAATGATGGCCTCGAAACACTGCAGGAAGTGGAGCAGTTCGAATTTCATGGGTGAAGGGCGAAGATGAGCCCATAGTACTAAAAATCCCTTTCTCATTATTCATCGCATCCAAGGCCTTTTTCAGCTCTTCCAACTTGTAGTCCCCAATTTTGGTCTCCTTATCTTCCTTTCCCTTTTCTCTAGTACTTCCATGATGAGATTGAGTCTTTTTAGGGGCACTAGACTCCTCCTAATCAGTTTTGCGATCCTTCTTTTTAAGATCCTCCTCGCGATGTCGGGATCGTTCATGGTCTCGATGAGATGGGGGTCTGTCGTCACGACGATGGGACCACTCACGCTCTCTGTGAGAGGGGGGTCTGTCATCGCGACGATATGACCGCTCATGATCTCGAAGTGAAGACACTGGTCGATAAGAACCCTTGCTTTTGTTTTTAGATCCCCCCCTTAACATCGTTAACCCTTTCTAACTTGAGGCGAAGATCATGCTCAGTCAGCTTCTTTCCAAGACGATCAAAGACACTTACTGATCGTCCTTCAGATGAGGCGGGCTTACCATGCGAGCCTCCTTTTTCTTCCCTAGTAGCTTCCTCTTCGTCCCAATCAGGGTTCGTTTGATCTGTTATTACATCGTCAAAGTCTTCTTATTAGCTTCTTGGTGGGGCCTTTACTTCCCTCCCCCTCATGGGATTGGGGTCTCATTCTTGCATTCCTCTTCACACCCCTAGAGCTAGGCCGCTTCTCCATCTTAGCCACCCTTTGCTGCACGGATGCCACTGTGTCTCCGATCCCCTATAGAAAAGACATGACTTCGCTCTCTAATGTCACCTTCTGGACAGGGGGTGGTGTTTTTTCCTTCTCGAACTCATCCTTGGTCCCATCTCCAAATGCTTCGCTCTCTGGTGAATCCTTCCTCTGAGGGTCGTCTTTGTTTTTCTTGTGCGATCCTGGGGTCTCCCCCACTCCGTTTTTCTTCTTGTTCGATTTAGTCATTGTTCTCCCAATTCAACGAATCCCCCTCCTTCTAGCGCCAAATGTTATAAGGAGAATATTGTATAACAATATTTTGGAGGTTGCTGGAATCATGGAGCAAAATACGGATATTCTGCTAGGAACACGAAGAACACGGAGGTGATTTGTAACTGTTTTTGGCTGATCTTGTCTATTGATATTCAGTGGTGAACTATTTCTCATCCTTTACAAGATGCCTACGTACCCTATTTATAGGGATCAAGCCACACGTAGTTCTATTGGTGACGAAGTTATCTAGACGGGCTAGGGTTTCTATGGGCTCAACTTGACCCAAATCCACTAGACGTCTCCTTGGGCTGATATATTTTACCCATTTGTCCTGCTCATGACCCATGGCCCATTAAAGGTTACTCATGGCTAACATGATGCTCTAATTAAATAGCCTCATTAGTGAAACTGTCGAAGAAACTAGATCACCTCGCATGCGACCTCGCTGGGATAGTCATGCGAGGTGATCCGCGATGTATAGAGATAATCACACTCACGCGACCTCGCTGGATCTGACCGTAAGCCTTCATAATAAGTATACTCTAGGCCACGCTGGACCTCTAGGCCTTGCTAAACCTCGTGAACTGCGACCTCATCCCTTTGGGATCGCTGGCGATGCAGCGTTACAGAATAATGTCATGAATTTCTCTATGATGATGAACTTTAATGACCCATTCTTATTTCCTAGGCCCATTATGTGTGATGCAATATTATTCTTAGCCCATTTAGGCCTGCTTAGGACTTATGCCAAATTAGGGCATAACATGTTTGTAGAACTCATATGAAATTATTGTTGCAATATGATTGCGATAAAAATATATGTAGTGATGGTATGGTAGAATAATTCAATAAAAATGGTAGATTAAAATTTAGTGAGACATCTTGTGACAAGACTACACACAAAATATGTTTATTATATCATGTCGGCATACCCACATATTAGAATGTTTTACGTATTATGCATGATTCCGATAAATGATAGTTTTATACTCTAAAAAAATTGAAGTTTTAGTTGTGATGTATGTGATATATGGTGTAGTACAATATCATTTAATGATTTATTAACTTGAAATTAATTAATATCATATGTTACTATTTATAATGGTGAGTTTGACCAAAACTTGAGTTTAATGCTTTTATATAAAAAAAAATTGAATAATGGTAACCAGAAGTTGTGCAAATATGATGACATTTTTTGTTTAATGTGTTTGGTCCCATAAAATCCTTGAAATATGTATTCATATAAATGAGAATAAAATTCTTAATTTTTTGAATTGTATCCTGAAGATACAATACCTTGGAAAAGGTTATGAATTAACAAAATTGTGAATTAATGAATTGATATCTTGATCCCTATATTGTTTAATATATTAAATGTTAATAAAAGTTTATGAACTTCCTCCATTCCCTGAAGTGAATGTGATAATATTAAGAAATTAATTTTTTTAAACCTTGTATGTTTATGATCTTCTAATTTGAACTCATTTAATTGTATCCTTAATATATGCGTAAGAAATATTTTATTGCTTAAAATAAAAATGACTTGTGTCAATACTATACAACAAAACATGAGTCATCCAAAAGGGGGTATTGTATGTATTAGATGTCTCATTACATTTTCTATATTAAATGCTCCAGAAGAGCATGTATATTGTTATCATGGTATTGAGTGGAAAAAAGGGGGAAAATGTAATATTATTGGTGTAATTTACTTTCCCAAGTGAAAGAGAATCGACTATGCGGTTCTGATAAGAGATATTCCATTTTGCTGAAAAATCAAATTATATATTTTCTAGAATATATCTCTACACCAAGGCAATAAGATCGAAAAAGAAATATCGTGATCTGATATTTTTAAAAGATCTTTGTTGCAATATTGATAAGGCGACAAGCTCGAACAAGGAATATTGTGTTTCAATATTCTTTAGAGAACTCGTGCTACATTTAAAACCGATCTGTTTTTATCCGAAAAATATTTTATCTTCGTACTCAAAATGTTTTCACATCATACAAAAGACTTTTTATACTCAAGTATATTAATATTCATTGATAGAATATTAATACTCGTTTTTATCTCGTGCTAGAAATTTTTAAAGTAATTTTTCTCCCGCTTCTTAATTATATTATATTTCGAAGAAAATTGTTATATTTACTCAAAAATATTTCCTACACTCTCAAAATATTTTATATAGTAGGAAATATATTCTAAGTATTTATTCTACTCAAAACATTGGTCAAAAGATTTATCTATTTCAAGAAAATACCAATCGTATTTTATTCGAAACCGAAAGCTGATTTAATCGTTTTAAATCCAAATAAAATATTTACACTTGCTAGAATGACTTGAAACTTGAGATTGATCATTTAAATACTATTTTATATGCATGGTAAAAGTTTCGGAATTTTTCGAGATTTTTGGTCCGCCACGAAAACCGAGGTAGTCGGTCCCACGTTTGACCAAGTCAACATTGACCAAAATTGACCAAAATTTCCAGAACTTCATTTTATAATATTCCTAAGTGTCCCATAATTTTAGATTTATTTATTGGGTATTTATGAATATTATTGATTATTTAATTAACTACGCGTGTTACGTATTTAATTAAATATCGGTACGAGTATTAAAGCTCAAAGAGTTGCTGGGATTCCAATACCACAAACCACTCCAAAGAAACACAAAACCTCTCTCAACTAACACAAACCACTTTCCACCTCATCAATCCACACCTTTTCAATCTCAACCACTCCTTTTAATTCAATCTACACCATTCATTCCACTCAACTCTCTCTATAAATACACCCCTTCACACACCCATTTAAATACAAGCTAAGAGCCAAAGAATTTCTGGGATTTTTACAAGTAGACACACTTTCAAATTTATAATCTTTCTCTTCATCTACTTCATCTCAAAAACCTTCTCTCTCTTCAATATTTATCCATTTATACAAGGTTTTTGATTCAACAAGCTTAGTTCCACCCAACCAAGCTTTGTTCACCCAAGCTAGCTCATCTACCACCACTTTCCGGCCTCCCGAAGGACTGCCCAAGTTCGACCACCGTCTAAAATCCGGCCGAGCCTCCGGCGAATTTTTCCGGCAAACTTTTTCGATCGTCTTTTAAAAAGTGGTAATTCTTAGCTTCGTCTTTGTGTTTATATTTGAGATTTGTTCTTAACTTTTATACTTCATCTTAATCTCTATTTTTGGATCTATAAGATACCAAAAGTCTCTTTATAAAAGAGAACGACAATATAAACATAGTTCAACTTAGTATTTGATCTTTGAAAAGAAACTTTATATTACAAGAAAGATCAAAAGAAAGTACTTAATCTAAAAAATTGTGAGATTATATTTGACATACGTCAAAGTTGTAAACAAGAAAGTATTTATTCGAAGTCCTTACTAACATCTTTAGTGTTCCGTGGGATATTTGATAAAGAAATATTTAATACGACATATACTTCTTAAAAGGCACAAGTTTAGCCACTTGTTTTATCGCACTTAATTTATTTATCGTGGCTATAAACTTATTCGGTGCAAGAAGTTAAAAGATAAGTATACTTTGACATTGTATTTAGTCAAACGGAAGTATACATCTTAACAGCCTTAAGCCTATTAGCTTAAAGGACTTTATACATAAACAAACTCCGAGTTATATATATATATATATATATATATTTTATCTCATCTTAAAGGAGTATTGTGATTAAAGTATTGTTAGATTTAAACGATCTATCAAAAGAAAGAATACTACTTCTAAAAAGCACAAGTTAGCCACTTGTTTTTATTTGCACTTACTTTACTTGTTTAGTGTGGCTAAAAAGTTAGTTTCGTGCTAGAAGTTATAATTATACCTTGACATTGTATTAGTCAAACAAAGGTATACAATTCGAAGCCTTAAAGCACTATAGCTTTTAACAAGGACTTCTAATATTACTCCACTAATATTCATATCTATCTGGAGTAATTAAAAGTATACTGTAACACCCCCAGATCCGGGGTCCGGGATCCGGTGGTTACGGTTTCCAATTCTGTCCACAACAATTGAACTTTCCTTAACATAAAATAAATTACGTCTCTATAACCCAACACAACAATATAAAACACACCCGTTATAGTCCCAGAGATGAAATCAGAGTAACAATCCAATTTTTATTAATCACATTATGAGTTCTTACAATCCAAAGGAATTTCGATATAAATACATACTCTTTGCCATCCATTTACATAAGTCATACTAGACCATATTCTTGGTACTGAAAGAATAAATATACCCTACCAATAGCTTCTTCTTCAGCTCTGGTAGTCTCATCGTCCTCGCCCGCGTCGAGTGTGCCTTGTGCGAGTCATCTGGTCTAGCTGTTGTTGTGATATAATAATAAAGCAAGGGTGAGCAATAGCCCACCAACAATAATATATAACTGAACAATAATGTATTACAGTTCAAAAGTATCTTTCAAACCATATGCCATGCATTTACGGAAATGATGCCAGTATAATATGAACGATGAAGTTACAAGGTATCTTAAAGTATTTGTTTGTAGAAATATCTGCTACATCAAAGTAAGCGAGATATTCTTATTGTTATTAAGAAGAGGAACTTGCAAGAAAAGGTTGCAATTCCAGTTATGACCCTTTTCCAACTCTGCCAACAGTAATCATGTTGCAGGAAATAAATAAATTTGGATGATGAACCAATGATGGAGTATTCACCTCGCCCGCTGTTCCAATCTTGATGATCAGTCGAGATCGTACAGCTCAATTTAGATTTACTACCGGTAGAAGGAAGAACTGACGGCTTTACTTGTATACCGCCTTACTAGCTCTCCCCGGCCAACGGTTGGGCCAAAGGGGATGGACCGGCGCTATTCGGTCTCTTACACGGTTCAAATAGAATTCATGATTCTGAATGTAACGTTCGTCCCCCTTTCCCCAAGTATAATACTTGTTGATAAGACTCCACAAAGTAGTCGTATCTAGTTGGAAAGGAAAATTTACCAATAACTCCCAAGCTATTACTTGGTAACGGATATCAACTTGTTCCAGTAATCTTACCCCTCGAAAGATGAGAAGGTAAGCAACGACTTAATAAGTCAACAGCACCCGAGTTGCGGGTGAAGGGAATATTTTATGACCGGGAAGTCGACAAGATAAATAACATTTTCCAAGTAAGGTTCCCTTATTATTAAGGAGATAGACTCAAAGAAGAATGATGTCTGAGAACCTTTCTTGATATAAGATTAATAATAATATGACTCCGAGATATTTTCTGTAATAATCGAAGAAGATAAACCTTATCGAGATTATTCTAAGTATGGAATAAATATTCAGAGAATATTTATTGAGTTAAAATATTTAACGAATATTTGGGAATATGAAAGAATATCTTTAATCAGAGTATTTCTCAAAATAATCCCTGAAGAAATATCAGGAGAATATTTATTGAATAAATAAATATTTAAATGAATATTCAAAACAATATTCATTAATTAATAAGATCTGAAAGAATATTTAAGGTAATATTCATAATTAATTAGGAATTTAAATGAATATTCAAAAGTAATATTTATTTAATGAATAATATCCTAAATTAATATCAAGTAATATTCATTTAGTAATCCAAGCCTTAAGGAATATTCGAGATAATATTCGATAATTAAATCAAGCTTCAGATGAATATTAAAATAATATTCATCAAGTATTTAATATCTTAAATGAATAATCAAAAGTAATATTTATTTAATAAAATAATATTCTAAAAGAATATCCAAATAATATTCCTTTAGTAGTCTCATCTTTAGAAGAATATTCGAAATAATAGTCGATAATCAATTCGACTCTGAATGAATATTGAGAAATATTATTCGTTGAATAGTTACGTTCAAATAATTAATTGAAGTAAGGATCGTTAAAATAATTAGTCTCGAACGAATATTCAAATAATATTCGTCGCCCAAATAATAGAAAATATTTACTTAAATATTTTCCTCCGAGGTAATCTCGATATATCAAGGAATATTGACTCCCGGTCTATTTTTGATTAATAAGATGTATACGCCCTTCTATGAGGGTCTTACAATAACCGGCTTATAACTGATATATAACTATCTAGCTTATAAGCCAACAATAACATTCAGGGAACAAGTATATCAATTCAACTTGAAAGTAGGCATGCATGCAATGGCATATGTATATCAGCAATCATATATATATATTTATTCAATCACAACAACAGCCTAAAAGAAGGGAATTGAAACTTGCCTGGTAGTCGAGTACGGTAAGGGGTAGTGGTAGCGGGTCCCGGTTCAGCTTGGTGATCTATAAATAGCCAAGGCATTCGGGATTAATCACTTAACATATTAAAAGTTAAGTTATACTTAATTCGAAACACGTTCTCGAGTTATCTCGTTATACCCCTTTTAGTGGATTACTTTTATCACTGATCCGACCCGACATTCGTTCGTTAATACGACATGTCATTGAACTTATACTTGGGACATACTTAAGTCATATGAGTTCTAAGGTCGATCGTTACGAACCAATACTATACTCCGAGTTTTATCGCCCGTTTTCTAAGTGTTTTACCGAAGTTATAAAAGAGTCGTCTTTTAGGGGTTCGTTCGCGTTTAACCTCGACTCGAACATTTTTAATAAATCGAAAAATGATCCTTTTGACATACGGTTTTCTTTCACACCTTCCTTTTTACCTATAGTATTTATTTACCAAGATTCTCCATGACGTTACATAGTTTACGAGGGTTCAATTACAGTTACGAACTTTCGTTTACGGATTCGAACTACTCTTAGTAATTTGGTCATAAATCCTAAACCGTAAGTCCGTTTCACGTGATCTTTATATCAAAACGAAGCTTAGAACATTACCTATCCTATCATGGCAGATAAGGTCTCTGGACAGTAGGGGTTCGACATGGAAAATGGCACAAAAAACATGGTATTGTAAAATCGGGCATTATAATGGCTGTAAATCGAATATCTACCAATTTTGAATCTTTCCATAAACATAGTATCCAATCCAAACAACATATACATGACTTATATACATGAACTGAGGCCAAGCAATGCCTTTCCGTTCATCTAGCTATTTACATCATTAATCCAAAATCCATACATAATCATGCTTATAATCTTAACATAACCATAACTAAGTTATAACTATCATAAACATGCTTAAATCTCAAACAAGGGTTAGGGTTTCAAGAGCTTTATACCTTCCTTGGAGTGTGTAAAGACCTTGCTAAGCTTTGCATAGTCCTTGTATACCCATAACCAAGCTTAGATCATCCTAGAAATCAAGAAAATCAAGAGTTGTTCTTGAAAATCACTATTCACCCTAGTCTTTGATGATTTCTTTGAAAATGGAAACAAGAGAGTTTGGCTTTGAAATTTTTAGGGGATCACTTTTAGGAAATGTAAGACTCACCATAATTTTTACAAGATCAAGAGATGGTGGGAAGAGGGGTTTTGATTTTGGAATTAAGGGTATGGCCGAATGGAATTTTCAAGGGGGAAAGAGTTGCTTGGTTTATTTGTTTTAATCTCATCCATTCTCATCTATTATCAAGATAATATCTTGCATAAATTCACTTTATTAAAGTGATGAGGTGTTGGATGAGGAAATACCATGACAAGTGTTGAAAATGTGGTGGTTTTAGCCTAACTACATGGTTGCCTTGCTAAGTACTTAGTTGCATTCTCTAGGGTGCTAGTTCCTTGATTCTAGTTTGGTTACTAGATATTTTATACTAGTAGCTTGCACAAGACTCTTGCTTCCTCTGCTTGTTTCTGTGTCCGGTTATTGCCTGTTTCGATTGATCGTTCGTAGGAATATTTCACGGATTTCTAATTAGGGTTTACCGGGAATCCTTTTTAATATTAATACTTTCATTCTCCATCTTTCATTCTAACTTTCCAATTTATATTCCTTAAATCCATTCGTTAAATACTTAAGGCTATCAGTGTCCAGGGAACTCTCGGAGAAAATAAAAGTGCGGTTTTTCAGAATCCGACAGCTTTTACATACACTTATTTTCCCCCTGGATCACTAATATGAACTCGGAAATCCGTTCCGAATGCTTCTATATAGTGTCGTCTCATATTATTATATACTCCCACCAAAACACTATTCATTCTGTATTCTTTACTTGTTCTCTTAGGGTGGTACAATTGCCCGTATTCTCTTTCGATCGTTCCTTATCCTTTTTACGGAACTACTGGATTAATCGTTACCGATCTGGATGACATGAGAATATTCTCCTGCTTGAAATTGCCATATCTTATTCCCTTAGAAGATAGATTATTCTTACCTATGGTGTTACCCTTTAGCATTCTTCAAGACATAGAAATAATAAAGTCGAATTCCATTCATTCTTTCCAAATATCAATTATTACATTGTAGCCATAACCACTCCTCAGTGGTTTCCTACCTTCATTCTTAAATCAATATAATAACATCCCAAAATATCAAATCCTCAAAGTTAATATCTCAATTCTTGGATTATAATAATATTTAATCCACTGTCCGGTCAAATATTATACCGAAAAGAATTTGGAATTTCTGAATTCCGATCGTTTCTGCATTCACTTATTTCCTCCGCGTATTACTAATATGACTTTGAAACATCCATATCACGTCCCGTACATAGGGTGGAGTGAAAAGTTTTCCAACTTACAAAATCACTATTCATCCACCAAATTACTATGCACGTACAGGAAATACTATGCACGTACGGGAAATACTATGCACGTATGGGAAACACTATGCACGTACTCATTTCCCTTCAAGGATCCATTAGCTCCTTCCTGGATGGTAGATTGTTCTTCTCTAGGTCCTCAACCATCGAATTACTCTATTCTGACAATATACCAATGCATCAAGATCATTGTCCAAAGCAATATCCATTCATTACAATCATTGTTCTTTGAAACCACCATTCATTAGAGCTGGTGACCTTGTTGTCGGAATCATTGTTTCTCATTTTATCATTACTTAATAAAAAGTTTTAATTATATCCAAAATTTGGGGTTCTTACAGTCTCCCCTCCTTAAAAGGATTCCGTCCCGGAATCAGGTAGGAAACAAAGAGTCGTTTTCCTGTCGTTCACTCTTTAGCTTCCCGGTCAATTCTTAGTCGTTCTACCCTTCCTCAGCACATCTTCTAGTGCTACAATTCATACTTTATCCTTTTTCCATCAACGTTGCTACTTTTCGTACAACTCACTATCCGGGTTATACTCTTACTCAGTCTTATCCTTATCGATATCTGCAGTAACATTGGTATCACTATCACCCTACGATTCGGAGGTAACCTCGCTCGTACTGTGCATTTCCTGATCGCTTTAATCTTCGCAATCTCGATCAATATTGTGACGCCCCGGGATCCGGGGTCAAAGATCCGGGCCGTCAAGGTCCAATTTCCAATCAATATCAATATCTCTGTAGTCTTTTCTTTCTTTCTTTTTTTTTTAAAAATAAATAAATAAATAAATAAATAGGCAGTTGACCCCACACTAATACACACACACACCAGTCATATGCTCATAGAACAACAACCACAATATTTAGAAGTTTTAAAGTTAGCAGTTATTCAAGCCCAGAATTTACTAAGTACATTGTTGAACAAAGCTTCTACAGGAAGCACTTCAACAACTAAAGTTTATTACAACTTACACACTTAATTTACATAAGTATACTAAGCCCCTCTGCTTGTCACTACCTCGGGGATGGTCGCCAGCACTCGCTCAAAAGGTCGCCTTTCCCTTACCCTCTTGCGGGGTGTGGTACGTAGTATCGGCATGGGACCTAGCTGCTATATACATAAATAGCAAGAGTGAGCTATAATAGCTCAGCAAGATCATACTGTAACTAAAAATTTAGAATGTAAACAAGTATACATATATGTATAGGCATATGTAATAGCAGGAAACAAATAAAATCCTTAAGGAAGAGTAAAGCTCTTATTTAATAATACATCATCCACTCACTATTATAAGAAAGTAATCTATATTAATATAATATCAGTTTTTCTTCATCTGTAACCATAATTCCATCATCTCATATCATTATTCTGTTTTCAGTATAGAAATCTGAAATAATATAATATCAGTTTTTCTTCATCTGTAACCATAATTCCATCATCTCATATCATTATTCTGTTTTCAGTATAGAAATCTGAAAACCATTGTCTACACTTTCTTTTCAAAAACATTGGGGATATCTGCTGTCGCCTGATACGTTAGGACGATGATCAGTCGCCTAATCGTATCTGCTCTCTTTTTACTACCGGTAGAAGGAATGAAAATCATCCCTGGAGGAAGGCCACCTGCTAACATCCTCCCTTGGCATCTTCGTGCCGTAATAAAAATAATAAATGCTGGACTGTGTCGCACACAGCCCTGACACAGCCACTTACGCAAGTCTGTTGCAATCCCCCTCTTTATCACATCGTTATTCTCTTTTTTTAAAATATCATTCCACATTTCCATTTTCTCACTTTCGTTTTCACATATCATTCTCTCATATCATTTCCATTCTCACACATTACTTCTATAAAATATATATATATATATATATATCATAAGGCTTTGCTTATGATTCAGACCTCTCTTTCAAATTCAGAAATCAAATAATGTTTATTAAACCACTGATACTCAATAAGAACATTTTTAATGTAATATTATCACCATATAACCCTCGATAACAACTGATACCATTCTCTCTTATTCTCTTAATCATAAGGCATGTTCAATTCATGCATAATCATCCTTATACATATCCCTCTCATACTCTCATTCATATTCATATACATCTTATACTCATATCCATATTCATGTACATCTTCAGATATCTTTCTCTTCAATATTAATACTCAAGGAAGACAATTTCTTCACAATATAGTAATATTAGCATCACATATATATTTCACAGAATCAAGTTTCTTTATGAAGATAAGTAGTTTTACAAATAGGGATAGAAGT
Source organism: Saposhnikovia divaricata (assembly GCA_036435485.1). Classification (NCBI taxonomy): domain Eukaryota; kingdom Viridiplantae; phylum Streptophyta; class Magnoliopsida; order Apiales; family Apiaceae; genus Saposhnikovia; species Saposhnikovia divaricata. The sequence goes on along the minus strand of CM071601.1, from coordinate 39,948,906 downwards.
AATCTTGCCTCGGTTTCGATATCCTGACGGTATGGCTCGTCCCTCTTCCGGAGTTTCTATAAACACAAAAGGACCATCGTTAGAACCACATCTCTTACTCACTACACTCTTGTATAACATTACCTTTTGAAACTTTAATATATGTTTAACGTATTATTATTATCCCAAAGGCTCAAGAACTCAACCGTTTATAACCTAAATCGAAGTTTCAGGGGTTTTCACCATTTTCCTTAACGACCACACTTAACTGTAAAAATTCTCAGAAAATATGGATTTCGAATTTTAATGTAAGGTCAACTGTCAAGGGTCCTCTGACCACCCTACTACACTATCCCAAAATTTCGTGACTTTTAACAATGTTAAAGTATGGTAATTGTAACCTCAAGTTTGATACATTTACAGTTTCTCGGTTTCTGAACCGCTTTCACTAAAACTGACTTTTCTCCTAAACCGTTCATCAGATTTTAACGCACCTTATATCAAAACGATCTATGAACTAAGCTCTATCATTTCATGGTTAAATAGGAACCTGGACAGTAGGGTACCATACGGATGCAGGGGGTCCAAAACAGGGCAACTTACATCCTAACGAAAATCGGGCATTATAACGGCTATAATTTCGTACTTTCATAAATCCAACTCCTCCAAATCCATTATCAAACACCATAATCATCACCTACACCATGTGGTATGCTTCACCAGCCATGGTTACAAGTCCACAACACATTTCCATAATCATTCAAACACATATAAACAACTATAACAATAAGATTAAATGATTTAGTACCACTTATCTTATAAACCAACTAAAAATCATCATATCCCAAATGATTCAAGCTAGGGTTTTAAGCAAATCATCAACTTTAAAGAGTACACTAACATGAATAACCTCACAAAGCTCTTATACTACCTTGGTATAGTCTATATCATGCAAAGAAATCAAGAAAGACAAAGTTTGCTCTAAAGGTTACTATTCATCATCTTGTTCATGAATTTCCATCTAAAGATTGACATGGTGGATCAAGCTTAAACTCATGGGATATCTTAATCATGAAATATAGGACTTACCAAATTAATCTTGTGAATTTAGAAGGCTTGGAAGTTGAATTTTTCCCCTTGGTCTCTAGCTTGGCCGAATGTAAGCAAATGGAGGAGGAAGAGAGATTTTTGTGTTTATCTCATCTAATTATCCACTAATCTAGAGTACCTTGGAAGCTTGGCAAGATATTTTGTGATTAAACCTTGCAAAGTTACTAATTTACCCCTTAAAAATGTTAGTGGAAAGTGACATCACTCTAATGACCTCATAATCTCTTTTCTTGTTTTTCTAATGATTATGTTAATAATCTTAGTAAGTAAAAATGTGGTATGTGTCCTTGTTATATTACTAATCTTGGTTGCTTGGTCTCCATATACGTCTAATTGTGGTTCGTTCCGAATGTACCTCATTATCTCAGTGGTTTTAAAATCATCTAACAATCCAATTTCCTTTGGTATTCTCTTAACTTAATAATCCCTAGGTTAAATCTAAATTCACTAATTCCTCAATATATAATTCTTATAATGTTTCCATGCTCCTTAATATCCAATAGAAGCTTATTCGAAATCAAAATCCTCAAAATCCATGCTCCAGGAATTTCTGAAATCTAACGTCATTTCGAGTCACTTATTTCCATTGTACAATACTAATATGGTTTCTGTTTATTCATTTTATGTTTCCATTATAGGGTACCTATATACCATTTCTCTAAATCCTCGAAATTTACTATTCATGTGACCACTGTAGCATTACTGAAGTTAGGGTTATTACATCCTTCCCCCCTTAAAAGGATTCCGTCCCGGAATCATGTTGGAAATGTCCATAAGTATCTTTCTCATTCACATCTTCTAACTTCCACACTACTTCCTTTATCCTTTTTCCTTCTATAATATATCTATCTTGTTTGCGCAGAAATATACTAACATAACTTCCTTGTCATTCATCAACATGCCATTTAGTTTATCAATAGCAGTCCTTTTACTGTCTTTTCCTCACAAATCTCCTCCTGTTTCAAGTCATTCCAGGTTATCTCGTCTCTCCTTCCTCTTTTGACGAAGATATCCGCCACTACATTGACCCTTTTCTGAATGGTAGTGTATCTCACTTATGGTTTGACCATCTTCTGATCTCTATCATGACATAAATATTAATTCCTCAATATTCCTATAGCTCCTCTCTGTAAAATTTTCCAGAAAATAAGCTCTAATAATATTCTTTAAAACAATTGTAAGAAAATACTACCTATAATATATATTTCCTGTTCGTCTCCACGAGCTTGTGTTTTCCCAAAACACTCCTACTTTTCTTTTCATAACGTTTCCTAGCCCTTAACAGATACTGATTTTCCTTATCTATTTTATTAACTTATTTATTCCATTAATTGATTAAGTCGATCCTTAACCAAAGACTTACACACAAAATTTAAATCGAAAAAGCAAGTACCTGTATCCGCATCTGGTTTCGTCAACGCTTCCCCTAAGGTCATGTTGTACACTCTAGCAGTAGGCCTATTTGAAGCAGCCCCACTCTGTCCTGACGCGTATGACCCACCTGAACGGCAATCTCTAGCAAAGTGTCCTAGTTTCCCACACTGGTAACACTTAACATCTCTTTTAGGGTTTGCATCAGTTGATGGGCACTGGTTAAAGTAGTGTCCTTTTTGTCCACACTTAAAACAAGTTACTCCCAGCACTCTACAGACTCCTATATGTTTCTTACCACACGTCCCACAATCTGGTACTGGTGGTCGTGATTGATTGGACTGAAATGTTCCCGAAGATTTTCCACCCTGACTCACCGTCTCACTAGTAGTCTTGTTACCCCCCGACTTTCCCACAAATTGAGATTTTTGTCCTTTACCTCCTTTGTTAAAGTAGCTTCCCTCACTTGAACCTCCTTTTGGGCCCTCAAATCTTCTTTTCTTATTCTCTCGACCTATTTGAGCCTGCTCACTCTCGGCCTCTATAATTGATGCCTTTTGAACCACTGCAGCATAATCAGTTAACTCAAATGGGGCCACTCTCGTTCGTAACCAGGGTTTTAACCCTTGTTGAAACCTTTTTGCACGTTGTTCTTCAGTACGCACAAACTCGGGAACAAACCTCGACAGTTCTGAGAATTTATTTTCATACTCTGCCACTGTTAGGTTATCCTGTTTTAACTCCAGAAACTTTAATTCCATTTGGTTTTCTAGATACCTAGGAGAATACTTTTCTAGGAACACCCTAGTGAAACGCTCCCAGGTTATCACTCCCGCTTCCTCTAGGTTCTTCCTAGCTTCCCACCAGTAATTTGCCTCTCCCTTTAGGAGATAGGCTGCAAAAACTGTTTTCTGATCTTCCTCTATCCTCAGTATTTCGAAAGCTTTCTCCATTTCTTTTAGCCATGCCCTGGCTACTACTGGGTTAGTGGTTCCCTCGAATTCTGGGGGCTTTAATGACTTAAAGGCACGAAAGGAACTAGCTGCCTGGTTGGGGAGAACAGGTGGTGGTTGAGGATTCTGTGGATTTGCTAAATTCTGCCTTAATAAGTCCATGAATTGGGCAAAGGGATCACCTCCCGGATTCCTTTGTTGGCCAGTTGATTCCTCTTCTCCTTCTTCATGATTTTCTTCATTATGAGCATTTTCGTTCAGTCTAGTACCTTCGATATTTCGACTTCTTTCGTCTCTCTCATTTTCCCTTGCATTCGCTCTACTGTCACGTCTAGGCGGCATAGTTCTGTACATAACAATAGTCCTTATTAATTACCCGAATTTGGGTTACCATATACATCATTTCTATATACACAATTATATCATTATTTAGCTCATTTGTATATCACAATATCTTTATCATGCGATTTACATCTAGTTATACCATAACTTTAGTAGGTAAGTGTATCGCCCTTAACACGATAGCCTTTTCATTAAGTCAATCACCTTTTATACATCAATATTTCTGAGTCTCAACATTTATTATACAAAAATATGCAGCAAAAATTTAGATAGAAATGCACAAACTTCATTAATGTACATAAATATTTTACAATTTGGGTACAACATCTTTTACTGCTAATAATATACATCATCTAATACAAGGTTCGAAACCCAAAACATAGCCGTACATACTAATCCGATATCACCAAAAGTACTACTAACTGTCCTCTAATCAGACTGGGATTAAAACAGTGGACAACTAAACTAATCCCCAAAATGACATCAGCAAGATGACTAGTCTGATTAGTGACAACTACTATCCCGGCTCACACCCCTGCCCTGACAACATCCCGTATCTGGACCACCATGGTAGTAACCGTATCAACTATCTGGCCCTCCATGCCGGGTCTCCCCTATCACCCAACAACCTCCTAATATCTCCTAATGCTCGTAGCTCAATACTGATCATCCCCAGAGATATCCCATCCGGAATAACCCCTCCTCTCCCTCTCTCTAATCGCTCTCTAGCCGCCGCCCGGCGTCTCTCCCTGAGGTCCTCAACTGCATACTCGGGGACCTCTACCCCGGCCAGCTGAAGATCTAATAGCTCCTGCTCTGACCTCCCTAGCCACTGGGGGTCCTGACTCGGCTCACCCATCTCCGCTTCCTATAATAAAACATAAAATTCTATTAGTAACAGTCTAATAAATTATAATATATGCTTAAAGTAAATACTACCTGCGATATACCACCCCTGAACTTGATGGAAGTTCACAATTTATATTATAACTGATACATTTATTATTATCACTTTTGTTTATGAGCATATGACTCTTAGCTCTGATACCATCTGTGACGCCCCGGGATCCGGGGTCAAAGATCCGGGCCGTCAAGGTCCAATTTCCAATCAATATCAATATCTCTGTAGTCTTTTCTTTCTTTTTTTTTTTTAAAAATAAATAAATAAATAAAAAAATAGGCAGTTGACCCCACACTAATACACACACACACCAGTCATATGCTCATAGAACAACAACCACAATATTTAGAAGTTTTAAAGTTAGCAGTTATTCAAGCCCAGAATTTACTAAGTACATTGTTGAACAAAGCTTCTACAGGAAGCACTTCAACAACTAAAGTTTATTACAACTTACACACTTAATTTACATAAGTATACTAAGCCCCTCTGCTTGTCACTACCTCGGGGATGGTCGCCAGCACTCGCTCAAAAGGTCGCCTTTCCCTTACCCTCTTGCGGGGTGTGGTACGTAGTATCGGCATGGGACCTAGCTGCTATATACATAAATAGCAAGAGTGAGCTATAATAGCTCAGCAAGATCATACTGTAACTAAAAATTTAGAATGTAAACAAGTATACATATATGTATAGGCATATGTAATAGCAGGAAACAAATAAAATCCTTAAGGAAGAGTAAAGCTCTTATTTAATAATACATCATCCACTCACTATTATAAGAAAGTAATCTATATTAATATAATATCAGTTTTTCTTCATCTGTAACCATAATTCCATCATCTCATATCATTATTCTGTTTTCAGTATAGAAATCTGAAATAATATAATATCAGTTTTTCTTCATCTGTAACCATAATTCCATCATCTCATATCATTATTCTGTTTTCAGTATAGAAATCTGAAAACCATTGTCTACACTTTCTTTTCAAAAACATTGGGGATATCTGCTGTCGCCTGATACGTTAGGACGATGATCAGTCGCCTAATCGTATCTGCTCTCTTTTTACTACCGGTAGAAGGAATGAAAATCATCCCTGGAGGAAGGCCACCTGCTAACATCCTCCCTTGGCATCTTCGTGCCGTAATAAAAATAATAAATGCTGGACTGTGTCGCACACAGCCCTGACACAGCCACTTACGCAAGTCTGTTGCAATCCCCCTCTTTATCACATCGTTATTCTCTTTTTTTAAAATATCATTCCACATTTCCATTTTCTCACTTTCGTTTTCACATATCATTCTCTCATATCATTTCCATTCTCACACATTACTTCTATAAAATATATATATATATATATATATCATAAGGCTTTGCTTATGATTCAGACCTCTCTTTCAAATTCAGAAATCAAATAATGTTTATTAAACCACTGATACTCAATAAGAACATTTTTAATGTAATATTATCACCATATAACCCTCGATAACAACTGATACCATTCTCTCTTATTCTCTTAATCATAAGGCATGTTCAATTCATGCATAATCATCCTTATACATATCCCTCTCATACTCTCATTCATATTCATATACATCTTATACTCATATCCATATTCATGTACATCTTCAGATATCTTTCTCTTCAATATTAATACTCAAGGAAGACAATTTCTTCACAATATAGTAATATTAGCATCACATATATATTTCACAGAATCAAGTTTCTTTATGAAGATAAGTAGTTTTACAAATAGGGATAGAAGTAATCTTGCCTCGGTTTCGATATCCTGACGGTATGGCTCGTCCCTCTTCCGGAGTTTCTATAAACACAAAAGGACCATCGTTAGAACCACATCTCTTACTCACTACACTCTTGTATAACATTACCTTTTGAAACTTTAATATATGTTTAACGTATTATTATTATCCCAAAGGCTCAAGAACTCAACCGTTTATAACCTAAATCGAAGTTTCAGGGGTTTTCACCATTTTCCTTAACGACCACACTTAACTGTAAAAATTCTCAGAAAATATGGATTTCGAATTTTAATGTAAGGTCAACTGTCAAGGGTCCTCTGACCACCCTACTACACTATCCCAAAATTTCGTGACTTTTAACAATGTTAAAGTATGGTAATTGTAACCTCAAGTTTGATGCATTTACAGTTTCTCGGTTTCTGAACCGCTTTCACTAAAACTGACTTTTCTCCTAAACCGTTCATCAGATTTTAACGCACCTTATATCAAAACGATCTATGAACTAAGCTCTATCATTTCATGGTTAAATAGGAACCTGGACAGTAGGGTACCATACGGATGCAGGGGGTCCAAAACAGGGCAACTTACATCCTAACGAAAATCGGGCATTATAACGGCTATAATTTCGTACTTTCATAAATCCAACTCCTCCAAATCCATTATCAAACACCATAATCATCACCTACACCATGTGGTATGCTTCACCAGCCATGGTTACAAGTCCACAACACATTTCCATAATCATTCAAACACATATAAACAACTATAACAATAAGATTAAATGATTTAGTACCACTTATCTTATAAACCAACTAAAAATCATCATATCCCAAATGATTCAAGCTAGGGTTTTAAGCAAATCATCAACTTTAAAGAGTACACTAACATGAATAACCTCACAAAGCTCTTATACTACCTTGGTATAGTCTATATCATGCAAAGAAATCAAGAAAGACAAAGTTTGCTCTAAAGGTTACTATTCATCATCTTGTTCATGAATTTCCATCTAAAGATTGACATGGTGGATCAAGCTTAAACTCATGGGATATCTTAATCATGAAATATAGGACTTACCAAATTAATCTTGTGAATTTAGAAGGCTTGGAAGTTGAATTTTTCCCCTTGGTCTCTAGCTTGGCCGAATGTAAGCAAATGGAGGAGGAAGAGAGATTTTTGTGTTTATCTCATCTAATTATCCACTAATCTAGAGTACCTTGGAAGCTTGGCAAGATATTTTGTGATTAAACCTTGCAAAGTTACTAATTTACCCCTTAAAAATGTTAGTGGAAAGTGACATCACTCTAATGACCTCATAATCTCTTTTCTTGTTTTTCTAATGATTATGTTAATAATCTTAGTAAGTAAAAATGTGGTATGTGTCCTTGTTATATTACTAATCTTGGTTGCTTGGTCTCCATATACGTCTAATTGTGGTTCGTTCCGAATGTACCTCATTATCTCAGTGGTTTTAAAATCATCTAACAATCCAATTTCCTTTGGTATTCTCTTAACTTAATAATCCCTAGGTTAAATCTAAATTCACTAATTCCTCAATATATAATTCTTATAATGTTTCCATGCTCCTTAATATCCAATAGAAGCTTATTCGAAATCAAAATCCTCAAAATCCATGCTCCAGGAATTTCTGAAATCTAACGTCATTTCGAGTCACTTATTTCCATTGTACAATACTAATATGGTTTCTGTTTATTCATTTTATGTTTCCATTATAGGGTACCTATATACCATTTCTCTAAATCCTCGAAATTTACTATTCATGTGACCACTGTAGCATTACTGAAGTTAGGGTTATTACAAATATAGAGAAGTGGAAAGATTTATTGAGAGATCACTATGATCAATTGAACATTTGTTATATTGCATAGTTAGTACAGAAGGGGGCCAGCCTTTAGTACTGGACAAGCAATTAAACAAGTCATGGCATTCCACTTAGACTTCTATCACATAGACAGATAGTCACGTAGCAGTACCTCCCCTCCTAAAAGGGTTGTTCTTCTCAATTCATAAAGAAGATGAATAAGAGAGAAGAAGAGAAAAGAGTTCTAAAGGATTATAGAAAGCTTTCATGATTGTAGAATATCATACTCAGAATTTACCTCTGAACTATACAGGTTTATCGAAGAAGAAATTAATCATAATTATATCCAATACTATTTGATCGCAATCTCACGTGTCAACATATCTTGCTGCTTTGTCCATTATTCTATGGACAAATACTCTTGTTCAATCTTAGCGATACTCACATTCGGGAAATCCTTCAACCTTTCAGGTTAAATCTTAGATTTCTCACTTGACATCATTATTACTGACATCCCATATCATGTTACTAGCTTTTTCATAACTATAATATTGACACTATCAGGTTGTCATCCTGAGAATTCATTAGAAAACCCATTCATAACATTCCTTGCTTCTCATTCCATAGTTGCTTCCCCAGCCTTTTCTTTATCACTCACATCCTTCTTATTAGCTGATTCTTACTCATTTCTATTATTTACTTTCACCTTCACCTCTTTATTGAGACACCTTTTTGCACTTGGTACCTCCTTATCGGTATTCCGTCTCATTTATTCTATAATCATCACGTTATTCCAATTTAAACTTTCCGAAATGAATCTGGCCCGATTCCTTTAACTTAGATTCATATAATCTACTTCTGCCAACCTTGTTTCTCATCACTTGTTCTTTTCTATCCGTGGTTTTCCACAGGTTGTCTTTCGTAAGTCAGACCAGGTCGTATATCTACATGCTCGTACTCCTATCATCTGTTGAACATCTGCATTTTACTGGCGTAGCCTGGCCACATGAAAACCCGTTATGACCGTGCTATAATTTTGGGGGTAAGGCTGGCTCGAATACCGCCGTCCGAACACTTTAAACTCTCAGGTGGCCCAATAAGTCTTGGGCTCAACCGCCCTTCCCTCCAAGTCTCATTAATTCTTTCTACGGGAATACGTTTAGCATCACGAATTATCAACCTCATATTCTCTATCTTGTTTGTGCAGAAGTACACTAACACAAACTTGCTTGTCATTTATCAACATGCCATTTAGCTTATTACTAGCAGCACTTTCTTTATCTTTACGTTGTCATCTCCTTTCTTAGAAGAATCACCATCGCTTGTTGTTTACGTAGTGCGTTAATAGCTAACCCTACGGGTTTCAAATCCCATAGGGAGACAAAGTAATAATTATTCCTTATCCATAAGGAACACTTCCTGAACTTGATGTAGATATAACGTGAAGCAGATAGAATTGTAGAAGAGTTTCAAGCATCGCAGCTAGGTCCGGTTGATGAAACTATCACTTATGCATCTTCCATAAAAGACTGGAAACTTAACGGTTTACTTCATCAATTTTGTACCATGGTCCTGGTTTGCCTCAAAACGGGACCTTCTAAGGTACGTAATATGCTTAAGACTCCATCAGGAATCGAATCTTTACTTAAACTATTATTACTGTTAATTCTTTCACAGTCATCAGAAGGAATGTAAATTCCTCCATTCCGATATGACCTTCAAGGTCCTTCCAAATATCATCCTGTTTCTTCGGTATGAACATTTGTAATTATTCCTTTATACTTAGATTGTCGGCCACCTCATTGGCCTTTCTTGATGATAATGATTTCTTGTAACCCATGTTTTCTGGGTACATTCCAGCTCAAGTTTTTCTACCCCATTCCCATCACTGTTGGGTTAAAGCATTCTCCCTTAAGCTCTGCTGAAGGAGAAAATATAACTATCAGTCATTTCCATAAGTCATTCACTACTAGAAAAAATGGATTAGACATCGCACCTTTTACATCGGTTTAAAAAACCACCGATGTTAAAAACATTTTTAACATCAGTTTTTTTAAAAGCGATGTTAAGCATCTTTCTGGACATCGGTTGCTAAAATAACCGATGTCTTAATGATTTTTTAAAAAATAAAAAACACGTACAGAACATTTTTCCCCCCATTTCTAATAAAACATTTCCCCCTTAAAAATTTCATTTCCCCCTTAGAAATTCCATTCCCCCGCCCTACTAATATTTCCCCTAATTTGTTTTGGCCGCTACTCTCATCTCTCTCTCTCTCTCTCTCTCTCTCATCTCTCTTTCATCTCTCTCTCTCTCACTCATCTCTCTCTCACACAGATAGACCTCACACTCTTCTCCCCTCTCTCTCCGCACAAATCTCTCCCACACTTCACCTCTCTCAAACCACCAATTTAGAACCCTAACTTTTCTAAATTAAATCCCTAAATCAAACCCCACTATAATAGAAACCCTAATTAGGTGAAATTGAAATCGAAAATCCTAACAATCGGTCGACTTTCTCTAATTATTCAAAGAGGAAGCTTTTATCGGTTGATTCTCTCCATATCTAGTGCTCGATTTAGTAAGTATTATTCCAGTTTTATGTTTCTATGATAATTGATTGTCAGGTTTTTAGCTTGCTCTGTTTTGTTGTTTCATTTTTTATGCGCAAAGTTCATAGTGGTGTTATTTTTGGTGATTGTTTAAGCCCTTTTTCTTATTCTGAAATTTCATTAATGATTTCAATGTAAAGTCAGAGTATTATAGTTTACAATGTAAAGTTTTATGAAGATATCTTGTAATGATTTCATTTTATGTTTAATAGTTTGAGCTGTGTGCAGTAAATTAATTATTAAAAATGTCCCAAATTCTAGTTTCATATCTGTATTTGACTTCTAAATTTTTTTTGGATAAACAAAGTACATCTTTTAATTATCATGCATGTATTGAAACTAACATTAATCAAGTATATTCTATTCAGGGTCACTGGTCAGGGTCTGGTTCTTATTAAATTGAGGTATGGAGACTTGGGTTTGCTGGTATATTTGTTTTGGTTAATTTTATTAATTATATGTTTCTGCATCTTGGTTTTTACGGATATGAAATAAATCAAGTGTATTCAAGCAAGAATAGAAGGCTAATTGTAAGCTACGTCTCAGATTATTTTGATGGAGCTGTCTAATGTAGTGTTTAGTCTATTCAGGTCATTGATCTTTTGTTCAAGTTGTAAAACTAACTTGATTTAACTTTTGATCTATTGTGTTGATGCATCCACATCTAGTGGGGCTTGCTTGTAGATGATATTGTCTTATAGTTCTTGTGCTCATATTTTTCTCTTTCTTATTCAATGGAGTGATTGTCATCTTGCAGGTGAACTTGGATTGCTCAGGATATTAATTTATAAGGTTATTTCCCAGATTTGTGCATCTACAGGTTCTTGTTTGTACTGCCTTTGAAATAAAAGTTGCTTTACTTGTTTGTACTTATGTGCATTCTTGTCAATGTCATCTTTGATGAAGAGAGGACATGGATGGAGATAAGCTGAGAGAAATTGAAATAGAGAGATAGGAGGAATGTGGCATTTGCATGGAGATGAACAACAAGATTGTTTTATCCAGCTGCAATCACACTTTGAGTAAACATACATTTACATTCACATTCATAATTTAATGTGTAAATATATTTGACTAGGACAGTGGCTACTCTTAGGTGCTGAGTTTTCTTTAGCTTGTTTATGCTAATTGTGCTTATAAACAGGGTGATCAGAGGTCGCCAGGAATTATACCACTGGCGGTCAAGGACACTTTCAATATTATCCAGGAGGTGCTGCATATGATTTAACCACTTTTTTCAGCTTAATTCAGTTATGAATTATAACGTCTGTTATGCTGCAGACACCAAGTCGTGAATATCTGCTTCGCGTCTCATATCTTGAAATCTATAATGAGGTGAGGTTCTGGTCAGTATTTCATTTTCCGGGAAGTGATCCTTGATAATGTCTATGCTTGTACTCCGTTGACTTTGCAGTTTTAGTATTGTTGACAGTCTTATTTCCTAAAATGAAGAACACTTTGGTAGTGAACAGGAGCTTGCTTTGTCAAATCTTACCTTTTCTTCCTATTATGTGTTACTATCATTATGTGTTTTTTTTTAAGTTTTGTAATATATGTAATTTACTCAAATATTACTTATCTAATAAAAATCTAGAATTGAGTTTATCTAATTTTTTTGTGTATGATACGTGCTATAACTTTATGTCTTTCCATATATGTTATCTTCAGACCATCGCTATAAGGATGTCATTCTTATTTTGTGTATGGTGCAAGTTGTTTAGGGGAAAGTTTCTCAAAAGAGCACCGATAAGATGATAGTGATCTCCTTGATGGAAAGTGATCAAGTCATCAATATAGTTTTGGTTTCTTGTTTTTTCTTTACTTTTTTTATAATATTTGTACTGATAAGCTAAGAAATTCTTTATTTTGGCATGGCAATTTTCAAATGTATGTTATCAGGCCCTGGTCTTTGTAAGTAATTAACAAACTTTACTATTTCTCCTAAATAGATGATGGACCAGGAAGTAATTTGGCATCCAACGTACGTCCTATGATTTGGGCACCAACCTGACTAACAACAGCAAGAAAGAGTTCGACCAATTGCACAAAGAAGAACTGATTTGTAACATCAAATTGCACAGCTAGCTAGTACTTTCATTTTATCCTTTTGGTAATATAGTAGGGATGAGCTTTGATTTGATAATGTATTATTGGTTTTGTCGTTATTGTGTACCGAATTGGTTTGTTTGTTAATATATAAATGGATTTTGGTTATTTATATTTGATTGTCTTGGCTTGTTTTTGGTATTTGTGTGTATGTAGAACAAGCAATGTTCAAATTGTACTACTTCAATATTTTTCAAAGACATCAGTTTTTTAAAAAAATTGATGATGTTAAAGGTTGTGTTAAACATCGTTTATTTAATCAGTTGATGTCTAAGTTAGTATTAAATATCAGTTCTTCTTTTAAAAACCGATGTTAAACAACAGGAAAGACATCAGTTTATTTAAGAGAACCGTTGTGTATATTCATCTTTGACATCGGCTAAAAACCGATGTCTAAAGTTTGGACCTTTCTCTACACTCACATAGACATCGGTCAGATATTTTTTTTACATGTCTAATCCACTTTTTCTAGTAGTGATTGCTTCTACCTACCCGTGGGAACTTTATCACGTTTATTCCCAATCCTACTTAGGATACTTCTTTTCTTAGTTCTTTCTTTATCTTAGGATAATCTCAACCTTTATAGGTTCAACCCATACTTCCTCAGGGTTTCATACATGCCTCATCTGGCATTATTGTTACGATGTCATACATTCCTTACCAAACTTCCATTTTTGAAGTTCGGAATATTACCTTTTTCCTTTTAAGGTTTCATAGGCCATCCTTATCATTCCTCCGGTATTTTCTGGGTACCGGGTATATGAAAATGTCATTGATCAATACTCTAATAATTCTATCTATGTTCTTTCCAGAACTCTTTTTAATAATCCTTACCGGTCACTGTTGCCTTAGCAAGTCCAACTCATATCATCTGAAGTCATAAGGTCGTTATTAGGGTTAATGCCACCCCTTGTGCATTCCCCAGGGTTTGTCTTAATTTATGGATATCCTATCCTTAATTCAACTGCCAAGGAATTCTTGCATCTTATAATTGGCAATCAGATCATGTATCCTTAATAAAGGTCTCTTTTCAATCATTCTCATTGATAATCGATCGGTGGTTTAATGCCACCCTCTTCTTTCAGATAGTTGTCAGCCTATTTGGCCTTCCAAAAAGGTAACGTATGCCTATCTCTTCTCTTACCGAACTTGTTAATGGTAGCAAGGGTGTTCTGGAAGATATTGGTCGAGTTCAACGTGAATCTCTTAGTGCTTATCGTTCTTCGCAAAGGTACTTGCCTCAGACAAAATTCCTACAGCATACTGTTCAATTTCTGACCTTTTCTATACCCTCTTCATATACCTTCATTGTTTACTTTCCTCCGTTATAATATATTCATGGTATTCATGATACCCTAACATCATACATCTCAAGTCACTATACTTCCATTTTACTCGAAATCTTGGACAACCATATACACATGAGTCACTTTAGTACGGGTGACCCCATCCCAAAAAGGTCTAGTGAATTCCCAATCAAAACATGGGTTGTTCGGTAGAAGATTCAAACGATCTCATTAATGTTTCCTTTATATCAGAAGCCCTTGCAGTCGGTGCTTTCTTAGAAGCAACCCTGCTTTGTCTTTTCATTGCTGGTCTAGTCACTTTATAGTCCGTTGTGACTTGGCCTCAACTGGCCACACATAAAAATATATGATTTTAGGGGTTGGCTAATAGCATTACTTTTCTAGCAATTGCCGGCATAGTGCCTTCCTCTTTGATACCTTTCTACCTTTCCAAAACTTTACTCAATATAAGTCTTAATCGACTACTCGGCACCGTCTCCGGTCACCTTTCCTCCACTTTTATCTTTTCAACTATTCTTATCAATCCTGCGTGCCACACAAGCTTACCATTCATGGCATAACAACCTTTTCATTTAAGTCAATCCTGGAATTTCTCAGTCCGGCTGGTTTCTTACTTACATTTCCTATTTTCGTCCAATCTCACTTCATCATTTTATCACTACCGTCGATTGTAATGCTCAGGGTCCGTTTACTAACCCATTTTACAGCATCCTTACCCAAATCACAGGGTTTGCTCCAATTTTTTACTCTCTTCCATGACATTCTCTGATAATCAGAAAGACAAAGTTTGCCAAAATTCACCGAATTCCTTTCCAGACTCAGGGAAATTTTGATCAATCTACCCACCTACTGGTAACATTAAGGAGACCAGTTTCGAAACCTGAAGAATAGTTCTATGAACCTCCAAGCAGGTGGAATCATAAGCAGTCATAGTTAACGAAATAATCATCATCAGATTGGAAGTTTACCCACTGGAGAGGAATCAATTATATCCATCCCTTAGAAGGGAATCAATAGTTTCAAACTGAAACCTGACACAACGTCCTGATATTCAATACTACCAAATGTCGGTCTACCTAACCCTTTATGCGAAGCGTCATTGGAAGCACAAAGTCTCCTTTTTCCATTAAGCAATGCCAGCTCTTGGTCATTACCAATTTCACCTTTTAGCTCCAGGAAGATTTTCTCACCTTTTTTTCTTTAACTGCTGATCGTATTACTTGATCTATTATAATTCCATGTCGGAGTAAACTTAAGGTAACTACTATAATCCATTCAAAGAGAAGAAGGAATTTAATATTCCTCTGAATCACATGCATCTAACGTTTCTGGTTCATCATTTAACTGAGTTGAATTAACTCTATACTCAGTCTCTAGCAGTAGTCTCATTACGAGTTCATCTTGACTCACTGGTCTTATCTTCCGGTAGGTTCTGAGATCATTGTCTTGCTTACTACTTCCTTAAATAACTTTACCCAATCATGCTATCACTTCCCAATGTCTTTACTTTCTCAATGATTCATTCATAAAATGAACATTTTCCTTAATAAAACCACCTTATTAACCTCAATTTGGTTCCATAATTTACAACCTACGACACCTGCCTTCTCATGGTGAATTATTACTGACCATATTCATACTAATTCATTTATCAAATGATATGGCACTTACTGCCTCCTTCTCAACTATTCCTAGGGACTCTGCTCCTCGCCCTAAATCGATGTCTTTGATAATCATACATCCCTCTAGCTCTTTCTTTGTTAAGATGAAAATCTCTAAGGATTCTCATCTATTTCCGTATAAGATCTCAAGTAATTCTTCCAATCCTTCTTTCTTGCTGGTACTACATCTGGTAGTCCGGCTATGAATTCAACATGCCTCTTCAGATCTCTTAATAATATCTCGGTTCTTTATACTCACTTTTCTGAGCACCATATCTTAATCATCACAGTCATTCTGGATGCGACCCTCATTACCCATGGGTAAGCTCCTTATCCTAACAGGATTTTCCTTATCTGCTGGAACCTCTTCCGGGTCTCCAGTAGGGTACTCCATCGAATTACCCGCTGATCTTCAGCATATAAAGCATCATCGCGCTGTTGCTCGTATGCCTCAAGGTCAGTCGCCTTACTCGTCGATACGATATCGAGCTAAGTTACTATCATTATACTTACGAGTTCCCATAAGGGTTTTATATGTCATCACTACATTAAGTAGTCCGACTATGAACTTGGCAAGAGTTCTTATTATCTTATTGAATTTATTGTTTTAACGTCACCTCATCTCTGGGGTTTATAACGTACGCTCTGATACCACTTCTGTAACACCCCCAGATCCGGGGTCCGGGATCCGGTGGTTACGGTTTCCAATTCTGTCCACAACAATTGAACTTTCCTTAACATAAAATAAATTACGTCTCTATAACCCAACACAACAATATAAAACACACCCGTTATAGTCCCAGAGATGAAATCAGAGTAACAATCCAATTTTTATTAATCACATTATGAGTTCTTACAATCCAAATGAATTTCGATATAAATACATACTCTTTGCCATCCATTTACATAAGTCATACTAGACCATATTCTTGGTACTGAAAGAATAAATATACCCTACCAATAGCTTCTTCTTCAGCTCTGGTAGTCTCATCGTCCTCGCCCGCGTCGAGTGTGCCTTGTGCGAGTCATCTGGTCTAGCTGTTGTTGTGATATAATAATAAAGCAAGGGTGAGCAATAGCCCACCAACAATAATATATAACTGAACAATAATGTATTACAGTTCAAAAGTATCTTTCAAACCATATGCCATGCATTTACGGAAATGATGCCAGTATAATATGAACGATGAAGTTACAAGGTATCTTAAAGTATTTGTTTGTAGAAATATCTGCTACATCAAAGTAAGCGAGATATTCTTATTGTTATTAAGAAGAGGAACTTGCAAGAAAAGGTTGCAATTCCAGTTATGACCCTTTTCCAACTCTGCCAACAGTAATCATGTTGCAGGAAATAAATAAATTTGGATGATGAACCAATGATGGAGTATTCACCGCGCCCGCTGTTCCAATCTTGATGATCAGTCGAGATCGTACAACTTAATTTAGATTTACTACCGGTAGAAGGAAGAACTGACGGCTTTACTTGTATACCGCCTTACTAGCTCTCCCCGGCCAACGGTTGGGCCAAAGGGGATGGACCGGCGCTACTCGGCCTCTTACACAACTCCTAGTTCAAATAGAATTCATGATTCTGAATGTAACGTTCGTCCCCCTTTCCCCAAGTATAATACTTGTTGATAAGACTCCACAAAGTAGTCGTATCTAGTTGGAAAGGAAAATTTACCAATAACTCCCAAGCTATTACTTGGTAACGGATATCAACTTGTTCCAGTAATCTTACCCCTCGAAAGATGAGAAGGTAAGCAACGACTTAATAAGTCAACAGCACCCGAGTTGCGGGTGAAGGGAATACTTTATGACCGGGAAGTCGACAAGATAAATAACATTTTCCAAGTAAGGTTCCCTTATTATTAAGGAGATAGACTCAAAGAAGAATGATGTCTGAGAACCTTTCTTGATATAAGATTAATAATAATATGACTCCGAGATATTTTCTGTAATAATCGAAGAAGATAAACCTTATCGAGATTATTCTAAGTATGGAATAAATATTCAGAGAATATTTATTGAGTTAAAATATTTAACGAATATTTGGGAATATGAAAGAATATCTTTAATCAGAGTATTTCTCAAAATAATCCCTGAAGAAATATCAGGAGAATATTTATTGAATAAATAAATATTTAAATGAATATTCAAAACAATATTCATTAATTAATAAGATCTGAAAGAATATTTAAGGTAATATTCATAATTAATTAGGAATTTAAATGAATATTCAAAAGTAATATTTATTTAATGAATAATATCCTAAATGAATATCAAGTAATATTCATTTAGTAATCCAAGCCTTAAGGAATATTCGAGATAATATTCGATAATTAAATCAAGCTTCAGATGAATATTAAAATAATATTCATCAAGTATTTAATATCTTAAATGAATAATCAAAAGTAATATTTATTTAATAAAATAATATTCTAAAAGAATATCCAAATAATATTCCTTTAGTAGTCTCATCTTTAGAAGAATATTCGAAATAATAGTCGATAATCAATTCGACTCTGAATGAATATTGAGAAATATTATTCGTTGAATAGTTACGTTCAAATAATTAATTGAAGTAAGGATCGTTAAAATAATTAGTCTCGAACGAATATTCAAATAATATTCGTCGCCCAAATAATAGAAAATATTTACTTAAATATTTTCCTCCGAGGTAATCTCGATATATCAAGGAATATTGACTCCCGGTCTATTTTTGATTAATAAGATGTATACGCCCTTCTATGAGGGTCTTACAATAACCGGCTTATAACTGATATATAACTATCTAGCTTATAAGCCAACAATAACATTCAGGGAACAAGTATATCAATTCAACTTGAAAGTAGGCATGCATGCAATGGCATATGTATATCAGCAATCATATATATATATTTATTCAATCACAACAACAGCCTAAAAGAAGGGAATTGAAACTTGCCTGGTAGTCGAGTACGGTAAGGGGTAGTGGTAGCGGGTCCCGGTTCAGCTTGGTGATCTATAAATAGCCAAGGCATTCGGGATTAATCACTTAACATATTAAAAGTTAAGTTATACTTAATTCGAAACACGTTCTCGAGTTATCTCGTTATACCCCTTTTAGTGGATTACTTTTATCACTGATCCGACCCGACATTCGTTCGTTAATACGACATGTCATTGAACTTATACTTGGGACATACTTAAGTCATATGAGTTCTAAGGTCGATCGTTACGAACCAATACTATACTCCGAGTTTTATCGCCCGTTTTCTAAGTGTTTTACCGAAGTTATAAAAGAGTCGTCTTTTAGGGGTTCGTTCGCGTTTAACCTCGACTCGAACATTTTTAATAAATTGAAAAATGATTCTTTTGACATACGGTTTTCTTTCATACCTTCCTTTTTACCTCTAGTATTTATTTACCAAGATTCGCCATGACGTTACATAGTTTGCGAGGGTTCAATTACAGTTACGAACTTTCATTTACGGATTCGAACTACTCTTAGTAATTTGGTCATAAATCCTAAACCGTAAGTCCGTTTCACGTGATCTTTATATCAAAACGAATCTTAGAACATTACCTATCCTATCACGGCAGATAAGGTCTCTGGACAGTAGGGGTTCGACATGGAAAATGGAACACAAAACATGGTATTGTAAAATCGGGCATTATAACGGCTGTAAATCGAATATCTACCAATTTCGAATCTTCCCATAAACATAGTATCCAATCCAAACAACATATACATGACTTATATACATGAACTGAGGCCAAGCAATGCCTTTCCGTTCATCTAGCTATTTACATCATTAATCCAAAATCCATACATAATCATGCTTATAATCTTAACATAACCATAACTAAGTTATAACTATCATAAACATGCTTAAATCTCAAACAAGGGTTAGGGTTTCAAGAGCTTTATACCTTCCTTGGAGTGTGTAAAGACCTTGCTAAGCTTTGCATAGTCCTTGTATACCCATAACCAAGCTTAGATCATCCTAGAAATCAAGAAAATCAAGAGTTGTTCTTGAAAATCACTATTCACCCTAGTCTTTGATGATTTCTTTGAAAATGGAAACAAGAGAGTTTGGCTTTGAAATTTTTAGGGGATCACTTTTAGGAAATGTAAGACTCACCATAATTTTTACAAGATCAAGAGATGGTGGGAAGAGGGGTTTTGATTTTGGAATTAAGGGTATGGCCGAATGGAATTTTCAAGGGGGAAAGAGTTGCTTGGTTTATTTGTTTTAATCTCATCCATTCTCATCTATTATCAAGATAATATCTTGCATAAATTCACTTTATTAAAGTGATGAGGTGTTGGATGAGGAAATACCATGACAAGTGTTGAAAATGTGGTGGTTTTAGCCTAACTACATGGTTGCCTTGCTAAGTACTTAGTTGCATTCTCTAGGGTGCTAGTTCCTTGATTCTAGTTTGGTTACTAGATATTTTATACTAGTAGCTTGCACAAGACTCTTGCTTCCTCTGCTTGTTTCTGTGTCCGGTTATTGCCCGTTTCGATTGATCGTTCGTAGGAATATTTCACGGATTTCTAATTATGGTTTACCGGGAATCCTTTTTAATATTAATACTTTCATTCTCCATCTTTCATTCTAACTTTCCAATTTATATTCCTTAAATCCATTCGTTAAATACTTAAGGCTATCAGTGTCCAGGGAACTCTCGGAGAAAATAAAAGTGCGGTTTTTCAGAATCCGACAGCTTTTACATACACTTATTTTCCCTCTGGATCACTAATATGAACTCGGAAATCCGTTCCGAATGCTTCTATATAGTGTCGTCTCATATTATTATATACTCCCACCAAAACACTATTCATTCTGTATTCTTTACTTGTTCTCTTAGGGTGGTACAATTGCCCGTATTCTCTTTCGATCGTTCCTTATCCTTTTTACGGAACTACTGGATTAATCGTTACCGATCTGGATGACATGAGAATATTCTCCTGCTTGAAATTGCCATATCTTATTCCCTTAGAAGATAGATTATTCTTACCTATGTTGTTACCCTTTAGCATTCTTCAAGACATAGAAATAATAAAGTCGAATTCCATTCATTCTTTCCAAATATCAATTATTACATTGTAGCCATAACCACTCCTCAGTGGTTTCCTACCTTCATTCTTAAATCAATATAATAACATCCCAAAATATCAAATCCTCAAAGTTAATATCTCAATTCTTGGATTATAATAATATTTAATCCACTGTCCGGTCAAATATTATACCGAAAAGAATTTGGAATTTCTGAATTCCGATCGTTTCTGCATTCACTTATTTCCTCCGCGTATTACTAATATGACTTTGAAACATCCATATCACGTCCCGTACATAGGGTGGAGTGAAAAGTTTTCCAACTTACAAAATCACTATTCATCCACCAAATTACTATGCACGTACAGGAAACACTATGCACGTACGGGAAATACTATGCACGTATGGGAAACACTATGCACGTACTCATTTCCCTTCAAGGATCCATTAGCTCCTTCCTGGATGGTAGATTGTTCTTCTCTAGGTCCTCAACCATCGAATTACTCTATTCTGACAATATACCAATGCATCAAGATCATTGTCCAAAGCAATATCCATTCATTACAATCATTGTTCTTTGAAACCACCATTCATTAGAGCTGGTGACCTTGTTGTCGGAATCATTGTTTCTCATTTTATCATTACTTAATAAAAAGTTTTAATTATATCCAAAATTTGGGGTTCTTACATATACTTTGATCGTAATTTAATATCAAAGGAAGTATACTTACAATATAACTTAATATTCCTATACGAATATTAAAGTTACCTTTTGGCCTAGTACCGTAATATACTAGTCCAACTTAAATATTCTTAACCATATTTGTTTCGTAGATATTGTTGTCTAACTTTTGTAGTGAGGTGAAGTTGAAGTGAGGTGATTCTCGTTCTAAGACCCAAGTCCTAGACGTACTAGCGGGAAGTTAGTAGTCTTTGCACCGTGAAGAAGAGGAAAGACCCAAGACCTATCATCTAAGACCCAAGACCGACAAAAGCCAAGAATCAATAGTCTACACCAAGGTTCTACATCAACTTTGAAGAAGTAGCGGGGAGTTATTGTTTAAGATAAGTTGTGTTCGGTTTACAATGACTTTGAGGTGGTGACGGGTAGTTACGCACCAAGACGAGTCTTGTAATTTTTATATTTATTGTGAGGTAGTATCGGGGAGATACGTACCAAGACCAATATTTGTAATGTTTTAAAGAATTCTCCGCCTACTAAAGGAGCGAGTTTATTTTATAAGGAAATCTCGAGTCCGGAGAGGAGCTCGGGGACTGGAGTAGGGGTGAGCGAATCTATTAGAGGTTGCGCCATCGCGAACCAGGATAAAAACTCCTATGTGGTATTTTCTTCCCTTGTCTTTTATTTTCGCACTTATAAACTACTAACGACTTGGTAAAATATTTAAAAAGAGATAAATATTTTTAAAATGCCATAATAATTTTTAAATTGGTAATTAAGATATTCAACCCCCCTTCTTTAATATAGCCCTCATACGGGACCTAACAAAAATTTTAAATATGTGAGTCATATTAGAGGGTTTTGGTCGACCAACTATTTAGACTTTCAATTATTCAAATATATGATTGGTCTAAAAACATAAATATTTAAATATAAACGAGAAAGAATTGAAATTAATTTAAAAAGATGAGAATTCCAAAAATATGATTTATGTTATATATAAAAAAACATAATTAACATTCAAATTAAATCATAAAAAATGGAAATTTTTGAATCATAAATATTGTTGATAAGTGGATTTTACAACAACTTATGGGAGGTTTACGGTGAGTTGTAAATGCTAATGATCAACTATTCTATGGAGAATTTGGGTTATGTTTGTGGGTTGAGATGTGCTTGAGAGTGCTTCCAATAATCTCAAGTTCTCTTAGATATAACCAGAATGTAAAAGTCTCGGTCCCATCTCAAGTTGCATACCCTTTATATAGGGATCAAACTCACGTAGTTCTAAGTCTATGCTGATTCGGCTTGACCAGCTATATGGCTAAATCTTGTCTGAGTCGGTCTTTCTTTCCTTTAGAGCCAAGCATGACCAGGTTATCTAAGTGGAGTAGAACTCGTATTTTTACTACAATATAATTTGTCTATCTATAGAGGTAATCTAGGATCAGCTGCGTCCTAGGAGTACTATCCAATGATAAATCTACCTATTTTTGGCCGGTTTCTAGATCTGTCTACTATCTATGCTCAGGAACCTATGTCTCAGAACCTATTTTTCAGGAACCTATATCTTGGAACCTGTTTCTCAGGAACCTCTCTACAAGAATTTGTACCTGCACAAATAACAAATATATTAATCTGGGGAGCCTTTCTGTGGTTCCCATATACGTCTTATTGTCCTCATTGTTGCTGTTAGGATGACTCGATGAAGGTAGTGTTTTTCGTAGTTCGTTCACAGGGAAGGACTCGCAATATCGATTTCAAGTATATTATCTCTTACAATCAAGAATTGTGGAAAAATGGGGGGTTTTGAGTTTGTTGAGGTGTTTTATCAAACACCTTGAATACAAGAAATAATGAGCTAGAGAAATATAACTAAGTAAATTGTAATCACCCAAATTTTCCCATCACAACAACACAATGAATAAATTAGCAAGATAAGAGGTATTTGACCCAAGGATTATAGATATTCAAATACTTCACCCAAACACATATGAGCAAGATATAATCAACTCTACCTAACCAAGATAATTGGTGAAGCACACAATCACTTAATTCTCTTCTATAAACACTAATTTAGTGAAGCACATAAATTAGTTCTCTTGATTATAGAAACCAATAATGAAGCACTACTAGTTTAACCAAATCAAGGAATCAAACAAAGAGAGGCTAGGACAAACCCAAGGATGAGGAGCTCAACCTAGGTATTTGCACTTGAATTTTGAGGATTTAGGTAAACTAAACTTTGTGCTACTACAATGAATGTACTAACAATTACAGATTAGCACAAATAATTAGCAATTGAATTTACAAGAGAAGCAAATTGAAGCAACTTACAATTCTCCAAGCAAAATCATAAACAATACAACTCAAAAATTCAAGATAGAGTGAAATAGATCTTACTTAAATTAAAATGGGTTTGGTACAAGAATTCCTTCCTTGAGCCTAATGTATGAAGTTAGTTACTCATAATCAATGCTAGATTATGAGTAATTAATGTTTTCTTAACTCCTACTAACCCTAGGTTTTTGTTCTTGAAGAGGCTAAGAAGAGAGGAAAATAAGATGTAGGTTAAGATATTGAAGATGTTATGTTTTAATGCTCTTTTAATACACAGAAGGCTCTGTACGGCTAGTCGAACGGCCGTACAGCAACCCGTACAGAAAAACTGCTCCTTTGAACGGCCCGTCGAACGGCCGTACAGCAGCCCGTTCGAGACAAAATCTTCAAGATAATACATTAAACACCTCCCGGCATTGCGAGCTTTCATCTTCTAACTTCCCTCTTGAGTAATCTTTGCTTTCATGCCCGAAATAACCCATCTTTTCAACAATTAAGCATGAGGCACTGAAAGATGAAAAACATAATTAATATCGATAAAACTACATTCGAAACGAACAAAAATGCAAGAGAATAAAAGACAAAACGTGTATAAAATACATGTTATCAAATCTTCCCCCACTTGAACTTTGCTAGTCCCGAGCAAACTACTCTTAACATAACCATATACTCCTAACAAGTATCACTTCCGTAGGTGATCACGGTTGCATTTGGCATATGCAACAAGCCTAGGAACCCCTAGGTAGCCCTAGTGGACGAGTGAGATCTCGTGAGGGTTTATAGATGATGTACCCACAAAATCACAAAAGTCACTAACAAACAAAAAATTAACAATACCTACTAATTAAGCTAACTACTACACTAACATGTCCGAGCCGTCTACTTGTAACTAAAGTCAAACATATAGAGCTATTCACCTTGTCATCCACTATAACGAGCTAACAACCAATTCAAGAATCAAGATAACACACCTTGTGCAAGATGTAACCAAGACATTAAAGATAGAATGAATGCACTTCAATCGTGAACACTAGACAAGATGATCACAAAGCATACATGGCCTCACATTAAGAAGATGAAATTGTATGGTGAAAAATCTCACATCTCTCAATTATGTATCACACAAGTATGGGCTAGAGATTTCACTCAACTCCAAGTCTAAATGCATGCGCTCTAATTGACCTTGCATGTTCACCTAAATTCCGGATTGCACCATGTTAACTCGAATAACTTGTAGAAGGGGGGGGGGGTTGAATACAAGTTATATAATCGTGTCTGATTTTTGCTTGATTATATGAACAAGAATAAACGAATGAATCAAACTTTGTTTGTATTAAAATAATCAAATACAAACTCTACCAAAGGTGTACAATACCTTTAGCAGCTGCTGACAATATAAATCTCTCTTTCTGTTTGTTTCGAACTCTCGAATACAAATCTTACGAACTCACTTACTCACTTACGCACAATATTTACAATGATATAGAGAGAGTATTTATAATGCTACCTATCAACTAATAATAGAATTATAATCTATCTATGACAATGTTCTGCCGTCCAGTTGATAGTTTCCATCAATAGAGAATTCGTTTCCTTCACGATATCTTCTTGCTTGTTTTCTAAAACAAAGATCATGTTTTATAGCACTTGCCAGTTTCTGTAGCATCCATAATGACATCATCAGTAACATGACTGATATCATCAGTAACATGACTGATATTAGGATTTCCCATTGCATCAAGATCTGATTATCCCATCAGTATTTGATCAGGATCTGACTTAATATATCAGGATCTGCTCCTCTGTTCCTGACATGTAGTCCCCGATACACTGTTCCTGACATGTAGTCTCTAACGCACTGTTCCTGACTAAATTCTATAGATTACTGTTTAACACATATATCCTAAACAAAGTACTAAATCCTTTATAAGATCAGGATATACAAGAAGTATTAGCAAAATTCTATTCTTAACATCACAACTTATGAATTATTCCCAACACACCAAAAACAAGGAATTCATAAAATGGGTTGTAATGAGGTTTGGGTGAAGGTGTGAAAATGTAAGTTCAAAGAAGGTGTAAAAGTCTCGCTAGTTGAGTCAAAATGACGCTTGCTCGCTTCATCCACCAAATTCTCAAACTAAAGAATGTCTTCACTCATTTACAATTACAAAACACAACCACATTTACCAAGAAAATTGAAACAAAATAAATTACAAAGACTTATTGCCTTTTTTTCTATTTCTCTTCTTTTTTTTTCTTTCTTTTTTTATTTTTTTTACATCCCCTTTATTATTATTTTTTTAGAAAAGGGAATGCATAACATAAAGAAATACTACAAAGAACTTTGAACCACATCTAGATATACACATCAAACTAGTTCCCACTTACAATAATTGAATCCTTCTTCTTCACAACTTCTCCAAATTCGCATGCTCATCAATCAATTCTTTCCAAGACTAGCTCAACTAGGTCGAGAGTGAAGTATTTGGCTTTCACTTATGTATAAAAGGAGAAAGTGACGAAGAAAAATATGGATATATGCTTCAAAGGGGGTAACTAGGGATTATTTTCATGGTTCATAAGCTAAAAAGGCCAAAAAAAGGTTATCCTAAATAGAATTTCCTTATTATGGTGCATCCATGAATAAAGGTTTAATGCAAGCCCTAGAGCAACAAAAATACATAAAGACGGAGAAACACACAAGCAAAAGAAATCATCGTTCAAGACCTCACAAGGTTTAAGTTTTAATAACATCTTCTCGATTTGATTCCATGCATTCTAAGAGATAATCGTCATGTTCATAATTTAATTACAACAATCTAGACTTTTCATGCCATTTTAAGTGTGTGTGCGCAATAAGGTGCATCAAACTTATAGATTCGCATCAAATTGATAATGCTAGACACGTAATAGGAGAAAACAAGGCTATAAGCTCACAATGTCATAAATTTCACAACAAGTAAACACGCTAATGACTAAACTTATTTCCCAAATGCAAACAAACCGGACATCAAAATAAACAATCCTTCCCCCACTTAAAACATGGCATGTCCTCATGCATGACAAATAAAAAAAACGAAGTAGAAACTGCCCTGAAAATAAATAACAAGAACCGGAAGCATCACTCCTATTTGCCAAAATCCAACTCCGAAATTGCACGTCAAGAATTGAATTAACGCCGCACACCACAAGCAATCGAACAAAAATAACCGACAAGCCAAAATCCAACACCCCTCAAAACCCTGCAATACACTAATTAAGGAAATAGAAATAATAACAAATTTTGTTTTTGTTTTGTTTTTTTTATATAAAATGAAATAAAATAAATTAATTAACCAATTAATAATAAAATGAAAAATCAAATTCTAAAGTGAAATAAAATTGATTCTTGAATTTATATACATTA
Organism: Saposhnikovia divaricata; assembly: GCA_036435485.1. Classification (NCBI taxonomy): domain Eukaryota; kingdom Viridiplantae; phylum Streptophyta; class Magnoliopsida; order Apiales; family Apiaceae; genus Saposhnikovia; species Saposhnikovia divaricata. The sequence goes on along the minus strand of CM071601.1, from coordinate 39,921,511 downwards.
TTTAGTTTTAGAAAATGAAAAACTAAAATCAAAATTAAAAAGAATTAAAATTTTGGTTTTTGATTTTTTTGCTTTAAAAAAAATAAATAAAATAAAATCACTCACTAACCAATTAATAATAAAATAAAAAATAAATAAAACTAAAATAAAAATCAAATAAATTTTAAAACTAAAATAATAATAAAAGCAAAAATCAAATTTAAGACTAAAACTAAAATAAAATAAAATAAAATAACGAAGTAATTAATAATAAAATAAAAAACCAAATTTAAAATTGAAATAAAATAAAAAAAAAATCAAATTTAAAAATAAAATAAAATAAAATAACTAAGCAATTAATAATAAATTGAAATTTTAAAATAAAAATCAAATTAATAATAAAATAAATTCTTGAATTTATATTAATTATCTAGTAAAAAAAATAAAACTGAAAATCAAAATGAAAAATAAAATAAAATAAAATAAATAGATAAAAAGAGAAATAAAATAAACTAAATTAAAAGAAAATAAAACAAAAAGAAACATAACAAAAATAACAGGGGATGGGGGTCGTGGCTATTGTGGGATAGAGGAAGGTGAGTGGAGGAGGCGGAATAGTGGTGGGGGGCGAAAATAGAGATGGGAGAGGCTGCTGGCTGCAGGCTTTAGTGGGGTGTTGCGGTGAGAAGGACGGAAGCGGTGTTGAGATGGGCAGCGTTGAAAGAGATGGAATGGTGTGAGGAGTAGTGATGGTTGCGAGATTGACGAAGGGTGATGAGAGTGGACGGCGGAGTTGGGGATTGAATTAGGGAGGAAGGAGGCGGTGGAGGAATGTGAGGGAGATGATGTTGGCTGGCGTGGGTTCGAGAGGAGGTGATAAGTGGATTTTATATCCACGTGGAGCATTCCGTATCGGCTTAAATTGATTGTCTTGGACTCAAGTTGTTGTAGTTTTGATGTGTTTTGCTTAGTTGTGCAGATATACAAGAATGTCGATTATGGGTGATGCTTCAATCATGTTTGGAGGATTAATTGATTAAAATTCGGATTTTCCGGGAAGGTTGCGCAGTCTACACTGTTTTGGCCAGGAGGTGAGAGGCGCGTTCAGGGGATAGGTGGAATGGGTCGTTGGTTTGGGTGAACGGAATTGGGTGTTGCGAAGGGAGAGGAGGATGGTGAATGGAGAAGCTGGAATGATGGCAGACGGAGTGGTTTGAAGACGGAGGTTGAAGGTGAAATGGGCGGAATGGTTGTTGGTGAGAAGAAGAGAAGTAAGGGTTGTGGTTGATACTGGTGACTGCAGGAGGTGAGGCAGCGGTGGTGGTGGGAAAAAAATAGAGAGGAGAAGGGGAAAAACGGTTGAGAGAAAGGAGAATAGAGGGAGGATTGGAATGGTGGTCTGGCTTTGAATTGAAGTAAGAACGGAGGAGGAAAGGGGAGAAGGGATTCCGGTGGTGGCGAACGAGGTGAAGAGGTGGTTGAAAATGGAGAAAGGAGGAGTGTAGGTGAATTGGAGAAGGAGTGAAGCTGTGCTGGTGGGAGATAGGATTGCTTGTTCTGTTTTGATTTTTTTTAAAGAGCTGTACAGGCCGTGCAGGAAGTGGGTAGAATTTTTTTTGAAGCCCCTCAATTTGAACTAAGATATGGATAGACGGGGAAGAAAATTGCACGGCCTGTTGCACGGCTTGTTGCACGGTCTGCACCCCGTACAACAGCCCGTGCAGCCCTGAAATTTCACAAAAACTATTTTTTTTCTTTGTACAGAAAATTCACACAAATCCTTGAATGCTTGAATAAAATACTAATTCATGAAAACATGAAACAAACACATCAAGGCACGAGTGGAACAAATTTAAAAATTATAAAAACTATAATTAACGATACTAAATATCATTGAGCGGGACATTAATTTTTTTTACTCCATTATAATCTAACACACACATAAAAATATATAAATACATGCGTACCTTGGGTTGCCTCCCAAAAAGCGCTTTGTTTATTGTCGTTGGGTCGACTTATTTATACAAGTACCATAACTAATGAGGTGAAAAAGCAAATAAATGCACATACCTACGAATCAATAATAAAAATATGGTGTGCAAATATATCTTTGATCCATAAAAATATAAAAATATTTTTATGATCTTCACATCTTCAAGAGACTTTGAAAAAGAAAAGTAGTTAGAAAAATCGTCAGAATAGTCTTTATAAGTACGACTCAAAAAATGTTCCCAAATTGGATCCTTATATACCCAAGCAAAAATTTCAACCTCATCAATCTTAAATTCCTCCTCAATTTTAATTGGACATTCATCAATTTTTAACTCATCTACCAATTCATTAAGCTCAAAAATATTTTCTAAATTTTTTAGATCCTCAACTACATCCAATTTATCATCGTTAAGCCTAGGGCAATCGTCAACTAAACAAGCAAATTCATCTTGCACAACATTTTCATTAATTACAAAACAAGAATCGTGATTAGTAGGAGAACCGACCTCCTCTAATCGACTCACGGTTTCGGCTAGTTGGCTCATTTGCTTTTCTAAGTTGGATATGATTTGAGAAGTGTTCTTTTCCAAGTTGGATATACTTTGATAAGTGGTGTTTTGGAATTGGAGGTTGTTTGCCGCCATTTGTTTAATCATCTCCTCTAATGATGATAAGGAAGATGAAGAAGACCCTTGATGGTCTTGGGAATTATATTGCGGATCATAGCATCGATTTTCAAGAGCAAATTGGAGGTTGTTTGTTGCAATTTGTTTCATCATCTCCTCTAATGATGATAAGGAAGACGAAGAAGACCCTTGATGGTCTAGGGAATTATAATGCGGATCATAACATTGATTTTCAAAAGCATATGAATAATCGATGTTAGGAGGGTAAGGAGCATAGCATGAGTTTGTAGAATATAAAGAATTCACCTGGTACGCATTAAAATTCTGAAAAGAATTAAAATCTTGATATCGTTCTTGATCGTAGGTGAAATCTTGAGCGTTATTCCAACCAAAATAGTTATCCATCGTCTCCTGAAAGAGTTAGTTCATGTCTATATCTAATAAACATGAAGACACACCAATAAAAAAAAAGCAAACAAAGAAGGAAAAAACTATATACAAAGATAAAATCTAAAATATAAGAAACAATTAACTCAAAATTAATATTGTTGCCTTCCCCGGCAGCGGCGCCAATTTGAAGGTAGTGTTTTTCGTAGTTCGTTCACAGGGAAGGACTCTCAATATCGATTTCAAGTATATTATCTCTTACAATCTAGAATTGTGGAAAAATGGGGGGTTTTGAGTTTGTTGAGGTGTTTTATCGAACACCTTGAATACAAGAAATAATGAGCTAGAGAAATATAACTAAATAAATTGTAATCACCCAAATTTTCCCATCACAACAACACAATGAATAAATTAGCAAGACAAGAGGTATTTGACCCAAGGATTATGGATATTCAAATACTTCACCCAAACACATATGAGCAAGATATAATCAACTTTACCTAACCAAGATAATTGGTGAAGCACACAATCACTTAATTCTCTTCTATAAATACTAATTTAGTGAAGCACATAAATTAGTTCTCTTGATTATAGCAACCAATAATGAAGCACTACTAGTTTAACCAAATCAAGGAATCAAACAAAGAGAGGCAAGGACAAACCCAAGGATGAGGAGCTCAACCTAGGTATTTGCACTTGAATTTTAAGGATTTAGGTAAACTAAACCTTGTGCTACTACAATGAATGTACTAACAATTACGGATTAGCACAAACAATTAGCAATTGAATTTACAAGAGAAGCAAATTGAAGCAACTTACAATTCTCCAAGCAAAATCATAAACAATACAACTCAAAAATTCAAGATAGAGTGAAATAGATCTTACTTAAATTAAAATGGGTTTGGTACAAGAATTCCTTCCTTAAGCCAAATGTATGAAGTTAGTTACTCATAATCAATGCTAGATTATGAGTAATTAATGTTTTCTTAACTCCTACTAACCCTAGGTTTTTGTTCTTGAAGAGGCTAAGAAGAGAGGAAAATAAGATGTAGGTTAAGATATTGAAGATGTTATGTTTTAATGCTCTTTTAATACACAGCAGGCTCTGTACGGCTTGTCGAACGGCCGTACAGCTGCCCGTACAGAAAATCTGCTCCTTTGAACGGCCTGTCGAACGACCGTACAGTAGCCCGTTCGAGACAAAATCTTCAAGATAATACATTAAACACCTCCTGACATCGCGATCTTTCATCTTCTAACTTCCCTCTTGAATAATCTTCGCTTTCATGCCCAAATTAAGCCATCTTTTCAACAATTAAGCACGAGGCACTGAAAGATGAAAAACATAACAAATATTAATAAAACAACATTCGAAACTAACAAAAAATGCAGAAGAATAAAAGATAAAACTTGTATAAAATACACGTTATCACTCGAACTCTTCTTTAGGAAGAAATCGGGTCCATTCGTAATCTACACAACTTCTGGTTCGTCAAGAACCTCTTGATGATTTGTATTCTCTTGATAATCTCTTTGTCTGATACTCATTTCTTCATGTCTGGTTTTCATATCTTTTACTGGGTCTATCTTCTAACTCATATGGATTGGACCCTATAAATTAATGGGCTTATATCTAGCCCATGGTGATTTTCGTCACAACAAATACCCCCCGTTTCCTTGAAGTCATGTAATACGAAAGGAACCTATTTAACTTTCTAATTCGGGATCCAATACTTAATCATTATGCATTACTGTAGAACCACGTATCCAAGCTTCAACGAGCTAACTCGGCGTAAGAAACAGGACACGTAATATTTCAGTAAACATAGTCTTAATTAGCTTCCTTCTTTATGTGGAATTAGTTCTCTTCTTTTGTTTTTTTTTGAAAATCATTCTTCTGTCAAATCTTCAATCTTCAAATGCTAGTCATTCTCTGTACATTCTTCTAATATCTTTGTAAAACCATCTTCGAATTTTATTCAAACTTGTACTCTTCAGAATTTAGCTCTCATAATTAACTTGTTATCTTCATTCAGCTTCCTGCGGAACCTTATTCGTCTTAAAATATCTTGACGCTTCTTGAATTTTGACAACCTTGAAACACGGAAAAGAATAATTTATCCATGTAATTATTTTGACTGAATTGACTAGATAATTCAAAATTTGAATTAACCTCATCAATCACCGAGATTATATTTAATGTGGGTGTTTCCAAGAATTACACGCCTCCGTGCGTGAACCTGTTCGCCTGTTCATCCAATCGCTACTTATTACGTGTACACGACTATCTCTCACTTGCCTCGATTATATAATCACATTTATGGCTTCGAGTTCCTTTTTTACCTTTACCAAAACTTACCAAACTCTTGGAGAGAGAGAAGAAGCAGAAGCTCGACGGTCTCTTACACAATCCATCCTTTTCGATCTCCACTTCCTCAGTTCAAGGTTTGATTCTGCTCGTCTTTCTTCGTTCTTTCACAATCTTGATTATGTTTTTGATTATCACTTGTTTAGGTTTTGTATGTCGATTTTCTTGCTTTTTTTGTCTGCTATGAACCATCATATGTCATGGGAAAATTGAAAATGAACATACATTATGATTTTTTTTTTCAAAATAGACAAGTATTATGGAACGGGATGAGTAAAAAAATGATTACTACTATTGGTACTCTTAATCATTTAATATATGGATAGAAATCATGAAGCAGACAATCTCTTAGCTCAATACATAATTAATTAGGGTGTAATGATGTATCATGTATGTTGAGCTCATGTTCATCAATTGTATTGTTTTGATTTGTGTGATGATTGATTTTTTCATCCACGGGCGGCTTTAACCGGGCACGTGGCCCTTTTTTTTTTTGCTAAATGTGGCCCCTAGAATCTGGCAAAAAAAAAGGCTTAATGACCTTTTGACCCTTCAAGTTTGCACATTTATACCCATAAAGCCCTATAGTTTTAAAGCGTTCCTTTTCGCCCCTCCAACTTCAGAAATGTTCCTTTTAGCCACAAAACCATCGCCTTTTTGACATAAAACTGTTGTCTTTTAGAACGAATAGACGACGGTTTGTGGCAAAAAGGTACATTTCTGAAGTTGGAAGGACGAAAAGGAACGCTTTAAAACTGTAGGGCTCTATGGGTATGCATGTGCAAACTTGAAGGGCCAAAAGGTCATTAAGCCAAAAAAAAATGTGGCCCCTAGTTTTCTTTGAACCATAACTGTAAAAATTGAGATTCTGAAACAATCGTTTAAGATTTCGATTTAAGACTAATTGACAAATAAAAATTTTAATGAAAAAATTAATTGTAAAAATAATTAGATGCATTTCAATATTATTATAATATTTATTATTAATCTTGTTGATAAAAATATACTGTTCAAAGTAATTCATGATAACTAATCAAATTTTGAAAATTCAATCAAAATATATTTTATTATTAATCGGAAATATGTTAATAAATCGGTAGTTTTTAAAATATGGCTTTGAATGCATAATAATATAAACATAAATGATATTAGTTAATAGAGAAGAAATGATGTTGTTGTTTTTATATTTTTAGGAGAGATTTTATATGTCAAATACCTAAAATAAATAAATGTTATGTCTCATTTGTTGTACATATAGATTTTGATAGATTTTATATTGAGATAGGGAAGTTCATTTATCCATAAAATTATTCTTCTTTCAATCATTCATTTATCAAAATTCTATCATTCTTAATTTTTGAAATTATCCAGATATAAATTTTACGATAAGTCCACAAATAACGGACCAACTTTCTGAAATTGAAAATATAAATAAACCTTTAAAGTATTTCTAATGCCAATATATATAATGATTGGTTAACAAAATTTTAATTAAAAAATGGATAATTTTTCTAGCAAGGAGAACTCCAATTCCAATGATATAACTATAGTGATAATTATGTATATTTTTGCTAAGGATAAAATTGGTTCAATAAATCTAATCAACTAAATATAAATTTTTTTTTGAAACAATCAATTAAATATAATTATTTATAGTTTTGTTTAAAAAAATCATACATTAAAGTACTATTATTTTACATATTATCTATAAAATATGCCATCTAAGAATTTTCCTCATCGGAGATTCGGATGCTCTCAGTATACTATATGTTGAAAAAAATGTGGGTTTTAGCCCCATATTGACTAGTCATTTTGAGCCTAGTTTTGAGTAGTCGTTTACTGCGTGTGCGCAATGGGTGATGCTTGGATTATGTTCTCCTCCGAGAGAGCTTTCCGAAGCATGTTTAATTACTCAAAATGGTTAAGGGATGAATGAGATATGATAGCTCAAAGATAGTCCCTTAAGAGTAGAAATTTTGGTTTGAAATTGTAAGTCCCACATTGAAATGGAAAAAGAGTTTCCATGACTTTATATAGTACAATACTTGTGTAGTGTTCACTTGTGTTGGCTAAGTGTTGCTCCATCTCCTACGCGGGCGCGCAGGGGGGGTTCGAATTGTGGGCTTTCGAGGGGAAATCCGAGGCTTTGTAAGCCTTCGGGCTTTCCGCGTGTGCGACCTGCGGACACGAATGTAGCAGAAAATTGGGCCGGTTAAACCCGAACTAGTTTTGCTATTTTATTATTTCCACTGCGCTTAAAATAAATAAATCAAAATCTGTTTTGATTAATTCAATTAAATCAGAATCGGTTTGATTGATTTGATTAAATCCGAGATTTGATTTAATTGCAGATATTGTGTGGTGCACAAGTCTTATCCTAATCTTATTCGTTACCGCCTTTTTTAATTAACACGTTAATTATTTTAGGCAGTTGTGTAGCGAACAAGTATTGTCAAACCTATAAATACGCCCCTTAGGGTCTAGGGTTAATTATCTCATTCGCAACCTAAACACATCCAATACCTCTCTCTCTGGTGATAGTTTCTTGCTCGTTTCTGCTCGCCGAAGGTACCGTTCTTTGCAACGCCATCGTTTCCTCGTTTTATCCTGGGAGGTTATCGTTTCAAACACACGATGAGAGGCGAAATATCTTTAAGGAGACAGGTCTTCCGCTGGACTCGAGATCTCTTATATCCTTCTTGTTATTTATTTACTTATTCACTGTTATACACCGATTTGATATTTGCGCACATATATTGTTATTTATCACAGATTGTTTAACAATCTTAAAGCTATTTGTATATTTCTGTGACTAATACATCTGTTTCTGTTTGTTTCTGTGAATAACAGATTAATGGCTGATAACGTGAACAACGCAAATATTGTGGTTTATCCCAACGCACAGATTGTAACATCTGATGGGGATCACCACCCGCCACCACACTCTAACGCATAGATTATAACATCTGATGTGAGTGCGACACCGCTTGAACTTGTGCCTCCGGGACATGTACCTTCGGGACATACTGTCATTGGACAGTTTACTGTTCCTGTTGGATCGACGATGGTGCCACCATCTGGAGTGGCTACCACACATATGGCACCTGTTATGCCTATGGTTCTTACTGTTCCTGCTGCACATGCTGAGAAACCTGAGAAGTTCAATGGTACGAACTTCAAACGTTGGCAGCAAAAGATGCTGTTCTATCTGACCACGATGCATATGGATCGCTACCTCATAGAGGATCCACCGTTGCTCACTGCTAAGAGTAACACGCAAACAGTTTATGCTATTGATGCTTGGAAGCACGCCGACTATATCTGTCGGAATTATGTGCTGAATTGTTTGGCTAACTCGTTGTATAACGTGTACAGTACGAAGCCAACAGCTAAGGTCTTATGGGAGTCACTTGACCATAAGTACAAAACCGAGGATGCTGGGGCTAAAAAGTGGATTGTTGGCCGCTTTCTTGATTATAATATGGCGGATTCTAAGACTGTGGTCAGTCAGGTGCAAGAGCTGCAAGTGATCATCCATGATATTCATGCTGAAGGGATGATTATAAGTGAGTCTTTCCAATTTGCTGCTGTGATTGAGAAGCTGCCACCTAGATGGAAAGATTTCAAGAACTACCTTAAGCATAAGCGTAAGGAGATGTCTATGGAGGATCTGATCGTTAGAATTCACATTGAAGAAGACAACATGGGATCCGAGAAGAAGATGAATGTTGCCACTAAAAAGCAAACATGGTGAAACATAAGCCCAAGAAGAACAATTCTGGTAAAGGGGCAAAGCTAGCACCCAAGGGAGGAATTTCGAAGATGAAGTTTCAAGGGAAGTGCTACAACTGCGACAAAGTGGGTCATAGGTCTTCTGATTGCAGGAAGCCCAAGAAGCCCAACAAGAAAAAGGAAGCAAACATGGTCGATGATATCTCAAAGGAGATGGGTGACACAGACCTCTGTGCTACGGTCTCTGAGGTGAACCTGGTTGGCTCTAATCCAAGGGAATAGTGGATTGATACGGGAGCTACAAGGCATGTTTGTTCGGATAAGGCGATTTTCTCTAACCTCATAGCTTCTGATGATGGTGAGAACTCTACATGGGGAATTCAGCAACTTCAACCATTGAAGGGGAAGGCATGGTGAATCTGAAGATGACATCTGGGAAGAATCTGACTTTGAAGAATGTACTTTATGTGCCTGATATTCGCAAGAACCTTGTTTCTGGTTCCTTGTTGAATAAGCATGGCTTTCGTATTGTAATTGAGTCGGATAAAGTTATTTTGTCTAAGAGTGGTATGTTTGTAGGCAAGGGCTATGTAACCGATGGGCTTTTTAATCTCAATGTGATGTCTGTTAAAGATGATAATGAAATAAATAACTCTTCTGCTTACTTGCTTGAGTCTCCTAATTTATGGCATGCTAGATTAGGACATGTTAATTATGACACTTTACGAAGATTAAGTGCAAAAGATTACATACCAAAATTGAATATTGATTCAAAACATAAGTGTGAAACTTGTGTTGAGGCAAAATTAAAGAGGTCATCATTTAAACATGTGGAAATAAACACCAAAGTACTAGATCTAATACATAGTGATATATGTGATTTGAAATTCGCTCCAACTAGAGGAGGAAACAAGTATTTTATTACATTCATAGATGACTGTACAAAATACTGCTATGTATATTTGCTTAAAAGCAAAGACGAAGCTATAGATAAATTTAAAATCTATAAGGAAGAAGTTGAGACACAACAAAATGAGAAAATTAAAACGATACGAAGTGATCGTGGAGGTGAATATGTTGAACCTTTTGGGGAATTCTGTTCACAACATGGTATAATCCATGAGGTCACTGCACCATATTCTCCTCAATCAAATAGAGTGGCTGATAGGAAGAATCGAACTCTCAAGGAGATGATGAATGCGATGCTATTAAGCTCTGGACTTCCGCAGTCGATGTGGGGGGAAGCCATCTTAAGTGCGACACATATTTTAAATATGATGATACGCAAGAATAAGGATGAAAGTCCTTATGAAGTGTGGAAGAAAAAGAAACCAGGTTATCAAAATCTGAAAGTGTGGGGGTGCCTTGCAAAGGTACTAATACCTGCACCTAAGAAGGTGAAGATTGGTCCAAAGACCGTGGATTGTATCTTCATCGGATATCCACCATATAGTACTGCATATCGATTTCTTGTACATGAATCGAAAATTCCTGACATTCAAAGGAATACGATTATGGAGTCAAGGAATGCATCATTCTTTGAGAATGTATTTCCTTGTAATCCTGAAATCGAGCGACCTACGACGTCTAAACGATCTCATGAGTCTTTAGAAGACAACAATGAGAGTGATGAAAGTGAAGACGAAAATTTGGGGGTAGTGAGAAGGAGCAAAAGACAAAGGAAGGAGAAATCCTATGGGTCAGAGTTTCTGACTTATTTGCTCGAAGAAGGTGATCCAAAAACTTATAAGGAAGCGGTAACATCACCTGATGGACCTATGTGGAAGGAGGCCATTAAAAGTGAAGTTGATTCTATTTTACAGAATCATACTTAGGAGTTAGTGGATTTGCCAGCCGGATGCAAATCACTAGAAAGCAAGTGGGTGTTCAAGAAGAAGTTGAAACCTGATGGTACTATTGATAAGTACAAGGCTAGACTTGTAATCAAGGGATACAAGCAACAAAAGGGCCTTGACTACTTTGATACATATTCTCCAGTATCGAGAATAACACTGCGATGCGAAAATTAACAGTGCATCAAATGGATGTGAAAACAGCTTTTTTAAATGGAGATATAAATGAAGAAATCTATATGAAACAACCTGAAGGGTTTGTTGTCCCTGGACAAGAAAGAAAAGTTTGTAGATTGGTGAAATCACTGTATGGCTTGAAGCAAGCACCTATGAAGTGGCATGAAAAATTTGATGAGGTCGTGTTGGCCAGTGGCTTCAAGATCAATGAATAGATCAATGAATGTGATAGTTGTGCCTACTACAAGGATGAAGAAAATGGATATGTTATGATGACGTTGTATGTAGATGATCTACTTATTGCTGGTAGCAATGATAAAGTGATCAAATCTACAAAGGATATGTTAAAATCAAGATTTGACATGAAAGACATGGGACTAGCAAATGTAATTCTAGGAATTAAAATTTCTAGAACATCTGAGGGTCTCGCACTGAGTCAACCACATTATGTTGACAATATCCTTGAAAAGTTTCTGAAGGATGATTTTGAGAAAGCTAGAACACCTATGGATATGACTTTGCATCTATCCAAGAACAAATGTGTAGGAGTCTCCCAACTGGAATACTCAAGGATAATTGGTAGTCTGATGTACCTGATGAGTTGTACTAGACCAGACATTGCGTACTCAATCAGTAAGTTGAGTAGGTTTACGAGTAATCCGGGAACTGATCATTGGAAAGCAATCATACGAGTACTAAGGTACATGAGGGGAACTCGAGACTATGGTTTGCACTATGGCAGTTATCCAGCAGTACTAGAAGGCTATACTGATGCAAACTGGATATCTAGCAAGAAGACATTGAACTCTACGAGTGGATATGTGTTTACACTAGCTGGAGCGGCAGTGTCATGAAAATCCTCCAAACAAACGGTGATAACTCAATCCACAATGGAAGCTGAGTTTGTGGCATTAGATAAATGCGCACAAGAGGCTGAATATTTACGCCAATTTCTGGAGGATATTCCGTGATGGCCAAAGCTTGTGACTGCAATAGGACAGTACTATGACAGTCAGTCTGCTATTGGCAGAGCGCAGAGCACGATGTATAATGGAAAGTCCCGTCACATTCGACGACGACATAGTTCCATTAGACAGTTAATGTCAACCGGTATTATCACTATTGACTTTATACCGTCAAAGGATAATATTGCGGATCCGCTAACCAAAGGGTTATCAAGAGAACTGGTTGACAAATCATCGAGAGGGATGGGCCTTAAGCCTATTGCTTAACGGCGTCATGGTGGATACCTAACCATTGCTGACTGGAGGTCCCAAGAACTTGGTTCAATGGGCCAACTAAATCATGATTACCAAATCACTGTGGGGGTAACCCCTGGCCAGTTCCTATGATGAGAAACAGTGAGACCCGTAAGATACGAGGGTAAGAGATTAAGCTTTTAATGATCTTTCGATGAATACATGGAGTTCAGGATTTGAACGCATGGAATTCAGTTGAGTAAATGCCGGTTACTCTATAAGATAAAGATCACCTATGTGGGAGACAAGTGGGGCCGCTTCAAAGGAGAATTGCGAGGCACAATTCTTTAGAAACTCCTCAAGAACCAGGACGATGTTCCATGGCCAAAATGGACATAATCATGAGAGCTAAATGAGTCAGAAAGGGTATAGTGATAAGTATATCATCGTTTAGACAAACGGTCGAACAGTTCAAAGACTAACACGTCTACTGTCTACCAGTAAAGTCGCTATGCTTACTCAAGCGAAGGTTCAAGGAGCATTCTCTACCTATCGTATGCTATATTTGATCGAAGAATCTATCGCCAAACCAAACTCCATGTCTGTCTGTTTGATTTTTGCTACTACATTATCAATCTCATCCATGTGGGGGATTGTTGAAAAAAATGTGGGTTTTAGCCCCATATTGACTAGTCATTTTGAGCCTAGTTTTGAGTAGTCGTTTATTGCGTATGCACAATGGGTGATTCTTTGATTATATTCTCCTCCGAGAGAGCTTTCCGAAGCATGTTTAATTACTCAAAACAGTTAAGGGATGAATGAGATATGATAGCTCAAAGATGGTCCCTTAAGAGAGGAAATTTTGGTTGGAAATTGTAAGTCCCACATTGAAATGGAAAAAGAGTTTCCATGACTTTATATAGTACAACACTTTTGTAGTGTTCACTTGTGTTGGCTAAGTGTTGCTCCATCTCCTACGCGGGCGCGTAGGGGGGGTGCGACTTGTGGGCTTTCGAGGGGAAATCCGAGGCTTCGTAAGCCTTCGGGCTTTCCGCGTGTGCGACCTACGGACACGAATGTAGCAGAAAATTAGGCCGGTAAACCCGAACTAGTTTTGCTATTTTATTATTTCCACTGGGCTTAAAATAAATAAATCAAAATCTGTTTTGATTAATTCGATTAAATCAGAATCGGTTTGATTGATTTGATTAAATCCGAGATTTGATTTAATTGCAGATATTGTGTGGTGCACAAGTCTTATCCTAATCTTATTCATTACCGCCTTTTTTAATTAACGCGTTAATTATTTTAGGCAGTTGTGTAGCGAACAAGTATTGTCAAACCTATAAATGCCCCCTTAGGGTCTAGGGTTAATTATCTCATTCGTAACCTAAACACATCCAATACCTCTCTCTCTGGTGATAGTTTCTTGCTCGTTTCTGCTCGCCGAAGGTGCCGTTCTCTGCAACGCCATCGTTTCCTCATTTTATCCTGGGAGGCTATCGTTTCAAACACACGGTGTGAGGCGAAATAGCTTTAAGGAGACAGCTCTTCCGCTGGACTCGAGATCTCTTATATCCTTCTTGTTATTTATTTGCTTATTCAATGTTATACACCGATTTGTTATTCGCCCACATATATTGTTATTTATCACAGATTGTTTCACACTATATACACTCCTTCTCGGCAAGGCTAATCTAATAAAGCTTGGGGTTTAACTTAATGTTAACAGCAGCTTATTATATCCTTATATATAATAGGTATAAGAGGATCTTATCCAGATTTAAAAGTTGGGTTAAAAGCCGTCCGTTGGATTGTAAATTATATCCTTACATATTTATCCATAATTTTGGACCTGTACCGCCAAAATAATCTCAACCATTGAATTTAATATTTTTTAAAACAGACGATCAAGATTATATCAAATTAAAAAAAATTATAATCTACAAAGAATATAATTAAAAAGGTTTTATTACAATTGAGTTTTAAAATAAATTATAATCTGAAAAGGATATAAAAGGTTGTATTAGAACGGGTGAGTGCCCAAAATACCAACTTTTTTAGTACCCACCTACCAAAATACCAAAACCTACGCTACGCGCCCAAAATGCCCATGGGATACGCCCATGGGGGAGGAGTATCCCCGGATACGCCCATGGATGAGGAGTAAATAGGGGGATACGCCCATGTGTGAGGAGTAACCAGCTGGTTACGTTTGTGCCATAATCGTATGTACAGGTGATACGCATTTCTGTTCGGCGTATTGCATGTCCCGCATATGTGACATGCGTGATGACGTCATCTGACGTCATCATCACTTTTCTTAGAAAATCGCGAGCTGTGGCGATTTTTGGCGATTTCCGACGAAAACTCCGACGATGCTCGTTTAACACCATCAGCCTGTTTCCTTTTACGTTCTATACATCACTGCAATCGTCTTTTCATCCTCTACAACTCTATATCATTCGTTTATCGTTTCTAATGCCGGATTGTAAACCCCCATTTCGAACAAAAAACTTGATTTTCCGGCGAAACATATCTCTCCTCCGTTCACCATCTCCGTTTACTTTCCGTTGACGTTTTATAGTCTATTAGATTCGTCTCTCGACGATCTACAATTTTGTATCAATATTAATCCATTTGTATTGCCGGATTATTTTGCCCCAAACGACGATTGAACGTCGGAGAGAGAGAGAGACAGCCGGAGAGACGATTGCTACAGTAAAAACAAAGGATACGCCGTTTCTAAACGTTTGGGCAATTTTTCTATTAGGACTGAATTTTATTTATTTATTAATATTAAAAAAGTTCATATTTGGGCTATATCGCGAGATCTAGAAATCAGATTTGGATGATTTTACGGCTCACACGAAACTCATAAAATTATCTTCAATTTAGTGATGATTTAACAATTATTTTCCAAATGGAAACACTCAGAATTTCAACAGAAAATTAATTACGAATTTTTACATCCTATTAAGTGTAGAATACCTACTTTGACAATCCTATTTAATATAGAAAACCTAATTATATATGATTTAAATCATTGATATGCAGTTTTCCTATTTTAATATAATACGTTTTTTAGTTTACATGTAAAAATATAAAATATTTTTTATGCTAGATCCAACGTTTTTATCTATTTATTTTAAGATCTAACTATTCTTATTTATTTTGTTGTACTGAGGACTAGACTGCCGACTACCAAATTTTTGGACAAAATTCCTCTTACACTTATTATTAAAACTATATTTGGTTGTTACGACTATCTTCAAATAATAAGAAGGTTATTTTGATAATCAAAACGAAATTTAAATATATTTCCTAAATCGAACATAATTTTTAATGTAAAAAATCATCAAATTCATCTTTCTTTTGTTTCTTGGTAGTTTTAATTGGAGAAAAATTGTTAAATCGTCGCTAAATTAAAGATTATTTTGTTAATTTCATGTGGGCTGTAAAATCGTCTAAATTATTTTTTAAAAATTCAAGATAAAACATTTATTAAATTGAACATGTAAACCATATATATATATATATATATATATATATTAACTTTTTAACAATTTGATATGTAAACTAATAACGAATGAATATTAAAAAAATTAATAATTAATAATAATAATAATCGATATTAGAAAAGGAGCCGTGCGTTACACGGGTTATATGCTAGTATAACTAATATGCACTCCAACTTAGCTGCATATACAAATTTAATTCAACTCCACTAATTAGATTTCTTAACGCATTCATTCAAATTTAATTCAAGTCGACTTCATTAACACATTATCATTTCCTCTTCTCTTGTCGATGGTTCGAATCCTATTAATTATAAAAAAAAGTACATTATTACCTGTAACAAAACATTGCTTCAATGGTTCAATTTATGCATGTTTCACGTCTTTGACCTAATTGATGTTGGATTTTTTGGAACATATAGCAGGGCTGTCACTTTGTTTTATCAGTTTTAAATGGTGGATGCTTCATATTGAAACTCAACACAGAACTTACTGTACAATTGTCATGTCTCCGATGCTGCAATATTAACATCAACATCTGCAAATTGCAATGCATAAATCCTTGAGGTTTTTTGATAAATATATTACTAAAAGTAATTTTTTGCAATTTTATTTTTGTTAAGAAAAATTATTTGCAAATTTAATATTTTAATTGCAAAAATACCATCTTTATTACAAATGTACCGTGTTTATTTGTATTTGCGTACCCATAATTATTAAAACAATATCACTGCTACATTACCTGCCATATATATGGTGGGATCCACCTCAGTAGGATGGGACCCACTGCCACGTGGTGCACAATCACCACAAAGATAAGAAGAGAGATGAAAAAATATATTTGCAACCAATATAATATTTTTGCAAGAAATTTGAAAAGGTGGTATTTTTGCAAAATAAAGTAGAAAACATAGTACTTTTTATAAATTCTTTAAATCTTTTAATTTAACGGATTGTACCATATGATGAATGTATGATGAATCATATCATGATTTATACATGTTTTGGAAATCCAAATTATTTATCAGCAAATACATAATTGTCTAATAATTCAGCAATAATAATGTTAATATATATATATACGTACATACAAACATGTCTTCAAATGTTATTATTGGAATAATGGCAAAATGCTATTCAAACACATGATCCGATCCGCGCTCAACTACATTTTTCTAAATTTTTTGATGTTACTTGTGTTTCAACTTTAGTTTGGTTCTAATTAATTCCACGCTAACAATAGGCCAAGAACAAAGAGTGCTAGCCTCAACACAGATATTAGCAGAATGAGCAGGTTCATAATTAGCATTAGTAGCTTTAAGAGTTGCACTAAGCAGTAGCCAACCTCCAGTAGTGGAAGGAGATGTCACTACCAGACCAAGGCACGTAAATTCCTTCAAAGCACCCTTTTTAGGTTCATCTACAAGCTCTTCGTACTTGTTTGAGCATCGTGATTGATGAGCTTGAGATATATTGACGTTAGCATACACATTACACTCGAAATTTGCATGAGATGACCTAGTGTAAAAGCATTTAGAGCAAGTCCAATGCTAGATGCTAAATTGCCATTGCTATTGCTATAATATAAAATCAAAAAGTGAATTTTGGTGCTAAAATAAAACTCACCCTCTAAAGCTAGTTCTATAACTAGTTTCAAACTTAACCAATATTTTTAACTTTTACCTAACTCTTTTAAATTCTATTGAATATTCTCAACAAACTCATCTTGTTCTAGTTAAATGATGATGTGGCATGGATGCATAAATGCATCCTTGGTTTCAAATTTAGCACCAATGATGCATAATATAGCAATAGCACCAATGATGCATTCAACTATAGCACCCCTTTGGAGATGAGGTTTTTAGCACTTGGTGCTATAATATAGCAATAACACCAAGGATAGGATTGCATTGGACTTGCTCTTACAATCGTACTTGACCGTTTTATAAAATTGATGTAAGTTTTTTTCTGGTTTACTTTCCTTCCAATTCGCTTCAAATATAATTGCATGTCGTACCCCTACCCCTGATATATTTTAAGCTAGCTATTTAATGAATTCTGAAGATTCCCATCTGGTAACAGCATTGACCTTGCAACACCATATGGTACAACAAAGAAACTGTATATAAAAAAGAGAAAAGTTTAAGTAAACACAAAGCATCATAGAGAAAAGAGGTAAGAAACAAGGCACACGGCCACAACGTATAATAAATTAGTAACTGAAAATGAAAGCCTAATAAATCTTACTCAAACTGTCCCATGCAACCCATGTTAAGCTCAAGTTATATAGTAGTACAAAATATTAATTTTATAAAACTCAACCCGACCCGAACCGATATTTGGTGCACTTCCTGGGGCTATAAAATGGTGCAGTACAGTAGCAGCTCTTCCCATCTTATCATAGCACCAAGCTCTCTCATTCTCTCACTCCTTCCTTTTATTTAGATAGTTGAAAAATGGGTTTTTCTGGTTGCAAAGTTGGTGTATATGTAGTGGTAATACTCATTGCTTGTGGGATGACGATGGGGGCAACTCCAAAGAAGGCAGTGAATGTACCATTTGGCAGGAACTATGTTCCCACTTGGGCTTTTGATCATATTAAGTACTTTAATGGTGGTACCGAGATTCAGCTGCTTCTTGACAAATACACCGGTATTTTTACCCTTTTTTTTTTCCTTGTTCATTTTTTCTTGAAAAAGAATTTTTACCACTATTTTCTATTTTTTGTTCATTTGAATATTAATGTACCGTGTACTTATAATTACAAATAACCCTCCCCCATGCACCCTGTATTTTTCAGGAACTGGATTTCAATCCAAGGGATCTTATCTTTTTGGGCAGTTTAGCATGCATATAAAGATGGTTCCGGGAGATTCTGCTGGCACTGTCACTGCCTTTTATGTATGTTTTACATCATCTACTTCCCAATCCCATTATATACACAATCTTTCCGTAGATGTTTTTAATGACTTGCATAGTTACATACCCATTGTAAGTGTGAATTTGTACATGCAAATATTTTAGTTTGAATTTCGTTAATTGGCAGCTATCATCACAAAACTCAGAGCACGATGAGATAGATTTCGAGTTCTTGGGGAACAGATCAGGGCAGCCATATATACTACAGACTAATGTTTTCACCGGAGGAAAGGGTAACCGTGAGCAACGGATTTTTCTCTGGTTTGATCCCACCAAAGCTTACCATTCTTACTCTATTTTATGGAATCTCCACCAGATTGTGTAAGTTCCTTTTTTTGAAGGAAAAAGAAAGATATTTTTATGTGTTTCACTATGTCTATAAAATGGAGGGCATGAACTGCAAGCACATTGTTTGTGTGGCCTTGTATAGACTGATACACATAACTAGACAAGGTATCACAAGAAAGCTAAATATTTTGTTTGTTTGTATCACATGACTATACCACTCATTGCCTTCCTTTGAATATAACCTATTTGGATAGATTTCATAGAACCAAGTGACTATATATATTGTTTTGTAATTTAACATATCATGGCCGCATGTGTTCATGTGTGTGCCTCTGTTTATGTATATGTGTGCACTGCACATTGGTGATAGATTATTTAATCTTTTAAGATCTCGAATTAGTATACAAAATGTTCGATATCTATAATCAAGTGCAGTTCCCATGTTATGTATGCTTTGTTGGTTAACAGAAGAAACATTTTAATATAAGTGTAGAATCTTGGGTCACCACATTGACTTGACCTGGCAATGTGGCTGTTTAAAAGCATAAGTTACCTTAAAATTTTAGATAATGTGGCTGTTTAAAAGCATAAGTTACCTTAAAATTTTAGATGAACGGGTTTAGGAGGGGTGCTGATATTTGTATTGATATTAGTATATGTCGGTCTTGTTCATCAATCGTACGATTGAGAAAGAATGTTAAAGAGTATAAGATTTTATTGGGACATTCCTTTTATATCTTAAGGTTTTAGATGAATTAATTATTTAACGACATTGTGACGTGTACTTTCGTGTTCTCGTGTACTTCAGTGTAAAACCCGTATCCGATTCAAAATGTGTCGTGTACTTTTCGTGTCATATCGTGTACATTAATCAACTTTTATACTTACAGATCCATATTCTATGTCATAATGTCAGGCCTATAGATCCATGAATGATGTTGCTTAATGTTAATATCTTAATGAGAATTGTCACCTTACAGGTTCTTTGTTGATGACATTCCAATAAGAGTATTCAAAAACAGCAAGGATTTGGGAGTTAAGTTTCCCTTTAATCAACCAATGAAATTATACTCAAGCTTGTGGAATGCGGATGATTGGGCAACAAGGGGTGGTTTGGAGAAAACAGACTGGTCCAAAGCGCCCTTCATAGCTTCCTACAAGGGCTTTCACATAGACGGATGTGAGTCCTCCGTGAATGCCAAGTATTGTGCCAGTCGAGGACGATACTGGTGGGATCAAAAGGCATATCAAGATCTCGATGCTTATCAGTATCGTCGCCTTAAATGGGTTCGAAAGAAATTCACAATCTACAATTATTGTATCGATAGAGTGAGGTTCCCTAAAATGTCTCCAGAATGCAAAAGAGATCGTGATGCCTAGTTTGATCAACTCATTGACCTTACTGCGACTCCATTCTAATCCACTCCAAGTCTCTGACATATGTTTTTACTATTCACGAAAGTTGGATGCTAGCTTTTTGTATCCTACTGATATGCCTTCCAAGTCTTCGTCTGAATTCTGGTGCTGTAAATTTACTTTATAATTGAAAAATATTCAAAGTTTCTTTGTTCTTGTTAAATTTGTTAAGTATATAAAATCAAGAAACACCTTCACAAAATAATACCATGTACCATCAGTTCATCTAATCCAAAAAACCAGTAGAACTTGTCAAAAGATCAATTTCAATGCAGATACATTCAAACTTTTCCTACAATAGTGTGATTCATTCTGGTTTTACAGATCATTTGCAAAGACCAAAACCAACTCGGACAAACACTTGCAACTTCTTTCTTGGCTTAGTTCATGCCCCAGGACCCAGTTCCATTGCAGGAATTCAAATTTAAGAAGCAATTTTTCTACTCGAATTTACAAAAATAAGGGATAAACTATTAGATAAAGGTCCCAATAGAATGTTATACTACAACAAATACTTCTATTATTTAACAATCGTACGATACGTTTCGTTATGATTGATTAGATAAACGACAGAAGGAACGGCAAATTGCATATAATAAAAACAACAAATAATGATTTAAATAAATAGGGTGGAGATCGGACTCGAACTTGAGACCCCTCCTAAACCGAGTTCTGATACCATGCTAAGTAACCAATCGCTGTAATACCTTAACGGATCATAGAAATGTTGCAGATCTTATGTTATAACAAATATTATTTAACAGCCTTGTAGTTTTGCATCCGCCTATCACAACACAAAGGGCCGGTTTTGGGAAAATAACCCCATCTGAAGCAACGCAATTAAGATTGTGCATGATGCATGTTTCCCTAGCTCATAGCATGTTTACCTATCTACATTGCACGTTACTTTTCTTCCCCGTAATATGTGAATAAAAGACGGGGTATATCAATTTACTATTATCCAGTCTCAGAGCCGGTGGATCAATCATTCAACGGCTCTAATTTTAAAAAAAAATTGCACTATATCATAGAAACTTCTCACGGTACGAACAAATTATCAAAATGCCATGTACTGCAGAAACTTTCTGCGGATATGAATAGTAATTTTTTTATGTGAAAATAGGAGGGCATTTTGATAATTTACCCGTACCGCGAAATTTTTTTATAATACGATGCGATTTTTTTTTAAATCAAAACCGTTGAATGATTAATCCTAGAAACCGTATGTTAGGTAACATTTTTTTGGCATACCAGTGCCAAAAGACAGTCCACCATATAACATGTTGTATAATTTAACCCAGCACCAACACAAGTAGTCTGCTTCATTTTTATTGCAAGTCGATTCCGTCACATCCCTGTTGAGTATACAACAACGAAAGCAAAACCCAAAGCGAATAAACAAGAACAAGAAAATAACGACAATCACACAAGACAAAGATTTACGTGGTTCAGAAATTCCTACTCCACAAGCCGCACTAATTTTGTATTGATCTCTCACAATTGTGTTGTGTTGTGTTATGTTACAAGTACATGAGTATTTATAAGAGAAGAAACTGGGTCAAAATAAATCAGAGTCTAATTCTGAAATTCCTAACTCTAATCCTAACTCTAATTAGAGTACAATTCAGGAATTCTTAACTCAAGTCAGAATCCAATTCTGAAACCTGATAGACTCCACAAACCCAACAATCTCCCACTTGGAGTCTGACCACATCTTCACTTCACTCTTGTAAATCTAGTAACAAATAATCCCTCGATCAATAACTTTAACTAGTGCTGCGCCTTCTCATCAATCAGTTCTGAAGGCCAGTTGAAGCTATGCAAAGCTTCAACTTTTCATTAGTAACCACCTTAGTCAACATATCTGCAGGATTCTTTGAACCAAGGATTTTCTTCAAGGACAAAGTACCATTGCTAATCAACTCTCTTGTAAAGTGATATCTCAGCTGAATATGCTTCGTCCTAGCATGAAACACAGGATTCTTCGCAAGATGAATAACACTCTGACTGTCGCTATACAAAGCACTGTCCGTCTGTTTCTTGCCCAACTCCTCAAGAAAATTCTTCAACCAAATCATCTCCTTGCTAGCTTCAGAGATAGCCATATATTCTGCTTCTGTGGTTGAAAGAGCAACACTCTTTTGAAGTCGAGACATCCAAATAATTGCTGTGCCACCCAACGTGAAAATATATCCCGTAGTACTTTTTCTTGTATCCAAACATCCACCCAAATCTGCATCAGAGAACCCTTCCAAGATAACATCTTTCTTGCTGAAACATAATGCAACCTTGGATGTGCCTTTCAAGTAGCGCAACAACCACTTGACTGCTTCCCAATGCTCCTTTCCTGGATTAGACATGAACCTGCTAACAACTCCCACTGCATGAGCAATATCTGGCCTTGTACACACCATAGCATACATCAAACTGCCAACTGCAGATGCATACGGAACTTTAGCCATATCTTTTGATAAGTGGATTTATATCCACTTGGATCGCTTCAATTCGGCTTAAATTGATTGTCTTGGACTCAAGTTTGTTGTAGTTTTGATGTGTTTTATTTAGTTGTGCAGATTTACAAGAATGTCGATTATGGGTGATGCTTCTATCGTGTTTTGAGGATTAGTTGATTAAAATTCGGATTTTCCGGGAAGGTTGCGCAGTCTACACTGTTTTGGCCATATCTGGAGTTCTAGAAGTCCGTTTTCAGCGATCTTATAGCTCACGCGAAGCTTGAGAGATTTTCTACAACCTGGGATAGATAGCAGGTGCAGGGATCATGTATTTAAAATTTGCGCACGTGTTCTTTGTGAAGCAAGGCTGAAAGATTACTGTTTTACCCTTTTTCTAATTCTAATTGTATTTTGGGCAGTTGTTAGTACCTAAATCGAATTCTAATTGTAATAGAAGGTAATTTCTTGCTGGGCAAGAAATCTAGAGCCTATATAAACACATCTTAGCATTGTAATTAGAGGGAGACAATTAGATATATCTTGTACATATCATAGTTTAGATTTGCAAGGGAGAAAAGGGGAGAACAACGCTCGTGACAAGTAACAGATCTAGATCTACTTCATCTTTTGTGTCATAGATTTGTTTTCTCAACTCTTTGTTTTATTAATATTATTATTATTATTCATACTCTGTTTATTATCATGGTTTCATCAGATCCCATGATGACGAGCGGTTCGATTATGAGCTAATCGTTGTCATGGGATTCTAACGGATTTATCTATGTAGTTTAGTAGTTTGAATGCTTTAAAGATTTATGTGTGGTGAATTCTTGATATCCTCGTATGGTTGTGTTTCATGTATTTAGATGCGTCATGAACATCTAATTTGTTAATCTCTTGCGAAACGAGAGTGGATCTTGAGATTTAGAACTTGCCATGCTAGCATAGGATAGGTTTATGTTTTAACATCATGATTTGTAGCATAAATAGAGATATTTTGCTGCCCTATGTGATCAATATGGATAACTTGTTCTTCAACCGTTATGTTTTCAAATTCTATAGAGATATATGGTCTAAGCATGATTGGTGTCTATTCATCTTCTATCTCTTTTGTAGATGTATGTTTAGTTTGGTATTCGTATACTGAGAAGTAGCGTATACTTGTTCCGTGTTGTCTGATCAGATATCAAAACCATCACATGCATTGATTAAAGGCATCAACTCTAAGTGAAGTAGATGATGAAGTTAGGATTCCATGTTTTCTTGCATATAAGAATTCAATTTTAATTCTCATTAGTTAGTAATTTTTAGTTTGTTAATTTGTATCTTAGTTAATTATAGTTAGTAAAAACTTAATCTTGTTATTTGTCTTAGCAGTGAATAATAATCATACATTGTTGCATAGGTGCATGAACTGAATTGAAACCTAACCAGATCTCTGTCGGAACGAACTTGACTTCTATCTATATTACTTGTGACCACGTACGCTTGCGTGTATTAGTGTAAACAAGTTTTTGGCGCCGCTGTCGGGGATCATCGGTGTTTTATTTTTGGTTTATGTGCTTGTCAATAGTGGTCGTTAGAGTTCACTGACTCAGATTTTTCTTACCTATCTTGTTTAGTTCGGTGTGTTTCAGGTACTTGAGTGTTTGAAGATGGCATGCGAGGAGTTGCGATGGTGGGCATATTCGTGGACATCCATGCCTCAGCAATGTGAGCAGTGTTTGGGCGTTCATGATCCCTCACAATATTGTTACTACGAAGGAGTTGATCCATATGTCACTTATGAGGAACAACCATATTTTCAATACCATCCTCAACAGTACCAGCAAGATGTTCCAGATATGTCATATTTCTTTGGAAGTGAAGAGTTTCAACATCAGCAACCTACTCCTACTTTTCAGTCAGATGAGGTTGTTACTATGGAGGAGCTGAGGATGCTTGTAAAGAGTAACGAGGAGTCTATCAATTCTTTGGAGACACTAGTTGCTCAAGCTGTGAGATCATTGGAACAAGAGAAACATCAATTCATACTAGAGGCAATTCCAGAAAATAACGGTGACTTGGAGCAGGGTACTGCATGCATAATTGAGGAAGACAAATTCCAAGGTGAGGTGAGCGTTCACAAGCCATGTGAGGAATTTGATCAAGCTAGTGAGGTGGATGATTTGGAAAGGGCACAATTCGGGACAGACACTGATGAGCTACATAAATTTCAAGAATTGGTATGTGCGTACCAAGAGGACACTGATGAGCTACGCAAATTTCAAGAATTGGTATGTGCGTTCCAAGAGGCTGATGATCATGGGACAGATGCAGGTCTTCTACTTATCTCAGAGTTTAAAGATGGAGGTAGCGCATTAGAGCCAATGGAGGAAGTTCTTTTTGAGGAACCAAAGGCTTCAGCGACTTACATTTACCCTCTTCCATTATATTCAAGCGAAGCCCGCGAGTGTGTTTTGTTCTACAAATTGATAGATTTTGGGTCAACAGATGAAGGCATTGGAATAGGACATATTTGTTATACGAATGGGCCAATCGAGGAGAAGGGGCAGAAAGTGTGTCGCCGTGATGACGATGAAGTCTCGCGAAGAGAGGACCAGGCAAACTATTATCATCCTTAATGGAGGCTTGGAAGTAACGTCAAGCTATTAACGTTAAAGAAGCTGTAAGAACCCAAAATTTCGGTATAATTAAAACTTTTCCTATTATGATGAAGTGCATCAATGAATAGTGATTTGGTGGACGAATAGTGATTTTGAGGATTAAGAAAATTTTTCGTGCCCCCTATGTACGAGACGTAGTGTGGATATTCCGAAGGTATACTAGTAATCTACGGAGTAAATAAGTGTATGTAAATGCGATCGGAATTCAGAAATTCCAAATTCTATTTTCGTGTAATATTTGACCGATCAGTGAATTATATATCAGTAATATCAAGAAATGAGATATTTAATTTGAGGAATTGAGGAGTTAATATTTTGGAATTTTATTATAAGTGATTTGAGAATTTGGAACGAAAACCACTGAGGAAGTGAACCAAACGTTCTAGAAACCGCTGAGACTTTATAACGAGATTAAGCGATCAAGCGAGCGAATCATGAATTGAGAATAGTAAATATTAGAAGTCCAAGGAAGGATATATTATGAGAGGAAAATGGAATTGAGAATAAAATCCTAGAGTTAAAGGAAATGAGAACAATTGAGAAACCGCGAGAATTTTTTTCTGAGATAAAGAGAAAATACAAAGAAAATTGGACACAACGATTGTTTGAGGTATTGGGCCACACTATTACAATGAAGTGCAACATATAAGTTGTAACATATTGATTTAGTAAATATACAAGAAGGGAAGACCCTTGGTGCCACTACGCCATAGATGGCCTATTTCAACATTTTGTCATGGGTGTTACCATCTTGGATGTTACCATAGCTATGAAAATTTTGAGCTATCGCAACCTTTTGATTGTGGTGTTACGTTAGCCACAAAAGTATGTTACTATAATTATAAAAGGTGTTACATTGGGTAACACCATGAGCTGTGTTACCATAGAGTATTCATGAACACAATTTTTATTTTATTTAAAATTAATGATTTAATAATTATTTGACTTTAAAATAATTAATTTTAACAAAATCATTGAAATAATCATTTTAAAACGTAATATTCCATCAAATAATTAAATTATTGATTTTTCATAAATATTAAATTTTGTTTATAAATTTCACATAAAAAGATTTAAAATAAAGTAATATCCAAAAAATTCATATCAAGAAAATAATGAAAATATTAAATGTTAACTATATTCATTAAAAAAATTAATAAAGAAAACAAATTTTGTTTAAATTGTGAATTATTACAAAAATAGAAAGCGGGCAAACAAAAATTTAGAATTGGGGAAAAACAAGTTATACTTTCATTTCTCTATTTCATTTCATTAGATTTAATATAAGTAAATATCACATTTTTATTTTATAAATTAATTAAAATATAAAAGTTTTTTTTATAATTATTTGTTGAATATTATAAAAAACATAAATATTACTAGAAAAATAGAAAACTTTGATATATCATATATTTTAAATTTTAAGAAATTTTAAATTGTATTTCAAATATTTATTACAAATACATATCATATTTTTATTATTAAAATTTAAATTAACAAATTTAATTTTAAGACAAAGACAAGGAAAATTTTAAACACAGGCGCACAACAACACAGCACACAACGTTAGGCGGGAGGTGAAAATTTTGAGCAGCTTATTTTCCCCCTTTATCAAATAATTCTCCCCCAACTTCCCCTCAAAACACTCTTACTTCCTCACTCTCTACTCTCCTCATTTTCTCTGCTCTCCTCTATCTCTCTCTCTCTCGATAAACACTGTACTCTCTGTGAAGAATATCGAACCAAATACTATCGGCTGGTGGCTGGGATTACATGTACAAGATCTGATTGGTAGTTGAATACTCATTTTCTTGCATTTAATATTCTACTTTCGACAATTTTTTTCGATTTTGCAGGTGATTAAATCTGAGGCTTTCGTTCTAGGGCTTTCATTTAGGTATTCAGTCTCTAACTCATTTCAATTCAATTTCAATTTAGGGTTTTCAATCAGGTAGACTGAGAACCCAGCTAGATAGGTTTGCATGATCGGGAATATTATCGACTATCTTAATGAACTCAGAAGTTTATGGTGCTTTCTCTGTATTACTTCCTTGTCTTAGCTGCTTGTCTTACCATTTGCTGTTATTCTCACATTAGATTTCAATGCCTGGCATGATGGACACTGTCCTGAATCTAGGACTCAACGATGATGTGGTTTCTGGTTTGGTTTTGATTCATATAGACGTTTTCTTGACATGTTCGAAAATGTTGTATGTGATTTTCTCCCATTCCTATTACACGTTAGGTTTCTGTGTTTCCTTTCTGGCTTGGCCAAATGACATGAAGATTATAATTGCTTTTACTCTAATCTAATTAATGGATTATGTACAATAATGGTTCTATCAATTGACTGATAAGCATGTTTGAATAGGGAGAGGATGTGGTTGCTGGAATTAGAACACCAGAAGACTTGGACACCATGAAAAATTGCATGCCTGATGCTTACAAGGAGCTTGTGGAGAATTGCGAAATCTTAGAGCGACATTATAAAGATATGATGGTGAATCTCCATAGTTACTGTAGTAGAAAAAAATATGAAATGCTTCTATGTTGATTACAGGACATAGAATTCAATGTTCAAGAAAATAGGTTGTGGATGCTGCAATGTCGATCTAGCAAACGCACAGGTCAAGGTGCAGTAAAAATTGCGGTAGACATGGTTAATGAAGGACTTGTTGATGCTAGGACTGCAATTAAGATGGTGGAGCCACAGCATCTAGATCAGCTTCTTCACCCGCAGGTATAGATTTTTGAGGTAGCCTAACCTATATGCAATGCAGTAAATGATCCATCTGAAATAGCAGCATATGAAATATTAGGTATCAAATAGAAAGTTTTATGTAGGAGAATAAAAAAGCACGTTCTGCACTTCTACGATTCTTAATGCCAACAATGTATTCTTTGAGAAATGCAAAATCCTGTTCAGTGGATGATCGAAAAACTACCCTGCCAAACCTATTTTAATCAATCATCCACAAAGCCTATTAATTTAACCATATTAATATTTCCTATAGAGATTTTCCAATGTTTGGATTTGGTAGGCTACATTGATCGAAAGAACATGCCAACTTTGAATAATGTTCTTCTGTGTATTTTTCATCTAGTTTGAAAATCCTTCGGCTTACAAAGACAAAGTGATAGCCATGGGATTGCCTGCATCTCCAGGGGCCGCTATAGGGCAAGTTGTGTTTAGTGCTGAAGATGCTGAAGCTTGGCACGCACAAGGAAAAAGTGTCATCTTGGTAAGCTGACACTGGTTCTTATTCTTATGCGATTTATTTTTTGTCTTGTTCAGTGTTTAGGTTGCACTCCTTATATTCAGTTATGATTGCAGGTAAGGACAGAAACTAGTCCAGAAGATGTCGCTGCTGCAGGGATATTGACTGCTAGAGGGGGAATGACTTCTCATGCAGCTGTTGTAGCTCGTGGCTAGGGTAAATGTTGTGTTCCTGTTTATGCTGACATCCGTGTGAATGATAACGAAAAGGTACTCTCTTTTAAGATCTTAATATTTGTGGGGTAAATGGTGTATTTTTGATGTGTCCCTCAAGATTTTGCAAAATATTTCCATCCCACAAATATGTATATATTTTAATTTTTGAAATAAACATAAAGGAAATTTTTTAAAGTCAGTGCTTTGTTTTATGCTATATCATCGGAAAGTGGACTCGTTTGTGGAATAAAAACATTGCAGTATTAAGAAATTAAACTTTATCCATATGTTATTAGCTCAAAATAATTGTACTCAAGTCTTTCCTCTTCTAATACATGGATTTGTGTCTAGGTAATCTTACACTGACTAATTATGCTTTGTACTAGAAATATCGAAATTACATGTTTCTTTTAGTGATTTAAGTATTGTATTTCCCTGTGATAAGGGTAACTGGAGATGGATTATTTAAGCTACTACTGAACAATTATAGCTCTATGACTTGAAACAGATCAGAGAAGTACCTGTTGGTAAAGTGAATGGTAAGTTAAGAAATCATTTTTTTCTGTTTATATCACGGTACCGCCTATTGGGTCATAGATACCTCTACATTCTGTAACTTGCAGTAACAAAAACTGATTGAATGTCGAGTGGCATGATGCTGCTGAGTGCTGACATGTTTTGGTAGCTTGTTTGTTTTGCCAGAATTAAATTATTTTTTTGATTGTTATTCCGTAAAGAAAAGACAAAACTAGAATCAATGAAAGAGTTGCAGAAATGTGATGGCGAGATTTTCATTTGCTAAAACAATTCAATTGAAACATATTTTATTAATTTAGCTGGAATGTTGACGGAATCAATAATTTTGTGATAGTTGATGCTATATGTCTGAGTACAGGGCATAGGATTTATCAGTGAACTCTATCTGAAGTACAATCTCTGGAGTGCATTTGTCCAATCTAACAAGCTTAAAGCGTATGCGTACATTATCATATTCTTGGACAGTTTACATAAGTTGACTAGTAATATAAGGTTGGATTGCTATTTTCCTTGCTAACTTCGATTATTTGCACTGGGGAAACTTCTGTAGTTATATTACTCACACCAAAAGTACATCTAATTTTGTGGGCAGCAGTTGGTTGTATATTTTTTTTAATGTGGGAACATTGGTATTAATGAAAAAGAAATAAATTGGTAAACTGACTTCATTCACTAATAACAGGTTTTTTTGGGCCAAAATGGAGGTCTTGACAGCAAGGGCAATGAGCTTCCTCGCCTGGTTTATGTTTCTCGTGAAAAGCGTCCAGGCTTCCAGCATCACAAGAAAGCTGGTGCAATGAATGCACTTGTAAGTTGTCAGAAATATACGATCATATCTATGTGTGTTTTTTTTGCATATGTTACCTATTAACATAATGCGACTTGCTTGCAATTATAAAGCAAGGGACTTGCTTGCAATTATGGATGGATAAAGGTAATCCAAATGAACCAATGAGGAGATGACACCACATGGCAAGAAGATAAGATGCATCCAAGTGAAAATATCAAGCATTATTGATCACTTTATCACTTTAATCAAACAAAACAAACACCAAATACTCCATTCTGCCCAGCAGGAAAGGAGCTCACTAAAACGGGCCTAGAGACTTCATTACTCAATGAAATTTTTTGTTCTTTATATGGTTAGAAAGCTGTGAAGATGCTCTACCACTTTCATTCAGGAGCCTCGACCAGGAAACGAGTGCAAGGGCTTCGTTTTGGCTGATCTTTGGGGCGTGTTTTTCCAGTCAGGAAACCCACTTCCATGTTCTTGATTTCTTTGGTGAGATTGAAGATGGTGAGCATAGAGTAAGGCTTCCCCAAGGTTAACCAAGCTTGTTTGAGATTGTAAGAACATCAAGAAGGTATAAAACTCTAAACCCTCTTGGCCATGAATTATTTATGATGTTTAATGTTAGATCCATGGATGTTAGTGTGAATCTTGGACATATAAGTTATGGATGATGTAGATCTTGAGTTTAAGTGTTGTGGTTGCGATTTTTAAGCTTGTGGTTAGTGTATGTATCTCCATGTATGTTATAAAGTATGATCTTGGTGATTTAGATGTTGGTTGTGATGTGGATGTAAGATTCTTGGTTGGTTTAGTGATATAAGCATGCTGAGATTTTTCCAAGAACTTGAACTATCTTTTTAGAGGGTTTTGAACCCCCAAATCTTATCCCCTGAGGTCCTAATATATATTGTTGGAAAGGTATTTGAATGTAGTTTCCAGAAATATAAGGTTCATGACTAGGTGATGTATAAATTTTGAGTTATGGCCTGAGAAGTGAAATGTCTTTCTGGATTCCGGGCTGCACTAAACGGTCCCCTTGTGAATCTTGTTTAAACCCCTAAAAATTTATGTAGGATCATGAAAAAATTAGAGAAGCTAGAAAATGCAGTGGTGAAGGCTACCCAAAAAGAATTGGATTAAAATAGGTATTTTTCAATTTTATAAAAATGCTAGAGTAAAATTCGCGCAAGGGAAAAAGTCGTAAGTGGAGTGTAATTTTAGGGGTAATGGATATGATTCGGATATGGTAACCAAATTAAGTCGAATAAGTGACGAGCGTAATCGAGTGATGACATGAACCTATAGTGGGGCTAGAGTGTCATAAGCCGAAGTCATTAAGTTAATTTTGTACCCCCTAAAACCCCGCAATTAAAGAGATATTGATTAAGGTACTAACGAACGGTTACTGCTTATGTATAGATCGTTCCACTCCGCAAACTCGACCACCCCAACCTCGCCAAGGCAAGTTTACTTTTCAAAACTTACATATACAAGGACTTTCACTGTTGTGTTTGTAGTTTTCAATCATATCAAATGTTTACGTTTATCGAAGTATCGATGAAATTGAGATGTATAAATACATATATGTTTGCACCCCTTGAACTTAGAATGAAATGTTTTCTTCGGACAACGACTCTAGCAATAGAGGTCGTAGCGGTCCGTATATACTATTGACCGGGGAGCAGTATATTATTATATCGTAATTAAATTGGGAAAACCCGAAGGGTCATTCGGGGAGTATCGTATACTCAAGTAATTATTTTTATATCTTCGTAAATACTCAAAATACCTATCTTGGATTAAAAGCTTATTTAATTAAATAATTATTTTAATAAATCTTAAAATATCATTTATTAATTATTGTTCACTATTTTAAAGACAAATCTAATCCAAGATACTTTTACCACTTTCGAACTCGAACTCTTTCGAACTTAAAACCTTTTCGAAAACCCCCGGTCAGGTTCTGCTTCTTGTATGATTTCAAGAATCATCGGTCGACTGATGTCGGACCTCAATTACTCAGTTTTCAATCAAAATCAAGTTTTTAAAAGAAAAAGAAAAAGGGACTCTGGCAGGTCTGGGAACTGTTGACGAACGATTCTCGGGATGTGTAAGCTGCCGTGATCCAGGCGGTCCATCAATTATTATTCCGGTCCAGGTGTTGCCGAAGGATGATTACGGATGTAGTTTTCATCGAGGGTGATTACGGATGTAGTTTTCACCCGGGGATAGTTACGGATGTAGTTTCTATCCTTCTACCGGTAGAGAAGACCCGCGGATTATTGGACTTGGATGTGGCGACTGATCATCGTCAATCCTTGTCAGGTTTTTATGTTTTCTTCCAGTCCCATCCTCCACTTTGGAAAAATACTCAAACACTGCTTCTTGGGCCTAAGTGCCAAGTTGCCGATAGTGTGGTTTTTGATAAGAAAAATATTGACATCGTGCAGTATCTAGAACTGCAAGATTTTCTATAAAGATTGGCACGTGTTAGTGCACTCTTGCAATTGTTTCAAGGAATGAAATGTTTTTGTATGGGAAACCTTCTAAGCTAATGGAAGGAAAGAGGTTTGCAATGATGTATTTCCTGTACAGTATGTTAATCGTAGAGTGTTTTGCCGAAAATGATATACTCATATGTATATATTTTCAAACGTGAGATATATTGAAATGGGAACCTTATAAAGGGTTCATATGTTATTCTTAAAGCTCCTTAGTGAGTATAGATGTTTTATTCAAACTCGGACATACACATTGTCCCATTATGTTTTGAAATCTGAGATATATACCCAAATAGTTGGGAATGTTTTCGAAATAAACCACATTATTATTTTACAAAATGGTGAACTTGCTGAGCATTATGTAGCTCATTCTTGCTTTATAAAAAACTTTTCAGAAAGAGAAGAATTTGATCGGTTAACTCCGCACCAGCAGAAGAGGAGTAGAAGATTTACCCCTGAGATGATTTAGTTCCTGATAAATACTACAGAGTAAGTCTGATAGGTTTTCAACTGTAATAGTAAGACTTGTCTTCAAGTGTAGTTGTATAAATGGAAGTGCGCAAGATTCTAGATTGTACAGATGAATTGTAATATTTAGTGTTACTTTTGATTATCGTTTCTGAGGCTCTAACTTGTTTGTGTGTAAGATTGAGGTCTGGATGGATGTATTGTTGAGTTGTAAAGTAATATAGGTATGATATGGTTGGATGGTGACGTGACGACCTGAATCTCTGACCTCGGATTTAGGGGCGTCACAGAAATGGTATCAAAGCGATAAGTTACAGTACTCAGAAACGAGAATGTTGGGAGTTAAGTCTAAGTAGGAGAATGACATACGAGATCGTAGCAAACTTATTATTGGACTACCGGAAGAGGTACCGGTGAGTCGAATGGACTGGAGTGTTTACTGGAGGTATTATACTAGGGTCGATAGAATCCTTAGAGACCTTCAGAATGATGAATAGAGGTTTGAGAGTCGTACATGACCTATCATAGGTAATGATATAGGAAGCAGAGCGAAATCTCAAGAGCAGCTGAGGTAGAGGCGATATTGCCAATATAATCGGATGACTAGGCTGGCATAAATTTTGTGGCCCATAGTCCTCCACAGTTTAGGAGGCGGCATTTTAATAATCAAGAAGTTTAGACTTCCCTACATATTTATGGGTACTTAGTATTTGGGATAATGAAAGTCTTTTACTTTGGCTATAAGATCTAATTTTCGATAAGTAACGGGTTTACCTGAAAGTTGGTCACTATGTCGTTGTGGATTTTATTACCCTTGATGGCAAATTTTACATGTGTTATACGAGAATGTTATCATAAGACGAGCGTGCTAGATAATTCCACGCATGATTCGGACGCTAGAGCATGGTAGTTCAACTTAGAGAACAAACAAGTAGAATTAACAAAGTGACTCAAGAGAAGTTGAATATGGTTGCAACGAGCGATACAGTGATCTCAGAGTCTACCAAAAGAAAAGACCAGCGGGTCTAGAGTGGGATCCTTTGATAGAGATCTTATCAGGGACTACGTATATATGTATTGTAGACCTCAATATTTTTTATATATGTTCACATACACACACCCGCCACCGAACCTATGGACTGCACTGAGATCCCTGAGAGATCTCTTTGATCTGTTCCCAGGGGGAACTGGCCACTTGTGATTCATGTCGGAAGGCATGAAGTAGGACCCTATGGACTTAGCAGGTGTCCCCAGAATGATGTGAAGCTTGGTCTTCAAGATAAACCACGGAAATGACATATATATTTGTGAAACCCCAACTCGATAAATGACTTTAAGATGATGATTGAGAGACGCACTAGTTGGTGTCTTGTATTACGAAGACGAAGAGATGGAGTTACCCTCATAATGGTGGTAATGGAATGCACGAATGATTATTAACTTATTTTGGTAACAACCGGCTGGTGCACTACTTCATTTTAAACTGTTCACTAACCATGTTACCTCGATTAGTTTATATCAGGTAACCCTCCTAGCTTTCTACTTCAAACTTGTGGAATAACAACCAGTGATATACTTTCTCGAAACCGGGACTCATCCAAAGTATCTTAATTGATCCCCGAGCATTCTATTTGAAGTTTATAATTATTTCTGCTCAGGACTATTTACACTTTCTTTCAATTATCCAAGGAATGTTCAACAAATATTTCCTTAATTAATCGATGAATACTACTTAACGAATATCGATATTTGATTGCTTCTTTCATACTTGCACTCATCAGTTGAGCTCATAAATATTCAACAAATTACTGAGGACATGGATGATCTAATGTCCAGACGTCCCTCATGAATTCTTTTCTTCTATTCAAGATGAGATTGTACATCGTACATTGAAATCATAGTAAGGATATCATTTTGATATTGGTATTCCGAATTTAATTCTATTGTCGGATCTGATAAAGCATGTGTACGGAGACACCCTTGGGTGGACCGTTTCACTGACAAGTAATATCTGATGAAAGGTTATCGATTGTTCCGATACCTAGAACATTCTCTTCAGATTTTATAGTTTTCTTTTTCAAACTTAATAACTTCTTATTTTCATTCGTTGTCCGAGAAGCCTAAAGTTTCTTCAGTGGCTACGATGTTGAAATTCCGTTCTATCCAATTGAAACTGGCTAGTCGTTATGTCAATATGAATGACTAGTTGATTGTTCTAACTACTCAAAATTATAATGTTGTGAAGAACACCTAGCTAATTGTCCTAGCTGGTGGTGATGTCTCAAACAGGTGAACTAGCAAATTTTGTCTAGCTAGTTTCTAGTGTTTCTTGAAAAGGACTAGTTATTGTTTCACTGGTCAAACTCCCAATTTAATTCATTCTGCAATGCATTTTGCATGTGGTAAAGTATGATGATGAAAGTTTTGACGAATAACTTGATTGAGACCTAATGAGGTCGCCCACTCAACTCGAATTCTACCCATCTTCGTATCAGACTTTATATCACTTGAATATTTTATTCTTTCATTCACACAATGCGAATTCATTTGAAACCACTGATTACTTGAATGATAAACTACTTCATTCTTTAATTGTCATGGAATAGAATTGCTTTCTATTGGCTGACCTTCATCAATGCGACTTTAGATTTCCTCTTATTATTCAGGAGGAAAAGTATCCACCCGATGTAAGAATTGTATAAAGACCGTCTTTATGACTTTTGTATCCAACAATCATTGCCCTTGTGCAACATTCTCTATGGTATCATATTACAGAATTATCAGGACGGGAAGGAATAAACCCTGTTGTATTCTTTCTGTCCATCCTTACATCTCCAAAAATCGAGACTCCTAGTATTTGGAACCATCAACATTCTTGGAACATCCAATGTGGAATTCTTATTGAAATTATCTATTGGACCTTGTTATTTTGAAACCATTCCTTTCAAAGTGATTACTCTAAGGTGAACGGGAGGTACAATTATGAACCGTTACACCAATATGAGATCAAAAATCAAATGTTGCAATTGTGCAGCCAGAGCGTTATGCCGAGTAATTATTAAAGTAGAAATAACATATCGGGGCATACCACAAGACCTTTAATATTAGTGTGGGGAAAGTTATAAGAAATGATGAGGTGGTTGGGAGTACGCTTCTACCAACCGTTGTCAGGATGTTATATTAATGAATTCTGGAGTTACCAAGCCTTTTCCTGATCCAGGAAATGCAAATCGATTTCGATGTAAAACATATCCTTGGAGGAAACTAACATGGAAGTGAGATGGACGAGAAAGGAAGAAATATCGTGGCAAGAATGTGAAGCTTTACTTAGCTTAAAGGGATTGATGCACATAGAGAGACATATAGTTTAACAGGCCCCTAATAGCAAATGGATGCATGGAGATATGCCAATGATCCTTCGAGATTACCACCTAATCAAGTTTATTGGGAATCGCAGCCGCATGCAGGCCTCAGGCTGATTGGCGCCAGTTGTGAAGGAGGACGAGCGTATGACATCTTATATATACCATCGAGAACTGATACCCTTACCGGAAATGGAGGAATTGTTGACTAGTTAAAATGAGTAGTTGTTTTTCAAAGATAAGGTTGAAGAGAAGGTTTCACCAACTCAAGATCGACCTCTGTACTGTGCCAAAGTTGGCATTTCACACTAATATAAACGTTATAAAATTGTGGTAGTATCGTTTGAATGGACTAATGAGTAAGAAGCATTTATGGATTAATGAACAAAGTTTTGGGATGAAATGAGATATTAGCAACAACCTCGTTGTTAGCCATACTTGATGATAAAAAGAGGACTTTGAGAGTCACGATGATGCGTCTTTCAAGAGTTTAAGAGGTGTGCTGATGCAGTAGAAAGGGGATGATAGCCTATACTTCTAAACAACATAAAGGCTACGGGATAGGATATACTAACCGTGAGTCTGGGATTAGTCATGATGGCGTTCACGCATAAAACTGAGACGTTAACCTTATGAGAAAAGTGTGAAAATTTCTCCACAAGTGCCATAAATATATCTCCATATTAGAACCAAACATAAGAAAGAGAAGGTGACGAAAGGGAGCAGGGGGTATAATGGAGAAATTTGTTATTACCCGGGAAAGGCCTATGTGGTGGTCGATACCTATAGAAGGGCTTATTCGAAATTGGAATTCAGTCAGTATTGACCAAGAAAATAGAGTATATACCATAAAGAATAATGTTAGAGGAAAATAAATAAATTATGGGGAAGGACAAAGATGTATAGAGAATTAAGAGAATGTTTGGCAAACGGATATGAAGAATGATATTGGCAAACTATTAAGTACAAACGTGACGTGTCAAAAGCAGAATGATAGAGATCTGGTGGATTAATTCCGCCTGTAGAAAATCTTGAACGTGGACAAAATTATAATGAATTTCATAAGTAGGTCGCCGAAGACCGAGCCAAGAGATGGCCCTAGTTGAGCTATAATTGTTGGTCCAAGTGATTTACCTACGAGAGACTTTCCATTTAGAAGATTATCGAATTATATACGGAAGAGATGGTGGTGCAATATAAAACTTCTGCAGCGATTACGTCAGATAAAGACTTAAGGTTAAACTTCGAATATTGAAGGTGCTTTCAGGTATATTTAACAGAGGGATTGAACGTATGTACTAATTTGACCTGTGGCTGACGGACATGGAAGAAGAATTATCCAGACGATCGAATTTGTATTTAGTGTCGTGCCTTAGATTTCACGGGGAAATCGAGAATAAAAACTTATCCATGAAATGAATGTTATTATCACGATCATCACCCTGCGAACGTAAGGACGTCTCTTGTAAGGCGTACTGTGAAAGAAGAAGTTTCGCTTTTCTTGCGCTACGAAGAAGTCAATAAACGAGGGATATAGTAGCTGAACTGGTTCGACATATACCGAAGACTATACAGTATCCATAGCAAGTGGTAACGGCTGACGGGAGGCAACACATGCGTGCTGATCAAGCCAAGGAATGTGAGGAATACCATGCGTATTGACGTTGTCTCAGATTATAAAACGCAACCACAAAGTATTCACGGGCCAACGATACAAGGACTCAACACGGATACTATGAACAATGTAGAAGAGGAACGTATAAGTAGTGGGATAGAAATTTTCATTCATAGCACAACCGATAAGGAATACAGGTCGAGGAGAGCATGCGTTGAGAAACAACATTAAAGCGTTGGTGAGACCAAGGTGAGAGAACAAAAGGGTTGAAGTGTCAACCTGAGAGTTGGAAAGGGTAAAGTTGGAATTGTATCCACAATTATTTTCCTTAGGTTCTTAAGATAGAATCCTTTTAAGGAGAGGAGACTGCATTAACCCTAATTTTCGTGAATATTCGAAACCTGATCGAATAGTAATTTTATGGGTGGATGAGAAATCTTTGCGATCACGAGATGTACGAATTATTAAATGAAGATTTCGAATTCATATTACGTCCTTACGGTACAGACGAGTGTATGTAAAAGTCATTAGTTTTTTTTTACGAAACCCATTATTTCGTATGGTCAAATTTTATGAGATATCGAAGGAGTATGAGGTGGGAGACTTCGTGATGCTAAAGGTATCCCCTCGAAAAGGATTGATGAGATTTGGAAAGAAAGGGAAGCTAAGTCTGAGGTTTATAGGACCATTTGAGATTTTGAGGCGTGTTGGAAAGTTAGCCTATGAACTAGCCTTGCCCCCGAGCTTGCAGCAAGTGCATAATGCGTTTCATGTGACCATGCTACGACCCTACCACCCGGACTTTCGGCATGTGATAGAGTACGACCAAGTGGACCTACAACCAGACTTGACCTATGTGGAGCAACCCGTGGAAATCATGGATAGAGAAGAACAAGTGCTGAGGAACAAGGTTTTCAAACT
This sequence comes from Saposhnikovia divaricata, assembly GCA_036435485.1. Taxonomy (NCBI): domain Eukaryota; kingdom Viridiplantae; phylum Streptophyta; class Magnoliopsida; order Apiales; family Apiaceae; genus Saposhnikovia; species Saposhnikovia divaricata. Next base: position 39,882,308 of record CM071601.1, on the reverse strand, counting down.
AATAAGGAATTGTGAGAAAGTCAAGATATGGAAGAATCCACCTGGAAGTTGAAAGAGTGAAACAAAGAAGGAGTAACCCCAGTGATTCCTAAACTGATTCCGGGACGGAATCCTTTTAAGGAGGGGAGACTGTAAGAACCCAAAATTTCGGTAGAATTAAAACTTTTCCTATTATGATGAAGTGCATCAATGAATAGTGATTTGGTGGACGAATAGTGATTTTGAGGATTAAGAAAATTTTTCGTGCCCCCTATGTACGAGACGTATTGTGGATATTCCGAAGGTCTACTAGTAATCTACGGAGTAAATAAGTGTATGTAAATGCGATCGGAATTCAGAAATTCCAAATTCTATTTTCGTGTAATATTTGACCGATCAGTGAATTATATATCAGTAATATCAAGAAATGAGATATTTAATTTGAGGAATTGAGGAGTTAATATTTTGGAATTTTATTATAAGTGATTTGAGAATTTGGAACGAAAACCACTGAAGAAGTGAAACAAACGTTCTAGAAATCGCTGAGACTTTATAACGAGATTAAGCGATCAAGCGAGCGAATCATGAATTGAGAATAGTAAATATTAGAAGTCCAAGGAAGGATATATTATGAGAGGAAAATGGAATTGAGAATAAAATCCTAGAGTTAAAGGAAATGAGAACAATTGAGAAACAGCGAGAATTTTTTTCTTAGATAAAGAGAAAATACAAAGAAAATTGGACACAACGATTGTTTGAGGTATTGGGCCACACTATTACAATGAAGTGCAACATATAAGTTGTAACATATTGATTTAGTAAATATACAAGAAGGGAAGCCCCTTGGTGCAAATAAGAAAAGGAAGGAATGACTTAGAAACAATATGTATAAAGCAAGGGACTTGCTTGCAATTATGGATGGATAAAGGTAATCCAAATGAACCAATAAGGAGATGACACCAAATGGCAAGAAGATAAGATGCATCCAAGTGAAAATATCCAGCATTATTGATCACTTTATCACTTTAATCAAACAAAACAAACACCAAATACTCCATTCTGCCCAGCAGGAAAGGAGCTCACTAAAACAGGCCTAGAGACTTCATTACTCAATGAACTTTTTTGTTCTTTATATGGTTAGAAAGCTGTGAAGATGCTCTACAACTTTCATTCAGGATCCTCGACCAGGAAACGAGTGCAAGGGCTTCGTTTTGGCTGATCTTTGGGGCGTGTTTTTCCAGTCAGGAAACCCACTTCCATGTTCTTGATTTCTTTGGTGAGATTGAAGATGGTGAGCATAGAGTAAGGCTTCCCCAAGGTTAACCAAGCTTGTTTGAGATTGTAAGAACATCAAGAAGGTATAAAACTCTAACCCCTCTTGGCCATGAATTATTTATGGTGTTTAATGTTAGATCCATGGATGTTAGTGTGAATCTTGGACATATAAGTTATGGATGATGTAGATCTTAAGTTTAAGTGTTGTGGTTGCGATTTTTAAGCTTGTGGTTAGTGTATGTATCTCCATGTATGTTATAAAGTATGATCTTGGAGATTTAGATGTTGGTTGTGATGTGGATGTAAGATTCTTGGTTGGTTTAGTGATATAAGCATGCTGAGATTTTTCCAAGAACTTGAACTGTTTTGTAAGAGGGTTTTGAACCCCCAAATCTTGTCCCCTAAGGTCCTAATATATATTGTTGGAAAGGTATTTGAATGTAGTTTCCAGAAATATAAGGTTCATGACTAGGTGATGTATAGATTTTGAGTTATGGCCTGAGAAGTGAAATGTGTTTCTGGATTCCGGGCTGCACTAAACGGTCCCCTTGTGAACCTTGTTTAAACCCCTAAAAATTTATGTAGGATTATGGAAAAATTATAGAAGCGAGCAAATGCAGTGACGAGCGTAAGTGGAGTGTAATTTTAGGGGTAATGGATATGATTCGGATATGGTAACCAAATTAAGTCGAATAAGTGACGAGCGTAATCGAGTGATGACATGAACCTATAGTGGGGCTAGAGTGTCATAAGACGAAGTCATTAAGTTAATTTTGTACCCCCTAAAACCCCGCAATTAAAGAGATATTAATTAAGGTACTAACGAACGGTTACTGCTTATGTATTGATCGTTCCACTCCGCAAGCTCGACCACCCCAACCTCGCCAAGGCAAGTTTACTTTTCAAAACTTACATATACAAGGACTTTCACTGTTGTGTTTGTAGTTTTCAATCATATCAAATGTTTATGTTTATCGAAGTATCGATGAAATTGAGATGTATAAGTACATATATGTTTGCACCCCTTGAACTTAGAATGAAATGTTTTCTTCGGACAACGACTCTAGCAATAGAGGTCGTAGTGGTCCGTATATACTATTGACCGGGGAGCGGTATATTATTATATCGTAATTAAATTGCGAAAACCCGAAGGGTCATTCGGGGAGTATCGTATACTCAAGTAATTATTTTTATATCTTCGTAAATACTCAGAATACCTATCTTGGATTAAAAGCTTATTTAATTAAATAATTATTTTAATAAATATTAAAATATCATTTATTAATTATTGTTCAGTATTTTAAAGACAAAGCTAATCCAAGATACTTTTAGGACTTTCGAACTCGAACTCTTTCGAACTCAAAACCTTTTCGAAAACCCCCGGTCAGGTTCTGCTTCTTGTATGATTTCAAGAATCATCGATCGACTGATGTCGGACCTCAATTACTCAGTTTTCAATCAAAATCAAGTTTTTAAAAGAAAAAGAAAAAGGGACTCTGGCAGGTGTAGGAACCGTTGACGAACGATTCCCGGGATGTGTAAGCGGCCGTGAGCCAGGCGGTCCATCAATTATTATTCCGGCCCAGGTGTTGCCGAAGGATGATTACGGATGTAGTTTTCATTGAGGGTGATTACGGATGTAGTTTTCACCCGGGGATAGTTACAGATGTAGTTTCTATCCTTCTACCGGTAGAGAAGACCCGCAGATTATTGGACTTGGATGTGGCGACTGATCATCGTCAATCCTTGTCAGGTTTTTATGTTTTCTTCCAGTCCCATCCTCCACTTTGGAAAAATACTCAAGCACTGCTTCTTGGGCCTAAGTGCCAAGTTGCCGATAGTGTGGTTTTTGATAAGAAAAATATTGACATCGTGCAGTATCTAGAACTGCAAGATTTTCTATAAAGATTGGCACGTGTTAGTGCACTCTTGCAATTGTTTCAAGGAATGAAATGTTTTTGTATGGGAAACCTTCTAAGCTAATGGAAGGAAAGAGGTTTGCAATGATGTATTTCCTGTACAGTATGTTAATCGTAGAGTGTTTTGTCGAAAATGATATACTCATATGTATATATTTTCAAACGTGAGATATATTGAAATGGGAACCTTATAAAGGGTTCATATGTTATTCTTAAAGCTCCTTAGTGAGTATAGATGTTTTATTCAAACTCGGACATACACATTGTCCCATTATGTTTTGAAATCTGAGATATATACCCAAATAGTTGGGAATGTTTTCGAAATAAACCACATTATTATTTTACAAAATGGTGAACTTGCTGAGCATTATGTAGCTCATTCTTGCTTTATAAAAAACTTTTCAGAAAGAGAAGAATTTGATCGGTTAACTCCGCACCAGCAGAAGAGGAGTAGAAGATTTACCCCTGAGATGATTCAGTTCCTGATAAATACTACAGAGTAAGTCTGATAGGTTTTCAACTGTAATAGTAAGACTTGTCTTCAAGTGTAGTTGTATAAATGGAAGTGCGCAAGATTCTAGATTGTACAGATGAATTGTAATATTTAGTGTTACTTTTGATTATCGTTTCTGAGGCTCTAACTTGTTTGTGTGTAAGATTGAGGTCTGGATGGATGTATTGTTGAGTTGTAAAGTTAATACAGGTATGATATGGTTGGATGGTGACGTGACGACCTGAATCTCTGACCTCGGATTTGGGGGCGTCACAGAAGCGCTTCGTGGTAGGCAACCCACGCATTAGTGTAGGAAAAAAAAATTTGAGTGTTGTATTCAAAAAAATAAATAAATAAATTCGAACAGTGATTTTCACGCAGGCTGCGCCTGTGTCGCGCAGGCTGCGCCTGTGTCGCGCAGGCTGCGCCTGCGTGTCTGTATGTCGCGAAGGCTGCGCCTGCATGACGCAGGTTGCGCCTGCGAGTCCGCAGGTTGCGCCTGGTGCAGTCAGGTCAGTTTTTTTTAGCTGTTATATAAAAAAAATTCTTTTTTTTCCCCCAAATTCTTTTCTATCTCTTATTCCCTCATCCTTAAATCTTAATTTCCCCAAAAATCAATTTCAAAAACCCTTCCATCATCTCTAATCCTATATCAATTCAAATTCTTTTTCTCTAAATTATTAAATCCTTTTTCTATCTTACCTCAAATTCATACCCACTCAAAATTTCTCCCTTACACCTTCAATTTTTATTCATCCAATCCCTCCATTATATATATACACCTATTCATACAAACCCAATTCATTCTCTAAACCTCTACATCTCTACATCTCTAAAAAATTCGAGTTCAAGAAGGATTCAAGTTTGGGGGAAGTTTAATTGCAAGTTCACCTCTTCGATTCGTATTTGGTAAATCTTTTCTCTAATCTTATTTTTATTACGAATTTGTGTTCTTGTAATTGGGGGTTTTGTAGTATTCTTGTTATTTGGGAAGTGGCCAGTCTATGGAGCTCGTACACATTATCCTCCACCAGATTCATCCGAGGAGGGTGATGACTCAGCAGGTTAGGTATGCTTTCTACTTTCCTTCGTATTTACTTCCATTCAATGCGGACATTGAATATTTTAAGTTTGGGGGTGATGGTTTGAGGGATTAGTAGTTGTTGTATTATTTGTTCATGTAGGATTTCACGCTTTGCATATTAGTAGTAGTAAATTATGCATTTATGTTCGTGTTATCTACGTTTGTTTCATATAGGACATTCTGTTTTTATATTCGTATATCATGTGAGTTCATAATAGTTTGCATTTGGACCCATGCTTGATAGGAATTTTGTGTTGTTGACGCTTTTGATTGAGAAGTGATATGCTTTGTTCTTGTACACACACATACACTAGTAAGTTGAAGCTAGTAGACTTATTGAATGTTGTGAGTAATTAGAAGGACATGAATATGTGCAAGTTGATTTAGTTTGCATTCTTTGAATACAAGTAGGTGCATTAGAGAGATTTTTTCTTGGGATTGAGTATGTTTTTCCACCAAGTGAGTTTTTGAGCCTTATTGCATATCTGTTGCAATTTTATTCGTTTGCTTGAGTGTCCACGGATTTTTTGCATTGCTAGCAGTTGTTTGAGGTCTTTCTTGAAACGCATGACATTATTTGACGATTAAAATGATAAAGGCATTTAGGAATAACCACATATTTTCCCATATTACCACACCATGTTTACATGATCAATTAGTTAACCCGTTGAGCTTAATCCTATTTTTTCGGTGACATACCACATTACTTGCCTAGACCTTTTTCTTGTATTGGCCTTACATTAATTTGAACCCACATTGTCAAAGGCTAGTAGGGTGCTTAAGGGAGTAATAAGGTGTGCAAGGAGGGGTTTATTGTTGGTCATAATTTTGGGAGAAATATTGAAATTTGGGTTTGGTTGTTGCTTGATAGTCGGCATGTGTAATAAAATCGTGGGATCATTGTTATTGTCTATATTATTGTTGCTTTAGCTCTCGAAAAAAAACAGAAAAAAGAAAAAAAAAAGAAAAAAGAAAAAAAAAGAAAAAAAGAAGAAGAAGTTATATTATGAGAGCATATTTGTGTTATTGTGATCCTACTTTAGTAGACTAGTCGAGTGTTTTTGTTGGAAGAAAAATAGTAAAAGTATGTGGGGGGGAAAATAGGTGGTTGTGTATGATTTATTATAAGTTCCTACTAGCTTTTGACACTTCACCTGTTTTGGCTTATCTGACATACCTTGTCCCTAGCCCCGTTACAACCCAAATAAAGACCTTTTGATTATCGTCATTGATGTATGTTGTGTTAAGAGTTAGATTGATACCAAATGTGAAGCATGCCTATGATTTTGTTTGAATTGAGTGATACACTTACCCTTGTTCTTGAGTGAATATTGTTTTGTGAGTGGATTGTGAGTGTTTGCTTGTTTTTGCGTATGAGATCCCGAGTTTTGTCTCAAAGATGTACTCTTGTAGGCTTAGCATGTTTACTAACTTATTCTTACACTTGACATGGACTTGTGAGAACTTATGCATGTTCATTGAGTAGACTGTGTGAATACTTGCACTTTCGACACCAAGACATTGCGTATTTACTTTGATTCTTAAGTTGATATGGCATGAGAGGATTTGAAGGCATGATAGGATATTAGTACTAGATTAATTGCATTTTCATATTAGTTGCATTCATGCATTGCATTGGATTTTGTGGGTACATTCGCTATAGGCCCTCACGAGACCTTACTCGTCCACTAGGGCTGCCTAGGGGTTTAAAGGACTTGTTGCATATGCCAAATGCAACCGTGATCACCTACGGAAGTGGTACTAGTTAGTTAGTTAGTTGTAATTGTTTATGCTTGAGGACAAGCATCGGTTTAAGTTTGGGGGTGTGATAAGTGGATTTATATCCACTTGGATCGCTTCAATTCGGCTTAAATTGATTGTTTTGGACTCAAGTTTGTTGTAGTTTTGATGTGTTTTATTTAGTTGTGCAGATTTACAAGAATGTAGATTATGGGTGATGCTTCTATCGTGTTTTGAGGATTAGTTGATTAAAATTTGGATTTTCCGGGAAGGTTGCGCAGTCTATACTGTTTTGGCCATATCTGGAGTTCTAGAAGTCCGTTTTCAGCGATCTTATAGCTCACGCGAAGCTTGAGAGATTTTCTACAACCTGGGATAGATAGCAGGTGCAGGGAACGTGTATTTAAAATTCATGCACGTGTTCTTTGTGAAGCAAAGCTGAAAGATTACTGTTTTACCCTTTTTCTAATTCTAATTGTATTTTGGGCAGTTGTTAGTACCTAAATCGAATTCTAATTGTAATAGAAGGTAATTTATTGCTGGGCAAGAAATCTAGAGCCTATATAAACACATCTTAGCATTGTAATTAGAGGGAGACAATTAGATATATATTGTACATATCATAGTTTAGATTTGCAAGGGAGAAAAGGGGAGAACAACGCTCGTGACAAGCAACGGATCTAGATCTACTTCATCTTTTGTATCATAGATTTGTTTTCTCAACTCTTTGTTTTATTAATATTATTATTATTATTCATACTCTGTTTATTATCATGGTTTCATCAGATCCCATGATGACGAGCGGTTCGATTATGAGCTAATCGTTGTCATGGGATTCTAACGGATTTATCTATGTAGTTTAGTAGTTTGAATGCTTTAAAGATTTATGAGTGGTGAATTCTTGATATCCTCGTATGGTTGTGTTTCATGTGTTTAGATGCGTCATGAACATCTAATTTGTTAATCTCTTGCGAAACGAGAGTGGATCTTGAGATTTAGAACTTGCCATGCTAGCATAGGATAGGTTTATGTTTTAACATCATGATTTGTAGCATAAATAGAGATATTATGCTGCCCTATGTGATCAATATGGATAACTTGTTCTTCAACCGTTATGTTTTCAAATTCTATAGAGATATATGGTCTAAGCATGATTGGTGTCTATTCATCTTCTATCTCTTTTGTAGATGTATGTTTAGTTTGGTATTCGTATACTGAGAAGTAGCGTATACTTGTTCCGTGTTGTCTGATCAGATATCAAAACCATCACATGCATTGATTAAAGGCATCAACTCTAAGTGAAGTAGATGATGAAGTCAGGATTCCATGTTTTCTTGCATATAAGTATTCAATTTTAATTCTCATTAGTTAGTAATTTTTAGTTTGTTAATTTGTATCTTAGTTAATTATAGTTAGTAAAAACTTAATCTTGTTATTTGTCTTAGCAGTGAATAATAATCATACATTGTTGCGTAGGTGCATGAACTGAATTGAAACCTAACCAGATCTCTGTCGGAACGAACTTGACTTCTATCTATATTACTTGTGACCACGTACGCTTGCGTGTATTAGTGTAAACATCTTTCTTGCCTTCATCCGTTTTAGGTGACTGCTTCTTTGTGAGATTAAAGTGAGTCGCCAACGGTGTACTTCTGGTCTTTGCATCCTGGACACTGAATTTCTGCAACAATTTCTCAATATACTTCTCTTGAGATAATTTCAAAGTACCTTCAGATCTATCCCTTATGATGCTCATACCAAGTATCTGTTTTACTGCACCCATATCTTTCATCTCAAACTCCTCAGACATCTGTCTCTTTAACCTCTTTACGGCAGCCACAATACTTAGCACAATTCTAACAGTAGTCATCTTAACAACCGGAGAAAATATATCAGTATAGTCAATACCCTTTTTCTGTTGATAACCCTTGACTACTAACCTCGCCTTGTATCTCTTGCTGCCATCAGGTTCTTCTTTGATCCGGAACACCCACTTATTCTGTAAAGCCTTCTTTCCTGCTGGTAACTCTGTTAATGACCAAGTTTCATTCTTCTCAAGAGAACTCATCTCTTCTTCCATGGCTGATTTCCACTGAACTGAATCATCCACCTGAACTGCCTCTGAATAACACTGAGGCTCTCCATCCTCAGTCAATAACATATAATATGCTGAAGGAGAAAATCTTTGTGGTGGCCTCACAATTCTGCTAGATCTTCTTACCTCAGCCTGTGGAGTAACTGGAACCATGTCATTACCATTCCCCAAACTCCCACTATTTCCTGCAAGATCTTCTTCTGTAATATCTTCAAGCATTGCTTTCTCTTTCTCATGTTGTTGCTTTGCAAACTCAGAATCGACTGCAAGCTTATCCTTGTACACTGCACTTTCGTTAAAAGTAACATCTCTACTTCTAACGACCTTCTTCGTTAGTTCATCCCAGAAACGGTAACCCATATCATCTGAGTCATAACCAATGAAGATACACTTCTTTGCTTTTGGATCAAGCTTGTCCCTGTCAGAATCTTTAACACGCACATAAGAAACACAACCAAAAACTCGCAAGTGTGAAAGATTTACCTCCTTTTTCTGCCACTCTTCTTCAGGAATCTTGAACCCAAAAGGAACTGAAGGTCCTCTGTTTATGAGATACGCTGCTGTGCTAACTGCATCTTCCCAAAAAGTCTTTGGCAACCCTGCATGCAATCTCATACTCTTGGCCCTCTCATTCAAGGTTCTATTCATGCGCTCTGCAACACCATTCTGCTGCGGTGTCTCTGGAATTGTTTTGATCATTCTAATCCCATATTCTGCGCAATAGCTTTTAAACTCATCACTACACCACCATTATCTGACATCAAACTCTTAATCTTCAAACCGGTCTGATTTTCAACTTCGGTCTTCCACTTCTTGAGAGTAGCAAACACATCTGATTTATTCTTCAAAAAATAAACCCATACCTTTCTAGTGGAATCGTCAATGAAAGTGACATAGTAGCGAGATCCTTCCAATGATGCAACTGTTGTTGGACCATATACATCTGTATGAACTAGCTCTAGCCTCTCAGCCATGGGTGTCCTCCCTGATTTTGCAAAAGTAACTCGTTTCTGCTTTCCAAGAACACATGGCTCACAGAACCCAACTTCCACATTCTTCAGCTCTGGAATCTTCCCCTTCGAAACTAACAGCTTCATACCCTTTTCACTCATATGACCAAGTCTTTGGTGCCACAAAGTTGAAGACCCAATCTCATCAGCAACTGTATTTTCTTCATAGCTAGATTGTTCAACTATGTACAACAACCCCTTTTTCTCTCCACGAGCAACAACTAGATTCCCCTTTATAACCTTCCACTCTCCGTTTCCAAAAGTAACTCGATACCCTTCCTTATCTAACTGACCCACAGATATCAACATCTTCTTCAGTCCAGGAATGTACCTTACATCTTTCAACGTCCAGCTAGTCCCCAAAGAGGTCTTGAGATTAATATCTCACATGCCCGTAATATCTAGAGTCTCATCATAAGCAAGACGGACTTTACCAAAATTTCCAAGTCTGAAATTTAACATCAAATCCTTGCAAGGGGTAGCATGGAAAGATGCACCAGAATCCATAACCCATGATTCAACCGAACATTCAACACAACAAATCAAAGCATCGTCACTCACCACCTCTTCAACTACATTAGCTGAATTATCCTCTTTCTTCTTTCCTTTAGGAGCTGCGGGAGCCGTACACTGATTTCTGAAGTGACCTTTCTTCTGACAATTCCAACAAACAATCTCCTTGCGATCTTTGGACTGTCCTCTCTTCTGTGACTTCGATCTGCTACGCCCCTGATTCTGCCCCCTATCGGACTTTCTGCCTCTACTCTCAGTACTCAACAAGGAACCTGACGACTCTCCTGAGTTTCTCCTACGAATATCTTCTCCAAGAATCGCATCTCGAACTCTATCAAAAGTCATCTTACTGCTCCCAGATGAATTACAAATAGCAGTGACAAATCCTGACCAACTGTCAGGTAACGAGGATACCAACAATAAGGCTTGTACTTCATCATCGAATTTAATATCCACTGATGTCAATCTTGATAGGATAGAGTTAAATTCGTTCACATGATCAGCAACACACTCACCTTTATTCAATTTTGTGGCAAACAACAAGCGACACAAATATACCTTATTCGAAGCAGACGGCTTCTCATACATATTTGATAACGCCTTGATCAATCCATAAGTTGTCGTTTCCTTGACGATATTGTAAGCAACGTTCTTCGCCAAAGTCAATCTGACAACACCCAGAGCCTGCCTATCCAATAGCTTCCAATCTTTCTCATCCATCTTTTCTGGCTTCTTCTCCTCCAACGGTTCGTGTAGTTTTTTCTGATACAAATAATCTTCAATTTGCATCTTCCAAAACCCAAAATCTCTGCCATCAAATATGTCGATCTTTACTTTCCCTTCTTCTGCCATCGCTCCCACTCGCCTGAAAACCTAGGCTCTGATACCAGTTGTTGAGTATACAACAACGAAAGCAAAACCCAAAGAAAATAAACAAGAACAAGAAAATAACGACAATCACACAAGACAAAGATTTACGTGATTCGGAAATTCCTACTCCACAAGCCGCACTAATTTTGTATTGATCTCTCACAATTGTGTTGTGTTGTGTTATGTTACAATTACATGAGTATTTATAAGAGAAGAAATTGGGTCAAAATAAATCAGAGTCTAATTCTGAAATTCCTAACTCTAATCCTAACTCTAATTAGAGTACAATTCAGGAATTCCTAACTCAAATCAGAATCCAATTCTGAAACCTGATAGACTCCACAAACCCAACAATCGCTTCAATTCTCCATGTGTGTCTAATTTTCTTTATCTTTTTCTTTAACTTGTAACAGATCACACGAAGGGTACCAAACGCAGTTGTAACTTGTAACAGATCACGTGCCTGTGTAAACTAAACTTCGGAGTCCACTCTGTAGACAGACGAGAAATATCATCATCATTATTTATTATTCTTTATTTAAACAACATGCATGCACTGTCCTATCCATTTTTCACTCTCCCTCCCATTATTTTATATACATCCTTCAATGCTCTCCTTCCATTTAATGCTAAGCTGACAAAATAAATTTATTTAGTAAATTTGTCTATAAATTATATTGATACAGTTATACATTATACATTACCTGTTATTAGGAGCTTACTACATCCACAACTTACAGGTATTGTAAATCAGTTTTATTGTGAAACAATTATGTCTAAAAAACAAACGATATATCATGCATTAAATTATACTAGTTTAAACCCCGTGCGATGCGCAGATTTTTTTTATTATTATATTAATTTTTTTCATTAATTTAAATTAATTTTTTAAAACATGAATTTTTTAGGCTAAAATTTTTATATGAGATGATTTGATAATAATTATAAAAATGTTATCCGTGATATTTATAGAGAACAAGGGATTGTAGTTAGAAAATATAGAAAAGATGATAGATTTTAGTTGAAAAAGGTAATCGGTTAATTATTAGTAATTATAAAATTATTATTTTATTAAATAGAATGCTCGTGATATGATTTCAAAAAAAGAAGATTTAGTTACAAAAAATTAAAAATGTAACATGTTCTAGGTCAAAAAGGTAATTGATTAATTTATTGTAATTATAATTTAATTATGATATTTTACTAAACAAAATTGCTCATAATGTTTTTAGAAAAGGAGAAATTGATATTGTTCGTGATATTTCTATTAAAAGAGAGATTTTAGTTATAAAATATAAAAAAGATGATACGTTTTAGCTGAAAAAGGTAATCGGTTAATTATTAATATTATAATATTATTAGTATATTATAATAAATATAACCGACCGTGATATAATTGGTAAAAGAGAGATTTAAGTTAAAGAAAATAGAAAGGTAACGTGAAAATTAAAAAGATGACATGATTTATGTGAAAAAGGTAATTGATTAGTTTATAGTAATTATGGTTTTTACTAAATAAAATTGTTCATGGTTTTTAGAAAATGAGAAATTAATGTTGCCCGTGATATTTTCTAGAAAAAAGGGAATTTAATTAGAAAAAATTAAAAAGATGATACATTTTAGCTGAAAAGGTAATCGATTAATTATTAGTATAATTATTTTATTATTTTATTTTTATTAAATAGAATCGCCCGTGATATAATTGAAAAAGGAGATGTTTTAGTAAGAGAAAAGAGAAAAAATAACGTATTTTGGCTGGAAAAGGTAACCACCGTCCATGATATAATTGGAAAAAGAGATATTTTAGTTTGAAAAAAAGTTAACGTGTTTTGACTGAAAAAGGTAATTGATTAGTTTATAGTAATTATAATATAATTATGTTATTTTATTAAACAAAATTGCTCATAGTCTTTTAAAAAAAGAGAAATTGATTTATGTGAAAAAGGTAATTGATTAGTTTATAGTAACTATAATTTAATTATGTTATTTTACCAAATAAAATTGCTCATAATTTTTAGAAAATGAGAAATGAATGTTACCCGTGATATTTCTAGAAGAAAAAAGGGAATTTATTTAGAAAAAATAGAAAAGATGATACGTTTTAGCTGAAAAGGTAATAAGTTAATTATTAGTATTATAATATTATTATTTTATTTTTATTAAATAGAAACTCCCGTTATATAATTGGAAAAAGAGAGGGTTTAGTAAGAGAAAAGAAAAAAGGTAACGTGTTTTGGCTGAAAAAGTAACCATCCATGATATAATTGGAAAAAGAGAGATTTTAGTTAGAGAAAAAAAAAGGTAATGTATTTTGACTAAAAAAGGTGATGATTAGTTAATCGTAATAGTAAATTATAATATAATTATGTTATTTTATTAAATAAAATTGCTTGTAGTGTTTTGAAGAAAGGAAAAATTTTAGTTAGATAAAATGTAAAAGATATTGTATTTTATCTAAAAAGGGAAATTATTTAGTTATTGAAAAATAAAAAAGGTAATATGTTTAACCTGAAAAAGGGAAATTGATTAATAAAGGAGAAATTTTAGTTAGATAAAATATAAAATATATTGTATTTTACCTGAAAAAGGTAATGATTCAGTTATTGAAAAATAGAAAAGATAATATATTTAACTTGAAAAGGAAATTGATTAGTTAGTAGGATGGATTTTATATGTAATTGAGTAAGGGTAAATAAGTAAAATCAACAGGTACCGTACCGACCAACCGACCGACCGACCAAACTTTTAATATGTCGGCTTTTATATAATAGTATAGATAACATAAAATCGTAGAAGAAAGAATAGTAGGAAGAAGTGTGTGCGGGCGATGATTCTAATCGGGATATAACTGAAAACGTTTATAATTCTATAAAACATGTGGTTTAAAATTTTGAGTAAATTATATATAATTTAATTGAATTTTGAATTTTTAACACATTTCATAATTTTTTAAAATAAATTTTTGTACCTTATTGGTAAATTTTGTTGTTTACAATAATTAAATTAATATTTTTAATACAATTTTTTTACTCATTATTTTTAGGAAGGCATTAATTTTTTTTTAGAAGACGTTAAACAACCAATCAACCAACCAAATATACATTGTTTTGCTTTTAATAGTATAGTACATATATGATTAAAGTATTTATATAAATAATAACTAAATAATTTTATTTGTATATTTCAATTATTTCAGTACATGGACTCAACTCAATGCGTAGATTTTTTTAGATTACTTTAACAATTTTTATTTTACACTTATTTTATTTTTGAATTAGTTATTTTAGGAAGTTGTTGAAATTTTCTTGGGAAGGTGTTAGTCAAGGAGTTACATTAACCAAATAAATCATGTTTGCTTGTAATAATGGCCAATATAACATAGTTTATTACGTAATTTTTTTTATTTATACTTTAAACTCCTTGTTAACATCTTAATGAATTCTTGTGAACAAATATAGCTAAAAGAGTATGTAATTGAATATTAATTGGAGTGTAATTAAAAGAGTTTGTTACTAAGTAAAATAAAATTTTATATGCATTTTAATTTTTTTTTTCCATTTTTGGAAGGTAACTTTTTGGAAGGTGGTAACCAACCGACCAACCAACTAATTATACCCTAATTCGCTTATAATAGTATAGTATATATAATATCTTTTATATTTTTTTTGTGTTCTGTACAATTTTGTATCGATCTAACGTTTTCATTTGTTTTCAAAAATACAGAACTTAAACTTTTACATATTTTGTATCTTTATTCCAATATTATAAATATAGAATTTTCGTGTTCTGTAATTTGTAGAGTTCTGTATTTTATCTTTAGGTATTTCTTTTAAGTTCTGTATTATTAATTTTGTTCTTTTCTAAATTTTTATGTATCATATAATTTTTTATCTATTAGAAATAGTTCTTGTAATTTTTTATTTATAATAATTAATTATTAACACTCAAAAACATAATTGTTCAATAATAGTTCGTGACTGGAGTTCTGTATTTCCTTTGTATCCTGTACTATGTTAAAGGCATAATATATTGTAAATAAATTTTTGTTAAAGATAAAATATAATGTAATGAAAAAGTAATAATGGGTACTGTTCTTTGAAATCAAGAATACATTGCAAGGTTTAAAAAAAAAACATTGTTACGTTACTAGTTACTAAATCACATTGATTAATGATATTAAGAAAAATGCTTATGAGGTAGTGGGGTTAGCAGTTTTAGGTGTGATTCTATGCCATTCAAACCCATATTAGTTACTTTACATCTGATCTCCTCTGTATTTAGTTACTCATCAAGTTATCCAATAAATTGAGTTACCATTGATCCTTCCTCTATATATATATATTAAATTTTAAACAATTAAATTAACAACTTAAATTTGAAAATTTTAATATTTCTGTTATATTACATCTCTACTTATAAATACTAAACAATGAATAATATAAAGATTATAAAAATAATAATATAAAGATTATAAAAATAGAGTTAAATTCTATGCAGACCAACATTTGAATGAAGATACATTATGCACTTAAAACATTGCAAAACATATATATTCGCAAGAGAAAATGACCAAAATACCTTAAATTGAGATACCCATGGCCCAAAATGCTGTTTTTCGGAACTGTTGGCCTGTACTACCCACGCAACACGCTACTCCGTGTAGCGTGTCTCGCGCACTGTAACAACTACTGTACATCTCTCTCGTTCTCTCCCAATCTCTCCGCTGTCTCCGGCTTTCTCCGTCTCATACGGCCACCACCAACGCTTCTAATTATACCAAAACGATCACCACTGCTTGCTCTTCGATTTGCCCAACTGAGTTTTTGGAATCTGGCCCCGCATGGGCTTGTACGAAGCCGGTGAAAAAACGAGTGAGAGAGGTTGGGTTCGATTTGGGGGTTTGAAATCCGGGCAATGAAATGGTTTGAAATGAATATGGTTGTGTAGATCGTCGAAAGACGATTCCAACGATGTATAGAACATACATGGACAGTCTAGGAATCGAACGAACGGACCTCCGGCGTGATTTGGTCAAAAATCGCCCGAGAATCGCCAGAGCACGACTTTGGAGAAGATGACTGATACGCATCTGGAATATGCGTGAAGGTAGTGTTTTTCGTAGTTCGTTCACAGGGAAGGACTATCAATATTGACTTCAAGTAGATTATCTCTTACAATCTAGAAGTGTGTAAATGGGGGTTTTGAGTTTGGTTAAGGTGTTTTATCGAACACCTTGAATACAAGAAATAAATTGCTATAGAAATACAACTCTGTTAATGACAAACATCCAAATTCACCAACACAACACAATGAGTGAATTAGAAAGATAAGAGATACTTGACCCAAGGATAATGGAAAATCAAGTACTTCAACCCAACAACAAGCAAATATATTCAACTCTACCTAACCAAGTTAATTGGTGAAGCACACAATCACTTATTTCTCTTCTATAAACACTAATTTAGTGAAGCACATAAATTAGCTCTCTTGACACTATCAACCAATAATGAAGCACTATCAATTTAACCAAGTCAAGGAATTAAACAAAGAGAGGTTAGGACAAACCCAAGGATGAGAAGCTCAACCTAGGTATTTGCACTTGAATCTTGAGGATTTAGGTACACTAAATCTTGTGCTACTATAATGAATGCACTAACGATTACGTATTAGCACAAACAATTAGCAATTGATATTACAAGAAGAGCAAATTGAAGCAATTTACAAATCTCCAAACAAAATCATAAACAATACATCACAAGCATTCAAGATAGAGTTAAATAAATCTTACTTAAATTGAAGTGGGTTTAGTACAAGAATTCCTCCTTGAGCCAAATATATGGAGTTAGTTACTCATAATCAATGCTAGATTATGAGTAATTGATGTTTCTCTCTACTCTACTAACCCTAATTGAATGGACTTTGAAGAGGCTAGGTTAGATGAAGTTAGATGTGAAGATTAAGTTATAAAGATGTGTTTGGCTTTACTTCTTTTAATACACAGCAGGTGCTGCACAGCCGGTTGCACGATCGTGCAGCAGCCCGTGAGAAATTCTGCCCATTCTGCACTACTTGTAACACTCTGCACAGCCTGTTGCACGGCCGTGCAGTAGCCCGTGCGAGACAAAATCTTCAAGATTATACAATAAAAACCTCCCGGAAATGCGAGCTTGCATCTTCTAACATCCCTCTTGAATAATCTTCGCTTTCAAGCCCAAAATAATCCATCTTTTCAACAATTACGCATGAGGCACTGAAAGATGAAAAACATAATTAATATCGATAAAACTACATTCGAAACGAACAAAAATGCAAGAGAATAAAAGACAAAACGTGTATAAAATACATATTATCAAATCTTCCCCCACTTAAACTTTGCTAGTCCCGAGCAAATTAAAATTAACATAACCATATACTCCTAACTAGTACCACTTCCGTAGGTGATCACGGTTGCATTTGGCATATGCAACAAGCCCTTGGAACCCCTAGGTAGCCCTAGTGGACGAGTGAGGTCTCATGAGGGTTTATAGATGATGTACCCACAAAATCACAAAAAACCACTAATAAACAAGACACTAACAATACTTACTAATTAAACTAACTACTACACTCACATATCCGAGTCGTCTACTTGTAACTAAAATCAAACATATAGAGCTATTCACCTTGTCATCCACTATAACGAGCTAACAACTAATTCAAGAATCAAGATAACACACCTTGTGCAAGATGTAACCATGACATTAAAGATAGAATGAATGCACTTCAATCGTGAACACTAGACAAGCTTATCACAAAGCATACATGGCTTCGCATTAAGAAGATGAAATTGTATGGTGAAAAATCTCACATCTCTCAATTATGCATCACACAAGTATGGGCTAGAGATTTCACTCAACTCCAAGTCTAAATGCATGCGCTCTACTTGACCTTGCATGTTCACCTAAATTCCGGATTGCACCAAAAACAAGGAATTCATAAAATGGGTTGTAATGAGGCTTGGGTGAAGGTGTGAAAATTTAAGTTCAAGGAAGGTGTAAAAGTCTCGCTAGTTGAGTCAAAATGACGCTTGCTCGCTTAATCCACCAAATTCTCAAACTAAAGAATGTCTTCACTCATTTACAATTACAAAACACAACCACATTTACCAAGAAAATTGAAACAAAATAAAGTACAAAGATTTATTGCTTTTTTTTTCTATTTCTCTTTTTTTTTTACATCCTCTTTTTTTATTATTTTTTTAGCAAAGGGAATGCATAACATAAATAAATACTACAAAGAACTTTGAACCACATCTAGATATACACATCAAACTAGTTCCCACTTACAATAAATAGAATTCTTCCTCTTCACAATTTCTCCAAATTCACATGCTCATCAATCAATTCTTTCCAAGACTCAACTAGCTCAACTAGGTCGAGAGTGAAGTATTTGGCTATGGCTCATGTATAAAAGGGGAAAGTGACGAAGAAAAATATGGATATAAGCTTCAAAGGGGTAACTAGGGATTATTTTCATGGTTCACAAGTTAAAAAGGCCAAAAAAAAAATATCCTAAATAGAATTTCCTTATTATGGTGCATCCATGAATGAAGGTTTAATGCAAGCCCTAGAGCAACAAACACACATAAAGATGGAGAAACACACAAGCCAAAAGAATCATCGTTCAATGCCTCACAAGGTTTAAGTTGTAATAACATCTTCTCGATTTGATTCCATGCATTCTAAGAGATAATCGTCATGTCTACAATTTAATTACAACAATCTAGACTTTTCATGCAATTTTAAGTGTGTGTGTGCAATAAGGTGCATCAAAATTATAGATTCACATCAAATTGATAATGCTAGACACGTAATAGGAGAAAACAAGGCTACAAGCTCAAAATGTCATAAATTTCATAAACAAGTAAAGACGCTCATGACTAAACTTATTTCCCAAATGCAAACAAAACGAACATCAAAATCAACAATCCTTCCCCCACTTAAAACATGGCATGTCCTCATGCATGACAAATAAAAATGAGATAGAGCGAAAGAGAACTCCCCTGAGAATAAACAACAAGGACCGGGAGCAAGGGCAAGAAGTTCCACTCATATTTGTCAAAATCCAACTCCAAAATTTGCACGCCAAGAATTGAGCTAATGTCGAGCACCACAATCAACTCAACAAAAATAACCGACAAGCCAAAATCCAACACCCTACAAAGCCCTGCAATACACTAATTAAGGAAATAGAAATAAAAAATAAAATATTTGTTTTTGTTTTTTTTACATTTTAATTTTTTTAAATAAAATAAAATAAAATAACAAACCAATTAAAAAAATCAAATAAAAATCAAATCAAATTTAAAACTGAAATAATAATAAAAGCAAAAATCCAATTTAAAACTAAAACCAAAATAAAATAAATAAATAAAAGTAAAAAATCAAATTTAGAATTAAAATAAAATAAAATAACTAACAAATTAATAATAAAATCAAAATCAAAATCTAAAGTGAAATAAAATTTATTCTTGAATTTATATAAATTACTTAGTTTTAGAAAATGAAAAACTAAAATAAAAATTAAAAAGAATTAAAATTTTGGTTTTTGATTTTCTTTTCTAAAGATAAAATAAAATGAAACAAAATAAATCACTAACAAATTAATAATAAAATCAAAAATTAAATTTTAAAGTAAAAATCAAATTAATAATAAAATCAAAAATAAAATTTAAAATCTAAAATAAAATTTAAAATTAAAATAAATTAACTAAGTAATTAATAATAAAATCAAAAATCAAATTTAAAACTAAAATAAAATAAAATAAAATAATTATTTAGTTTTAGAAAATTTAAAACTAAATTCAAAAATAAAAAGAATTAAATTTTGTTTTTGGATTTTTTTTTAAAAAAAGATAAAATAAAATAAAAAAAATGAAATAAAAAAAATACAATAATAATAATAATAAACTAACAAATTAATAATAAATCAAAATCAAATTTTAAAACTAAAATAAAATAAAATAAAATAACTAAGTATTTAATAATAAAATCAAAAATAAAATTTTAAAATGAATTAAAATTAAAATAAAAAATCAAATTTAAAACAAAAATAAAATAAAATAATTACCTAGTTTTAGAAAATTTAAAATAAAATAACAATTAAAAAGAATTAAATTTTGGTTTTAGGTATTTTTTTAAAAAAATAAAAATAAAATAAAATAAATTAAAATAAAACACTAACCAATTAATGATAAAATTAAAGATTCAAATTCAAAGTGAATTTAAATCGATTATTGAATTTACATAAATTAATTAGTTAAAAAAAATTAAAATTGAAAATCAAAATCAAAAATAAAGAGGAGAAAAATAAAAACGAAATAAAAATAAAACTAAAAATAAAAATAGAACAAAAAGATTAAATAAAAACTAAACAAAACAAAACACAAAAAACAAAAAGGGGGGGGGGAGTAGTCGTGCTTGAATTGAAAGAGAAGGGTGGAGGAAAGAATGGCGATGGTAGGGATGGGGTAGTGGCGCAGAAGGTGTGATTCGAATGGGATAGGGAGAAACAGAGATGAAGTGTTGAATTGGTGTAGGAGGAGTGAAGAAACAAGGTGAATGGTGGGATGTCGCAATGGGTGGCGGTTGAATTGAGAAGGGGACTAGGTGGAGATGCGGTGGTGTTGATGGGAGGCTTTGACTGTTGTAGCGTGGGGGGCTATTGTTATAAGGGGAATTAGATGGGGGAGGCTGCGTGGTGATTTGCTGGGGAATGCAGAGGAGATGTAGTGTTATTCCCAGATTACACACTTGTATAATTGTAGAAGGGGGGGTTGAATACAATTCTTGATATTTATAAATTTCTGATAAGAACTTCAGAAACTTATGAAGAGATAATTGCAATGTAAGATTTAAACACAAACACATATAAAATCAGGTGGTTAATATGCACCACCTGAAGCTTTTATTTGAAGAAAACTCTGTGATACAAAATGTACACAGCTGCCGTTTTACAACTCTTTGCTTCTAAGGATATTCAAGAAACCCTAAGCAAATATGTCTGTTTTCTTAACCTACAAAGAGTTGCTACCCTTGGTTATATATCCCAAGTTTTACAAGTACTACTGGAATAAGATAATACTAATCTAATTCTAGTTGACTTGCTACTACACTCCAAATACACATGTAGCCGAAAGGTTGTCCTTGTGTTCAGACATGTCTCCTGCACCTTTCTTGTATTCATAGTGTAAATGGAATGCTTCTTTCTTCTGTGTTTCCAAAGTATGGCTGCCATACTGCTTTTTGTATCTACTATAAACTCATGTGATCTGTCAGTCAAACATGTCCTTATCAACTGCTAATCTCCAGCTAATCATAGAAGACAGTGTCAATGATTATCCGTTGATGATGTATACTGACATCCGTTGATGATGTATAGAGCAGTATCCGTTGATATTGGGACTTGAGCTGTATCCGTTGATAGAGTGGATTTGAGTTGTATCCGTTGATAGAGTTTAGTCTTCATCCGTTGATACACTTTCACTTAGACAGAATTACATAGCATAGCTTATTTACAATTGGCTACCCTATTCTGCCTATCCGTTGATAGTCAACATGACTGTGGATAAAAACACTATCAACTGATAACATAGAGATACTGCAGTGTGCTACAAAACCTCATCCGTTGATGAGCTACCTGTCAACGGATAGAGTTATAAATCCTCATCCGTTGACAGCTACAAAACCTTAAACAATTTGATTGATTGTGAAGTTATCATCAAGTACAACATATTCCTAACAATCTCCCCCAATTTATACTTGATGGCAATAAAGCATAAATTCAGGACCTTGATGATAACAAAACATTCCTAAAGATATATAAAGAACAATACATAAATTGTATTATGCTACAATAATTAAAAACTGAAAGTTTGAGAAATTTACAGAGAAGTGCTCCTCTAGACTGAGCAGATTAGGACTGTTTCTTTCCTCTTGTTGGCATCACCCTTGATTTTCCTTCCTTGGCAGAGTTGGACTCAATCTGTATTTGGAGTTGCCTATAGAAGGCATCTTCTTCATCTACCTTTGGATTTAGCTTCTGTTGTAGCCATCTCAGGTATTGAGAACTAGCCTTTGGTAGTTGGTCTTCTAACCTGAAGAATCTCCTGTTACCATCTTCATCCCTGAACTCCATCATCCAGAAAGGTTGGAGGTGGATTTTCTGTCCATTGTATGGGATCTTCATTTTCCTTGGTAGACTTGATGGTGAGTTCCAATCCCTCCTTATTTGTTCTATTTTGTCCAGCATCTCCCCTTTTGCTATCTTGGAGAACCCTGTGTATCTCTTGATTGCAGAGAACACTTTGGTTAAGGTATGATAATTTTCTCCAAGAACCCTTTGTAGTGGCCATGTCCTTTCCGTTCCTCCCTTGTATACAAAGACCAATCTTTCAGGCAAATGTCTATATTTGTCAATTCCTCTTACTTCTGACAATTCATCCAGATAAAGATTCATGTCAGAGTATTCTTCAATATCTGCCTGATAGATAAAATCATCCTTGTTTTCCAAGATTGGCTGCCTGACAATTGCAGGTACCCTAGCAACTTGAATTGGTTCCTTTGAAGGTTGCTTCCTTGGTTTCCTTTTCTTCTGTGTAGGCTTCTGTTGAGGCTTCAGCAAGAATGAAGGAACCTCAATGGAGTCAAGATTCATTGGTTCCTCTTTAGGTACTATAGGCTCACCATGGAAATTTACATCTGGGTTGAATACTTTTACATCAATAGGTCGTGATGAACCAACTGTCTCTTTGTTTTCAGTTTCTGGAGAGACAGGCCTCCTTGCATGTGATTTTAATCTCTTGGATTTGGGGACTGATTTCCCTTTCTTTTTGAATTTGGGGACTTCCTCAGGTTCCCTCAATTCATCCTCTACCTCATCCAATAACTCTTGAGCCAGCCTTGCTTGCTTCTCATCTGAGTTTTCATATTGATATTCAGTGCTTGGTTGAGATTCTCTTAGCAGCCTTGAAGTCTCTTCTCTCTTGGCTTCAACAAATCTAGGATGGCTGTTGGATATGTTTAGAACTTTTCCATTCCTTATGATTACAGCCATCCATTCTCTTACACAACTGTTAGTCTTCTCCTTGAATTCCTTGATTGCCTTACCCATCAACTTCTCTTCATCATCCTTGGGAAATGGAAAGTCCAGTTGTAACTTGTTCTTCCCATTTGCTTTTGGTGGTGAGAAGGGTCTTGATTTGATGTAGGGTTCAAATTCCTTAACATGAGAAGGCTCAGCATCATAGAATGTAGGAGCCACAATTGCTGGAGTGAGCACCTTCAGAATTGTTGTAGATATTGTTGGAGCTGAGGTTTGGCTAGAGAACAGAGTTGATGCAATAGATTGATTGATCAATCTTTCTGTCCTCATTATCCTTTCATAGTTTTCTTCTTTCATCTTTTGGAGAGCTTCAATTTTGGCTAGCTTTTCTTCTTCTGTCAAGTTTGAAAGATCAAACTCTTCAGATAGAGGTTTGGATTTGCTGGGGGAAGCTGTGACAATGAATTCTTGTGGATTGACCACTATGGTAGGCTGCTGCTCCCCCTCACTTGCTGCTTCCCTTCTTTCAGAAATTAAGATTTGACTTGTAGTTGCCATAGCCTCTTCCCCTTTCTCCCCCTTTTTGTTAGCATCAAGGGTTTGACTAGAAGTTGGGGTTGCAACTAACTTTTCTAGCAGTTGGGTTTGCAGTTTCTGATGTTGAAGAAATTGCTCCATCTGGGATTCCATCTTTTCCACTCTTGAATTGAGAAGTTGCACAGATTTAGCCAGGTTGTCTTCTTTGAGAAACCTTTGTTGCAACACCCTCTGAGTGACTGTAGGAGCTAGTTGCTCTAGCTTGGAATCCACAGAGATCTTCACATCCTTGATTTCTTGTTTGACCTCCTCTAAATTGGATCTCTGAATCACCATTTGCATCTTTTTTAACTTTAGGGAGTCAATTGCCTGTTGAAGAACAACCTTTCTCTGTGGATCTGCTTCTGGGTGCTCAGCCAGAGCAGATTTATATTGCCTTATGATTTCCATATCAAGTTGATGATAGGTGTAGTTTTGAGCAAATGCAAAATCATGAATACTGCTACCACCTTCATCTTCAGAGCTCTGGCTGTCTTCATCTTCAGAATTGTCAAATTCATCACTCTCAGCAGTGGTTGGCAGAGCTGCTATAGATTCCTTAGCTCTAAGTAGAGATTGTGAGGTGTGCACTAGGTGCATTGCCTCCTCTGCTTCCACATTGCCCTGTTGTGCCAGAATTTGATAGGCAGGAACAGGGTGAGTAAAGGTTTCAGCATCCAAAGAAATGGAGTCAATCATGGACTGATATTCTCTTTGAAATTCCATTTCCTTGGATGCATCCTCAACCCCCATTGACTCACTAGCAATGGCTGCTTCTTCCATCCTTATCTCTCCTGTAGTCCCTTCTCTCCCCTCATCTCTCTTTTCTTGCATCAAGGGCTCCCCTTGGCTCACACCTCTCACACCCTCACCTTCACCTACTAAGGTGGAACTCTCAAACTCTCCTTTTGCCTGACCGGAAGAAATGGCCAGCCTCTCATTATTTATCTCTCCTTTTGCCTGCTCACAAGGCAGCCTCTCACTCCCTTCCCTCAAACCTAAAAGTGTTTCAACTACTGAGAACTCCTCTACACTTGACACTGGAATGTCAGATATAGCAGTGGTAGAGTGAGTTATCAACGGATAAGGAATATCCGTTGATGGAGTAGTTATAGCTGTCAACGGATGGCTAGATAGAGGCGCATCCGTTGATGGAGAAACACTTGTCAACGGATGAAGGATATCCGTTGAGGAA
Source organism: Saposhnikovia divaricata (assembly GCA_036435485.1). Lineage (NCBI taxonomy): Eukaryota > Viridiplantae > Streptophyta > Magnoliopsida > Apiales > Apiaceae > Saposhnikovia > Saposhnikovia divaricata. The sequence goes on along the minus strand of CM071601.1, from coordinate 39,857,478 downwards.
GGAATAATTATATCCGTTGAAGAGAAAACCAACACTGAATCTGTGGAGATTGATTTTAAGTTCGAGGCCACAGTCTGTGTTGAGAATTCTGGAAGGGAAGATTGATGGTCCAACAAATCATCTAAAAGATGATGACCACCAATTACAGAGTGGGGCTTCTCCAAGAATCTTAAAGATGGAGAATCAGGAATTGATGTAGATATCATATCCACATCCAGAGAAGGAGTTGGTGATGGTGGATTGTAATGTGTGTCGATTTGAAGATTAAGATCAAGGGGCTGTGACTCCACATTTATTGAAGTCACATCAAACTGAGTTTGAGAAGGTACAGTTTCCTGTACAGTGTGTGCACCCTGTGATTCCCCTGTGGTTTTAGATTTCACTCTTCTTCCATAGGTTTTTGAGATTGGGCTATATGTGTCCCTAACCCTCTTGTGCAGTGTTCCTTGTGGGGAACTTGATTCAGTAGTCACACTCTTTTGGGAGAGTGTAACTAGAATTTGGCCTGTAGTTACATTAGCAGTCTTTTGAGAGACTGAAATGGTGGTTGCACTCATCTCTCCTTCCTTATCCTTAGGGCTTCTTTGATGTTCACCCTGTCCCTCACCACTCACTACCACCTTCACACTCCCCTCAAGAGGTTTGGTAGATTTTACAACAGGTGTCTTTTGAGAGACACTTGAGGTTTGCCTTTTAGAATGTGGTTTTGGAACTTTGGATTTGGTCACTTTGGTAGGAGCCTGTTTGGTCACAACTACAGACTCCATTGTGACACTAGAAGGCAAAGAAATTTGGGGGTTGGAGATAGGGGTTTCAGAGTTAGAGATAGTTACCTGAACAATTGGTAGATATACCAAATGTACTCCTGCATTGAGGTTCATTCGAATCAGGTCACTTAAGACTCTCTTCTACGGGTTAGCAATGGATAGCTTATTCTCAGACACATGCAGTGCTAAGAGCATTAAAAATCTAGCAAAGTAGATATTCTTGCTCCTAGTTTCCTTTTTACCCAACTTTGCAGCTATCTCATACATAACTAATGTGCCAAAATTATAGAATTTATCATTTAAAAGCATACACATCATTGTTAGCATGGACTGGGTAACAGCATCAAAATTACTAATTTTTCCTGAAAAAGTTTTAATGAAGGTATCACAGAAGTAGCTCCATTCTTTAACCATTCCTTTTCTAGCAATTTTCCCTAAGTTTTCAGTACTAAGGGCATAATTAATAGAATTAAGCATGGCAACAATTTCAGCATCAGTAGGTACTTTCAGACAGTTATTCTCAGGCAATTTTAAACAAGCAGTTATTACATCAGAATTAACCACATAGTTTTTACCCTTTAAAGAAAAAGCAATTGTACCGTCTGTGCCATTGTACTCAGCAGATGTCCACATTTCTTCAATTACCTCGTGGATTAAGGGAGTGGTAGCCGTCATAGCATATGACAGTTTGCATTTCTTCACGAAACTCATCAAAGTGTGGTAAGCTTCTGGAGCATTCACTGTGTCAACAAAGGCCGCGAAATTGTTCTTCTCATAGGTAAACCCAGTGGAGGACATCATCTTAACAATAGGCGCCATTGAAGTGATTGAACTTTGGTTACAGAGAGTTTTAGGGAAGAAGATGCAGTTAACTTTTGATATGCTTGAAAATGAATAAAAGTGAGATGTGAGAGTACAAGTCCGCCTTTTATATTTTTCAAGAATTAAAAATGAAATAATTAAAAGTAATTACTCCATTGGTCAAAAGTAACTGTCAGATAATAAATAAAAAGAGAATAAGTACAGCCATGATTAGATATACACGGTTACCAACGGTTAAAAAAAAATGTATATCAACGGATATAGAATGAACGGTTGAGATACAGTTTATCCGTTGATGACGTGGATAGCCTGTTACCCGTTGACATGCAAAAATCTAGTAATGTGTTTATACTATCAACGGATAAAAGGATATCCGTTGATAAGCTAATTTTGCCTTAGGCAAAATTTCTGCAGAAAATTTTTCTGAAAGTTTTAACTTTCAAGTAAATCAAAACACATTTCCAGCTTCAATTCATTGAAATCAAATATCACTAGAAATTATGACAAGTTAAGCATACCTAGCTCACCTACCAATCTTCTGAATGTGGATTCATCAAGAGGCTTGGTGAAGATATCTGCAAGCTGCATTTCACTTGGCACAAAGTGCATTTCTACTGTACCATTCATCACATGTTCTCTAATGAAGTGGTATTTGATGTCAATGTGCTTGGTTCTCGAATGTTGCACTGGATTCCCTGTGATGGCAATAGCACTTGTGTTGTCACAGAAAATTGGAATCTTCTCAACTTTTAGACCATAGTCAATGAGTTGGTTTCTCATCCATAGAATCTGTGCACAACAGCTTCCAGCCGCAATGTACTCAGCTTCAGCTGTAGAAGTGGAGACTGAGTTTTGTTTCTTACTGAACCATGACACAAGCCTGTTTCCTAGAAATTGACAGGAACCTGTAGTACTTTTCCTATCAACTCTGCAACCTGCATAATCTGCATCTGAATAGCCAGTTAGATCAAAACCAGATTCTCTTGGGTACCAAATGCCAAGGTTTGGTGTTCCCTTGAGATACCTGAAAATTCTTTTAATAGCTATTAAGTGAGACTCTCTAGGATCAGCTTGAAATCTAGCACAAAGACAAGTAGAAAACATTATATCAGGTCTACTAGCTGTTAGGTATAAAAGTGAACCTACCATGCCTCTATAACTTGAGATGTCCACAGACTTTTCCTTAGTATTCAACTCAAGCTTAGTTGCAGTGGCCATAGGTGTTTTAGCAGATGTACAATCCATTAAGTCAAATTTCTTTAAGAGATCATAAATATATTTTGTTTGACTTATGAAAATGCCCTCATTAACTTGCTTTACTTGTAGGCCAAGAAAGCAAGTTAATTCACCCATCATACTCATTTCATACCTACTTTGCATAAGTTTGGCAAACTTTTTGCAAAGCTTCTCATCTATAGACCCAAAAATAATATCATCTACATAGATTTGAACAAGTATTGAAGAGCCATTAATATCCCTATGAAATAAGGTTTTATCTACTGTACCTCTAGTGAAGTGGTTCTCCAAAAAAAATTGAGATAAAGTGTCATACCAGGCTCTTGGTGCTTGCTTCAAACCATAAAGTGCTTTCATGAGAAGATATACATATTCTGGAAATTCTGGATCCTCAAAACCAGGAGGTTGATGGACATAGACCTCTTCTTCCAGTTCCCCATTTAGAAAGGCACTTTTGACATCCATCTGATAGACTTTGAAATTGGCATGTGCTGCATAGGCTAGAAAGATTCTTATTGCCTCAAGTCTTGCTACTGGAGCAAAAGTTTCATCAAAATCTATTCCTTCTTCTTGAGAATAGCCCTTTGCCACTAATCTAGATTTATTCCTCACAATTATGCCATTTTCATCTGTCTTATTCTTGAGAACCCATTTAGTACCTATGACACTTCTATCATCAGGTTTGGGCACAAGTTTCCATACTTTATTTCTTTCAAATTGGTTTAGCTCTTCTTGCATTGCTAACACCCAATCTGGATCTAGAAGGGCATCTTCCACTTTCTTAGGTTCCTCTTGAGACAGGAAGCTACTGTATAGACATTCTGCTTGAGTGGCCCTTCTAGTTTGGACTCTTGAATTTGATTCACCAATGATTAACTCAAATGGATGATTTCTAGTCCATTTTCTTGCAGGTGGAAGATTTGATCTTGATGAGGTTGCTTCATTTCCATGATCATGTTGATTTAGCATTGAATTTTGACCTTGAGAAACTCCCCCTGAGTTTGTTGTCCTTGCTGAGTTATGAAGTTGACTGTCAATGGATGCATCATTTTGCCTGTCGACGGATGCTTGAGAATTTCTGTCAACGGATGCATCTCTAATAGTGTCAACGGATGTTGCATAATGACTGTCAACGGATGCTCCAGAATGACTATCAACGGATGCTTCATTTTCAGTGTAAGCATCACTTCTAGTTGGTGTAACAGCTCTAGGTGGATCTCTGTGGTCATGATCTTCATTCTCCTCATCATCATCATAGTACATTCTTCCTTCACCTTCATTCTCAAATTCCAACTTTTCATGGTAACCTTCATCATTTAGGCCTAGAATCTTTTGATCATCAAACACAACATGTACAGATTCCATAACAATGTTGGTTCTTAGATTGTAGACCTTGTAGGCTTTCCTTGCTGCATATCCAACGAAAATAGCTTCATCTGCCTTTGCTTCAAATTTGCCTAAATTATCTCCATGATTCCTTAGCACAAAACACTTACATCCAAAGACATGTAGAAAAGCTAAAGTTGGTTTCTTGTTGGTTAATAACTGATAAGGAGTCATTCCTCTAGCTTGATTGACCAAGGAAATATTCTGAGTAAAGCATGCAGTGTTGACAGCTTCAGCCCAGAAATATGTTGGTAATCTTGATTCACTTAACATTGTTCTAGCTGCTTCAATGAGAGTTCTATTTTTCCTTTCAACAACCCCATTTTGTTGAGGTGTTCTGGCAGCAGAAAACTCATGGACAATTCCATTCTCTTCACAGAAAATCTTCATTGTGGAATTTTTGAATTCAGTACCATTGTCACTCCTGATCCTTTGTACTCTGTCTTTAGAACCATTGTTTAGCATTCTGAGGTGATTGATAATGATTTCACTTGCACAATCCTTGGAGTGCAGGAAGAAAGTCCATGTGAACTTAGAAAAATCATCTACAATCACCAGACAGTATTTCTTCTTTGAAATAGACATGACATTTACTGGACCAAATAAATCCATATGCAGCAATTGAAGAGGCTTAACAATGGATGACTCTGTCTTGCTTTTGAAAGATGATTTCTTTTGTTTCCCTAATTGGCAGGCATCACATAGCCCATCTTTGACAAACTCCAAATGAGGGATTCCTCTAGCAAGATCCTTTCTTACCAAATCATTCATAACTTTAAAATTCAAATGTGACAGCTTCTTATGCCATAGCCAACTCTTATCCTTACTTGCTTTGCTGAAGAGACAAGTAATGGATTCTGAGCATGCTGAATTGAAGTCAGCTATGTAAACATTTCCTTTTCTAAAGCCTGTCAATACCACATTGTTGTCTTCCTTGGCAGTAACAACACAGGCTTCTTTTGTGAACTTTACTTCATAGTCTTTGTCACAAATCTGACTGATACTCAGCCAATTGTGCTTTAAACCTTCAACTAAAGCCACTTCTTCAATGATGACATTGTCTTTTGAAATCAGGCCATATCCCTTAGTATATCCTTTGCTGTCATCTCCAAAGGTAATTCTAGGGCCAGCTCCTTCCTTGAACTCTGTGAGCAGGGTTGAATCTCCTGTCATGTGCCTAGAACATCCACTGTCTAGGTACCATAGATTCCTTCTGTTTCCCTGCACACATTTCAAAAACAAATCAAGTTAATTTTGGTACCCAAGCTTCCTTGGGTCCTTTCTTGTTAGCCTTTGACTTTGCACTCTTAGCATTCTTCATCTTAGGTGTAGATGCTTGAGTAATGGGGTTTGACAAATGCTCATTTGCATGAATATTGGATGCATGCATGTGTGGAAAATTGGCATACATATTATTCATGTTAGGTAGGTTCCATGACATTTGTGGCACATTCATAGATTGAAAGTATGGATTAGACACATATGGCATGTTCACATATGGATTTGAAAAACTAGCATTTTGATACAAACCAGGCATAACAGGCATTGCAGGCATACATGGCATTGGTTGAGGTACATGAACAGGAGCCTTGTTGACAATCTTGCAATTAGAAGATAAATGATTGACACTATTACAATTACTACAAGTTTTCCTAGGAGCAAACTTGTCAGGAGAGTAATTGTTTTTCTTGTTGATGCCTATCTTACCATTTCTGTTCTTTTTCTTTTTGCCCTCAATTTCTACCTTTTCATTGTCTGATTTACCAACAGCCTTTTTGTTGTGTAAATCACCTGTCTTAGCCTTCCCACTGGATTTGGTTTTGCTGCACTCACCACTAACAAAATTCTTGTTTACTGGACCATACTTGATATCCAGTTTCCTAAGTTCCTTCTTACTAACAGACTTTTTGTTAGTCGACGGATACCTCTCATCCGTTGACGGTTCATCTGTCAACGGATGATCACTATCCGTTGATTCACAAATAGTCTCTAGATCCTCAAGGCCAGGTTCTAGCTCCTTTTTCCTTTGAGTCCAGGTATCCTTCACAAATGATTCTATTCCCTGAACTTCTATTATGTTTTGAGAAATATTCCTACAACTTTGAAATTTAGCAATTATCCCTTTTTCTTTTTCAAGCTGGTCTTTTAAAATCAGTTCTCTTTTTAACACAGCTTCAAGTTCACTTTTAGCATTATTGCAATCAACTCTCATTTTCTCAAATTCTAGAAATTGAGATTCTAGAGCAGCATTTCTATCACTTAAAAACAGATTAGACTCTTTAATTCTATTGTTCTCTTTAGTAAGTGATTTAAGAGTAACACTTAAGTGATATAGTTCAGTAGACATTTCATCTATAACACTATTGCATTCCTCTTTAGTGAGCTCAGAGAGATTAGTAGAAAATACCTGATTGCTAGCTGAACTTGCTTCCTGCTCTCCAGAATCAGCCATTAAAGCAAGGTTGACTAACTCAGCATCATCATCAGAATGATTGTCATCAACAGCCCAGTCATACTCTTGGGTCAAGAATGCCTTTCCTTTCTGCTTGAAAAGATCAAAATATTTCTTCTTATAGTCAACAACCTCAGTTGGCTTTCCCTTGTTCTCAGATCTAGGTTTCCTGCATTCACTTATCATATGACCAGCAATCCCACAATTGTAGCATTTAATTTTGGATTTATCCACATAGTTGTTTGTGGAAAAATCCTTGTTAAATGGCTTGGCCATCCCAGAGTTTCTCTTGAATTTCAGCTTAGAGAATCTCCTAGATAGAAAAGCTAAGTGCTCATCTATCTCATCCAATTCATCCTGCTGAAGGGCATTCAATTCCTCAGACACCTTTTCCTTGCTCCTGCTTGATTCTGCTCTACTTTTACAAACCTCCCTGTTTGGTGTAGAACTAGCAGTTTCTGTCCTTTCCTCCTTTTGCTCCAAATTGGCAACGAGTGCAACTGACCCACTTTTCTTTTGAGACTTCTCAATCTCTTCATCCTGCTCCATTTCCAGCTCATAGGTCTTTAAAGTTCCATAGAGCCTTTCAAGAGTAAATGTCTTGTACTCTTGAGTGTTTCTTAGAGAAACAGTCATTGGCTTCCATTCCTTGGGCAGTGATCTCAGAAATTTGAGATTAGAGTCTTTAACTTGATAGACTCTTCCATACAGTTTCAAACCATTTAGTAGCTTTTGAAATCTACTAAATGTATCATTCAATGTTTCTCCACTCTTAAAGTGAAAATGTTCATACTGTTGGATTAGTAGTTGCATCTTGTTTTCCCTTACCTGTTCTGTTCCTTCACACAGGGTTTGAACAATGTCCCATACTTCCTTGGCGGTAGTGCAGTTAATAACATTGTCAACCATGTCTGTTTCTAGACCATTGAACAGAATATTCATGGCCTTTTTGTCTTTGTGGACTTCTGCAATATCTTCAAGACTCCACTCAGAAATAGGTTTGGGAATGAAAATGTCAGGCACATCATCAGCCAGGCCAACTCTTGTTGCTGTCTTCATTGGAACGTGAGGACCCTTGTCAATGCAATCCACAAAACCCTCATCAATAGACGAAAGATGTAGACGCATTTTTACTTTCCAGTGAAAGTAATTTTCTCTATCAAGAACTGGAATCTTCACTCCATAATCCTTCTTAGACATGTTGGAAGTGTGTTGATCTTTAAACTTCAAATATGTTAGAAGCTTGCTCTGATACCAATTGTTATTCCCTGATTACACACTTGTATAATTGTAGAAGGGGGGTTGAATACAATTCTTGATATTTATAAATTTCTGATAAGAACTTCAGAAACTTATGAAGAGATAATTGCAATGTAAGATTTAAACACAAACACATATAAAATCAGGTGGTTAATATGCACCACCTGAAGCTTTTATTTGAAGAAAACTCTGTGATACAAAATGTACACAGCTGCCGTTTTACAACTCTTTGCTTCTAAGGATATTCAAGAAACCCTAAGCAAATATGTCTGTTTTCTTAACCTACAAAGAGTTGCTACCCTTGGTTATATATCCCAAGTTTTACAAGTACTACTGGAATAAGATAATACTAATCTAATTCTAGTTGACTTGCTACTACACTCCAAATACACATGTAGCCGAAAGGTTGTCCTTGTGTTCAGACATGTCTCCTGCACCTTTCTTGTATTCATAGTGTAAATGGAATGCTTCTTTCTTCTGTGTTTCCAAAGTATGGCTGCCATACTGCTTTTTGTATCTACTATAAACTCATGTGATCTGTCAGTCAAACATGTCCTTATCAACTGCTAATCTCCAGCTAATCATAGAAGACAGTGTCAATGATTATCCGTTGATGATGTATACTGACATCCGTTGATGATGTATAGAGCAGTATCCGTTGATATTGGGACTTGAGCTGTATCCGTTGATAGAGTGGATTTGAGTTGTATCCGTTGATAGAGTTTAGTCTTCATCCGTTGATACACTTTCACTTAGACAGAATTACATAGCATAGCTTATTTACAATTGGCTACCCTATTCTGCCTATCCGTTGATAGTCAACATGACTGTGGATAAAAACACTATCAACTGATAACATAGAGATACTGCAGTGTGCTACAAAACCTCATCCGTTGATGAGCTACCTGTCAACGGATAGAGTTATAAATCCTCATCCGTTGACAGCTACAAAACCTTAAACAATTTGATTGATTGTGAAGTTATCATCAAGTACAACATATTCCTAACATGTAGGAAGAAAGAAAGGTGAGGTGGGTGGTGGTGAAGGATTTGATGTGGGAGAAGAATGGAAAGGGGAAGGCGGAGCAGAAGAGAGGAGAAAGAGCAGATCGGAGGTGCGATGGTGTTGAGCTCAAAGAAAGAGATGTGCCGTGTGCGTGAGTTGTGAGTTAGGGAAGAAGTAAGAGGGGGATTGTTTTATGGACAGAAGCAGCAAAAAATTTCACAGGCTGTTGCACGGTCTGCACCCCGTACGACAGCCTGTACGGTCCTGAAATTTTACAAAAACTACTAATTTTTTTCTTTTTGTTTTTAAGAAAATTCCCACAAATCCTTGAATGCTTGAATAAAATGTAAATTCCTGAAAACATGAAACAAACACATCAAGGCACAAATGGAATAAATATAAAAATTAGAATTAACGATACTAAATATTATTGAGCGGGGAATTATTATTACAAAAAAAAAATTTCTGTTTTTTTTTTTGAAAATCTATTTTAAAATTCATTAGTCACACCACAAAAATACATAATTTTTTTTTGGGTTATTTTCTTAGAATTAAAATAGATGAAAAATGGAATCCCCACTCACTAATATTTAGATCAATCCTCAAATCCACAATACATAAATGCAAGCGAGGAATAAAATCTAACACACACATAAAAATATAAAAATACATGCGTACCTTGGGTTGCCTCCCAAAAAGCGCTTTGTTTATTGTCGTTTGCTCGACTTATTTATACAACTATTCTGACTAATGAGCTGAAAAAGCAAATAAATGCACATACCTACGAATCAATAATAAGAATAAGGTGTGCAGATATACCTTTGATCCATAAAGATATAAAAATATTTTTATGATCTTCACATCTTCAAGAGACTTTTAAAAAGAAAAGTAGTTAGAAAAATCGTCAGAATAATCATTATAACTACGACTCAAAAATTGCTCCCAAATTGGATCCTTATATACCCAAGCAAAAATTTCAACCTCATAAATCTTAAGCTCAAATTCCTTCTCAATTTTAATTGGGCATTCATCAATTTTTATCTCATCTACCAATTCATTAAGCACAAAAGTATTTTCTATGTTTGGTAGATCCTCAACTACATCCAATTTATCATCATTAAGCCTAGGGAAATCGTCAACTAAACAAGCAAATTCATCATGCACAACATTTTCATTAATTACAAAACAAGAATCGTGATTAGTAGGAGAATTGACCTCCTCTAATCGACTCACGGTTTCGGCTAGTTGGCTCATTTGCTTTTCTAAGTTAGATATGATTTGAGAAGTGTTCTTTTCCAAGTTGGATATACTTTGATAAGTGGTGTTTTGGAATTGGAGGTTGTTTGCCGCCATTTGTTTAATCATCTCCTCTAATGATGATAAGGAAGATGAAGAAGATCCTTGATGGTCTTGGGAATTATATTGCGGATCATAGCATCGATTTTCAAGAGCAAATTGGAGGTTGTTTGCCGCCATTTGTTTCATCATCTCCTCTAATGATGATAAGGAAGATGAAGAAGACCCTTGATGGTCTTGGGAATTATAATGCGGATCATAACATTGATTTTCAAAAGCATATGAATAATCGATGCTAGGAGGGTAAGGAGCATAGCATGAGTTTGTAGAATATAAAGAATTCACCTGATACGCGTATAAATTTTGAAAAGAATTAAAATCTTGATATCGTTCTTGATCATAGGTGAAATCTTGAGCGTTATTCCAACCAAAATAATTTTCCATTGTCTCCTGAAAGGGTTAGTTGTCTATCTCCAATAAACATGAAGACACACCAATAAAAAAGAAAGAACAAAAAAACTATATACAAATATACAATCTAAAATATAAGAAACAATTAACTCAAAATTAATATTGTTGCCTTCCCCGGCAGCGGCGCCAATTTGAAGGTAGTGTTTTTCGTAGTTCATTCACAGGGAAGGACTATCAATACTCACTTCAAGTAGATTATCTCTTACAATCTAGAAGTGTGTAAATGGGGGTTTTGAGTTTGGTTAAGGTGTTTTATCGAACACCTTGAATACAAGAAATAAATTGCTATAGAAATACAACTATGTTAATGACAAACATCCAAATTCACCAACACAACACAATGAGTGAATTAGCAAGATAAGAGATACTTGACCCAAGGATAATGGAAAATCAAGCACTTCAACCCAACAACAAGCAAATATATTCAACTCTACCTAACCAAGGTAATTGGTTAAGCACACAATCACTTATTTCTCTTCTATAAACACCAATTTAGTGAAGCACATAAATTAGCTCTCTTGACACTAGCAACCAATAATGAAGCACTATCAATTTAACCAAGTCAAGGAATTAAACAAAGAGAGGTTAGGACAAACCCAAGGATGAGAAGCTCAACCTAGGTATTTGCACTTGAATCTTGAGGATTTAGGTACACTAAATCTTGTGCTACTATAATGAATGCACTAACGATTACGTATTAGCACAAACAATTAGCAATTGATATTACAAGAAGAGCAAATTGAAGCAATTTACAAATCTCCAAGCAAAATCATAAACAATACATCACAAGCATTCAAGATAGAGTTAAATAAATCTTACTTAAATTGAAGTGGGTTTAGTACAAGAATTCCTCCTTGAGCCAAATATATGGAGTTAGTTACTCATAATCAATGCTAGATTATGAGTAATTGATGTTTCTCTCTACTCTACTAACCCTAATTGAATGGACTTTGAAGAGGCTAGGTTAGATGAAGTTAGATGTGAAGATTAAGTTATAAAGATGTGTTTGGCTTTACTTCTTTTAATACACAGCAGGTGCTGCACAGCCTGTTGCACGACCGTGCAGCAGCCCGTTAGAAATTCTGCCTATTCTGCACTACTTGTAACACTCTGCACAGCCTGTTGCACGGCCGTGCAGTAGCCCGTGCGAGACAAAATCTTCAAGATTATACAATAAAAACCTCCCGAAAATGCGAGCTTGCATCTTCTTGTTGGTGTATACTGAAAATATTTATTTGAAGTATTTACATTTATTTCTGGCCGGTTTAATTGAGAATCATTTAAATGTTTACATGTTGTCTAAATATTATATATTGTGAATAATCTAGTATCAAATGGGATACAGAATATTAGATTATTAAATACGGTTTATATAATATAATAAGGTTCACAGCACAGGTGGAGTTAGACAATCCACTGGAATGGCTGTAGTATTATTTAGATTAGTTTATATTGACTAATAAATAATACTAGTATACTTTGTGTATATTGAACAGGATCAAATTTAGAATTGTTCCCTTATACTGATTAAGGAGGTGAACTAAGATTCTATGTTATTATTAATGCTTAGGTTCTTAATCCGGAAATAATAATTGACACGTATATATTATTTACATGCTTTGATTTATATATGAAATAATTCTTTTGATTTATTTCATTATATTTTGGGTGATGAAATAATATATATGGTGAGATATTATTTATTGAAGGAATCCATGTCCTGATAATATTCGGGTTAATGATGTCCCCTTGAAAGCTCAAAAAGATTTAATTATGTGAAACCCTGCAGGTGGATTTATTCCGGCATAATTAAATAAAGGTTGAGTGGATAATCAAGGATAAAAGATATTAATTAAATGAATTATCAGTAATTTATTTAATTAATGGACATGCGATATTTTAAACATGGGGAATTTAATAAGCAAATAATATTGGAACCGAATTAATTATTTAAATTACGGTATTAGGAAAGGTAGTGCAAATATTAATTCTTTAGTGGATTGAATTAATATTTAATTACATTGGGCTAGGCTCAAGATGTAATTAGAAGGCCCAACCTAATTATCCATGATCCCTATTGTAGCCTATATATATTCCTATTCTCTTCTTGCTGGGGGCTGGTCGAAAAAATTGGTAGCCACCCAGGAGCAAGAAGAGAGGATAACTTGAGAAGACGAAGGCCACACTTCGCTCAAGGGAATTTGGGAATACAATAGAAGAGCGTGGAATCAACCGTTAACAAGGTGACTTTTCTATTCGTACTCGTTAATTTATTGTATCGAAATTCGCAGTGCCAAGATCTGATTGTCCCAACAATTGGTATCAAAGCCTGGTTCATTGGTTCTGCGAATTTTGATACGATGTCCATGTCGTAATTATATATGCATGTGTATAGTGGTGTGCTTGGATAATAATCTTTTGCAGGTTGTTTAGTATCCACTATTATGGCCATGTAATTTTAATTATGTGTTTGGATCCCACGTGGTTTAATCGTGGTTATTTTGTTTGGTTTCCACGTGGTTTATCGTGGTTGTAAAACACGAGGGTTGATCGTGTTAGAATAGATTTACAAAATTAGTTTTGTATTAGATCTGTTTTGTATGTAATTGTTTGATGGATTATGTAAAAATCCGGGTATTTTGTAACAATTACGTTCGATCGGAAATCAAATCGGAGAAACAATTTTGTCCGCTGCGAAGCTACTTGATGGCTGTGTTGATTAACTAAGTCGAACAGAAACAGATCTGGAGAACAGGCAACAGAGGAGAGGCGGCGCGCGGCAGAATTCCTGGTCTGAAGCCTGTAACGCATGTGCAGGCTGCGTTACAGGTCTGTAACGGCCTGTAACGCATGACGCACATGCGTGACAGCTCTGTAACAGGCTGTAACGCATGACGCACATGCGTGACAGCGGTTCCAGGGCTGTAACGCAGGAACTAACTGCGCAACAGCATTTTTTTTGGCAGAAAATTTTTTTTCAGCAGAATAAAGCGCTGGAAATTTTTTTTTCAAGGGGCCATAATAGTGGAAAATTTTATTTTAATTTTTTCCACTGATTTTTTGATTATTGATTTAATTAATTATGTTATGTGTGTTGTTAATTATGTGTGTAATTATTTTTTTAATTGCATGTTTAACATAATTGGGACGACATGGACATAGTATTTATTTATTATGCTTTAATCATGAATAGCATGCTGTTATGTTATGTGTTTTGTGTATTTTGATACATGTGGACTGCGATTAAATAACATAAGGCGATGCATGCTAGATAAAATTCCTCAATTTTAAATAAAAATTCTAAGTGGGTGAGGGAATTAATTAGGAATTAAATCCCATGGTCTCCATTATTGTTTGTATGTAATTTAACACCGAGACGAATATAAATTATACACATGCCACCCATCGTGGCGTATGATTTATGGTGTCAGGTAGTGTTATGGATATTACTGGAACAAACTTCCTAAATTAATTACGAATATTGAAAGGTATACATGCCACCCATCGTGGCGTACCAAGTTTCATAGAATTCAATTAATTAGAAGGGTACCACTGATTGAATATAGATTTTGATATTGAGAGAAAGGATGATTCTGTCTAGAAAGGGGTCTTAAGTGATGCCTCTTGACAATGCTCCCCCCGATCTGGGAATTATCCTATTATCGATTATTGATTTGAAATATTTAATGGTGGTATCCAGTCTTTTTATTAATTTAAGATTTAATAATGGTATACACTTAGCTATGAAAAATAATATATAGTCCACCCTAACGTGGCGTATTATTTAGTAATAGGACCGAAGTAATATTTAAACGAATTTAAGTGGTATATATGTCATCCATCGTGGCGTACCAGATACTTATGGTGTTTAAATATTAGTGCATTAATTTTAATTAATTGTTAGAGGAAACCAATAGGATTTAAGATTTATGCAACTATCTGATTATGTGTTACATGTATGATTCTCAGGATTAGATCACTATGGGCTTTAATCCACTATTCACCATACTTAAGGATAACAAACTTACTGGACCGAACTATATTGAATGGAAACGTAATTTGGACATAGTGTTGACTGCTGAGGAGTACAAATTTTGTACTTATGAACCCAAGCCAGACCAGCCTGCTGAAGATGCTCCTGAAAGTGAGAAGGAGTATTATAAGCGGTGGATTAAGGCTGATGAGATGTCGCGATGTTACATTCTGGCAGCAATGTCGGGTGTTTTGCAGCATCAGCATCAGGCTATGCCCACTGCTTCAGATATGCTCTTTAATCTCAAGGAACTTTTTGGAGAACAGAATAGGGCTGCTAGGCAAGTAGCAATGAAGGCTTTAATGAACACTCAGATGGTTGAAGGAACACCTGTAAGGGATCATGTTCTCAGAATGATGTCTCATCTGAATGAGATGGAGATCCTTGGTGCTGATATTGATGGGGAAACCCAGATCGATATCATCCTTATGAGCTTGCCCAAAAGTTTTGAGCAGTTCCGCTTGAATTACACCATGAACAAAAGGATGTATAGTCTTGCGGAACTTCTGACAGAACTTCAGGCAGCTGAAGGACTCTTTAAGCAGAATGTTCAAGTGAATGTGGCCGAGAAAGCTTCTTCATCTAAGCCGAAAGGTAAGAAGAAGAAAAAGACTCAGACACAGAAAGCTGGAAAGATTGCTAATGCAGTGGGAGTTCAAGGTGGTGTGAAAAAGCCTAAGGGCAAGTGCTTCAGGTGCAAGCAGTCAGGTCACTGGAAACAGGATTGTCCTCTTCCTAAGAAGACAAACAATACTGGTATGTCTCTTTCTCTAGTTACAGAAACATATATAGCGGCTATATCTACGAGCACTTGGTGTGTAGATACAGGAGCCACTGACCATGTTTGTAACTCTATGCAGGGGTTCCAGCAATCCAGAATGCTTAGAGATGGCGAGATATATGTGTTCATGGGAGATGCTACGAAAGTAGCAGTAGTTGTAGTTGGAATAATTACATTATCTTTTGGCGATGATAGGATTTTGGTTTTGAACAATTGTCTTTATGTACCTTCGTTTAGAAGGAATTTAATTTCGGTTTCTAAACTTGCCATGGATGGTTATAATGTTTGTTTGGATCGTAATGTTTCTATTATGATGAATAAACGAGTTATATGTTCTGGTACATTGCAAGACAATTTATATATTATTAATCCTATCCAACCAATGCTGCAACATAAGGAAACTAATAACATTCTTTCTAGCTCAAATAAAAGAAAGAAACCTTCTGAATTGAACCAAACATATCTTTGGCACTTAAGATTAGGTCATATTAACTTGAGGAGGATTCAAAGACTGGTAGTAGATGGGCCATTAGGCTCGTTGGCAGTGGAGCCATTTCCAGTTTGTGAATCCTGCTTGGAAGGTAAGATGACTAATAGGCCTTTTAAAGCAAAGGGGAATAGAGCTAAAGAAGTGTTAGAATTGGTTCATACTGATTTATGTGGACCTATGAGTATCCAAGCAAGAGTAGGTTATGAGTATTTTGTCACTTTCATTGACGATTATTCTAGATATGGGTACATTTATTTGTTGCGCCGTAAGTCTGAGTGCTTTGAAAAATTCAAAGAGTACAAAGCAAGTGCGGAGAAGCGACATCTTGGAAAATGTATCAAGTCACTACGATCAGATCGTGGTGGCGAATACTTGCTTGGAGAATTTAGGGAATATTTATCAGAAAATGGGATTGCATCCCAGTTGTCTGCACCTGGCACACCTCAGCAGAATGGTGTAGCAGAGAGAAGGAATCGGACTCTTTTAGAGAGTCTTAGATCGATGATGAGTTATTCAGATTTACCCAAGTCGTTTTGGGGATATGCTATAGAAACAGCGGCTTACCTTCTGAACTTGGTACCTTCTAAGTCGGTTCCCAAGACTCCAATAGAATTGTGGACTGGTAGCAAACCAAGTCTAAGACATATTCGGATTTGGGGTTGTCCAGCACATGTGCTGAACAAGAACGCGACCAAGTTAGAATCTCGTACAGAAGTAAGGCTGTTTGTAGGCTATCCCATGGGAACGAAAGGTTATTCATTTTATAGTCCTAGGGATCGAGATATCATTGTTAGTACCAATGCTAGATTCTTAGAAGAAGACTATATAATGAAACACAAACCCATGAGTAGTATCGTTTTAGAGGAACTAGTGGGAGGGACAGATAATCCCCAAGTGCCAATAGTACAAGTAGGTCAACCACAAGAAAATGCACAACCTGTCACTAATACCACACCGGTGCTTCGTCGTAGTGGGAGGGTTGTTCAACAACCTGATAGATTCATGTTTTTGGGAGAGTCCTCGGACTTGGTCTCTGGTGAACATGATGAGGATCCCAGGACATACGAACAAGCAATTCTAGATAAAGATGCAGATCTTTGGCAAAAGGCAATGGAATCTGAGATGGAATCTATGTATTCTAATCAAGTTTGGGAGCTCGTGGAACCACCCAAAGGTGTAAAACCCATTGGATGTATGTGGATCTACAAGAAGAAAAGAGGATCTGACAAAAAGGTGAAAGCCTGGAAAGCACGACTTGTTGCGAAAGGGTATACTCAGAAAGAAGGGATCGATTATGAGGAAACTTTTTCGCCGGTTGTTATGCTTAAGTCGATCCGGATTCTTTTATCTATAGCAGCTCATCTCGATTATGAGATTTGGCAAATGGATGTCAAGACAGCTTTCCTTAATGGAAGTCTTGAGGAAACCATCTATATGCAACAACCAAAAGGATTCATTAAGGAAGGCCAAGAGCATCTTGTTTGTAAGCTTAAGAGGTCTATTTATGGACTAAAACAAGCTTCTAGGGACTGGAATATTCGTTTTGATCAGGCAGTCCAGTCATATGGATTTGATCAAAGTCCAAGCGAATCATGTGTGTATAAGAGAAGTGAGGGTAATGCGGTGGTTTTTCTGGTACTGTATGTAGATGACATTTTACTCATTGGAAACAATGTTAAGATGTTGTCATCAATAAAGGCATGGTTGTTCAAACAATTTGAAATGAAGGACTTAGGTGAAGCGGCATACATCCTTGGGATCAAAGTAATAAGGGATCGCAAGAAAAGGATGTTGGCTTTATCTCAAGAGCCCTACATTGATGAAGTATTAGCTCGTTTTAACATGCAGAACTCTAAGAAAGGTTTTCTACCTTTTAAGCATGGAGTGGCTCTATCCAAGGAGCAGTGTCCTTCGACACCTAAGGATATAGAGAGCATGAAAGCAGTTCCTTCTGCTTCGGCATGTGGAAGCTTAATGTATGTTATGTTATGTACGAGGCCTGACATCTGCTTTGCTGTAGGCATGGTTAGTAGATATCAGTCGAACCCAGGTCAGGAACATTGGAGTGCAGTAAAAACTATACTCAAGTACCTGAGAAGGACTAAGGAGTATATGTTAATTTACAAGGCCTCAGATCTATTTCCTTTGGGATATACTGATTCAGATTTCCAATCAGATAGGGATAAGAGGAAATCGACCTCAGGATATGTTTTTACTTTGGGAGGTGGAGCTGTTATATGGAGGAGTGTAAAGCAGAAATGCATTGCAGACTCTACCATGGAAGCCGAGTATGTGGCGGCCTCTGAGGCTGCAAAGGAGGCTGTATGGTTCAGGAACTTCCTTTTGGACTTGGATGTGGTACCTAATTTGCCTAGGAGCTTGACAGTGTATTGTGATAACACTGGTGCTGTGGCAAATTCGAAGGAACCGCGAGATCACAAAGCAGCTAAACATATTGAACGTAAGTATCATCTCATACGAGGAATCGTAAAGCGAGGAGATATAGTTGTGGCTCATATATCATCAGAGGACAACCGGGCAGATCCTTTCACAAAGAGCCTGCCAGCCAAGGTTTTTGACAGGCATGTGGAAGCGATAGGAGTCAGATGGATGGACACATAGTTTTTTGTAATAGTGGATTAAATAAACACTGATATACTCATAGAATATTTTGAGTATAAGTGGGAGATTGTTGGTGTATACTGAAAATATTTATTTGAAGTATTTACATTTATTTCTGGCCGGTTTAATTGAGAATCATTTAAATGTTTACATGTTGTCTAAATATTATATATTGTGAATAATCTAGTATCAAATGGGATACAGAATATTAGATTATTAAATACGGTTTATATAATATAATAAGGTTCACAGCACAGGTGGAGTTAGACAATCCACTGGAATGGCTGTAGTATTATTTAGATTAGTTTATATTGACTAATAAATAATACTAGTATACTTTGTGTATATTGAACAGGATCAAATTTAGAATTGTTCCCTTATACTGATTAAGGAGGTGAACTAAGATTCTATGTTATTATTAATGCTTAGGTTCTTAATCCGGAAATAATAATTGACACATATATATTATTTACATGCTTTGATTTATATATGAAATAATTCTTTTGATTTATTTCATTATATTTTGGGTGATGAAATAATATATATGGTGAGATATTATTTATTGAAGGAATCCATGTCCTGATAATATTCGGGTTAATGATGTCCCCTTGAAAGCTCAAAAAGATTTAATTATGTGAAACCCTGCAGGTGGATTTATTCCGGCATAATTAAATAAAGGTTGAGTGGATAATCAAGGATAAAAGATATTAATTAAATGAATTATCAGTAATTTATTTAATTAATGGACATGCGATATTTTAAACATGGGGAATTTAATAAGCAAATAATATTGGAACCGAATTAATTAATTAAATTACGGTATTAGGAAAGGTAGTGCAAATATTAATTCTTTAGTGGATTGAATTAATATTTAATTACATTGGGCTAGGTTCAAGATGTAATTAGAAGGCCCAACCTAATTATCCATGATCCCTATTGTAGCCTATATATATTCCTATTCTTTTCTTGCTGGGGGCTGGTCGAAAAAATTGGTAGCCACCCAGGAGCAAGAAGAGAGGATAACTTGAGAAGACGAAGGCCACACTTCGCTCAAGGGAATTTGGGAATACAATAGAAGAGCGTGGAATCAACCGTTAACAAGGTGACTTTTCTATTCGTACTCGTTAATTTATTGTATCGAAATTCGCAGTGCCAAGATCTGATTGTCCCAACACTTCTAACTTCCCTCTTGAATAATCTTCGCTTTCAAGCCCAAAATAATCCATCTTTTCAACAATTACGCATGAGGCACTGAAAGATGAAAAACATAATTAATATCGATAAAACTACATTCGAAACGAACAAAAATGCAAGAGAATAAAAGACAAAACGTGTATAAAATACACATTATCAATGCGTATCTGGAGATGGGCATTTTGCAGATGCGTATCTCAAGCTACAGTGAATGCCTGTCAGTCACGTGTATGCGTGTTGCTTCATTACCACTAGCGTATCGCCATATTACTCTTTTACTAGTAGCGTGTCTCTATGTCACTCCTTCACCAGTAGCGCGTCCCGTGGGTATTTAGGGCCGCCTAAACTGGCGGTGGGTATTTTGGTTATGAGTATTTAATTTGTGGGTATTCTGGGCCTTCACCCTATTTGCAAAGAATGGTCAATGAATATTATTATTTCATTCAAAATCTTAAAAATCATATATGATTTGTAAGCTTGTAGAACAATACATTTGCAATATTTTGTTTGCAGAATATAAATGATTTCTAAGATTTTTAATGAAATTTAAATGTAAAACATATATGATTTTCAAGATTTTCAATGAAATTAATGAAATAGTAATTTTCATAGAACATGATTTTTAATGAATAAAGTTTTGCAATATTTTAATTGATATATGGTATTGGGTCTCAACTAAAATGTTTGTCCATAGAACTTAACTCGATAAAAATAATTAAACATAACATATCAAGCTTATTGTTGTTGGAGGAATTTTGTAACAACACGAAATCGGAGGGATGCTGGAATAATAGAGCGAATTGTATGAATGTGACTATTTTAGAGGATTAGGGTTTATGAAAAAAGAGGGGGCTGGACTTGGCAGGTGTCTCGATTTGTCTCGTGTATCGGTCATATCTTCTGCCAAGATGCCTGCGTACCTATGTTTATATAGGATCAAGCCTACGCAGTTCTGTGAAATTGATTTTTGTTTATCCCTTAGAGACTTTAGGGATAAACTTCGTTAATCTGGGTGATTATTGATTTTATCTGATTTAATCTTATCGTTGTGATATCTTCCTGATTTGAAGAATATCGTTTGGAGATATTTTCCATAATTGATTGAGATTAATTCTTTCCTCGTTTCAGAGAGAAGATAAAACTTAATGGTTAAGAAATAATTATTAATCTGAATTAATAATTAATAAATATTAGAAATTTGGGAGATTATTAGACATGCCAAAATATGGCATAACAACTAGCCCCCAGTTCTTCAGTGTAGCTTGCTGCAGTGGAGAACTAAGAAATCTTCAAGCTTCCAAATTTCGGGAGTCGCTGAAAAAACTGAAAATAGATGATTAGAAAAAACACTTAGAGCACCACTATGCACGTTAGGCGTTTGCGGATGCAAGTGTGATAACATGTGATGACCATTATAGGATAGATATATTTTTGCCAAGGTTTCAAATGTGCGAGTATAAATAATTCGTTTGAAATCCATTGCGATCCTTGTTGTCTAGTTAGGACCTTGGCGCTTGTATATATCCCGAACTGGCATACACGCTTTGCAAGTGTCTGATGCAACCACATAAGGATGTGTTTGATGCAATCACATAATGATGTGTCTTGCGGAGTCTTCGATGTAGATAAGATGTAGATGTAGATGTACATGTAGTTGTGCATAGGGATGCCTCCACCCATGCGATTGTGAGAGATCTCATGGGCCTTCAATGTAATTGTGCATAGGGATGCCTCCACCCATTCGATATAGAGATATCTCATGGGCCTTCAATAATCCAGATGGTGTTGCACTGCACTTTACTAAGCATGTAGCATTGCGAGATTTATAGCTTGTCCAGGCTACCCTACTTGACAATTTAGTTCGCAAGTTTGAAAATATTTTTGACATATATGTACCATCGCGACGATATATGAAAAATCTTTTGCAAATCCAAACGCGATAATAAATATGCTCTTTTAATAATGTTGCGATATTTATTTTCTTAGAAAATAATGCTTCTTTTGTTGTAGAAAATCTTTTCAAAATTATGCGTCTCACATATATATTTTTTCAAAGCATGCAGCTCGTACGAGATTGTAAAATATCCACAATCAATCAACATAAATATATCGCAATTCAACAACATAAATATCTCGTACGATATTTTTCAAATTGCAATAATTTTACAAGCATAAAAATAGATAGCTCACACGAATTTTTTGAATAATAAATATTTTTTCTGAAAAATATTTAAAACATGATTATGCATGACATGGCATAATATTTATAATTACACAAAAATAAAATATGTACAAAAAACTTATCTTTACGGAGCCGGTTCAAATTTCTGTTGGCATCGCTGCTGTGCTGGCCATCTTCAATTTTGCTATATTGTGTGAGTGCGTGCTGCTTTCTTTGTTGGTCTTTTATCACCGCAGGTCCCATTAGTATGCCAACGAACTACCATAACCATGCTTGCTCTCTTTGCTTCCTGTTGCTTACTCTTTTTTTTATTGCGGTTACTTGTTTTTTTTCCTGTTCCTTGCGTAGCCTCCTTTTTTTTACTCTACGGTGTAGTTTGTACTTTGTCCATCCTTGTGTGCTTTTCTTTTTTAATCCCTGCGTGTTGCTTGTTTCGCGTATGGTCTTGATTCATTCTTTTCCTCTTGAAAATCAAGCAGTCTCCTCGTGTTTGTAATTATAACCCAAAACCCCATATGAATTTGATAATAATTATTCGTCCTCCACGAATAATAAAATAAAGCCCCTCCTTCTAGCGCCAAATGTTGTTGGAGGAATTTTGTAACAACACGAAATCGGAGGGATGCTGGAATAATAGAGCGAATTGTATGAATGTGACTATTTTAGAGGATTAGGGTTTATGAAAAAAGAGGGGGCTGGACTTGGCAGGTGTCTCGATTTGTCTCGTGTATCGGTCATATCTTCTGCCAAGATGCCTGCGTACCTATGTTTATATAGGATCAAGCCTACGCAGTTCTGTGAAATTGATTTGTGTTTATCCCTTAGAGACTTTAGGGATAAACTTCGTTAATCTGGGTGATTATTGATTTTATCTGATTTAATCTTATCGTTGTGATATCTTCCTGATTTGAAGAATATCGTTTGGAGATATTTTCCGTAATTGATTGAGATTGATTCTTTCCTCGTTTCAGAGAGAGGATAAAACTTAATGGTTAAGAAATAATTATTAATAAGAATTAATAATTAATAAATATTAGAAATTTGGGAAATTATTAGACATGCCAAAATATGGCATAACACTTATAAAATGACATATTATAGTTGTCACATGATACTATAAAAATTGTGATACACATACATTATTGGCCAGTTTGGCACAGCTTATTTATGCCAACTTATGACTTATTTTCGGGTAAAATTTTTATATTTTGATAATTTTTTTTATACAAGTGTTTAATGTATGTTTGAGATTCAATAAGTTGCAAAAATAAGTTGAAAAGTTAGGAATCTTAACTTTTAAATTAAAATAAATTGACTTATTCTGAAAAAGAAGTTCTCCCAAACATCCCCTATATTTATTGTAAGGATCAATAGTCGAATCGGTATGTTCGATTTGATTATGCATCCTGTTTATACATGTTTCACGAATCTCTATAATCCATTTGTGCTGCATTATGATTTAATTATTGAGCATGAATACTTTATATTAAACTTTAATGTGTGTATTTTTTAACTTTTTTTTATATTAAACTTTAATTTTCTTTTTGTTAGCACACTAGTTGAATAATTGGTCTATGGATTTTAAAATTAATCCAAATATGTTTCTTTAAATTAAAACTGCAACACACCCATATGTGATGGTCATTCCAAAATAATAATCAGAGGACAAATTTATATGGTGTATTATTATTTGATAAATTATCTAAAATACTTTTAATTTTAAATTTATTTGTTAAAATATTATTATTTTTTAAATTATATTTTTTAAATTTCATTTTCAAAAATACAGTTTGAAACATCAGCAACGCAATATGAATTTTTTTTATAAATTTTGAAAAAGTTGAAATTTATTTATGTTACACTATTGAAATTGATTTAATTACGTTACATGAGTGATGTTATAGTTTTCCGAATTAATTTTTAGAAAAATTAAACAAAATTATATTTGAATTTGCATAAGTACAAATCTTATTATGAAAATTAATTTATGTGAAATCGTATTTTATAAAAAGTAACTTTAAAAATTGTAATTTTGAAATATCCTGTATTAGTTTTATTCATAAAATATTCATATTTTTCATAATTTAGTTAATTTAAATTATGTAATTATATTGTATTCTATATATAATAAAAATTATAAGATTATATTATTTTAACACATATCCTATACATGAAATTTTTTATTATTTTATATCAAAAGAATTAATATAACATAATATTTAGTAAAATATTGGGCATGTTTATATAGGGTTTGATTTAAATGAGAACCACTGCCTAAAAAGAATCCGAGAACCATTGGTTCCTACTGCAGAACCTATTTTGTTTTGTAATAAAAATATAGTGTTCCGTTATTGAATTCAAAGTTATGCACATGAAACAAAAATTTCTACAACTGAACTTGTTTCTTCTACAAATATCTACAACTGAACTTACTTACCATGATCTATTTTATTTCGTACTAAAAATAGTGTTCTGCTACTGAATATCATATGTATATGCATGAAATTAAAAGTTTTACAACTGAACTTGTTTTTTCTATAAAGTTCTACAAATAAACTTACTTTTTTAACAAACATTCTCCTGTTGTACTTAAAAGTCTGAATGTAAATTTATGCACATGAAATTAAAATTTCTACAAATGAACTTGCTT
Source organism: Saposhnikovia divaricata (assembly GCA_036435485.1). NCBI lineage: Eukaryota > Viridiplantae > Streptophyta > Magnoliopsida > Apiales > Apiaceae > Saposhnikovia > Saposhnikovia divaricata. Next base: position 39,832,830 of record CM071601.1, on the reverse strand, counting down.
CTTCTACAAAATTTTACAACTGAACTTACTTACCATTGAATTTTAGTGCAGTATCTATTTTGTTTCGTTCTAAAAATATAGTGTTCTGCTACTGAAATTCAAAGTTATGCACATGACATTAAAAGTTTTACAACTGAACTTGCTTTTTCTACAAAGTTCTACTTACTTTTTTCAATAAAATTCTACAAAATTCTGCTGGTGAACTTAAAAGTTATGCATCTGAATTTTGAAGTCAATCAAACACATGAATTTTAAAGTTCCGCTACTAAATTTATTAGATTTCTTAAGTTCTCGGTTTAGTGTGATTCGCAATAAAGCGGGACTCGAGAAACAAACATGGGCCCAACAATCCAGCGGAGTCCAATACAGTCCAACCCATAAGCAGCTAAGAATGGTACAGTAATAATAAAACGTAATAATGGAATTCTCAATATATGAACCCGACCCGGATAACACCTTCTTGGTGCAGTAGTGCAGTGCAGTTGCTATAAAATGCTCAAGTAGAGTAGCTTCTCTTCCCATCTCCAAGTCTGTCTTTCCCTATCCATAGTTTCACTTTCATCGAGAAAACAAATTAAGTAGAGTTGAGAATGGGGTTTAGTTGTAGTAGTAATGTAGGCATATATGTGTTAGTGTTAGTAATGGTTAGTGGAATGGCAATGGGGGCAACTCCAAAGAAACCAGTGAATGTACCGTTTGGTAGAAACTATGTTCCCACTTGGGCTTTTGATCATATTAAGTACTTCAATGGTGGTAATGAGATTCAGCTGCTTCTTGACAAGTACACTGGTTAGTTTCATTTAGTTTTGAGTCAACTACTTTAGTTCTTTTTTATTTTATTTTATTGTGAATTAATTTTTTTTTTTTTTTTTATCAGGTACTGGATTTCAGTCCAAGGGGTCTTATCTTTTTGGGCACTTCAGTATGAATATCAGGATGGTTCCCGGAGATTCTGCAGGCACTGTCACTGCCTTTTATGTATGTCTTACTCCTACCTCCCTTTGATACACAAATATGTATGCGTGTATTGTGGCTGAACCAGGATCTTAGAAGATCCCATGAAAAAATTTATGTTTAAAAAAATCCAATTAATTTTTTTAATTTTATTGAGACTAAAAATCCTATTTTACGAGTATTAATTGTAAGGGTTTGAGCTTCATGTTTTGCTATATGCCTGTTTAATAACCAAAAATAATGGTTATATGTACTAGTAGAAATTGCCAATACTACATATTACTGTCCCACTAGTAAAGTTTAACTGTTTCAATAATGCAAATGCAAATCACCTGTTTATCGCCAAGCTAAATTAGTTCACATTTTAACAAACACCTGTAAGACAATCACTTGGTTAATCAACCAACCATTATGTCATTTTCATTTGATATACAATGGATTATGAAATGAACTTGGTGACATAATGTTATGTTAGATATACTAGTGTTGAGATCTAAAAAATGGTAGCTAGTAAATTTTGTTAAAACATATGACTTGTTGTTTGGGCAGCTATCATCACAAAACGCTGAGCATGATGAAATAGACTTCGAGTTCTTGGGCAACAGATCAGGACAACCATATATACTACAAACTAACGTGTTTACCGGTGGAAAGGGTGACCGTGAGCAAAGGATTTTCCTCTGGTTTGACCCCACCAAAGACTTCCACTCCTACTCAATTTTGTGGAATCTCTACCAGATTGTGTAAGCCCCCCTTTTTATTTCAAAAAATGATATCATTATATCTTTATTATAATGGGGTGTTTGGGAATTTTTTTTTCAAAATAAGTTAACTTATTGTAAGACAAAATTAGAGATTCCTAACTTTTTCACGAAAAAAGTTAACTTTTTTTTGTAACTTATAAAATCTCAAACATGCATTAAATATTTGTATAAAAAACATTATCAAAATATGAAATTTTTACCCGAAAATAAGTCCCTAAAACCTTAAAAAAAGGTGAGCCAAACGGGCTCAATGTATGATGGTCTTCTTTTATTCTCAGGAAGTAAACTGCTCTATAACATCTGCTAGTGCTTCCATTAATATATAATACAAGTTAACTGTGTTTGTGTTGCTTTATGTGTACATAATAAGATAATATATCAATATGCGTATATATATTGGAGTACATGAAAATTTGATGTTTCCTAAAGGATCTTATCACATGATTTTACTGCCTCTTGTTTTGGATAGAAGATTGTAAAATACATACTACATTATTGTTTACAAATTATGTCCCCATGTGTACATGTGCGTGCCTCTAGATGTGTAGATATATTGTAATGTAGTGAAGAATCGAAAATGGGAAATATTTAAGCCGTTCATTTCCACCATTTGCTCTCAATCACACGGTAGAGGTGTCAACATCTTCTTTAGTTGGTAGACACTTATACCCTTTTGTTGGATGTATAGTCCTATAAATATCATCAAGAAAGTGCAGTTTTCCCATGTTATGTATGTTTTGTGAGTCAGTAGACTTTTTTGTTTTTGGTGTCAAATTCAATGGAACGTGTAGAATCTAGGATGCCACTTTAGATTTGGCAATCAACTTTTTAGTCATTTTGAACTTTGTTTTTCTTGACCCCTCAGTTTGGTTACACTCAAATTTGGACTTTCTGCACTCCGGATCATCACAATAATTTCAAATTAAATAGAAAACAGAAGAAATTGTAAGAATATGTTTTATTAAATATCGAGACTAAATGAAGTGATTGAGAATTGAAAGCTGAGTTCATTGCAGCATCGGTGATATGCCTTTAAGATAGGTTGTGGCATGATTATATTTTGCAACTAATAAACATTGGACAAAACCCCGCTATGGTTTATTTGTTTACAAGTCCAACTATAGCTAGAAAAAGTAGTGTGACAATTTATAATTTTAACAAACGGAATATTTTGGTTAAATGCAATGTGTCTGATCTATGTGGTTGTTTTGTTAAGGTGGACAAATTATGAGTCGAGTACTGAAATTTGTGATGTTATAGGTTCTTGGTTGATGACATTCCAATCAGAGTGTTCAAAAACAGCAAAGACTTGGGAGTTAAGTTTCCATTTAATCAACCAATGAAATTATATTCAAGCTTATGGAATGCGGATGATTGGGCAACCAGGGGAGGATTGGAGAAGACAGACTGGTCCAAGGCACCCTTCATAGCTGCCTACAAGGGCTTCCACATCGACGGATGTGAGTCGTCGGTGAATGCCATGTTCTGTGCCACTCAAGGACAACGTTGGTGGGATCAAAAGGCATTTCAAGATCTTGATGCTTATCAGTATCGTCGTCTCAAATGGGTTCGCGAGAGATTCACAATCTACAATTACTGTGCTGATCGAAAAAGGTTTCCTACAATGGCACCCGAGTGCAAGAGAGATCGCGACGCCTAGTTTGATCTATCAGAATGGTCAATCTGGACTATGGCTTTGCAACACCATTCTATTCTAATCCGATATTTATCCTCTCTTTGTATTAATGATTCCTGCATTGTATGTTTGATTCCTCTTGTATCCTAATTCCTACACTTACGCTTCATAGATCCCTCCTCCGGATGATGGTGCTGTCAACATTTACAATACATATTATTTATATACGAGCTCACTGTTTGTCAGGGCTATTCGCTCCTACAGAATCCTTGTGCAGATGCAATTTTTCAACAATCAAATGAAAACTCATTTTGTTATTGGGATAAATAATACTACTAGTGCATGAAATGGAAATCACATTAAAAGTGACCTTTGGTTCTCCGACGGGGACGCGTAGTAGTATCACATCATGTGTTTAGACTTGAACAAAAGTAGTACACTAGATACCAGAAACAAAAAAACTTTTGCACGTTAGCCACATGGGCCTGTTGAACAAATCGTAAAAGAAATTTAAATGTTCTGATGATTATAGATTAAGCAAGAGACTATCCTGTTAGGTCGGTGGTGGAGTTCAGTTGTGTGTTTTATTTTTATCCGGTAAATTTCGATCCATTTCGAATTTGTTAAATTTGAAAGAATTTGCCCAACTGAGATCGTTTACTCCTTAATCCAAAATTTGTATTTGAATTTCATTCTATTTTCAAATAAAACCATGGAAATAACTAAATCCAAACATTGGTCAAACACAACTTGCAGCTCTTGTCGATAACATTAGGAATATATTCCGAAATTTAATATTTTAAATAAAAATATGTAAGAGCTAGGTAGAACTCGAATTAGCATAAAATGAAATGATTAAAATAAAATTTCATTCCAATAAAATTTATAATCAAATGTGAATTCGATTTTTTACCGAATCGAGTCAAATCGATATAAATTAAGTCGGAGTTTCGAACTTGCATGAATAACAAATTCAAAAAAAAAAAACACCATCCACTGAATAAACTTATCACAACTTATTTTGTGATCATTAATTATTTTTTTCTAAGAGGGGTGTATTTATTTGAGAATCTGTTGGATTGTTAATAATCCATGGATTTTAATGAAATGTGTAAATCCATGGATTGTTTAAAATCTCTACACAGATTATTTTAATTCCTTGCAGATTTTGATAGATTTTGATGGATTGATTTTGTTGGATTTTTGTAGAATACGAGATTGATTTCTTTTATTTTTTTATTTTATAATATCTATATATCAATTAAAGATAACAATATATAAATAAATAGTCCAAAATCAATATAGTCCGAAAATTTTAAAATATTGAATGACAGTATTTAAAAAAAAACTAAAGATTCGAGAACAATATAAAAAAATATGCTTATTCATCTAGTCCTCGTCATTCATGTGTTCCTCGTTCTCATCGTATTGATCATCACCTTCTTCTTCATTTGTTGCGTTACGAGGCCTATCATTCCACATGTCATTAGCAATGTTAGCTCTCCAAGTATTAGCTTCGGCCCTTTGTTGTTGTTGACTTGAAAATTTTGATCCATCATTACCACCATCCTCCGTGTCGGTAGGTTGGTTATCTTCTACTTCGATTGGAAATTCATCAGAACGACACTCTTTTCGAAGAAAATTGTGGAGGCCAGCACAAGCTAGTACCAACTCTGCTTGTATTTGAAGTGAAAATGGAGGTGCAACTTTAAATATCGTAAATCGAGATTTGAAGATACCAAAAATTCTCTCGACCACATTTCTCAAAGTCGAATGACGGAGATTAAATAGCTCATTTGCATTTCTTGGGTGACGACCTTGACCATTAAAATCTTTTAGATGGTATCGTACCTTACGAAAAGGAACTACAAATTGGCGACGATTAGCAAATCCACAATCTACAAGATAATATTTTCCTGAACATAAAAACATTTTAAAATATTTCTTTGAGTAATAAAATGAGAATTTACAAGATTATACATAAAGAGAAAAAAAATAAATACAAGTATAAAAGAAATATTACCTTGAGAAACTTCCAGTCCATTTCTCCTTGATAATGCATCATTTAACAATTTTGAGTCATGTGCTGAACCTTCCCACCCACTAAGCACATAAATGAATTCCAAATCAAAGTTGCAAGCAGCCAAAACATTTTGAGAATTAATTCCATGACGATTACGGTAGCTGCTTACATCTCGACCTTTAACCGTAGCTGGAACATGAGTTCCATCGATAGCACCAACACAATCCTGTTGATTCATAGAAAGATAACATTAGAATTAAAGAATTAAACTAAACTCTAGTCAAATTGTTATATTTTTAATTCAGAAAATTACCTTAAAGTAAGGATAAAATCTTGTACTTTCAGAAATTTTAGGAGAAATCCCCCGGGCTTTACCATTAATTTTGATGCTATAGTATTCAAAGCCTTCTCAAATGAATACACCCCTCTAAAATTGTATAAATCTCTTTATATTCGTTAAAAATGTTTGAACTCTCACCCTTGTACAGGACACGAACTAGCATAAAGTAAAAATTACCCTTGATACAATGGGCGACAGGATATGTGCAGGGCTCCGTTTGACTTATAACTAGATCTGGCAAATTCAATCTAGATTCGAAGAATCTTCCAAAATTCATGGAATCAAGATTCAATTTTATATCTGAATTAGATTAATCAAAATTTAATTAAAGCTAAAATAATTTGATCCGAACCAAAATCCGTTCCGATCCGATTTGTGTAATTGGATAATGTTGAAGAAGATGTCAGATATTCCTATAGTGCTATTGATTAGTTATTGAGAAAAAAGAATCTGGTATATATTTTAGATAATTTTTCCTAAAATAGTGAATAAATCTATGTGTTTAAGTATGTATAATATTTTGATATTTACAATTTTTTTAAATCTTTTTTTGATTTACATAATCTTTCATATTATCGACTTATTTTACATAATATCTCAAAGTTACTTAAGATGTATCTCAAGTTCCTTAATCTCTTAATTATTATAAGATATTTTTATCAATTAATATCAACGAGATTAGGGAGTCTGAGATGTATCTCTCAGGTAATTTCCCTGAAATACATGAATTTATATACAAATATAGGATAAACATTTTTGTAAAATTGAATTTTTTTTAATTAATCTTACAGGCTCAATCAAATTTGAAAATATATTTTTTAAATATTTCAGGAAAAATTCTTGAGATCATGGTCCTTTTTCTGAGTACCAATTTCCGTTTTTTAGCGTAAAATTTGCAACAACCGTTATTTCCATACATGTGGTTGGCCAAAATGTGTCCACGGGTGTTTGCTGTAACAAAAACAACCCGAAGTTATGCATGTTACATTAAAAAGTCACACCGACTTACTAGACACAAACACAACCCCCGAAGTGAGTACTTCCTGTGTTTCACAATTTTTTTCGTATTTTTATTTTTTACATTATTTATGGAGGATTGACTACTAATTTATGTATAATTTATAAGACAAAATATAGTAATGAATGATTTTATTTGATGTGTATTTGTAAGTACTTTAATACAATAAAACTTTTATATTTAATACTAACACAAAATTAAAGATATTAACAATTAAAAATGTACGTTGACAAATATTTTTAGCCCAAATTAAAAAAATAATAAGAGACAGATGTAGTATATTAAAAAGTCACACCGACTTACTGAGACACCTGGGCCTGGTCTACTAAAGATCTCATAATATACTCTGCCGCCCAATTAATTTGAGAGCTTTCTTCAAAGTTCAAGCGGCTACGGTACCTCGTAATTGACAACAGCAGGCAGAGCTGGTCAAAAACTCGAACCTGCCGGTGTGAGCCAGCTACATCGCTTTAGGAACATGGGTGTGGTTAGTTGGTTGGACAGTGTGCTTGGATAAAAGATTTAGTCGTTATGGGGACAATGTATGTGTATACTGTGCTTGGATAAAAGATTTAGTCGTTATGGGGACAATGTATGTGTATGGGTAGTAGTAGGTAGAGGTGGCCAACCGTGCGGTTGGGCTCGGACCGCACGGGACCGGAACGGAATAATAACCGCTTTTATTCGGCTCGTAACGAATCGGGCTTAACGGGCACGAACCGCTAAAAAAATCGGTCCGAATACGGGTTTAAAAATGCAAAACCGAGACCGGAACCGGCCCGGCCCGTAACCGCACGAACCGGCATAACCGCACGGCACGGACCGGCCCGGGAGTGATGTACAAGTGCTCTAAAATTGTGGGTGTCTGTACAATCTTATGTATCTTATAAACATGTTATTTAACATATAATACAATACATGTTTCCAGATTAATTCCAGCCTTTTTATGTTTATATATATACTACATGGCTTGTTAAACAAGTATTCATTTTAATTTAAAATTCAGATTGCATTTAAATTTAGGTTGTAAAAGTAGCATTAATTTTCAAAAGAAAAATTGATGAGTAGTTTATATATTTTCTTCGTAAAATATAACTGAAATTTGAGGAGTCGTTTCAAATTATTTGTAAAATTTTTAATTAATAAAATTTATATAAGGTACTGTCCTTTTAACTACATTTACAAAATTAATTTTCGAGACCTTTTATTAAACTAAAGTACTAATAATAAAAATAAAGAGCCTGTTTGGCACAACCTTTATTAAGTCCTTATGAACTTATTTTCGGGTAAAAGTTTCATATTTTGATAAAAAAATTTATACAAGTATTTAATGTATGTATGAGATTCAATAAGTTGCAAAAATAAGTTGGAAAGTTAAGAATCTTAACTTTCAACTTAAAATAAGTTGACTAATTCTCGAAATAAGGTCCCCCAAACATCCCATTTGTTTTAAAATAAGTTGATTTATTCTGAAAAAAAGTTCCCTCAAACATCCCAAAGTAGTTTAAAAAAAAATTAACAGAGCCCGACATAAACCGCGCGTGCCGGGTACGAATCGCACAGCAACGAACCGGGACCGGCCCGAGCCCGGCCCGGATTTCCTACGTGCCGAATACGGTTCAACCAGATATGAACCGGGACCGTGCAAAGCCCGGTCCGGTTCGCACGGCCCGCATGATTGGCCAGGTCTAGTAGTAGGTTCATGTGTCGTTGGCCTTTTCTTTTGCCCTTTGACCGCTGATTTGGTATGTCACGTTGTTCATTTTTTTTGTACTCATAAAATTTGAAGCACAAAATCTCGAAACAGAAGGGTTTAGAGGATTGCTTTTTTCTGTATATATTAATGTGACTTCATTATTCGTTTCTTTACAATCCAGCCTTAATTTGTTAATTTCTCAGTTTATCAATCAATTTTTGTATATAAAAATATGTAACGCCCGTTGTAACAAAAATTTGGTACAACATTTTGCATTGAAATAGTAGAAAAAATGTGCAATTTTTTTTTATTAGCATCAACAAATTGAAGGTTCAATTGCCTGAATCCAATGATGTTTATTGTAGATTTTGGACTTTGGATTGAATTTGTAAAGATTCTCACAACGAAATATATTTTATTTATCAGTGAAAAGTGTCCTAAATATTTTATTTAGTAAAGACAAGTCGTGTGAGAGAGGTCTCTAAATTGCTTACATATCTTATATACAAGAATTAAATTCATACTAGCTTATAACCCGTGCAATGCACGGATTTCTTATATTATATTATAAATTTTACTTAATATTATAATTATATTTTATATAATCATTATTTTTAATAATTTTTTTAACTTTAATTTGATATAATTTAATATACTCATGTTTACGGATTATATTAATGTTTCCTTATTATAAAAAATGTATACGACTTTTAATATATTTTATTAATAATTGAAAAATATGGTGTGATATTTTCGGGTATATATTAATGATTGTAAGATTTGTTATAAATTAAAAAAGGTAACGTGTTTTAATTAGAAAGGAAATATTAATGATTGAAAGATAAATTAAAAAAGGTAACGTGTTTTAATTAGAAAGGAAATATTAATGATTGAAAGATAATTTTCAATTGATCATTTTAGATGTTTATAAAAGGTAATATCTTTAGCTAAAAATAAATGTGAAAAGGGCAATCGAGTAATTACAGTTAATTATATTATGTTATTATTTATTTTAGGTGTTATATTTTTCTTGAAAATTATGGTGTGATATTTTCGGGTATATATGATTGTAAGATTTGTTTTAAATTAAAAAGGTAATCTGTTTTAATTCGAAAGGAAATATTAATGATCGAAAAATATGATACGAATGTTTTTAGGTGTTTATAAAAGGTAATATCTTCAACTAAAAGTAACTGTGAAAAAGGAAATCGACTAATTATAATTAATTTTATTATATTAATGTGAAAAAATAATCGACTAATCACCATTAATTTTATTATGTTGATCGACTAATTACCATTAATTATATTATGTTATTATTTATTTTAGGTGTAATATTTTTCTTGAAAATTATGTTGTGATATTTTCAGGTATATATTAATGATTGTAAGATTTGTTTTAAATTAAAAAGGTAAGTTGTTTTAATTCGAAAGGAAATATTAGTGATGGAAAGATACGATACGATTGATGTTTTTAGGTGTTTATAAAAGGTAATATCTTGACTAATTACCATGAATTATATTATGTTATTATTTAGTTTAGGTGTGTTTAATTTTCCTGATAATTAAGGGTAAATAAATAAATTCACTTAGTACCAAAAAACAGGTACCAAAACTTTTAATGTTTCGGTTTTTATTATAATAGTATAGATGGGGGTGGTATTGTATTATGACTTTTAATGACAATTCTTGAGATAATGAATTTTATGGATTTTATAGACTTTTAATGACTTTTAATAATTCTTGTTGAGTCATCAAAATTTCAAAATACTTTTGATGACTCCTAATGAAATGACTTCTAAAAACTTTCATAGACTTTTTGATAGATTTTGTGATTTACTAGACTAACTACAAAGATTATATATTAGCCTATGCTGTGAACCCTTTTAACCTTTTTTCACTGCAATCTAATTTCGATCGTGTGTTCTCTGATTAATTCGGCCACCAAAAAATTTAGTACAAGGTATATTTCTTGTTAAATTGAGTATTCATTGCATATTTTTATCTGAAAATTATATATTTATCACTATTCATAATTAATTATGATGCAGAGCTATGTCATTAGCCATCAATATTTTTATGATGCAAAGCTATTTTATTTGTGTTTTATGTGAATTTTTGCAAGCACAATTTTTTTGAACCCCATGAATTATAATAATGTTTGATGGATTCTTATTTTACTTTGTGTGTTATGATCTAGTTTTACAAAATTGTAAAAGATTTCACCCTCAATAATATTGTTTACTAAAATGATTATAAATATGGAAATTGAAAACCAAGAAGAGAAAGACAAAGAGATGGAAGAAGAGGAAGAAAGAGAAGAAAAGCGACAAGAAATTTTAAAAAATTTATTGACAGTAAATGAAACAATATTATTCAAGATGATTTTTATAGAATTATTAGAAGTCATGTCAAATCTTATCAAAAAACTCATAACTTTTTTTTCAAGGAATGTAGTTTTAATTTTTGTTAAAAGTCATTAAAAGTCATTTTCATTAAAAGTTACTGACTTTTTGAATACACAATACTTATAAAGAGTCTATAAATGTCTAAATTCAATACCGCCCTACTTTTAAATACTTCTTAAAAGTCTTAATTGAATAACACCATACTTTTAAAGACTCTTTAAATGTTAGAATTGAATACCCCATGACTTTTAAAATCATTAAAAGTCTTTAAAAATCTTAATACAATACCACCCCCGTAATTCTTCGATTTTGGATTCCTTCATATAGAAATTAGTCATGTTTGGATCTCCTCCAAAAAGCATATTTAGCATATCTCCAATCCATCACGTTATTTTGTTATGATATTTATATTAAAATGATGTAAAATTATACAATTTTAAATTTGATTTCAACCCATTTATATTAAATTTTACATCATTCTCATACTATATATATTATTTTATAATTAAAGTACAAAAGTCAAAAGATTGGTGGGATATAGATGGAACAAATTTGTTTCAAGTAAAAAGTACAAGAGCATTGTTGAAATATAGAGAAATTCTAAAAATTTGGTATAATACTAAATTTGGTGTAATTTTTAGTGTGACACCAAAATGGTGCAAGTTATAGAATTGGATTGGAGAGGATTTTACACCAAAATGGTGTAAAAGTTTTAGTTGTTATATAAAAAGTCTTTAAAGATTCCACTCCTAGCATGCTACTAGAAATTCCATTTGTCCATGAATTGTATGTAACAATCGAATATATGTACATATATATAGATATTCAATCTATATAATATGTAAATCCTTCTAACTGACATTGCTATGCAGTAAAAACTAGGGTTGAAATTATGGATAGGGTTTATTTGTATTTAAGGCAAGGGTTGAGAGTTTCGAGCTTTAATGACTGCTCTCGTGTGTCGTGACTCAATCTATCTTGAAAAGATGTCTACGTACATTGATGAATATCAAGAATCAAACAAAAAACGTAGTTCTGAGAATGAGGGGTTAGGCCCTTTATATAGGCATTGGATGCCTTGGATTTAGAGTATGGTTTGGAGAATTGGTGGACAAGTCACCTAATTTGGGTGGAATTCTGCATCCTTCCATAAGAAAGGCTGATTCCTATTGGACGTTGGTGTCTTGGGGGCTATTCCAAATAGGAATTGGTTCCCTTTTGGATTCAATAATGAAATCTGATTATCAGTTGAATCATTAATTACGAATTTAATATTTATTTAGGGTTTTGAGCCTCATTGATGGGTTTTAACCTTAGACCAATCTAGGTTTATTTAATGTCATATTAATTATGTCATTAGGGCTTAATTTTAGCCCATATCATATTTATCACGATTGAAATAGTGTAGAAGTCCATCTTTTAATGTATTTCGGTGCTTTCAATTTAAAAGATTGTATCATAATTAAATAATGATTCTATGGATTTTGTTGGAGCCCTCTTCTTGTGAACCCCACTCATGAACCTATTTCAAGTTTATGCACGCGTACCTCAAAAATATTTCATACCAAAACTTCATATTTGATAGAACTGTTGATATGATGACTAAGAGTTAATTATCATATTATAGTTATGAGTGTATAACAGTAGCATGACGTCAGCGGTGTTTAGTTTAATCAGAGTCTTTTATTAGAAGTTGATAACTAAATTCCTAGAAATCAGGAGAAGATTAATTTATGACTACAGATTGATATGTCGATTCGTGAAAATCTGTAATTACAGTTATCATCAGAAGATAATGAAGTATACTTTCTGGTATTACTTGTAAATTATTTTTGTAATTGATAGGTGTATATGTGTATTATATAAACACAGAATAGGTTTGCATTGTATGTGTTCGAACAGAAATATTATTCTTGTAACCTAACAGTTCTCAATAAAATTGTACTTCTTGAGATAATAACTTTAATTGTTGTATCAGATTTACAAAAAACAAATATGAAAGCATCAGGATTCCTATCTTTAAGAAAGCATCATGACTACCTAGACAAGATTCATGATGATCCATATGTTCCAACTAAATTTTTTTCAATTGTTGTAATTGAAGGAAAGACAATTCATGAAAACTATACTACGAACAAGAAGAAAGAATGGGCTCTTGAAGAAAAATATGAATTGCAAAAGGATGCTATGAGAAATATACTACACAAAAGTCTATCTTTGCAAACTCTATCTTTGCAAATCGAAACAGTACAAACACCTAACTCACCAATACTCTCCATGGATGTGGACAAGATCCAAACATCCCATACTGATTCTCCATCTTTAACTCTTATGGAGGAGCCCCATTCAGAGCCTGTTGGTCATCATCTTTTGGATGATTTGCTGGACCTGCAGACTTTTCTTTCTAAAACTTTGGTTGAATCTAGGCCATTAAATTTAAAATCAATCTGCACAGATTCTACCTTAGTTTCTACTTCAACTACTAATTCTTCACCTTCATCAACGAATATCATTCATACGTTGATAAGTGTTTCTTCTTCAACGATTATGCCTCACATCAGTCATCCGTTGATACTTACAACTATTACTTCAACGGATGTCACTCATCCATTAATAGATGTTCATTCCACAGCTGAATTAACCTTAACATAATTTACTCACTTAACTAAGCCCACTGTAACCAGTGTGGATGAATCCATAGTTGTAGAAACACTATTAGGACTGAGGGAAGGGAGTGAGACACTATTGAGTGAGAGGTTTCTTTGTGAGAAGGCAAAAGAGAGGCTATGAGTGAGGGGCAGGTTATTTCTTCCAGCCTGGAAAAAGGAGAGATTAAGAGTTCCACCATAGCAAGTGAAGGTGAGGGTATGAGATGTGTGAGTCAGGGGGAACCCCTGATGCAAGAAAAGAGAGAAATTGAGAGAAAAGCAGGTACAAGAGCAATAAAGGTATAAACAGCCATTGTTAGTGAGTCAATGAATATCAGTGAAGCTGCAAGAGATATTCAATTACAAAGGGACTACAGGGAAACCATTGAAAATATTTCTCTTGATGTTGAGACATTTACTCACTCTGATCCAGCCTATCAAATTTTTGTTTCACGGGGCAATGAAGAGGTAGAGCACACCTTGAATTAGGTGCACACTACAGAATCAATGATTATATCCAAAGATGCTCTTAGCAACTTGCCTATTGGAGCTGGTGAAGATTTGGCATATGAGTCAGACTCAGATAGTGAGGGAGGAGATGAAGCCCCCTTACAGAGTGGAGAGTTACCTGAATGGCTGCTATCAAATACTTATTTCTCAAGAGATGCACATAGTAAATTAGTAGTGCAGTACCGAAGGGTTATAGCTACTCAAGAAAATCCAGATCCAGTTATTCAACTTGTGTAAGAAAATTTTATAGTAACTTTGAAGCTCCATAAGTGTCTACTGAATCAAAGGGCCCTAGACAAGGATGAATTTAAGGATGCCATCCAATCAGATCAAGGCTAGCAAAAGGAGCAATGGAGTTATCTTTTCCCAGATTTCACCATGAGGCAAATTCAGTAAAGGCTGGGAAAAGATGACTGTATGAAGAAATCAATTGACATGCCTAATGCTAGAGTTGCTAAATTGGAGAAGTAGATGGACACCCTTATTAAAAATCAGAAGATGCACACTGAAGGCCAAAACCTGCAAATAAAACTACTTCAACAATTACTTGGGCTACTTACTTCAAACCTTGATGATAACAAAAAGGGGGGAGAAGAGTGCAGTTACCACTGAAGCAACATCCACTATTCAGGTTCTAGTGCCACTGTCTGAGGGGGAGTTTGTGCCATCAACTGAGTGGGAGCCAGTATCTACTCAACCAGATACAATTGCCTCAATACTGGCTTCTCTTCCACAAACATCTTAAGTGGAGATTCCTCCAGTCACAACAACAATCAAACAAGTGTTGGTTCCAGAAGTTGTTGAGACATACATGTCTATAGATGATGATAACAAATACCACAAGGCAGAAAATGAATCAAGGAATCGAAGCTGACAAATAGATCAGGAAGCTAACTGGAATGCAGATCAACTAAAGCTACATATTGTGAATGGAACTCTACAAAAAGGGTTATTCGAGAAGTCCTATTCGAGAAGTCAGGCTGCCACCTCTATTCGAGAAGTCTGCAAAATAGGCTGTTCGAGAAGTCATTCGAGAACTCATTAAAGGGACTATTCGAGAAGTCAACATTCGAGAAGTCAAGATCTATCAGTTCGAGAACTCAACCTGGATTCTTAGTAATGCAAGAGTTCTCGAATGGAACATATCGAATGGAGAACAAACCCAGAATTACTTTGCAACCCGTGACTTATAGACAGTGATCAATTACACAAAGGATGTTACGAGTAGGGAGTCAAATTGTAAATATTTGAAGGCTCAAACTCTTCCAAGTGAAAGGTAAAATTAGTCACTGTTTATCCGACTTTAAGGGCAAGAATAAGAGTGGAAGCAACCTGCAACATGATTACATTACTATTGAAGAATTCAAAGGATATATAGATGGATGTATAAAGATCAGCTGTTTTATATAGGAAGTTCAAGCACAACTCAATAAGCAGAAAAACTTATTGAATTTCGAAAAGATTATCTTTTTGCTAAAGCTACTTTTCAGAGATGAAGATTCAAATCAAAAAGATCTTTTGCATAAAGCATCATGTGGGCTTGGAAGCTAAGTCAATTCAAGAACTTAGTAACTTATGAAGAAAGAAACATACATGGACTTGAAGCATGCTGGAATTATCCAAATCAAGAAAAGAAGACCTTCAAGACATTTCCAGAAATGGCTATCACTTCAAGCATGCGTGTGTATGGATGTGAAAAGAAAAATGAAAAGACTGATAGTATGGATATATGAATAAAAGAGAGTAAAAAAAAACACGGTCCTAAGTGCTTGAACGTGGAACAGAAAACGAGGCATGGGGGGAAGTGTGTTGACATGGGAAATGAATCGTTTCAAGCTTATCAAATTAAAATAGTAGAGTTTGAATTTAAATCCCCTTAATTCTGATATTTATCCATTCTATTTCTCAGGGATAAGGCTATTTAATCAAAGTTTTTATTTCCTTACAAGTAAATTATGAGGCTTCCATTAGTTGATGGATTTAATTTGAGCTTCCACAGCCCAATTACAAAAGTTATCAAACGAAAATTCCGACACTAATATAAGTATTTACAATTCAAAATTCCAATATTTATACACCTTGTCATATCGAGCTGATAAGAGTGTGAGGATACAGATTTTTGTTGAGAAACTAAAGGAGCGGCACCCTGTGAATAATTGGTTCCCCTCGCACTCAATACTTGGGGGAACCGGGGGGTAGTTGTTCTGACCAAAATCTTGCATGGGTTAGATTTAGGCCCACCAGAGGATTAGGGTCCAAATCCATGAGGAAAACAAGTGATCTGTCTGGCTTCCAAGGGCCCATGGCAGCCCCAGGGGTTGCCATGTGCATGGCAGTAAAGAAATGTGTGGCTTAGGGTCCCAAGGGCATCCCCTTGTAGGTAACCTGTAACCATTACCAGTCATCCCGAAGGGCCTCCAGAGTAGCTTCCATGATCGGGGTACCGGTGGGGTTACCGGAGCCAGGCTACCGGCGGCACCCCCAATTCCCATTGAAAACCCAATAAGGTTATGAGTTCAGATAAGGACAGCCACCAGATAGAGCTTCCGGAATATCTGCTGCAACTAAGTTACAAGAGCGGGCTACCAGTTGGGCTACCGGATGGTACCCCTAGCTCCCGCCGGAAGCCTGATTAGGCTGCCAATTCAGATAAGGTAGACCTCCTACTTTTTAGGAACACGTCTACATCACCTAAAAACACTCCTTATCAGATATATATTCAGTAATTAGAGGATATATGTCATATTTGCTTGATAAATGACATAGAATCATGATAATTCATACATTCTTGAGATAAATATCAAGGAATGGGCTTCCAACAGTCCTAACACAGCTTGGTAACGTGATTATATACGTCATACACGATTATTATCAAAAATATCAGTCATAATCCCTTCAGAAATGGGATAATTCATCATAAACAACCGAATATATCATAATAGAACTACATACGGGCTTGATCCACTATAAATAGTGGTATGTAGGCAGTTTACAGGATCTCTTAGACACTTTGACAGCTCGAGTAAGCATAGAGCACGTATACTCTTGTGTTACGCAACATTGTTAGGGTTCTTGGCAGGCCAACGCATCATCATTGCACGGTCCTTGAGCTCTAATCCCGTAGATCCAGTCCGATCCTTCCGAGGAACCACATCCCGTGTTCTTCGGTAACCCTAGTCGTGAGCCTTTCCGGGTGGCTAGCCATTGATCTCCAACTACGAGCCTTTCTGGGTGGTTGGACGATTCCGTATTCATTGGCGCTATTCCAGCAATAAGCCTCCTAATTTGTTGTGACAAATTCCTCCCACAACAATTGGCGCTAGAAGGAGGGGCCTCAAAAATCGTCATTTGGAGGAGATATGGCGAGTGACAATTTCGATGGTGATAAGACACCGTCTCAGGATGGTAATGGACGAAACAAAAGTGGCAGTGGTAATGTCAGCAATAAAGACATTATTGACTATTTGGTCATGATGAATGAAAGAGTTAACAGCTTGGAAAAGGGTTCCGAGAAAATGAAAAGATGGCAAAAGAAGTGCAAGTCAAAGTCAAAAAAGAAGAACGTCACTCCGACAAGGCTGAATTTTGAGACTGAAGATAATGTTGAGAACAATACAGACTATGTTCAAACTGATGAAGAACAGGTAAAAGAGCCTGAAGTTGATGAATATGAGGGTGACCAATCGAACAACCTGGAAACCCAGGGTACCGAAGGCTCACCTACTAGATGCCTGAGTGTTTTTGATAGAATTGGCAAAAAGCTGACCAACAAGGACCTTCATCACAAGTTGGGTCATACTGGAAACAAAGATCGAAGAGATGGTAATGGGGGTTCCCTAACATAGGGTTCCCGGGGGCGCAGAGAGAGATCATATTCGGTACCCCTAAGAAGTACTTCTAGGAGGTCCAAATCTGATGGCAAGATGAGTTACAGACAAAATGGTCAACTCTTCTGGAAATTGAAGCAGGATATCACGCTCTACCAGGGTCCCTACCGGTGAGGGTACCGAACAGGATTCCAGCTCCCATCAGAGCTCGGCTCCCAGGAAAAGTAAGAAAGCTTATGAGGATGATGATTCTGGAAGTGATATGTTTTCAGATGGTCAGAATGGACAATTCAAAATGTCTGACTGGAAGAAAGCCTTGGAAAAAATCAAGGAGGAGCAAAAGTTCAAATCTGGAGTCATTTCTGGCTCCCCATTTTTGGCAAAAGTGAAGAAGGCACCCTTGCCAAGGTTATTTAAGATGAATACAGATTTGAAATTTAATGGTAACTCAGACCCTGTTGAGTACTTGAGCCGTTTTAATACTGAGATGGATGTGTATCAAGTGGAGGACTTGGCTAGGTGCAGGTTACTAGCCTCCAGTCTGAGTGGGAATGCCCACCAATGGTTTAAAAGATTGGCCGAAGGATCTATTAAATCCTGGAGGAGGATGGGAGACCAATTTATCTCTCAATTCAGGGCTATCGTGGCATATGCCCCACCAGTCAATACTTTAGATAATATCAAGCAAGATCCGCATGAAACTTTAAGTCAATATTTCAAAAGGTTTAATGAGCAAGTGCCAAAAGTGAAGAAGGCTTCTGATGAAACTCTAAAGAATTTCCTGATAGCTGGGGTTAGGCCTGGAACTGAGTTTTGGAAAGAATTGCAAACTGGAGAGCCTGCAACACTAGCTGAGTTCTACCAACAGGCGGAACGCCACAAGGTGATTGAGGAGTCAATGGCAAAGTTATCCAAAGATTCCAATTCTACGGTTTGGAACAGGAACAAGAGAAATCGTTATTACAGTCCTAAAATAGATTCCAACAAGAGGGCTTCCGGAAACGGTACCGCTGGTATGGGAACCCCTCGCTATGATGACAAGACTGCCCCTATTGCTGTTAATGCAACTAAGGATAGAGTTTCTGTCAAGGACAGACTCACTCCAAGGACGAATTCTTAGAAATTTTCAGAGTATACTCCTTTGACTGTGCCCATCGGCCATATTCTTGAAGTGAATGAGAAAAGTGGGCTGTTCCACAGGCCCTACCGGCCAAGCCCTCCGGGAAAGAAGGATCAGGGGAAGTACTGTGCTTTCCATGAGGTAAATGGCCATGAGACTGCCGATTGCAGGCACCTGAAAGATCAAATTGAAGAATTGATAAGAAATGGATACCTGATTGAATTTCTGGCTCAAGAGGCTAAGAAGTATAAGGAAGGGAGAGATAACAAAGATAAAGTTTCGGGAAACCAGGATAGGACTACCCGAGCCAATATCATCCACACCATCTTTGGTGGCCCTTACTTGGGGGGTGCCAGTCGAAATGCTAGAAACCGGTATGCCCGGGAAGCCAGAAGGAAACCCCTTACAAACGTTTTACACCTTGCAGAAAGGCCCCCTTAGTTGTTTAAAGGGGAAACTGATGATATTTCTTTTACTGAGGAGGATGCCAAATGGGTTCACCACCCCCATAATGATGCCTTGGTGGTAACCGTAAGCATTGGTGGGATGAATGTGCTCAGAGTGCTGATTGACAATGGAAGTTCAGTAAATATCTTGGCATACACCACTTTCCAGAAATTGGGGCTTCTGGATAAAGAGCTATTGCCCACTAACAATGAGCTGTATGGGTTTACCGGTAACCCTGTTCAAATCATGGGAAGGATTAAATTTCCATTGACATTGGGTGTGGATCCTTGCAAGGCCACCCAAATGGCTGAGTTCATGGTAGTAGATGAGGACATTTCTCACAATGCAATTCTTGGGAGACCGGTATTGAAGGATATGAGGGTGGTAACCTCAATATATCACTTTCCAATGAAGTTCCCTACCCCAAATGGCATCGGGTGTGTGAAAGGATGTCAACATGAATCAAGGGAATGCTATAACAAAGCTGTACAGGCTACCGAGAAGGCAGATAAATCTATTGAAGCTGAAGAAAAGGCTGATGGGGAAGCCCTAATGAGAAGCCACGGGCTAGAGCCACAGAAGTTTGAAAAGGCATCATGCAATACCATCATGATAGTGGAGCTACCAGAGGAACCTACTGAAGAGGTTCCTGTTTTTTGGGGGGTAGTACCACCACAAAACTTATTGTTGGAAGCTGCCGAGAAAAATGGAGAAATTCAAAACATTACAGTGGAAGGCACAGTAAAAGATGCCTCAGATGGTGAACCAGATGAAACAATGTCAGAGAATGAAAACAGGACGTGATGAAAGGGCTCCCGGTTGAAATCGATATTAATCCCAGGATGCCGGGAACCCTGGAAAAGGCAGGGGCTGCCGAGGATACTATTCCCATATTGGTGGATGCTGAAGATCCTAGCAAAGTCCTGAAAATTAGGCAACATCTAGATGAAAAAACAAGAGAAAGGTTGACTTCTTTCCTTAAAAGCAACCTAGACGTGTTTGCATGGTGTCACTCTGATATGGTGGGGATTGACCCGAAAATCATGTGTCACCACCTTAACATTGACCTTGAGAGAAGGGGCATCCGGCAGAAAAGAAGGCCTGTCAGTGGTGAAAGGGCTACCGCCCTCCAGGAAGAGGTAGACCGGTTACTGAAGGCGGGATTGATCAAAGAATCCTTCTACCCAACATGGCTGGAAAACCCGGTACTGGTCCGGAAGCCCAATGGGAAATGGAGGACATGTGTGGACTTCACTGATTTAAATAAGGCATGTCCAAAGGATAGCTTCCCGCTACCTAGAATTGACCAATTGGTGGATTCCACGGCAGGCCATGCTTTACTGAGCTTTATGGATGCCTATTCTGGGTATAACCAGATACTAATATATGAGCCAGACTAGAAGCATACCAGCTTCATAACTAATAGAGGATTGTACTGTTATGTGGGGATGCCGTTTGGGTTGCTGAATGTCGGGGCTACCTACCAAAGGCTGGTAAACATGATGTTTAAAGAACAGATTGGTAAGACTTTGAAAGTCTATGTTGATGATATGTTGGTCAAATCAAAGCGGGCAGTCGACCATGTGTTGCACCTATCTGAGATGTTTGATATCCTAAGGAAGTACCGGATGAGACTAAACCCCCAAAAATGTGTTTTTGGTGTGGAGTCTAGAAAATTTCTTGGATTCATTGTGAACCAAAGAGGGATTGAGGCGAACCCTTCCAAAATCAAGGCATTGCTGGAACTCAGATCAACAAGGAATGTTAAAGAAGTCCAAGGGCTTACCGGAAGGGTGGCAGCCCTAAACAGATTTGTATCTCGGTCTTCCGACAAATGCAAACAGTTCTTTAAGGCAAGAAGGGTCAGAGCTTTGAATGGACCCCGGAATGTGAGGAAGCCTTCAAGAAGCTAAAGGAACAGTTGGGAAGCCCACCATTGCTCTCCAAACCCTTGGAAGGCGAGATACTCATTCTATATCTAGCTGTTTCTGAATATTCTATAAGTGCTGTGTTGATCCGGGAGGAAGAACAAGTGCAATACTAGGTATACTATGTGAGCAAAAGGCTGTTAGATGCGGAAACCCGGCATCGCAGCATGGAAAAACTGGCATATGCTCTGATATTGGCTTCCAGGAAACTAAGGCCCTACTTTCAGGCCCACAAAATTGAAGTTAGAATGTCCTTCCCGTTAAGGCAAGTGATGCACAAGCCGGAAGCCTCCGGTAGAATGATGAAATGGGCTGTCGAGTTAGGACAGTTTGAGATAGATTACAAGCCCCGAACTGCCATCAAAGGCCAAGCACTGGCTGACTTCCTATTAGAGTTCCCTCCAGATTTTGAGGTTACCGGAGAAGAATGCATACCGGCATGCCCAGTTACCGAGGGGGATACCGAGAGCCCCCAACTATGGTGGAACCTATATGTGGATGGAGCAGTGAACAACAACGGGGCAGGTGCTGGGATAGAATTGGTAAGCCGAGAGGGGCACCGAATTCAGAGTGCCATACACTTTGGCTACAAGGCTACCAACAATGACGCGGAGTATGAGGCCCTGATTGCTGGGTTGAAACTAGCTCTAGAAATGAAGGTGGAATACTTGAATATTTTTAGTGATTCCATGTTGATTGTGTGGCAAATCAAAGGGAGCTTCCAGAGCCGAGGCCCCGGCACTGAACTCTACATGAGGTATGCCCAAGAACTCATTATTAAGTTTAAAATGCTGAATTTGAATCGGATCCCAAGGGTGGAAAATGCCAATGCCGATGCCCTTGCCAAGTTGGGATCCCAAAAAGAAGCTGTTCTATTAGGGGTGATACCCCTTGAAGTTCAAATCCAACCAAGTATCCATCGAGAGGAGGTTATGGAGATAGAATTTTCAGCAGAAAGCCAATGGACAACACCAATACGTGAATATATCACTAAGGGGATGCTTCCGGAAGATAAAGATGAAGCCCGGAAACTCAAATACAAGGCTGCCCGTTATGTGATCTATGATGGTAACCTATATAAGAGAGGTTTCAACCAACCTCTACTTAAGTGCATATCTGGAATTGAATGTGAATACATCCTAAGGGAAATTCACGAAGGCATCTGCGACAATCACTCGGGGGGTACCTCCCTTGCCCATAAGGTGCTTCGGCAGGGCTACTACTAGCCTACCTTGAAAGCTGATGCTTGTGACTTTGCTAAATCCTGCGATCAATGTCAAAGGTTTGCTAACTTCAACAGCAACCTGGCTATGGACCTAAGGCCCATTGGAAGCCCCTGGCCCTTTGCAATATGGGGAATTGACCTGATTGGGGAGCTTCCTAAAGGCAGAGGCGGTGTGAAATATGCTGTGGTAGCTGTTGACTACTTTACCAAGTGGGTTGAGGCGGAACCCCTGGCTACCATCACTGCCGGCAAACTGAAAGAATATGTCAAGAGAGCCATTATATGTAGGTACGGAGTACCATACAAGCTGATTTCAGACAATGGCAAACAATTTGATAGTAAGGAAATGAGGAGTCTATATGAAGACTTGGGAATAAAGAAAGATTTCTCAGCCGTATGCCACCCCCAAAGCAATGGGCAAACGGAGGCTGTGAACAAAATCACTAAGCACACTCTGAAAGCCAAGTTGGAAGACAAAAAGGGGAACTGGCCAGAGGAACTCCCAATGGTCTTATGGTCTTACAACACCACTCCCAGGTTCACTACCGGAGAGTCTCCCTTTGTCCTAGCCTACGGCTGTGAAGCCATGGTTCATGTGGAAGTTGGGACAGGGTCCTACCGAAGGGACAATTTCAGTCAAAAGTCAAATGAAATAAATTAGAGGTTAGCCCTGGACATGCTAGAGGAAACCCGGGCTACCGCCCGGCTGAAACTCGTGGCTTACCACCAGAGGACCCGTAAATACTATAACAACAAGGTACACCCTCGACCTCTCAAGGTTGGCGACCTAGTGCTGAGAAGAATGATGCCCAATATGCGGGTTCCCGGGCACGGAGCCTTCGGAGCAAATTGGGAAGGGCCTTACAAAATAAAGTCTATTTTTTGGGAAGGCACCTACCACCTTGAAGACATGGATGGGAACACTATTCCCCGTGCTTGGAATGCCGAGCACATGAAGAAATATTATCAGTAAGACTCTTTTCAAAGCGAATGTAGGCCTCTTTCAGACTTAGGATGAATAAAGGCAACCTACTAGTTGTGGTTGTGTCATTTCCTATTCAGTTCCTAGGATTTCATGATTTTCAGTAGATGCCCGGGGGGTAGTGAATGCACACCCCGTCTGAATGAAATTTAATGTAATCGTACTCTTTGATTTTCAGTAAAAGTAGAAGTTGATTGTTTCCTTTTACCTTTACCACTTATAAATATTTTAGAAAGATATGGAAGACCTACAAGCATAGTTCTACATGGCAGCCAGGCTACCATCCAGAACAAGGGGGTAGTAGTGGATACACCTCTTAGCTTAAAAGGTTGAAATTATCAGAATTTTAAAATTTTCATGATTGTTACTAGACATGTGCATAGCCTTGACTGGCTCACATGGCTTACTTGGTCACTAGGGCATGTATGGAACCCAGATCGGCATACATGGTTCCCTTCATTTTTTGGGATTGTGTGGAACCCTGCTCGGCACACTTGGTTCCCTTCAATACCAGACATGTATGGAACCTTGAGTGGTTCACATGGCTTTCTTGGTCAACTAGGGCATGTATGGAACCCTGATCGGCATACATGGTTCCCTTCATTTTTTTGGGCTTGTGTGGAACCCTGCTCGGCACACTTGGTTCCCTTCAATACCAGACATGTATGGAACCTTAAGTGGTTCACATGGCTTACTTGGTCAACTAGGGCATGTATGGAACCCTAATCGGCATACATGGTTCCCTTCATTTTTTGGGCTTGTGTGGAACCCTGCTAGGCACACTTGGTTCCCTTCAATACCAGACATATATGGAACCTTGAGTGGTTCACATGGCTTACTTGGTCAACTAGGGCATGTATGGAACCCTGATCGGCATACATGGTTCCCTTCATTATCTGGGCTTGTGTGGAACCCTGATCGACACACTTGGATCCCTTCATTACCAGACATGTATGGAACCTTGAGTGGTTCACATGGCTTACTTGGTCAACTAGGGCATGTATGGAACCCTGATCGGCATACATGGTTCCCTTCATTATCTGGGCTTGTGTGGAACCCTGATCGACACACTTGGATCCCTTCATTACCAGACATGTATGGAACCTTGAGTGGTTCACATGGCTTACTTGGTCAACTAGGGCATGTATGGAACCCTGATCGGCATACATGGTTCCCTTCATTATCTGGGCTTGTGTGGAACCCTGATCGGAACACTTGGATCCCTTTCCCTTTAGGCATGTATGGAACCCTGATTGGCACACATGGCCTCCTTTGTTATTAATCATGTATGGAACCATGCTTGGCATACATCGATTCTTTTTCAACCTACGTGGTTATAAAAGTTAACCCGTATGGTTTTTCAAATATATTTTACTAATACAGCCTTGCAGGAAGGGCTTACATGACATTATTACACTCTACTTATAAAATTATTTGGGCTTCCGGAACAATGGCTTCCAGGCTGAGCCTTCGGCACCCCAGGCTACCGGGCTGGGTTAGCGCCAAATGGGGTTCCCGAAGTTAGGTTCCCATCTGTGGGGCTTCCGGATGTTATAGGGTTACCGGTCGGTACCCCCACACCCAGGGTGGCATACACGCAGACTAAGGTACAAGTAGTTTATCATTTTTGGCTGCCTATCCAGGTATGTATTGATATAACTACTCAAGTACACTTCCATACTACGTTACCATCCTATCGTTCAATTCTTGATTCATGATTCATCTGATATTTCATTTAATCAACGTAAATATGACATATATCCTCTAAGTACTCGTGTAGACTTGTCTTTAGGATTAGTCAGGAAAATCATATTGCTCGTCAAAATTTGACAGTTGCGTTCAATTACGAATTTCTTTTAGTTATAGTATTACCTTCCTTACTTAGCAGGTTAATACCCTAGGTAATGAACAAGCTTAGAGTTTGAATCTCGAAATCCATTGATTACGACTTAGTTCTTGTTGAGAAACTAGTAAGTAATTCATATACAATTAAGTTAGAGAAGCATGTTGAAAGCATTAGTCCTAACCAAACTACTTGGGTTATAGTTGCGGTATCCTATA
Source organism: Saposhnikovia divaricata (assembly GCA_036435485.1). Lineage (NCBI taxonomy): Eukaryota > Viridiplantae > Streptophyta > Magnoliopsida > Apiales > Apiaceae > Saposhnikovia > Saposhnikovia divaricata. Next base: position 39,807,244 of record CM071601.1, on the reverse strand, counting down.
AGCATTCCACACTAAATCCTTGTACGAAAGACTGTTAGGGCATAATCAATGATAGTTGCTCGATCACAGAAGAATAAAGATAGCAAAACAAACATGCATTAAGCTGATAAAACCAGACCAAAAGTACCAAGGCCCAAGGCCATCAAGCAGTTAATTCATAAAATTCAAGATTACATCTGTGGAGCGTTAAGGAGCCCACCCCCTTTGATTAATACCATTAAGTTTATAAACCAGAAAAATTTGAGTTCAAGACGATAAAAGATGATTTAAGAAGATTACTTAAGCAGAAGGAGCATCTTTGGTAGCCTCAGAACCAGGGGAATCCTCAACAGGGTCCACCTTTTTAGTGGAATCGCCTGGAGAAACCTCGACCACGTCCGTGGGAGCTTCAACCCTGGTATCCTGAGCATCCTTGGTTATATCTTTCGGAGCGGCTGATGGCTTGGGGGTCACCTTCGTGGTAGGGGCCTGAGGTTTGGTAGCTTCCGCCTTGAATTTCTCTATTTGCTTCACGGCATCCTCGCCCAGGAGGGCCCAATCTAGATCCGGCATCGCCTTCCACGTAGCCTTCATGTAGTCATTTACGCCATTGGCAAACCCCAACCTATACTCTCTGGGAGTACCTCTTTAAGTTTCCTCACCGAAGCCTGTAATGTATCCACTTGCAGTGTTAACTCTTTTACCTCGATAGCATGGGCTGCCGCCTGTTCTTCTTTATATTTATCCTATTCGAAAAATATCTTGCTAAGCTTCCCCTTCTCCTTTGTCAACACCGACACCTCATTCTTCAATTTTTAGTAGCTTCGATGAGCTTCTTCTTCTCTTCCCCAGCAGTATCAAAATCAGACTTCACCTGCCTTAATTCTTCTCTTAACCTGACATCCCCACGTGTAGCAGCCACCAGCTGGTTACCAAGCCTCATTTGGTGGAACAGGTTCTCTCCTGAGGAGAATAGCATAGCTCGTGCAGCATCTGAAGTCTTAAGCTTGGACCAACCCGAGATAACCTCCAGGGGGATTTGCTCATCCATTAGCTTGTGAAACTGCTGAACCTCTTGAGGGATGCTGGCTGGCTGTGGCACCTTAGCCCTCTTGGCTGACCTAGTCTCGGGAGTAGACAGCAGGCTTCCAGAGGCCTTTGAGAATCTTCGTTTGTCAGAAAGGGTGACACCAGGCTTTCCGGAGGAAGTGACTCTAGCCTGAGAGATCGGGATGGCATCAATCGGGGTTTCCTGGCCCATTAGCTCATCCTCCGGAAACAAGTCCTCATACTTCTCCGTGGGCTACACGAAAGAGGGAATGGCTCCTGACATACCTAAAAAAATTGGACATTGAAGGCGTTAAAATCATAGTAGATATACATTGAAGTTTGGAAATAAGCATAAACAAATGCTAGAATGCAAGGCAAATAGACCAATGATGAACAGTTATAAGCAAAGTGGCATAACACAGTGGACATGGACGCATGCATAGAAGACACAGTAAGTGGTAACCCGGGTTACCGGGAGGGGAACCGGTGGGATCCCGACCTTTCATCTCGCGCTCTTTGGCGGAGCCCTGTGTCTCAGACTCACCTCTCAACCCTTCCTCAACCTCCATCTCTTGAGTGGGAGATGGGGGAGCCGTGGGTCTTGAGAATCCCAATCTCACTAAGGTCTCTAGGGTCAATAAACTCTCCCCATCACCCAAGGAGCCCGCTATCTTCGCGATTTTCCTTGCTCTTTTTTCTTCAATCCCTTGAAGGGAGGTTTGTGTTGGGATCCCTAGACAGTACAATAAGAAAAATGAGGGATAGGTAAATCATAGTGATTCATTTAAGGCTATCAGTGATGTGTGGGGATACCATATGCTTACCCGGAGTCAAGTTCCACTCCTTTCTTACTGCCACGCAGTCATAACAATACAAAAACATCTCCATCCAGTCATACATTCCCCGTTTATTCCCCTTAATACATCTCCCTTGCCTATCGTTCCACGAAGTGAGGTAAAAAAATACCTATCTTCCTTCCCACACCCTTTAGTTGATAGAAGTACCCTAATTCCCTAGGGCTGAGAGATGTAGAGAAAGTCTGGTCGTAGAGGATATACATGCAGGCTACCACCCTGAAAGATTTAGGAGACAGCTGCATAGGGGCGATCTCGTAAAAATTCAGTATATCAAGAAGAATGGGTGCATTGGCATAGAGAATCCCAATTTAAAGTAGGATGCAGACAATACTGCATTGGGTATCACTTGATCGAGTTCGAAATTGTTGAACCTATGGCACCTCTCGCCAGCACTAGGTACGACCAGGTCACACCCAGGATTATACGATCCCAATAACCTCTCTAGTCTTTCAGCATTCATAGTAGAATCCACATCTTCGTAGGAGGGAACGAGGCCAGCAGGGACGTGGGGCTTTCACTCAACCCCTGATATTAACCTAACATCAACACCCTCTTCTTCATTATCAGAAAATGGTTGCTCAGCCTCACTCAAAGACACACTAATTGATTGCTCCATCTCATCAGTGTTGGAGCTCAAATAAACTCTCTCTACATTCCCGTCATAGAAACTGGATGATCCAGCTTCCAGAAAAGGGTCGAGACGTCTACTCACAATTTCTACCTCTAAGGGGTTAATGACCTCCACTCGGGAACGGGTCCGGGAGCTAAAGGATGGCCTGGATTGCAATAAAGGTTGGTGAAGGAGCATATCATTGAGATGAGTCGACCAAGTGTCAGAGGGCTCCCCAGAGATGGGAGACAGGTTACCAGGCAGCTACGAAGAGCCCTCAGAGATGGATGGGGTTGACATCTGTAACCACAGGAGATAGATTAATCAAAAGGATTTAGAACGGGGTAACCAAGAATTGAAGAAAAGGAAGGTTTCCCATAATTGACCTAGGGGTACCCTGTAACTGGAAGAGGTACCAGACCAAAATAGAGAGTCAGGACTCGGGTGGCTGGTTATAAACACAAGGACCCGAGGGATTGACACTAGAACTAAAATCAAGAAAGAGACACAGATCCTTTGTACCGTAAGTATCCCCAGACTTACAAATTACAAACATTTACACAGTCAGACAAGTTTGAAGTGACGATACTCAGTTAAGACAAGTATCAAACATGTTATGTGCATTTAGGAAAGGCAACCGGAATACAAATCACCTCAAACCCCCTTCAGTATACAATCACATAGGACATAAATTCACACGTGCAATCAAAAGCCAAGATCCAAGCAAACAGATTTATTCAAAAGGAAGAGCAACAGTTGAAAAATACGGAGAGAATCATTGAGTATACATGAAAAGATTCAGATAAATCAAAGCAAACGGCATGCAGTGGCTACCAGAGTCACTAACCGGCTATCAATTTAAAGATACGAACGAGCGCATGCATACATAAACAAATGAAGAGCCCAATCAAACATTCACATATGATTCACACGCATGATAATCACGATTAAGTGAAGAAAGTGAGTCGTGGAGATTAGATGCTTACTTGTATGAATTGAGGAGAACGGGAGTGTGATCGCTTTAGCTTTCGTCGGAAACCTCGTCGAAAACTCTTGAGAAAACCCTTGTATACCCTGAAGAAAATATTGTATGGATGTGAAAAGAAAAATGAAAAGACTGACAGTATGTATATATGAATAAAAGAGAGTAAAAAAAAAAAACACGGTCCCAAGTGCTTGAACGTGGCACAAAAAATGAGGCATGGGAGGAAGTGTGTTGACATTGGGAATGAATCGTTTCAAGCTTATCAAATTAAAATAGTAGAGTTTGAATTTAAATCCCTTAATTCTGATATTTATCCATTCTATTTCTCAGGGATAAGGCTATTTAATCAAAGTTTTTATTTCTTTACAAGTAAATTATGAGGCTTCCATTAGTTGATGGATTTAATTTGAGCTTCCACAGCCCAATTACAAAAGTTATCAAACGAAAATGCCGACAATAATATAAGTATTTACAATTCAAAATTCCAATATTTATACACCTTGTCATATCGAGCTGATAAGAGTGTGAGGATACAGATTTTTGCTGAGAAACTGAAGGAGCGGCACCCTGTGAATAATTGGTTCCCCTTGCACTCAATACTTCGGGGAACCGGGGGGTAGTTGTTGTGACCAAAATCTTGCATGGGTTAGATTTAGGCCCACTAGAGGATTAGGGTCCAAATCCATGAGGAAAACAAGTGATCTGTCAGGCTTCCAAGGGCCCATGGCAGCCCCAGGGGTTGCCATGTGCATGGCAGTAAAGAAATGTGTGGCTTAGGGTCCCAAGGGCATCCCCTTGTAGGTAACCTATAACCATTACCAGTCATCCCGAAGGGCCTCCAGAGTAGCTTCCATGATCGGGGTACCGGTGGGGTTACCGGAGCCAGGCTACCGGCGGTACCCCCAATTCCCATTGAAAACCCAATAAGGTTATGAGTTCAGATAAGGACAGCCACCAGATAGAGCTTCCAGAATATCTGCTGCAACTAAGTTACCAGAGCGGGCTACCAGTTGGGCTACCGGGTGGTACCCCCAGCTCCCGCCGGAAGCCTGATTAGGCTGCCAATTCAGATAAGGCAGACCTCCTACTTTTTAGGAACACGTCTATATCACCTAAAAACACTCCTTACCAGATATATATTCAGTGATTAGAGGATATATGTCATATTTGCTTGATAAATGACATATAATCATGATAATTCATACATTCTTGAGATAAATATCAAGGAATGGGCTTCCAGCAGTCCTAACACAGCTTGGTAACGTGATTATATACGTCATACACGATTATTATCAGAAATATCAGTCATAATCCCTTCAAAAATGGGATAATTCATCATAAACAACCGAATATATCATAATAGAACTACATATGGGCTTGATCCACTATAAATAGTGGTATGTAGGCAGTTTACGGGATCTCTTAGACACTTTGACACCTCGAGTAAGCATAGAGCACGTATACTCTTGTGTGACGCAATATTGTTAGGGTTCTTGGCAGGCCAACGCATCATCATTGCACGGTCCTTGAGCTCTATTCCCGTAGATCTAGTCCGATCCTTCCGAGGAACTACATCCCTTGTTCTTCGGTAACCCTAGTCGTGAGCCTTTCCAGGAGGCTAGCCATTGATCTCCAACTACGAGCCTTTCTGGGTGGTTGGACGATTCCGCATTCATTGGCGCTATTCCAGCAACAGGCCTCCTAATTTGTTGTGACAAATTCCTCCCACAACAGAAGGCTAACTCTGCAGTTGGAGATGCAGTTGGAACTGCAGCTGCTGGAAGGCCTGTTCCCAAACTTCCAGCAGAATTCACCGATACAGACTTAGAAGAAGTCCACAAGGACAAGAAAACCATGAACATATTGTTCAATGGTATCGATCAAGATATGTTCAATAATGTTATAAACTGTACTACTGCGAAGCAAGTATGGGACACTATACGAACACTCGGTGAAGGGACCGAGCAAGTGAGAGAGAACAAAAAGCAACTTCTCATACAATAGTATGAACATTTTCACTCCAAACGGGTTAAAGTTGTATGGGAGGGTGTATGAAACCAAAGATTCCAACCTAAAATTTCTGAGGTCTTTACCAAAAGAATGGAAGCCAATGACAGTCTCATTGAGGAATTCTCAAGACTACAAAGATTATACTCTTGAGAAATTGTATGGAATATTAAAGACCTATGAGCTCAAGCTGCAACAAGATAAAGAAGTTGAGAAGATTCAGAAGAAAGGTGGAGTTGTAGCTTTGGTGGCCAACGTTCCAAGTAGCCAAGATGGAGAGAAATTGAAGAGTGTGAAAGCCACACCAAGTCCAAAGACTTGTGAAGGTGGAGCTGAAACTAGCAGGGGTAAAAGCAAGATGATTGAAGAACTTGATGCATTGAGTGAAGATGAATCTGAAGAGCTAGATGAATATTTGGCATTCTTATCAAAGAGATTTTTTAAGTTAAGATTCAAGAAGAATCCAGCAGGAGCCGGGAAATTCAGAAAGTGCTATCAACCAAACAAGGATATGGTTGAAAGGTCAAAGATTAAATGATTTAGCTGTGGAATTGCTGGTCACTTTGCCAATGAATGCAGAATATCCAAAGCTGAGAAAGAGAAAAAAATAGTTTAAAACTGTTGACTACAAGAATAAATATTTTGATCTTCTCAAGCAAAAGGAAAAGGCATTCGTATCAAGGGATAATGATTGGGCAGTTGGAGGTGACTCAGATGTAGAGGAGGAGTTTGTCAATCTTACACTCATGGCAAACGAGAATGATGAAGAAGCTAGTTCAGCAAGAAACTAGGTATTCTCAACAAACCTAACTGAGCTTTCCAAAGATGAATGTGATAGTGTTGTTAATGAAATGTCTATTGAATTGTATAACATGCATGTCACATTAAAATCGCTTAACAAAGAGAACAAAAAGATTAAAGATTTAAATGTTAAGTTAATTGATAGGAATACTTTGTTAGAGACTCAGTTAATTGAGTTTAAAACGATGAAAAGAGATTACTAGGATGCAAATAGTGAGGTACTTGAGGCTCTAGAAAGAGAATATTGTTTAAAAGAACAGTTGAGAAAGGAACAAGAGTTAATTGCTAAGTGGAAATGATCAAAGGCAATAACTGAAGAAATTTTTAATGTTCAAGGAGTTGATTCTTTCTGCAAATTAGCAGAAGCAAAGTTAGAGGTTGATGGGGAGACTGCTTCAGACAGTGACTCAATGGATAAGGAATGTCCATTGAAGCCTAAACTTATCAGCAAAGCAACCTTAGTTAAAGTGAATAAGCAGTATGGACCTGTCAACAAAAACTTTGTAGTTGGAGAATGTAGCAAAACTAAATCAGTTGAAAAGGATAACATTGGTCACTTGTCCATCAAGCAATTGAAGGATAAGTCAAAAAAAGTTTGAAACAAAGACTAAGGCTAAAAGGAAGAATAGAAATGGCAAGGTAGGAATTAACAAACACAACAACTACACACCTGATAAGTATGCTCCTAGGAAAGAATGTGTGAAATGTGGTAGTGTTAATCATTTATCCGCCAATTATAAATTTGAGAAAGATGCTTCTGTGCCTAATATGTCTTTTCCTATGCCATTGCTTGCTATGGATGTTATGCCTAACATATTTGTCCAACCTGCTCATGCATCTAGTCAGTATGCTAACATGCCATTCATGCATAATCTATATTACAATGCCTTTCGTATGCCTCAGTTGCCATGGATGATGAATGGCATGTTTGCACAGACTATGCCTAATTCTACATCTAGTTTTAATGCATATGAGCAAGTGGTACATCTTGTTCTTCAAAGACCTACACCAAGAGTTAAGGTTGATTTAATTCAATAAAAACCCTTGGATGGTAAGGGTTTAAAGAATAGAAGGAAGGCTAACAAGGCATGACCCATGGAAACTTGGGGACCAAAATCAACTTGATTTGATTTTGATGTGTGCAGGGAGACAGAAAGAATCTTTGGTATCTGGATAGTGGCTGTTCTAGGCACATGATTGGAGATTCTACCATGCTCACTAAGTTTGAGGAGAGAGCTTGAAGGAATTTATACACATGCGGAAGTATTTATAACATTTATTTGCATAGAAATCCTAATTAATCATGCATATAGTTCAAGTAAAATAAGAAAATTACCTTGAGAGCTTCAAAAATTAGCAAGACCAGTTCTTGTTCTTCACCTTGCAATTACTCCTCAGTGTGTGGAGTGCTCTAATGGTATCCACCAAGAGAATTGAATGAAGAAAAGAAATAGAAAGAATTTGGCTAATCTTTGTTTTACAAGATTCTAAAACTTGCAAAATGTTTTGTACGTATTTTGCTCTTCAAGCTCCTCACTTCTTATAGCCATAGTCCAGCTGAGAATATGCCATTCAAAGTGCTTGTCATGATGAGCTTTAATTAATTAATCTTTATTAATTAATCATTTAATGATTAAAACATCTTTTAATCATTAATTCATTTTTAAACTCTTTAAAAATTATTCTTTCTATATATTTAATTTCTCAAATTAAATATAATTTATAATATTAAGAACTCCTTCTTAATATATATTTATATATTTATAAATAATTAAATCATATTTAATTAATTATAAAATTATTTATTTATTTCTTAAATAAATAATCATTAGCCAATATAAATAATTTCCTCCATCTTCAAACTTAATCTCTTTTATGGTGTGACCCTTTAGGTTCATAATTATGTCGGTAGTAGAAATACATAATAATAAACTATTTATTATTATTTATACGAATTACAATTAATTCGTCAAAAATAATTATCGTTATAATTAAATTCATTCTACATCGTGAGTGATACTTTTGAAGGTATATCGCGACTATCCGAATAATATGAATTCATCGCTAGGAATATTGAACCTATTCAGTGAATGGTTACCATACAATAAATTCCTTCGGCCCTAACAATATCCCGATTAAATACAAGGCATAGATCTCGTGTCAAGCCTATCTAATTTAATCATATGATTTCTTATTCCTTATGTATAGTTCATGTTAATGCAAATTAGAAACTACTTTCTAATTTCATTCACTCTGGCCAGAGATTCCTGAACTACCGTATTAAGAATAGCATAGGATATTCACTTCCTTTACTGGAAGGGGTAGATCCTTTATTGATCATTAACTATCTCCATATATAAATTCCAATGCCCGGAATAGAACTTATTAATTGCCCATGAGACTAAGGACTAAACCAAAGCATTGTTCATTATATACAAGATGACTCTAACAATCTCAAGTTTAAGGATACTTGTACAACCATCACTATATGAACAATTACTGACACGTGAGTAAACTCTATTAATTATTCAAGTGATCGAGTCATGTTCAGTGAACTCATTCCCCAATGAGCACCTACATACTAACTATAGTGTCACCATACAAATGCCTATGAGAACAGACATCCTTCGTAGGAAGCAAGTATAGTATGTATAACGCCTTGAAAATTTTCAATATTTATAATTAATTATTTAATATTAAATGTGAATTATGTGGCGTATAAATTGTTGAGGAGGTGAAGTATGTGGGGAATATTGTTTATGGGCTTAATTGACGATTTATATGTGTCGTGTATGCCCGGGTATTTTTAATTGTATTTTTGGAGATTTAATTCCATTTAATTGTATTATAATTACCTTCTGAGAATTTTGTAAAATCATTGGGATCCGTAAAAATTATGAAATCTTTCGTATTATTCACTTTATTAATTTATTTGAGTTTTAAAAATAGTAGGTGGATTTATTGTGATTTTTAAGGACTTTAAAATGATTTTACGAATTAATTTTTCTTTTATGGATTTAATCTTGTAAAATTCATATTTAATTCGTTTTCGATCCTAAAAATATTTTAAAAATATGTGGGTGTCCGTAATTTTGTACCCTTTATTTTAAAAAAATGAGAATTTTAATTTTCCCAAATTTCCTTTTTAATTCGAATTATTAAAAGCTACTTAATTAAATTGAATTGTAATGTTTCTTTATTTTTGGGAAAGATTTCGTAAAATCCCCCTTTTATATATCCTCAATCCCTAATTAGTTTCCAAACCCAAAAACATCAGTCTCTCTTCAATATCTCTCGGTCTCTCCAGAACAGCCTCTCTCGAAGGTTCTTTAGAAATTTTCTCCCTCTCTCCCAAATCTCGCAGCACTCCCTCATTCTCTTGAATCCCTCTCATTTATACTGTTGTTTGCTGCAAGTGAGTTTCATCTTCCCCCCCTGTTTCCCACTATCAGCTAATTATGTGTATAAACTCGATTGTGGTGTGTGTATGTCCACCGAGCTGTGTTGTGTGCGTAGAGTGTGTGCGAAACAGTGACCGCGTGTGCGTGTTTGAGACAGGTGTGTGCTTGTGGGTGTGTGTTTTCGCGTGAGTTGCCTGGCTGCTGTTCGTGTGGCTGCTATTGGTGTGCGGGTGTTAAATCTGTGTAGTGTGTGGAGTTTTGTGTAACAATTGAACAAGAGTGTGTGTTATTGGCGTGAGTTGCATACGGTTTATGGGTGTGTGTTTACATGTCATGAATGTTGGTATAGGCTGGACAGTGTGGTTCGTGTTATGGTCGAACAATTGTGTTCAATTTGGAGTCTCGGCTGCTATACTTTGATTACTATTGTTACAGCTCAATGCTCTGTTGCTTTATTTCATGATTTTATTTAATTACAAGGTGATGTTATGTACGATGAAATTCGAGGAATAAATCGTAAATTTTTCGTATAATAATTAGTAAGTGTAGAGTCTCGAGATGGAAACCCTAAATTAGGGTACCCTCGGGATTTTGCCCCTTCGACGGTGATTTAATTTGAGTCGGGGGTAAAAATAGGCGATGATGTATACCTGAGCCGAGATAAATCTTATAAATCATACTAATTGTTTCGTATTTAAATTCCGAGAATTGTATGTCCGTTTGCTATAATTAGTTAATATGAGAATTATTCTCATTTGAATCAGTTAAATTTGAATTGTTGGTTGGGCTTGTATTTATATTAGGAATTGATTTGTTTGGGTCGGTTGTAATCCGACGGGTAGTTCGTTAAATAAAACGACCCCGTCAAAATTTTTCTAAAATCTTAATTATACGAATTACGAGTTAATTATATAAATGTGGTAATTGGATTGTATTTGAACCCTAATCGACTAATTGTTAATTGTTGTTTAGTAAGGTTTAAAATGTTTATGTACCAGTGTATTGTCATTTTTTTCTTTGATACGTTTTTATATTATATCAAGGGATTAACAAATGGGTAGAATTAGCATAGTAGTACGTCGAGTATTAAATAGAGTACTGAAGTAGTATTTTTATGTGTAGATTCGAAGGAAGTAGGTCCCAGTGACAAGGGCAAAGGCAAAGCAGAATAACCAGTTAGTTCTTGATTAAGGCAAGTAACCTTAACTTGTTTCTTCAATTATATCGAATATTGCTTCATTTGTACTTGATTATACAACCCTACCCCTGTAGATACATCATGTTGTGTTGATTTACCTTCCCCCTTTGTTATCAATTCAATTCATAAATGCTGAATCATATTTACTTGATCATATTCACTTGATTCTATGTATGTTGAACCTGAAATATTACTCCTCATTGGAAATGAATAAAATGTTAGATACCTGATTTCTTGTCTGAACTATTGAATTACACCTTGACTTGAATTAAACAGGGTAGTCGATTGTCCCGACCCCTGGCCTGAGTATTAAAGATAGAATTGGAAGTTTTACTAAATGAAAATGTTTTCAGGACTGAGGACGCCAGTCAGTACATGAGTATTATGTTAGGCCAAAATGGGCCATGGATCCAGTTGAGTATTTGGATGTACCGAAAGGTATAATCTGGAGTTTTAGTGTGACTGATCATCCACTTTAACTCATAGCGTCGAAAATCAAAATCCAATTCTAATCTATAAATTGATTATCCAGTTGTCAACAATTGTTATCATTTGGATGTACCGAGTATCGTTATTGATTTGTTTTATCATTTTCCAGTTGATATATATATATATATACTTGCTGAGCAAATTTGTTGCTCACCCTTGTGTTATATCTAACCTTTCAGTTAAATCAGAAGATGACATCGCCTAGGACCATGATCATAGGGTTTCCAGGACTCGAGCAGACAGTCGAGATTCAGATTCCCTCTGTGGTTTTGATTTAGTTGTTGGATGGGATTTTGAGTAGTTTGTTGTTGTAATGGTTTGAAATTGTATTAAATGTAATAACTTAGACATTTGGTCGTTGGTGTGGGTCCCTTATCGGGTCAACCCAACGATATTAGTAAATTGTAATAATTTATCTTTTGGATTAGTTTCTGTTTCATACTGTAACCTGTTGTGATCCTGGTATGTTTCGGGGTTTGTTTTCAAAACTGTATATATATATATATATATATATATATATATATATATATATATATATATATATATATATATATATATATATATATATATACGTAGTTTATCTTAAACTAGTATTGTAGTGGGCCCAAATCTCACCCCGGATTTGAGGGCGCCACAGGTTGGTATCAGAGCAACAGGTTACCAGTCCCTGAAATAGACAGGTTAGAACTGTATTAAGCAGGATCACATTTAATCAGACTCATGTAGAGTTTGAGTTAGGATCATTGGTTATGATCTTGGATTTTGAGATAGGATATGTATAGTACGTGTATACTAATTGTGTAGCGATACAGTCTCCTACTGATCAGAGGCCGCAGCCTCAGCCTTTAGCCATTCGGGTGATTCGCGGTCCAGGGTATCCTCAGGAGCCAGCTTCAGCGACCCCGGTGATTCAGTTACCCCCAGACGTGTTCTCGAGGCCTGTGCATCTGAGGCCATCCCTTGATCCTATGCCTTCTTCGTCTGATGCTACTGCCGCGAGTGTGAGAGGAGATGTGATGTTGGTTAGGATGCTAGCAGCAGCTCGACTTGAGGGGATGACGGCAGGTGGCAGGGAGCCGAGTATAGCGGAGCTGAGAGATTGGTGATTTATATGCTAGAGGGTTTGGAGGCCATTGAGCATGATGCTTAGTGGTTTGGATGATGTAGCTGAGGGTGGAGTTATGTAGACAGTAGCTGACTTCACTCATGTTTTGTGTATATATGTATGATGTATGGGATGTAGTTGTAGTTCATCAGCAGAGCAGTGTGGGTATAGTAGGACCCAGTTTTTGGTGGTTGTATTTCTGCGCTGTTGAGTAGCGGATAGCTGTATATCTAGTTGTACCCCACTTTTGATGACCTTGAAGCGCCTAGTGCGTTGTACTGATCCAGTATATATATATGATATTGTAGCTGTTCATTTCTGTTATATATATCCTGTCATTTTCCTTCATGCATTTTGAATTTCAGTTATAAAACCTTGTGGTCATTTTGTTAACCAGGTTCTATTAGCATATTCTGTTATACCTTGTGGGCCACATTATTCATATTGAGATTGTTTCACTTGATATCAGTATAACATTGATATAACTTTGAATATGATCAGGTACAGTTGTTCGATGCACCTTTTATATCTTTTGAAATTGTGATATTAAATTGTAACTTTTGTGTAGGAATATGCCTCCCAGGAGAAGAACTACCAACCGTCCACCTCCCCGAAACCCGGAAACTGATGAAAACCCAAATAACCAGGGAGGTCACATGGACCCAGCTGTAGCCCAGATTCTTCAAATTCTCACCCAACAGACAGCTAATCTAGCACAACAACAACAGATAATACAACAGCAGCAACAGCTTCAGCAGCAAATGCTACAGCAGCAGCAAAATCAGCAACAGCAGCACCAGGAACAGGGCAATCCAGTGGTGACCTTTAAATCATTTCAGGCAGTTAAGCCACCTGAGTTTAAAGGGTCAGCGGATCCAGTAGAAGCCAATACATGGCTGAAGGAGATTGAGAAAGCGTTTGCATTGGTTAGAGTTGGGGAGGAACAGAAAACAGAATATGCGAGCTATCTTTTGAAGAATGAAGCAAGTTATTGGTGGGAATCAATGAAAGCGACCCAGCCTGAAGGTTTGATTACTTGGGCGACATTCAGGGAGTTGTTTATGGATAAATATTTTCCAGGATACATGCAAGATCAATTGGAGATAAAATTTTTGGAGCTAAAGCAAGGTACCATGACCGTTGCAGAATACGAAGCTAAGTTCACAGAGTTAGCTCGGTTTGCACCAGCTTATGTGGATACTGAGAAGAAGAAAGCCAAAAAGTTTCAGCAAGGGTTGAAAGCTTGGATTCGAGGTAAGTTGGCCATTTTGGAATTAGATACGTATGCAGCAGTAGTGTAGAAAGCCATGATTGCAGAAGCTGAGAGTGAGATGTCCCAGAAAGAGAGGGAATGAAAGAAAAGAAAGGCAGAATTTAGTGAGGGGAACCAGCAGCAAGGAAGTTCTCACAACCGTGGTGGCAAGAAACCAGGATTCCAGTCAGGGAAGTCTGGGGTCCACAAGAAGCCCGATGGAGGAAATGAGGAGCAAGGGGGTCAACAGCAGGTTATAAACCAAGCAAGACAACAGAGACCACCCTTGGCAGAATGTAAAATCTGTGGTAAGAAGCATCCAGGACCTTGTTAGAAGCCTCACGCCACCTGTTTCAAGTGCAACTGGAAAGGGCATTTCGCCAATAAATGTCCGAATCAGACTCCAACAGCTAAGACAGACATTATGTGCTACAAATGTGGAAAGCCAGGGCATATTGCGAGGAATTGCAAGGCCCCAGCACCAGTCAACGAAGTTCTAAGGGTAGCAGGGCCACCCGCCAAGCCAACTCCTCCAACAGCCAGAACATTCAATATGACCATAAGGGATGCTGTTCGAGATGCGAATGTAGTTTCAGGTACGCTTGCTATTAATTCAGTATGTGCAAAGGTATTGATTGATTCTGGAGCCTCTAAGTCCTTCGTGTCTAAGGAGTTTGCTAATAAATTGAATTGTGAAGTTAGACCCTTGAAGGAAGTATTACATATAGAAGTAGCAAATAACGAACGAGTTCCTGTGAGTCAAGTATATCCTCAGTGTAAAGTTGAGATATTAGGGCACTGTTTTGATGCGGATTTGATACCTTTCGGTTTAGGAGAGTTTGATGTAATTTTAGGGATGGATTGGTTGTCGAGTTATGGAGCACATATAGATTGTCAAAATAAGAAGGTGACACTAAGAGATTCGAACGGTAAGGAGGTTCTATTCAGAGGCCAGAAGCAAAGGAAGGAGTTTTTGACGATGATTCAGGCCAAGAGGTTATTACGCCAAGGAAGTGAAGCATACTTAGCCCATATAGTGGATCTTATCAAACAAGCACCTAAGCTGGAGGAGATTTCCGTAGTGAACGAATTTCCAGATGTTTTTCCCGATGAATTGCTAGGGCTACCCCCAGATAGAGAGATAGAGTTCGCGATTGATTTATCCCCAGGGACGCAACCCGTTTCTAAAGCTCCATACAGAATGGCACCAGTTGAAATGAAAGAGTTGGTCGTACAATTGCAAGACTTGTTGAATAAGGGGATGATCAGGCTGAGTGTTTCTCTGTGGGGAGCACTAGTATTATTTGTGAAGAAGAAGGACGGAAGTTTGAGATTATGCATTGATTATAGAGAGCTAAACAAGTTAACTATCAAGAATAGATACCCGTTGCCAAGGATTGATGACTTGTTTGACCAGTTGAAGGGTGCCGTTTATTTCTCTAAGATTGATATGAGATCGGGTTACCATCAACTCAAGATTAAGCCGGAAGATGTACCCAAGACAGCTTTTCGAACCAGGTATGGGCATTATGAATTTCTAGTTTTGGCATTTGGACTGACGAATGCTCCTGCAGCATTCATGGATTTAATGAACAGAGTCTTCAAGAAGTATTTAGACAAATTTGTGATCGTATTTATAGACGACATTTTGATTAACTCAAAGACGGAGGAAGATCATGCAAATCATTTGAGGATAGCATTGGGGATGCTAAGGCGAGAAAAGTTGTATGCAAAGTTTTCAAAGTGTGAGTTTTGGTTACAAGAGGTTAAATTCTTAGGACACGTGGTTAGTAGTGAAGGCATAACAGTGGATCCAGCGAAAATGGAAGCCGTCGTGAATTGGGAAAGACCGAGGACACCGACTGAAGTCAGAAGGTTTATGGGATTAGCAGGGTATTATCGAAGGTTTGTTCCGGATTTTGCCAAGATAGCATCACCGTTGACGAAACTCACCAGGAAAGGTGAGAAGTTTGTTTGGAATGACAAGTGCGAAGAGAGTTTTCAGGAATTGAAACAAAGGTTAATAACTGCTCCAATTTTGGCACTTCCAGATGATCAAGGAAACTTTGTGATTTATAGCGATGCTTCTTATAAAGGCTTGGGATGTGTTCTTATGCAACATGACAGAGTGATTGCGTATGTTTCTCGACAACTGAGACCTCATGAACAAAAGTATCCCACCCATGATTTGGAATTGGCAGCCATAGTGTTTGCACTGAAAATATGGAGACATTACTTATATAAAAAGAAATGCGAGATTTTCACCGATCACAAGAGCTTAAAGTATATCTTTACTCAAAGGGAGTTAAATATGAGGCAACGAAGATGGTTAGAGTTGATCAAAGACTACGATTGTTCTATAAATTATCATCCAGGGAAAGCGAATGTGGTGGCAGATGCCTTAAGCAGAAAAGAGAAATTGAACATGTTGACGACGGCAACGGAGTTACATAAGGAGTTCGATAAATTGGAAATAGAGGTGCGTATTCCAGTTCCTACTACAGAAATGATATATGAGATGACTTTTCAGCCAGAATTATTGGAAAAGATAAAGAGGTGTCAAGAGGAAGTAATGAACCATGATATAGGAGAGTTAACAGGAGAAGAGATATGCAGTCAGAAGGATGATAAAGGAATCCTACGTGTTTCTTTGAGAATTTGGGTACCTAACGTGGCAGAGCTAAGGCAGGAGATTTTACGTGATGCACATAATTCAAGATTGTCTATCCATCCAGGAAGCACCAAGATGTATCGGGACTTAAAACAAAATTTTTGGTGGCCAGATATGAAGCGAGAAATTGCAGAATGGGTTAGTAAGTGTTATACATGGCAGAGAGTTAAAGCCGAGCATCAGAGACCCAGTGGATTATTGCAACCGTTGGATATTCCTGAGTGAAAATGGGAGCACCTAGCTATGGACTTTGTAGTCGGACTACCAAGAACGAAAGCAAATTATGATGCGATTTGGGTGATCATAGATCGTTTGACTAAATCGGAACACTTTCTGCCAATCAACGAGAGATTTTTACTTGCCAAGTTGGTACAGCTATATCTAAAGGAAGTGGTTATGCGTCACGGAGTGCCAGTAACTATCATGTCAGATCGAGATCCACGTTTCAACTCCAGATTTTGGAAACAGTTTCAAGAATGTTTGGGCACTAAGCTTAAAATGAGTACAGCTTATCATCCGCAGACCGATGGACAGAGTGAACGGACAATCCAAACTATTGAAGACATGCTTAGGACATGCGCACTGGATTTCAAGGGAAGTTGGGACGAGTATTTACCCCTAGTGGAATTCTCTTACAATAACAGCTATCATGCGAGTATTGGGATGCCGCCATACGAAGCCTTATATGGAAGAAAGTGTAGATCTCCGGTATATTGGGACGAAGTTGGAGAACGCAAAATGTTAGGACCAGAGCTACTACAGCAAACAAAGGAAAAGGTTGAAGTCATTCCGAAAAGGTTGATTGCTGCCCAGAACAGACAAAAGGAGTATGCGGATCGAGATAGAAAGGATATGAACTACGAGGAAGGAGAGCAAGTGTTACTGAAAGTCTCACCTTGGAAGGGAGTTACGAGATTTGGCAAGAAGGGAAAACTCAGTCCGAGATATGTTGGGCCTTTTGAAATCCTCAGGCGAGTTGGAAGAGTAGCGTATGAGTTAGCCTTACCTCCTCACATGAACCATATTCACAATGTTTTCCATGTGTCGATGCTCAAGTGATATCATTCAGACTTAAGTCATATAATCGAGTACGAGCCTATTGAGATTCAACCGGATCTGACTTTTGTAGAATATCCTGTAGCGATTCAGGATAGGAAGGATAGGAAGTTGAGGAATAAGACAGTTAGGTTGGTAAAAGTTTTGTGGAGGAATCCTAGATTTGAAGATCAACTTGGGAACTTGAAAGCGAGATGCTCGAAAAATATCCTCATCTATTTACTTAGGTGAGATTCTGGGGACAGAATCCTTTTAAGGGGGGGAAGGTATAACGCCTTGAAAATTTTCAATATTTATAATTAATTATTTAAAATTAAATGTGAATTATGTGGCGTATAAATTTTTGAGGAGGTGAAGTATGTGGGGAATATTATTTATGGGCTTAATTGACGATTTATATGTGTCGTGTATGCCCGGGTATTTTTAATTGTATTTTTGGAGATTTAATTCCATTTAATTGTATTATAATTACCTTCTGAGAATTTTGTAAAATCATTGGGATTCGTAAAAATTATGAAATCTTTTGTATTATTGACTTTATTAATTTATTTGAGTTTTAAAAATAGTAGGTGGATTTATTGTGATTTTTAAGGATTTTAAAATGATTTTACGAATTAATTTGTGTTTTATGGATTTAATCTTGTAAAATTCATATTTAATTCATTTTCGATCCGAAAAATATTTTAAAAATACGTGGGTGTCCGTAATTTTGTACCCTTTATTTTAAAAAAATGAGAAGTTTAATTTTCCCAAATTTCCTTTTTAATTCGAATTATTAAAAGCTACTTAATTAAATTGAATTGTAATGTTTCTTTATTTTTGGGAAAGATTTCGCAAAATCCCCCTTTTATATATACCTCAATCCCTAATTAGTTTCCAAACCCAAAAACATCAATCTCTCTTCAATCTCTCTCGGTCTCTCCAGAACAGCCTCTCTCGAAGGTTCTTTAGAAATTTTCTCCCTCTCTCCCAAATCTCGCAGCACTCCCTCATTCTATTGAATCCCTCTCGTTTCTGCTGTTGTTTGCTGCAAGTGAGTTTCATCTTCCCCTCCCCTGTTTCCCACTATCGGCTAATTGCGTGTATAAACTCGATTGTGGTGTGTGTATGTCCACCGAGCTGTGTTGTGTGCGTAGAGTGTGTGCGAAACAGTGACCGCGTGTGCGTGTTTGAGACAGGTGTGTGCTTGTGGGTGTGTGTTTTCGCGTTAGTTGCCTGGCTGCTGTTCGTGTGGCTGCTATTGGTGTGCGGGTGTTAAATCTGTGAAGTGTATGGAGTTTTGTGTAACAATTGAACAAGAGTGTGTGTTATTGGCGTGAGTTGCATACGGTTTATGGGTGTGTGTTTACATGTCATGAATGTTGGTATAGGCTGGACAGTGTGGTTCGTGTTATGGTCGAACAATTGTGTTCAATTTGGAGTCTCGGCTGCTATACTTTGATTACTATTGTTACAGCTCAATGCTCTGTTGCTTTATTTCATGATTTTATTTAATTACAAGCTGATGTTATGTATGATGAAATTCTAGGAATAAATCGTAAATTTTTCGTATAATAATTAGTAAGTGTAGAGTCTCGAGATGGAAACCCTAAATTAGGGTACCCTCGGGATTTTGCCCCTTCGACGGTGATTTAATTTGAGTCGGGGGTAAAAATAGGCGATGATGTATACCTGAGCCGAGATAAATCTTATAAATCATACTAATTGTTTCGTATTTAAATTCCGAGAATTGTATGTCCGTTTGGTATAATTAGTTAATATGAGAATTATTCGCATTTGAATCAGTTATAATTTGAATTGTTGGTTGGGCTTGTATTTATATTAGGAATTGATTTGTTTGGGTCGGTTGTAATCCGACGGGTAGTTCGTTAAATAAAACGACCCCGTCAAAATTTTTCTAAAATCTTAATTATACGAATTACGAGTTAATTATATAAATGTGGTAATTGGATTGTATTTGAACCCTAATCGACTAATTGTTAATTGTTGTTTAGTAAGGTTTAAAATGTTTATGTACCAGTGTATTGTCATTTTTTTCTTTGATACGTTTTTATATTATATCAAAGGATTAACAAATGGGTAGAATTAGCATAGTAGTACGTCGAGTATTAAATAGAGTACTGAAGTAGTATTTTTATGTGTAGATTCGAAGGAAGTAGGTCCCAGTGACAAGGGCAAAGGCAAAGCAGAATAACCAGTTAGTTCTTGATTAAGGCAAGTAACCTTAACTTGTTTCTTCAAGTATATCGAATATTGCTTCATTTGTAATTGATTATACAACCCTACCCCTGTAGATACATCATGTTGTGTTGATTTACCTTCCCCCTTTGTTATCAATTCAATTCATAAATGATGAATCATATTTACTTGATCATATTCACTTGATTCTATGTATGTTGAACCTGAAATATTACTCCTCATTGGAAATGAATAAAATGTTAGATACCTGATTTCTTGTCTGAACTATTGAATTACACCTTGACTTGAATTAAACAGGGTAGTCGATTGTCCCGACCCCTGGCCTGAGTATTAAAGATAGAATTGGAAGTTTTACTAAATGAAAATGTTTTCAGGACTGAGGACGCCAGTCAGTACATGAGTATTATGTTAAGCCAAAATGGGCCATGGATCCAGTGGAGTATTTGGATGTACCGAAAGGTATAATCCGGAGTTTTAGTGTGACTGATCATCCAGTTTAACTCATAGCGTCGAAAATGAAAATCCAATTCTAATCTATAAATTGATTATCCAGTTGTCAACAATTGTTATCATTTGACCTTGAGTTCCGAGTATCGTTATTGATTTGATTTATCATTTTCCAGTTGATATATATATATACTTGCTGAGCAAATTTGTTGCTCACCTTTGTGTTATATCTAACCTTTCAGTGAAATCAGAAGATGACATCGCCTAGGACCATGATCATAGGGTTTCCAGGACTCGAGCAGACAGTCGAGATTCAGATTCCCTCTGAGGTTTTGATTTAGTTGTTGGATGGGATTTTGAGTAATTTGTTGTTGTAATGATTTGAAATTGTATTAAATGTAATAACTTAGACATTTGGTCGTTGGTGTGGGTCCCTTATCGGGTCAACCCAACGATATTAGTAAATTGTAATAATTTATCTTTTGGATTAGTTTCTGTTTCAAACTGTAACCTGTTGTGATCCTGGTATGTTTCGGGGTTTGTTTTCAAAACTGTATATATATATATATATATATATATATATATATATATATACGCAGGTTATTTTAAACTAGTATTGTAATGGGCCCAAATCTCACCCCGGATTTGAGGGAGCCACAGTATGTACCGATCTTTGCGGATTGACTAACTTCCAATTAGTTATCCTATGACCAGGAACAGTTTAAGTTTAGTGTTATCATCTTCTAGATCTCACTATTATAATCTCATTATAATTCTAGAAGCTTTACTCTAAACTATGGAACATTTTATTTAATACACTTTAAATAGATAAAGCCCGTAACAAAAACAAAAAAGTCTTTTATTAATATAAACAAAATCAAATAAGATTACATGAAAGTTCTTCCTAACTCATCATACATGATTGGATTTAGGACAAAACCTTTCAGAGCTGGCCCTAGCATTACCTTTGGAGACAATAGCAAAGGATATACTAGAGGATATGGCTTGATTTCACAAGGAAATGTTGTCATTGAGGAAGTAGCACTGGTTGATGGTCTTAAGCACAATTTTCTTAGTATCAGTCAACTATATGATAAAAATCAAAATGTCTGGTTTACATTTGAAGCTTGTGTTGTTTTCAAGAAAAACGACAACAAGATAGTGATGGCAGGTAACAGGAAAGAAATGTGTACATTGCTGACTTCAATTCAACAAGTGCAAATTCTGCTACATTCCTCTTTAGCAAGGCAAGTGTGGATAAAGGATGGCTTTGGCATAAAAGATTGTCACACTTAAGATTTAAAGCCATGAATGAGTTGGTTAAGAAGGATTTGGTTAGAGGTATTCCAAAATTGGATTTTTCCAAGGATGGACTATGTGATGCATGCTAGAAAGGGAAGCAAAAGAAGGCCTCTTTCAAATCTAATTCAATGTTGTAACGCCCCCTAATCCCATACCAGGAATTCGGGCCGTCACATCCTTAACCATACACTTACATACCTTTGAGGAATATTCAATCACCTGCTCACAATATAATCTTCAACAATATCCATAATAAACTCCATAATCTACTCCACGGGTTACAGTCTTAGAACAAGTACTTACTAATCCAAAAGTGTTTACACATCAGAGTATCCTCCAGAATCTTATTACAACTTCAAAGTACTAGAGCTATTACAATACATAACAGTTAATCCCATATATCACAATATAATTCATAATATTTCTTCCACCTTATTCTCATCTTCGAAACCTTTCTTCTAGCATGCTACGTCCATTGCAGGACCTTTCCTCTTATCACGGTTCGCCGTATTAGTGCCAGCTCTGATTGCCGCTGTTTTATACACCAGAATCATATATATATATATATATATATATATATATATATATATATATATATATATATATATATATATATATATATATATATATATATACTCAAAGATATAACATGGACTTTATCAATGTACTATTAAAATCATTTCGAAAGTATTTCTCAAATTGATACTTCAATGAACATTTGAACCCTTAGGTTATCCTACTTTGGACAATACTCACATATACCAACAAAACTTCTTCAAGAAATGAACTCCCATATTTTCTTTAACATACTGAAATTTACTCACAAAAATTGAGTGAGGACATACCTTTCATGCTGCAATTAGTACCCATCTTTAATATTAATTACACTTATCAAATACTACTGATGGACTATATTCAGGAGATTCTTATCCGCTTGGCTGTAATGGATGATCAATCCATACATCTATCAATTTACTACCGGTAGAAGGATGAGCCGACTGGCTCGGACCTCACCCTAAGCCTCATCCGGGCTTTCATACTTATTTGTTGGGCTGGCCATCGTACCAGTCTCTTACATTATCTCCAGTCCAGAACCTAGGGTACCAGAGTACCCCTGGGCACCTTCAATTCTTATCATCTTAGATGTCACGTATAATTCCACGTGCACCTCAATTCATAATAACTATTATCGTTCGGAACAATGAACGGCTACTACTTCCAATAAATCACTTTTCCTCTCGAAAGATAAGAGGAAATATATGAACGACTATTTTGATCATGGGTTCGAATAAAAAGATCCAGATCAAATCTCTCATCACCTCCCACAATTAACATTACTCCCCTTAATAACAACATAGTTTTCCAAAACATTTTATCTTCCTTCGAGTACGAACAATGTACCTCGATACTTGTCCCAATCATATGGACCAATAACTCTTATAGATACTACTATACTTATATACTATCCGGATAACATTCACAACAATAATATATATATATATATATATGTGCATTCAATTGCACCAATATCCGGTAGTTGAGTAACGAGATGAAATACTTGCAACTTGTAAAGAAACTTTTTGAACAACATATACCATACATTGAAACATATATACTCTGAACAATAGAGTAGGGTTTAGTATACTTGCCTGGTACTCTGGATGTAGTAGGGGCTCGTAGCGGGGTCCGATAATCTAAAAAAAGTCAAGAAAATACGCAATTAATCCCTTATACAATCCAATTATGACTCAACGCTCAAACACTTTAGCCAACCACACATAAGGCACTAAGGGGTCCCTCTAGACTCGTACTAAGTCCGTGTTAATCGATAAACGCCTTAGTCATAAGTTTAGTCCTAAACCGTTCCTCAAATCAAGTTATACTTAACCATTTATAACCTCGCTCTTTACACCAATATATTGCCTTGATAATTCTTAACAAGTTTCGTGTTTTAGTCGACTCGAAATTCCTCTTTTAACTTACCCAAAAAGGATGGTCAAAGTAGCACTTCTAGAGTTGACTTTCCTGAAAATTACTATTCCTTGACTCGCACTCCAACACTTTTAATAAATCACTGGAAACATATTTAAATACGAAACCACTTCTGAAATCATCTTTGGTATTTGTAATATTTATCATAAAAGTTTTGATTTGAAAACACGGGTCTAGATAGGTGAAATGTATTTTCAAAGTTGGGTCAACTGCGGATTCTTACTATTTGCACCACTTTTACTAAAACCTTCATAACTCGATAATCGTTAACTCAAATAACGCACCGTTTTCGCGTGCAAGATCTAGAGAATGTCTAGAAGATAACCAACTCAAGATTTGTCTCTGGTCAGAGGACTCATTTTTTGGAATTACCAAAACAGGGCAGTGGTTGTTTTGGTGAATAGTGTCGTTCCTTTAAAGGCTTTTCACTAGCGCAACCTCGGCTGACGCATTTTTATAAAATCGTAAAATAATCTTTTTAACTCGAAACCTTCGCACATACTTTAATAACTGACCTTAGCATTTATCCTCAAAATTCCATATTATTAATCGACAATTAAAGGTCTCAATCATAGCCTCAAAGTAGGTACATTTCTGCAGTTCCATTTCCCGAACAACTTTCACTAAAATGGTCATATCTCCTAAACCGTAAACTCTTTTGACACGATTCTTGCCGCCACGTAAACTATAAACCAAAAGCTACACAATCATATGCAGTGGTTAACCTTTAAACAATTTTATGGTCTCGGGTTTCAACTGTTAAAGAGGTTTACAAAAATAGGGCATTACGACGGCTCTAAATCGAACACTACCATTTTGTTTCATCTCAGAGAAGCCACACAAGGCTACCCCTACTCTAATATCACAAACCAACACTCATACTAGGCCTCTAAGGGCAGTGGTAAGGTCCAATGACTACCACTCAACATATACACCTCAAAACAAAGCTAAACAATCATATAAACTCTTAACATGAACTGATCTTTACACTAACATCAAAACTCCACCAAAACTCATATAAATAAAAGGTAAAGTTGAGGTTTATACCTTTCTTGATACTCTCACAACACTAACAAAGCTTTGTACACCTTATAATAGCATTGGGTAGTCTTAACAAAGCCTAAAAGCCATGAACAAAATATGAAAACAACTTACAACACTATTCATCATCAACTTTGTAAAATCTATATAAAATTGAAAAATTAGAGATTAGTTCTCAAATTTTTACCACACGTTCTACTCTTCAAGTGCTTTCTTTTGAGTTATAGATCACAAGATTTGGTGCTCAGTTGCTAGGGTTTTGAGCCTCTTCTTCCTGCTGGGCAGAATCTTGAAAAATGGTGTGTTATTGGTTTTCTTGATCTTTTCTTTCTCTCCCTCCAATCTTGACTTGTCAACTCTACTTTTGATGATAATATATTGATATTATCAGATATGTATTGGCTGTGTTGATCCCCTTGATACTTGTGCAAAGTGTGTTGGATAAGCTTGTTTGATTTGTTTTGTTTTTGGAATTGATTTAAATGATTTAAATCACTTAAATCCTAAATTGTTTTGATTTAATCCTTGAACTAAATCTTTTAATCCACTTGATATAACTCTCTTGATGATCATGTAGGATATTTAATCTCATTATGAACTCAATCCAAATTCCATAATTTGTTCGCTTTATCGCTTAATCTCGTTATAAAGTTCTAGCAATTCCTAGAATGCTCGTTATACTAGCTCAGGGGTTTTCGTTCTAAATCCTTAAATCACCCTTAATAAAATAATAAAATATCAAATCCTTGAATCATTGATTTAAATAACTCACTTGTCTTGGTTATATTGAAAAGTTCCTCACTGCTCGGTCATATATTCCATAAAAGAAAAGTTTGGAATTTCTGAATTCCGATCGCGTTTACATACACTTATTTACATCGTAGATCATTAATATAACTTCGAAATATCCATTTCCTATCCCGTACATATGGTAACATGAAAACATTTCTTGGTTCTCAAATTCACTATTCATCCATAAATTCACTATTCATCCATGCAAATCACTATTCATCCCTCAAATGAAATTTTTTCTCAAGTACAGAAATTAGGGTTATTACAAATGTCATCAATTGATTAACCTTTACAGCTACTCCACATGGATCTATTTGGACCAGTCAATGTATTGTCTATATCTAACAAGAAGTATTGTCTTGTAATTGTTGATGAGTTTTCTAAATACACTTGGACATTCTTTTTGCACTCTAAAGATGAGGCAAGTGAAATCATTATCAAACATATCAAGACAGTCAACAACAATCCAATCTTCAAAGTAAGAAGGATTAGAAAATGGAAATATCTATTGATAACTCTGTTAGAACGCCACTCAACTCGAGGTCCATACACTCAGGGGGAGCTTCTCACAATCAACACTCAACAACAAACCAAGATGATCAACGCAGAGAAAATGAAGCTACTTCATCAAGATCAAGCTTACCAGCACAAAGGAAATGGACGGAGGATCACCCATTTATGCTCATAATTGGTGATTCTTGTGCAAAAGTCCAAACTAGGAGAGCAACTCGAGAAGAATGCTTGTACAGCAACTTTCTTTCTAAAGAAGAACCTAAGAAGGTTGAGGATACCCTTCTAGATCCAGACTGGGTCTTAGCAATGCAAGAAGAGCTAAACCAGTTTGAGAGAAATGAAGTATGGAGACTTGTACCCAAACCTAAAGACAAATCAGTGATTGACACTAAGTGGGTATTCAAGAACAAGATGGACAAAAATGGCATAGTCACAAGGAATGAAGCTAGATTAGTTGCTAAAGGCTACTGTCGAGAAGAAGGAATTGACTTTGAAGAAACCTTTGCACCAGTGGCAAGGTTAGAAGCAATCAGGATCTTCCTAGCCTATGCAACTCATGCCAATTTCAAAGTCTATCAAATGGATGTCAAGAGTGCATTTCTAAATGGTATTCTGGAGCAGGATGTGTATGTTAGTCAACCTCCTAGTTTTGAAGATCCAGAATTTCAAGAATATGTGTATTATTTGCTCAAAGCAATCTATGGCCTGAAGCAAGCACCTAGTGCCTGGTATGACACACTTTCACAGTTCCTTATAGAGAACCACTTCATCAGAGGTACTGTTGATAAAACTCTTTTCTATAGATATGTCAATGGCTCTATGATACTTGTCCAATTTATGTGGATGATATAATATTTGGGTCTACAGATGAGAAGCTTTGCAAAAGGTTTGCCAAACTTATGCAAAGTAAACATGAAATGAGCATGATGGGTGAATTAACTTATTTTCTTGGTTTACAAGTTAAATAAGTAAATGAGGGAATTCTTATAAGTCAAACTAAATTTGTTCATGATCTTTTAAAAAGATTTGACTTAGTAGATTGCTCTTCTGCAAAAACACCCATGGCTACTGCCACTAAGCTTGAGTTGAATACTAAGGAAAAAAAGGTGGACATTTCAAGCTATAGAGGCATGGTTGGATCTCTTTTATATTTAACGTCTAGTAGACCTGATATTATGTTCGCTACATGTTTATGTGCTAGATTCCAGGCTGACCCTAGAGAATCTCATTTAGTTGCTATTAAAAGGATTTTTAGGTATCTCAAGGGAACACCAAACCTTGGCATTTGGTACCATAGAGATTCTGGTTTTGTTCTAATTGGCTACTCAGATGCAGATTATGCAGGTTGAAAGATGGATAGAAAGAGTACCACAGGCACCTGTCAGTTCTTAGGAAACAAGCTGGTTTCATGGTTCAGTAAGAAGCAAAATTCAGGTTCTACTTCAACAGCAGATGATGAATATATAGCAGCTGGAAGCTGTTGTGCATAGATTCTATGGATGACAAAATCAACTGCTTGACTATGGAGTTAAGGTTGAAAAGATTCCAATTTTCTGTGACAACACTAGCGCAATTGCAATATCTGAGAACCTAGTGCAGCATTCAAGAACCAAGCACATAGACATCATATACCATTTCATCAGGGAGCATGTGATGGAAGGTACTGTGGAACTACATTTTGTTCCAAGTGAAAAACAATTGACAAATATTTTTACTAAAGCTCTGGATGAATCAACCTTCTCGAGGTTGGTATGTTAAATTTTTCATGATCTCAAAATATCTATTCAATTGATGCAACCACTGAATTTTATTCTCTGGATTTGTTTGTTTTAATTTGCTTATTTTCTTGATTACTCTGGAGCTATCGAACACATAGTTTCCTGGAGATATCGAATAAGTATGATCACCCATTTGAGTTATCGAATGAATATTATGCTTGAGATATCGAATAGTTAATTTTCTTGAGATATCGAACTAAACTTTCTGCTAGAGATATCGATTAGTTAATTATCAAAAGATATCGAATCAGTTAATATTCGGGTAATATCGAATGGTTAGTATTTAAGATATCGAACGGATTAATTATTTGTTGATGTCATTTAATTATTTTGTTATGTGTCCATAATAATCAAATGTTATGTGTGTTCTATATTCTAGAATTATCTGTTTTAATTGAATAAACTTAAGCTGTCAGGCTTAAATGATTTTGGAACAAGTTACACACATAATATTTTACTTTTTATTCTTTCTAAATGATCTGTCAGGATTAGTCTAGGACACCGTGTAATCTCTTTTGCATGCTTTAGTGTGTTTAAAGAGGTGTGACCTTTGATTAACCTTTTCACTCTTTTAAACCCCTGTTAGGTCCAATAAGATTGTAGAAGGGGGGATTGAATATAATCTATACCTTTTCTCAAAATTTGTCCTTATGATTTAAATTTAATTTAGACAAATTTGTGCGGAATTAAATGAAACAAAGTTCAAGTTAAATATAACGATATATTAAACTTGAGGGTTGTTACAAAATCAGTACAGAGTGATATCAAGTTAATAAAAACAAATTAGAAAATTCGACATGAACTTTTCTTAATTTGTTAATAAAAATCGAGATATAGATTAAGAGTAAAAACTCGATAATAGTAAAAGAACGATAAATAAACAAGTTTCAATGGATACAATATTATAAACAAGGATCTTGAGTATTTATGGTAAATTAAACGTATTAATTTGTTCTTGAGTAATGAAGAGAGAGAGATGTGTCTGATGGGTTTCTTGTTTTGATATAATGTTTCTGTGTGTGTGAATATCTTGGCGGCTGCTTCTTTATATAACCTTCTATCTCTTTTCTGATTTCACAATACCATTAAGACATGCAGCAAGACACAACTTATGTCTTAATAGCTTCCTTTCTTCATTAAGACTTTCGGTAAGACATTTGGTAAGACATAAGGGTTATGTCTTATCAGCTTTGCTCCAATAAAACATTCGGTAAGACATAAGGGTTATGTCTTATCAGCTTTGCTCCAATATGACATTCGGTAAGACATACAGATTGTGTCTTAACAATTCAATTTTTTATATTTAAATGATTTTACTTAATCATTTAAATAAAATCCTTTAAATAAATTTAATTATTTTCACTTTAAATAATTATTCTGATTTAATTAATTTAATAATTAATTTAAGAAATAAATTAATTCTTGATGAATCAATTTATTAATTAAATCAACTACTTGATTTAATTAATTAAAGGAGAATAATTATACATCCATTAAATGTCTTACTATTTTCTGAATCACTAAGATGAATAAAGAAGTACCACTGAATTTTCTGTTGACGCTCGATGTACTGTCTGATTCATGAGCGACTAACTCCAATGATCGTTCTTTATGTTTGATTTTAAATGTGATTCCTTTTCTTTTTCTCTTCTTTCTTCAACTGTTCTGTACTCTGACTGTTCTTCAACTGTCACTAGAGAAATCTCTGTCTTCTAAATAAATCCACTTATTATCGAATACTTCACTGAGGCTTGATCAGATGACTGAGCTTCTTTCAATGTAGTAGATCTTCAAGTCTGTAGATTGACTTTAATCTTTTTCTTCTGACAGATTAAACATTCTGAGATTCCTGGACAGTTCATACTTATTATTTACTGTTACATACTAATTTAAGTTGAGTTGAATTCTCGAACTACAAATAGGCTGTGTCATATGCCTTGCAATCTCCCCCTATTTGTTTGTTAGGAAATAACAAACAAATTCCTAGAGGATAACTCAACTAACTCAACTTAAACAAGTAAATGATAAAACATTAAGTGCAAGTAAATAATGAAAAAGTTCTGGTTTATATTAACATTTTCCAGATTCAAACATAAAAGATAAATACAAGATAGATGATCCTCTAGACTGATCATATTTGACATTATCCTATCTTGATCTACCTCAGCTCTAAAAATCTAACATGTAGAGCTGATCTTCATTTTGATGTGCTCTGATCCTTTATCTCTCCTTCTTTGGGTTCTTCATTTAATGGCTTTAGATTTGAAATCAAATCAGCATCAAAAATACGTTCCTGTTCAGATACTATACCTTTGGGTCTGACTGGTCGAGTTGGAAATCCCTTTTGTTTATTTACCTTCTGTTGATATCTTGGATCTCTTTGTACAATGTAAGTTTGAATATAATCAGCAGCTTATTCTTGTCTGTGGTATAAAAACCAGTGGTCCTCAGCATCTTTTCAACCCAAACCAAGTGCCTAGCATCATAATTGTACATGTTCTCAGATCTGAAGATGCAGGACTGAAATATGTCATTCTTTAAAAATTTGACTTGATATGGAAGATGAACAACTTCTGGACTGGCCTTTCGAGCAAACTCCTTTAGTTTTTCATACAACATTACATTCAGCTCAGTAGATGTTGATACCTTTTGCATCATAGTCCATAACTCAGACAAAGTTCTCCTTTCCAAATAGTTTAAGGTTACATGAAATGAACCTTCATTATGACAATGAACAACGATTACCAGCTCCATTTTGAAAGAGTCAAAACCAGCCATTATTCTGTTGATCTCATTCTTCAGTGCATTCGTGTAAACATGGTGTTCTGGATTGGAATATTTATACATTCGAAGGATAGAAAGAAGTTGATTATCATGGTTCAAGGAAAGTTGTGGAAGACTCAGTATCTTTCTAGCTTCATCCCATTTTGGACCAATCTTGTATATAACGTCAATTTTCCTTGCCTCAAGATTCAAATGATGTTGACATTGCTTTTCAGCTTGTTCTGTTTTGTGAATTTATTCTCTTTTGTCCAACATCTGAATTGTCATTGCTAGTCTTTATTCCTTTAGCTTTAAACTGGCTTCCTGCTCTAACATCTTCTTATCAAAATCTGGGTCAGGTGCTTGTGCTGTCCACTCGCTAAGATCAACTTCTGGTTCAAATTCAGGTTCACCAATTATGCCAACTAGCTCAAAGGCATCAAAATATCTGCTTCTCCAGCATAATAAGCACTGTCTGGTAAATCTGTAGCTACACCTTTTCCCTTTCCACTTCCACTTGACTGCTCCCCCTAAGTTTGCTCACCCTTACCACTTGACTTCTTCTCCCCCTTAGTTGGGTTATCCTCTATAGATTTGTCTTTATCAGCTTCAGAATTTCCACCAGCTCCACCATCACCATTTTTTCCTATGCCTTCAAAGTACTCCCTTTGTTGAGATGTGATGTGATGAGTGGGTTTTACAATGTCATACAAGTGATCTAAGCCTTCATAGAGATAGTCATATTTCTCTTCTAGATATGTAAAGCTACGGTCATAGAACTCAGCATTTGTATGCACTTCTTTTTAAGGTTCATCCACTTTGGAAGAGAGGTTATCAATAGCAAGTAATATATCTGACCTTTCAGAGGCTGCCTGGGTGTTGGATTATAGTAAGGTGTTCAAGGTTGGAGTGACTGTGGTCTTTATATTCTGGATATCATCTTTGATCACAGTGAGTTGGTTGTTGACAGAGGTGGAAGAAGAAGACCGTTCATCCACTTGTGTTTTAAGGAGTTGTTTCTCAGCTTCACTTTCCTCAAGTTTCTTCTACAGAGTCTGAATTTGTGCAAGTAATGAAAAAGTATTTGTGCTAGTGTGTCCACTCACCTGAAATCCACTCAAATGTGTTTCACTCACCTCACGTGTAAGTGTTTCGCTCATATTTATGGTGGTCCTCACATCACTCAACACAAGCTCCTTTCCTTTTGATGTACCTATAGAAGAAATCACCCTAGCCTCTTCAAGAGAGGTCAGTGGTGGTGCAGTAGGAGTTCGCAAATCCCGATCCTTAATCAAATATATCTGTTCATTTGAAATTGAAATCTGAATTGCTTCAGTGGTAGATTGATTAAGTTGCCTTCCACTTTCTCCAGCTGAAGCGGCGAGCGAAAAATCCCTTAAGGGAGCCAGGAATGTTCCTCCTGGGAGGGGAGATGATGACTCTATTATTGGTGGCAATGAGTCAAGATTTCCCTCTAAAGCCTGTGAAGGCTCTTCTACCGTGACAATGGTAGGCACTGTTTTAGTAACAAACCTATTGTGCACTCCTTGCTCAAAGTCCCTAACATCATCAGATTCTAGAGTTATGCTTCATACTTGCTTGTCGACATTTAAGATCATTTCTGATTGTAATGATCAGAAATGATCTTAAGATGTCGACGAGCAAGTATGAAAGTATTAAAATCCCTGTTCTCAAAAAGGTTGAATACCCTACATGGAGGGTAAAGATGTTGATGTATCTGGAAGCCACTGATCCTAACTATCTGGATAGGATATATGATGGTCCATATATTTCTAAGAGACTGGTTGCTAGAACAGATACTGTTCCTAAACACTATGTCCAGAAGACTAAGGCTGAATGGACTCCTGAGGAAAAGGCTGAAGTACTCAGAGATGCTAAGGTAAAGAATATACTTCACAATAGCCTTGATGCTGTCATGTCAAACAAAGTGATAGCATGTAAAACTGCTAAGGAGATTTGGGAAACTCTGGAAACTCAAAGCCAGGGCACTGAATCTATCAAAAGGAACAGAAGGGCTCTGTTGATTCAAGAATATGAACATTTTGATGCTAAATCTGATGAGAGCCTTACTGATTTGTATGATAGATTTCTGACATTACTGAATAATCTATCCCTAGTAGGCAAAGAGTATGATCCAGAGGATTCGAACACCAAGTTTCTGAGAGCTTTACCTGAGGAATGGGATACTCAAACATCTATCGTTAGACACCAGTATGATCTCAATGCAGTGTCTCTTGATGAAGTGTATGGAATGCTTAGAACTCATGATCTTGAGGTTCAATAGAGGAAGAACAAGAAGAGCAACAAAGAAAAGGCTGTTGCTTTAAATGCTGAGTAAAAATCAAAGAGAAAAGTTGTGGAGGTTTCCAGCAGAAGAAGTAGAATTGTTGAGTCAAATACTGATGACTCATCATCAGATCCTGATGCCAATACTGATAATGATGCTGATGATGATTCTACTGATTCTGACATGATGGAAATGGTTCCTATGATAGTCAAAGGCTTCAAGAAGATGAAGTTCAGAAAGGCTAGAAGTTAAGGCAACTTTCAGAAGAAACCTTTCAATGCTGACAAGAACAGGTACAAGAAGAATGAAGGCAAAGGCAGCAAGTTTGACAAGTCAAAGGTCAAATGCTACAACTCTGATGGAATGGGTCACTTTGCAACTGAATGCAAAAAGTCCGAGACCAAAGCTCTTATCTCATCAAACAAGGATTGGATGGACTCTTCCTTAGAATCTGAAGAGGAAAAGGTAAACTATGCATTGATGGCAAATGTTGATGAGATTGCTGCTCCTGATAATAAGGTACCTGAAACTGTTTTTGATTTTGATACGGATAATGTTTCTGAGTTTAGATCATTTCTAAAATCTCTGCATATTAGCTTTAGAAGTAAATCTCTTGAAAATGCTAGAATCATATCTGAGATGTCAGAATTGTCTAAGAGAAATGATCATCTAGAAGTTAAGTTACTCTTTATACAAGAAGTACAAAATGAATGTGATAAGGCTAGGCATATGAAACTAGAAATGGAGTTTAGATGTGCTGCACTTGAAAAAGAACTTGAAGATGCTAATGAAAAACTCAGATGCTGGTCACACTCTGGAAAGAAAACACATGGAATAATTACTGATAAAAACTGGAAAGATTGTCTAGGTTAGAAGCCTTAAAATGATCAGAAACTGAAACAGAAAGTTATAGTGAATGATAAGGCAAATCCAAAGATCTACAGACATGTTATAGACAACACCAAATCCAACATTGAACCTATCAATTTTGTATATAGTAAAGATTCCAATTCAGTTACTGAAAAGGGATCAACATCTACTAAACAAAATTCAAAGAGTGGGTCTAAAACTGTTAAGATGACAAATCTTAAAAATGTAGGTCTTTTGTCTAAGAAACAACTGAGAGACAGAATCTGTGAAGTTATAGATAGAAAGAAAACAGCTACTGCTAAGAGAAACAGGAATGGTAAAGTTGGAATAAACAAAGAGAATAATTATAAGTATATTCCAAACGCACCTAGAAAAGTATGCTTTAACTGTGGAATTGGCACAAGAAGCTTTTTCATCTCAACTTCAACAACATCAATGAGTTGGTTAAGAAAGATTTGGTGAGAGGATTACCAAAAGCATCGTATACTCCTGATGGACTCTGTGATGCTTGTCAGAAGGCTAAGTAGAGAAGGACTTCATTCAAGAGTAAAACTAAATCCTCAATTGATTAACCATATCACATGCTCCACTTTGACTTGTTTGG
Source organism: Saposhnikovia divaricata (assembly GCA_036435485.1). NCBI lineage: Eukaryota > Viridiplantae > Streptophyta > Magnoliopsida > Apiales > Apiaceae > Saposhnikovia > Saposhnikovia divaricata. The sequence goes on along the minus strand of CM071601.1, from coordinate 39,773,174 downwards.
ACCAGTCAACATAATGTCCATCAGTAAGAAAAGGTATACTCTAGTCATTGTTGATGAATATACTAGATTTACCTGGGTATATTTTATGCACAGAAAAGATGAAACTGCTGAGATACTTTTGGACCATGTGAGACTCATTGAAACTGGCACAAAGCATAAAGTCAAGATTATAAGAAGTGATAATGGAACTGAATTAAAAAAATTTAGTAATGGAAGAGTTCTACAAATACAAAGGAATAGTTCAACAATTCTCTGCTCCTGGAACACCCCAGCAAAATGGAGTAGGTGAAAGAAAGAACAGAACTCTCATTGAAGCTGGCAGAACTATGTTGGAGGAAGTTAAATTACCTACATATTTCTGGGCAGAAGCAGTCAACATAGCATGCTATACTCAGAACATTACTTTAATCAACAGACATGGTGTGACTCCTTATCAAATGATTCAAGAAAAGAAGCCAATTCTGAAGCATCTGCATGTGTTTGGCTGCAAGTGTTTTGTTCTGAGACCTCATCCTGAACATCTAGGAAAATTTGAAACTAAAGCTGACGAGGGCATCTTTATTGGCTATCCAACTACAAGAGCCGTTAAATTTTACAATCTAAGAACAAAGACTGTCATGGAGTCTATCAATGTATCTTTTGATGATAAGAAGATAACAGGAATTGCTGAAGACTCACATGAAAGCTTGATTTTTGGAAATGAAGCTACCAAGAATACTGATGAATCTGTGTCAGATACTGATATCCTATCAGATCCTGACAATCCATCCATTCCTAATGATGCACCAATTACTGATGGTGAGGCCAATAATACAAATGTTGAGGGGGAGCAACATCAAGACACCATCAATACTGATTCAACTCAAGCATCAGGAGGAGGTTCATCAGAAACAGATTCAAGTGATAATCCTGACAGTACTTCAGGAGGAGATAACACTATCTCAGGGGGAGCTTCTAATGATTCTAGTTCTTTTGAAAATAACACCAATCTAGGGGAGCATCAAATTCAAGAAATGATTTACCATCAGCTAGGAAATGGACTAAAAGTCATACTCCTGATTTAATTTTTGGGAATCCTGATGCAGGTGTTAAAACCAGAATTGCAACTCAAAATGAATATCTTTATCATAACTGTCTATCAAAGGAGGAGCCTAAGAAAGTTGAAGATGCACTCAAGGATGCTGATTGGGTTACAACAATGCAAGAAGAACTGAATGAATTTGAAAGAAATGAAGTCTGGAAACTTGTACCAAGACCAAAAGGCAGGTCAATTATGGGTACAAAGTGGGTGTTTAGAAACAAGACAGATTCAGATGGTACTATTGTAAGGAATAAAGCAAGGCTAGTTGCAAAGGGGTATTCTTAACAGGAAGGAATAGATTATGATGAGACTTTTACTCCTGTTGCAAGGGTAGAAGCCATCAGGATTTTTCTTGCATATGCAGCCCACAAGAAGTTCAAGGCTTTCCAGATGGATGTAAAAAGTGCTTTTCTCAATGGAGAATTGGAAGTGGAGGTATATGTCGAGCAACCTCCTGGTTTCATTAATCCTAAATATCCAGATCATGTCTACAGACTGGATAAAGCACTTTATGAACTAAAGCAAGCTCCAAGAGCCTGGTATGAAACTCTGGCTCAATTCCTACTGGAAAGTGGATTCAAAAGAGGTACAATTGATAAAACTTGTTTTATTTGAATCATGGTAAGGACTTGCTATTAGTTCAAATTTATGTTGATGATATCAAATTTGGGTAAACTAATTCAAAGCTTTGTGAGAAGTTTTCAAAGCTAATGTAGCCTAGATATCAAATGAGCATGATGGGAGAAATGAGATATTTCTTAGGTCTGCAGGTTAAACAGATTGATGATGGGATTTTTGTCAATCAGTCAAAGTACCCAAAGAATTTGTTAAAGAAGTTTAACATGCAAGACAGTGCTACTGCTTCAACTCCTATAGCTACAACTACAAAACTTGATCCTGATAAAGGTATCGAAGCAGATGTAACTAACTACCGGGGTATGATTGACTCACTCTTATATCTAACTGCAAGTAGACCAAATATAATGTATGCAACCTGTCTATGTGCAAGATTTCAGGCAAAACCCAGGGAACCACATCTCATTACAGTTAAAAGGATTTTTCAGATACTTGAAAGGCACACCAAATCTTGGTCTTTGGTATGCTAGAGAGTCTGACTTTAGTTTATGTGGTTACTCAGATGCTGATTTTGCAGGATGCAAAATAGACAGGAAAAGTACTTCAGGCAGTTTTCAATTTTTGGGAGGTAGACTAGTTTCTTGGTTCAGTAAAAAGCAGAAGTCTATCTCAATATCAACTGCAGAAGCTGAGTACATAGCTGTAGGAAGCTGTTGTGCTCAGATAATGTGGATGAGAAATCAGCTAATGGACTATTGTTTGTCATATTCAAAAATACCTATTTATTATGATAACCAAAGTGTTATTGCTATGACAGGAAATCTAGTTCAACATTCTCTTACTAAGCATATCAGTATCAGATATCATTTCATAAGGGAACAAGTACTAGAAGGGACAATTGAGCTACATTTTATTCCTACTGATCAACAGCTAGCTGATATATTCACCAAGCCACTTCCTGAGGCCACTTTTACAAAGTTGGTGAATGAACTAGGAATGGTGAACTATGAAAGTTACTGAGAAAACAAGCAGAGAGATATTACTGATAATCATCAAATCCTGATGGTTGTCAATTCCTGATGAGAGAATCCTGATCGTAGTCAAACTTTGACTTGGTCAAAATCCTGATAATTGGTCAAATCCTGACGCGACGGTTCATTTATCAGTATGATGAATTTCAAGATTTATAGTTGGTTTTGTATTCTTGATTTGATTATGATTAATGTTTTTGAACTTCTGATTCATCTGTGTAAAATTTCATAATTTGTTATGCTAATTAGAACAGTTAATAACAGAAACAGCACAAAACATCATAATTGATAAACAGGATTTTTCATTAATAATTAGAAAGAGCTTACATGCATACATCAAATCTTTTTGTTTTCTCTATCTACTAATCTATCAAACAGCTAAAGGAAAAGAAAACTCTAAACCACTCCATTGTTAGCAGCTATCCCAGATCCCATCTTTGCCACTTTGTCTGGGTGGAGGTTAATGGGATAAGGTTATTTTTGCTGACATATTCATTAACAATGGTTGGAGGTTTTGGATGAGGATTCTTTAGAGGAAAGCCATTCCAATGTCATTTGGAGAGCCGCATCAATATTTATTTCTTTTACAGGCTTTTCTTTCTCGTTCTCCTTGAGACAAGCATCCATCCGCAACCATAGAGTCTCAAGTTGTCTTTCCCAGTCCATCGCTTCGAACTCGTCCCGAGTATAACGGAGAATATCTCTATTCTCTACGTGTTAACTCGAATACTTGTAGAAGGGAGGGTTGAATACAAGTTATATAATCGTGTCTGATTTTTGCTTAATTAGATGAACAAGAACAAACGAATGAATCAAACTTTGTTTGTATTAAAATAAATCAAATACAAACTCTACCAAAGGTGTACAATACCTTTAGCAGCTGCTGACAATACAAATCTCTCTCTCTGTTTGTTTCGAAATCTCGAATACAAACCTTATACAGAGCTTCACACGATATGCACTCTTTTTCTATTCGATCTTTTTACAATGATATTGAGAGAGTATTTATAATGCTACCTATCAACTAATAACAGAATTATAATCTATCTATGACAATGTTCTGCCATCCAGTTGATAGTTTCCATCAATAGAGAATTCGTTTCCTTCACGATATCTTCTTGCTTGTTTTTCAAAACAACGATCCTGTTTTATAGCACTTGCCAGTTTCTGTAGCATCCATAATGATATCATCAGTAACACGACTGATATCAGGATTTCCCATTGCATCAGGATCTGATCATCCCATCAGTATTTGATCAGGATCTGACTTGCTATATCAGGATCTGCTCTTAGTTCCTGAAATGTAGTCTCTGACGCACTATTCCTGACTAACCTCCACAGATTACTGTCTAACACATATATCCTATACAAAGTGCTAAATCCTTTATAAGATCAGGATATACAAGAAGTATTAGCAAAATTCTATTCTCAACATCACAACTTATGAATTATTCCTAACATTCTCCCCCTATTTATGCTTTAGAATCTGAAGCATAAATCTAAGTTGTAGATGTCAAAACATATAACAATACAACCAGAATAGAATTTTTGAATTTAAGATCATAAAGTTAAGTACCTCCTTCTTCAGATGTAGACATGTATCTAGTACTTAGAAGAAAGAATTCAACTATTTGATGCTTCTTTTCCTTTACCAGTTCCATGATGAAATTTACCAACTCTGTCACCCTTAATTTTGCTCCAAGTCTGTTTATCTCCCCAAGTCTGTTGTTGTTGTTGTTTCTGAATTATCTTTATCTCCCCCTTTTTGACATCAGCAGCATTAATTCCAAGAGATTCAGTAACAGAACAAATGAGATTCATCAGAACTGCTTGATTATCCATAATAGTGAATTGGTTTTCGTCAAGAATTTGAAGTCTCGATTGAATATCACTTTGAGATTTCTGAATGTTTCGTAAAATTTCAGAATTGACTTCAATGTTGGAAGTGCTTGTTGTATCTTCAGATTCAGATGCAGAAAGAACTTTATCTTCAAGTCTTGTAGAAGAAATTGCCTGTTTAGAATGATATTCTAGTAATAATACTTGAGTAGAGGTACAAACATCTTCATCTCTCTGATCTGGAAATGAAGTATGATCATCCTGTCCTTCACCAGTATTCTGTGTACTAACATCTACAAATACTGACTCCTCCTTAGATTGATCAGATACTATTGATGTCTCAATTCTAGCTGAAATTGGAAGTACATACAAAGGAATATTAGGATCAATAGGAATATCTTCTGGTACTGGTTGAGTAGAAGTTTATCTTAGCCTTTCACCTCTTCTATTAATGATTCATGCAAGCCTTTCTTTCTGTTTCTGAGCTTTAACTTCTGGCTTTGCATTGTGATGTGCTAAGTCATGCTTCTCATACATCTTGATAAAAGAATAAGTACCAGCATCCATACCAAGATTTTCAGACCAAGATTCAGGAAAAACCTGATCCCAGAAATCAAACGATGGTGGTTTCCTAATTTTCTCTCCCTCACTATGGAGTTGATCATCCATACCCCCATTCTCACTTTGACTATCTAAAGTCAACACTCTTTCTACCTCTCCTTTTGCCTGGTCAGGAGCCAGCCTCTCTGTGTGTGGATCTATATCCATCTTTTCAAGTGTATCACTCAAATTTTGATAAGTGCTCTCATGACCTACAGAAAAAAGGGGTTAGAAGAAGTTTTTATACCTGAACTGACATGGAGAGAGGGTTCCTCAAATGCCATGGGGCTTGAGGTTTTCTCCAAGGAGTGAGCTGCTATAGTCTCTGAACCCTTACAAACATCTACTTTCTTTCCAGAAACTACAGGCTCCAGTATACCACTTTCAGGTTTTACACTAGACTCTGATGTCTTCAGTAATACTTCATTAGACATCTGTTGTGGAATAAAAACTAGGCTACTAGTATTGCGGCTAAGGTTTATGTATTTAATGTCAGGGTGTGTGAGCTTCGTGCTTTAATGGCTGCTCTTGTGCTCGTGGCTGATTCTGCCTTCACAAGATGCCTACGTACTTTGATGAATATCAAAGATCAAGCCAAAAAACGTAGTTCTAGGGTGAGGGGTCTGACCCTTTATATAGGCTGAGAAGCCTTAGAATTAAGGTAGGAGTTGGAGACTTAATAGATAAGTCACCTCCTTGAGGAAAGTTCTAGACTCCTTCCTTGTAGGAGTCTGTTGCCATACCGAATTGGATGCCTTGGAGGCTAAGTCTTGTAGAGATAATGTCCTTATCCAACTCTTATTGCTGAGCTGTTTATTTCTCTCAATATAAATTACGAAATTAATATCAAAATAGGGATTCTGACCTCATTAATGTGCCCCACGTTTGGACCATGCTGGGTCTAATTAATGCCATATTAAATGTGTCTTTAGGGCTTATTTTTAGCCCATATCATTTGCCCCCCAACTTCTAGGAAAACTGATCAGGTTTTCCTTGAAGTTTTAACGGTCCTTTCCAAGACTCGGGTCAGGGTTCATCTTTATACACTAGTGTTTCACGAGTATTGTCTTTATGTAAAGCGTGGAGCGACCGACGCGTTTACGACAATGTCAATTCGATGCTAATCGGCACTAATCAGCCTTAACGACATTTAAACAATGTTTAAACGACGTTGAACGGCATAAAACGGCACTAAACGGTACTAACTAGCCTTAAACGACACTTAAACAACGTTTAAGTGACGCCAACCGGTATTAAACGACACTGAACGGTGCTTATCGGCACTAACGGTGCTATCGGCACTAACGGTGCTAATCGGTACTTAATCGGTGCTTATCGGCACTGACGGTGCTATCGGCACTTAATCGGTGCTTATCGGCACTAACGGTGCTAATCGACAATTAATTGGTGCTTATCGGCACTAACAAGCCTTGAACGACACTTAAACAATGTTAAGCAATTCTAAATGGCGTTAAACGGTGCTAAACGGCACTAGCGGGGGTCCGGGGGCAGCAGCCCCCGGGCGGGGTCCAAGGGGCGGCAGCCCCTGGCGGGGTCCAAGGGGCAGAGCCCCTGGCTTGGAAATTTTTTATTTCCAAGGGCTAGTACTATTCAGAAATTATCATTTCGACTCAAATTTCTGAATTTTGATCACAAATTTCGATCAGGAAACTTCACATTTTTCGACCAGGATTTCGACCAGGATTCTGGTCGAAATAAGGTCTCATTTTTCTCCTGGTCGAACGGATTTTCGACCAGGATTCCTGGTCATTTCGACCAGGATTCTGGTCGAAATAAGGTCTCAATGTTTCTCCTGGTCGAACGAATTTTCGATCAGAATTCCTAGTCATTTCAACCAGGATTCTGGTCGAAATAAGGGTCCAAAATTTCTCCTGGTCGAACGAATTTTCGATCAGAATTCCTAGTCATTTCGACCAGGATTCTGGTCGAATTAAGGGTCCAAAATTTCTTCTGGTCGAACGAATTTTCGATCAGAATTCCTAGTCATTTCGACCAGGATTCTGGTCGAAATAAGGGTCCAAAATTTCTCCTGGTCGAACGAATTTTCGATCAGAATTCCTAGTCATTTCGACCAGGATTCTGGTCGAATTAAGGGTCCAAAATTTCTTCTGGTCGAACGAATTTTCGATCAGAATTCCTAGTCATTTCGACCAGGATTCTGGTCGAATTAAGGGCCAAATTCGTGGCCTCGTCGAAGAGTTTTTCGACCAGGATTCTTGGTCATTTCGACCAGGATTCTGGTCGAATTAATGGCCTTTTTCGTGTCTCAGTCGAACAATTTTTCGACCAGGATTCTTGGTCATTTCGACCAGGATTCTGGTCGAATTAATGGCCTTTTTCGTGGCTCAGTCGAACAATTTTTCGACCAGGATTCTTGGTCATTTCGACCAGGATTCTGGTCGAATTAATGGCCTTTTAATGGCTTGGTCTGTCAAGACCTCGATTTTACGTGACTAAAAAGTAAGGTCTCAATTTTCTTGAGCCCATGACCGTGCCTAAAGCAAACTTCTCTATAGCGGAGTGATTCAGGTCAGCTTCATGAAGCACCTTGGTGACATAGTAAATGGGTTTCCAAACCTTCCACGAGAAAGTTCCAAAATCCTTTCAAAGGTTTCATGCTTGCCTAATCTTACATAGAATTACTTTGAACCTTTCATCCACCTTGTTGGAATGTTGATTCAGTTACTCATTCTTGAGTTGTTCACGAATCTCTTGATCCAAGGTTGGATCTGATAGCTTTGTTGGCCTTCTAAGGCTTCAACTTAGTTCCTTAGCCCTTGATTTATAACACAAGGCCTGGATTCTAAGGTTGATGTTGGTGTTCTGGATCACCAACACGAGGTTTCAGGTCAATATGAGGTGTTTGTTATGCCTTAAATGGTTTCGTGAACCTTGACTTGTGACCTTCCGGGCCTTAACTTATTTGCTGAGACCTTGGTTTTAAGGTTATTATCAACCCATGATTCCCTTGATTCTCATTCTAAGATGTAGGAATGATGAAGTCCCTTAGTTCTTGCCCCCCTTGCTTCATACGGAGGAGGTCTTACTTTTCAGTTGATCGTTCAGGGAGTTCACTTGCTCCTCAGCGTTTGACTTCAAGTCCGGTGTGTCTTGGCTGGTTGTTAACCTTCTTTTCTTGATTCTAGGTTTCCAACCTTCTTCTTATGCTCACAGGACCTTGATTTGGTTTATATTCGATTGAAGGCTCTTGATTCAAGTCCTTAAACTTCAAATGACAAATTTGATTGGAGGCAGACAGCCTTTTTGGCCATCAAGGCTAAAATTTTGTGTCGAGATTTGAGATTCAAGATTTTAAGTAAGGAATGACAAAAGGACCTCTCATCTCAACACTCTCACTAACTGTTTCTGTGCCTTCAAGGCATTATCAGGGAGCCAACTAGTCTCGAGATGAGCTCGAAGAGGGTCTATCCTTCAGCTTACATCAACTGGTGCTACCAATTTTGATTCGATGGTTGGGTCTTCAGGACCTGGAAGCAAAAGCTCTCTGCATAATTCTTTATCTCAGAAGAGCCATACTTAGACTGGGCTTCGGCCTTAATGTTCTTTTCTCTCTTGGGATATACTCAACATGGCATTTATCGAGCGGGGCTATCACGGCTTTCACAATCCTCAAGTGTTTGGCCATATTCTTTTCTCTAGCCTCAAACTCTGCATTGACTTGTGAGACTACCAGATTTGAGTCTCCACAAACTTTCAGGTTCTTCACCCTCAGGGCTCTTGTCAGTCTAGGTCGGCTATCAGAGCTTCATACTCCGCCTCGTTGTAGGTTATTTGGAAGTCCAACTTCAAGGCATACTCGAGTGTGAACCCATCGGGGCTTTGCAGAACTTAACCTGCACCACTGGTTTTTGTTTTAGATGCCCCATGAAAATAGAGCTTTTTGTTTTTGATGCCCAATCAAAATAGAGCATCCAATATTCCTTCTTCTCTTCCAGGGGTTTCTCACCTTGCTGACCTTCCTGGTCTATTACCTCCTGCCCCCCGACTTCTTGGTTGTCAATGGTATATTCAACCACGAAGTCAGCTAGAGCCTGAGCTTTGAGGGCCGTACTAGGCTTAACATCGAATTCTTTTAGTTAGATTGCCCACTTGATGAGCCTTCCATTGGCTTTCATGCTATGCAATATGTTTCTTCAACGGGTGTTCCATCAGGACTTCAACGTTTGTCTTTATCCAGGATCCTTCAAGGACTTAAACTCTTATCTGCTTTAACCTAACTCTACCATTCGAGGTATGCATTCGTTTGTTTTCATTCGTGTATTCTTTTATTTTCGGTACTTGGTCTTCTTTGACTCACACATCAGGTGCTTGGCACATAAATAAAATCACAATCAATGAATGGAAAACAATCTTGCATTAATAACTTGAAATGGGTTCAACCCTTACATAGAGTACTACTGTCCTACTCGGAGCAACATGCTCTGCAATGGTTTTAATGAACCTTATTTCTACTTCTACTATATAAATATGAAGCTAAGTCCTACTAGAATAACTTAAGCCCAATCGGGGTTTTGCAAGACTAGGCCTGCACCACTTGATTTTGTTTTTGATGCTCCATCAAAATAGAGCACCCGCCACTCCTTCTGGTCTCCTCATTCTTATTCTGCAGTTCACTTCCTGCTCGGGGTACTACCTCCTGCCCCCCGACTTCTTGGTTGCCAATGGTACACTCAACCACAAAGTCAGTTAACGCCTTAGCCTCAATTGCTGTCCGAGGCTTCTGTGTGATGTCCCCTGCTGACCTTTCTTTGTGTTCCTTACCACTGTGGACATCTATGTCTTCAATCGGAAGGACCTGCCCCCCGACTCCATCAGGCCTTAACGAGGCTACATAACAGCTTCGTGCCATCTTCTGATCACCTTTATGTTCTCCAACACCATTCCTGGTAGGGAACTTGATCTTCACATGATAGGTTGAGGCAACAGCCTTAAATGCATGAAGTCCAGTCCTTCCAAGGATAGCGTTGTACGTTGAAGCTGCCTTGATTACCAGGAAGTTCAACATCTGAGTGGCCTCCTTGGGCTCTTGCCCAATAGTTACAGGCAGCTGAATAGTCCCTTCAACTTTGGATTTTACTCCATTAAATCCGTATATAGGCATGTTATTGGGGGTCAACTGAGAATCAGTGTATCCCATCTTCATAAACGCATCATGAAACAGAATGTCAACGGAAGCTCCATTGTCTATCAAGACTCGCTTCACCTCCGAGTTTCCAATCACAGGAGTTATGACCAATGGGTCGTCATGGGGGAACTTCACCCCTTCCAAGTCTGAGTCATCAAAGCTAATCGCTACCTCAGTTTTTGCACGCTTCGGGGCCTCTCCCACGATGTGCAACACCTCTCGAGCATAAGCCTTTCGAGAGTTCCTAGTTGTCCCGGCCGCAGTCGGGCCTCCTGAGATCATGTTGATTACTGGCCCTCGGGGCTGTAGATTGCGATCTTGATCGTCATCCCTTCTATTATAGTCTCTTCTCTGGTTACCACGGTCTTCACCCTTAGTGAAGTGCCTCAGCTTCCCTCTACGGATCAAAAACTCGATCTCATCTTTGAGTTGCTTGCAATCGTCAGTGTCATGCCCCACGTCTCTATGGAATCTGCAATACTGATTCTGGTTTCTCTTTGCGGGATCACCCCTGAGTGGCTTCGGCCATCTGAAATCCTTATCATTCTCAATGTCCAACAAGATTCGACTCCTAGGAGTATTCAACCTTGCGTACTCAGTGAACCTTGACCCTTGGTTCTTCTTAGGGGCAGAGTCGGAGTCCTCGCTAGTTCGGGGATACTTGTCCCTAGCATCATACTCTTGATCATCATAGTCCTTGTCTTGCTTTCGCTTCTTGGAGTCATTGTTACTTCCTCCTCCACCTACGGTGGTTTCTTTATTCAAGCTATCCTCAGCTTTAATATACTTATCAGCCCTTCGTTGGAGCTCAGCCATGTTGTCAGGGGGATGCTTCGCCAATGATCTCTTGAAGAAGAGGTCAGTGGTTCCGTGCTCCAGGGCTACCATTGCCACCTTATTTTCCAAATCAGTGATATTCAGGGTCTCCTTAGTGAATCTCTTGAGGTAGTCCCTCAGATTTTCATTCTTTCCTTGCACCACATACATAAGAGATGCGGAGCTCTTCTCATGCACCCTTCCGCTAATGAATTGGCTAACGAAGGCGGCACTCAACTCCTTAAAAGAGCCAATAGAGTTCGCAGGCAATCGGCTATACCATCTCTGAGCCATGCCCGACAAGGTTTGGGGGAACGCTCTGCACTTTAGGGCATCACTTGCAGGCTGCAGCAGCAGTGCGTTCGAGAACGTCCTGACGTGGTTTGCGGGATCACCCGTTCCATCATAAGCCTTTATTGTAGGCATCTTAAACTTCCTTGAGATGTGAGCATTCATCACTTCCTCGGTGAACGGGGGTGTTGGATCATCAGGATCTCCGAGAGGCATCAGATCTTTGGGGTTTCCCTTGGGAATTTCCATCCTTGTGGTTGTTCTTCCGAATGAGGCATCAGCCCTTCTTTGTCTCCTTGAAGACCTCTCCAAATCAATGATGGGAATCCTTCCTGCAGTTGGAGGAGGCTGAGTTTGATTTAGCCTAGCTTGTTCCCTTGCCATATCTTCCTTCAATTTTAAGATCTCGGCCTCATAAGCCTTGATCCTTTCAGCAGTTGTCAAAGATTGTCCATCACGGATGTCTTGAGTCCTCCTTCGAGGTTCTCTACTAGCACGTCGCCTCCTCGGGGCTTCATCACGGTCATCATCCTCATCGTCGGAGGAGGTTTCATCAGTATAAGGACCCGAATAATCGTGATACTCTCGATCTCGGATCTGCAAAGCGTGACCACTTGGGCCTGTCCCTTGGATAGGAGGATAATTAGGCAGCCCGTATGTCGGGTTAGTACTCACGGGGAGATCTGTAGTGTGGATCTGGACCCCATGCGATGGGTTGTTCGGATCATTCAGAGGAGAGACCACCATCTGAAGAGGATTGGTTTCTCGTCTTGTACGGGTAATCGGAGATAATGTACTCTCAACGTGGGGGATCGCCCCTGATTGTTGAGAAACTTGAGATTGGGCGATCGCCCCTGATGCTGGCGGAGCTTGTTGGGCAATCGCCCCTGATGCTGGGGGAACCTGTCCGGTGATGGGTGGAGCAGATCTGAGAGGTATGGCCTCAGTTGCAACTGGTGTTGTTCTTCGTGTTTGAACCATGGTTGATGTTGTCTTCCCACAGACGGCGCCAAATGTTGTGGAATAAAAACTAGGCTACTAGTATTGCGGCTAGGGTTTATGTATTTAATGTAAGGGTGTGTGAGCTTCGTGCTTTAATGGCTGCTCTTGTGCTCGTGGCTGATTCTGCCTTCACAAGATGCCTACGTACTTTGATGAATATCAAAGATCAAGCCAAAAAACGTAGTTCTAGGGTGAGGGGTCTGACCCTTTATATAGGCTGAGAAGCCTTAGAATTAAGGTAGGAGTTGGAGACTTAATAGATAAGTCACCTCCTTGAGGAAAGTTCTAGACTCCTTCCTTGTAGGAGCCTGTTGCCATACCGAATTGGATGCCTTGGAGGCTAAGTCTTGTAGAGATAATGTCCTTATCCAACTCTTATTGCTGAGCTGTTTATTTCTCTCAATATAAATTACGAAATTAATATCAAAATAGGGATTCTGACCTCATTAATGGGCCCCACGTTTGGACCATGCTGGGTCTAATTAATGCCATATTAAATGTGTCTTTAGGGCTTATTTTTAGCCCATATCAACATCATAGCTAGTATGTCACCGTCTTTAAGTGTTGGTTGCTGAGACACACCCTCAAGGTGGATAGACTCTGAAAGAACAATATTGGTTTGATCTTCAAGAAAATCAATCAAAGTCATTCCTCCCATATCATAGGGTCTCTCACTTGCAATTTCAGTCATCACAGAAGAACTTCCAGCATCAGCCATCACAGTTCCTGAGTCATCCAACCTCTGACTAGATGGTTCTTGTGTTGCAGTGACTGTGATCTGATCTATTCTACTATTCACCACTGGTGCAATAGTATCTTCTGTTGACTGCTTCCCTCTTTCAACTACCTCCTCTTGTTCACCTTGAGCTGAAGCATCTTCAACAATGACATCCTTGTCAAATAGATATGCATGAAGTGATTGAAGTGCAACATGCTTAGGAAGTCCAAATTTCTTGTGTAATTCCTTTCTGACTGATACATAGAAGTACGTCTTTATTAAATCAAGTCTTTGATGTAACAGTCCATATTCTTCAGGAAATGAAAGTTTTGGAACTCTTTTAGTTAGAAAATCTAGAACAGGCCTAGAAAGCTTCAATTGTAGAGAAATAAGTTCCATAGCCAGTCTGTATGTCGATGTAGTTTCCCATGAAGAATCAAGATCCAGATCTCTCTTGTCAGATACTGACTTGGATATAGCCTTATTTGTAGAGACCTGCATATTGTTAGTTGGACTTGACACTGTGTGTGTAGGTGACAAATGAATCTTTCTCCTTGTTCTCCTAGTATAGTGAGCAACAGATTTGTCTTGAGAAGACTCAAGAGGTGTAGACACAGAAGTGATCATGGGATTAGATCTTTTTTCAATAGACACAGTCTTTTGAGAGACAGTATCCAGTAACTGTTTTCCCTTTTTAAGAACTACAGCCTTTTGGGAGACTGCAGCCTGGCTGTGACTAGGTGTTCCATCTCTTTGTTCCATCTCTTGACTCAAGTTTAATACACATCTGATTTAAGATAATGTGACCAAAATTAATTACTCTGTTATAAATCAAGGCATATGCAATATGTGATGTAACAGCAGTAATTTGTTGAAAAGAACTACATTTACCAGTAAAACATTTAGCAATTTGATCAAAGAAGAAAGACCATTCTTTCCTAAGAAAGGATCTATTTAACTGGCTCATGTTATCTAGAGGTCCATCATAACCTAATTTAGATAACATAGTTCTCACATCATCATCAGATGGTACATTCTCAAAATTCGTACTGACAGGTAAGCGAAGTACTGAATTAACAACAGATTCAGTAATATCAAATGAGTCTTGTCCTAAGTGTAGAACAATCTTACCTGATTGACTCTGAGTAGAGTCAATTACCTCAGCATTCTCCCAAGCTTGTGAAATAGCTACTTGATTAATTTGTGGAGATGCTGTCAAGACATAGCTTAATGGTCCTTTTGCCATAAAGTCCATTATCGGGTGAAAATCAGTTGACACCCCTTCCTTGTTGGTGATAGCTGCAACATGATTGTTCATCATAAAATCAAAGTCACCAAACTTGAAAGCTACTGATTTGGGTAGTCTTCTTTGAGTTGACATTTTGATCTGAAAAGAACTTAAGAAATCTTTGAAATTGATTAATGATTTTGTGAACTCGAGAGTGTTTTTGCTTTAGAGAATGAAATTAGAGAAAGCAATTACACGATTAGAGTGTCAAAATAATTATATTTCAAAAATCCTTCAGACCTATTATCCCACGTTGACACGTAGGTTGACAGGTGTCAGTCCCTGAAAAATGCAATTACCCACGACTTTTGGAAAATAAAATCCAAAAATAATTTCAAGTAAATAAATCAAGGTAAAATCAAGATAAAAATCAATACTGATCAGCTTCCTTTTCCTGATGTGATCTTCTCATCAGGATAATCACACGATTCAATGTGATTTCTGAATAAAAAGAATTACTAATCCTAATGTGAACACACTTGTATTCCTGATCAATATCATCCTGATTCCAGAGACTAAATGAAGTTTCCACATGGCATTTTCTTTTACCTGTAAAAGAAATAAATAAAATCTGAACAAAATCAATTGGTTAGATTCATTCAATATTTCTTGGAAATAAAAGAAATACAGTCACACATAATTATGACTGACTGCATTGATATTTCCCAAACGACTGTTCAGCTTCTCATGTCTTTCTATAAAAGAAACCGACGTCTTATGCCATTCTCCAAAACCTTTTCATTCTTTTATCTTTCCTTCATGACTTCCAACCCAAATCTTCATATGAACCCTAGCTTTTGGTTCATTACCACTGAGAAGTTCTTTACTCTTGATGATTAGGAGCAAGTAAACTATCTCTTAGAAAAGATAACTTTTCTCATTGAGTTAGATATGGTTGGTCTTAACCCAGATAATTTCCACGAATCTCCTCTAAAACATCTACCAATTGGATACAATCCTCCTTTAATCTCTTCACACCTTGAGGATGAAGAATTTGGTGAAGAGTCTGAGGTTGATCTTGATGGAGATGCTATTCATCTTCTTCAATAAGCATGAAGATGAGTCAGCTGCTTTCATTCAAGTCGCCTAGACAAGGAATCCAATCTTGAGATGCTCCTTGTCCTGAAGTCGATCGTTGAGGATTGAAGCAGTAACAGCTTTAGACAAGAATAGAATTATCAGTAATAGTTAGACAAAAAGAAGAATTGTATTTCATTTTCATGTATATAATGCTTTTGATTAATGAAAATACAAGTTTTCTTATTATCTACTTGTCTATCGTTGTTTATTGACTAACAAAACTTGCTAACATAGACTTAACAAAACTCAGAATTGAACCACTAAATAACATGAACTTCAGAATTTGAAATAGTAAGACACACAAATTTCACAATCCTCATACTGACGATACAATCCTGATGTCAATACTGATGACGACAGCATATTGATAGCAATCCTGATCCTGATGTTTTAATAATAAGTCTATCATACTGAAATTTATCAAAATAAAATGTTACAGCTTAAGCATTTAACAATCAAGTATAGATCCTGACAAAGATATCAAGTCTATAAGCTGAAACAACATACCTTGCTACTTGTGCAGATGTTAAAGATCTAAAAATTTAACATTCCTAACTCACTAACCAATCTAATAAATGTAGCCTCATCAAGTGGTTTAGTTAGAATATCTGCAAGCTGTTTGTCAGTAGGAACAAAATGAAGTTCCACAGTACCATTTTTAATATGTTCTCTAATAAAATGATACCTGACATCAATGTGCTTAGTCCTTGAGTGTTGAACTGGATTTTCTGCAATTTTCATAGCACTAGTATTATCACAAAACATAGGAATATTACTAAGTGTCATACCATAATCCATCAACTGATTTCTTATCCAAAGGAGTTGAGCACAACAACTGCCTGCTGCAATGTATTCAGCTTCTGCAGTTGAGGTTGAAAATGATTGTTGCTTCTTGCTTGCCCAAGAAATCAATCTGTTTCCCAAGAATTGACATGTACCTATAGTGCTTTTCCTGTCTATTTTACACCCTGCATAATCAGAGTCTGACTAGCCAATTAGGGAGAAATCAGATTCTCTTGGATACCACAAACCCAGATTTGGAGTTCCCTTGAGATATCTAAAAATTCTCTTCACAGCAATTAAATGAGATTCCTTAGGATCACTTTGGAATCTAGCACATAAAAAGGTAGAGAACATTATATTAGGTCTACTTGCAGTTAGATATAACAGTGAACCTATCATGCCTCTATAGCTAGTGTTATCAACACTTTTTCCCTTAGGATCAGAGTCTAGCTTAGTGGCTGTTGCCATGGGTATCTTTTCAATTGCACAATTTTGAAAGTCAAACCTTTTTAAAAGATCTTTGATATACTTTGACTGATTAATGAAAATACCAGTCTCCGTCTGTTTGACCTGCAAGCCTAAAAAGTAATTTAGTTCACCCATCATGCTCATCTGATACTTAGACTGCATAAGTTTGCTAAACTTAGCACATAGCTTTGCATTAGTAGAACCAAATATAATATCATCAACACAAACTTGAACTAAAAGCAAATCACCTTTTATCTTTCTAAAGAATAAAGTTTTGTAAATTGTACCTCTTGTGAAGCCATTTTCAAGAAGAAATTTAGACAAAGTCTCATACCATGCTCTTGGTGCCTGCTTTAGTCCATAGAGTGCCTTGTCAAGTTTGTAGACATGATTTGGAAACTTTGGATCAACAAAACCAGGTGGTTGTTCCACATACACTTCCTCATCAAGTTTGCCATTTAGAAAAGCACTCTTTACATCCATCTGGTATACCTTGAATTTTGAATGAGCTACAAATGCAAGAAACATTCTGATTGCCTCCAATCTTGCTACAGGTGCAAAGGTTTCATCATAGTCAATTCCTTCTTCCTGAGAATAACCCTTGGCCACCAGTCTTGCTTTGTTTCTTACAATCATACCAGATTCATCTAGCTTGTTTCTGAAAACCCATTTAGCACCAACAATAGATCTATCTTTAGGTCTTGGTACTAGTTTCCAAACTTTGTTCCTCTCAAACTCATTCAATTCTTCCTGCATTGCTATTACCCAATCAGGATCCTATAAGGCTTCTTCAACCTTCTTAGGTTCATTCTTTGAGAGAAAGCAACTGTACAAGCATTCATTTTGAATTGATCTTCTAGTTCGAACACCACTATTTGGATCACCAATAATCAAATCTTCAGTATGATCCTTTGTCCATTTTCTAACAGGTGGTAGATTGCTCCTGCTAGACTCTCCCCTAAGTTAGTGGTATCTCTTGTAGAAGAGTGTTCATTTCCTTCAAAAGCTCCCCCTTGATCAGTAGAATCAGTGGATTCAATACTGCTGCTAGTTTCTGATCTTCCTTCATTAGACTATGAAGGATCAGTTCCTGATGAAGTAGACTCTGAACGACTAGTCTGATCCTGACCAGTACTGTGTTCTCCTTGATTGAATTTCTCCCCCTCAACAGTAGCATTCCTTTGAGAAGCAATAGAGATCTGCTCTGGAGAACCTTCATCATCGCTGGAGAGAATCTCAGAATACTTAAGATTTTCAAATTCCAGATTGTCATGGCTTTCATCAGTTTGCAAAATTCCAAACTTCTTATCATCAAATGCAACATGAATTGATTCCATAACAATGTGAGTTCTGAGATTGTATACTTTGAAGGCCTTTGATGCTGAATATCCTAGAAAGATTGCTTCATCCGATTTTGCTTCAAATTTCCCAAGTTGTTCTGGATGAACTTTCAAGACATAGCATTTGCATCCAAAGATGTGAAAGTATTTCACACTTGGTTTCTCTCCTTTGATCATCTCATAGGGAGTCTTACCATGAGCATTTACCAAGGTACAGTTTTGAGTGAAACATGCAGTGTTGATAGCTTCTGCCCAGAAATAGGTTGGAAGCTTTGCATCTGCAAGCATGGTTCTTGCTTCCTCTATGAGAGTTCTATTCTTTCTTTCTACTACACCGTTCTGCTGAGGTGTTCCAGGTACAGAAAACTGTTGAGTAATTTCATTGTCTGCACAATACTCCTCCATTGTAGAATTCTTAAATTCTGTACCATTGTCACTTCTGAGCACTTTGACCTTGTACTCAGAGCTATTTTGAATATTCTTGACAAGTTCAATGATTTGCTTAGGAGCTTCATCCTTGTTGTGTAGAAAGAATACCCATGTGAACCTTGTGTAATCATCCACTATAACTAGAGCATATCTTTTCTTGTTGATAGACATAATGTTTACTGGACCAAATAAATCAAGATGCAGCATGTGAAATGGTTCAGTAATTGAATTTTTTGTCTTCCTCTTGAAAGTGGTTCTTCTTTGTTTTCCAAGCTGACAAGCATCACAAAGTCCATCTTGCACATAATTTGCCTGAGGTAGGCCTCTCACCAGATGGTGCTTAACAAGTTGATTAAGCTTCTTAAAGTTGAGATGTGAGAGCTTCTTGTGCCAGTTCCAGCTTTCATCATTTGATGCCTTGCTGTAAAGACATCTGATAGTTCCTTTAGATGTGTCACTCAAGCTGGCTTCATATATGTTACCATGTCTCTGACCAGTCAAAACAATGTCTCCATTTTTCATATTCAAGATTTTGCATCCTTTACTGTCAAAGATTGATTGGTAACCCTTATCACCCAGTTGACTTATACTTAAAAGTGTGTGTTTCAAGCCTTCAACCAGTGCTACGTTTTCTATGATGACATTCCCCAAAATGATTGAGCCATATCCCAGAGTTTCTCCTTTGTTGCCATCTCCAAAGGATATTACTGGGCCAGCTTTCCTCTCAAACTTTGTAAGCAGGGACTTCTTTCCAGTCATATGTCCAGAGCATCCACTGTCCAAGATAATTGAATGCTTCTTTCCAGTGCCCTGCAAACAAAAAGTAGCTAGTTAGAATATTTAGGACCCAACTTTGATTGGATCCTTTCTTACTAACTTTTGAACCAACAGGCTTTGAAGATTTTGCTTTTGATTTACCTGTTGAATAGTCAACCTTAGACTTAGATTTCACAAACTGTTTGTGATTAGGAGTTTCAGATTTCAAAGAATAATAGTCATAATACAGTTCATGATATTCCTTACACATATAAATGGAATGAAGTAAACTACCACAATGATAACAGGGTTCTTGTGGTTGGTATTGAATTCTTTGAGTCTTGGGGAATCTGGACTCAGTTTTCCAAGAAGGTTTTTGATTGCAGTCTAGGGCCAAATGATTATGATTTCCATATTTATAGCATTTCTTCCTAGGTGCATTAGGTACATTCTTGTAATTATTCTCTTTGTTAATACCTCCTTTTCCATTCCTATTTCTTCTGATCTTGCTAGACTCTGAAATACTTTCTAGTCTCTGTTTCAACTGAGACTTAGACAGAAAACCTATGTTGACATTCTTAGGTTTTTCTAACACTCTCTCATCTGAATTGCTATCGTTAATTCTTTTGTGCACAACTGGGGTACCTTTAGAATCAATAAATTTAACATGTTTAGGTTCAGAAACTATCTTCTTACCTTTAGACTTAGATGTGCTAGCTTCAATTTTACTATCATCATTGACAATAGCTACAGTATCTTCTTGCCTAGCCTTATCAAAACCTAAACCATTAACTTTACCAAGAATTTGATTTTCAATGATTTCTTGAGTCTTTTTACCAGAATTGTTAATGGTTTTAATCACATCTCTCTCTTCCTCTAGTTCTTTTCTGACATAGTCATAAGCCTCAAGGATAACACCATAATCATGCTTAGCTTTATCAGAACTTAACCTATATTTTTCCATTTGAATTAACTCAGATTCAAGAAAATTATTTCTACTAACTAATTCATCATTCTTAGCCTTAAGTTCATCTTTTTCACTAGCAAGAATTTTGAAATTAGTCATAAGATTCTTAAACTCAACATGAATAGATCTAATATCATCAGAATCTAAGCTATCAAATGAATCAAGAGAGTGAATTGATACCTTAACAGAAGATGAAGAAGTTTTCTTTGGAGATCCAGGCTTGTCTGAAGCACTTGCCATCAATGCAATGTTGTCATAATCCAATTCATCTTCAGAATCACTAGAGTCTGCCCAATCCTTCTGTGTGACCATGAGTGCATTACCCTTCCCTGAATTCCTAGGCTTCTTGCACTCACTAGCAAAGTGTCCAAGCTCACTGCAGTTAAAGCACTTGATCTTGGCTTTATCAAGCTTGATAATTGTACTTTTGCCTTTTTCACTCTTCTTCTCCTCTTTCTTCTGAAAAGAGCCTTTTCTAAATCTTCTCCTGTTGAATCTTCCTTTCTTGAAAGCTTTAGCAAACATAGCAAAGAGTTCTTGCATCTCTGATTCAGAATCATTATCTTCAGAGTCTATATCTGTAGTCTCTAACTCAGAACTTTCTTTGCTCTTCTTCTTCCTCAAGTCTCTTTTAGTAGATTCAGACTTTTCTTCTGGAAGCTTCTTTGATTCAGATTGAGCAGTGAGTGCAACAGTTTTCATCTTTCCTTCACTCCTGCTCTTTTTCTGCTGCCTGTCAAGTTCATAAGCTCTCAATTTTCCATAAACTGCTTCTAATGATATTTCATCCCGATCATTAGCTTCCTCAATTGCAGATATCTTCTCATTGTAGAAATCAGGAAGAGCTTTCATGAACTTCGTATTCATATCCTCCAAGTCATAATATTTACCATGCATGGCCATCTCATTGATGAGTTTAGTAAATCTATCAAAGGTGTCAGTAAGTGACTCACCAGACTTGGATTCAAAGTACTCATACTGTTGTATGAGAAGTGTCCTCATATTCTTCCTGACAGGTTTTGTTCCTTTAGATTGTTCCATATCTCCTTAGCAGTCTTACAAGAGAGAACATAGTTAGTGAGAACAGAATCAAGACTGTTGAATAGTATGTTTCTCACTTTAGCATCCTTAAGAACGTTCTCCTTTTCCTTATCTGTCCATTCAGATTTAGGCTTCTCTGATGTATGTTCTGGAACAACTTTTCCTTCGACAGTTGCTTGAGGAACAAGCCTTGTTGGAACAAAGGCCCATCTCTGATTTTGTCAAGATAATCAGGATCTGTTGCTTCCAGGTGATGCAACATCTTCACTTCCCATAGAGTACATTCGTTTCTCTTGAGCATAGGGATCTTAGTATTACCATCCTTGTAACCAGACACGATTGCAGATCTTTATGATTATTCGAAATCAACCTGCTCTGATACCAATTGTTAACTCGAATAACTTGTAGAAGGGGGGGTTGAATACAAGTTATATACTCGTGTCTGATTTTTGCTTGATTAGATGAACAAGAACAAACGAATGAATCAAACTTTATTTGTATTAAAATAAATCAAATACAAACTCTACCAAAGGTGTACAATACCTTTAGCAGCTGCTAACAATACAAATATCTCTCTCTCTGTTTGTTTCGAACTCTCGAATACAAACGTTATACAGAGCTTCACACGATATGCAGTCTTTTTCTATTCGATCTTTTTACAATGATATTGAGAGAGTATTTATAATGCTACCTATCAACTAATAATAGAATTTTAATCTATCTATGACAATGTTTTGCCGTCCAGTTGATAGTTTCCATCAGTAGAGAATTCGTTTCCTTCACGATATCTTCTTGCTTGTTTTTCAAAACAACGATCCTGTTTTATAGCACTTTCCAGTTTCTGTAGCATCCATAATGACATCATCAGTAACACGACTGATATCAGGATTTCCCATTGCATCAGGATCTGATCATCCCATCAGTATTTGATCAGGATCTGACTTGCTGTATCAGGATCTGCTCTTAGTTCCTCAAATGTAGTCTTTGACGCACTGTTCCTGACTAACCTCCATAGATTACTGTCTAACACATATATCCTATACAAAGTGCTAAATCCTTTATAAGATCAGGATATACAAGAAGTATTAGCAAAATTCTATTCTCAACATCACAACTTATGAATTATTCCTAACACTACGAGATGAAGGTTTTTCTTCTTGATAATCAGGTTTAACATCTTTACTAAGGTGTTTTCTTTGAAGGGTTTTTGATGAGGTTTTGAGGTTAAAAACATAATGGATGCATCTCAAGCATGTTATATAGAGGTGAGAGACTCTAGAGAACATGAAACATTTCGTATTTTCCAGTTACCAGGACCAGGTATTTTAACCTTGTGATATTTGATTTATTTAATTTTACAAATAAATAATTCATTGCTATTTTTTTTATTATTTTATCAATATCACAAAATTGGTTTAATTATTTGTTGGACATTGGTAAGAGCGCGTGTGTATCACTCATAGATACATACATATAGATACACATTAAAAATCGTGCAGTTATCACCACTTACCCACGCCCGTTGTCCACTAATTAGATGCACTAATCAATTGCTGACACCTGTAATTGAGAGTAATTTTGTTTTTCTAAAACAAAAGACAATCGTTTCTCACAATTCATCATTATTCTCATTAAATCAGTAATTCATTTTCTCTCTATCTCTGTGCGACCACGAACCCTAATTTTCAAAATCTCACATATCTCTCATTCAAATTTACAATGGACTCTTCACCATTCATGAACAGTAAGACTGTGATCAATGGAGTTATTTTTGCCACGAACAACTTCGTTGCTGTTCTAAATCATCAGGACTTACCTAATGATTTTCACATCATTCAGGACTTTTTGGCCACAAGCCCAATAAATTATGCTCTAACCCAACCTGCCAAAGTCTCTTTTAAGTGTGTTATGTAGGTTTGGAAGACTGTGGTTTTCGGTCAAGGTATATCAGGAAAGCCTAATATGACTTTTGAATACAATGGTGTCACACATCATGTGACTCCTGCTGTCGTGGAAGAAGCTCTTCACTTACCATCTCTAAATGGTAAGACTCCTTATAATGTTCCTGATTCTACTCTTCTTGAGTTTGCCATAAGTCTGGGATATAATGGAGAGCCAAAGAAATTTGCAAGCCTGTACAGAACAAAGCTTAAGAAGGAATGGAATTTCTTCTTTGATACAATCAGTAGGTGCTTCCTGAACAAAGTTTCAAACTTTGATGCACTACCTTCTGGCTCAGTCAAAATTGGGTACTCTCTAATTCATGATCTTCCTTTTGATTATGGGTCTTTTATTCTGAAAGCATTAAGTGATAAAAAACAGATAAATGTGGTTATGTCTGTTTTCTTAGATTTTTTTAATTAATATTCTCTCACTTATGTCCAAATGCTAAATTTAAGAATGATACAACTCTGCCTATCTATAGAATTTCTGATAACAATATCAAAGTCCTGATTTTTTCTGATAAGGCAAATGGTTTTGAAGGCAATGCCTTTATTCCTGATGAGGTCAGGCTTCTTTTGACAAGGAGAATGCCTACTCATTATGGTCCTGCAACAAGTGCTATGGAACAGGACACTACACATTCTGTTCCTGACACAAGCACACAACCCAAACAGCTTTCCAAACACTCAACACCTCTGATGTCTCTCAACAGGCATCAGCTGTAAAAGAAAAGAAATTAGCTAGATCTGATGTGTCTGGAAGACAATCAGGATCAAAGGATTTCTCCAATCAAACCCTCACTCAAAAGAAGTTACAAGGGGGTGAACAAGGGGTTCTGGTTGTTGAAAAAGTTGTGCCTAAGGTTGCCGAGTCACTGATTGAAACAGGAATATATAAAGAAACTGGAGAAAAAAGAAAATTCTTGCAACAGGTGGATTCTGATTCTGATGGTGATGATAATCTACCCATCTCAAAAATCATGACGAAAAAGGAAGTTGTTGCTACTGCTATTGAAGCTTTGACTAGTCCTGAACAGTCAAAGAAGAAAAGAAAGATAATCAACAAGAGCAGTTTTTATATTCCTTTAGAGATACAGAATCTTACAGATGATACAGAGACTATTCCTGATTTCTCTATTACTCCTGACAAGTCATCAGTTCCTGACACAACTGTCAATACTGACATTTCTACTCCTAATAATTCCCCTGTGAAGACTGTTGAAATTTCTGATTCTCCTGCACCTTCTTCTCCAAAAGGAAGAATTGTTGAAATGTCTGTGGAGAAAGTAAATGCTATTGCTGCTCATCTTGGTCTACAACCAACACCACTTCAGGTGAAGAGACAAGCTGAAGCAAGGGTCTTTCAAAGATAGAAGAAGCAAAGGATTACTTCACCTCCGAAAGGATCTAGCCCACAAGAACCTGAACTTCAAAGGAGTTCAGCAGCTACTGTAGATCCCGCCACACAAGAACCACCTACTCACAGTATAGGTGCAGGCTTTTCTGAAGGAACAGTTACACAAGAACCACTCTCTCAAAGTGAGGGTGCAAGCAAAGATGTTCCTGCCCCACAAGAACCATCTTCTCAAAGTGAAGATGCAGGCATCCTCAAATCAGCTCAGGAATTTTCTAACACTGCTCAAGAGATTTCTGATGTTCAGATTGACATTGCTCAACATCTGAAAGACAAGGCTGATTATGACAGACATATTGCTCCAATGGATGTTGTTTATGAAGAAACTGAATTTGAGGGAAGCATACAAGAACCTTCAGTTCAAAGGGTTGAAGAAGCTTCAGAACCTCTGGCTCCACAAGAACCATTAGTAGCAAATACTGATGCTAGCCTAGTTCCTGATGATAACATCATTCTTGGTGAAAGTGTTGCTGCAATGCTTGAAGATGTCAATCAACCAATTCTGGTGCAACCACTTTCATCAAGACCAATAGAACCTACTTCTTCAGGTAACACTTCTATTTCTACTTCTACTCTTAATACTGATAGCATGATGCTAGATAGCCCTATAGGGGATACCTCTATTTACATGACCACAGTCCACTCCTCTCAACCACCTCTAATTTCTTTGAATTTGTCGAGTTAGAACCTTTCTTTTGAGAATGAGAGTGAACAATTAAAGAAAAAGAAGAGTGAAGAGAGACAGTCTCCTGTACTAGCAAAAGGAGAGGTAGATAAGAGGGAGAAGTTAATCACTTCTAGTGAGGTAGCAGTTACTATTGAAAGTAACTTAGGAAAAATAGTGAGTAGTGATGAGATCACTTTAAAAGATCAGAGAGATTTAGGAACTGTTTCTGTTCGAAATGCAGGTCCTCAGAATATTTCAGCTTCTTCTTCTGCTGATTTGAAATGAAAGGGTATTCTGAATCCTGATGAAAATCAGAATGATGATGCTTCTGATGCTAATGATATTGATAGCTCAGATGATGATGATGATGAGGATGATCCTGAGACAGCACAGCTCAAAGAAGCTATTCGTGCTAGTCTTGGTGCCACTCATGGATCTTCCAGCAAGTTTATGGAATCTGTTAACAAAGCTACAAAGGGTACAATTAAACATAGAGGAAGCTTGATACATCCTGAGATCATTCGTGATACTGGAACTGGAGATAATGCTGAACGTGTCAAAAGTTCTGAATGGGATAGCAGCTGGGCTAATCCTAGAGACACAATTTCTTTTGAAAGTGCTCAAGGTCATGCTTACTTTATTTTTAAAGCTCTGACTGATAATGCTCCTCTAAAACATGTTGTGAAGATGTCTACTATGTTAGGCCAAATACACAAATAATAATCAACTTTGTATGAGAAATTAACAAGTAAAAGCGTTTATGCACTTAAAAACTTCTTGTATTTCAAACCCTCTTCGTGATGTAAAATATCACAAAGAGCTGCTAGGTTACAATAATGATAATTCGTTATCGATACCCTTCTAGGGTTAACCTATCTGTATTTATATAACATACAGCTACGATACAATCTCTAATTGATATTCCTAATAATCAGCTATACAATGATATCAATTACAGATTGTCACACGTCTCCTATGTCAACTCGATCTCTTTGATAACTATCCAATCTTCAAAGATATCGCTTCCATAATTAATCTTTAATCACTGTTGAACAGTAGACGCGCTTCCTTCAGACAGAGTTTAACAAACTCTGTTGAGCTTCCAACTGTCAGAGTTTACGCAAACTCTGACTGCTTCCAGCTAAACTCTGATAACTCCTTGTAACACTTAAACACTGATTAAAACACATCAATTATATTTAACAATCTCCCCCAACTTGTTCATTAGCAAAAATGTACAAGTTAATGACAGTAATTGATGATGTCAAAACAAATAGATAAATACAGTGTTTAAACAGATTCAGAGTTTAAGCTTAAAAACTATAGAGAATAAGAAAATTCTTACAGAACTTAATCTCTAATCATTTCAAGATCTGGCATGGTTCTGAGATAATCAATCAGCAATCTTCTTTCTGCATTTTCAAGTTCAATCTTCATTGCTTCTTTGATTTCTCTGAGTTGAGGATCACTTTCATCTGTTTGGTAAATAGCAGCCCTAAGATCATAAATCTTGTTTCTTCTCATTTCATTACCCAGTCTGATAAATCTGTCTTTTTCTGCCTGAGTATTGAAGTCAAGTACTGTGATTCCCAAATCAGTTTTTAACTTTGCAGTACCTTTCTTCATTTCAATGAGATTGCCTTGGTAATCCCTGTACTTAGGAATGTATCTGCTGTTGTATTTCTGTCCTCTAATAGCCAGATTCTGAGTCATCTTCTGTCTAAGTACATTAGCAACAGATTGAGTCCTTCGACTATTCACCTTGAGAAGATATAGAACATACTCTAGCTCTTCCCAATATTTCAAGCCAATATCATCCTCACCAACTTTGAATACTGTCCCATCAGCCATAAAGTAAAGAAGAAAATCTTTGTCTAAACTCTTCTGATGAACCAACTGCACTGATTCCAGTCTATCCAGACTCTCTTGAGGAACACCACGACCTGGAACAGCCAGTGAAGAAGGATCTCTAGGACCAGTATATTGCCTTCTGTCTCTATGTGAACCTAGTCCAGCCTTATTATTTCCAATCTTACCAGATAAAGCTTTTCCATTAGAAATATTCACTGAGACTCCAGATAACACATTTGGATCAGAAATTGTTCCTTTGCCAAAAATAGATTTCAACTGTGAAGAGTGTAAAGGTGTGATCATCGCTTGAGATGCAACAGAAGTTATAACTTTCTTATGTGAGCTTTCACCTTCATTGCCTTTTAGCTTGAGTTTAGCCTCTGCTGCAATTGCTTCCTTTGAGAACCGAGAACTTTGACTAACATCAGTCCTCTCTCTGATCACAACACCTTTAACAACAGGTCTAGGAGCTTTTCCTCTTTGTACCTTATCAGACTTTAAAGCTTTAATATGTTCTTCTTGTAAATTCTTTTCCTCAGCTTCAATGTCCTCAATCGTTACTCCTTCCTCATTCTCTTCAATGAATAGCTTAGCAGCCAATTCTTCATCAGTTTGTGGATTTGAAGATAACAGTAAACTATTGGTCCTTGAAGTTCCTTGAGTATCAGTACTTCTCCCAACAGACTGTGATTTGGATGACTTACTAGTTCTCAGAGTTTGAACCTCCTCAGCCTTTTTCTTTCCTTTGTCTTTGTTACTTGCCCCTCCATCTCCAGCACTATCCCTTCTGACAACTCTCTCCCCCTTTTTGACATCATCAGGCATAAGAATAGAAGTAATTAACTCCAGGGAAGTAGCAATAGAATCAATTTTAGCAGATAAATCAGACTGGTTTTCTTCAACTTTACTCAGTCTGGCAAAGATATTGTCTTGAGCTTTAGAGAATTTTGTAGTCACTAGTTTTGAATGTGTTTCCATCTTCATCTCTCTAGCTACAACCTCATTTCGCAAAGAAGTGATTGCCAAATTAGTATCATCAAATCGTCTATCCAGAGTTTTAACTTGAACTATAGTTGCTTTCAAGCAAGAAAGAATCTCTGGATTAGAGATAGTATCAGCACTCTGCTTAACAAACTTAGCTGCTCTTCCTGTTGGAAAAATACAATCTTCTTTGTACCATTCAGCAGCATTCTTGGCAAATTGTACTCTTTCAACTTCATGAGAAGTACAAGGTTGAGGAAAAGGTGTATTTTTATCATCAGTTTGTACTGGTGCACTCAGAGAATCATCAGAGTTTGCACTACTATCACCTTCAGCTTCAACACTTGTAGCGTTAACTAGTTCATCTTCAGCCATAGATTTAGCAATATCTTCTGTAAGCTTTTCAGAATTGTCTTCATGTTGCTCAGGCTCAGCAACAGGCATTGACTGAGAAGTTACTTTGGTTGCCTGATCAATTTCTTCACCTTCTTCAACAGTGTGGTGAGCATCAGATATTACCTCAGTATGAGATGCCACAGCTTCAGAAGGAACAGAAGTAGGTTGATCAGCTACACCAATATTAGAGATAGGATCAGAGAGTGGCATAAATGAATCAGGAACATCATTCATTTGAGAAACACCATCTCTTGCATCCTCTTCTGCAGGCATTCTATCCTCTGCAGGTATTACATCCTTCTCAACTTCAACAGGAGGTGTTTTTGCTGTGAAACAACCTCTGGAGCTTCAATATCTTCATCCACAGAGTCAGAGAATATCACTTTTCTTCGTTTTGCTAGAGGTACATTATCTGAATCCTCTTCACAAGGTGGTGACCTAGGCATGTTTGCTCGAGCTTTCAGTCTTTTACCTTTTCTAGTGTAAACAGCTTCAGGAGATTTCCATTTTGATTTCCTCTTTGTCTCTTCCGCCTGCCTTAGACTTGCATGTCGTTCAGCAAGTGCTTTCTTAACTCTTTGAGATTTAGACTTTGATTTTGATGGAGAATCAGAGTTTGCTGACGGCGTATAAGAGTTTGTGTTTGAAGTGGGTGAAGATTGCTTTGCAGGTGATTCAGTGTTTGGTGATGGTTGAGATTCAGGGTGTGGGTCAGGTTGTTGTTCAGGTTGATGTTCAGGGTCATCTTGTTGTGGTGCATCTTGTTGTGGTTCTTGTTGATCTTGTTGTGGTTCAGGTTGATGTGGTTCTTGTGGTTGATTAAGAAAATTCCGTAGAGCAAGAGGCATGACAAAAGCTGGGAGATTTTCTTTACCAACATCCTTGTTAGTCATATCAGAGAATATACGCTTATTGACTCTAAAAGGATCAATTTCATCAGTTTCATCAATTACAAGACCAGGTACACATGCATTGAACAACATTTGACAGAAACGAGCATAGTAGACAGTGGTAGACTCTGACAATTTATCACCTAAGCTCATCAAAACATGTCGACCAAAATCAAAATTAATACCATAGAGCAGAGAATACCCGATTTGGAGACTATCCATTGGAATGGCATCCCAGTTTGTGACTTTCTTCTGGAATGTCCTTCTTATGCAATCAAAGAAGAAATTCCATTCCTTTCTGAGATTTGGTCGCTTTATACTTCCAAGCTTGTCAAGAGATTCCATGTAACCTATCTCTTGTAGCATGTCTCTCAGATAACTTTCATTAACCAGAGTATAAGAAGTATGTGTGTCAAAACCCATCGTATCTCGTACAGTCTGTGGAGTAATCACATGGTCTTGGTCTTCATAGGTGAAGATAATGGTAGGAGTTCCACTTTCTCCTACATCCACATAAACTGAGTTCTGCCAGAATGAAGCAATTTGAGACGCTGAAAGAGTAGCAGGTCCAGTCAGAGCTTGTCCAATCTCTGAATCCCTCAAAAAGTTCTGCATGAGATGAAACGATTCTGGAACGCGTTCATGATAGAGTGGAGCTTCATAGTTATTAGGAACAAACCGTAAGCCAAGAGCAGTGAATGCTTTAGATGCCATTGAGTTAAGAATTTCCAAGAATTTCCAAAAGATGTGTATGTAGAAAAGGTGTTTGCGTGAGTGCCCAAGAGAAAACTAAGAAAACTGTGAGAGTAAGAGTAAAGCAAACTCGTTTGGACACAAAAGTGATTAATTTAAAGAAAAACTCAATCTCTTATGTAACAAACGCTCAATCAGTTCCTTGATTAATGTGTAGTGGGACACGATAATAGGTAAGTGGGACACATTAAAGGCGAGTGGGTCATGTGCGCCTATTTTTAAAAAGAGTATATTAAAATTAAAGCATTAAAATATTTGATTTTAACAAAAATCAAATAATACTTTTTTTAAAAATATCTGGACCCAAGTAAAATCAGAATTTGAAACGTTTACCTGTTGCCTTTAAAAACCAGAATACGAAGCGATTAAGGACTTCGTTCTTACCCCTCTCTATTTAAGGCCTAGAGACTTGCTCAGATTATTCATTAAACCTTTAACCTTTCAGTCTCCCCTTCATCTTGTCGAGAATAGGGACATCTTCAGCTATACACGTGAAGAGTTTGAAGCTTTTGAGTGGGAAAGGCAGCTTGAGACGCTGTGGCTGCAAATGGATGCTGGTCTGGAAGAGCTCGAGAGAGAGAAACCTGCAAGGGTGATTGACATCGATGCTGCCCTCCAAGCAACATTGACATGGCTCTCCTCGAAGGCATCCTCATCCACCACCACCAACCATTGTTAATGAATATGTCAGCAAAAATAACCTTATCCCTTCAACTTCCACCCAAATAAAGTGGCAAAGATGGGATCTGGGAATTTTTGCTAACAATGGAGTGGTGCGGACGGACCTTTTACTTTCCTGTTGAATAGATTAGTAGATAGAGAGAACAAAAAAATGTAATATATGCTTGTAATCTCTTTCTTATTATCAATGAAAATTTTGTTTTTCTAATCATATTCATTGTGTTCTGCAACTGTTATTTGTGTTATATGAACTGTTCTTTAAGAAAATGCATCAAGAAGTGAATATGACAACTAATTAAAGTAATCATATAAAGAACACATTCATCAACTATCCACTGATTAACAGTTGTCAAAAAAAAACTACTTACTCCAAGACTTTCAAATTGTCCAAGTGAAAATTTACCTTAGAGTACAAATCACGAATCAACAGCGTTTGTCAATTCTCCAACTTTATCACCGAAACCCTTTCCTGAATTGCACAGTTGTGAATATTTGTGTGTGTGAAGCAGAGTTTACTAAGTCAATTTTTAGAGCATCTAATTTTTCATAAAATCCATAAAGTAAATCAATAAACACTGGATGCACAAACTGTCATAGTAAACACTGACTGTATGATGAAAGCTAAACTCTGAAGTAATCAAACTATATACAGTAACTTTTATTTTATACCCCCTTTATATACATTTTTTTTTTATCATTTTTTTTCATTTTTTTTCATTCATTTTTTTTTTTCATTCCAGTAATCAGAGGTTGGAACCAGTCACCAAAAATTCAAAAATTTTAGCCCTTATTATTTTGATAAGTTCCTGGGTCATCCTAGTATTTAACTAGTCACCAAAAATCAGAGAATTTTAGCACATATTATATACCAATAGGTTCCTGGGTCATCCTAGTATCCAACATAATCTCAAAGGAGTATAATAACCTATATACATTTTCTTTGGGGTATTGCAGTAAACATTTCATTTTATCAGAGTATAACTAACAGAGTTTAGAGTTCATCAACATCAGTAGTTCTTCATGAAAGGTAATGCATACAGTATCTATAGACTCAGAGTTTAGGACAAAATAAACTAAGAGATGCTATAAATATGATCCTGTATCATGCTGTGTTAACTTTCTGCACAATCTAAGATTAGATCTCAATAACTCAGAAAGATTCATGATTAATTGCTGAGAATCATGCTTCATACATATTTCTTCATTGGTGTTTTCATTCAGACAAAAATCAACTCAAAGTTCACAAAGTTTATCAAACTTATTAACAGTGTATGATATACAGACAAGCTGACAGAGTTTAGAGACTGCATAACACAACCATCGACGGATAAGACCGTACAATCATCAACGGATAAGACTGTACAACCATCAACGGATAAGACCATATAATATCAACGGATAAGACCATATAATATCAACGGATACAGTTCAGTTAGTCATCAACTGATGCAACCTACAATCAACGGATGACAAGTTGTCTGACAGAATTTAACAGAGTATGCATAACAGAGTTTAATCAACAGAGTACACTTAGCATTTAACCAATCAGGAAATATGATTAACACATTACATAAGTAAAGTTTGAATCTAACCAACATTTCTAGTCAGAACCAGAGACCATTCCTAGTTCATTGACCAGTCTTGTAAATGTAGCTTCACTCAATGGTTTAGTGAAGATATCTGCAAGCTGTTGTTCTGTAGATACAAAATGTAGTTCAATATTTCCTTCTTCCACATGTTCTATGATGAAGTGGTACCTTATGCTGATGTGCTTGGTCATTGAATGCTGTACTGGATTACCTGTCATAGCAATAGCACTTTGATTATCACAGTAAATAGGGATATTACTGTACCTCAATCCATAATCCAGCAATTGATTCTTCATCCATAAGATCTGTGCACAACAGCTACCAGCTGCAATATACTCTGCTTCAGCTGTAGATGTGGAGATTGATTTCTGTTTCTTGCTGTACCAGGAAACAAGTCTGTCACCAAGAAATTGACAACTTCCACTAGTGCTCTTTCTGTCTACCTTACAGCCTGCAAAGTTTGTATCAGAATACCCAAGTAGCTTAAAATCTGATTCTCTGGGGTACCACAGACCTAATGATATGGTGCCCTTGAGATACTTGAAGATTCTTTTCACAGCTGTCAGATGTGGCTCTCTAGGATCTGCCTGAAACCTTGCACAAAGACATGTTGCATACATGATGTCAGGCCTACTAGCTGTCAAGTATAGAAGAGATCCTATCATGCCCCTGTAGTTTGTCATATCCACTGAAACTCCTGTGTCTTTGTCCAATTTAGTTGCTGTTGCCATGGGAGTTGATGCAGATGAACAGTCAAGCATACCAAATTTCTTGAGAAGATTTTTGGTGTATTTTTCTTGATTAATGAAAATTCCATCTTCTGTTTGTTTCACCTGTAGGCCTAGAAAGTAACTAAGCTCTCCCATCATGCTCATTTGATATCTGGACTGCATGAGCTTGGCAAACTTCTTACAGAGTTTATCATTAGTAGACCCAAAGATGATGTCGTCAACATAAATTTGAACTAAAAGGAGGTCACTTCCTTGATTGAAATAAAACAGAGTTTTGTCAATTGTTCCTCTGTTGAATCCACTTTCTAGAAGAAACTGAGCAAGTGTCTCATACCATGCTCTTGGTGCCTGCTTAAGTCCATATAATGCTTTATCTAGCCTGTAGACATAATCTGGATATTTGGGGTCCACAAATCCTGGTGGTTGTTCAACAAACACTTCTTCATCAAGCTTTCCATTCAGAAAAGCACTTTTCACATCCATCTGGAACACTTTGAATTTCTTGTGAGAGGCATATGCTAGAAAAATTCTGATTGCCTCCAATCTTGCAACTGGAGCAAATGTTTCATCATAGTCTATTCCTTCCTGCTGTGAATAGCCTTTTGCTACCAGTCTAGCCTTGTTCCTTGTGATTACACCTTCACTGTCAGTCTTGTTTCTGAAAACCCATTTAGTACCCACAATAGATCTGCTCTTTGGTCTTGGTACAAGGGTCCAAACTTCATTCCTTTCAAATTCATTTAACTCTTCCTGCATTGCTGTTATCCAGTCTGCATCTTGAAGAGCTTCTTCCACTTTCTTTGATTCATTTTTAGACAAGAATGCATGAAACAGACATTCACTTGCAGTAGCACTTCTTGTCTTTACTTTTGCATCTGGATCACCAATTATCAAATCAGGTGTATGTGATTTAGTCCATTTCCTAGCAGAAGGCAAATGACTTCTATCAGCATGTGATCCTCCCCCTTGATCCATGCTCTCCTGATTCTGTTGTGATCTATTTTCGTTTTCTGAGACTCCCCCTGAACTTGACTGTCCAGAGTCAGAATTTGAATTTTCAGTGTTTGAAGCATCAGAGTTTGATCCAGATTTTTCAGTTGACTCAGTATCAGTGTTTGAGTCTTCATCTTGATCATGCTCCCCCTCAACTGGTTCTCCTCTTTGTTGTGACTGAGAAGTTTCTCCAGAATTTACCAGTAGAGGTTCAGAGTTTGTTTCAACAGAGTCTGTCAGAATTGTTTCTTCAGAGTTTCCTTCATCAGAGTTTAAAACTTGATTTTCAAAGTTCAGTTGA
The DNA here is from genome assembly GCA_036435485.1 of Saposhnikovia divaricata. Taxonomy (NCBI): domain Eukaryota; kingdom Viridiplantae; phylum Streptophyta; class Magnoliopsida; order Apiales; family Apiaceae; genus Saposhnikovia; species Saposhnikovia divaricata. The sequence goes on along the minus strand of CM071601.1, from coordinate 39,738,711 downwards.
TCATATTCGTCTTTGTCTTCAAGTCCAGTTATCTTCTTATCATCAAAAGAAACATGTATAGATTCCATGATCACTTTAGTTCTCAGATTGTAAACTCTGAATGCCTTTGTTGACAGCGAATAGCCAACAAAAATTCCTTCATCTGCCTTTAGCTCAAACTTGGTCAACTGTTCTGGATGAGTCTTCAAAACGAAACATTTGCACCCGAAAATATGAAAGTATTTCAGGTTAGGCTTCTTTTTCTTCACCATCTCATATGGTGTCTTTCCATGCTTATTGATCAGTGTTGCATTTTGAGTAAAACAAGCAGTTTGAATAGCTTCTGCCCAAAAATAAGTTGGCAATTTTGCTTCATCAAGCATAGTTCTGGCAGCTTCAATTAAGGTTCTATTTTTCCTTTCAACTACACCATTTTGTTGTGGTGTACCAGGTGCTGAAAATTCTTGTTTCACTCCATTGTCCTTGCAGAATTCTTCCATTGTTGCATTTCTGAACTCAGTTCCATTATCACTTCTGATGATTCTGACTTTGTTGCTTGATCCTTTGTCCAGAAGCTTCACATGCTCCATCAGAGTTGATGCAGTTTCATCCTTCTTTTCTAGAAAATACACCCAGGTGAATCTAGTGCATTCATCAACAATGACTAAAGCATATTTCTTCCTTGCAATAGACATAACATTTACTGGACCAAATAGATCAACATGAAGAAGATGATGGGGATCAGTGATAGAAGATTCTGTTTTGCTCTTGAAAGATGACTTCCTTTGTTTAGCCTTCTGACATGAGTCACATAGGCCATCAACATTTAACAGGGTCTTTGGGAGTCCTCTTACAAGATCCTTTCTGATCAATTCATTGATGTTGTTCAAGTTCAAATGTGAGAGTTTCTTGTGCCACTTCCAACTCTCTTCACTATACATTCTTGTAGACAGGCAAACAGCTTTTCCAACAGAGTCTATCAAAAGCTTGATTTCATAAATGTTGTTTTGCCTGTGACCAACTAGAACAACCTTTCCTGTAGATTTGCTGATAACTTCACAATATTCAGGTTGGAAATCTACATGATATCCCTTGTCACAGATTTGACTCACAGATAGCAAGTCATGCTTGAGTCCTGGGACATGAGCTACATTGTTGATGATGACATTTCCAAGATTGATATTGCCATATCCCAATGTTCTTCCTATATTGCCATCACCATAGGAAACTCTTGGGCCAGCCTTCTCCTCATATTCTGATAGCAGGGTTTTATTTCCAGTCATGTGTCCTGAACATCCACTGTCCACGACTAGGGTTGCCTCCCTGTTACCCTGCAATCACAAACAATTCCTGAGGATTAGTTTTAAGGATCCAGACTTGCTTGGATCCTTTGGCATTCTTAACTTTGTTAGCTTTTGCAGCGGAATTAACATTATCAGAGTTTGAGCTAACAGTATCAATGTTTACACTTGCAGTATCAACTTTAACCCATTTTAGATTGGGTTTCAGTTCATAGTAATTATGATAGATAGCATGATATTTTCTGCAAGTATAGATGGAATGCCAAGTGCTTCCACAGTGTGTGCATAGAGTCTGTGGCTTAGTTCTAGCAAAATCCTTCTTTACCTCAGACTTTGTAGGTAAAGAATTTATATTTTTATTTTTCTTGCAGAAATTTGCAAGATGCTTAGTACTACCACAGTTATGACATGTCTTTCTTGGAGCATAACTAGCAAGCATTGGTTTATTTCCTGAAGTAATGCCTACTTTTCCATTTCTGTTTTTGTTTGACACTTTCTTTTTCTCAACAGATTTTAACTCCTTCAGTTTATGTTTGAGTTGTTTATCTATCATTGAACCAATATTAACCTGATTAACACTAGTTTTTACTGGTTTTCTTTTGACAGCTTCTTTTTCATTCTCAGACAAAAATTTACTGGTTCCATGAACAAATTTAGTTCTGACTTTAACTTGATTTTGAAATCTAAGTTCATCTTCCTCATTATAACCTAGACCAACAGTGTCTGTTTGAAAAATCTGTTGAGTGTCCTTTCCAGAATTAGTCCAAGTCCTAATTTTCTTATTTGCTTCCTCCAACTCAGATTCTAGTTGTTTATATTTCTGAAGCAAATCCTGTTCTATAGAAACAGCATCATCTCTCTCTTTCTGAACTTGTTGCATGTTTTCAAGTTTCTCTTCAACAAGTTTATTTCTCTCTTTAAGTTCAGAATTTTCAGCTTTTATCCTCTCATTTTCTAAAGTCTGATCCCTATAACTTATATGCAATGACTTAAGAAAAATTCTTAATTGAGCAATGTCATCAATATTATAAGCATAGGTAGTTGGAGGTACCTGATTTTCAGAGGATTCTGATTCAGTAGTAGCCATGAGAGCATAGTTCACTTCTTCATCAGAATCTGAAGTATCTGCCCAATCTCTGCCTTTAGTGTAGAGTACCTTTCCAGTTTTACCCTTCTTGCACTCAGGAGCATAGTGACCCATCTCCTTACACTTGTAGCATTGAATTTCAGACTTATCCTTCTTCCCTTTAGAATCTCTCTTATCAGACTTCCTGTAGCTTTTCCTGTCTTCATTTGAATCCCTAGAAAACCTTTTTCCTTTCTTGAAATTCTTGAAGCCCATTTTCTTGAAAGTCTTCACCATCAGCACAGCCATTTTTCTCATTTCTTCTTCATCATCCTCAGAGTCAGATGATTCAGAAGAGTTTGAATCATAATCAGAGTTTGGTGAATCACTTTCTGAATGTATGACCAAAGCTTTTCCTTTCATTTTCCTTCTTGTTGCCTCTTTCTTCTGAGGCTTTTCTTCAACATTAAGAGCAACAGACTTTCCTTTTCTGCTTGATCTCCTGTTTCTCTGCTCCATTTCCAATTCATAAGTTTTGAGCAGTCCATAAATTTCATCAATCTCTGTTTCAGCAAGATCATAGTTGTCTCTAATAGTGGTTGTTTTCACATCCCACTTTTCAGGTAGAGAAAGAAGAAACTTGAGATTCGAGTCTTCTAGATCATACTCTTTGTTGACCAATGACAGATCATTAATCAGTTTACAGAATCTATCAAATGTTTCTGTCATGGTCTCTTCAGGTTTAGCCTCAAAATGCTCATACTCTTGTGTGAGTATGTTTCTCCTATTCTTCTTAATAGCTGCAGTTCCTTGACACCTGACTTCAAGTGCATCCCATATCTCTTTTGCAGTGGTGCAGTTAATGACTTTGTTAGACATAACATTGTCTAAGGCACTATGTAGTAAATGCCTAACTTTTGCATCCTTAGCAATTGATGATAGATCTTCAGGAGTCATGTCCTTCTTTTCCTTTGGAACCATTTATGCTGCTTCACCAGCAATTGCAACAGATAGTTTTGTAGGATTGTGAGGGCCTTCATAAATCCTGTCAAGATATTCTGGATCTGTAGCATCCAGAAACATAGTCATCTTGACCTTCCACATTGCATACTCTAATGGCCTCAGAATAGGAACCCTGATTGGTTCATAACGACTCACAGTAGTAGGAGCCTTTTCAGAAACAGTAGGTGTTGGTGGAGGAATTTCTGACATGATTATTGTTGTGTTTGGATCTTAACCTGTAATAAAGTAACAGATTGGCTCTGATACCACTTATTAGGCCAAATACACAAATAATAATCAACTTTGTATGAGAAATTAACAAGTAAAAGCGTTTATGCACTTAAAAACTTCTTGTATTTCAAACCCTCTTCGTGATGTAAAATATCACAAAGAGCTGCTAGGTTACAATAATGATAATTCGTTATCGATACCCTTCTAGGGTTAACCTATCTGTATTTATATAACATACAGCTACGATACAATCTCTAATTGATATTCCTAATAATCAGCTATACAATGATATCAATTACAGATTGTCACACGTCTCCTATGTCAACTCGATCTCTTTGATAGCTATCCAATCTTCAAAGATATCGCTTCCATAATTAATCTTTAATCACTGTTGAACAGTAGACGCGCTTCCTTCAGACAGAGTTTAACAAACTCTGTTGAGCTTCCAACTGTCAGAGTTTACGCAAACTCTGACTGCTTCCAGCTAAACTCTGATAACTCCCTGTAACACTTAAACACTGATTAAAACACATCAATTATATTTAACATACTATTCTTTCTAAAGGTCTTCAAACTGAAATTGCTTCTGTTAAGGATTTTCATGCACATACTCGTGTTGAGTTACTGAACAAGGTTCTCAGGTCAGGATTCGGACAAAAGAGGTTGAGAAAACTAATAAGAGACTTGATTCTCTTGAAAGTAAAGTTGACAACATTGAAGCTTCTCTCCAACTTATTCTATCCTTATTGACTGATCCTGATGTCTAAAAGGGGGAGAAGGTAGTCAAAACAAAATGTACACCTAATCTAGTTGTAAGAAAGGATGAAGATACTTCTGGAAATGATGGTGGTGCTCAGACTCATGGAGCTGAAACCTCTGATGCTGCACTGGTAACAAGGAAAAGTCAATCTAAAACTGAAACAAGGTAGTTAACTCATGTTTCTAGATCTGGATAGAAGACAGTAAGGATAATGGTACAATCTAAAGTGATGACAGAAGAACAGTTTCTGACATCTAGTCAAGGTCAATTGTCAACAATTCTTGAGGATGATGTGTACATTGATGATGAAAATAAAGAAGCTGCTAAACCTTTCTTTCATGAACTTGATACTAGCACTGGTGAGGTTCTTCATTTGTTTCATAAAGATAAAGAGTTGAACTAGCAAATGCAAAGTCAGCTCTTTCTGTGCTACTTGAAGAAGACTTTCCTACTCTGTCAAAAGAAGAAATTCTAATTGAACAGAAAAAGCTTGTGGATAATTTTAGGAAGAAGACTCCTGCTGCAGGAAGAGGAAGAGGCAGAGGAGGTAGACGCATAGGGAGAGGAAGGAAAACTGTTCAAAGTATATCAAGACAGACAAGGTCTAGTGGAATTCAAATAGAAGAAGATTCTCGGAAAGTTACAAAGAAGAAAATTCCAATATCTCTTGAAATGATCCCAGCTAACAAACATGATATAAGTGAAGAAATTGAAGAGGAAAATCCATTGACAGTAAGGAAGAGTAAAGTGACTATAGAAGCACAGAATGTTATTGTTGAAACAAGTAAAATTGTTGTTCCTAACGTAGATTCAATTCCTAATGCTATTCTTGATCCTGATGAAGCTGAAATCTTAAAAGTTCTTGAAGTTATCATTCTTACTGTTGTAGTTGAATTCCACAATCTAGAAGTTGATGAAGAGACACTAAGAATTGATCAAGAAAGATTTAGAAAGTTTGAAAGACAAAGGGAGATCAGGAAAAAAGCAAGAGATGTTAAGAAACCAGAGATTACTCGAAAAGTATATATGAATCAAGTGATTTGCTGTGGTATGATCGAAATAGACTTGTTCCAGAACATCAACAGAATTATACACCAGACAAGAAGAAGAAAGGCAAGGAATGGAAGAGTATTGATGATTGGGATTATAAAGGACCAGTTGTTTTTCAACAAGGTGCTCCTATAACTGAACTTACTCTGGTTACTGAAGTTGAGCCTATTGGGTCTGATACTTCACAATTATCTCCAAAAGCCAAATCACTTTGGGCAGACATTCAGTCTAGTTTGAAGGGTTGGGAACCTAAAATAAGAGGAGGTATTGGTTATAATCAAACTCAAACCATTTCTACTGCACAGAGAGATCAACATGCTCTAATTGAAAGTATTGGTGAAGAATTAACTGCTGATCATCTATGGAAACTTGAAGCTGTTGCTATTGTTGCTAATTGTCATGCTGGTGCTAAGAAGGTGGAGAAATTGTTGTACTTCATGAAAGACAAAGACTGTCAAGAAGATAGCTATTGATGAGCTGTTATGCAAATCTACAAAGGAACTGAAATATGTTCTTTATTTGCTCAAGGGAAAAAGCATCAATATTAAAGAAAGAGAAGTCTACAACAATTGGTCTTACATGATTCTGAGAACTATCAGACAGAGATTTCTGGATGGAGGAAAAAAGTATGATGGTAACTATACTCCCATGTACTTAAATTCAAGAGATGAAGAAATTGAGATGCAAAGAGGCACTGCGGTTAAAGAAGAATATTTTGGTATGAAACAATTGTCTCGTAATCTTAATGGGAAGGAGTTGGCATACATACTGTTGGGAGACTTAGATTTATCGAGAAGCTCAATACAGAATCTCAGGGCAGCTATTTATCAGATTAATGAGGAAGATGAAGAACTCAAAAATCTGAAGAAGAAACTGATTAAAATTCTTGAAATCAAGGAAGAAGAGTTGTTGATAGATTTCTTGAAGATGAATCTTTTCTATCAAAGAATTTCTGAAATTGTTCCTGATGATTTCTAGAAGTTATTTTGTTTTGAGTTTTTGACATCATTGAATCAAGGAATTTGTGCTTTATTTCACAAAGTAAAATTGGGGGAGATTGTTAGATATTGATTCAAGTGATATCAGGATCTGGACTACTGATCAGATACTGATGCTGATGTCATCAGTATTGCAATGTCAGTATTAGGTTGCTATCAGGATTGAAAGCTGATCAGGATTACATGAAGATTTACATTAGTCCGGAGATCAAGGAAGATTGATTTATCGACTCCTATTTTATAGGATCGTAGCTATCAGTTAGGATATGTATTATAAACAGTTGTTAATTGATTTGACATATCTTGTAATTGATTGGGCACCTATGTGATGTATATAAACACAGTTTAGGTTTTACATCATTGTAATCGCTTACACGAGAGATCTTGTAACTAGCAGCTCTCAAGAACATTAGAATTTCTTGAGAGAGTTTGTAACAGTTTTATATCAGAGTTAATAAAGCTATTATTTATTAATACTTGTGTTATCATTTCTGCTAAAGTCAAAAATCTTATACAATTGTATTCAACCCCCTTCTACAATTGTTATTTACTGGGTAACAGGTTCCAGTACCGGTTCATATGCCATTTCAAAGTCCATTAATCTCACTCCCTCTATCCCAATGATTTCCATACATTGGGGGACGGGGACGTGGCACGTATTTTAAGGCTCCTAACTACTATTGTTATTTACTTAATTCTACAAATTTGTTTTTTGTATAAAAATAGAACAATCCTATTTTTATACAAAAAAATAAAATTTTAAAAATAAGTTATGGAACTATACTAGTTATGCACCTTAAAATGCATGTTAGACACTCTAAAAATATGTATAGAAATGAATGGGAGGGAAGGAGTAGCTTTTTTACCCTTCTTGCCTGATGCCAAGTTCGAACTCTTTTTCTTCTTTTGTGTTGTATGTTCGAGGTTTGTATGTCTTTCTCCAATCGACTTGAGATGCTCTAGGACGTCAGCAGGAGTAATCTTTTTTGCTGTCGGGGTTTGATCTTTCTCTACAGATTGTGTTGCTTCGTTATCAGAACTGTCTGCCATCTTTCCACTCTAGATGATAACTCTGCCCTCCTTCTTGCGCCAATGTTGATGAGTGGATTTCGTAACAACTTTTGAGAGGTTTATGGTGAGTTGTAAAGGCTAACGATCAACTAATCTATGGAGAATGGAGGTTTGTTTTGGGGGTTGAACTAAGCTCGAAAGCGTTTACAAGAATCTCGCGAGTTCCATTGAGGCTTGTGTCGTGTGTTCTCAAAGATCTCGTAGGTGTCTATTACGAGGCTTGTAACCGTGTGTTAGTAAGAATCTCGTAGGTGTATCGCGAGGCTTATAAAACATGTTCTCAAGGTGCCTACGTACCCTGTTTATATAGGGATCAAGTTCACGTAGTTCTTTTTAGACTAGAAGTCTGGTTAGGCAGTAATATTCTAGGTTCCTAATTCGTGGGGAATTCCTTTTCTCCAGATTCAGCCACAAATAGGTGACCTAAGTCGAGTAGAACTCAAGTTCTAGCCCGACTAGGAGTGTCTTTACTAGTTCTAGTTCTATTAGAAGTATTCAAGGATCATCTACGCCCAAGGAATACAATCCAACAAGGAGTTGGCGTTCATATCTTGCTCCTAAAGAATAGGAGGCCTAATCATACTATAAATCTATTGGCATAAATCTATTCTCGTACAGGAAGCCGTCTCTCAGGAACCTGTCTACAGGAACCTGTCTCCCGGGAAGCTATCTGCAGGAACTGTCTCTCGGGAACCTGTCTACAGGAACTTGTCTCTCAGGAACCTGAACCTGTCCAAATCCATTTCACATGCTATTTGGCTCCATTTATCTTAAGGGACCTCAATCATAACCCATATTAATCATACGGATTGGATCCTTAATCCCAATGGGCCTAAATCTAGCCCATGGAGATTTTGGGCACAACAACTACCCCCGGTTCCTCGAAGTCATAGGATGCGAGAGGAACCTAAATAGCATGATATTTTAAGGTCCAATCCCTTCAGTGCTCCCATGTTTCTTCTGAGTGAACCATGCAAGTCTTTATCTTCTTGCTTGAATCGTGATAAGGGCACAAAGTTAATCCAATTAGGCACAGAATGAATGCTTTGACAAGGGCACAAAGCGAATCTAATTGGGCACTTAGTGAACCTTAAGAATGTTAAGGGAACCACGTGAATCCAAATAAGGGCATAAAGTGAACCTAATTGGGCGTTATGTGAACCTATGCTGAGGGCACAAAATGAATCCAATAGGGTAATAGATGAATCCTTAAAATGGTTAAGGTGAATCTTAAGATTATCAAGGTAACCACGTGAATCCAAATAAGGGCATCAAGTGAACCTACTTGGGCGTTATGTGAGCCTACGCTGAGGGCACAAAACGAATCCAATAGGGCACTGGATGAATCCTTAAAAGGGCACAAGGTTAACCTTAAAAATCACAACTTGATTGCTCGAGAGGCTGCTTCATCTTGTAAGCTGCTATTTGTTTGACTATCTATTATTTGTCTATCAAAGGTAATCTAGGATCAGCTGCGTCCTCGGAGTACTCTCCAATAAGTCTACTTCTGTCTAGCTGGCTTCTAGATCTTTCTGCTATCTATGCTCAGGAACCTACATCTTGGAACCTGGTGCTCAGGAACTTATGTCTCGGAACCTGGTGCTCAGGAACCTATATCTTGGAACCTATTTCTCAAGAACTTCTCTTTAGGAAACTGTACCTGCACAAATAACAAATATATTAGTATGAGGAACCTTTCTATGGTTTCCATTTACTGCTTGTTGCTTCCATTGCTGTTGCTAGGCTGACTCGGGCTCTTCTACAGGGAGGAACCTGGTCCATTCGTAATCTACTCAGCTACCAGTTCACCAGGAACCTCTTCATACTCATAATCTCTTGATTGTCTTCTCAACTAGTGTTCATTTCTCCACGTTTGGTCTTTATTGATGAGTGGATTTCGTAACAACTTTTGTGAGGTTTTCGGTGAGTTGTAAAGGCTAACGATCAACTGTTCAATGGAGGATTTGGGTTGTGTTTATGGGGGTGAGTTGAGCTTGAAGGTGTCTCCAATAATCTCAGGTGCCTTTAGAGAAAATTAGAGAGCTTGATTCGTCCCCCCCTCAAGGTGCCTACGTATCATTTATATAGGAATCAAGCTCACGTAGTTCTAATGCGACTCTGACTCTGATGGAATAGCTGTATTCGATTGCCTAGTTCGTGTAGGACTTAGGTTCCTTTAAAGTCTTTCACGAACAGGTTGGCTAAGTAGAATAGAACTCAAGTTCATACCCTACTGTTGTGCCCAAAATTACCATGGGTCGAATTTAGGTCCATTAAGTCATAGGGTTCAATCTAGGCAATCAAGAAGAGAGATCCAGTACGAGTCATGGAGATCAGATATAGAGAAATGAGCATCAAACAGAAGAATGATCAAGCAATTATGAACATCAGGAGGTTCCCGAAGGCCTGGAAGCTGATCAGATAACCAGAGGACCAGGTTCCTCCTAGCAGAAGAGTTCGAGTTAGCATAGCAACAGCCACAGAGAGCGTCATGAGCATATGAAGACATCAGACGAGATATCTAGCTTAACATGTTTGTTATTTGTGCAGGTATAGATACTTAAAAGGAGGTTCCTGAGCGACAGGTTCTGAAATAAGGAGGTTCCTGAGAAACAGGATCCTGAGATATAGGTTCCTGAGCACCAGGTTCCTACGAGTAACCGATAGAAAGATCTAGAAACCATCTAGATCAGATATCGAATTATTATTGGAGTGTAATTCTAGGGCACAGTTGATCCTAGAATGCATCTAATTTATGAGAGAATTACAGTTGAGTACGAACTCGAGTTCTACTCTACTTCGCCAACCAGTTTGTGAAAGACTCTAAAGGAACATGAGTCCAATACGAACTAGACAACCGAATACAGCTATTCCAGCAGAATCAGCTTTGCATTAGAACTATGTGAGCTTGATTCCTATATAAAGGATACGTAGGCACCTTGAGGGGAGGACGAATCAAGCTCTCTAATTTTCTCTAAAGGCACCTGAGATTATTGGAGACACCCTCAAGCTCAGCTCACCCCCACAAACACAACCCAAATCCTCCATTGAACAGTTGATCATTAGCCTTTACAACTCACCGAAAACCTCATAAAAGTTGTTACGAAATCCACTCATCAACATTTACGCTAGAAGGAGGGGCCTGAGTTAACATCTTAAGAGTAGGAAGATGGCAGGCGATTCAGATAGCGAAGCAACCCGTTCTGTGGAGAAAACACCCAACGATGATGATCAGACTCATCAGGCGAAGAAGGTTACCCCAGTAGATATTCTTGAGGCCCTAAAATCCCTTGACGGACGGTTGTCAACCCTAGAGTAGGCTTCAAGCAGAAAGAAAAAGAAGGCCAAGAAGGGGAAGAAATCGAAGGTTACTCCGAAGTAGTTGAATTTCGAAGAAAAGGAACCTGGACTTGAGGAAGAAGCCGAAGAGGAATAGGAGATACCAAACCAGGGAGGAGATGATGAAGAACAAGGTAACCCTGAGAAGAATAAAACTCTTACCAAGAAGGTGCAGTCCCAAGTTCATACTGAGTCCAAGGGAAAGAAAAAGACTAAAACAGGAGGTTCCTTTCAGAAGAAGAAGAAAAACAAGGAGCCATTTGTTGAGATAATCGAGGATGATGAAACGGATTCAGAAGAAACCACGGAGGAATCTAGTACTGCAGAGTTGCAAGAGGATGAAGGAACAAGTAAGAAGACAAAGGCAGAAGCTACTGGAGAAGTAACGGCTGAAGACGTTAAGAAAATATTAGCTCAACTCAGAGATGAAAAGTATCTTGCTGCTAAACCTATAACTGCTTCTCCTTTTACCAAGAAGGTTCGAAAGTCAACTTTACCTAGATCTTATAGGCCTTCGAATGAGTTGAAGTTCGATGGAACCACTGACCCAATCGAATATTTAAGTCGTTTCGACACAGAGATGGATGTCTATCAAGTGAAGGAAGGTACTAGATGTAGGTTACTAGCTGCAACTCTGCAGGGCGGTGCTCATCAATGGTTTAAGAGGATACCTGCTGATTCTATTGGTTCTTGGGAAAGTATGGGAAAGCTCTTTGTTACCAAGTTCAGGGCATCTGTCGTGTTTGCAACACCTACCAATACCCTAGCCAACATTAAGCAGAGACCTAATGAGACGTTGACAGAATATTTCAAGAGGTTTAATGCAGAGGTTCCAAAAGTTAGGAAAGCATCTGAAGAGACTCTGAAGAATTTCTTAATTGCTGGAGTCAAAAGAGGTTCTGATTTCTGAAAGATTTGCAAGGAAAGGAACCTGAGACACTAGACGATTTCTATTCTCAAGCAGAATCTTTTTGTTTGGTGGAAGAATCTCTAGCTGATTTGAAGAATGATCCAGATTTTGATAGGCAAGGTGGATGGTCAGGAAACAAGAGGTCAAGACCCAGAAGCCCTAATAATCGTGACAATAAGAAGGTGGTCAGTCGTACATCCCAATTAAAGCCTGAGGTTGAAATCGTGAATCCTGCTAGACCTGCAATGAATCAGGTCCCGCCACCAGCTTCCTACAATAACAAGTGAGAGCGACCTGTTTATGAAACTTTCACCCATCTGGTGGCTCCGATTGATCATATCTACATGGTGAATGAAAAGTCTTCATGGTTTAGGAAGCCCATCAGGAATGGTCCCCTGGGGAATAAGAACGAACGTCCATACTGTGATTTTCATGACAACAGTGGGCATAATACTGCAGACTGTCGCCATCTGAGGGATTTAATTGAAACTCTAATCAGGCAAGGACAGTTAACTGAATGGGTAGCTCAGGAAGGAAAGAAGTATAGAGAGGAGAAAACGTAGAAAGCACCGGAACCTGTGTTGATGGAAGGACCACCTAAAGCTGGATGTATACGTACTATTATTGGAGGTCCCCACATTGGAGGAAATAGCAGAAATGCCATGGAAAGGTACATTCGTGAAGCTAAAGAATGTCCTTTGACTAATGTTTGAAATCTATCGCAGAGATCTCCCAGATTGTTCGAAGGGGAAGATGCAGATATCACCTTCACTGAGGAGGATGCTTCTTGGGTACATCATCCCCACACTGATGCTTTGGTAATTGAGGTAGGAATTGGATCATATGAGGTACATAGAGTGTTAGTGGATAATGGAAGCTCTGTGAATTTGTTATCCTACTCACTTTTCAAGAAGATGCATTTTCTGGATAAGGATCTATCTAACTCCAACGAAGGACACCTTGTATGGTTTCACCAACAACCAGGTCCCCATTAAAGGTAAGATTCGTTTGCCAGTTACTCTAGGTGATAAACCTTGCCACATTACACAGTTAGCAGAATTTATTGTTATAGAGGACAACATGAACTATAATGCTATCCTCGGGAGACCAATTCTAAAGGAGATGAGGGTGGTAACCTCAATTTATCACTTGACTATGAAGTTTCCAATGCCAAGTGGTATTGGTGTAGTTCGAGGATGCCAGTATGAGTCTAGGGAATGTTATACTAAAGCTTTGCAACATGCTGCTAAGGCTGCTAAGTTACCTGAACCAATGGATGAGGTTCCTGATGACTTTCCAGGGAAGAATCCAGACAATATAGTAGTTGATCTACGAAGTCAGCCATTAGAGGGTTTTGTGTCAGCATCCTACAGAGCAGTAAGAATTGAAGAGGTTACAGAAGAGGAACCTCATGCTGAGATTCCAGTTTTTCAGGGACCATATACCCCTTATTTGCTGATAGAAAGTGCACCCCCTATGGGCAATGATGGTGATGTGTGTATGGCAGAGGAATTGGATGTCGAAAATTCTTGAAAAATGAAGCACAGTGGGAGAAATAAAGACAGTCAGCCAGTATCTAAGAGAAGGAATGTCATGCATGAAGCGTATATACCACCTACTATTGAGGAGCCTCAAGAAGACTTGGTAGCAGAGATGGATATAGATTTGGATCCTCGAATGCCGGAAACAGTGGTTAAACCTGAGCCGGCTGGTGAGACTTTGGATGTAAAGATAAATGATAAGGATGGTATAAAGGTGTTGAATATTGGAGCTCAACTAGAACCAACTTTGAAGGAATCTCTTGTTTCTTTCTTGAGCAAGAACCTGGATGTTTTTGCTTGGTGCCATGCAGATATGGAAGGAATAGATCCAAAGGTCATTTGTCATAAATTGAATGTTGATCCATAGAAGAAAGGTGTGAGACAGAATTGAAGACCGGTTAGTGGAGAGAGAGCTCATGCTGTGACGCCCCTAGATCCGGGGTCAGGAATCCAGGTCATCACGGTCCAATTTCCATTTAATAACATTATATTCTTGACAGTTGAAATATAAATGCGTAATAAAACCCACACAGTAGACCTCACACCTAATAATAATATTACACACCAGTCATATGATTAGAGAACAACATCCACAATATCATAAGTTTAAAGTTAAAAGAGTTATTACAAACCCAGAATCTTACTTAAGTAGTGTTGCTGAATATTACTTCGAGAGAAAGCATTTCAACAACCAAAAGTTTATTTCTCAAACTTACATACTTAATTCACATAAGTCTACCAATACCCATCTGTCTATCAGCTACCTCAGGGATAGGTGCCATCACTCTCTCAAAAGGTCGTCTTTCCCTTACCCTCTTGCGGGGTGTAGTGCGGAGTATCGGCATTTGACCTAGCTGTTATATACATAAGTAGCAAGAGTGAGCTATAATAGCTCAGCAAGATAAATTTTTGTAAACCAGCATAAAAGAAAACATATATATGTATATATATATATATATATATATATATATATATTTATTAATAAACGGAAGACCCAACATAATCATTTAGAAAAGAATTAATTCTTATTTATGAAATACACCATCTATTTATCTTTATAAGAAAAGAAATATAGAACAACATAATATCAGTTTCTCTTCTAATATGATATAATATCAGTTTCTCTTCTAATCATAAAAATAATTCCATAATTTTATACCATTTTCCCTTTTTCAGTATGTCAATCTGTAACCATTATCAATTCTTTCTTTAAATACTTTGGGGATATCTGCTGTCGCCTGATACGTTAGGACGATGATCAGTCGCCTAATCGTACATGCTCTCTGTTTACTACTAGTAGAAGGAATGATCCAACTTGGTCATCATCCCTGGAGGAAGGCTCTCTGCTACATCCCCCTTCGGCATCTCTTGGGCCATAATAAAATATTGAGTGCTGGACTGTGCCGAACACAGCCTCTTATGCTTACTGTTGCAATCCCCCTTTTTGTTAAATCATTATTCCATTTATAAAACACCATTCCATATTTTCCATTTTCTGTTTCCATTTCCATTCACATATATCATTTCCATTTCCATTTTCATATATCAATATTTAGAAAGACAAATACTTTGATTATAATCAGACATCTCCTCCGTATTTAATAAAGTCACTTATGTTATTAAATACATAACTATTCCATCTATTTTTAAAGTATTAAATAATATTCAAATAATATTTATTAAATCAAAAATGTTTAAAGATTATAAATAACAGAATATTATAAACCATATAACCCTAGATAACAACTGATACCATTTTTTTCATATCTTTTTAAGCCATAAAGTATATTGGCTCCCTTCATCTTCATATCCACAATCCATATCATATATTGATATAAGATTCATATATTATCTAGCAAAACCATTTTTCTTTGAAACCTAACAATTTATCAAAATAAGGAAGAAGAAATCTTGCCTCGATCTCTAAACCCCAGAGGTACGACCCGGTGCTCGTCTTGAGTTTCTATAAGAATGAAAAGGATTATCATTAGCATATGCCCCATTATAATTATTATTACTAACAACACTTATCCTAACCATTTAACTCACTTGATCCCCTAATCTTTTTAGCTTATCAAACACACCATAACATAACTCTTATTAATACCGCCACGTAATGACACTTAGTACATTATCAAGGTATGTCATTATCTTATACACTTAGTAGATATTTAAGTTTTAAAGACTTTTAAGTCGACCATTAACTCGAGAAAATGATCCTTTATCCGTTTAAGGGGTATTCCATTAACGTACCCTTGATCTAAACATTTTTATGTTAAATATAATTGATATGGTTAATATCAGTGTTTAAGTTTAGCAGGGAAAAACAGAGTTTAAACAGGAAGCAGTCAGAGTTTAGTTAAACTCTGACGGTTAGAAGCTGAACAGAGTTTGCTATACGCTGACATTGGAAGCTTGACAGAGTTTGTTAAACTCTATCTGGAGGAAGCGTCTACTTGCCAACAGTGTTTGAAGAATTATTGAAGATAATTATGGAAGCAATATCTTTGAAGACTGGGTAGCTGTCAAAGAGATTGAGTTGACTAAGGAGACGTGTAGCAATCATAATTGATAACAATTGTATAGCTAATTTATAGGAGTATCAATTATCGATTGTATAGCAGCTGTATACTTTATAAATACAGTTAGGTTAACCCTAGAAGGGTATCGGTCGTGTAATACAATATCTTTCATTGTAACCTAAGCAGCTCTCTGTGATAATTTACATCACTGAGAGAGAAGTTAATTTCAAACAGTTTTTAAAGCTTTTAAAGAACTTATTGTTATTCTCTCATACTTAGTTGATTATAAGTGTGTATTCGGCCTAACAATTGGTATCAGAGCTTGATCTGTTAATTTAATACAGTTTAAGATCCACACACACACATAACTATAATCAATGGCAGAAATTCCTCCTCCTACATCAGGCTCTAGTGCTGAGAAGGCTCAACCTGCAACTGTGAGTCGATATGAAACAATCAGGGTTCATATTCTTAAGCCAGCAGAATACTCAACCTGGAAGGTGAAAATGACCATGTTTCTGGAAGCTACAGATCCAGAATATCTTGACAGAATTTATGAAGGCCCGCATAAGCCTACAAAATTATCTGTTGTTGTTGCTGGACAGGAAGCTAAATCTATTCCAAAGGAGAAGAAAATTTGACTCCTGAGGATATTTCATCCATTGGA
This sequence comes from Saposhnikovia divaricata, assembly GCA_036435485.1. Classification (NCBI taxonomy): domain Eukaryota; kingdom Viridiplantae; phylum Streptophyta; class Magnoliopsida; order Apiales; family Apiaceae; genus Saposhnikovia; species Saposhnikovia divaricata. Next base: position 39,722,274 of record CM071601.1, on the reverse strand, counting down.
AAGGATGCAAAGGTTAGACATCTACTTCATAGTTCTTTGGATAATGTTATGTCTAACAAAGTGATCAATTGTAAAACTGCAAAAGAGATTTGGGATGCTCTAGAGGTTAGATGTCAGGGAACTGCTGCAATTAAGAAGAATAGAAGGAACATACTCACACAGGAGTATGAACACTTTGAGGCTAAATCTGAAGAATCAATGACAGAAACCTTTGACAGATTCTGTAAGCTACTTAATGATCTGTCACTGGTTAATAAAGAATATGATCTAGAAGATTCAAATCTCAAGTTTCTTCTTTCTCTACCTGAAAAGTGGGATGTCAAAACAACCACTATTAGAGACAATTATGATCTGGCTGATACTGATATTGATGAGATCTATGGGCTGCTCAAAACTCATGAACTAGAAATGGAACAGAGAAGCAGAAGATCAGGTAGAAAGTTAAAATCTGTTGCTCTAAGAGTTGAAGAAAGACCCTCAAAGAAGGAAGCATTCAGGAAGAAGGCAAAAGGAAAAGCCTTGGTCATTCATTCTGAAAGTGAGTCATCAAACTCTGATGTTGACTCAGATGCAGATGAATCATCTGATTCTGAAGATGATGAGGAAATGATGGAAATGGCTGCTTTGATGGTAAAGACTTTCAAGAAGATGGGTTTCAAGAACTTCAAGAAAGGAAAGAAATTCTCCAAGAATGATTCAAAGTTTGACAAGAAGAATTTCAGAAAATCTGAGAGAAAGGATACCAAATCTGGGAAAAGAGACAAGTCTGAGATTCAATGCTACAAGTGTAAGGAGATGGGTTATTATGCTCCTGAGTGCAAGAAGGGTAAAACTGAGAAGGCACTCTTCACTAAAGGCAGAGATTGGACAGATACCTCTGACTCAGATGAGGATGTAAACTATGCTCTCATGGCTACTACTGTTGATGAAGCTGTAGATTCTGAAAACAAGGTACCTCTAACTACCTATGCTTATAACATTGATGATATAACTGAATTAAGAATTTATCTTAAGTCCTTGCATATCAGTTATAGGGATCAGACTTTAGAGAATGAGAGAATCAAAACTGAGAATTCTGAACTCAAAGAGAGAAATAAGGTTGTAGAAGAGAAACTTGTTAAGATGCAGCAAGTTCAAAAGGAGAGAGATGATGCTGTCTATCTTGAACAAGAGTTGTTAAGTCAGTATAAACAACTAGAATCTGAGTTGGAAAAGGCAAATCACATTATTAAAACTTGGACTCACTCAGGAAAAGACACTCAAGAAGTTTTTCAATCTGACACTGTAGGTCTAGGTTATTCTGAGAAAGATGAACTTAGATTTCAGAATATAGTTAAGATTAGACCACCTCTTCCACCTAAGAAATTTGGAACATTTGTTAATGGAATAAATGAACCTAGATTTGAAGGTGGAAAAGAAGCTGTTAAGAATGAACCAGTAAAAACTAATGTTAAACAGGTTAATATTGGTTTAATGACAGATAAACAACTTAAGCATAAGCTTAAGGAGTTAAAATCTATAAAGAAACAGAAAGTGTCTAGAAAGAACAGAAATGGTAAAGTAGGCATTACTCAAGGCAACTATCCAGTGCCTGCTACTTTAGCTCCAAGAAAGACATGTCATAACTGTGGTAGTACTAACCATCTTGCTAGTTTTTGCAGGAAGAACAAAGACATTAATTCTTTACCTTCCAAGTCTGAAGTAAAGAAAGATAATGTTAGAACTAAACCACAGGCTTTATGCAAACACTGTGGAAGCACTTGGCATTCTATTTATACTTGCATAAATTATCATGCTATTTATCATAATTACTATGAACTGAAACCTAATCTGAAATGGGTTAGAGTTAATTCTGCAAGTGTAAACTCTGATAAAGTTAGCTTAAACTCTGATAATGAAAATTTCGCTGATAAAGCTAACAGAATTAAGAAAGCCAAAGGATCCAAGCAAGTCTGGATCCTTAAATCTAATCCTCAGTAATTGTTTGTGATTGCAGGGCATCAGGGAAAGCATCCTAGTAGTGGACAGTGGATGTTCAGGACACATGACTGGAAATAAAGCCCTGCTATCAGAGTATGTGGAGAAGGCTGGCCCAAAAGTTTCCTATGGAGATGGCAACATAGGACATACTCTGGGATATGGCAATATTAATCTTGGAAGTGTCATCATCCCAAATGTAGCTCTGGTTCCAGGACTCAAGCATGATCTGCTATCTCTGAGTCAAATCTGTGACAGAGGTTTTCATGTAGATTTTCAACCTGAATACTGTGAGGTTATCAGCAAAACCACAGGGAAAGTTGTTTTAGTTGGACAAAGGCGCAACAATATCTATGAAGCAAGCTTGTTGACAAACTCTGATGGAAAAACAATGTGCCTGTCAACAAGAATGTCAAATGAAGAGAGTTGGAATTGGCATAAGAAACTTTCTCATTTGAATCTGAACAACATCAATGAGCTGATAAGAAAGGATCTTGTTAGAGGACTTCCAAAGTCTTTACTAAATGTCGATGGTCTGTGTGATTCATGTCAAAAAGCCAAACAGAGGAAGACCTCTTTCAAGAGCAAGACTGAATCTTCAATTGTTGATCCATATCATCTGTTACATGTTGATCTTTTTGGACCAGTAAATGTCTTGTCAATTGGAAGAAAGAAATATGCTCTAGTTATTGTTGATGAATATACCAGATACACTTGGGTGTATTTTCTAGCAAAGAAGGATGAAACTGCATTAACACTGATGGAGCATGTAAAGCTACTGGACAAAGGATCAAAACACAAAGTCAAAATAATCAGAAGTGATAATGGAACTTAATTCAGAAATACAACAATGGAAGAATTCTGCAAGAACAGAGGAGTTAAGCATGAATTTTCAGCATCTGGTACACCACAGCAAAATGGTGTAGTTGAGAGGAAGAACAGAACCTTTATAGAAGCTGCAAGAACTATGCTTGATGAAGCAAAATTGCCAACCTATTTCTGGGCAGAAGCAGTTCAAACTGCTTGTTTTACTCAAAATGCAACACTGATTAACAAGCATGGAAAAACACCATATGAGATGGTGAGGGAAAAGAAGCCAAACCTGAAATATTTTCATATTTTTGGATGCAAATGCTTTGTGCTGAAAACTCATCCTGAACAGTTGACCAAATTTGAGTTGAAAGCAGATGAAGGAATTTTTGTTGGCTATCCAGTGTCAACCAAGGCATTCAGAGTTTACAATCTGAGAACAAGGGTGATTATGGAATCTATTCATGTGTCATTTGATGACAGAAAAATCACTGGACTTGAAGATGTTGATGAACATGATCAATTGCATTTCGAAAATGAAGATCTAATCTCTTATGAAATAAACTCTGATGACACTAGTCCAACAAACTCTGTTGCTGCAAACTCTGAACCTCTACTGGTACACACAGAAGAAATAGTACAGATTGAACAAAGAGGAGAACCAGTTGAGGGGGAGCATGATCAGAGTGATGACTCAAATTCTGATAGTGAGTCAACTTAAAATTCTGGATCAAACTCAAACTCTGATGACTCAAACTCTGAAAGTCCAAATTCTTACAGTTCAAACTCTGAGAGATCAAATTCAGGGGGAGCCTCAGCGAATGAAGAAAAGCATCAAGATAATCAGGAGAACATTGATCAAGGGGGAGGATCAACTATTGATAGAAGTCATTTACCTACGGCTAGGAAATGGACAAAATCACATACACCTGATTTAATCATTGGAGATCCAGATGCAAAAGTTAGGACAAGAAGTGCTACAACAAATGAATGTCTGTTCCATGCATTTCTGTCCAAATCTGAACCAAAGAAAGTGGAAGAAGCTCTTCAAGATGCTGACTGGATAACAGCAATGCAGGAGGAGTTAAATGAATTTGAGAGAAATGAAGTATGGACCCTTGTACCTAGACCAAAGAATAGATCTGTTGTTGGTACTAGATGGGTTTTCAGAAACAAAACTGACAGTGATGGGTTTGTTACAAGAAACAAAGCCAGACTTGTGGCCAAAGGCTATTCACAGCAAGAAGGACTAGACTATGATGAAACTTTTGCTTCAGTTGCAAGATTGGAGGCAATAAGAATCTTTCTAGCATATGCTTCTCACAAGAAATTCAAGGTTTTTCAGATGGATGTGAAGAGTGCTTTTCTGAATGGAAAACTTGAAGAAGAAGTGTTTGTTGAACAACCACTAGGATTTGTAGATCCCAAGTATCCAGATTATGTCTACAGGCTTGACAAGGCACTCTATGGACTTAAACAGGCACCAAGAGCATGGTATGAAACTCTGGCTCAATTTCTTTTAGAAAGTGGGTTCCACAGAGGTAAAATTGATAAAACCTTGTTCTATTTCAATCTTGGTAGTGATCTGTTATTAGTTCAAATATATGTAGATGACATAATCTTTGGATCTACTAATGATAAACTCTGTAAGAAGTTTGCCAAGCTCATGCAGTCTAGGTATCAAATGAGCATGATGGGAGAGCTCAGTTATTTTCTAGGGCTACAGGTGAAGCAAACAAATGATGGAATTTTTATCAATCAAGCAAAATATACCAGAAATCTTCTAAAGAAATTTGGCATGCTTGACTGCTCATCTGCAACAACTCCTATGGCAACAGTAACAAAGTTGGATAGAGACACAGGCTCACCAGTGGATATGACAAACTATAGAGGAATGATTGGGTCACTTCTTTATCTAACAGCTAGCAGACCTGACATCATGTATGCAACATGTCTTTGTGCAAGATTTTAGGCAGATCCAAGAGAACCACATCTAACAGCTGTGAAGAGAATCTTCAAATATCTTAAGGGAACCATAACTTTAGGCTTGTGGTATCCAAGAGAATCAGACTTCCAGCTTCTTGGTTACTCTGATGCAGACTTTGCAGGCTGTAAGATAGACAGAAAAAGTACTAGTAGAAGTTGTCAATTTCTTGGTGATAGAATTGTTTCTTGGTACAGCAAGAAACAGAAATCAATCTCTACATCTACAGCTGAAGCAGAGTATATTGCTGCTGGTAGCTGTTGTGCACAGATTCTGTGGATGAAGAATCAATTACTGGATTATGGATTGAGGTACAGTAAAATACCTATTTACTGTGATAATCAAAGTGCTATTGCTATGACAGGTAATCCAGTACAGCATTCAATGACCAAGCACATCAGCATAAGGTACCATTTTATCAGAGAACATGTAGAAGAAGGAAACATTGAGCTTCATTTTGTGTCTACAGAACAACAGCTTGCAGATATCTTCACCAAGCCATTGAGTGAAGTAGTATTTACAAGGCTGGTAAATGAACTAGGAATGGTCTCTAGTTTTGACTAGAGATATTGGTTAGACTCAAAACTCTACTTATGTACTGTGTTGCTCATATTTCTGTGGTATGTTAATCTCTGATATGCAAACTCTTCTCAATGAATGTTAAACTCTGGTAGCATGCTTTTAAGTCATACACTGTTAACTGTTGAATAAACTCTTAGAAACTCTGATAATGTTTCTTTCTGAACGTAAACACCGATGAAGATACATGTATGAAATATTATTCTCAGTAATTAGTCATGAATCTTTCTAAGTTATCTGTGATCTAATCTTAAACTGTACAGAAAGTTAACACAGCATGATACTGTTCTATATTTATAGCATCTCTTACTTTATTTATCCTAAACTCTGAGTCTGCAAATACTGTGTGCATTGCCTCTCATAAATAATTTCTGATGTTGATGAGCTCTAAACTCTGTTCGTTTCTGATGTTAAATTTGATTATGTTATTAGAATAACCCCAAAGCTAAACTATATAGATTTTTAGAACTCCTTTGAGATCATGTTTGTAACTAGGACGATCCAGGAACTTACTGGTACATAGTAAGGGCTAAAATTCTCTAATTTTTGGTGACTAGTCGAAAGCTAGGAAGACCCAAGAACTTATCAAATTGATAAGGGCTAAAATTATGGGATTTTTGCTGACTAGTTTCAACCTCTGATTACTGGAGAAAGTAACAAAAAAAAAAATTTTCGGGGTTATAGGTTAATTATTACTGTATATAAACTATTTACTACAGAGTTTAGCATTCATCATATATTCAGTGTTTACTATGAGAGTCTGTGCATCCAGTGTTTACTGATTTATTTTATGGATTTTATGAAATACTAGATCCTCTAAATACTGATCTAGTAAACTCTGCTCTACACACACGTATATTCACAACTGTGCAGTGTTTGAAAGGATAACAGTAATTAAGTTGGAGAATTGATAAACACTGATGGATTTTGTTGAGTACTCTAAGGTAATATTTTATTTCAGACAGAATATATACTTGGAGTACATAAAGAGTTTTTGACATTTGCATGTAATATTTGCCAGTTGTTTAATTGTGTCAGACAGTTAAAGCTTATTGGAAATAGGAGAGAGAACAGCAGTAATAATAGGCATTATTACTGCTCGTGTAAATAACTGTTCCACTGTTTACGTGACACATGTCCCACTCACACACTTAACAAGAAATTGGCTGCGTGTTTAATGTCTAAAACGATTGGGTTTTGTTTTTCAATTACAGACCTAATCAAAATCATTTCATTATTCACTTTTTCATCTTTACAACCACAAACACACAACATCACACACAATTTCTCTGTTACTTTCACTTAAGCATTTTCACAAACACTTTTCCGTATACTCTCTTCTGTCTTATACTGTTCTAATGGCAACCAAGAACTTTGTGGCTCAGGGATTAACTATTGTTACCAACAATTATTCTGCAATTCTAGACACTGCTAAAGCCCCAACATCATTTCATCTGATTCAAAACTTCTTAAGAGACTCTGAGATTGGTAAGGCTCTTGTTCAACCAGAGACACTCTCAGCCACACAAATCTCAATCTTCTGGAAAAACTCGGTTTATGATGATGGTGGAGAGAATGGGACTCCATCAATTGTGTTTACCTATGAAGACCAAGAGTTTGTCATAACTCCTGCAACTGTTCGTGAGGTTTTGGATTTTGACACTCACACTTCATACTCTGTGGCTGTTGTGGGTCAATTGAAAGAAATGTTACAACAAATACGGTTTTCTGGTTCTTTGGATAAGATTGGGGATGTCAAAAGGCCAGGGCTCAGGAAGGAGTGGAGCTTCTTCTTTGATTGCATTACTCATGCATTTGGCAAGAAGGTCACCAACTGGGATGCAATTCCTGGTGAAAGTCTTCAAATCGGGTATTCTCTTCTTAATGGGAGTAACTTTGATTTTGGTCGTCTTGTACTTATGAATTTAGGTGAAAAACTTGCAGAGTCTAGTACAACTGTTTACTTCTCACGTTTTTGTCAATCTTTATTCTCTGCTTGTTTACCAAATTTGACAATTGCTGTTGAGGATGTTATCCAACCTTTCCAATGTCATAAGAGAATGTTCTCTGATCTGACAAATAAGGATGCTAACAAAGAGCAAATACCAGAGTTTATCTATCCTCTTGCCCTCAGAAACTTCCTCAACCAACCACAAGAACAACAAGAACCACAAAATGAACCTATCATTGAACCTCCACATTCACCACCTCAACCCACAAACACTGACCCACCTCAAACCATAAACACTGAGCCAATCACTACAACTACATCTCCACAACCACAATCTTCATCACACCCTCAACCTCAACCACAATCAAAACCTAGGAAACCAAAGAAAAGCAAGGCTATAAGGCCATCAAGAAAACAGCGGATGGCTGAAGCTTCTAAGCCAAAGAAGTATAAAGAACGGGCTAACAAACCTAAATCTCCTTCTATACCTGATGATTCTGTTTCAGCAGAAGAGAGAGCAGAAGTGAATCCTCCAGCTAAGAGAAGGAGATTAATTCTTGATGAATCTAATGAAGATGTTAATTTTGAAGCTCCAGAGGTGATTTCCAAGGATATACCTACTGTTGAGACATATACTGCAGAAGAAGCTGCTAAAACACCTGTCAATGTACAAATGGATGAGGAAAACAGAGAAGGTTTTACTGCTACGGATGATTTTGTTGAAACATTTATACCATTCTCTGATCACATTAATGTTCCTCTTTCACCTATCCTTGCAAATTCTGAAGAAACTGGTGCAGCTGATCAGCCAACTGTAGTACTTGATGAAACAGTGGCATCACACACTGAGTTATTCTTTGATGCTCACCAGGTTCTTGAACAAGGTGAAGAGGTTGAACAAGTTGAAGTTCCAAAGTCTGTTGAGGCTAGAGACCCAACTGCAGAGATTGTTGAAGAAAATGTTGCAGTGCATACTGATCAAGTTGAAAATACAGCTGTTAATGTTGAAGATGAAGCAAGTGCAGAGTCAAACTCTTCTCAGAGTATACCAGTTCAAACTGATGCTAAGCAGACACCTTTTTCTAAACCTTCAGATCAACATAACGTTGAAGCTGAGCACTTTGCCAAGAATTCAAGGGATTGGTATAAGTCAGACTGTATTTTTCCTGTTGAAAGAGCAGCTAAATTTGTTCATCAATCTGCCACGAAGATCTCAAATCCTGATATTATCTCAAGTCTGCAAGCAACCATTGTTCAAGTCAAAACTCTGAATGGAAGATTTGATGAGTCTCAAAAAGCTATTAATGAATTGAGAGCTGATGTTGTTGCTAGAGATATGACTATGCAGAGGGATAATCAGACAAAGTTTAAGACCATTTCTAAAGCTCAAGAAACTCTGTTTCAGAGGCTGGGTCAAGTTGAACAAAATCAGAATGTATTGTCTGGGAAGATTGATTCCATTGCTAACTCCTTGGAGCTGATCACTTCTATCTTGATTCATGATGATGTCAAAAAGGGGGAGAGAGTTGCTAAAGACAAATGCAAGCAATCTCAAACTCTGATCAGAAAGGATAATGCTGGAGATGGAGGAGCAAGTAATAAAGGAAGGGGCAAAACTGAAGAAATTCAAACTCTAAAAACTAGCAAGTCCTCTAAATCACAGTTTGTTGGGATAAACACTGATACTCAAGGTACTTCAAAGACCAAGAGTTTGCTATTATCTTTTAATCCACAGACTGATGAAGAATTGGCTGCTAAGTTATTTATTGAAGAAAATGAGGAAGGAGTTACAATTGAAGACATTAAAGTTGAAGAAAAGAGTTTACAAGAAGAACATCTCAAGGCTTTAAAGTCTGGTAAGTTAAAGAAAGGAAAAGCTTCTAGGCCTGTTCTTAAAGGCATTGTGATCAAGGAAAGTGCTGATGTTAGTCAAAAATCATAGTTATCAAAGAAATCAATGGCAGCAGAAGCTAAACTCAAGCTGAAAGGCATTGAAGGAGAAAGTTTACAGAAGAAAGAAAATACAACCTCTGTTTCTACACAAGTTGTACAGAAGAAAGAAAACACAACCTCTGTTGCTACACAAGTTGTGTCTAGACCTTTATCTTCTCAGTTGCAATCAGTTTTTGGGAAAGGAACACTTCATGATCCAAATATATTATCTGGAGTTTCTATGGATTTTTCTGATGGAAGAGCCTTGTCTGGTAAGGTTGGAAACAATAAGGGTGGTATAGGCTCACACAAGGACAAAAGGAAATATACTGGTCCTAGATATCCTTCTTCACTGGCTGTTCCAGGTCGTGGTGTCACTCAAGAGAGTTTGGACAGACTAGAATCAGTACAGTTAGTTTATCAGAAGAGTTTAAAGAAGGACTTTCTCTTGTACTTCATGGCTGATGGGACGGTATTTAGAATTGGTGAGAATGATATTGGCTTGAAATATTGGGAAGAATTAGAATATGTTCTATATCTTTTCAAGGTGAATAGTCAAAGGACTCAATCAGTTGCAATGTGCTCAGAAAGAAAATGCTCCAGAATTTGGCAATCAGAGGGATGAAGTGCAATAGCAGATATGTTCCTAAGTACAGAGATTGGAATGGAAATCTTATTGAAATGAAGAAGGGTACTGCGAAATTAAAGACTGATTTGGGAATCACAGTACTTGACTTCAATTCACAGTCAGAAGAAGTCAAATTTATTAGGCTAGGAAATGAGATGAGGAGAAACAAAATCTATGATCTTAGATCTGCTATCTATCAGACGGATGAGAGTGATCCTCAACTAAGAGAGATTAAAGAAGCTATGGAGATTGAGCTTAAAAATGCAGAAAGAAGATTACTCATAGATTATCTCAGAAGAATGCCAGATCTTGAAGAGATTAGAGATTAAAGTCTGTAAGAATTTTCTTGTTATTTGTAGACTTTTGTTAAGTCAAGTTCAAACTCTGCTTATTTTAATAAACATTGTATTTGTATGAAATTGTTTTGACATCATCAATTATTGTTAACTTGTGCATTTTTACTAATGAACAAGTTGGGGGAGATTGTTAAATATAATTGATATGGTTAATATCAGTGTTTAAGTTTTGCAGGGAAAAACAGAGTTTAAACAGGAAGCAGTCAGAGTTTAGTTAAACTCTGACGGTTAGAAGCTGAATAGAGTTTGCTATACGCTGACATTTGAAGCTTGAGAGAGTTTGTTAAACTCTGTCTGGAGGAAGCGTCTACTTGTCAACAGTGTTTGAAGAATTATTGAAGATAATTATGGAAGCAATATCTTTGAAGATTGGATAGCTGTCAAGGAGATTGAGTTGACTAAGGAGACGTGTAGCAATCATAATTGATAACAATTGTATAGCTAATTTATAGGAGTATCAATTATCGATTGTATAGCAGCTGTATACTTTATAAATACAGTTAGGTTAACCCTAGAAGGGTATCGGTCGTGTAATACAATATCTTTCATTGTAACCTAAGCAGCTCTCTGTGATAATTTACATCACTGAGAGAGAAGTTAATTTCAAACAGTTTTTAAAGCTTTTAAAGAACTTATTGTTATTCTCTCATACTTAGTTGATTATAAGTGTGTATTCGGCCTAACATTTTATAAAATTGAAAAAATATTCGTTCGACAAGAGACCTTCTCCTATACCTTCCTTATGACCTCTATTATTTAATTATCAAGATTCGTAACGGAAACACTTATGTTAATGGTGCTCAATTTAAGTTACGAACTCGCAATTACGCTTTCGAACCACTTTTATGATTTTGGCCATATTTCCTAAACCGTTCATCAGATTTTTACGTACTTAATATCAAAATGATCTATGAACTAAGATCTATCTTATCATGACCAGTAGTTATGCCCTACTGACCTTGAAAGATTCGGAATTGCTCTATTTTTAACAAGTAATTTATGTTTTAACGAAAATCGGGCATTATAACGGCTATATTTTCATACTTTCCATAATATAACTCCTCCAAATCCAACACATATACCAAACCCTACACCATGTGGACATCATACCAACCATGGTTACAAGCACCCACAACACATCCATGTTCAATCAGTCACTTATAAACATACATATAATCATGATTTCATGCTTAATACTCACTTAACCACTAAACTAAACATAAACCATCATAAACTCAAGATAATACTAAGGGTTCATGAACTCCATACCTTCCTTGAAGCTTGAAAAACACTAAATAAGCCTTGAATAGTCCTTAAACAACCTTAAAATAACCTGGATAGTCTAAATAAACCATAAAAATAAAGTTAGTGCCTGGAGTTACTATTCATCTAGCAACTTTGATGATTTTATTACCTATGAAAATGATGTTGAATAGCTATGAAACTTATTGGATGATCTTCTCTAACCTCCAAGAACCTCCATGAATTTTCCCTAATTTGTAATTGATTGTAGCTAGGGTTTTGATTTTTATTTTCTTGTTTTTTCTTGTTTGGGCCGAATGGGGTATAAGGATGGAGAAGAGAGATTTTTTTGTTTTGGTTGCTCTTATCTTGGCTAATCCTGAGAGTTCTAGAGTTTTGTAGCATGTTATTGATAATTACATGGTGAAATTACTAATTAACCCTTGGTTAAAGTTAGTGGAAAGTGATGTAAGGAGTGATGTCATTGTTGGATGATCTTGTGAATTTTGTTTTTAATTTTCTAATTAGTGTTTTAATGATTTTGCTAAATACTAATGTGGTGTGTATATCCTTGTTATGATTTTAAGCTTGGTTGTTTAGTCTCCATATTTGTCTAGTTACGATTCGTTTCGAATATACCACATTATCCAAGGGGTTCTAAATTGTTTAACAATCCAAATTCCTCTGGCATTCCCTTGACTTAATAATCCCCTGGTTTAACATAATTTTAATATTTCCTCAAGATATAAACCCTTTAATATTTCTATACTCCTTCATATCACATTCCATAGAGTCTCAATTGAAATTGAAAATCCTTAAAATCCACACTCAGGAATTTCTGAAATTCGTCATCGTTTCGAGTCACTTATTTTCATAGTACATCACTAATATGGTTTCTGATTATTCATTTTTTGTTTCTATGGTAGGGTACCTACATGCCATTTCCCTAAATCCTCAAAATTTACTATTCATTTAAGCACTGTAGCATTTCTAAAGTTAGGGTTATTACACAAGCATTAAAGGAAGAAGTGGATAGGTTGCTGGATGCAGGTTTGGTCAAGGAATCTTTCTATCCTGTATGGTTAGCAAATCCTGTCTTGGTAAAGAAGCCCAATGGGAAATGGAGGACTTGTGTGGACTTCACAGATCTCAACAAGGCATGCCCAAAAGACAGCTTCCCATTACCACGAATTGATCAGCTAGTGGATGCAACAGCTGGACATGCCCTACTCAGCTTCATGGATGCATATTCAGGTTACAATCAGATTCCTATGTATGAACCTGATTAGGAGCATATTTATTTTATTACGGATAGAGGTCTCTATAGTTATGTATGCATGCCATTTGGATTAATTAATGCTAGAGCTACATATCAACGGCTAGTAAACATGATGTTTAAAGAACAAATTGGTAGTACCATGGAAGTATATGTGGATGACATGTTAGTCAAGTCTAAGGCAGCTGCTGATCATGTGAAGCACTTGCAAGAGATGTTTGGAATCTTACGAAAGTATAGAATGGAGCTGAATCCTCAAAAATGTGTGTTTGGGGTGGAATCCGGAAAGTTTCTAGGGTTCATGGTAAATCACAGAGGTATAGAGGCAAATCCAGCCAAGATTAAAGCATTGATTGATATGAAGTCACCAAGGACTGTGAGAGATGTTCAGTCCCTTACCGGAAGAGTGGCAGCATTGAATAGATTCATCTCGAGGTCTACAGATAAGTGCCAAGAGTTCTTTAAAGCGATAAAGAAAGGAAGTAAGTTTGAATGGATAGAGGAATGCGAGATAGCATTGGAAAGCTAAAAGAGCATTTGGGAAGCCCTCCACTATTAGCTAAGCTAGTAGACGGAGAAACATTAATACTGTACCTAGCTGTGTCAGAGTATTCTATTAGTGCAGTCCTAGTTCGAGAAGAGGATGGACAACAGAGACCAATCTACTATGTCAGTAAAAGGTTGGTCGATGCAGAAACAGGTACACAGGAATGGAGAATCTGGTTTATGCCTTGATCCTAGATTCCAGAAAGCTGAGACCTTACTTCCAAGCTCACAAGATTGAAGTAAGAACCTCATATCCACTTAGGCAGGTGGTGCACAGGCCAGAAACTTTAGGGAGAATGTTAAAGTGGGATGTGGAGTTGGGACAGTTTGATATTGAATACAAGCCAAAAACAGCAATCAAGGCTCAGGCTCTAGCGGATTTTTTGATCGAATTTCCACCTTATGTAGAGGTTACTGGCCAGGAGGTACCAAGAGAGTTGCAGAAAGAGCAGATGGAAGATGATAATTGCGCGCCTTGGTGGACATTGTATGTAGATGGAGCTGCTAATAGTAATGGAGCAGAGGCAGGCATAGAGCTAGTAAGTCCAGAAGGGCATAGACTTCATAGCTCGATTCACTTCGCTTTCAGAGCCACTAACAATGATGCAGAGTATGAGGCATTGATTGCAGGTCTCAAGTTAGCTTTAGAGATGAAAGTCAAGAATATCAGAGTGTTCAATGATTCAATGTTGGTAGTTTGGCAGATTCGCGGTGGATTTCAGGCAAGAGGTCCACGAACAGACTTGTATTTGAGGTATTCCCAAGAACTACTTGCAAAGTTCAGAGAGATAAAGCTAGATCAGATACCATGAGGAAAGAATACCAATGCAGACACATTAGCTAAATTGGGCTCGCAGAGAGAGTCAACTTTACTGGGTGTAATTCCACTCCAGATTCAAGAGCAACCTAGTGTTTTCAAAGAGGAAGTCATGGACATCGAATTTCCAGTTGAGGATTCTTGGATGACTCCAATCTATAGCTACTTGGCTAAGGGAGAGGTACCTCCTAATCAGGATGAAGCCAGGAAGCTGAAGTATCATGCAGCCAAGTATGTGATTTATGATGGAATTCTATACAAACGAGGGTTCAATCAGCCTTTGCTTAAGTGTGTAGCTGGAGAGCAGTGTAGATACATCCATGAAGAGATTCATGAAGGAGTATGTGGAAATCACTCGGGGGGTAGTTCTTTAGCCATGAAGGTCCTTCGACAAGGATATTATTGGCCAACCCTCAAAGCAGATGCTCATAAGTTTGTTCACGCATGCAACAATTGTCAGAAGTTTGCAAATTTTGATAGTCGTCCTGTAGCACCTATCAAACAGATTGTCAGCCCTTGGCCACTAATCGTTTGGGGAATAGATCTCATTGGAGAGCTCCCGACAGGAAAGGGATGAGTGAAATATGTAGTAGTTGCAGTTTATTACTTCACAAAGTGGGCAGAAGCAGAACCACTAAGTGGACAGAAGCAGAACCACTTTCTAAGATCACAACTTCCAAACTAACTGAGTTTGTTTTTTGAGCAATTGTGTGCAGGTTTGGTATTCCCCAGAAGCTTATTTTTTACAACGGGAAGCAGTTTGATAGCAGAGAGCTTAGGGGATTGTGTGAGCAGTTTGGAATTCAGAAAGCATTTTCAGCAGTGTACTATCCACAAAGCAATGGACAGACTAAAGCTATGAATAAAATTATCAAGCATACTTTGAAGACAAGGCTTGAAGATAAGGAAGGAAGCTGGCCAGAGGAGTTTCCTGGAGTCTTGTGGTCGTATAACAGCACTCCTAGAACTACAACTGGTGAGTCTCCTTTTACTCTCACTTATGGTTGTGAAGCTATGGTACCTGTGGAAGTTGGAACATGTTCTTTGAGAAGAAAGCATTATGACCCCGAGAATAATTAGGTTAGTCATAGGCTTTACCTAGACATGATCGAAGAGCTGAGGACAGATTCGCAAGTGAAGCTAGCAGCATATCAGCAGAGAGTTCGAAGGTATTACAACAAAAAGGTGAAAGCAAGACCTTTAAAATTTGGAAACCTGGTTTTGAGGAAAGTCATGCCAAACACCAAAGTTCTGGTACATGGAGCTTTTGGAGCGAATTGGGAAGGCCCTTACCAGATAAAGTCTGCCATTTGGGAATGAACTTACCACCTGATGGATATGGATGGGAATCTCATTTCGAGAGCTTGGAATGCAGAACATCTCAAGAAGTATTATCCGTAATTCTCTTTTATTGTGTTTTTCTTAGGAAATGTAAGGCTCTTTCAGCCCAAGAATAAAGGCAGCTTACTGGTTATAGCTGACCAGAATTGTTGATTTCAGTATTTGATTATGCATGTACTCGGGGGGTACCTGAGGTGAACCTCCCTATTTGCAAGACAATTTTAAGTATTTGAGCATTGATAGCTCTACGTTTAACTTTTTGATTGCAATATTGATGATTATAGCTTCCTAATAGTTCTTTTACATAACAATAATTACCCAAAAGAACTAGGGGGTAGTATTCCTACTTTGACAGTATTGTGCATGATTGATTAGCTATTTCATATGTCAATTTGAAACTTTAAGTGCTTGTTTTAGTACTTGTAGTTAGAAACAGGTTACCTTGACTAACAGGTTCCTGTAGCTTTGACAGTGTTCGCAAAGTATGAGTACGATTTGACAGAATGCAGATAGAATGTGCAGACTACGAATGATTGTATCGAATAAAGCCTCAGGTAGCTTCCTGAGCATGAGCAAAGCCTCAGGTAGCTTCTTCAGCACGAATAAAGCCTCAGGTAGCTTCCTAAGCACGAGCACTGCCTCAGGTAGCTTCCTGAGCATGAATAAAGCCTCAGGTAGCTTCCTGAGCATGAATAAAGCCTCAGGTAGCTTCCTGAGCACGAATAAAGCCTCAGGTAGTTCCCTTAGCACGAGAAAAGCCTTAGGTAGCTTCCTGAGCATGAGTTAAGCCTCAGGTAGCTTCCTAAGCAAGTTTGATTGAAAAGCCTCAGCTGAGTGAGCAAGATATTTTTGCTAAAAGCCTCAGATTCCTTGAGCGCGTGATTAAGAAACCCTGTTGACAGGCACCTAAAGTCCTGATGAAAGGCATCTTAAAGGAACCTGTATGGAGCCGAGACTGGCATACAGGAACCTGAAACTATATATTTCACCCCTCCGTGGAGCCGTCTCTGGCACGAGAGGAAGTGGGAACTTGTGTGGAGCCTAGAACGGCACACTTATTCTTAAAGAGAAGCCTAATAAGCTCTCCCTCATGTGGAACCGCCTCTGGTACATGGGAAGAAGGGACTAAGTTCCTTAGCATTTACCTTCATAAGATGTGTAGCATGACACATGAAGAAGAAGAATCTATGTGGACTCCCAGAACGGTGCACAAGTTCCTAGAATCGCCTCGAGGCATAAGGAACCAACATGGAACCTAGTCTGGCATGTTGGAACCTAGATTGATTAGGATTAGGAACTAAGCAGGTGACCTTTCCTAGAGTTGGCCTGTACATAACAGGATTAGTTCACTAACACTAATTATTTTCTGTTTTTATATTTCTTGTTTTACTTTGCAGGTTTGGTAATGGTAAACAGTGATTCAAAAGGAACCTGGTATGTTTTTTTTAGCAACGAAATATAAATTATGATCTTGAGAGCATTATTTGAAGTAGAAAGAAAGAGGTTCCATATTTACAAGTAAGCTATTATGATATTGTTAGATTATGTTACATTTACCTCGAAAAGATATAAGTGGAAGTATAAGTGTGTTCTGTTTCTTACATTGGGTTAGCCCGCGTAAGCTTGAATACATAAACATGGACACTGAGTAATTTTTATGGGGAATAAGGTGAGATATTACTATGAAAACATGTATGCATAGATATATGAATTATGAACAGAGATGTAGCAAAAGTAAATGGTTACCATTGGAACCATAGAAAATAAGAGTTTTGGGTACGAAGACCCAGGAACCTAGCATTTAGAGTTATAGGCACGAAGGCCATAGAAACCAAATTTAAAGATACATCTTGCGAGGCACTACGAGGGGCCCTCAACCTCATTTAAAGTTATCAAAAGTTCAAGGAGTTCATAACAAATTCAAGTGGAGGGTACTTTGCCAGATTCTTCAGTTGTTGGAGTTGGAAGGACAGGCTGAACCATATCAGTAACAAGAATCTCTGCAGTCTCAGGGATGGGACCTGGAGACCTCTCAACCGTAATAACGGGAGGTACAGGGTCTAGTGGAGTCACAGCTTCCTTCTTGAAGTCATTGATCATGTTCACAACATCCTCGCCAAGCAGAGACCAATTCAACTCGGGCATCTTCTCCCACATGGAGTGCATGTAATCTCTTACACCTTCATCATAACCCTCATCATATCTGGTCCTCAGCCGTTACTTCTCCAGTAGCTTCTGCCTTTGTCTTCTTACTTGTTCCTTCATCCTCTTGCGACTCTGCAGTACTAGATTCCTCCGTGGTTTCTTCTAAATCCGTTTCATCGTCCTCGATTATCTCAACAGATGGCTCCTTGTCTTTCTTCTTATTCTGAGAGGAACCTCCTGTTTTAGTCTTTTTCTTTCCCTTGGACTTAGTATGAACTTGGGACTGCACCTTCTTGGTAGGAGTTTTATTTTTCTCAAGTTTCCTTTGTTCTTCATCATCTCCTCCCTGGTTTGGTATCTCCTCTTCCTCTTCGGCTTCTTCCTCAAGTTCAGGTTCCTTTTCTTCGAAATTCAACTGCTTCGGAGTAACCTTCGATTTCTTCCCATTCTTGGCCTTCTTTTTCTTCCTGCTTGAAGCTTGTTCCAGGGTCGATAATCATCCGTCAAGGGATTTTAGGGCCTCAAGAATATTTGTTGGGGTAACCTTATTCGCCTGATGACTCTGATCATCATCGTTGGGTGTTTTCTCCGCAGAACGGGTTGCTTCGCTATCTAAATCGCCTGCCATCTTTCCACTCATAAGATGTTAACTTTCCCCTCCTTCTAGCGCCAATGTTGATGAGTGGATTTTGTAACAACTTTTGTGAGGTTTTCGGTGAGTTGTAAAGGCTAAAGATCAACTGTTCAATTGAGGATTTGGGTTGTGTTTGTGGGGGTGAGCTGAGCTTGAGGGTGTCTCTAATAATCTCAGGTAGAGCTGTAAACGAACAGAGCTTTTAACGAACAGCTCGAGCTCGGCTCGATAAGAGCTCGGTTTGGCTCGAGCTCGAACTAGATTTTTGTTCGTTAAGCTCGGCTCGATAAGAGCTCGGTTTAATTAGAAGGGTGCCAATGATTGAATATAGATTTTCAATATAGAGAGAAAGGATGATTCTGTCTAGAAAGGGGTCTTAAGTGATGCCTCTTGACAATGCTCCCCCCGATCTGGGAATTATCCTATTATCGATTGTTGATTTGAAATATTTAATGGTGGTATCCGATCTTTTTATTAATTTAGGATTTGATAATGGTATACACTTAGCTATGAAGGGTAATATATAGTCCACCCAAACGTGGCGTATTATTTAGTAATAGGACCGAAGTAATATTTAAACGAATTAAGTGGTATATATGTCACCCATCGTGGCGTGCCAGATACTTATGGTGTTTAAATATTAGTGCATTAATTTTAATTAATTGTTAGAGGAAACCAATAGGATTTAAGATTTATGCAACTATCTGATTATGTGTTACTTGTATGATTCTCAGGATTAGATCATTATGGGCTTTAATCCACTATTCACTATACTTAAGGATAACAAACTTACTGGACCGAACTATATTGAATGGAAACGTAATTTGGACATAGTGTTGACTGCTGAGGAGTACAAATTTTGTACTTATGAACCCAAGCCAGATCAGCCTGCTGAAGATGCTCCTGAAAGTGAGAAGGAGTATTATAAGCGGTGGGTTAAGGCTGATGAGATGTCGCGATGTTACATTCTGGTAGCAATGTCGGGTGTTTTGCAGCATCAGCATCAGGCTATGCCCACTGCTTCAGATATGCTCTTTAATCTCAAGGAACTTTTTGGAGAACAGAATAGGGCTGCTAGGCAAGTAGCAATGAAGGGTTTAATGAACACTCAGATGGCTGAAGGAACGCCTGTAAGGGATCATGTTCTCAGGATGATGTCTCATCTAAATGAGATGGAGATCCTTGGTGCTGATATTGATGGGGAAACCCAGATCGATATCATCCTTATGAGCTTGCCCAAAAGTTTTTAGCAGTTCCGCTTGAATTACACCATGAACAAAAGGATGTATAGTCTCGCGGAACTTCTGACAGAACTTCAGGCAGCTGAAGGACTCTTTAAGCAGAATGTTCAAGTGAATGTGGCCGAGAAAGCTTCTTCATCTAAGCCGAAAGGTAAGAAGAAGAAAAAGACTCAGACACAGAAAGCTGGAAAGATTCCTAATACAATGGGAGTTCAAGGTGGTGTGAAAAAGCTTAAGGGCAAGTGCTTCAGGTGCAAGCAGTCAGGTCACTGGAAACAGGATTGTCCTCTTCCTAAGAAGACAAACAATACTGGTATGTCTCTTTCTCTAGTTACAGAAACATATATAGCGGCTATATCTACGAGCACTTGGTGTGTAGATACAGGAGCCACTGACCATGTTTGTAACTCTATGCAGGGGTTCTAGCAATCCAGAATGCTTAGAGATGGCGAGATATATGTGTTCATGGGAGATGCTACGAAAGTAGCAGTAGTTGCAGTTGGAATAATTACAATATCTTTTGGCGATGATAGGATTTTGGTTTTGAATAATTGTCTTTATGTACCTTCGTTTAGAAGGAATTTAATTTCGGTTTCTAAACTTGCCATGGATGGTTATAATGTTTGTTTGGATCGTAATGTTTCTATTATGATGAATAAACGAGTTATATGTTCTGGTACATTGCAAGACAATTTATATATTATTAATCCTATCCCACCAATGCTGCAACATAAGGAAACTAATAACATTCTTTCTAGCTCAAATAAAAGAAAGAAACCTTCTGAATTGAACCAAACATATCTTTGGCACTTAAGATTAGGTCATATTAACTTGAGGAGGATTCAAAGACTGGTAGTAGATGGGCCATTAGGCTCGTTGGCAGTGGAGCCATTTCCAGTTTGTGAATCCTGCTTGGAAGGTAAGATGACTAATAGGCCTTTTAAAGTAAAGGGGAATAGAGCTAAAGAAGTGTTAGAATTGGTTCATACTGATTTATGTGGACCTATGAGTATCCAAGCAAGAGGAGGTTATGAGTATTTTGTCACTTTCATTGACGATTATTCTAGATATGGGTAAATTTATTTGTTGCGCCGTAAGTCTGAGTGCTTTGAAAAATTCAAAGAGTACAAAGCAAGTGCGGAGAAGCGACATCTTGGAAAATGTATCAAGTCATTACGATCAGATCGTGGTGGCGAATACTTGCTTGGAGAATTTAGGGAATATTTATCAGAAAATGGGATTGCATCCCAATTGTCTGCACCAGGCACACCTCAGCAGAATGGTGTAGCAGAGAGAAGGAATCGGACTCTTTTAGAGAGTGTTAGATCGATGATGAGTTATTCAGATTTACCCAAGTCGTTCTGGGGATATGCTATAGAAACAGCGTCTTACCTTCTAAACTTGGTACCTTCTAAGTCGGTTCCCAAGACTCCAATAGAATTGTGGACTGGTAGTAAACCAAGTCTAAGACATATTCGTATTTGGGGTTGTCCAGCACATGTGCTGAACAAGAACGCGACCAAGTTAGAATCTCGTACTGAAGTAAGGCTGTTTGTAGGCTATCCCATGGGAACGAAAGGTTATTCATTTTATAGTCCTAGGGATCGAGATATCATTGTTAGCACCAATGCTAGATTCTTAGAAGAAGACTATATAATGAACCACAAACCCATGAGTAGTATCGTTTTAGAGGAACTAGTGGGAGGGACAGATAATCCCCAAGTGCCAATAGTACAAGTAGATCAACCACAAGAAAATGCACAACCTGTCACTAATACCACACTGGTGCTTCGTCGTAGTGGGAGGGTTGTTCAACAACCTAATAGATTCATGTTTTTGGGAGAGTCCTCGGACTTGGTCTCTGGTGAACATAATGAGGATCCCAGGACATACGAAGAAGCAATTCTAGATAAAGATGCAGATCTTTGGCAAAAGGCAATGGAATCTGAGATGGAATCTATGTATTCTAATCAAGTTTGGGAGCTCGTGGAACCACCCAAAGGTGTAAAACCCATTGGATGTATGTGGATCTACAAGAAGAAAAGAGGATCTGACAAAAAGGTGAAAGCCTGGAAAGCACGACTTGTTGCGAAAGGGTATACTCAGAAAGAAGGGATCGATTATGAGGAAACCTTTTCGCCGGTTGTTATGCTTAAGTCGATCCGGATTCTTTTATCTATAGCAGCTCATCTCGATTATGAGATTTGGCAAATGGATGTCAAGACAGCTTTCCTTAATGGAAGTCATGAGGAAACCATCTATATGCAACAACCAAAAGGATTCATTAAGGAAGGCTAAGAGCATCTTGTTTGTAAGCTTAAACAAGCTTCTAGGGACTGGAATATTCGTTTTGATCAGGCAGTCCAGTCTTATGGATTTGATCAAAGTCCAAGCGAATCATGTGTGTATAAGAGAAGTGAGGGTAATGCAGTGGTTTTTCTAGTACTGTATGTGGATGACATTTTACTAATTGGAAACAATGTTAAGATGTTGTCATCAGTAAAGGCATGGTTGTTCAAACAATTTGAAATGAAGGACTTAGGTGAAGCGGCATACATCCTTGGGATCAAAGTAATAAGGGATCGCAAGAAAAGGATGTTGGCTTTATCTCAAGAGCCCTACATTGATGAAGTATTAGCTCGTTTTAACATGCAGAACTCTAAGAAAGGTTTTCTACCTTTTAAGCATGGAGTGGCTCTATCCAAGGAGCAGTGTCCTTCGACACCTAGGGATATAGAGAGCATGAAAGCAGTTCCTTATGCTTCGGCATGTGGAAGCTTAATGTATGCTATGTTATGTACGAGGCCTAACATCTGCTTTGCTGTAGGCATGGTTAGTAGATATCAGTCGAACCCAGGTCAGGAACATTGGAGTGTAGTAAAAACTATACTCAAGTACCTGAGAAGGACTAAGGAGTATATGTTAATTTACAAGGCCTCAGATCTATTTCCTTTGGGATATACTGATTCAGATTTTCAATCAGATAGGGATAAGTGGAAATCAACCTCGGGATATGTTTTTACTTTGGGAGGTGGATCCGTTATATGGAGGAGTGTAAAGCAGAAATGCATTGCAGACTCTACCATGGAAGCCGAGTACGTGGCGGCCTCTGAGGCTGCAAAGGAGGCTGTATGGTTCAGGAACTTCCTTTTGGACTTGGATGTGGTACCTAATTTGCCTAGGAGCTTGACAGTGTATTGTGATAACACTAGTGCTGTGGCAAATTCGAAGGAACCGCGAGATCACAAAGCAGCTAAACATATTGAACGTAAGTATCATCTTATACGAGGAATCGTAAAGCGAGGAGATATAGTTGTGGCTCACATATCATCAGAAGACAACCGGGCAGATCCTTTCACAAAGAGCCTGCCAGCCAAAGTTTTTGACAGGCATGTGGAAGCGATAGGAGTCAGATGGATGGACACATAGTTTTTTGTGTAATAGTGGATTAAATAAACAATGATATACTCATAGAATATTTTGAGTATAAGTGGGAGATTGTTGGTGTATACTGAAAATATTTATTTGAAGTATATACATTTATTTCTGGCCTATTTTATTGAGAATCATTTAAATGTTTACATGTTGTCTAAATATTATATATTGTGAATAATCTAGTATCAAATGGGATACAGAATATTAGATTATTAAATACGGTTTATATAATATAATAAGGTTCACAGCACAGGTGGAGTTAAACAATCCACTGGAATGGCTGTAGTATTATTTAGATTAGTTTATATTGACTAATAAATAATACTAGTATACTTTGTGTATATTGAACAGGATCAAATTTAGAATTGTTCCCTTATACTGATTAAGAAGGTGAACTAAGATTCTATGTTATTATTAATGCTTAGGTTCTTAATCCAGATATAGTAATTGACACGTGTATATTATTTACATGCTTTGATTTATATATGAAATAATTCTTTTGATTTATTTCATTATATTTTGGGTGATGAAATAATATATATGGTGAATATTATTTATTGAAGGAATCCATGTCCTGATAATATTCGGGTTAATGATGTCCCCTTGAAAGCTCAAAAAGATTTAATTATGTGAAACCCTGCAGGTGGATTTATTCCGGCATAATTAAATAAAGGTTGAGTGGATGATCAAGGATAAAAGATATTAATTAAATGAATTATCAGTAATTTATTTAATTAATGGACATGCGATATTTTAAACATGGGGAATTTAATAAGCAAATAATATTGGAACCGAATTAATTAATTAAATTACGGTATTAGGAAAGGTAGTGCAAATATTAATTCTTTAGTGGATTGAATTAATATTTAATTACATTGGGTTAGGCTCAAGATGTAATTAGAAGGCCCAACCTAATTGTCCATGATCCCTATTGTAGCCTATATATATTCTTATTCTCTTCTTGCGAGGGTTGGTCGAAAAAACTTTTGTAGCCACCCAGGAGCAAGAAGAGAAGTTAACTTGAGAAGACGAAGGCCACACTTCGCTCAAGGGAATTTGGGAATACAATAGAAGAGCGTGGAATCAACCGTTAACAAGGTGATTTTTCTATTCGTACTCGTTAATTTATTGTATCAGAAAAAAATCGCAGTGCCAAGTTCTGATTGTCCCAACAATGACAAAATGGAAACGTTCGAGTTATAGCCGTCATAATGCCGATATTTCGTTAACCCCTAGAGAACCATGCATGACAGTAGGTATAATTCTCTGACCATAAAGAGTTTATGATACGTCCTTGTAGATCTCGAGCCACAGATCGTTTTGGCGCGAGAATCAAAGCATTTGGACTTACGATTTAGGAATTATGGTCAATTTAGTGAAAGTGGTTCAAAACCGTAAGTGCGAGTTCGTAACTGAAATTGAATCCCCTTATCATGAGTAATTTGGTTGCGAATGTTAATAATAAAATATTAGAGATCATAAGGAAGGTGTGAGAGAAGACCTCATGTCAAACGGATCGTTTTTCGATTTTATATAAATATTCGAATCAAGGTTAAGTGCGAATGAACCCTTAAAAAGGACAATTGGTTATAACTTTGGAAAATCACTTAGAAAGCGATCAATAAACCTGAAGGTATAATCTCTTATAGTAAACGACCGACCTTAGAACTTATATGGCTTAAGTACCCACCAAGTGTAAGTAAAATGACATGCCTTGATAACGAGCAAGTGTCGGATCATAACGGTGATAAAAAGAGTACACTAGAGTGTACATAACGAGATAACTCGAAAATGTGTTTTTAACCTAAGTAAAGTATATACTTAACCTTTCAAAGCGTTAATTGACTAACCTCGGATATTTGATTATTTATAGATCACCGGACTGACCTAGGGCACACTATCCCTACCAGATTACCAGGCAAGTTTCCAATACTTTGGAACTGTTGTTGTGATAATATATATAATTGAATGTTGTTATACATATGCCATAGCATGCATGCCTACTTTCAAATTTACATTGTAATACTTGTTCCCTAATTGATGTTGGCTTATAAGTTAGATACAAGATATATTAATTATAAGCCGGATATTGCTAAGACCCTTAGTGATGGGCATATGATCTCATTCTTTTAATAAAGACCGGGAGTCTGTATTTTGTAATATAGATATAGTCATGGAAACCCGGAGGGATTCCAGTGATAGATTATTTGAGAGATGTATTTATGAACATTATTTATATTTCCATAAGTATTAAGTACTTGGAAATTATTCGAGGAATGTTATTTGAATACTCATTCGAGATTATTTATTTAATGAATATTATTTCGAATATTCATTTGAGGCTATTGATTTAGATGAATATTATTTTGAATGTTCATTCGAGTTTATTTATTTAATGAATATTATTTTTAATATTCATTCGAGCTTTAATTATTTAAATGAATATTATTTTGAATATTCATTTGAGTTTAATTGTTTATTTTATATTATTTCGAATATTCATTTGAGCTTATTTACTTAATGAATATTATCTTGGATATTCATTTAAGGTTTTAATTATTTTCTTGGATATTATCTTGAATATTTATTCGAGGAATTATTTTATTTAATGAATATTTTTTATATACTTATTTGAGGGTTAATCATGAGCAATATTTATATTAAGAATATTCTTGAACTATTTCTGGTTTAATAAATATTCTTTGTATATTTATTTAATTCTTTCAACTAGTTCTAAAATGAGATATTTTATTCAAAAATTTCCCTGATATTCAAATACTATGTCAAGTATCTCTGAGTCGTATTATTATTATTTTTATCAAGGAAGGTTCTCAAAATTCTATTCTTCATTCGAATCTATCTTCTAAAATATAAGGGAACCTTGCTTGAGAGATGTTATTTCTTTGACTGCCCGGTCATATACTTGTTAAACTACCTTTTCACTCACATCTTGATTTTTTTCAAACGTCGATATGAGTCTTTTTGATTACCTCCTCAATACTCGAGGGGTAAGATTGATGGAACAAGTTTATATCCATTAACAAGCATCAGCTTGGGAAATATTGGTGAATTTTCCTTTCCAATTAGATACGACTACTTTGTGGAGTCTTATCAACGAGTATTACACTTGGGGAAAGGAGGACGAACTTTACGTTTCAGAGTCCTGGATTTATTCGAACTAGGAGTCGTGTGTAAGAGGTCGAGTCACGCGGTCCATCCCAAGGCCCAACCGTTGGCCAGGGAGTTACTATTAAGGGCGGTAGACAAGTAAATCCATCAGTTCTTCCTTCTACCGGTAGTAAACTATATTGGGCTGTACCATCTCCGACTGATCATCGGGGAGTGGGATAGCTGTCGCGTGATAACTCAAGTATTAGTTCATCTCCCAAATTGGAAATTTCCTGCAACACGTATCGAAGAGACTTCTTTCAGGTTGACGGGCATTCCTCGCAACACGTATCGAAGAGACTTCTTTCAGGTTGGCAGGAGTTTGAAAAATGTTCAAAACTAGGATTGCAATATTTTCCTGCAATTCCCTTATTTTATGACATATGATGATGTCTTGATTTTATCTTGCATAACAGATATTTCTACAGAATATATGTTTTGAGTTACCTTGTAACTTCATCATTTATATTATATTGGCACTATGTTCGTTAATGCATGGCATATGGTTTCAAAAATACTTTTGAACTGTTATATATATTATTGTTCAGTATACATTATTGTTGGTGGGCTATTGCTCACCCTTGCTTCATTTATTATATCACAACAATAGCTAGATCTGATGACCAGCACAAGTCGCACTCGGTGCAAGCAGGGACAGCAGTCATAGGGTTGCCCACTGATGTCATGGTCGGCATTGCTGAGGTAGGAGCAACCAGTAGGCTAGACTGTCAGCTTTTGATTCATCAGACTTATTATATGTATGACCTATGTAAATGGATGGCAAAGAGTATGTAACAGTTAAATTGTAATTCCTTTGGGTTGTAAGAACTCAAAACTTGTGATTAATAATATTTGATGGTTACTCTGATTTCATCTCTGGGCCTATAACTGGTGTGTTTTTATGTTGTTGTTTTGGGTCGCAAGGTTGTAATTTAAGTTATGTTGGTTTTGTGGATGGAAATTAAGTCCGTAACGACCGGATCCCTGACCCCGGATCTGGGGGTGTTACAGAAATGGTATAAGAGCGTTACGTTATAAACCCCAGAGATGATGCGACGTTAAAACAATAAATTCACTAAGATAATAAGAACTCTTGCCAAGTATATAGTCGGACTACTTAATGTAGTGCTGACATATAAAACCCTAATGGGAACTCTTAAGTATCATGATAGTAACTTAGCTCGATATCGTATCAACGAGTAAGGCGACAGACCTTGAGGCTCACGAGCAGCAGCACGATGATGCTTTATTATATACTGACGATCAGTTTGTAGATTCGATAGAATATCCTACTGAGAACCAGGAGGTGGTTCCAACTAAGGGGGGGAGTCCTGTTAAGGATAAGGAGCTTACCCTTGAGGAAATGAGGGCTGCAACCAGAGAGACTGTAAGAGTTAAGGTATAGTGCTCAGGGAAGTGAGCGTAAAGAACGGAGATATTATTAAGAGAACTAAAGATGCAATATTGGATTCATAGCCGGACTACCGGATGTAGTATCATCAAGTAAGATGGATTGAAAGAATTATTTGAGACCTTATATGGGGATAGATAAGAATCCTTAGAGACTTTCAGGTTAATGAGAAAAGAGTTAGAATGTTGCGTGATTATCAAAGACATTGATATAGGACGAGGAGCAGAGTCTTCAGGAGCAGTTGAGATAGAGGCAGCAAGTGCCATAACATTTGATGAAAGGATTAGTGTGAATATTGTCAATGGTAATTCGCCGTGAGAAGGCAGATTCCATAGGTTATAATTTATGAAGTCAAAATTTAGATTGATGGGGTGGTTTTATTCAGAGAAATGTCCATTTTATGAATGGATCAGCTTAGAAAGTAATGACATTGGGAAGTGATGGCATGATTGGATAAAGTTATATAAGGAAGTAGTAAGCGAGACGATGATCTCAGAACCTACAAGAGGAAAAGACCAGTGAATCTATGATAAACTCGTAATAAGACTACTATCAGGGACTAAGTATAGGCTTATTTCAACTCAGTGAAATGATGAACCAGAAACATTAGATGCATGTGATTCCGAGGAATACTAAATTCTTTCTTTTCCTTGAATGGATTATAGTAGTTACATTAAGTTATTCTGACGCTGAATCATAAATGGATCAAGTAATACGATCAGTGGTTAAGAGGTAATGGAGAATGTTTTAAATATGAAACCTAAAGGAGCAGGTGTCTGCCAAGTTCTCGAAGTATGAATTCTGGCAAAATGAAGTTCAGTTATTAGGACATGCGAGCAATAGTGAGTAGTGTTGGTTGACCCCGCCGAGTTAAAGGTAGTTTCAATTGAGAAAGACCAACCCCACCAACAAAGGTGAGAGATTTCATAAGATTCACAAGGTAGTACCAAAGATTTGTTCAGGACTTTACAAAGATTGCAGTCTCGTAACCCGACTTATTTGTAAGACTAAGAAGTTTGAATGGACAAGAAAAATGTGAGAAAATCTCCCTGGAGCTAAAGCTGAAATTGGCGACGACCCAGCGTTGGCGTTGCCTGATGGAAGAAGGGGGACCTTGCGATATATTATGATGCATCTCATACAGGGTTAGGTGGTGTGTTTATGCAGCACGACAGAGTAATTGCGAATGCATTCGGACAACACAGTTCACCAGATTCAGATGGCCTTGGTAGTGCCAATTTCATGGAACGACTAACTCGGACGTTAGTGTTCTTTCTGAGACTAGTGGTTAGGTAGACTGACATTTGGTAGTATCGACTATTAGGACGTAGATGTATCAGGAAGATGTGGTATGTTTCAGTTTGAAACTTTTGATTTCCCTTCTATGGGATGTATATATTTGGTTCCTTTCCAGTGGTTAAACTTCCAACTTTATGTCAATCATTCCATTACTATAACTGCCTACGATTCTACCTGATTGGATGTTCATAGAACTGTTCTTCAAGGTTCGAAATTGATCCTCTTAGTGTTACCAATGGGTGGATAGATTGACCAAAATTTCCCTGATTCGGGAAAGAAGTTCAACAAATTTGGCAAACCTTGTCTTTCTGATTATCATAGAACATCACTGAAGAGAGTGGAGACTGGAGCAAACCCTGTGGATTGGGTAAGGTAGCCGCCATATGGGTTGGTGGACAAACCCTGATTATTCCAATTGATTGTAGAGATAAAATGATGAAGTGAGATTAGACGGTAAAGGGGAAATGTATTTAAGGACCACAATGGACTGAGAAATTCCGGGATTGACTTAAATGAAATGGCTATGATGCCACGAGTATTAAGCTTATGTAGCACGTGGGATTGATAAGAAAAGTTGAAAAGATAAAAATAAAGAAAAGGTGATCGGAGGCGGTACCGAGAAGTCGATTGAGATTTATATGGAGTAAAAATTTAAAAAGATCAGAAGGTATCAAGGAAGAAGGATGAACGAAGAGTGGCAGTGCTCGAGTTGAGTGACTAAACCAGCGATGTCAGGGAAAAGCGGGGTTGCTTTTAACCAAGCGCCGACCGCGAGAGCTTTTGGATATAACGTGAAGGGATGCATGTGTATATAATTGACCAGATTCTGAGTAAGAATAGAAGCGTGGTGACTTGAGACACATGATGTTGGGATATTATAAATACAATGGATATATTACGATCGAGATAGATGATGAATCTAATTGTATAGAAATGGTCAAAGTTTGTTCGGTATGATACAGAAATTTTGTCTGAAGCTAATATCTTGGATAAAACCAATAGGTACTAAGAGATTCACGTTGAACTCGACCAATATCTTCCAGAACATCCTTGCTACCATTCCCTAGTTCTGAAAGAAAAGCAGATATACGTGTGTTGTCTTTCGGAAGGTCATGTAAACTGACATCCATTTGAAAGAAGAGGTTAGCATTAAGTTACCTATAGATTATCAAGATGAGAATGATAGAAAAGAGACCCTTATTAAGGATATATGATTTAATTGTCAATTAAAGGATGTAAGTATTTCTTGAAAATAGAATTGAGGGTAGAATATCCATAAAATTAAGACGAATCCTGGGAATGCACAAAGGATGGCATTACCCCTAATAAAGATG
Organism: Saposhnikovia divaricata; assembly: GCA_036435485.1. Classification (NCBI taxonomy): domain Eukaryota; kingdom Viridiplantae; phylum Streptophyta; class Magnoliopsida; order Apiales; family Apiaceae; genus Saposhnikovia; species Saposhnikovia divaricata. The sequence goes on along the minus strand of CM071601.1, from coordinate 39,692,168 downwards.
TAATAAATTCAAATGATACAAGTTGGATTGACCAAGGCAACAATAACCTTTAAGGAGTTATTAGAAAGAGTTTCGGAAAGTACATAAACAGAATTGTTATAGGATTGATTAATGATATTTTGATATACCCTGTACCCAGAAAATACAGGAGGAATGATGAGGATGACCTAAGAAACCTTATAAGGAAAAAAAGGTAATATTCTGGATTTCAAAATGGAAGTTTGGTAGGGAATGTATGCGTAATAACAATAATGCCAGATGAGGCATGTATGAAACCATGAAGAGGTATGGATTGAACCAATGAAGGTTGAGATTATCCTAAAACAAGAAAGAACTAAGAAAAGAAATATCCTAGGTATGATTGGGAGTAACTGTGATAAAGTTCACGCGGAAAGGTGGAAGCAATGACTTATGGAAAAAGACTGATATATATTTTCAGCAGAGTTTAAGGGAGAATGCTTTCACCCAACAGTGATGGGAATGAGGTAGAAAAATTTGAGTTGGAAGAGATCCAGAAAACATTGATTGCAAGAAATTATTACTATCAGGAAAGGCCAATGAGGTGGCCGACACGTTAAGTATAGAGGAGTAATTATAAATGCTCATACCGAAGAAACATAATGATATTGAGAAGAACCTTAGAAGGTCCTATTTTGAGGTAAACCAGGACCATGATACGAAATTGATTAATTGAACCGTTAAGCTTCCAGTCTTCTACTGAAGATATATGATTAATAATTTAATCAACCTGTCATAGCTGCGATGCTTAAAGCTCTTCTATAATTTTATCTACTTCATGTAATATCTACATCAAGTTCAGGAAGTATTCCTTATGGATAAGGAATAGTGACTAGTTTGTCTTCCTAGAAGATTTGATCTGACAATTATAAAAACCCGTATGATTAGCTATTCAGGCACTACTTAAACGACAAACGATGGTGTGATTCAACAATGGACTACATTAATGTAGTGGTGATTCTTCTGAGAAATTAGGTTATAACGACTATGGAGATGTCGGAATGAAAGACAGAAATAAATTGTATTGGATCTAAGTTAGAGAAATCGTCAAGGTTTATTTCGGATGATTTAATTTTGGAATGACATGATGTAGGAAATAAATGATATACAGATTAACTCCCTTTAAGTTGGGAGAAGTCGAGGAAATTTGGAATAAATTGATTGAGTAACAAGGAGACTCGTGGATCAAGAAAGTGAGAAATTAGATGGTTGAACAAAGGAAAGTTTTACCCCAACGATGTGATGCTTATTGAGTAAATGTAACGGGATACCAATAAGAAGGTGCCAAGCACAAAGGATGTCTCGATAATGAGATGACGGTGGAGATAAATAATAGAAGTGAATATTAGAATATAATATAAGATCCATATAAGGCCTCCCTCTAACACCTTAAGGTTTTAGATGAGTTGGTTACTTAACATGGTATCAGAGCTCAGGCACGCAGAGGTCCCAGGTTCCACTCTCTGTGACCCCCAATATTCTCACAATTTATTATGGACACGAAAGGCAACTTATGCTCCAAAGATGAGCGCCCATGATCCACTCTTTGACCCAATAATGGGCTTTCGAGTGAGGGGGAGTATTAGAATATAATATAAGATCCATATAAGGCCTCCCTCTAACACCTTAAGGTTTTAGATGAGTTAGTTACTTAACAGTGAAGAAGAATCAGATAATAAGAAGGATGTGATTGATAAAGAAAAGATTTGGAAAGTAATTATGAAATGTGAAACAAGGAATGTTATGATTGGATTGATGAATGGGTTTTCTAACGAACTCTCGGGATGACAACCGGATAGTGTTAGTAATATGAATATGAAAGAGCTAGTAGCATGGTGTGGAATGTCAGTAACAATGATGTCAAGCGAGAAATCTAAGATTTAACCTGAGAGGTTGAAGGATTTCCAAAAGTGAGTGTTGCTTAGATTGAACAAGAGTATAGGTCCATAGAATGATGGACAGGGCAGCGAGAATATGTTGACACGTGAGATTACGATAAAGTAGTATCTGATACGATTACGATTATTTTCTTCTCGGATCAACCTCTATAGTTCAGAGGTAAATTCTAAGTAAGATATTTTGCAATCATGAAAACTTCCTATAATTCTTTGAAATTCTTTTCTTCTCTTCTCCCTTATTAATCTTCTTTATGAATTGAGAAGAACAACCCTTTAAGGAGGGGAGGTACTGCTACGTGACTATTTGTCTATGTGATAGAAGTCTAAGTAGAATACCATAACTTGTTTGATTGCTTGTCAAGTACTAAAGGCTGGCCCCCTTCTGTACTAACTATGCAATATAACAAATGTTCATTGATCATATTGATCTCTCAATAAATTTTTCCAGTTCTGTATATTGATCGAGATTGTGAAGATTAAAGCAATCAGGAAATGCATAGCACGAGTGAGGTTATCTCCGAATTCGCAGCGTGTTAGTGATACCAAAGTCACTGCAGATATCAATAAGGGTAATACTATACGACTAGATAAGAGCATACCCGGATAGTGTGTCTGTACGAAAAAGTAGCAAAGTTGATGAACAAGGATAAAGGGAGTATTGTAGCACTAGTGAGATGTGCTGTAAAAGGATCGGAATGATTAAATGATTGACCGAGGAACTGGAAAGTGAAATGATAGACAACTAACCCTTTGATTCTACCTGATTCCGGGACGGAATCCTTTTAAGGAGGGGAGACTGTAAGAACCCAGATTTTGGTATTAATTAAAACTTTTGTTATGTATTGGTGTAGGAATGAATAGTGGTTACGACTACAATGTATCAGTGGGTTAATGAATGAATATTGAATGGATTTGGATTCAAATGTTTATGTACCATGAACAATGTAATTGATTGACAATATAGATAAGAATAATCTATCGTCCAGGAAGTAAGATATGGTATACAAACAGAGGAAGTATTCTCATGTCATCCAAATCGATATCCGGTAGCTCATGTCATCCAAATCCATATCTATTAAGAATCTAGTAACTCCGTGAAAGAGATAAGGAACGCTCGAGAAAGCACGAGAGTATTTTTCTAAGTACAAGGAATAAAAAGAGAATAAGCAGTGAATAGTGTTTTAAGGGAATTTGGAATATTATCTGACGACCCTATATAGGAGTATTCGAAATAGATTTCTGAGCTCGTATTGATGATCTATAGACAAAATAAGTGTATGTAAACGATATCAGATTCAGAAAATAGTACTTTTATTTTCTCCGAGATTACCCTGGACACTGAAGGATTTAATAAAAAGACTTGAGGAATTTAAATTCAAGTATTGTTAGGTCCTAAAGTATCGTAGAAGGGGGGGTTGAATACGATACTACCAAAAAAAATAATTCCGAGAATATATCTTTATTGATAATAAGCTCGAAGGGGTGTTACAACTTCTAATCCAATGGATTAGTTCAAAACCTGAACACTCCTAAGGATAGTTTAGACACGAGGACCTTCTACCCGACACTTCCTGAAAGCGGGCTAAGCCGACTTTCCTACAAGATGGACTGTCTAGCAGCTTACACTCCTAAGGATAGTTTAGGCACGAGGACCTTCTACCCGACACTTCCTGAAAGCGGGCTAAGCCGGCTTTCCTACTAGATGGACTTCCTAGCAGCTTACACAGAGAAGATATAAGAGAGAGAAGAGAGAGTTGTGTGTTGAGGTGTGTTTTGAAATGAAATACAACAGGCCTATTTATAGATTATAGAAAGTCACTATTTGACACTATTCCAACAACCCCCAAATAGTAACCGAGCACTATTCCAACAACCCCCAAATAGTAACCGGACACTATTTCACCAACCCCAAATAGTAACCGGGCACTATTACACCAACCTCAAATAGTAATTGTGCATAGTAACCGTGCATAGTAACTTTGCATAGTAACTGCGCATAGTAACCTTGCATAGTAACCGTGCATAGTAACTTTGAATAGTATTACTATTTTTGGCTGTTTCTTTTGGGCTTCTCTCTTCTGTTTCAAATATTCTGCTGGATTAATTCATCTCAGAAAATAGTTCAAGTACCAGATAAATTTAATTATTTATTATAAATAATTAATTAATATGTTACTTAGTTAATTTTCAAAGTAAATTAATTTTTGACAATTGATCGTCTATAGGCTTTGGCAATTCTTTCTATGAATTAATGTGTTGATCCTTCTCGTATGTGCTGACACTTAGTGCACTGGTCTGGTTCACAAGTGACTAGCACTGATCTTGATCTTCACACCTTCGTTACATTCCAATTGATTAGCCTGCAACAATATCTTCAAATAAATACATGGAATGTTTTTGGCCCTTCAACTGAATCATCTGTACATCTTATTCTGTCACTGAGGCTTGATCATGTTATTGAACTTCTTTCAGCGACTTGATCCTTGTTGATGCCTGTTCTTCAAATTTCATGATCCCTGTATAAAGTTAATATTATTTATCTTTTATCCTAGTTGAGTTATATATGTCCTCTATTACATATTACATTACAATATGCTTTACAATCTCCCCCTATTTGATTGTTAGGGTTTGACAAGCAAATTCCTAGAGGATAACTCAACTGATACAACAACAATAAAAATAAAGGTCAAAGATAAATAATATTAAAGTGCATTCTGGATCATATATATACATTTTCCATATTTCTAAAATTAATCAAGTGCAAGACAATTGTTCCTTTAGACTGAACAAATCTTCAAGTTTGCCTTTGCGGTCTTTCCACATAGCACTAATACTCCCATTAGCTTTTCCTTTCCCAAAATAAAGTTAATTCCGTGTCAACAACCTTTTCCTTGCCCTTACGCCTAGTAGATTTTTCTTGGTCATCCACCTTCTCCCCCTCAGTTGGGTTATCCTCCAGAGTAGTAGGATGTGGAGTTAGTAAATTAGACAAAGATGGCTTTACCAAGGAGTTGATTGCATCATTTAACTGGGTTGCCATGGTATTCAATGGAACCTGGAATACATCATGTTGAATAAGTTACAAATTTTTGATTTTTGTAATGGACTTACAGATATTTGGCAACTCTTTCTCCATTGTTTGGACCCATGTAAGGAGTTTGCTATATTCCTTTCTGGTTACAGGTGCATGTGGTTGAGTAGGTTGCTCACTCGTACATTCTGCAGGTGTTTCACTCAACACTCTATATTCACTCGGTTTAGTGGTTTGGGTTACACTTACATGTTCTGTTCGTGTTTCCCTCAACTCTCCTCCAGAGCTTTTACTGATATGTGTACCTGCAAATGAAATCATCCTAGCCCCTTTTTCAGAGGTCACAGATGGTGCAATGAAAGTTCGTGAGCTTCCGTCCTCGCGTGAAGTGAGTTGCCGACCACTGGTAAAGAGTTGTAAATCTCGAAAGAGATCCAGAGATTTTCCCTCTGGGAGGTTAAACTTGAATCGATTAAATGGCACAAAACCCAAGTTTCCCTCGTATGTCTGTGAAGACACTTGGTTCATAAAAGAACCACCTACCAATGGATCTTTCCGTAAAATGGAAGATTCACCAGCAGTTATTGAGGTAGGTAATTCCACCTCGGATGCCTGTGAAGGCATTTGATCTTTAGAAAGATCATCAACCACTCTTACGTTCCGTGAAATGGAACTCAAGATAGTTGCTCCCGTCAATTCAACCTCATTTACATTTTCACTCATTGGATAAGGAAAAATTGTTTCACTAACAGTTGACATTACCTCAGGTTCATTGGGTTTACTCCTTTTAGAATGAGGTAGAGCGGCTGATGTAACTAACTCCTTATGTGGTGCAACTGAGGCACTATCTCCCTCAAAAGTGTTGATGGATGGTCGTTTAAGTGAAAATTGAGGTGTAGGAGTTCGTTGTGTTTGTGTTTGCATTTGTAGAATGGGCACTTCGACCTGTGTTAGAGTCGGTGGGATTTCATGCTCTTGGTCGGGTAAGATGACCACTAGGGGCTGTAGAAACTTTATTTCCTGTGACACAGCAGGGAATACAGAGGTTAGAATAGCAGAGATTGAAATATTACCTTGTCGTATACCTGCTCTCACTGGTCTTGGTAACAACGGAAGTGGGACAGTCTTTAGATATTCAGTTAGGACTGTAGGCACATCCGTATAGTTCTTTTTGCTTATGTAATTAATTACATTCGTCTTCATGTAAGAACATTCCACCTTTCGACCATTTTCCAAGCGTACCCTGTCTTCATCATTCAAAAAATCATTTAATATTAGCTGTAGAAACCTTGGATATAGACATTTGACATTTTGAGTCCGAACATCTCTTCTTCCCAAGTGTTTCATCTTTAAAATGATTTGACCAAGCACTATTTTTCCAAAATTAATCCTCAAATTATTGGCGACCGCATACCCTAATTTTTGAATAAATTCAGGTATTCGATCTTGATTTGTTCTATCTGAGGAAAAAACATGGTTAAGAGTGTGAAAGAAGAAATTCCAGTACTGTGTTAGAAATGTTCTAGAAAGATTACCAGTGTTGAAATTGCCATCTTGGTACCTTATAAAACGAAAGAACATTTCAATCTGTTCAGGTGTAGGATCAGAAACAAGATTTTCCATAGGAAAATGAAGAATTCGATTAACATCTCGTTCAGTGACCCTAATCGACCTACTAAACAGTCGATATGTGATTGCACACCCGTCCTGTCCAGAAGTGTTAACCGCACTACAATATATTTGACGCAATGCATCATGGTTAAGCTGCACTGGTGTGACTAAAGCATAGCGAATTAATGAATGTTCATTCAGAAATTGTGTCCAAGCCCGAAATTGCTCATCCAGAATGGTTTCGATTTGCTGAATAGAAATAGGATTAACTTTAGCAATTAAAAAGCTTCCGTGCAATGCCATTTTCAAATTTTGAGGAAATTCAAAAACAAGGGTTAGCTTTTATAAAGGATGATGTATAAAGCAAGAATATGAAATCCGATCTAAAAACCACCAGCTAGATTGAGAGATCTTTCCGATCAAAGCTCGAAATATTCAGCAATTGTGTGTATATGCTCTGTATATCTGAAAAATGATGATGTTAAACACAAACAAAAACTCATCATTTATAAGGTTTCAAGGACTAGTGGGTTAGGTGAGAGCGTGACAGGTTAGGTTAGAAAAGAAATTAAATGCATTTATCACCGCTCAATAATTCTAACCAAACAACCTAACCAGCCGAAAAACATCTTATCACCGAAACCTGTTAGCCAAAAAAACCTTATCACCGAGACCTATCAGCATATGTACACACACATATACACTTATTATTTCTAATTATTGTGGATTTAAAATAACCAATCAATAATTCAAGAATTAATCCACAATAATCAGACAAATTCATAATTAAATAGACATAAAATTAACAAAATATCATTAATTGATATATGTTAATAAAATATTTACTTAATTATGCTACAATGATATCTCCAAAATAATCATGCAGATAAGCAAATAAAACAAACAAAATCCAGAGAATGAAATTCACTGGCTACAAGCAAATTGAATAGACATTTTAAAAGATCATGTGAAATTTAACATACCAAGCTCACTTACCAACCTTGAAAAGGTTGCTTCATCCAAAGCTTTAGTAAAAATGTCTGCCAACTGTTTTTCACTAGGAACAAAATGCAGTTCCACAGTGCCTTCCATCACATGCTCCCTGATGAAATGGTATCTCATGTCTATGTGCTTGGTTCTAGAATGCTGCACTGGATTATGTGATATTGCAATTGCACTAGTGTTATCACAAAAAATTGGGATCTTTTCAACTTTAACTCCATAGTCAAGTAATTGATTTCTCACCCATAGAATCTGTGAACAACAACTCCCAGCTGCTATGTATTCAGCCTCTGTAGTTGTGGTAGATACTGAGTTCTGCTTCTTACTAAACCATGAGACCAGCTTGTTTCCCAAGAATTGAAAAGTTCCTGTGGTACTTTTTCTATCCATTTTGCAACCTGCATAATCTGCATCTGAGTAACCAGTTAGATCAAAACCAGAATCTCTAGGGTACCAAATGCCAAGGTTTGGTATTTCCTTGAGATATCTGAAAATCCTTTTAATAGCTACTAAGTGAGATTCCCTAGGATCAGCTTGAAATCTAGCACATAAACATGTAGCAAACATAATATCAGGTCTACTAGCTATTAAGTATAAAAGAGATCCAACCATGCCCCTATAGCTTGTCATGTCCACCTTCTTTTCCTTAGTATTCAGTTCAAGATTAGTGGTAGTGGCCATGGGTGTTTTTGCAGAAGAGTAATCTGCTAAATCAAACCTTTTTAAAAGATCATAAATGTATTTTGTTTGACTTATAAAAATTCCCTCATTCACTTGTTTAACTTGTAAACCAAGAAAATAAGTTAATTCACCCATCACACTCATTTCATATCTACTTTGCATGAGTTTGGCAAATCTCATGCAAAGTTTCTCATCTGTAGACCCAAATATTATATCATCTACATAAATTTTGACAAGTATCATAGAGCCATTGACATTTCTATAAAAGAGAGTTTTATCAATAGTACCTCGAATGAAGTGATTCTCTATAAGTAACTGCGAGAGTGTGTCATACCAGGCTTTAGGTGCTTGCTTCAGGCCATAGAGTGCTTTAAGTAGAAAGAACACATATTCTGGAAAGTCTGGATCTTCAAAACCAGGCGGTTGACTAACATACACCTCCTCCTCCAGAATACCATTCAGAAATGCACTCTTGACATCCATTTGATAGACTTTGAAATTGGCATGCGCTGCATAGGCCAGGAAGATGCTTATTGCTTCTAACCTTGCCACTGGAGCAAAGGTTTCTTCAAAATCAATTCCTTCCTCTTGACAGTAGCCTTTAGCAACTAATATAGCTTTATTCCTTGTGACTATGCCATTCTCATCGATCTTGTTCTTGAATACCCACTTAGTGTCAATCACTGATTTGTCTTTAGGTTTGGGTACAAGTTTCCATACTTCATTTCTTTCAAACTGGTTTAGCTCTTCTTGCATTGCTAAAACCCATTCTGGATCCAGAAGAGCATGTTCAACTCTCTTTGGTTCCTCTTTGGATAGAAAACTGCTATATAAGCATTCTTCTTGAGTTGCTGTTCTGGTTTGGACCTTTGCATTAGGATCTCCAATGATAAACTCAAATGAATGATCCCTGATCCATTTTCTTTGTGGTGGTAAGTTTGACCTTGATGAAGTGGCTTCATTTTCTCTATGTTGATCATTGTGGCTTGTTGTTGAGTTTTGATTGTGAGAAACTTCCCCTGAGTGTATGGCCCTCGAGATTGATGGAGTTCTTGCAAATTCATCAACAGATGCTTCTCTTTGATTTCCAACTGATGGTGTAAGTTGCTCTTCAACAGGTGGTTCATTCTGCACTTCAACTGATGATCCTTGTCTGTTTCTCTCACCATTTGATCTCCATTCTTCATCATCATCTTCACTTTCTTCACCACTTCTCTCATTCTCAAATGAGAGAGACTCATGAAAACCTTCATCTACTAGACCAGATATTTTCTTGTCATCAAAGACAACATGTATGGACTCCATTACAATGTTTAGTCTTAGGTTGTAGACTCTGTAGGATTTTCCAGCTGAGTATCCAACAAAGATAGCTTCATCTGCCTTTGAATCAAATTTTCCAAGATGTTCACCATGATTTTTCAGTACAAAGCATTTGCATCCAATGACATGCAAAAAGTTGATTGTTGGTTTCTTGCCTTTGAAAAGTTGATAAGGTGTCATGCCTTTTGCTTGATTGACCAAAGAAATATTCTGAGTGTAGCATGCAGTGTTTATAGCTTCTGCCCAGAAGTATGTTGGTAGCTTAGAGTCTTCAAGCATTGTTCTTGCAGCTTCAATTAGAGTTCTATTCTTTCTTTCCACTACACCATTTTGTTGAGGAGTTCTTGGTACAGAGAATTCTTGGATAATTCCTTCTTCTTCACAAAACTCTCTTATTACAGAATTCTTGAACTCAGTTCCATTGTCACTTCTGATTCTCCTTACTTTGAGTAAAGGATTGTTGTTGACTATCTTGATGTGATTTATAATGACTTCATATGCTTCATCCTTAGAGTGTAGAAAGAATGTCCAAGAGAATTTTGAGAAATCATCAATAATCACAAGATAGTATTTCTTCTTTGAGATTGACAACACATTGACTGGTCCAAAGAGATCCATGTGAAGTAGTTGCAAGGGTTGATCAATTGATGACATTGACTTTGATTTGAAAGAGGCCTTCTTCTGCTTCCCTTTCTGGAATGCATCACACAATCCATCCTTGGAGTAATCCAATTTTGGAATACCTCTAACCAAATCCTTCTTTACCAACTCATTCATTGCTTTAAAACTCAAGTGTGACAGTTTTTTATGCCAAAGCCAACCTTCATCTACACTTGCCTTGCTGAGAAGACATGTAGTCATGTTTGCATTTGTTGAATTGAAGTCAGCAATGTACACATTTCCTCTTCTATCTCCTGTCAACACTACCTTGTTGTCACTTTTCTTGAAAATGACACAAGCTTCAGATGTGAACCAGACATTCTGGCCTTTATCACACAGTTGGCTGACACTTAGCAAGTTATGCTTAAGTCCATCAACCAGTGCTACTTCTTCAATGACAACATTCCCTTGTGAAATTAAGCCATATCCTCTAGTATATCCTTTGCTGTTGTCTCCAAAGGTAATGCTAGGGCCAGCTCTCTCCTCAAGCTTAGTGAGCAGGGTAGAATCTCCAGTCATATGCCTAGAATAACCACTGTCCAGATACCAAAGATTCTTTCTGTTTCCCTGCACACATCAAAACAAAATCAAGTTGATTTTGGTACCCAAGTTTTCTTGGGTCCTGCCTTGTTAGCAAATTTCTTATCCTTCAAATCCCTTTTAACCGAAAGTTTAGATTGAGTTAAATCAATTTTGACTTTAGGTTTGGGCCTTTGAGAGACAGAATTTGATACTTGCTCATATTTGTTATAGTTAATAGCATTGTTAGGCATAGTCTGTGCAAACATGTTATTCATTATCCATGGCATTTATGGCATATTGAAAGCATTGTAGTATGGATTATGCATGAATGGCATGTTAGCATATTGACTAGATGCATGAGCAGAGGGAGCATACATATTTGGCATAACATTCATAGCAGGCACAAACATAGGCATGTTAGGCATCAAAGGATTTTTCATAGCTTTGCAGTTGGTAGATAAATGATTAATACTTCCACACTTTACACATTCTTTCTTAGGAGCATATTTATCAGGTGTGTAATTGTTGTGTTTGTTAATCCGTACCTTACCATTTCTGTTCTTTTTCTTGTCCTTAACACCTGACTTAACATTTTCTAGCTTGTCCTTCAATTGCTTGTGGGACAAGTTGCCTATGTTTCTTTTCTCAGCTGATTCAGTATTGCTACATTCTCCATTAACAAAGTTCTTGTTGACAGGCCTGTACTTTTTATTCAATTTAGTTAAAGTTGCTTTGTTGACAGGCGTAAGTCTTAAAGAACATTCTTTTTCGACTAAATCACTGTCTGAAGTAACTTCCCTATCAACATCTAACTTAGCTTCTGCTAATTTGCCAAAAGAATCAATTCCTTGAACATTACAAATTTCCTCAGTTACAACTGTTGCTCATTTCCACTTAGTAATCAGATTCTGTTCCTCTACTAACTGTTTCTTTAAAACTTCCTCTCTCTTTATAACCTCAATCATTTCATTTTTAGCATCCAAGCAATCTCTTCTCAGAGTTTCAAACTCAATCAACTTGTTTCTATTAAAGCATTCCTATCACTTAACTTTTCATTAAGGTCTTTAATCCTCTGATTCTCTCTGTTAAGTGATTTTAAGGTAACATGCATGTTATACAATTCAATAGACATTTCATCAATTGTACTAGTACATTCAGCTTTAGAAAGATCAGTTAAGACTGTAGAGAATACCTGGTTGCTTGTTGAGTTAGCTTCTTCATCAGTTTCGTTTGCCATGAGTGCAAGATTGACAAACTCCTCTTCTGCATCTGAGTCACCTCCAGCAGCCCAGTCACTGTCTTTTGACATGAATGCTCTCCCTTGTTGCTTGAGAAGAACAAAATATTTCTTCTTGTAATCAACAGTCTCGAACTGTTTCTTCTCTTTCTTAGCTTTGGATTTTCTGCATTCATTAGCAAAGTGACCAGCAATTCCACAGTTATAGCATTTGATCTTTGATCTTTCAACCACATCCTTGTTCGGTTGATAGCTTTTCTTGAATTGCCGGGCTCCTGCTGGATTCTTCTTGAATCTTAGCTTCGAAAATCTCTTTGACAGAAACGCCAAATACTCATCTAGATCTTCAGCTTCATCCTCACTTAATGCATCAGGTTCTTCAATCATCTTGCTTTTACCTTTGCTAGTTTCAGCTTCACCTTCACAAGTTTTTTAACTTAGTGTGGATTCTACACTCTTCATTCTTCCACCACCTTGGATTGTTGGAATATTGGCCACCAAGGCAACAGATCCACCTTTCTTTTGGATTTTCTCCACTTCCTCATCTTGCTGCATTTCATGCTCAAAGGTCTTCCGGATGCCATACAGTCTCTCAAGTGTAAAATCTTTGTAGTCCTAAGAGTTCCTCAACGAGACTGTCACTAGCTTCCATTCCTTAGGAAGAGATCACAGAAACATTAGGTTGGAGTCCTTGGTTTCATATTTTCTCCCATACAACTTTAGACCATTCAGTAACTTTTGAAATCTACTGAATATGTCTGTTTGATTTTCACCAGAGGAGTAGTGAAAATGCTCATATTGTTGTATTAGGAGCTGAATTTTGTTCTCTCTGACCTGCTCAGTTCCTTCACAGATGGTTTGGATAATGTCCCACACTTGCTTAGAAGTGGTGCAGTTAATGGCATTATCAAACATATCTTGATCGATTCCATTGAACAAAATGTTCATGGTCTTCCTATCTTTGTGAATCTCCTCCAAGTCTTCATCTGTGTAATCAACTTGATTCTTTGGAATAGGCCTTCCAACAGCTACAGTGCCAGAATCTTGACCAATCCCAGAGTTGGCCTTCATTGTAACATAAGGTCCTTTCTCTATGCAATCTACGTAGCCTTCATCGATGGCTGAGAGATGAAGGTGCATTTTTACTTTCCTGTGAAAGTAATTATCTTTGTCAAGCTTTTGAATCTTCACACCTGTATCCTTCCTTCCCATGGTTTTGATCTTTAGACTTCTTGTATGCTAGAAGTTTACTTTGATACCGATTGTTAGGTCCCAAAGTATCGTAGAAGGGGGGGTTGAATACGATACTACCAAAAAAAATAATTCCGAGAATATATCTTTATTGATAATAAACTCGAAGGGGTGTTACAACTTCTAATCCAATGGATTAGCTTCAAAACCTGAATACTCCTAAGGATAGTGTAGGCACGAGGACCTTCAACCCGACACTTCATGAAAGCAGGCTAAGCCGACTTTCCTACTAGATGGACTGTCTAGCAGCTTACACTCCTAAGGATAGTTTAGGCACGAGGACCTTCTACCCGACACTTCCTGAAAGCGGGCTAAGTCGGCTTTTCTACTAGATGGACTGTCTAGCAGCTTACACAGAGAAGATATAAGAGAGAGAAGAGAGAGTTGTGTGTTGAGGTGTGTTTTAAAATGAAATACAACATGCCTATTTATAGATTATAGAAAGTCACTATTCGACACTATTCCAACAACCCCCAAATAGTAACCGAGCATTATTCCAACAACCCCCAAATAGTAACCGGACACTATTTCACCAACCCCAAATAGTAACTAGGCACTATTACACCAACCCCAAATAGTAACCATGCATAGTAACCATGCATAGTAACTTTGCATAGTAACTACGCATAGTAACTGTGCATAGTAACTTTGCATAGTATTACTATTTTTGGCTGTTTCTTTTGGGCTTCTCTCTTCTGTTTCAAATATTCTGCTGAATTAATTCATCTCAGAAAATAGTTCAAGTACCAGATTAATTTAATTATTTATTATAAATAATTACTTAATATGTTACTTTGTTAATTTTCAGAGTAAATTAATTTTTGACAATACCTTGAGATATTATGTATGTCCTTGATCGTCAATAGGCTTTTGCAATTCTTTCTATGAATTAATGTGTTGATACTTCTCGTATGTTCTGACACTTAGTGCACTGTCTGGTTCACAAGTGACTAGCACTGATCTTGATCTTCACACCTTCGTTACTGATAAGTGGATTTTTATCCACTTGGATCGCTTCATTTCGGCTTAAATTGATCGCTTGTATCTCAAGTATTTGTGTGTTTTAATATGTTTTGTGTAGCTATGCAGGTTAGCAAAATGCCAGCTATGATTGTTGATTTTCGTTGGTCTTGGAGTTTAAATTGAGCTTTCGAATGAAGGGTGGTGAATTTCCGTAGGCTACCATGAGGATTCATAATTCAAGAATTGAAGAATGGGAAGTGGCAAAAGAATCGGAAGAGAAAACGGAAGAGAAATGAGCAAATTGTAGGAAATTCGGATTTGCCGGTAGGTTGCGTTGTCTACTTTGTTTTGGCCATATCGGGAGTTCTACAAGTCCGTTTGAGGCCCATAAGCTGTCCACGCGAAGCTTGGAGAATGTTCTAGAGCATAAAAATATTTCTGGCAGAATGCAGCGCGCGGGCGCGCTTGATTTGCACTGTTTTGGAGCGCGGCCGCGCCGGTAGAATTGCTGAGAGGATTTTGGAGAGCGCGGGCGCGCCTGATTTGCACTGTTTTGGAGCGCGGCCGCGCCTGTCACCGCTAAACTTGGACAGAATGCTGCTGGAAACCGATTTTGAGAAGGAAATTGCTTTGTTTGCTAATTCTAATCATTATGGAATCACATGAACGGTCAGAAACTTCCAGAATCAGACTTATACATGGAATTTGCAATTCTATTTCATTCAAAGATGGAATTTGCCAATCTTCTATTCCAACTCAAAGAAGGCAATTACTTGGAGAAGAGGACACTTGGGGCTATAAATACACATCTTGGGGGACAGAAAAAAACACACACCATTACATATCAATTACTTAGTTTTATTTGTATCTTTTCATACTTTATTTTTATCATGGTTTCATCAGATCCCATGATGACGAGAGGTTCGATTATGAACTAATCATTATCATGGGATTCTAACGGATTTACTTATGGAATTTAGATGTTGATTGCTTAACTTGATATATGTGTGGTGAATTTGCGATATCCTTGCAGGGTTGTATTTAATTCATATAGATGCGTAGCTAACATCTATCTTGTTAATCTTTAGTGAAGCGACAGTGGATCTTTAGATTTAGAACTTGCCATGCTAGCATAAGTCCATGAATGTTATTCATGTTTGTGGTGTGTTTCTAACCATCTCATACTACCTTATGTAATCTTATGGATACTTGATCTTCAACCATTATGTTTTCAAATTCTATAGACATATAGGGTCTAAGCATAATTGGTGCCTGCATGACTTCTATCTTATGTGGATATTGTGTAGATTGGTGTGCGTGTACTGAAAGGTAACGTATACTTATTTCATGTTGTCCGATTAGTTATCGTAACCACCTCATGTATTGATAAAAGGGCATGATCTCTAAAGGAAGTTTGTATTGAAGTTAGGATTCCATGGTTCATATTGCGTAAGTAATTTGATTTTAATTATCGTTAGTTAGTTAATTCTTAGTTGATAATTTGCATCTTAGTTAGTTTAGTTAATTAAAACTCAAATTTGTTATTTGTCTTAGCAGTGAGTAATAACCATACATTGTTGCATAGGTACAATAACTGAATTAAAACCTTAACCAGATCTCTGTGGGAACGAACTCGACTTATTCGTATATTACTTGTGACCACGTACGCTTGCGTGATTTAGCAAAAACAGTTACATTCCAATTGATTTGCCTGCAATAGTATCTTCAAATAAATACATGGAATCTTTTTGGCCCTTCAACTGAATCATCTGTACATCTTATTCTGTCATTGAGGCTTGATCATGTTAATGAACTTCTTTCAGCGACTTGATCCTTGTTGATGCCTCTTCTTCAAATTTCATGATCCTTGTATAGAGTTAATATTATTTATCTTTTATCCTAGTTGAGTTATATATGTCCTCTATTACATATTACATTACAATATGCTTTACAAGGATTATAAAGGAGGATTGATAATGGTAGTATAAATATCAAGAAGGTTTCCGGTAAAACCCTAATGAAAGGCAGAGTGTGTAAACTTGTAACACTATAACTAATGTAACTCAACTAAAGGAAAAGATACTTAACCAGAAGACAATCAAGAACAAGAAGTCACAAAGAAATCAACACTAAATGAAGACAAGGTAATTGATACAACTCAACATGTTAACTATGATCAAGCCAAGAAGAAATCATTGAGAGAAGTTTAAGTCAAAGTTGTTCATGCCTCAGTGATTTGAAAAGCCAAGAATCAAGATCATAACTATTAGTATCAATAAGACTAATTGATTTCAAGTGAACAAGAAGGAAAGCAAATATTGGAAAGCCACATTTCTAATTCGATATGGTAATTTATTCAAGAAGCAAAAACACTATCAAGACTAGTCACTTATGAACCAGACCAGTGCATCAAGTGTCAGGACATTGATAGCAAGTTTATGTCAGTAATAAAGATCCATGTTCAAGAGCTTGGTGAAGAATAAAGAAGACATGAAGATATCACAAGTTCAAGATGTGCATTGAAGTTTCAAGTTGAAGACCAGAATATTTTCTAAGTACTAAATATTCTAGATGACCAAGTAGAAGTTTCTAAGTAGAAGTTCTACTTAGAAATTCGAGATGGCTAAGTAGAAATTCTCAAGTAGAAGTTCTACTTAGAGTGCAGCTTCAACATGACACATGGCATCTTCTGATTGGCAGATTTCCAAGCTTTCAAGATAAGGCAAGATTTATGTGGACATCATTGGGCCACGTATATCTTAGTCTTTGAAGACTACAGGACATAGGTTACATGTAGTTTAAATAGAAGTACTTGTGTAATGTTTTAGTTGGTGAGCAATTCTTGAGAGAAACACTTGTAAAAAGAGAGAGAGTACATTCACAGAGCTTAGTATCATTCACTTCTCTCTGAACTTCTGTTATACTTTGTAATGAATGTTGTAGCAACCACTTCAAGTTATATATAAGACATATATTCCTTGAATCTGTGTGTTCGTTTATTGCATCGTATTTATTGCTTCTCATATTCGAAAAGTTGTATTCACCCCCCCTCTACAACACATTTGGACCTAACACCTAACAATAAATACTTGAGATATTCCTCCGAACGATCAATGAAATTGAGCAATAACCGGGCAAAGAAACAAGCAGAGGACCAAGAGATGAGCATGTGCAAGTGGGTGGAGGCAAAGAACTAAGTTAGTTACAAAAAAACTGGCTTCATTAGGAATTAACCAAGCTAGTTAGCAACCTTTAATCATCCTCACCATAAAACACCAACACATGGCACTTGGATGAGGTCACCACCATGATATAAGAACTTTATTAAAGTAACTTTATAAAGATATTATCCAAGCAAGACATAATAATGCAAGATAAACCAAGCAAACTACTTCATCTCTCTCTTTTAGCAACTCTCGACCAAACAGTAACAGTCAACTTAGAACCGCGATATGTCCTTCATTTCTTGCTCAAATTTTGCGTTCTATAGCTTTTTAGAAAGGTCTTGAGATAATCTACAACTCTTATTTCACAAGGTTTGTCCAGAAAAGCACGTTAAGGGCATCATTTTTACAGTTCTTTCAATCGGAATAATAATAACTTCAAGATCTAAATATTTGTTCTTGATTTCTTTGGATGATTCAAGCTAGTTAAGGAGCAACCAAGGTTATAAAAGCTCATGCTAGTACTCTCAAGCTTCCAAGTAAGGTATAAAGTTTCTCAAACCCTAGGTTTTAAATTAAGTTTATGAGTTTATTTGATTGAAGTTTTGATTAAGTAGTTATATGGCTTATGGTTGGTATTGATGTTTGTATTGTTGGGATGATCATTTGGAATGGTTTTGTTGGATTTTATTGATGTATATAAACTGACCTAGAGGTTAAGATTAAGGCCTTGAAGAGTTGTTGGTTAGATCATGGTATGCCCGGTGTGGCTTGGTTATGTTATGACAAAATGGTAACGTCCGAGTTATAGCCGTCGTAATGCCGAAATTTCGTTAACTCCTAGAAAACCGTGCATGACAGTAGGTATAAATCTCTGACCTTAATGAGTTTATGACATGTCCTTGTAGATCTCGAGCCATAGATCATTTTGGCACGAGAATCGAAGCATTTGGACTTACGGTTTAGGAATTATGGTCAATTTAGTGAAAGTGGTTCAAAATCGTAAGTGCGAGTTCGTAACTGAAATTGAATCCCCTTATCATGAGTAATTCGGTTGCGAATGTTAATAATAAAATATTAGAGATCATAAGGAAGGTGTGAGAGAAGACCTCATGTCAAACGGATCGTTTTTCGATTTTATATAAATATTCGAATCAAGGTTAAGTGCGAATGAACCCTTAAAAAGGACAATTGGTTATAACTTTGGAAAATCACTTAGAAATCGATCAATAAATCTCGAGGTATAATCTCTTATAGTACACGACCGACCTTAGAACTTATATGGCTTAAGTACCCACCAATTGTAAGTAAAATGACATGCCTTGATAACGAGCAAGTGTCGGATCATAACGGTGATAAAAAGAGTACACTAGAGTGTACATAACGAGATAACTCGAAAATGTGCTTTTAACCTAAGTAAAGTATATACTTAACCTTTCAAAGCGTTAATTGACTAACCTCGGATATTTGATTATTTATATATCACCGGACTGACCCAGGGCACACTATCCCTACCAGATTACCAGGCAAGTTTCCAATACTTTGGAACTGTTGTTGTGATAATATATATAATTGAATGTTGTTGTACATATGCCATAGCATGCATGCCTACTTTCAAATTTACATTGTAATACTTGTTCCCTGATTGATGTTGGCTTATAAGTTAGATACAAGATATAGTAATTATAAGCCGGATATTGCTAAGATCCTTAGTCATGGAAATCCGGACGGATTCCAGTGATAGATTATTTGAGGGATGTTATTTATGAACATTATTTATATTGCCATAAGTATTAAGTACTTGGAAATTATTCGAGGAATGTTATTTGAATACTCATTCGAGATTATTTATTTAATGAATATTATTGCGAATATTCATTTGAGGCTATTGATTTAGATGAATATTATTTTGAATGTTCATTCGAGTTTATTTATTTAATGAATATTATTTTTAATATTCATTCGAGCTTTAATTATTTAAATGAATATTATTTCGAATATTCATTTGAGTTTAATTGTTTATTTTATATTATTTTCGAATATTCATTTGAGCTTATTTACTTAATTAATATTATCTTGGATATTCATTTAAGGTTTTCATTATTTTCTTGGATATTATTTTGAATATTTATTCGAGGAATTATTTATTTAATTAATATTTTATATATACTTATTCGAGGGTTAATCATGAGCAATATTTATATTAAGAATATTCTTGAACTATTTCTGGTTTAATAAATATTCTTTGAATATTTATTTTGTTAGGAATAATTCATAAGTTGTGATGTTGAGAATAGAATTTTGCTTATACTTCTTGTAAATCCTGATCTTATAAAGGATTTAGCACTTTTTATAGGATGTATGCGTTAGACAGTAATCTGTAGAGTTTAGTCAAGAACAACAGTGCATCAAGGACTACATGTCAGGAACTGAGATCAAATCCTGCCAAGTCAAATACTGATGGATGTCAAATCCTGATGCAAGGTGGAATCCTGATATCAGTCGTGTTACTGATGATGTCATTATGGATGCTACAGAAACTGGCAAGTGCTATAAAACAGGATCATTGTTTTGAAGAACAAGCAAGAAGATATCATGAAGGAAATAATTTTCTATTGATGGAAACTATCAACTGGACGGCAGAACATTGTCATGTATAGATCATTACTTTCTGTTAATAGTTGATAGGTAGCATTATAAATACTATCTCTATATCATTGTAAAAGAGTGGATTTTTGAGTGCATATCGTGTGAAGCTCTATATAAGGTTTGTATTCGAGAGTTCGAAACAAACAGAGAGAGATTTTTATTGTCATCAGCTGCTAAAGTTATTGTACACCTTTGGTAGAGTTTGTATTTGATTTATTTAATACAAACAAAGTTTAATTCATTCATTTGTTCTTATTCATCTATTCAAGCAAAAATCAGACACGATTATATAACTTGTATTCAACCCCCCCCCCCTTCTACAAGTTATTCGAGTTAACAATTGGTATCAGAGCAGGTTGATTTCGAATAATAATAAAGATCTGCAATCATGTCTGGTTACAAGGATGGTAATAGTAAGATCCTTATGCTCAAGAGAAACGAATATACTCTATGGGAAGTGAAGATGTTGCATCACTGGAAGCAACAGATCCTGATTATCTTGACAGAATCAGAGATGGGCCTTTTGTTCCAACAAGGCTTGTTCCTCAAGCAACTGTCGAAGGAAAAGTTGTTCCAGAACATACAGCAGAGAAGCCTAAATCTGAATGGACAGATAAGGAAAAGGAGAACGTTCTTAAGGATGCTAAAGTGAGAAACAT
Source organism: Saposhnikovia divaricata (assembly GCA_036435485.1). Classification (NCBI taxonomy): domain Eukaryota; kingdom Viridiplantae; phylum Streptophyta; class Magnoliopsida; order Apiales; family Apiaceae; genus Saposhnikovia; species Saposhnikovia divaricata. The sequence goes on along the minus strand of CM071601.1, from coordinate 39,671,502 downwards.
ACTATTCAACAGTCTTGATTCTGTTCTCACTAACTATGTTCTCTCTTGTAAAACTGCTAAGGAGATATGGGACAATATAAAGGTTCACTGTGAAGGAACAAAACCTGTCAGGAAGAATATGAGGACACTTCTCATACAACAGTATGAGTACTTTGAATCCAAGTTTGGTGAGTCACTTACTGACACCTTTGATAGGTTTACTAAACTCATCAATGAGATGGCCATGCATGGTAAATATTATGACTTGGAGGATATGAATACTAAGTTCATGAAAGCTCTTCCTGATTTCTACAATGAGAAGATATATGCAATTGAGGAAGCTAATGATCTGGATGAAATATCATTAGAAGCAGTTTATGGAAAATTGAGAGCTTATGAACTTGACAGGCAGCAGAAAAAGAGCAGGAGTGAAGGAAAGATGAAAACTGTTGCACTCACTGCTCAATTTGAATCAAAGAAGCTTCCAGAAGGAAAGATGAATTCTGTAGCTATTGTCTTGAATGATAGGAAAGAAGAAGTTAGCATATCCAAATCTGAAGGTAAGAAGATAGTTTCTGAACCTAAACATGTTAAATTTGTTGATTCTAAAGGTACCCCAGTTGTGCACAAAAGAATTAACAATAGCAATTCAGATGAGAGAGTGTTAGAAAAACCTAAGAATGTCAACATAGGCTTTCTGTCTAAGTTTCAGTTGAAACAGAGACTATAAGGTATTTCAGAGTCTAGCAAGATCAGAAGAAATAGGAATGGAAAAGAAGGTATTAACAAAGAGAATAATTACAAGAATGTACCTGATGCACCTATGAAAAAATGCTATAAATGTGGAAATCACAATCATTTGGCCCTAGACTGCAATCAAAAACCTTCTTGGAAAACTGAGTCCAGATTCCCCAAGACTCAGAGAATTCAATACCAACCACAAGAACCCTGTTATCATTGTGGTAGTTTATGAAATCATGAACTGTATTATGACTATTATTCTCTGAAATCTGAAACTCCTAGTCACAAACAGTTTATGAAATCAGAGTCTAAGGTTGACTCTGCAACAGGTAAATTAAAAGCAAAATCTTCAAAGCCTGTTGGTTTAAAAGTTAGTAAGAAAGAATCCAATCAAAGTTGGGTCCTAAAAAAATTCTAGCTAGCTACTTTTTGTTTGCAGGGCAATGGAATGAAGCATTCAATTATCTTGGACAGTGGATGCTCTGGACATATGACTGGAAAGAAGTCCCTGCTTATAAAGTTTGAGAGGAAAGCTGGCCCAGTAATATCCTTTGGAGATGGCAACAAAGGAGAAACTCTGGGATATGGCTCAATTATTTTGGGGAATGTCATCATAGAAAACGTAGCACTGGTTGAAGGCTTGAAACACACACTTTTAAGCATAAGTCAACTGGGTGATAGGGGTTACCAATCAATCTTTGACAGTGAAGGATGCAAAATCTTAAATATGAAGAATGGAGACATTGTTCTGACTGGTCAGAGACATGGTAACATATATGAAGCCAGCTTGACTGACACATCTAAAGGAACTGTCAGATGTCTTTACAGCAAGGCCTTAGATGATCAGATGATGAAAGCTGGAACTGGCACAAGAAGCTCTCACATCTCAATTTCAAGAAGCTTAATCAACTTGTTAAGCACCATCTGGTGAGAGGCCTACCTCAAGCAAATTATGTGCAAGATGGACTTTGTGATGCTTGTCAGCTAGGAAAACAAAGAAGAACCACTTTCAAGAGCAAGACAGAAAATTCAATTACTGAACCATTTCACATGCTGCATCTTGATTTATTTGGTCTAGTAAACATTATGTCTATTAGCAAGAAAAGATATGCTCTAGTTATAGTGGATGATTACACAAGGTTCACGTGGGTATTATTTCTACACAAAAAGGATGAAGCTCCTCAACAAATCATTGCACTTGTCAAAAATATTTTGAATAGCTCTGAGTACAAGGTCAAAGTGCTTAGGAGTGACAATGGTACAGAATTTAAGAATTCTACAATGGAGGAGTATTGTGAAGACAATGGAATTACTCAACAGTTTTCTGCACCTGGAACACCCTAGCAGAGTGGTGTAGTAGAAAGAAAGAACAGAACTCTCATAGAGGCAGCAAGAACCATGCTTGTAGATGCAAAGCTTCCAACCTATTTCTGGGCAGAAGCTATTCACACTGCATGTTTCACTCAAAATTGTACCTTGGTAAATGGCCATGGAAAGACTCCCTATGAGATGATCAAAGGAAAGAATCCAAGTGTGAAATACTTTCACATCTTTTGATGCAAATGCTATGTCCTGAAAGTTCATCCAGAACTACTTGGAAAATTTGAAGCCAAATCGGATGAAGCAATCTTTCTAGGATATTCAGCATCAAAGGCCTTCAAAGTATACAATCTCAGAACTCACATTGTTATGGAATTAATTCATGTTGCATTTGATGATAAGAAGTGTGGAATTTTGCAAACTGATGAAAGCCATGACAATCTGGAATTTGAAAATCTTAAGTCTTCTGAGATTCTCTTCAGTGATGATGAAGGTTCTCGAGACGAGATCTATATTGCTTCTCAAAGGAATGCTACTATTGAGGGGAAGTAATTCAATCAAGGAGAACACAGTACTGGTCAAGATCAGACTAGTCTTTCAGAGTCTACTTCGTCAGGAACTGATCCTTCAGAGTCTAATGAAGGAAGATCAGAAACTAGCAACAGTATTGAATCCACTGATTCTACTGATCAAGGGGGAGCTTTTGAAGGCAGAGAAAGTTCTTCTACAAGAGATACCACTAACTCAGGGGGAGAGTCTAGCAGGAGTAATCTACCACCTGTTAGAAAATGGACAAGGGATCATACTGAAGATTTGATTATTGGTGATCCAAATAGTGGTGTTCGAACTAGAAGATCAATTCAAAATGAATGCTTGTACAGTTGTTTTCTCTCAAAGAATGAACCTAAGAAGGTTGAAGAAGCCTTACAGGATCCTGATTGGGTAATAGCAATGCATGAAGAATTGAATGAGTTTGAGAGGAACAAAGTTTGGAAACTGGTACCAAGACCTAAAGATAGATCTATTGTTGGTGCTAAATGGGTTTTCAAAAACAAGCTAGATGAATCTGGTATGATTGTAAGAAACAAAGCAAGACTGGTGGCCAAGGGTTATTCTCAGGAAGAAGGAATTGACTATGATGAAACCTGTAACACCCCCAGATCCGGGGTCAGGGATCGGGTCGTTACGGTCTCATAATTCATACATAATACTTGACTTGAGTCCAAAATCAATAAGTAGCATGCTGTGACCCCACAATAATATCCACTCACACACACACAGCTATAGTCCCAGAGATGAAATAGAAATAAGTCTTACATAAAAGGGGTTTACGAATAAAAGTTATTACAAGCCAAAAGGATAACATCATAATTTTAAAAGTTTTGCCGTTGATTACATTAATTATACATATAGTTAAGCTAAAAGCTGTCTATCTATGCTACCTCAGCAATGGCGGCTAGCATATCAGCGGGGAGTCCGGTGGGTCGGGTAACCCGCTTGCGCCGAGTGCGCCTGACGCGAGCCATCTGTCCTACCTGTTGCTGTGACATAATAAATAAGCAAGGATGAGAAATAGCCCACAAACAACAATATAACTGAACAGTGATGGTATATATATATATACAGCAGTTCAAACATCTTGGTAACCATATGCCATGCATTAGTGAAGATAATACCAGTATAAGGTAAATGATGAAGTTACAAGTAACTCAAAACATATATATTCCAATTATGAATACTTTTCCAACACTGCCAACAATAATAATGTTGCAGAAAATAAATGAATCTGAATGATGAACTAATACTGGAGTATTCACCACGCCCGCTGTTCCAATCCTTACGATGATCAGTCGCAGATTGTACAGCTCAATTTAGATTTACTACCGGTAGAAGGAAGAACTGACGGATTTACTTGTCTACCGCCCTGTTAGATCTCCCCGGCCAACGGTTGGGCCAATGGGATGGACCGGTGCTACTCGGCCTCTTACACGACTCCAAGTTCGAAAAGAAGTTCATGACTCTGAACGCAAAGTTCGTCCCCCTTTCCCCAAGTATAATACTTGTTGATAAGACTCCACAAAGTAGTCGTATCTAGTTGGAAAGGAAAATTCAACATCATATCTCCCAAGCTGTTGCTTGTTAGAGGATACCATCTTGTTCCAATAATCTTACCCCTCGAATGATGAGAGGGTACATAGATGCAATAGATAGCAATTCTAGTTGCAAGTGAAAAGAATACTTTTCGAAAGATTTATGACCGGGAAGTCAACAAGATAAATTAACATTTTTGAAGTAAGGTTCTCTTATTATTTTGAAGATATATTCGAAGGAAGAACGACATTTTGAGAACTTTTCTTGATATAATATTAATAATAATCCGACTCCAAAGGAATTTTATAATAATCGAAGGTCAATGATAATATATGAAGTCAATTCAGAGTATTAGATAAATATTCAGAGAATATTTATTGCATCCGAAATAATTACAGAAGGCTTATGACTACGAACGAATATTTAAATCGAAGTATTTCTTAGAATACTTCTCGAATAAATTAAGAGAAAATATTTATTGAATAATTAAATATTTAAATGAATATTCAAAACAATATTCATTCAAGTAATAAGACTTGAAAGGAATATTGAAATAATATTCGAAAAATAAATAGAACATCAGATGAATATTTAAAATAATATTCATTAAGTAAATAGGAACTTAAATGAATATTCACAAAGTAATATTCATTTAATGAATAATATTCTAAATGAATATCAAAATAATATTCATTTAGTAATCCAAGCTTTAAAAGAATATTCGAAATAATATTCGATAAATGAATCGACTTTAAATGAATATTGAAAAATAATATTCATTGGATAGATAACGTTCAAATAACTATTTGAGCTAATGATCGTTAATTAAATGATCTCGGACGAATATTCAAATAATATTCGTCAACCAAATAATGGCAAATATTTACTTAAATATTTCCCTCGAAGGTAATTACGATATATCAAGAAGTATTGACTCCCGGTCTACATTGAACGAATACGATATATATGCCCTTCTCTAAGGGACTTATCAACAACCGGCTTATAACTGATTATTCAATATCTGGCTTATAAACCAACAATAATTCAAGGAACAGGTATCACAATATATCTTGAAAGTAGGCATGCATGCTATGACATATGTAACACAAAATCGAATCATATATATATTCACAACAACAGCCTTTAAAAAGGATTTAGAACTTGCCTGGTAATCGAGTACGAGTAGGGGTAGTGGTAGTGTGTCCCGGGTCAGCTCGGCGATTTATAAATAGTCAAAAAATTGGAGATTAATCACTTAACACTTTTTAAAAGGTTAAGTATCAACTTAAGTCAAAACATGTTTTCGAATTATCTCGTTATACCCCTTTTAGTGTAACTCTTTTTATTACCGATACGATCCGACATTTGTTCGTCATTAAGACATGTCATCATACTTACACTTAGTATATACTTAAGTCGTATAAGTTCTAAGTCGATCGATTACGAACCAAGATTATACCTCGAGTTTTATCGCTCGTTTTCTAAGTTATAACCAAAGTTATACTTTTAAGGGGTTCGTTCGCGTTTAACCTTGATTCAAACTTTTTTATAAAATCGAAAAACGATCCGTTTCATATGAGGTTTTCTCTCACACCTTCCTTTTTACCTCTAGTGTTTAATTACCAAGATTCTCCACTGACTTAAGTATTCTACGAGGGTTCAATTTCAGTTACGAATTCTCGTTTACGGTTTCGAACTACTTTTAGTATATCGGCCGTAAATTCTAAACCGTAAGTCCATTTCACACGTTCTTTATATCAAAACGAAGCTTGGAACATTATCTATCTTATCATGGAAAATAAAACACTAGACAGTGAGTTCAAGCTACTATGATGCACGGTTTTTAAAGATTAACGAAAATTCAGCATTACGACGGCTATGTTTACACGATTTCCAAAGTTTTCACATCACCGTGAATCAATCAAGCACTACACCCTATCCATTCTAACACATGATAACATCATGAATAGTCTAAAAACATCTCATTTCAACCATCTCAGGGATCACAATCCAAACAACAACCATAATCAACTAATAACATAGATCTAAGCATAACATAGCATACTAACACTAAATCATCCATAAAACTCATAAAATCTCAAAAAGGTACCAAGGGTTTTTGAGCTTGTTACCTTCCTTAGAGAGTGATATAGCCTTATCAAGCCTTGATCTATCCTTATGTGACCTTAAGCTTGCTAGATCAATCAAAAGAAACATAAAAATCAAAGGTTAGTTCATAAGAACACTATTCACCCTCCTCTTTGTTGATTTTTTTGAAAATGGAAACAAAGGAATTTGGGCTTGAAATTTGTAGGATATTAGTTTGTTGAATTATAGGACTTACCATAAAAATTACAAGATCAAATGATGGTTGGAAGTGGGATTTCCCCCTTGGAATTAAGAAAAAGCCGAATGGTATAAAGCTAGAGAGAGTTTGATGTGTTCTTGTGGTTTTGCTTGGAATAATGCATAAAGTGAAGTGGTTAAACATAATATCTCATCCTTGGTTGCTTTAATAAAGTGATGATGCATGCAATGATGTATTTTGGCAAGACAAGTGCTGTGTTTTGGATGGTTACAAGCTAACTAAGTGGTTTGTTTTCTAAGTACTAGTTTCCTTGCTAAGTATCCTAGTTACTTGAGTCCACTTGGTTGCTAGATCTTTTCTAGTAGCTTATGCATGACTCTTGCTTCCTCTGCTTGTTTCTTTTGTCCGGTTACTGCTCGTTTCGATTGATCGTTCGTAGGAATATCTCACGAATTTCTAATTAGGGTTTACCGGAAATCTTCTCAATATTAATACTATCATTCTCCATCTTTCTTACTAACTTTCGAATTTAAATTCCTTAAATCCCTTCATTAAATCCTTAAGTCTATCAGTGTCCACGGAACTCTCGGAGAAAATAAAAGTGCGGTTTTTCAGAATCCGACAGCTTTTACATACACTTATTTTCCCCCTGGATCACTAATACGAACTCGGAAATCCGTTCCGAATACTTCTATATAGTGTCGTCTCATAATATTCTCATTTCCACCAAAAACACTATTCATTCTTTATTCTTCCTTTATTCCCTATATTTATGACAATGTCCTTGTTCTCTCTCGGGCGTTCCTTAACCCTTTCACGGAACCACTGGAATAATCGTTATCGATCTGGATGACATGAGAATATTCTCTTGCTTGGAATTGCCATATCTTATTCCCCTAGGAGATAGATTATTCTTACCTAAGTTGTCAACCATTAGCATTCTTCAAGACATATAAATATTTAAATCGAATTCCATTCATTCATTCAGAAGGTCAACTATTACATCGTAGCCGTAACCACTATTCATTCTTAAATCATTAAATAATAAAAAGTTTTAATTCTACCCAAAATCTGGGTTCTTACAAAACCTTTGCACCTGTAGCAATATTGGAAGCAATCAGAATGTTTCTTGCATTTGCAGCTCATTCAAAATTCAAGGTATACCAGATGGATGTAAAGAGTGCTTTTCTAAATGGCAAGCTTGATGAGGAAGTGTATGTGGAGCAACCACCTGGTTTTATTGATCCAAAGTTTCAAAATCATGTCTACAAACTTGACAAGGCACTCTATAGACTAAAGATGGCACTAAGAGCATGGTATGAAACTTTGTCTAAATTTCTTCTTGAAAATGGCTTCACAAGAGGTACAATTTGACAAAACTCTATTCTTTAGAAAGATAAAAGGTGATTTGCTTTTAGTTCAAGTTTATGTTGATGATATTATATTTGGTTCTACTAATGAAAAGTAATGTGCTAAGTTTAGCAAGCTTATGCAGTCTAAGTATCAGATGAGCATGATGGGTGAACTAAATTACTTTTTAGGCTTGCAGGTCAAACAGACTGAGACTGGTATTTTCATTAATCAGTCAAAGTATATCAAAGATCTTTTAAAAATTTTGACTTTCAAGATTGTACAATTGCAAAGACACCCATGGCAACAGCCAATAAGCTAGACTCTGATTCTAAGGGAAAGAGTGTTGATAACACTAGCTATAGAGGCATGATAGGTTCACTATTATATCTAACTGCAAGTAGACCAGATATAATGTTCTCTACCTGTTTATGTGCTAGATTCCAAAGTGATCCTAAGGAATCTCATTTAATTGTTGTGAAGAGAATTTTTAGATATCTCAAGGGAACTCCAAATCTTGGTTTGTGGTATCCAAGAGAATCTTATTTCTCCCTAATTGGCTATTCAGACTCTGATTATGCAGGGTGTAAAATAGACAGGAAAAGCACTACAGGTACATGTCAATTCTTGGGAAACAGATTGATTTCTTGGGCAAGCAAGAAGCAACAATCAGTTTCAACCTCAACTGCAGAAGCTGAATACATTGCAACAGGCAGTTGTTGTGCTCAACTCCTTTGGATAAGAAATTAGTTGATGGATTATGGTATGACACTTAGTAATATTCCTATGTTTTGTGATAATACTAGTGCTATCAAAATTGCAGAAAATCCAGTTCAACACTCAAGGACTAAGCACATTGATGTCAGGTATTATTTTATTAGAGAACATATTGAAAATGGTACTGTGGAACTTCATTTTGTTCCTACTAACAAACAGCTTGCAGATATTCTAACTAAACCACTTGATGAGGCTACATTCATTAGATTGGTTAGTGAGTTAGGAATGTTAAACTTTTAGATCTTTAACATCTGCACAAGTAGCAAGGTATGTTGTTTCAGCTTATAGACTTGATATCTTTGTCAGGATCTATACTTGACTGTTAAATGCTTAAGCTGTAACATTTACTTTGATAAATTTTAGTATGATAGACTTATTAATAAACATCAGGATCAGGATTGCTATCAGGATGCTGACGTCATCAGTATTGATATCAGGATTGTATCGTCAGTATCAGGATTGTGAAATTTGTGTGTCTTACTATTTCAAATCTTGAAGATCATTTTATACAGTGGTTTAATTCTGAGTTTTGTTAAGTCTATGATAGCAAGTTTTACCACATGCATACTGATAATTTATCATTATTCAGATCAATCAATATACAACAATAGACAAGTAGATAATAAGAAAACTTGTATTTTCATTAATCAAAAGCATTACATACATAGAAATGAAATACAATTCTTCTTTTTGTCTAACTACTACTGATAATCCTATTCTTATCTAAAGTTTGGGCTTTTGAATCTTGCTTGTTTCATTTGTCTAAGAGACAGGACAAGGAGCATCTCAAGATTTGAATTAGTGATTTTAAATGGCTCATCTACTTCTAGACCTCATCTCAGGATGACTTGAATGAGAGCAGCTGACTCATCTTCATGCTTATTGAAGAAAATGAATAGCATCTCCATCAAGATCAACCTCAGACTCTTCGCCAAATTCTTCATCCTCAAGGTGTGAAGAGATTAGAGGAGGATTTTGTCCGACTGGTAGATGTTTTAGAGGAGATTCTTGGAAATCATTTGGGTTAAGACCAACCATATTTAACTCGATGAGAAAAGTCATCTCTTCTAAGAGATAGTTCGCTTGCTCTTGATCATCAAGAGTAAAGAACTTCTCAGTGGTAATGAACCAAAAGCTAGGGTTCATATGAAGATTTGGGTTGAAAGCCAATGTGTAAAGAGAAAAGAATGAAAAGGTTTTGGAGTATGGCATAAGGCGTTAGTTTCTTTTATAGAAAGAAGTGGGAAGCTGAACAGTCATTTAGGGGTTATCAATGTAGTCAGTCATAATTATGTGTGACTGTATTTCTTATATTTTCAAGAAATGTTGAACGTATCTAACCAATTGATTTTGTTCAGATTTTATTTATTTCTTTTACAGGTAAAAGAAAATGCCACGTGGGAAACTCCATTTAGTCTCTGGAATCAGGATGATATTGATCAGGAATACAAGTGTGTTCACATCAGGATTAGTAATTCTTTCTCTTTAGAAATCAAATTGAATCTTGTGATTATCTTGGTGAGAAGATCACATCAGGAGAGGAAGCTGATCAGTATTGACTTTTATCTTGATTTTACCTTGATTTATTTACTTGAAATCAATTTTGGATTTTATTTTCCAAAAATCGTGGGTAACTGCATTTTTCAGGGACTGACACCTGTCAACCTACGTGTCAACGTGGGATAATGGGTCTGAAGGATTTTTGAAATATAATTATTTTGAAACTCTAATCGTGTAATTGTTTTCTCCAATTTCATTTTCTAAAGCAAAAAACACTCTTGAGTTTTAAAAATCACTAATCAATTTCAAAGCTTTCTTAAGTTCTTTTCAGATCAAAATGGCAACTCAAAGAAGACTACCCAAATCAGTAGCTTTCAAGTTTGGTGTTAAATATAATTGATGTGTTTTGATCAGTGTTTAAGTGTTACAGGGAGTTATCAGAGTTTAGCTGGAAGCAGTCAGAGTTTGCGTAAACTCTGACAGTTGGAAGCTTGACAGAGTTTGTTAAACTCTGTCTGAAGGAAGCGCGTCTACTGTTCAACAGTGATTAAAGATTAATTATGGAAGCGATATCTTTGAAGATTGGATAGCTATCAAAGAGATCGAGTTGACATAGGAGACGTGTGACAATCTGTAATTGATATCATTGTATAGCTGATTATTAGGAATATCAATTAGAGATTGTATCATAGCTGTATGTTATATAAATACAGATAGGTTAACCCTAGAAGGGAATCGATAACGAATTATCATTATTGTAACCTAGCAGCTCTTTGTGATATTTTACATCACGAAGAGGGTTTGAAATACAAGAAGTTTTTAAGTGCATAAACGCTTTTACTTATTAATCTCTCATACAAAGTTGATTATTAATTGTGTATTCGGCCTAACAAGTGGTATCAGAGCAAATCTGTTACTTTATTACAGGTTAAGATCCAAACACAACAATAATCATGTCAGAAATTCCTCCACCAACACCTACTGTTTCTGAAAAAGCTCCTACTACTGTGAGTCGTTATGAACCAATCAGGGTTCCTATTCTGAGGCCATTAGAGTATGCTATGTGGAAGGTCAAGATGACTATGTTTCTGGAGGCTACAGATCCAGAATATCTTGACAGGATTTATGAAGGCCCTCACAATCCTACAAAGCTATCTGTTGCAGTTGCTGGTGAAGCAGCAAAAATGGTTCCAAAGGAAAAGAAGGACATGACTCCTGAAGATCTATCATCAATTGCTAAGGATGCAAAAGTTAGGCATTTACTGCATAGTGCTTTAGACAATGTTATGTCTAACAAAGTCATTAACTGCACCACTGCAAAAGAGATATGGGATGCTCTTGAAGTCAGGTGTCAAGGAACTGCAGCTATTAAGAAGAATAGGAGAAACATACTCACACAAGAGTATGAGCATTTTGAGGCTAAACCTGAAGAGACCATGACAGAAACATTTGATAGATTCTGTAAACTGATTAATGATCTGTCATTGGTCAACAAAGAGTATGATCTAGAAGACTCGAATCTCAAGTTTCTTCTTTCTCTACCTGAAAAGTGGGATGTGAAAACAACCACTATTAGAGACAACTATGATCTTGCTGAAACAGAGATTGATGAAATCTATGGACTGCTCAAAACTCATGAATTGGAAATGGAGCAGAGAAACAGGAGATCAAGCAGAAAAGGAAAGTCTGTTGCTCTTAATGTTGAAGAGAAGCCTCAGAAGAAAGAGGCAACAAGAAGGAAAATGAAGGGAAAAGCTTTTGTCATACATTCAGAAAATGATTCACCAAACTCTGATTATGATTCAAACTCTTCTGAATCATCTGACTCTGAGGATGATGAAGAAGAAATGAGAAAAATGGTTGTGTTAATGGTGAAGACTTTCAAGAAAATGGGCTTCAAGAATTTCAAGAAAGGAAAAAGGTTTTCTAGGGATTCAAATGAAGACAGGAAAAGCTACAGGAAGTCTGATAAGAGAGATTCTAAAGGAAAGAAGGATAAGTCTGAAATTCAATGCTACAAGTGTAAGGAGATGGGCCACTATGCTCCTGAGTGCAAGAAGGGTAAAACTGGAAAGGTATTCTACACTAAGGGCAGAGATTGGGCAGATACTTCAGATTCTGATGAAGAAGTAAACTATGCTCTCATGGCTACTACTGAATCAGAATCCTCTGAAAATCAGGTACCTTTATGTAACACCCCCAGATCCGGGGTCAGGGATCTGGTGGTTACGGTCTTACATCCATTCATAATACTTGACTTGAGTCCACAATAAATAAATCACATACTGTGACCCCACAATAATATCCACTCACACACACAACAGTTATAGTCCCAGAGATGAAATTGAAATAAATCCATAATATCAGAGTTTACGAATAAAAGTTATTACAAGCCAAATGATATGTTTAAAAGTTTTGCCGTTGATTAACGTTAATGTTACATATAAATAGACTGATAAACAAAAGCTGCCTATCTATGCTACCTCAGCAATGGCAGCAAGGACATCAGCGGGTAGTCCTCGAACGGCGGTAACCTGCTTGCGCCGAGTGCGCCTGACGCGGGCCATCTGTCCTAGCTGTTGTTGTGATAATATGAACAAAGCAAGGGTGAGCGAAAGCCCACCAACAATAATATAACTGAACAGTGATACATATATACAACAGTTCAAAATATCCTTTAAAATCATATGCCATGCATTGATGAAGTTATTGCCAGTATAATATAAAGGATGAAGTTACCAGGTAACTCAAAGTATTTGTTTGTAGAAATATCTGCTACATCAAAAGTAAGCGAGATATTCTCATTGTCCTTAAAAGAGGAACTTGCATGAAAAGATTGCAATTCCAGTTATGAACACTTTTCCAACTCTGCCAACAGTAATCATGTTGCAGGAAATAAATAAGTTTGGATGATGAACCAATGATGGAGTATTCACCGCGCCCGCTGTTCCAATCTTGATGATCAGTCGAGATCGTACAGCTCAAATTAGATTTACTACCGGTAGAAGGAAGAACTGACGGCTTTACTTGTCTACCGCCTTACTAGCTCTCCCCGGCCAACGGTTGGGCCAAAGGGGATGGACCGGCGCTACTCGGCCTCTTACACGACTCCTAGTTCAAATAGAATTCATGATTCTGAATGTAACGTTCGTCCCCCTTTCCCCAAGTATAATACTTGTTGATAAGACTCTACAAGGTAGTCGTATCTAGTTGGAAAGGAAAATTCACCAATAACTTCCAAGCTATTGCTTGGTAACGAATATCAACTTGTTCCAACAATCTTACCCCTCGAAAGATGAGAAGGTAACCAACGACTTAATAAGTCAATAGCACCCGAGTTGCGAGTGAAGAGAATACTTTATGACCGGGAAGTCGACAAGATAATTAACATTTTCCAAGTAAGGTTCCCTTATTATTAGGGAGATAGACTCAAAGAAGAATGATGTCTGAGAACCTTTCTTGATATAAGATTAATAATAATATGACTCCGAAATATTTTTCGTAATAATCGAAGAAGATAAACCTTATTGAGGTTATTCTAAGTATGGAATAAATATTCAGAGAATATTTATTGAATTAAAAATATTTAAAGAATATTTAGGAATATGAAAGAATATCTTTAATCAGAGTATTTTTCAAAATAATCCCTGAAGAAATATCAGGAGAATATTTATTGAATAAATAAATATTTAAATGAATATTCAAAATAATATTCATTAATTAATAAGACCTGAAAGGAATATTTAAGACAATATTCATAATTAATTAGGAATTTAAATGAATATTCAAAAAGTAATATTCATTTAATGAATAATATTCTAAATGAATATCAAGTAATATTCATTTAGTAATTCAAGCCTTAGAGGAATATTCGAGATAATATTCGATAAATAAATCAAGCTTCAGATGAATATTAAAATAATATTCATCAAGTAATTAATATCCTAAATGAATATTCAAAAGTAATATTTATTTAATAAAATAATATTCTAAATGAATATCCAAATAATATTCATTTAGTAGTCTCATCTTTAGAAGAATATTCGAAATAATAATCGATAAATAATTCGACTCTGAATGAATATTAAAAAATATTATTCGTCGAATAGTTACGTTCAAATAATTATTTGAAGTAAGGATCGTTAAATAAATAATCTCGAACGAATATTCAAATAATATTCGTCGCCCGAATAATGGAAAATATTTACTTAGATATTTTCTTTCGAGGTAATCTCGATATGTCAAGAAATATTGACTCCCGGTCTATATTTGATGAATAAGATGTATACACCCTTCTCTGAGGGTCTTACAATAACCGGCTTATAATTGATACGATAGCTATCTAATTTATAAGCCAATAACAATCAGGGAACAAGCATAATGATATAACTTGAAAATAGGCATGCATGCTATGGCATATTATAACAGAAAACATACATATATATTCAATCACAACAACAGCCTAAAAGAAGGGGATTGAAACTTGCCTGGTAGTCGAGTACGGTAAGGGGTAGTGGTAGCGGGTCCCGGGTCAGCTTGGTGATCTATAAATAGCCAAGACATTCGGGATTAATCACTTAAAACTTTAAAGGTTAAGTTATACTTAAATCGAAACACGTTCTCGAGTTATCTCGTTATACCCCTTTTAGTGGATTTCTTTTATCATCGATCCGACCCGACATTCGTTCGTTAATACGACATGTCACTGTACTTATACTTGGCATATACTTAAGTCATATAAGTCCGAAAGTCGATCGTTACGAACCAATATTATACTCCGAGTTTTATCGCTCGTTTTCTAAGTGTTTTAACGAAGTTATAAACGAGTCGTCTTTTAGGGGTTCGTTCGCGTTTAATCTCGATTCGAATATTTTTAATAAATCGAAAAACGATCCTTTTGACATACGGTTTTCTCTCACGCCTTCCTTTTTTCCTCTAGTAATTATTTACCAAGATTCGTCATGACTTTACGTATTTTATCGGGGTTCAATTTTAAGTACGAATACTTGTTTACGGCTCCGAACCACTTTAATGAATTTTATCGTAACTCCTAAAACGTAAGTCCGTTTCACGTGATCTTTATATCAAAACGAAGCTTATAACATAAGCTATCCTAACATGGCAGAAAAGTTTCTGGACAGTAGGGTCTTGATGTGAAAAACGGCATACAAAACATGATATTGTAAAATCGGGCATTATAACGGCTACGTTTACGCGTTTTCCAAAGTTTTTACACTTTATCTCGATCTAACAAAGATCAATCCAACCACACAAACACATGATAATCATCATGACTAGTCTATCAACAACTCATCTTAACCATTACATGGTTCATAAACTAAATCATAATCATAACCACTACTAACATGGATCTAAACTTATAATAACATACTAATCACTAAATCATCCATAAATCTCATAAGATCTTAAAATAACACCAAGGGTTTTCAAGTATTATACCTTCCTTAAAGTGTGATATAGCCTTACTAAGCCTTGTATGGTCCTTAGGTGTGCTTAAGCTTGCTATATCATCCATGAAAACAAGAAAAAAACAAGTTAGTTTCTAAGGGTTACTATTCATCATCACTTTTGTAAAAATCATAGAAAATAGAAAAATAAGAGTTTGTCTCTCAAATTTTTACCACATCTTTGCCTCTTCATAAGCTTTGTTTTGAGTCCTAGATCATCAGATTTGAAGCTCCCTAGCTAGGGTTTTGAGCCCCCTTTCTCCTCTGGACAGAAACTGTCAAGCACAGATCAGTTTAGCTTCTTCAACTTTGAGCAAGGATTTGACTAGGCTATACTACTTTGTTTGACATGAAATTTTGATCGAATCTTACCCATGGAGTGGAGAGGCTATGGTTAAAATTTAGTGATTTTATCATGGATAGAAATGGAGATATGAATTTGTCTTTGGAGAGTGTTTCTGCTGGACAGTTTGAGAGAATGAGAGGAATGGAGTTTCTTTTGCTTGCTTTGATCTCATCCTTGTACAAAATACATTATTGATAATAATATCTAGCATAAAGCTACTTTATTAAAGTGCTTTGCTCATATATGATGCAATCCAAGGGACAAGTGTTGTGATTTTGTGGTGGAAAGGTGTCATGCAAGCTAACTAAGTGATTTGGTTTCTAAAGATGCTAGTTACTTTGTAACTACTTAGTTACTTGATCTTATCTATTTTCACATGCATGTATCTTGGCTCTCTGCTTGTCTCTTTGTCCGGTTATTACTTAATTTGATTGATCGTTCAGAGGAATAACTCATTCGTTTCTAGTTAGGGTTTTACCGGAAACCGTCTTAATATTTATACTATCATCCTCCATTCTCTTTAATAATTCTTGAACCTATTTTCCTTAAATCCCTTCAATAATTCCTTAAGTCTTTCAGTGTCCAGGGAAATCTCGGGGAAAATAAAAGTGCTATTTTTCAGAATTCGACAGCTTTTACATATACTCTTTTTCCCCCTGGATCACTAATACGAACTCAGAATTTCGTTCCGGGTACTTCTATATAGCGTCGTCTAATAATATTCCTACGTCCACCAAAATCACTATTCATCACTTATTCTTTACTTATTCTTTTAGGGTTATATAAATGTCCCGGTTCTCTTTCAATCGTTCCTTAACCCTTTTACGGAACCACTGGACTGATAACAGATCTCGATTTGGATGACATAAGAATAACCTTCCCCCTTGGAATGATCAAATCTTAATTTCCTAGGAGATAAATAATTCTTATCTAGATTTTCAACCAATAGCATTCTTCATGACATATAAGCATTTGAATCCAAATCTACTCCTTTCATTCATTATCTCAATCGTTACATCGTAATCGTATTCACTATTCACCATTACCTCAGTACATAATAAAAAGTTTTTAATTATATCCAAAATTTGGGGTTCTTACAATCCCCCCTCCTTAAAAGGATTCCGTCCCGGAATCAGGTAGGAAGCAAAGAGTCGTTTGTGTGTCGTTTACTTTTTAGCTTCCCGGTCAATTCTTAGTCGTTCTACCCTTTCTCGGCACATCTTCTAGTGCTACAATCCATACTTTATCCTTTTTCCATCAACTTTGCTACTTTTCGTACGACACACTATCCGGGTTATGATCTTACTCAGTCTTATCCTTATTGATACCTGCTGTGACATTGGTATCACTTTCCCACTGCGAATTTGGAGGTAACCTCGCTCGCACTGTGCATTTCCTGATCGCTTTAATCTTCGCAATCTCGATCAATATAGAGAAGTGGAAAGATTTATTGAGAGATCACTATGATCAATTGAACATTTGTTATATTGCATAGCTAGTACAGAAGGGGGCCAGCCTTTAGTACTTGACAAGCAATTAAACAAGTTATGGTATTCCACTTAGACTTCTATCACATAGACAGATAGTCACGTAGCAGTACCTCCCCTCCTTAAAGGGTTGTTCTTCTCAATTCATAAAGAAGATGAATAAGAGAGAAGAAAAGAAAAGAATTCTAAAGGATTATAGAAAGTTTTCATGATTGTAAAATATCATACTCAGAATTTACCTCTGAACTATAGAGGTTCATTAAGGAAGAAATTAATCATAATTATATCCAATACTATTTGATCGTAACCTCACGTGTCAACATATCTTGCTGCTTTGTCCACTATTCTCTGGACCTGTACCCTGGTTCCACCTTAGCAACACTTACTTTTGGAAAATCTTTGAACCTTTCAGGTTAAATCTTAGTTTCTCGCTTGACACCATTGTTACTGACATTCCATGTCACGCTACTAGCTTTTTCATATCTATAATATTAACACTATCAGGTTGTCATCCCGAGAATTCATCGGAAAACCCATTTATTAATCCATTCCTAACATTCCTTGCTTCTTATTTCGTAGTTGCTTTCCCCGTCCCTTCTTTATCAATCACATCCTTCTTATTATCTGATTCTTATTTACTTCTGTTATTTACTTCCACCTTCATCTCTTTATTGAGACATCTTTTGCACTTGGCACCTCTTTATTGGTATCCCGTCACATTTACTCTATAATCATCACATTATTTCAAATTTAAAACCTCCGAAATGAATCTGGCCGATTTCTTTAGCTTAGATCCAATATAATCTACTTCTGTCAACTTGTTTCTCATCACTTATTCTTTTCTACCCGCGGTTTTTCACAGGTTGTCTTTCGTAAGTCAGACCAGGTCGCACACCTACCTGCTCGCACTCTTATCATCTGTTGAGCATCTGCATTTTACTGGTGTAGCTTTGCCACATGAAACACGTTACTACCATGCTATAAGCTTTGGGGGTAAAACTGGCTCGAATGCCACCTTCCGAACACTTTTAAACTCTCAGGTGGCTTAATAAGTCTCGGGCTCAACTGCCCTTCTCTCTAAGTCTCATTAATTCTTTTCACGGGAATACATTTAGCATCATGAATCATCTACCTCATATTCTCTATCTTGTTTGCGCAGAAGTACACTAACACAAAATTGCTTGTCATTCATCAACATGCCACTTAGCTCATTAATAGCAGCACTTTCTTTATCTTTACGTTGTCATCTACTTTCTTAGAAGAATCACCATCGATTGTTGTTTACGTAATGCGTTAATAGCTAACCTTACGGGTTACAAATCCTTTAGGGAGACAAAGTAATCACTATTCCTTATCCCTAAGGAACACTTCCTGAACTTAATGTAGATATTACATGAAGTAGATAAAATTGCAGAAGAGTTACAAGCATCGCAGCTAGGTCCGGTTGATGAAACTATCACTCATGCAGCTTCCATAAAAGACTGGAAACTTAACGGTTTACTTCGTCAATTTTGTATCATGGTCCTGGTTTGCCTCAAAACGGGACCTTCTAAGGTACGTAATATGCTTAAGACTCCATCAGGAATCGAATCTTTACTTAAACTATTATTACCTTCGATTCTTGCACAATCATGAAAAGGAATGTAAATTCCTCCACTCCGATATGACCTTCAAGGTCTTTCCAAATGTCATTTTGTTTCTTCGGTATGAACATTTGTAATTATTCCTTTATACTTAGACTGTCGGCCACCTCATTGGCCTTTCCTGATAATAATAATTCCTTGTAATCCATGTTTTCTGGATACATTCCAACTCAAATTTTTCTACCTCATTCCCATCACTGTTGGGTGAAAGCATTCTCCCTTAAGCTCTGCTGAAGGAGAAAATATATCTATCAGTCTCCTTTTTTTTTTCCATAAGTCATTGCTTCCATCTACCCGTGGGAACTTTATCACGTTTATTCCCACTCCTACTTAGGATACTTCTTTTCTTAGTTCTTTCCTTATCTTAGGATAATCTCAGCCTTTATAGGTTCAATCCATACTCCCTCAGGGTTTCATACATGCATCATCTGGTATATTGTTATTGTGTCTTACATTCTCTTCCAAACTTCTAGTTGGAAACTCAGAATATTAACTTTTCCTTGTAAGGTTTCTTAGGTCGTCCTCATCATTCCTCCTGTATTTTCTAGGTACAGGGTATATCAAAACGTCATTGATCAATACTCTAATAATTCTATCTCTGTTCTTTCCAGAACTCTTTTTAATAATCTTTACAGGTCATTGTTGCCTTAGCAAATCCAACTCATATCATCTGAATTTACAATGTCTTTATTAGGGTTAGTGCCATCCCTTGTGCATTCCCCAGGGTTTGCCTTACTTTATGGATATCTTATCCTTAATTCAACTGCCAAGGAATTCCTGCATCTTATAATTGACAATCAAATCATGTATCCTTAATAAGGGTCTCTTTTCAATCATTCTTATTTGATAATCGATCGGTAGCTTACTGCTAATTTCTTCTTTCAGATAGTTGTCAGCCTATTTGACCTTCCAAAAGAAAACGTATGTCTATCTGCTCTCTTACAGAACTTGGTACTGGTAGCAAGGATGTTCTTTGAGATATTGGTCGAGTTGAGTTCGACGTGAATCTCTTAGTACTTATCGTTCTTCTCAAAGGTAATTGCCTTAGACGAAATTTCTACAGCTTACTGATCCATCTCTGACCATTTATATACTCTCTTCATAAACCTTCGTTGTTTACTTTCCTTAGTCATAATATATTCATGGTATTTATGATACCCTAACACCATACATCTCAAGTCATTATACTTCCATTTTTTTTTTCGTAATCTTGGACGATCTTATACACATGAATCACTTTAGTACGGGTGACCCCATTCCAAAAGTCTAGTAAATTCCCAATCCAAACATGGGTTGCAAAGGGTTCAGTAGAAGATTCCTACAATCTCATTAATATTTCCGTCATATCAGAAGCCCTTGCAGTCGGTGCTTACTTAGAAGCAACCCTGCTTTGTCCTTTCATTGCTGGTCTAGTCACTTGATAGTCCTTTGTGACTTGGCCTCAACTGGCCACACTAAAATAAAAATATATGATTTTAGGGGTTGGCTAATAGCATTACTTTTCTAGCAATTGCTGGCATAGTGCCATCTTCTTTGATACCTTCTACCTTTCCAAAACTTTACTTCATATAAGTCTTAATCGGCTACTCAGCGCCGTCTCCGGTAACCTTTCCTCTATTTTTATCTTTTCAACTATTCTTATCACTCCCACGTGCCACGCAAGCTTACCATTCCTGGCATAACAGCCTTTTCACTTAAGTCAATCCCGGAGTTTCTCAGTCCGGCTGGTTTCTTACTTACATTTCCTTTTTTCGTCCAATCTCACTTCATCATTGTATTTCTACAATCAATCGTGATAACCAGGGTCTATCCACCAACCCATATAGCGGTTACTTTACCCAATTCACGGGGTTTGCCCCAGTTTCTACTCTCTTCCATGATGTTCTGTGATAATCAGAAAGACAAGGTTTGCCAAAATTTGTTGAAATTCTTCCCAGAATTAGGGAAATTTTGGTCAATCTATCCATCTACTAGTAACGTTAAGGAGACCAATTTCAAAACCTGAAGAATAGTTTAATGAACATCCAAGCAGGTAGAATCGTAGGCAGTCATAATTAACGAAATAATTGTCATCAGGTTGAAAGTTTAACCCCTGGAGAGGAACCAATTATATATATCCCTTAGAAGGGAATCAACAGTTTTAAACTGAAACTTGTCGCAACGTCCTGATGCCTATACGTCCTGATACCCATACGTCATGATATTCAATATTACCAAATGTCAGTCTACCTGACTACTAGTCTCAGAAGGAACATTACCGTCGGAGTTGGTTGTCCCACAAAATTGGCACTACTAAGGCCATCCGATCTCGTGGACCATGCTGTTCGAATGCATGCGCAAGTACTTTGTCGTGCTGCGCAAGCATACATCATAATCCTTTATGCGAAGCGTCGTTGGAAGCACAAAGTCTCCTTTTTCCATTAAGCAATGCCAACTCTTGGTCATTACCAATTTCATCTTTTAGCTCCAGGAAGATTTTCTCACATTTTTCTCTTTAACTACTGATCGTATTACTTTATCCATTATAATTCCGCGTCGGAGTAAACTTAAGGTAACTACTATAATCCATTCAACGATAAGAAAGAATTTAATATTTCTCTGAATCACATGCATCTAACGTTTCTGGTTCATCATTTAACTGTGTTGCGATAACTCTATACTCAGTCTCTGACAATAGTCTCATTACGAGTTCATCTTGACTCACTGGTCTTATCTTCCGGTAGGTTCTGAGATCATTGTCTTGCTTACTACTTCCCTATATAACTTTATCCAATCATGCTGTCACTTCCCAATGTTTTCACTTTCTAACTGATTCATTCATAAAATGGACATTTTCCTGAATAAAACAACTTCATCAACCTCAATTTGGTTCCATAAATTACAACCTATGACATCTGCCTTCTCATGGCGAATTATTACTGACAATATTCATACTTATTCATTTATCAAATGATATGGCACTTACTGCCTCTTCTCAACTATTCCTAGGGACTCTGCTCCTCGCCTTATATCGATGCCTTTGATAATCATACATCCTTCTAGCACTCTCTTCGTTAATATGAAAGTCTCTGAGGATTCTCGTCTATTCCCGTATAAGATCTCAAGTAATTCTTCCAATCCGTCTTACTTGCTGGTACTACCTCCAGTAGTCCAGCCACGAATCCAACATGAATCCTCAGTTATCTTGCTAATAGCTTAGTTCTTTATGCCCACTTTTCTGAGCACTATACCTTAATCATCTCAGTCTTTCTGGCTACAGCCCTCATTCCTCGAGGGTAAGCTCCTTATCCTAACAAGATTTTCCTTATCTGCTGGAACCTCTTCCGGGTCTCCAGTAGGGTACTCTATTGAATTTACCCGCTAATCTTCAGCATATAATAAAGCATCATCGCGCTGCTGCTCGTATGCCTCAAGGTCTGTTGCCTTACTTGTCGATGCGATATCGAGCTAAGTTACTATCATGATACTTAATAGTTCCTATAAAGGTTTTATAAGTCATCACTACATTAAGTAGTCCGACTATGAACTTGGCAAGAGTTCTTATTATCTTATTGAATTTATTGTTTTAACGTCGCCTCATCTCTGGGGTTTATAACGTACGCTCTGATACCACTTCTGTAACACCCCCAGATCCGGGGTCAGGGATCTGGTGGTTACGGTCTTACATCCATTCATAATACTTGACTTGAGTCCACAATAAATAAATCACATGCTGTGACCCCACAATAATATCCACTCACACACACAACAGTTATAGTCCCAGAGATGAAATTGAAATAAATCCATAATATCAGAGTTTACGAATAAAAGTTATTACAAGCCAAATGATATGTTTAAAAGTTTTGCCGTTGATTAACGTTAATGTTACATATAAATAGACTGATAAACAAAAGCTGCCTATCTATGCTACCTCAGCAATGGCAGCAAGGACATCAGCGGGTAGTCCTCGAACGACGGTAACCTGCTTGCGCCGAGTGCGCCTGACGCGGGCCATCTGTCCTAGCTGTTGTTGTGATAATATGAACAAAGCAAGGGTGAGCGAAAGCCCACCAACAATAATATAACTGAACAGTGATACATATATACAACAGTTCAAAATATCCTTTAAAATCATATGCCATGCATTGATGAAGTTATTGCCAGTATAATATAAAGGATGAAGTTACCAGGTAACTCAAAGTATTTGTTTGTAGAAATATCTGCTACATCAAAAGTAAGCGAGATATTCTCATTGTCCTTAAAAGAGGAACTTGCATGAAAAGATTGCAATTCCAGTTATGAACACTTTTCCAACTCTGCCAACAGTAATCATGTTGCAGGAAATAAATAAGTTTGGATGATGAACCAATGATGGAGTATTCACCGCGCCCGCTGTTCCAATCTTGATGATCAGTCGAGATCGTACAGCTCAAATTAGATTTACTACCGGTAGAAGGAAGAACTGACGGCTTTACTTGTCTACCGCCTTACTAGCTCTCCCCGGCCAACGGTTGGGCCAAAGGGGATGGACCGGCGCTACTCGGCCTCTTACACGACTCCTAGTTCAAATAGAATTCATGATTCTGAATGTAACGTTCGTCCCCCTTTCCCCAAGTATAATACTTGTTGATAAGACTCTACAAGGTAGTCGTATCTAGTTGGAAAAGAAAATTCACCAATAACTTCCAAGCTATTGCTTGGTAACGAATATCAACTTGTTCCAACAATCTTACCCCTCGAAAGATGAGAAGGTAACCAACGACTTAATAAGTCAATAGCACCCGAGTTGCGAGTGAAGAGAATACTTTATGACCGGGAAGTCGACAAGATAATTAACATTTTCCAAGTAAGGTTCCCTTATTATTAGGGAGATAGACTCAAAGAAGAATGATGTCTGAGAACCTTTCTTGATATAAGATTAATAATAATATGACTCCGAAATATTTTTCGTAATAATCCAAGAAGATAAACCTTATTGAGGTTATTCTAAGTATGGAATAAATATTCAGAGAATATTTATTGAATTAAAAATATTTAAAGAATATTTAGGAATATGAAAGAATATCTTTAATCAGAGTATTTTTCAAAATAATCCCTGAAGAAATATCAGGAGAATATTTATTGAATAAATAAATATTTAAATGAATATTCAAAATAATATTCATTAATTAATAAGACCTGAAAGGAATATTTAAGACAATATTCATAATTAATTAGGAATTTAAATGAATATTCAAAAAGTAATATTCATTTAATGAATAATATTCTAAATGAATATCAAGTAATATTCATTTAGTAATTCAAGCCTTAGAGGAATATTCGAGATAATATTCGATAAATAAATCAAGCTTCAGATGAATATTAAAATAATATTCATCAAGTAATTAATATCCTAAATGAATATTCAAAAGTAATATTTATTTAATAAAATAATATTCTAAATGAATATCCAAATAATATTCATTTAGTAGTCTCATCTTTAGAAGAATATTCGAAATAATAATCGATAAATAATTCGACTCTGAATGAATATTAAAAAATATTATTCGTCGAATAGTTACGTTCAAATAATTATTTGAAGTAAGGATCGTTAAATAAATAATCTCGAACGAATATTCAAATAATATTCGTCGCCCGAATAATGGAAAATATTTACTTAGATATTTTCTTTCGAGGTAATCTCGATATGTCAAGAAATATTGACTCCCGGTCTATATTTGATGAATAAGATGTATACACCCTTCTCTGAGGGTCTTACAATAACCGGCTTATAATTGATACGATAGCTATCTAATTTATAAGCCAATAACAATCAGGGAACAAGCATAATGATATAACTTGAAAATAGGCATGCATGCTATGGCATATTATAACAGAAAACATACATATATATTCAATCACAACAACAGCCTAAAAGAAGGGGATTGAAACTTGCCTGGTAGTCGAGTACGGTAAGGGGTAGTGGTAGCGGGTCCCGGGTCAGCTTGGTGATCTATAAATAGCCAAGACATTCGGGATTAATCACTTAAAACTTTAAAGGTTAAGTTATACTTAAATCGAAACACGTTCTCGAGTTATCTCGTTATACCCCTTTTAGTGGATTTCTTTTATCATCGATCCGACCCGACATTCGTTCGTTAATACGACATGTCACTGTACTTATACTTGGCATATACTTAAGTCATATAAGTCCGAAAGTCGATCGTTACGAACCAATATTATACTCCGAGTTTTATCGCTCGTTTTCTAAGTGTTTTAACGAAGTTAAAACGAGTCGTCTTTTAGGGGTTCGTTCGCGTTTAATCTCGATTCGAATATTTTTAATAAATCGAAAAACGATCCTTTTGACATACGGTTTTCTCTCACGCCTTCCTTTTTTCCTCTAGTAATTATTTACCAAGATTCGTCATGACTTTACGTATTTTATCGGGGTTCAATTTTAAGTACGAATACTTGTTTACGGCTCCGAACCACTTTAATGAATTTTATCGTAACTCCTAAAACGTAAGTCCGTTTCACGTGATCTTTATATCAAAACGAAGCTTATAACATAAGCTATCCTAACATGGCAGAAAAGTTTCTGGACAGTAGGGTCTTGATGTGAAAAACGGCATACAAAACATGATATTGTAAAATCGGGCATTATAACGGCTACGTTTACGCGTTTTCCAAAGTTTTTACACTTTATCTCGATCTAACAAAGATCAATCCAACCACACAAACACATGATAATCATCATGACTAGTCTATCAACAACTCATCTTAACCATTACATGGTTCATAAACTAAATCATAATCATAACCACTACTAACATGGATCTAAACTTATAATAACATACTAATCACTAAATCATCCATAAATCTCATAAGATCTTAAAATAACACCAAGGGTTTTCAAGTATTATACCTTCCTTAAAGTGTGATATAGCCTTACTAAGCCTTGTATGGTCCTTAGGTGTGCTTAAGCTTGCTATATCATCCATGAAAACAAGAAAAAAACAAGTTAGTTTCTAAGGGTTACTATTCATCATCACTTTTGTAAAAATCATAGAAAATAGAAAAATAAGAGTTTGTCTCTCAAATTTTTACCACATCTTTGCCTCTTCATAAGCTTTGTTTTGAGTCCTAGATCATCAGATTTGAAGCTCCCTAGCTAGGGTTTTGAGCCCCCTTTCTCCTCTGGACAGAAACTGTCAAGCACAGATCAGTTTAGCTTCTTCAACTTTGAGCAAGGATTTGACTAGGCTATACTACTTTGTTTGACATGAAATTTTGAGCGAATCTTACCCATGGAGTGGAGAGGCTATGGTTAAAATTTAGTGATTTTATCATGGATAGAAATGGAGATATGAATTTGTCTTTGGAGAGTGTTTCTGCTGGACAGTTTGAGAGAATGAGAGGAATGGAGTTTCTTTTGCTTGCTTTGATCTCATCCTTGTACAAAATACATTATTGATAATAATATCTAGCATAAAGCTACTTTATTAAAGTGCTTTGCTCATATATGATGCAATCCAAGGGACAAGTGTTGTGATTTTGTGGTGGAAAGGTGTCATGCAAGCTAACTAAGTGATTTGGTTTCTAAAGATGCTAGTTACTTTGTAACTACTTAGTTACTTGATCTTATCTATTTTCACATGCATGTATCTTGGCTCTCTGCTTGTCTCTTTGTCCGGTTATTACTTAATTTGATTGATCGTTCAGAGGAATAACTCATTCGTTTCTAGTTAGGGTTTTACCGGAAACCGTCTTAATATTTATACTATCATCCTCCATTCTCTTTAATAATTCTTGAACCTATTTTCCTTAAATCCCTTCAATAATTCCTTAAGTCTTTCAGTGTCCAGGGAAATCTCGGGGAAAATAAAAGTGCTATTTTTCAGAATTCGACAGCTTTTACATATACTCTTTTTCCCCCTGGATCACTAATACGAACTCAGAATTTCGTTCCGGGTACTTCTATATAGCGTCGTCTAATAATATTCCTACGTCCACCAAAATCACTATTCATCACTTATTCTTTACTTATTCTTTTAGGGTTATATAAATGTCCCGGTTCTCTTTCAATCGTTCCTTAACCCTTTTACGGAACCACTGGACTGATAACAGATCTCGATTTGGATGACATAAGAATAACCTTCCCCCTTGGAATGATCAAATCTTAATTTCCTAGGAGATAAATAATTCTTATCTAGATTTTCAACCAATAGCATTCTTCATGACATATAAGCATTTGAATCCAAATCTACTCCTTTCATTCATTATCTCAATCGTTACATCGTAATCGTAATCACTATTCACCATTACCTCAGTACATAATAAAAAGTTTTTAATTATATCCAAAATTTGGGGTTCTTACACTTTAACTACCTATGCTTATAATATTGATGACATTGCTCAATTAAGAATTTTTCTTAAGTCATTGCATATAAGTTATAGGGATCAGACTTTAGAAAATGAGAGGATAAAAGCTGAAAATTTTGAACTTAAAGAAAGAAATAAACTTGTTGAAGAGAAACTTGAAAACATGCAACAAGTTCAGAAAGAGAGAGATGATGTTGTTTCTATAGAACAGGATTTGCTTCAGAAATATAAACAACTAGAATCTGAGTTGGAGGAAGCAAATAAGAAAATTAGGACTTGGACTAATTCTGGAAAGGACACTCAACAGATTTTTCAAACAGACACTGTTGGTCTAGGTTATAATGAGGGAGATGAACTTAGATTTCAAAATCAAGTTAAAGTCAGAACTAAATTTGTTCATGGAACCAGTAAATTTTTGTCTGAGAATGAAAAAGAAGCTGTCAAAAGAAAACCAGTAAAAACTAGTGTTAAACAGGTTAATATTGGTTCAATGACAGATAAACAACTCAAACATAAACTGAAGGACTTAAAATCTGTTGAGAAAAAGAAAGTGTCAAACAAGAACAGAAATGGAAAAGTAGGCATCACTTCAGGAAATAAACCAATGCTTGCTAGTTATACTCCAAGAAAGACATGTCATAACTGTGGTAGTACTAAGCATCTTGCAAATTTCTGCAAGAAAAATAAAAATATAAATTCTTTACCTACAAAGTCTGAGGTAAAGAAGGATTTTGCTAGAACTAAGCCACAGACTCTATGCACACACTGTGGAAGCACTTGGCATTCCATCTATACTTGCAGAAAATATCATGCTATCTATCATAATTACTATGAACTGAAACCCAATCTAAAATGGGTTAAAGTTGATACTGCAAGTGTAAACACTGATACTGTTAGCTCAAACTCTGATAATGTTAATTCCGCTGCAAAAGCTAACAAAGTTAAGAATGCCAAAGGATCCAAGCAAGTCTGGATCCTTAAAACTAATCCTCAGTAATTGTTTTTGATTGCAGGGTAACAGGGAGGCAACCCTAGTCGTGGACAGTGGATGTTCAGGACACATGACTGGAAATAAAGCCCTGCTATCAGAATATGAGGAGAAGGCTGGCCCAAAAGTTTCCTATGGTGATGGCAATATAGGAAGAACATTGGGATATGGCAATATCAATCTTGGAAATGTCATCATCAACAATGTAGCTCATGTCCCAGGACTCAAGCATGACTTGCTATCTGTGAGTCAAATCTGTGACAAGGGATATCATGTAGATTTCCAACCTGAATATTGTGAAGTTATCAGCAAATCTACAGGAAAGGTTGTTCTAGTTGGTCACAGGCAAAACAACATTTATGAAATCAAGCTTTTGATAGACTCTGTTGGAAAAGCTGTTTGCCTGTCTACAAGAATGTCTAGTGAAGAGAGTTGGAAGTGGCACAAGAAACTCTCACATTTGAACTTGAACAACATCAATGAATTGATCAGAAAGGATCTTGTAAGAGGACTCCCAAAGACCCTGTTAAATGTTGATGGCCTATGTGACTCATGTCAGAAGGCTAAACAAAGGAAGTCATCTTTCAAGAGCAAGACAGAATTTTCTATCACTGATCCCTATCATCTTCTGCATGTTGATCTCTTTGGTCCAGTAAATGTTATGTCTATTGCAAGGAAGAAATATGCTTTAGTCATTGTTGATGAATACACTAGATTCACCTGGGTGTATTTTCTAGCAAAGAAGGATGAAACTGCATCGACTCTGATGGAGCATGTGAAGCTTCTGGACAAAGGATCAAGCAACAAAGTCAGAATCATCAGAAGTGATAATGGAACTGAGTTCAGAAATGCAACAATGGAAGAATTCTGCAAGGACAATGGAGTGAAACAAGAATTTTCAGCACCTGGTACACCACAACAAAATGGTGTAGTTGAAAGGAAAAATAGAACCTTAATTGAAGCTGCCAGAACTATGCTTGATGAAGCAAAATTGCCAACTTATTTCTGGGCAGAAGCTGTTCAAACTGCTTGTTTTACTCAAAATGCAACACTGATCAATAAGCATGGAAAGACACCATATGAGATGGTGAAGAAAAAGAAGCCTAACCTGAAATACTTTCATATTTTCGGGTGCAAATGTTTTGTTTTGAAGACTCATCCAGAACAGTTGACCAAGTTTGAGCTAAAGGCAGATGAAGGAATTTTTGTTGGCTATCCACTGTCAACAAAGGCATTCAGAGTTTACAATCTGAGAACTAAAGTGATCATGGAATCTATACATGTTTCTTTTGATGATAAGAAGATAACTGGACTTGAAGACAAAGATGAATATGATCAACTGAACTTTGAAAATGAAGTTTTAAACTCTGATGAAGGAAACTCTGATGAAACAATTCTGACAGACTCTGTTGAAACAAACTCTGAACCTCTACTGGTAAATTCTGAAGAAACTTCTCAGTCACAACAAAGGGGAGAACCAGTTGAGGGGGAGGATGATCAAAATGAAGACTCAAACACTGATACTGAGTCAACTGAAAAATCTGGATCAAACTCTGATGCTTCAAACTCTGAAAATTCAAACGAAGATAGATCACAACAAAATCAGGAGAGCATGGATCAAGGGGGAGGATCACATGCTGACAGAAGTCATTTGCCTTCTGCTAGGAAATGGACTAAATCACATACACCTGATTTGATAATTGGTGATCCAGATGCAAAAGTAAAGACAAGAAGTGCTACTGCAAGTGAATGTCTGTTTCATGCATTCTTGTCTAAAAATGAACCAAAGAAAGTGGAAGAAGCTCTTCAAGATGCAGACTGGATAACAGCAATGCAGGAAGAGTTAAATGAATTTGAAAGGAATGAAGTTTGGACCCTTGTACCAAGACCAAAGAACAGATCTATTGTGGGTACTAAATGGGTTTTCAGAAACAAGACTGACAGTGAAGGTGTTATCACAAGGAACAAGGCTAGACTGGTAGCAAAAGGCTATTCACAGCAGGAAGGAATAGACTATGATGAAACATTTGCTCCAGTTGCAAGATTGGAGGCAATCAGAATTTTTCTAGCATATGCCTCTCACAAGAAATTCAAAGTGTTCCAGATGGATGTGAAAAGTGCTTTTCTGAATGGAAAACTTGAAGAAGAAGTGTTTGTTGAACAACCACCAGGATTTGTGGACCCCAAATATCCAGACTATGTCTACAGGCTAGATAAGGCACTATATGGACTTAAGCAGGCACCAAGAGCATGGTATGAGACACTTGCTCAGTTTCTTCTAGAAAGTGGATTCAACAGAGGAACAATTGATAAAACTCTGTTTTATTTCAATCAAGGAAGTGATCTCCTTTTAGTTCAAATTTATGTTGATGACATCATCTTTGGGTCTACTAATGATAAACTCTGTAAGAAGTTTGCCAAGCTCATGCAGTCCAGATATCAAATGAGCATGATGGGAGAGCTTAGTTACTTTCTAGGCCTACAGGTGAAACAAACAGAAGATGGAATTTTCATTAATCAAGAAAAATACACCAGAAATCTTCTCAAGAAATTTGGTATGCTTGACTGTTCATCTGCATCAACTCCCATGGCAACAGCAACTAAATTGGACAAAGACACAGGAGTATCAGTGGATATGACAAACTACAGGGGCATGATAGGATCTCTTCTATACTTGACAGCTAGTAGGCCTGACATCATGTATGCAACCTGTCTTTGTGCAAGGTTTCAGGCAGATCCTAGAGAGCCACATCTGACAGCTGTGAAAAGAATCTTCAAGTATCTCAAGGGCACCATATCATTAGGTCTGTGGTACCCCAGAGAATCAGATTTTAAGCTACTTGGGTATTCAGATGCAGACTTTGCAGGCTGCAAGGTAGACAGAAAGAGCACTAGTGGAAGTTGTCAATTTCTTGGTAACAGACTTGTTTCCTGGTACAGCAAGAAACAGAAATCAATCTCCACATCTACAGCTGAAGCAGAGTATATTGCAGCTGGTAGCTGTTGTGCACAGATCTTATGGATGAAGAATCAATTGCTGGATTATGGATTGAGGTACAGTAATATACCTATTTACTGTGATAACCAAAGTGCTATTGCTATGACAGGTAATCCAGTACAGCATTCAATGACCAAGCACATCAGCATAAGGTACCACTTCATCAGAGAACACGTGGAAGAAGGAAATATTGAACTACATTTTGTATCTACAGAACAACAGCTTGCAGATATCTTCACTAAACCATTGAGTGAAGCTACATTAACAAGACTGGTCAATGAACTAGGAATGGTCTCTGGTTCTGACTAGAAATGTTGGTTAGATTCAAACTTTACTTATGTGATGTATTAATCATATTTCCTGATTGGTTAAATGCTAAGTGAACTCTGTTGATTAAACTCTGTTATGCATACTCTGTTAAACTCTGTCAGTATGTCTGTATGTCATACACTGTTAATAAGTTTGATAAACTCTGTGAACTCTGAGTTGATTTTTGTCTGAATGAAAACACCAATGAAGAAATATGTATGAAGCATGATTCTCAGTAATTAATCATGAATCTTTCTGAGTTATTGTGATCTAATCTTAGATTGTGCAGAAAGTTAACACAGCATGATACTGGCTCATATTTATAGCATCTCTTAGTTTATTTTGTCCTAAACTCTGAGTCTATAAGTATTGTGTGCATTACCTTTCATGAAAAACTACTGATGTTGATGAACTCTAAACTCTGTTAGTTATACTCTGATAAAATAAAATGCTTACTGCAATACCCCAAAGAAAATGTATATAGATTATTATACTCCTTTGAGATTATGTTGGATACTAGGATGACCCAGGAACCTATTGGTATATAATATGTGCTAAAATTCTCTGATTTTTGGTGACTAGTCAAATACTAGGATGACCCAGGAACTTATCAAAATGATAAGGGCTAAAATTTTTGGATTTTTGGTGACTGGTTCCAACCTCTGATTACTGGAATGAAAAAAAAATGATGATGTAAATAAAAAAAAATGTGTATATAAAGGGGGTATAAAATAAAAATTACTGTATAAAGTTCGATTACTTCAGAGTTTAGCTTTCATCATACAGTCAGTGTTTACTATGACAGTTTGTGCATTCAGTGTTTATTGATTTACTTTATGGATTTTATGAAAAATTAGATGCTCTAAAAATTGATTTAGTAAACTCTGCTTCACACACACAAATATTCACAACTGTGCAATTTATGAAAGGGTTTCGATGATAAAGTTGGAGAATTGACAAACGCTGTTGATTCGTGATTTGTACTCTAAGGTAAATTTTCACTTGGACAATTTGAAAGTCTTGGAGTAAGTAGGGTTTGTGACAACTGTTAATCAGTGGATAGTTGATGAATGTGTTCTTTATATGATTACTTAAATTAGTCTTCATATTCTCTTCTTGATTAATTCTCTTGAAGAACAGTTCATATAACATAAATAACAGTTGCAGAAAACAATGAATATGATTAGAGAAACAAAATTTTCATTGATAATACGAAAGAGATTACAAGCAAATATTACATCTTTTTGTTTTCTCTATTTTCTAATCTATTCAACAGGAATGTAAAAGGTCCGTCCACACCACTCCATTGTTAGCAAAAATTCCCAGATCCCATCTTTGCCACTTTATTTGGGTGGAAGTTGAAGGGATAAGGTTATTTTTGCTGACATATTCATTAACAATGGTTGGTGGTGGTGGATGAGGATGCCTTCGAGGAGAGCCATGCCAATGTTGCTTGGAGGGCAGCATCGATGTCGATCACCCTTGCAGGTTTCTCTCTCTCGAGCTCTTCCAGACCAGCATCCATTTGCAGCCACAGCGTCTCAAGCTGCCTTTCCCACTCAAACGCTTCAAATTCTTCACGCGTATAGCTGAAGATGTCCCTATTCTCGACAAGATGAAGGTTTTTCTCTTTGATGGTAAGGTTGGCCATTGTTTTTCAAGGGTATTTGGTTTGAAGGGTTTGTGATTTTACAGGGGCGACTGAAAGGTTAAAGATTTAATGAAATAATCTGAGCAAGTCTCTAGGCCTTAAATAGAGATGGGTAAGAACGAAGTTCTTAATCACTTCGTATTCTGGTTATTAAAGGCAACAGGTAAACGGTTCAAATTCTAGTCTTACTTGGGTCAAGATATTTTTAAAAGAGTATTATTTGATTTTTGTTTAAATCAAATATTTTAATGTTTTAATTCTTTAATATACTCTTCTTAAAAATAGGCGCACGTGTCCCACTCGCCCTTTAATGTGTCCCACTTACCTATTATCGTGTCCCACTACACATTAATCAAGGAACTGATTGAGTGTTTGTTACATAAGAGATTGAGTTTTTCATTACTTTAATCACTTTTGTGTCCAAACGTTTTTGCCTTATTCTTACATCTCACAGTTTTCTTATTTTCTCTTGGGCACTCACACAAACACCTTTCTACATACATATCTCTTGGAAATTCTTAACTCAATGGCATCTAAAGCATTCACTGCTCTTGGCTTACGGTTTGCTCCTAATAACTATGAAGCTCCACTCTATCATCAACGCGTTCCAGAATCGTTTCATCTCATGCAGAACTTCTTGAGGGATTCAGAGATTGGACAGGCTCTGATTGGACCTGCTACTCTTTCTGCGTCTCAAATTGCTTCATTCTGGCAGAATTCAGTTTATGAGGATGGAGGAGAAAGTGGAACTCCTACCATTATCTTCACTTACGAAGACCAAGATTATGTGATTACTCCACAGACTATACGAGATACAATGGGGTTTGATACACATACTTCTTATACTCTGGTTAATGAAACTTATCTGAGAGAGATGCTACGAGAGATTGGTTACATGGAATCTCTTGACAAGATTGGCGGCATAAAGAGACCAAATCTCAGAAAGGAATGGAACTTCTTCTTTGATTGCATAACAAGGACGTTCTAGAAGAAAGTCACAAACTGGGATGCCATTCCTATAGACAGTCTCCAAATCGGGTATTCTCTGCTCTATGGTACTAATTTTGATTTTGGACGACATGTTCTGATGAGCTTAGGTGATAAATTGTCAGAATCTACTACTGTGTATTATGCTCGTTTCTGTCAAATGTTGTTCAATGCATGTGTACCTGGTCTTGAAATTGATGAAACTGATGAAATTGATCCTTTTAGAGTCAATAAACGAATATTCTCTGATATGACTAACAAGGATGTAGGCAAAGCAAATCTCCCTGCTTTTGTCATGTCTCTTGCTCTACGAAATTTTCTCAATCAACCACAAGAACCACAACAACCTGAACCACAACAAGATCAACAAGAACCACAACAAAATGAACCTGAACAACAACAATAACAACAACCTGAACCACACCCTGAACCTCAACCAGAACCAAACACTGAATCACCTGCAAAGCAACCTTCACCCACTTCAAATACAAACTCTGATTCGTCACAATCTCCACCAGCATCACAGTCTAGAATGCAAAGAGTTAAGAAGGCAATTACTAAACGACGTGCAAGTCTAAAGCAGGCAGAAGAGACACAAAGCAAATCAAAACGGAAATCTCCTGAAGCTGTTTACACTAGAAGGGGGAAAAGAATGAAAGCTCGGGCAAACATACCTAAGTCACTCTCAGTGGTAGAACAAACTCCACCAACTAGTGAAGAGGATTCAGACAATATACCTCTAGCAAAACGAAGAAAAGTGATATTCTCTGATTCTGTAGATAATAACTTTGAAGCTCCAGAGGTTGTTTCACAGCAAACACCTCCTGTTGAGGTTGAGAAAGTTGCAATACCTGCAGAGGATGTAATACCTGCAGAGGATGTAATGCCTGCAGAGGATAAAATGCCTGCAGAAGAGGATGCAAGAGATGGTGTTTCTCCGATAAATGATATTCCTGATTCATTTATGCCATTCTCTGATCCTATCTCTGATATTGGTGTAGCTGATCAACCTACGGCTGTTCTTTCTGAAGCTGTGGCATCTCATACTGAGTTAATATCTGATGCTCACTAAACTGTTGAAGAAGGTGAAGAAATTGATCAGGGAACCAAAGTAACTTCTCAGTCAATGCCTGTTGCTGAGCCTGAGCAACATGGAGAAAATCTTGAAAAACCTACAGAAGAAATTGCTAAATCTATGGCTGAAGATGAACCAGTTAAAGCTACAAGTGTTGAAGCTGAAGGTGACAGTAGTGCAAACTCTGATGCTTCTCTGAGTGCACCAGTACAAACTGATAATAAAAATACACCTTTTCCTCAACCTTGTACTTCTCATGAAGTTGAGAGAGCACAATTTGCCAAGAATGCTGCTGAATGGTACAAAGAAGATTGTATTTTTCCACCAGGAAGAGCAGCTAAGTTTGTTAAGCAAAGTGCTGATACTATCTCTAATCCAGAGATTCTTTCTTGCTTGAAAGCAACTATAGTTCAAGTTAAAACTCTGGATAGACGATTTGATGATACTAATTCGGCAATCACTGCTTTGCGAAATGAGGTTGTAGCTAGAGAAATGAAAATGGAAACACATTCAAAACTAGTGACTACAAAATTCTCTAAAGCTCAAGACAATATCTTTGCCAGGCTGAGTAAAGTTGAAGAGAACCAGTCTGACTTATCTGCTAAAATTGATTCTATTGCTACCTCCCTGGAGTTAATTACTTCTATCCTTATGCCTGATGATGTCAAAAAGGGGGAGAGAGTTGTCAGAAGGGATAGTGCTGGAGATGGAGGGGCAAGTAACAAAGGAAAGAAAAAGGCTGAAGAGGTTCAAACTCTGATAAGTCATCAAAATCACAGTCTGTTGGGAGAAATACTGATACTCAAGGAACTTCAAGGACCAAGAGTTTACTGTATCTTCAAATCCACAAACTGATGAAGAATTGGCTGCTAAGATGTTCATTGAAGAGAATGAGGAAGGAGTAATGATTGAGGACATTAAAGCTGAGGAAAAGAGTTTACAAGAAGAACATCTTAAAGCTTTAAAGTCTGATAAGGTACAAAGAGAAAAAGCTCCTAGACCTGTTGTTAAAGGTGTTGTGATAAGAGAGAGGACTGATGTTAGTCAAAGTTCTCGGTTCTCAAAGGAAGCAATTGCAGCAGAGGCTAAACTTAAGCTAAAAGGCATTGAAGGTGAAAGTTCACAGAAGAAAGTTACAACTTCTGTTGCATCTCAAGCAATGATCACACCTTTACACTCTTCACAGTTGAAATCTGTTTTTGGAAAAGGAACAATTTCTGATCCAAATGTGTTATCTGGAGTCTCAATCAATGTTTCTGATGGAAAAGCTTTATCTGGCAAGGTTGGTAATAATAAGGGTGGACTAGGTTCGCATAGAGACAAAAGGCAATATACTGGTCCTAGAGATCCTTCTTCACTGGCTGTTCCAGGTCGTGGTGTTCCTCAAGAGAGTTTGGACAGACTGGAATCAGTGCAGTTAGTTCATCAGAAGAGTTTAGACAAGGATTTTCTTTTATACTTCATGGCTGATGGAACTGTATTCAAAGTTGGTGAGGATGATATTGGCTTGAAATGTTGGGAAGAACTAGAGTATGTTCTATATCTTCTCAAGGTGAATAGTCGAAGGACTCAATCAGTTGTTAATGTACTCAGACAGAAAATGACTCAGAATCTGGCAATCAGAGGATAGAAATACAATAGCAGATATATTCCTAAGTACAGGGATTACCAAGGCAATCTCATTGAAATGAAGAAAGGTACTGCAAAGTTAAAAACTGATTTGGGAATCACGGTACTTGACTTCAATACACAGGCAGAAAAAGTCAGATTTATCAGACTGGGTAATGAAATGAGAAGGAACAAGATTTATGATCTTAGGGCTGCTATCTACCAGACAGATGAAAGTGATCCTCATCTCAGAGAAATCAAAGAAGCAATGAAGATTGAACTTGAAAATGCAGAAAGAAGATTGCTGATTGATTATCTCAGAACCATGCCAGATCTTGAAATGATTAGAGATTAAGTTCTGTAAGAATTTTCTTATTCTCTATAGTTTTTATTAAGTAGAAGCTTAAACTCTGAATCTGTATAAACACTGTATTTGTCTATTTGTTTTGACATCATCAATTATTGTCATGAACTTGTACATTTTTGCTAATGAACAAGTTGGGGGAGATTGTTAAATATAATTGATGTGTTTTGATCAGTGTTTAAGTGTTACAGGGAGTTATCAGAGTTTAGCTGGAAGCAGTCAGAGTTTGCGTAAACTCTGACAGTTGGAAGCTCGACAGAGTTTGTTAAACTCTGTCTGAAGGAAGCGCGTCTACTGTTCAACAGTGATTAAAGATTAATTATGGAAGCGATATCTTTGAAGATTGGATAGCTATCAAAGAGATCGAGTTGACATAGGAGACGTGTGACAATCTGTAATTGATATCATTGTATAGCTGATTATTAGGAATATCAATTAGAGATTGTATCGTAGCTGTATGTTATATAAATACAGATAGGTTAACCCTAGAAGGGAATCGATAACGAATTATCATTATTGTAACCTAGCAGCTCTTTGTGATATTTTACATCACGAAGAGGGTTTGAAATACAAGAAGTTTTTAAGTGCATAAACGCTTTTACTTATTAATCTCTCATACAAAGTTGATTATTAATTGTGTATTCGGCCTAACATTTGGTAACTTTGATTTTATGATGAACAATCATGTTGCAGCTATCACCAACAAGGAAGGGGTGTCAACTGATTTTCATCCAATTATGGACTTTATGGCGAGAGGACCATTAAGTTATGCCTTGACAGCATCTCCACAAATTAATCAAGTAGCTATTTCACAAGCTTGGGAGAATGCTGAGGTAATTGAT
Source organism: Saposhnikovia divaricata (assembly GCA_036435485.1). Taxonomy (NCBI): domain Eukaryota; kingdom Viridiplantae; phylum Streptophyta; class Magnoliopsida; order Apiales; family Apiaceae; genus Saposhnikovia; species Saposhnikovia divaricata. Next base: position 39,633,327 of record CM071601.1, on the reverse strand, counting down.
TCTACTCAGAGTCAATCAGGTAAGATTTTTCTACACTTAGGACAAGACTCATTTGATATTACTGAATCTGTTGTTAATTCAGTACTTCACTTACCTGTTAGTACGAATTTTGAGAATGTACCATCTAATGATAATGTTAGAACTATGTTGTCTGAATTAGGTTACAATGGACCTCTAGATAACATGAGCCAGTTAAATAGATCCTTTCTTAGGAAAGAATGGTCTTTCTTCTTTGACCAACTTGCTAAATGTTTTAATGGTAAATGTAGTTCTTTTCAACAAATTATTGCTGTTACATCTTACATTGCATATGGCTTGCTTTATAACAGAGTAATTAATTTTGGTCACATTGTCTTAAGTCAGATGTGTATTAAACTTGGGTCAAGAGATCATGACAGGAATATGGTTTATTATCACAGATTCATGCAACTGTTTATTAACTATTTCATTCCTGATGTTGAAGCTAGATTTGGTAGAGAATATTGTGTTTCTTCTTATGTACAGCAAAAGAGAATTCTCTCTGACATTACAAAGAAGGACAGTGAAAAGAATCTAGATGAAATACCTGCATTACACTATCCAAATCATGTTCAGGTACTTCTAAGAACTCATCTTCCTACTATCTATAATTCTTCTTTCTTTGGTGGTGAAATGACTCAGGAATCTCAATTGGAGGAGAACCCCCTGTGTCTACCCAAGTAGCCAAAAACATTACAGTCTCTGAAACAATTCTAGAACCAAATTTTGATCCACAGCCTATTGTTTCAAAGAAACCAACCTCTGGTGTTTTTCAAAAGACATCAGTTGTAAAGAAGAGAAGATTTGTTGTTTCTAGTAGTAGTTCTAGTGAAGATGATGATAATATCTCTTGCTGAGAGAGCAGAATTGAAGGCTGCAATTCAACTTTCTAAGCTAGGACAAAGAGATAGAACACATAGTCACAGCCAGGCTGCAGTCTCCCAAAAGGCTGTAGTTCTTAAAAAGGGAAAACAGTTACTGGATACTGTCTCTCAAAAGACTGTGTCTATTAAAAAAGGATCTCATCCCAAGATCACTTCTGTGTCTACACCTCTTGAGTCTTCTCAAGATAAATCTGTTGCTCACTATATTAGGAGCACAAGGAGAAAGATTCATTTGTCACCTACACACACAGTGTCTAGTCCAACTAACATTATGCAGATCTCTACAAATAAGGCTATATCCACGTCAGTATTTGACAAGAGAGATCTGGATCTTGATTCTTCATGGGAAACTATATTGACATACAGACTGGCTATGGAACTTATTTCTCTAAAAGTGAAGCTTTCTAGGCCTGTTCCAGATTTTCTGATTGAAAGAGTTCCCAAACTTTCATTTCCTGGAGAATATGGACTGTTACATCAAAGACTTGATTTAATGAAGATGTACTTCTATGCACAAGAAATTTGGACTTCCTAAGCAAGTTGCACTTCAATCACTTCATGCATATTTATTTGACAAGGATGTCATTGTTGAAGATGCTTCAGCTCAAGGTGAACAAGAGGAGGTAGTTGATAGAGGGAAGCAGTCAACAGAAGATACTATTGCACCAGTGGTGAATAGTAGGATAGATCGATCACAGTCACTGCAACACAAGAACCATCTAGTCAGAGGTTGGATGACTCAGGAACTGTGATTGATGATGCTGGAATGTCTTCTGTGATGACTGAAATTGCAAGTGATAAACCCTATGATTTGGGAGGAATGACTTTGACTGATTTTTCTGAAGATCAAACCAATATTGTTCTTTCAGAGTCTATCCACCTTGAGGGTGTGTCTCAGCAACCAACACTTAAAGATGGTGACATACTAGCTATGGTGTCTAATGAAGTATTACTGAAGACATCAGAGTCTAGTGTAGATCCTGAAAGTGGTATAGCTGAGCCTGTAGTCTCTGGAAAGAAATTAGATGTTTGTAAGGGTCCAGAGACTATAGCAGCTCACTCCTTGGAGAAAACCTCAAGCCCCATGCCATATGAGGAACCCTCTCTCCATGTGAGTTCAGGTATAAAAACTTCTTCTAACCCCTATTTTTCTATAGGTCATGAGAGCACTTATCCAAAATTGAGTGATACACTTGAAAAGATGGACATAGATCCACACACAGAGAGGCTGGCTCCTGACCAGGCAAAAGGATAGGTAGAAAGAGTGTTTACTTTAGATAGTCAAAGTGAGAATGAGGGTATGGATGATCAACTCCATAGTGAGGGAGAGAAAGTTAGGAAACCACCATCGTTTGATTTCTGGGATCAGGTTTTTCCTGAATCTTGGTCTGAAAATCTTGGTATGGATGCTGGTACTTATTCCTTTATCAAGATGTATGAGAAGAATGACTTAGCAAAGCACAATGCAAAGCCAGAAGTTAAAGCTCAGAAACAGAAAGAGAGGCTTGCAGGAATCATCAACAGAAGAGTTAAAAAGCTAAGACAATCTCTTACTCCACATGTACCAGAAGATATTCCTAATGATCCTAGTATTCCTTTGTATGTACTTCCAATATCAGCTAGAATTGAGACATCAACAGTATTCGATCAATCTAAGGAGGAGTCAGGATTTGTAGATTTTAGTACACAGAATACTGGTGAAGGACAGGATGATCATGTTTCAGCTTCAGAGCAGAAAAGTGAAGATGTGTATACTTCTACTAAAGTATTATTACTTGAATATCATTCTACTCCAATAGAGCATGCTACACATACAACTTCTTCTACAAGGATTGAAGATAAAGTTATTTCTGCATCTGAGTCTGAAGATACAACAAGCACTTCCAACTTTGAAGTTAATTCTGGAATTCTAAAGGATATTCAAAAATCTCAAATTACTATTCAATCGAGACTTCAAACACTTGAAGATAACCAAGTCACTATTATGGAAAATCAAGCAGTTCTGATGAATCTTATTTCTTATGTTACTGAATCTCTCAAAATTAATGTTGCTGATGTAAAAAATGGGGAGATAAAAACACTTCAGAGGCAACAGACTGGGGGAGATGAACAGACTGGAGATAAAGGAAGAACTAAGAGTGACAGAGAGGTGACTCTCAACAAGGAAGTGGAATCATCAAATAGTTGAATTCTTTCTTCTAAGTACTGAATACTATGTCTACATCTGAAGAAGGAGGTACTTAACTTCATGATCCTAAATTCATAAATTCTATTCTAGTTGAATTATCATATGTTTTGACATCTACAACATAGATTTATGCTTCAGATTCTAAAGCATAAATAGCGGGAGATTGTTAGGAATAATTCATAATTTGTGATGTTGAGAATAGAATTTTGCTTGTACTTCTTGTAAATCCTGATCTTATAAAGGATTTAGCACTTCTTATAGGATGTATGTGTTGGACAGTAATCTGTAGAGTTTAGTCAGGAACAGCAGTGCATCAAGGACTACATGTCAGGAACTGAGATCAAATCCTGATACGCCAAGTCAAATACTGATGGATGTCAAATCCTGATGCAAGGTGGAATCCTGATATCAGTCGTGTTACTGATGATGTCATTATGGATGCTACAGAAACTGGCAAGTGCTATAAAACAGGATCGTTGTTTTGAAGAACAAGCAAGAAGATATCATGAAGGAAATAATTTTCTATTGATGGAAACTATCAACTGGACGGCAGAACATTGTCATGTATAGATCATTACTTTCTGTTAATAGTTGATAGGTAGCATTATAAATACTCTCTCTATATCATTGTAAAAGAGTGGATTTTTGAGTGCATATCGTGTGAAGCTCTGTATATGGTTTATATTCGAGAGTTCGAAACAAACAGAGAGAGAGAGAGATTTGTATTATCAGCAGCTGCTAAAGGTATTGTACACCTTTGGTAGAGTTTGTATTTGATTTATTTAATACAAACAAAGTTTGATTCATTCATTTGTTCTTATTCATCTATTCAAGCAAAAATCAGACACGATTATATAACTTGTATTCAACCCCCCCTTCTATATGTTATTCGAGTTAACATATTTAATTCTTTCAACTAGTTCTAAAATGAGATATTTTATTCAAAAATTTCCTTGACATTCAAATACTATGTAAATTATCTCCGAGTCATATTATAATTTTTATCAAGGAAGGTTCTCAAAACTCTATTCTTCATTCGAATCTATCTTCTAAAATATAAGGGAACCTTGCTTGAGAGATGTTATTTCTTTGACTGCCCGGTCATATACTTGTTAAACTACCTTTTCACTCACATCTTGATTCTTTTCAAACATTGATATGAGTCTTTTTGATTACCTCCTCAACACTCGAGGGGTGAGATTGATGAAACAAGTTTATATCCATTAACAAGCATCAGCTTGGGAAATATTGGTGAATTTTCCTTTCCAATTAGATACGACTACTTTGTGGAGTCTTATCAACGGGTATTACACTTGGGGAAAGGAGGACGAACTTTACGTTTCAAAGTCATGGATTTATTCGAACTAGGAGTCGTGTGTAAGAGGCCGAGTCGCGCGGTCCATCACAAGGCCCAACCGTTGGCCAGGGAGTTACTATTAAGGGCGGTAGACAAGTAAATCCGTCAGTTCTTCCTTCTACCGGTAGTAAACTATATTGGACTGTACCATCTCCGACTGATCATCGGGGAGTGGGATAGCTGGCGCGTGATAACTCCAGTATTAGTTCATCTCCCAAATTGGGAATTTCCTGCAACACGTATCGAAGAGACTTCTTTTAGGTTGACGGACATTCCCCGCAACACGTATCGAAGAGACTTCTTTCAGGTTGGAAGGAGTTTGAAAAATGTTCAAAACTGGGATTACAATATTTTCCTGCAATTCCCTTCTTTTATGACATATGATGATGTCTTGCTTTTACCTTGCACAACAGATATTTCTATAGAATATTTGTTTTGAGTTACCTTGTAACTTTATCGTTTATATTATATTGGCACTATGTTCGTTAATGCATGACATATGGTTTCAAAAATACTTTTGAACTGTTATATATATTATTGTTCAGTATATATTATTGTTGGTGGGCTATTGCTCACCCTTGCTTCATTTATTATATCACAACAACAGCTAGATCTGATGGCCAGCAAAAGTTGCACTCGGTGCAAGCAAGGACGGCAGTCATGGTCGGCATTGCTGAGGTAGGAGCAACCAATAGGCTAGACTGTCAGCTTTTGATTCATCAGACTTATTATATATATGACCTATGTAAATGGATGGCAAAGAGTATGTAACAGTTAAATTGTAATTCCTTTGGGTTGTAAGAACTCAAAACTTGTGATTAATAATATTTGATGGTTACTCTGATTTCATCTCTGGGACTATAACTGGTGTGTTTTTATGTTTTTGTTTTGGGTCACAAGGTTGTAATTTAAGTTATGTTGGTTTTGTGGATGGAAATTGAGTCCGTAACGACCGGATCCCCGACCCCGGATCTGGGGGTGTTACATTAGGGGAGCACGAAGTGAATCCATCCGGGCTCTAGGTGAATCTTAGCAAGAGCACGAAGAGAATCCGGTTGGGCATTAATTGAATTCCTTTGTGGGATCAAGTGAATCCTTATAGGCTCTAAGTGAATCCTGAAGAGGGCACAAAGAGAATCTATAGGGCACATGATGAATCATTTCAAATTCTAGGGGCACCAAGTGAACCCGTAAGGGCACAAGGTGAATCCCTTTGAATGCTTCTCAAGTACATGCAAACTCTAGGTTAGGTTACCCATGCTTAGGTTCCCAAAACCCTTAACTAGTGTCCACATGCTTATGGGACTTTCGAATGTGTGCCTATGATTCATAAGGCTTTTCAAGGTGAATTTTTCATGCTTGCAAGTCTTTTTTGGCTATCAAGTGCCTGCAGCTAACAGGGCTTTTAAAGTGAATCTTTTTGGGCTCTATGCAAATCCTTGTAAGGGCATAAGGTGAATCCAACTGGCCATTATATGAACCTCTGCTAAGGGAAAAAACCGAAACCAATTGGGCACCGAATGAATCCCTAAAAGGGTACAAAGAGAATCCATCAAGAAACCAAACAACTGCGCGTGGATGCATGAAGCACCAAGTGAATCCTTTTGGGTTCTAAGTGAACCTATACGGGCACATAGAGAATCCATAAGGGCACTAGGTGAATACATGGATATGCTTAGGGAACCTGGTGAGTCCTTCTGGGCTCTAAGTGAATCCTTGAATGGAGCACAAAGAGAATCCATAAGGGCACCAGATGAATCCTCTAAAGTCATGGAGCTCTTGCTGTAAGTACACTTTCTTCTATTCAGGTATCGGCTGGCTGGGAACTTCAAGCAGGAAGCTGCTAATCAAAAACTGTCAATAATTGGCTTCTAACAAATGTCAATGAACCTGGAAGTTGTTACATAGAAGCTTCAGGTAAATATCAATGAACTTGCAAGATGCAGATAAATAACAAGGAACCTGCAAGGTGTAGGTAAATATCAAGGAATCTGTATCTGTAAGGTATATGTGCATTCTAACATCTAGAAACATAATCAAGACATAATCATAGCTTTATCGCATATAAGACCACAATAGCATAGATGTTTAACCATTCTTTATGTATAGTAAAAGTTTGTTGCGCGTACCTGGGAGGTTTTCTATGAATATGTAAACATAAAAGGAGAGGTATCACCTGGATCTTTCTGTAGACTGATCAGATGTGAAGTGGAAGCCTCCGTTAAGATTTGAAAACTTATTGATGTATTCATGATGCAAGCATGTTACTCTTTAAGATACTAGACCAAATCAATTCTCAAGGTTTCTGAATCAAATATGATATTGAGGTCCCGAAAATACATCCTAGCCGCGAGGTCCCAAACCAAATCGTGAGCTTCCTGGACCTGATGGTGAGGTTCCTGACCAGAGTTCTCAAAGTTTTAAAATCCTCAATTTTCAAACTACCACGTCCTATTGTAATTATACTACCCCCCAGTTCTTGAAGGAAGCTTGTCTTTGAAGAAAAACTAACTCTGGGAAGCTTCACAATTCTTCGATAATCTCTAACAAGTTGTTGAATATTCATCCATGAAGTTCAGTACTATGTGCTTTCTTCAAGATGCTCATATTAAATTCTTGTAGCTACTATTCATCAAAATCTTCAACTATGTCGAATTTTCCTTAACGCTCGAATAGATACTATAACTTCTTCACATCATTCCTGCTTGTAGCTTTAACATGTCTTCTCTTTTCTTCTTGAACCTCTTACGAAACACGCTGAAAATGAACCTCTATATCTAATACAAGTATCCCAATACAGCACCTCTAAGCTTACGTGAGCTAACTCATTGTAAGAAACAAGAGATACTTAAAGAGATTACTTGTGAAGTATTGTTAGCAGCTCAATGAATTGGATGAGGTACGTTCCTTGTTTTACAAGCTAAATATAAGCTCATGTATGACGTAATACAAGGAAAAGAACTACTCATAATTTCATTGAAAATTAATCGAAAGAAGTAGGTTTGCTTGCTAGGGAGGTATACATGCATTACCCCCCCCCCAGTTCTAAGAATGAAATACAAATATAAATAAAGGTCTCTCAACTCTACTTTAAGGACGCTCTCAAACTTTCAGCTACTGGTCACCTCGAGCTATCCATTCCGTGAGCTTCCCAGCTTTAATCAAATCCTTAATTTGGTCTTTTAGTGCTCTACATTTGGAAGTATCATGGAAATTATCCTCATGGAAGTCATAATATTTGTAAGAACCCTAATCTTTGATAATATTTTCTTTTATTTAATATCATGTGGCATTGTCAATTTGGAACCTTTCTAGTCATCCCTGTTGATTAATAGAATTGATTGTTTGAGAAACTGTGTTGTTGCATTCACTATGTAAGATAAAAGGAAGATTGTGAAGGCAAGAGTCTTATTGTTAGTAAGATTTATAAAACTTGGGATTTGAGAATGATTAGAGTATTAAAAGAATTATTAAGGATTATGACGAGGAATTATGGACATTCGAGGAATTTACACAATTAAGTACTTAAGGAATTATAGGGGAAATCTCTACGCGACAAAATATTATTACGAGAGATTAATTAAGATACGATACGAATTAAAGATTAAATGACAAGCATTGGTGGAAGAATAATGATACAAGGAGTAGTATTGCATGCAAGTCCCATGCAACCAAGTGGTTAGGAATGAGCAAACTAGTTAACCAAATGGAAGAGGAATAGTAACTAGTTACATTGCTTTTTCAAAAGAGGAGACAAGAAGTACAAGAGGCCATACCATGCTAGTACCTTGCTTATACATCAACATTATGTATCACCCAACCTCACTTTATCAATTATTCACCCAACAACACAAAAAAATCAAAAACCAAAAGCTCTCCCCCCCCCCCCTTGGAAGAAAAAGCTCTCGGCCAGGCATAGAAAAGGAAGAAAAAAATTCTTCTTCCTCCATTTCCCATCACTCATAAATCAAGGCATAAATACTAGGCCCTCTCCATCATCTAAGCAAGGTATATTAAGAGTTTCAAGCCTTTTCATCCATCCAATTTCAAGATATTAATTGTAATAGATATTGTGAATAGTAACCATGTTTGGTTTTTCTTTTAGATCTTGGATTATAAGGGTTGTAGGAGATCATTCAAGGTGTTCTTGAGTTTTGTAAGGCTTACCCAAGGCTCCTAGGTACTCAAGAAGGTATAAAAATCATAACCCCTCTTGGCCATGTAGTGTTTATGATGTTTGGTGATAGATCCATGTATATATTGTGTTAATCTTGGATGTTCAAGTGATGGATGATATGGATCTAGAGTTTTAGTGTTGTGATTGTGATTTTTATGATTGTGGATAGTATATGTATCTCCATCAATGTTATAAAGCATGAACTAAGTGAATTAGGTATTGGTTATGTTGTGGAATTGAGAGAATTGGTTGATCTAAGTGATACATGCTTGCTGAGTTTTTCCAGGAACATTGACCTGTCTTGTAACATGGTTTTGAACCCCCAAATATTGTCCCCTGAGGTCCTACCATATATTGTTGGAAAGATAATTGAATGTAGTTTCTGGAAATGTAATGTTCATGACTAGGTGATGTATAGATTTTACGTTATGGCCGGAGAATTAAATTGTGTTTCTGGATTCCGGACTGCACTAAGTGACCCCCTTGTGAACCTTGTTTAAACCCCTAAAAATATATGTGGGATCATGGAAAAATTTGAGAAACTAGGAAATGCAGTGGTGAAGGCTACCCACAAAGAATTGGATTAAAATATGAATTTTTGAATTTTATAAAAATGCTAGAGTAAATTTCGCGCAAGGGAAAAAGTCGTTAGTGGAGCATAATTCTAGGGGTAATGGTTGTGATTCGAATGTGGTAACTAAATTAAGTTGAATAAGTGACGAGCATAATCGAGTGATGACATGAACCTATAGTGGGGCTAGAGTGTCTTAAGACGAAGTCATTAAGTTAATTTCGTATCCCCTAAAACCCCGTAATTAAAGAGATATTGTTAAGGTACTAACGAGCGGTTATTGCTTATGTATAGATCGTTCCACTCCGCACGCTCGACCACCCCAACCAAACCAAGGCAAGTTTACTTTTCAAAACTTATGCATATACAAGGACTTTCACTGTTGTGTTTGTAGTTTTCAACCATATCGAATGCTATGTTTATCGAAGTATTGATGCAATTGAGATTGTATAAGTACATATATGTTTGTACCCTTGAACTTAGATTGAAATGTTTTCCTCGGACAACGACTCTAGCAATAGAGGTCGTAGCGGTCCGTATATACTATTGACCGGGGAGCGGTATATTATTATATCGTAACTAGTTTGCGAAAACCCGAAGGGTCATTCGGGGAGTATCGTATACTCAAGTAATTATTGTTATATTTTCGTAAATACTCGAAACCCTATCTTGGATTAAAAGTTTATTTTATCGAATAATTATTTTATTAATTATTAATATTAAATCTTAAAATATTATTTATTAATTATCGTCCATTATTTTAAATACGAAGTCAATCCAAGATACATTTAATACCTTCAAACTCGAACTCTTTCGAACTCGAAACATTTTCGAAAACCCCCCGTCAGGTTCTGCTTCTTGTATGATTTCAAGAATCATCGGTCGACTGATGTCGGACCTCAACTACTCAGTTTTCAATCAAAATCAAGTTTTTAAAAGAAAAAGAAAAAGGGACTCTGGCAGGTGTGGGAACCGTTGACGAACGATTCCCGGGATGTGTAAGCGGCCGTGAGCCAGGCGGTCCATCAATTATTATTCCGGCCCAGGTGTTGCCGAAGGATGATTACGGATGTAGTTTTCATCGAGGGTGATTACGGATGTAATTTTCACCCGGGGATAGTTACGGATGTAGTTTCTATCCTTCTACCGGTAGAGAAGACCCGCGGATTATTGGACTTGGATGTGGCGACTGATCATCGTCAATCCCTGTCAGGTTTTCATGTTTTCTTCCAGTCCCATCCTCCACTTTGGAAAATAATACTCAAACACTGCTTCTTGGGCCTAAGTGCCAAGTTGCCGATAGTGTGGTTTTTGATAAGAAAAATATTGACATTGTGCAGTATCTAGAACTACAAGATTTTCTATAAAGATTGGCACGTGTTAGTGCACTCTTGCAATTGTTTCCAAGAATGAAATGTTTTGTATGAGAAACCTTCTAAGCTACTGGAAGGAGAGAGGTTTGCAATGATGTATTCCCTGTACAGTATGTTAATCGTAGAGTGTTTTGCCGAAAATGATATACTTATATGTATATATTTTCAAACTTGAGATATATTGAAATGGGAACCTTATAAAGGGTTCATATGTCATTCTTAAAGCTCCTTAGTGGGTATAGATGTTTTATACAAACTCGGACATATACATTGTCCAATTATGTTTTGAAATCTGAGATATTTACCCATATAGTTGGGAATGTTTTCGAAATAAACCACATTATTATTTTACAAAACGGTGAACTTGCTGAGCATTATGTAGCTCATTCTTGCTTTATAAAAACTTTTCAGAAAGAGAAGAATTTGGTCGGTTAACTCCGCAACAGCAGAAGAGGAGTAGAAGATTTACCCCCGGGGATGATTTAGTTCCTGATAAATACTACAGAGTAAGTCTGATAGGTTTTCAACTGTAATAGTAAGACTTGTCCTCAAGTGTAGTTGTATAATTGGAATTGCGTAAGACTCTGATTTGTTCAAATGAATTGTAATATTTAGTGGCACTTTTGATTATCGTTTCTGAGGCTCTAACTTGTTTGTGTGTAAGATTGAGGTCTGAATGGATGTATTGTTGAGTTGTAAAGTTAATACAGGTATGATATGGTTGGATGGTGGCGTGACGACCTGAATCTCTGACCTCAGATTTGGGGGTGTTACAATATTTCTTCAGATCTTTCCTTGCTCCTATATGTAAAGGTGCAGGCTTCAAAAATATTCATTCTTTCCCATAAACCGTGAAGATGTGATCCACTGGAGTAACCAAAGAGGTATAATTGTCGCACTTTGTCTTCAAATTTGCTTTACTTCTTTTGGAGAAAGCTTGATCCCCAATAGCATATGCTTGCGGGCTTAGAGACCTCTCTCGCTTGCTTCCTTTATGACTAGCTTCATCTCTAAGATCTTCTGTTTCTCTTAACTTCAGCAAGGATTATTCCGCACACTTATATAGTTCATCTTGTTTGTAGAACTCAGCTAGCGTACAAAGTTCACGTACTTGTAACTCCTTCCAGAAGTCTGAACCAGCTCTAACTCCAGCAATTAAGAAGCTCATAATGACTTCTTCAGGAGCTTTCTTAACTATGGGAACCTCAGCATTAAAACATTTGAGGTACTCTGTCAAGGTCTCATCTGCTTGATGTTGGCTATGGTATTAGTTGGGGGTGCAAAAGCAACGAAAGCTCTAAACTAAGTATCGAAGAGCTTCCCCATATTCTCCCAGGAATCTATAGAATTTGATGGTAACCTCTTAAACCACTGATGAGCTCCACCATGAAGGGTTGCAGCCAGTAATCTACACCTTGTTGGCTCCTTAACTTGATAAACTTTCATCTCGGTATTGAAACGACCCAGATACTCCACGGGATCCGTTGTGCCATCAAATTTAAACTCTTTTGACATACGATAGGATTTAGGTAATGGGGATTTTCTAACCTTCTTAGTGAATGGAGATGAGGTTATTGCACATGTTTTTAACTGCTTTTCTTCCTTGAGTTTCACTAGAATCTTCTTGAGGTCTTCAACATTCAAATCAACAGCTCCACCATCCTTTACTTCCTTATCTTCATCATCAGCTTCCTGTGATTTTGCTATACTCAATCGTTCGCGATCTCGTCTAAACTTGAATCATCTTCAATTATCTCAATAGAGGGTTCCTTCGCTTTTTTCTTTTTCTGAGAAGATGCTCCTGATTTCGTAGCCTTCTTACTCTTAAGTCCTGCAAAGATCTGTAATCGAGTTTTCATAATAAGAGGCTGTTTATCCTGGGGTTCACCATCTTCTTCACCTTCAGTATCTTTCTTTGGGTCTTGGATCTCTTCCTCGGCCTTTTCTTCACGTTCTTCTTCATCAACGTCCAACTGTTTGGGATTAATCTTAGCTTTTTTACCCTTCTTGCCTGATGCCAACTTCGAACTCTTTTTCTTCTTTTGTGTTGTATGTTCGAGGGTTGTAAGTCTTTCTCCAATCGACTTGAGATGCTCTAGGACGTCAGCAGGAGTAATCTTCTTTGTTGTCGGGGTTTGATCTTTCTCTACAGATTGTGTTGCTTCATTATTAGAATTGCCTGCCATCTTTCCACTCTTAAGATGATAACTTGGCCCTCCTTCTAGCGCCAATGTTGATGAGTGGAATTCGTAACAACTTTTGAGAGGTTTATGGTGAGTTGTAAAGGCTAACGATCAACTAATTTATGGGGATTGAACTGAGCTCGAGAGCGTTTACAAGAATCTCGTGAGTTCCCTTGAGGCTTGTGTCGTGTGTTCTTGTAACAGCCCCAGATCCGGGGTCAGGGACCTGGTCGTTACGATCTCATTTTCCATCAATACTACTTGCACTTGAATCATAATAAATAAACTGCATGCTATGAACCCGCAATAATATCACATCACACAACCAGTTATAGTCCCAGAGATGATATTGAAATAAGTCTTTAATCATAGGATCCACAATTCATAAGTTATTACAACCCAGAATGATTACAGCATAATTTTAATAGTTTCTGCCATTGATTAACATTAGTCATACATATAATTAAGGCTGATAAACAAAAGCTGCCAGTCTAGTCTACTGGTTGCTCCTACCTCAACAATGGCAGCAATGATATCAGCGGGCAGTCCTACGACTGGGGTCACCTGCTTGCTCCGAGTGCGCCTTATGCGGGCCATCAGACCTAGCTGTTGTTGTGATATAATAAATAAAGAAAGGGTGAGCAATAGCCCACCAAAAGTAATATAACTGAAAAATAATATATAACGATTCAAAGATATCTTTGAAACCATATGCCATGCATTAACGAACATAGTGCCAGTATAATGTAAAAGATGAAGTTACAAGGTAACTCAAATTATATACTCCATAGACATATCTGCTATGCAAAGATATGGGAAATATATCAAAATATATCATAAGGAAGAAATTGCAGGAAAATATTGCACTTCCAGTTTGAACACTTTTTAACCCTGCCAACACTAATAATGTTGTAGAAAATTTCCAACTCTGAAAGATGAACTAATACTGGAGCATTGACGCGCAGAAGCCATAACATTTACGATGATCAGTCGTATGTTTTGCATCTCATGATTATTCTCTACATGTAGAAGGAAGAACAGACGGATTTACTTGTCCACCGCCCCCTGGAACTCACCGGCCAACGGTTGGGCCATTGATGGACCGGCGCCACTCAGCCACTTACACGGCTCCTAGTTCGAGTAACATCCATGACTCTGAAACAATAAAGTTTGTCCCCCTTTCCCCAAGTATAATACTTGTTGATAGGACTCCACAAAGTAGTCGTATCTAATTGGAAAGGGAAATTCACCAATATTTCCCAAGCTGTTGCTTGTTAATGGATATCGACTTATTCCATCAATCTTACCCCTCGAATGATGAGGAAGTAATACAAAGACTAAATTTGATGAATAGCAACCAAGTTGCGAGTGAAAAGAATAGTTTCAAAAGATTTATGACCGGGCAGTCAAACAAAATAAATAACAGCTCTCAGGTAAGGTTCCCTTATAATTTGGAAGATAGATTTAAATGAAAAATGGAGTTTTGGGAACCTTTCCTTGATAAAAATAATCATAATATGACTCAGAAATATTTTACATAATATTTGGAGATCAAAGATAATATTTGAATAAAATAAATCATTATTAGAACTAGTAAAAAGAATTAAATGAATATTCAAAGAATATTTATTAAACCATAAATAATTCCAGAATATTCTTAATATAAAATATTGCTTAGAAATAACCCTCGAATAAATATTCGAAATAGTATCCAGTAAATAAATCAACCTGAAATGCATATTCAAGATAATATTCATTAAATAAATAAATCTCAAATGAATATTCAAAATAATATTCATTAAATAAAACTCAAATGAATATTCAAGTAATGTTAAATAAATAAAACTCAAATTTCAAATAATATTCATTAAATAAATAATGGAAAAATATTTATTTAATTATTTTTCTCAGAAAATAATCACAATATATATACCGAAATACCGACTCCCGGTCTATATTTGAATAATGAAGATCATATGCCCTTCACTAAGGGTCTTAGCAATATCCAGCTTATAACTAATATATCACATATCTAGCTTATAAGCCAGTATCAAATCATAAAACCAGTATCACAATAATTTGAAAACAGGCATGCATGCTATGGCATATGTATAACAGAATCAAATCATATATATTATCACAACAACAGTTCCAAAATGTTTGAAAACTTGCCTGGTAATCGGGTGGGGGTAGTGTGTCCTGGGTCAGTCCGGTGATCTATAAGCAATCAAAATATTCGAGATTAATCACTTAACGTGTAAGAACCCAGATTTTGGGAAGAATTAAAACTTTTATTTATTTAAGGATGTAAGAATGAATAGTGGTTACGGCTACGATGTAATAGTTGCTATTTTGAAAGAATGAATGGAATTCGACTTTATTGTTTATATGTCTTGATGAATGCTAATGGTTGACAACTTAGGTAAGAATAATCTATCTCCTAGGGGAATAAGGTATGGCAATTCCAAGCAAGAGAATATTCTTATGTCATCCAGATCGATAACGATTAATCCAGTGGTTCCGTAAAAAGGTTAAGGAACGATCGAAAGAGAATACGGACAATTGAACAACCCTAAGAGAATAAGTAAAGAATAAAGAATGAATAGTGTTTTTGGTGGAAGTAAGAATAATATGATATGACGCCATATAAAAGTATTCGGAACGGATTTCCGAGTTCGTATTAGTGATCCAGGGGGAAAATAAGTGTATGTAAAAGCTGTCGGATTCTGAAAAACCGCACTTTTATTTTCTCTGAGAGTTCCCTGGACACTGATAGCCTTAAGTATTTAACGAATGGATTTAAGGAATATAAATTGGAAAGTTAGAAAGAAAGATGGAGAATGATAGTATTAATATTAGGAAGATTCCCGGTAAACCCTAATTAGAAATCCGTGAAATATTCCTACGAACAATCGATCGAAACGAGCAATAACCAGACAAAAGAAACAAGTAGAGGAAGAAAGGTGCATGCATGTGGTATTAGGAAAATATCTAAGTAACCAAATGATGACTCATGTAACTAAGCACACTTAGGAAAAGGAAGTAGTACTTAGAAATCTAATTATTACTTAGCTTTCCACCATTCAAAACATAACACATGTCTTGCCAAATGCCGCATCCATGACATCACACTCAACTAACACAACCAAGATGAGATATTATCTATCAAAAGTCACTTTATGCATAATTGAACAAAGAAAATCAAGAAAACAAGCAAACACTCTCCATTCCTCTTTTTCTTCAAAACCTTCGGCCAAGGTGCTAGAAGTAAGGCTTCCAACCATCATTTGATCTTGAAATATTTATGGTGAGTACTTCATATCATAGCTTAGATCCCCCAGAAATTTCAGCTTCAAATTCACTTTCTTCGATTTTAAAATAAATCATCAAAGATGATGATGAATAGTGTTTTCAAGAACTAATCTTTGTTTTTCAAGGACCATACCAATCTTTGTGAGGCTAGTACATTCACCAAGGAAGGTATAAGACTTGAAAACCCTAGATCTACTTTGAGTTTTAAGCATGTTCTTGATGGATCTAGCTTAGTTATGATTATGTTCATGTTATAAGCATGCTTAGTTAATGATTTAGGGATTTAAGAAGCATGATGATTTTGATGCTAAGATCAGTAACTTCTGGACTTGTTGAGATGATTATTATGTGTATAAGTTGTTTAGATGCCCGGTGTGGCTTGGTTGAATGGTTATGATTTTTAGAACGTTCGATATATAGCCGTCGTAATGCCCGATTTTCATTAACCTTAAGAAAAACGAATTGGGCAGTTGATGTAACTCACTTTCTAGCTTTGTAATATGCACATGATAGGATAGATAATGTTCCAAGCTTCGTTTTGATATAAAGAACGTGTGAAACGGACTTATGGTTTAGGATTTACGGTCGGTTTACTAAAAGTGGTTCGAAACCGTAAACGAGAATTCGTAACTGAAATTGAACCCGCGTAAAATACGTAAGTCAGTGGCGAATCTTGGTAATTAAATACTAAAGGTAAAAAGGAAGGTGTGAGAGAAAACCTCATGTGAATCGGATCGTTTTTCGATTTTATAAAAATGTTTGAATCTACGTTAAACGCGAACGAACCCCTTAAAATTATAACTTTGGTTATAACTTAGAAAACGAGCGATAAAACTCGAGGTATAATCTTGGTTCGTAATCGATCGAATTTAGAACTTATACGACTTAAGTATACACTAAGTGTGAGTACGATGACATGTCTTAATGACGAACAAATGTCGAATCGTATCAGTAATAAAAAGAGTTACACTAAAAAGGGGTATAACGAGATAATTAGAAAACATGTTTCGACTTAAGTTAATACTTAACCTTTTGAAAAATGTTAAGTGATTAATCTCGAATCTCTTGATTATTATAGATCGCCGAGCTGACTCGGGACACCCTACCACTACCCCTACTCGTACTCGATTACCAGGCAAGTTTCAACTTTCCCTTTTTAGGCTGTTGTTGTGAATATATATGCTTTCTGTTATACATATGTCATAGCATGCATGCCTACTTTCAAGTCATATTGGTATACTTGTTCCCTGATTGTTCTTTGGCTTATAAGTAGATAGATAATATATCGATTATAAGCCGGATGTTGTTAAGACCCTTAAAGAAGGGCATATAAATCCTATTTGTTGAATATAGACCGGGAGTCAGTACTTCTTGATATATCGTTATTACTTTCGAGGGAAATATTTAAGTAAATAATTTCTATTATTTGGTTGACGAATATTATTTGAATATTCGTCCGAGATTATTTAATTAACGATCATTACTTCAAATATTTATTTGAACGTTATCTATTCAATGAATATTATTTTTCAATATTCATTCAAAGACGAACCATTTATCGAATATTATTTCAAATATTTCTTTAAAATCTTCGATGATTAAATAAATATCATTCGGACATTCATTTAGAACATCATGTATTAAGGGAATATTATTCTCGAATATTCCTTTAAGGTTTGACTTATTAAATGAATATCACTTGGATATTCATTTAAATTATTAATTATTAAATGAATATTATTTTTGAATATTAATTTGAAATCTTATTTACTTAACGAATATTATTCCAAACATTACTTTCAAAATTATTTATTAAATGAATATTATTTTAATATTCATTTAAGCAATTATTTATTCAATAAATATTTTCTTAATATTCCTTCAAGGATTATTTTGAGAAATACTCTGATTAAAAAGATTCTTTCATTCATTAAATGCTTCTGACTCAATAAATATTCCATAAATATTTATTCAATACTTGGAAACAACTTCACAGTTGTTTATTCCTCTTCAAATATTATCTTCGGTCTTCGATCATTCTGAAAATTCTTCGGAGTCATACGATTAATATTATATAAAGAAAGGTCCTCAAGATTCCATTCTTCACTCGAATCTATCTCTTAAATTATAAGGGAACCTTACTGAGAAAGGTTATTTATCTTGTTGACTTCCCGGTCATAATTTATCCTTTTCACTCGCAACTTGGTTGCTATGGACTCATTAAGTCTGTGTGTACCTTCTCATCATTCGAGGGGTAAGATTGTGGAACAAGTTGATATCCATTAGCAAGCAAAAGCTTGGGAAATGTTGGTGAATTTTCCTTTCCAACTAGATACGACTACTTTGTGGAGTCTTATCAACAAGTATTTCACTTGGGGAAGGGAGGACAAACTCTACGTTTCATTTCTGTGGAATTATTTGAACTAGGAGTCGTGTGTAAGAGGCCGAGTCGCGCGGTCCATCACAAGGCCTAACCAGTGGCCAGGGAGTTACTATTAAAGGCCATTGACAAGTGGAGCCGTCAGTTCTTCCTTCTACCGGTAGTAAAACTATATTGTGTTGTACCATCCCCGACTGGTCATCAGGGAGTGGACAGCTGGCGCGTGATAACTCCAGTATTGGTTCATCTCCTAAATTGGGAATTCCCTGCAACATGTATCGAAGAGACTTCTTTCAGGTTGACGGTGTCTTCCGCAACACGTATCGAAGAGACTTCTTTCAGGTTGTAGAACTTCGAAAAATGTTAATAACTGGAATTGCAATATTTTCCTTGCAAGTTCCTCTTAATATGATAAATGATGATATCTTGCTTATTTTGACTTAGTAGATATTTCCACAAAATAAACACTTTAAGTTACCTTGTAACTTCATCCTTTATATTATACTGGCACTAACTTCGTTAATGCATGGCATATGGAAATAATGATACTTCGAACTGTTATATACTTTCACTGTCCTGTTATATTATTATTGGTGGGCTATTGCTCACCCTTGCTTATTTATCATGTCACAACAACAGCTAGGACAGATGGCTCGCATCTGGCGCACTCGGCGCAAGCGGGTTACCCGACCCACCAGACTCCCCGCTAAGATGCTAGCCGCCATTGCTGAGGTAGCATAGTTAGACAGCTTTTGTTTCCTGTTTAACTATATGTATAATTAATGTAATCAACGGCAAAACTTTTAAACTTATGATGTTATCCTTTTGGATTGTAATAACTTTTATTCGTAAACCCTTTTATGTAAGACTTATTTCAATTTCGTCTCTGGGACTATAACTGTGTGTGTGTGTGTGAGTGGATATTATTGTGGGGTCATAGTATGCTACTTATTGATTTTGGACTCAAGTCAAGTATTATGTATGAGTTATGAGACCGTAACGACCCGATCCCTGACCCCGGATCTGGGGGTGTTACATAACGCTTTTGAAATGCTAAGTAGATGCTTTACTTAGGTTAGAACACGTTTTCAAGTTATCTCGTTATGCACCCTTTTGTGTACTCTTATTAACACCGTTATGATCCGACACTTGTTCGTTATTAAGGTATGTCATTACACTTACACTTGGTAGGTACTTAAGTTGTATAAGTTCTAAGGTCGGTCATTTACTAACAAAGATTATATCTCGAGATTTATTGTCCATTTTCTAAGTGGTTTTCCAAAATTATAACCAAGTGTTCCTCAAAGGGTTTCATTCGTTCTTAACCTCGATTCGAACATTTTTATAAAATCGGAAAATGATCCTTTTTACATGAGGTCTTCTCTCACACCTTCCTTATGATCTCTAATATTTAATTATTATGATTCGCAACTGAATTAGTCACGTTAAGGGGGTTCAATTTTAGTTACAAACTTGCACTTACGGTTTCGAACGACTTTTACTAAATCGGCCATATCTCCTAAACCGTAAGTCCTTTTGTTTCGATTCTTGCGCGAAAATGATCTATGACTCGAGATCTATAAGGTCATTCCATATAATCATTAAGGTCAGAGAATTACACCTACTGTTATGCACGAATTTTAAGGGTTAACGAAATTTCAGCATTACAACGGCTATAATACGAACATTTCCTATTTTATCACATCATAACCAAGCCACACCGTGCATACCATACATCTTAACTAGTCCAAGAACATCTCACTTCATCATCATAATCATCATATTACTTAGATCAACTAAACCAACTACATAATCATGCTTACATGCTTATAATAACATCATAATCATAACTAATCTAAAAACCACCAAGAACATCCATAAACTCAAAGTAAGATCTAGGGTTTAGGTGAGATATACCTTCCTTGGAGTATGTATAAGCCTTAATAAACCTTGTATAGTCCTTAGAACACCTTAACCAAGCTTAGATCATCCAAAGAAACAAGAAAACTAATGTTAGTTCTTGAAAGTTACTATTCATCCTCAACCTTCATGATTTTATAACTCAAGAATGGAATGGAATTTGAAGCTAAGATTCATAGGAGATCTTAGTTATAAATTATAGGACTCACCTAATTAATCTTGAGATTTAACAATGGTGGGAAGTGGGATTTTGATCCTTGAATTTTGCCTTGGCCGAGAGCTTCCTTTTGGAGGTGTTCTTGGTGTTTGTTTGTGTTTTCTTGGCTAATCTTGCATTATTTTTGTTATTTGGATAATATCTTGCATAAAGCTACTTTATTAAAGTGCTTTGGTCATGCATGATGCTAATCAAGGGGCCATGTATCTCATTCTTGTGGTTAGATGATGTAATGATCCTAACTACTTGGTTTGTTTCTAATATTGCTAGTTAGCATTGTAACTAGCTTGGTTACTTGATTCTATCCACTTGCACATGCATGCATCTTGGCTCTCTGCTTGTTCCTTTATCCGGTTATTACTCAATTTCATTGATCGTTCGGAGGAATATCTCAAGTATTTCTTGTTAGGGTTTTACCGGAAACCTTCTTAATATTTATACTACCATTCTCTATCCTCTTTTATAATCCTGGAATTTAAATTTTTCAAATCTCTTTAATAAATCCTTCAGTGTCTAGGGAAATCTCGGAGAAAATAAAAGTGCTACTTTTCTGAATCTGATATCGTCTACATACACTTATTTTGCCTATAGATCATTAATACGAACTCAGAAATCCATTCTGAATACTTCTATATAGTGTCGTCTAATAATATTCCAATTTCCACCAAAAATACTATTCATTGCTTTTTCTCTCTTTTATTCCTTGTACTTAAAAAGATGTTCTCGCGCTTCCTTGAGCGTTCCCTATCTCTTTTACGGAATCACTGGACTTATACTAGATATCGATTTAGATGACATGAGCTACCAGATATCTATTTGGATGACATGAGAATATTTCCTTCCTCTTTGAAATAACCAATCTTACTTTCTAGGAGATAGATTATTCTAATCTAAGTTGTCAACCTACTGCATTGTTCATGGCATATAAAAATTTGAATCCAAATCCGTTAAATATTCATTCATTAAGCCACTGACACATTGTAGTCGTAACCACTATTCAGTCATACTCCATTACATAATATGTTAGGAATAATTCCTAAGTTGTGATGTTGAGAATAGAATTTTGCTTATACTTCTTGTAAATCCTGATCTTATAAAGGATTTAGAACTTTTTATAGGATATATGTGTTATACAGTAATCTGTAGAGTTTAGTCAGGAACAGTAGTGCATCAAGTACTACTTGTCAGGAACTGAGATCAAATCCTGATACGCCAAGTCAAATACTGATGGATGTCAAATCCTGATGCAAGGTGGAATCCTGATATCAGTCGTGTTACTGATGATGTCATTATGGATGCTACAGAAACTGGCAAGTGCTATAAAACATGATCGTTGTTTTGTAGAACAAGCAAGAAGATATCATGAAGGAAAGAATTTTCTATTGATGGAAACTATCAACTGGACGGCAGAACAATGTCATGTATAGATCATTACTTTCTGTTATTAGTTGATAGGTAGCATTATAAATACTCTCTCTATATCATTGTAAAAGAGTGAATTATGGATTTTAGAGTGCATATCGTGTGAAGCTCTGTATAAGGTTTGTATTCGATAGTTCGAAACAAACAGAGAGAGAGATTTGTATTGTCAGCAGCTGCTAAAGGTATTGTACACCTTTGGTAGAGTTTGTATTTGATTTATTTAATACAAACAAAGTTTGATTCATTCATTTGTTCTTGTTCATCTAATCAAGCAAAAATCAGACACGATTATATGACTTGTATCAACCCCCCCTTCTACAAGTTATTCATGTTAACAATTGGTATCAGAGCAGGTTGATTTCGAATAATCATAAAGATCTGCAATCATGTCTGGTTACAAGGATGGTAATACTAAGATCCCCATGCTCAAGAGAAACGAATATACTCTATGGGAAGTGAAGATGTTGCATCACCTGGAAGCAACAGATCCTGATTATCTTGACAGAATCAGAGATGGGCCTTTTGTTCCAACAAGGCTTGTTCTTCAAGCAACTGTCGAAGGAAAAGTTGTTACAGAACATACAGCAGAGAAGGCTAAATCTGAATGGACAGATAAGGAAAAGGAGAACGTTCTTAAGGATGCTAAAGTGATAAACATACTATTCAACAGTCTTGATTCTGTTCTCACTAACTATGTTCTCGCTTGTAAAACTGCTAAGGATATATGGGACAATCTAAAGGTTCACTGTGAAGGAAAAAAACCTATCAGGAAGAATATGAGGACACTTCTCATACAATAGTATGAGTACTTTGAATCCAAGTCTGGTGAGTCACTTACTGACACCTTTGATAGATTTACTAAACTCATCAATGAGATGGCCATGCATGGTAAATATTATGACTTGGAGGATATGAATACTAAGTTCATGAAAGCTCTTCCTGACTTCTACAATGAGAAGATATCTGCAATTGAGGAAGCTAATGATCTGGATGAAATATCATTAGAAGCAGTTTATGGAAAATTGAGAGCTTATGAACTTGAAAGGCAGCAGAAAAAGAGCAGGAGTGAAGGAAAGATGAAAACTGTTGCACTCACTGCTCAATTTGAATCAAAGAAGCTTCCAGAAGAAAAGTCTGAATTTACTGAAAGAGACTTGAGGAAGAAGAAGAGCAAAGAAAGTTCTAAGTCAGAGACTGCAGATATAGACTCTGAAGATAATGATTCTGAATCAGAGATGCAAGAACTCTTTGCTATGTTTGCTAAAGCTTTCAAGAAAGGAATATTCAACAGGAGAAGATTAAGCAAAGGATCTTTTCAGAAGAAAGAGGAGAAGAAGAGTGACAAAGGCAAGAGTACAATTATCAAACTTGATAAGTCCAAAATCAAGTGCTTTAACTGCAGTGAGCTTGGACACTTTGCTTTGCTAGTGAGTGCAAGAAGCCTAGGAATTCAGGGAAGGGTAATGCACTCATGGTCACACAGAAGGATTGGGCAGACTCCAGTGATTCTGAAGATGAATTGGATTATGACAACATTGCATTGATGACAAGTGCTTCAGACAAGCCTGGATCTCCAAAGAAAACTTCTTCATCTTCTGTTAAGGTATCACTTCACTCTCTTGATTCATTTGATAGCTTAGATTCTGATGATATTAGATCTATTCATGTTGAGTTTAAGAATCTTATGACTAATTTCAAAATTCTTGCTAGTGAAAAAGATGAACTTAAGGCTAAGAATGATGAATTAGTTAGTAGAAATAATTTTCTTGAATCTGAGTTAATTCAAATGGAAGAATATAGGTTAAGTTCTGATAAAGCTAAGCATGATTATGGTGTTATCCTTGAGGCTTATGACTATGTCAGAAAAGAACTAGAGGAAGAGAGAGATATGATGAAAACCATTAACACTTCTGGTAAAAAGACTCAAGAAATCATTGACAATCAAATTCTTGGTAAAGTCTATGGCTTAGGTTTTGGAATGAAGAATGGATACATTGTTCTGACTGATCAGAGACATGGTAACATATATGAAGCCAGCTTGAGTAAAAAATGAAACCTACCCAGTTATAATACCACTCAAAGTGGTGTCTGGGGAGGGTAGATGTACGCAGACCATGCCCCTATACAGTAGGGAGGCTGTTTCCGAAGGACCCCCGGCCTAGTACAGAATACAGAAAGGAAACCTAATACAAACTAGGAAACTCACGCACACGCAGGAGTCGAACCCCTGACCTCCTTCAAAGGAGGCCAGCTTGAGTGACACATCTAAAGGAACTGTCAGATGTCTTTACAGCAAGGCATCAAATGATGAAAGCTGGAATTGGCACAAGAAGCTCTCACATCTCAATTTCAAGAAGCTTAATCAACTTGTTAAGCACCATCTGGTGAGAGGCCTACCTCAGGCAAATTATGTGCAAAATGGACTTTGTGATGCTTGTCAGCTTTGAAAACAAAAAAGAACCACTTTCATGAGCAAGACAGAAAATTCAATTACTGAACTATTTCACATGTTGCATCTTGATTTATTTGGTCCAGTAAACATTATGTCTATCAGCAAGAAAAGATATGCTCTAGTTATAGTGGATGATTACACAAGGTTCACATGGGTATTCTTTCTACACAAAAAGGATGAAGCTCCTCAGCAAATCATTGAACTTGTCAAGAATATTCAAAATAGCTCTGAGTACAAGGTCAAAGTGCTCAGAAGTGACAATGGTACAGAATTTAAGAATTCTACAATGGAGGAGTATTGTGTAGACAATGGAATTACTCAACAGTTTTCTGCACCTGGAACACCTCAGCAGAATGGTGTAGTAGAAAGAAAGAACAGAACTCTCATAGAGGCAGCAAGAACCATGCTTGCAGATGCAAAGCTTCCAACCTATTTCTGGGTAGAAGCTATCAACACTGCATGTTTCACTCAAAACTGTACCTTGGTAAATGCTCATGGTAAGACTCCCTATGAGATGATCAAAGGAAAGAAACCAAGTGTGAAATACTTTCACATCTTTGGATGCAAATGCTATGTCCTGAAAGTTCATCCAGAACAACTTGGAAAATTTGAAGCCAAATCGGATGAAGCAATCTTTCTAGGATATTCAGCATCAAAGGCCATCAAAGTATACAATCTCAGAACTCACATTGTTATGGAATCAATTCATGTTGCATTTGATGATAAGAAGTTTGGAATTTTGCAAACTGATGAAAGCATGACAATCTGGAATTTGAAAATCTTAAGTATTCTGAGATTCTCTCCAGTGATGATGAAGGTTCTCCAAAGGAAATCTCTATTGCTTCTCAAAGGAATGCTACTGTTGAAGGGGAGAAATTCAATCAAGGAGAACACAGTATTGGTTAGGATCAGACTAGTCTTTCAGGGTCTACTTCGTCAGGAACTGATCCTTCAGAGTCTAATAAAGGAAGATCAGAAACTAGTAGCAGTATGGAATCTACTGATTCTACTGATCAAGGTGGAGCTTTTGAAGGCAGAGAAAGTTCTTCTACAAGAGATACCACTAACTTAGGGGGAGAGTCTAGCAGGAGTAATCTACCACCTGTTAGAAAATGGACAAGGGATCATACTGAAGATTTGATTATTGCTGATCCAAATTTTGGTGTTCGAACTAGAAGATCAATTCAAAATGAATGCTTGTACAATTGTTTTCTCTCAAAGAATGAACCTAAGAAGGTTGAAGAAGCCTTACAGGATCCTGATTGGGTAATAGCAATGCAGGAAGAATTGAATGAGTTTGAGAGGAACAAAGTTTGGAAACTGGTACCAAGACCTAAAGATAGATCAATTGTTGGTGCTAAATGGGTTTTCAGAAACAAGCTAGATGAATCTGGTATGACTGTAAGAAACAAAGCAAGACTGGTGGCCAAGGGTTATTCTCAGGAAGAAGGAATTGATTATGATGAAACCTTTGCACCTGTAGCAAGATTGGAAGCAATCAGAATGTTTCATGCATTTGCAGCTCATTCAAAATTCAAGGTATACCAGATGGATGTAAAGAGTGCTTTTCTTAATGGCAAGCTTGATGAGGAAGTGTATGTGGAGCAACCACCTATTTTGTTGATCCAAAGTTTCCAAATCATGTCTACAAACTTGACAAGGCACTCTATGGACTAATGCAGGCACCAAGAGCATGGTATGAGACTTTGTCTAAATTTCTTCTTGAAAATAGCTTCACAAGAGGTACAATTGACAAAACTCTATTCTTTAGAAAGATAAAAAGTGATTTGCTTTTAGTTCAAGTTTATGTTGATGATATTATATTTGGTTCTACTAATGAAAAGTTATGTGCTAAGTTTAGCAAGTTTATGCAGTCTAAGTATCAGATGAGCATGATGGGTGAACTAAATTACTTTTTAGGCTTGCAGGTCAAACAGACTGAGACTGGTATTTTCATTAATCAGTCAAAGTATATCAAAGATCTTTTAAAAAGGTTTGACTTTCAAGATTGTGCAGTTGCAAAGACACCCATGGCAACAGCCACTAAGCTAGACTCTGATCCTAAGGGAAAGAGTGTTGATAACACTAACTATAGAGGCATGATAGGTTCACTGTTATATCTAACTGAAAGTAGACCAGATATAATGTTTTCTACTTGTTTATGTGCTAGATTCCAAAGTGATCCTAAGGAATCTCATTTAATTGCTGTGAAAAGAATTTTTAGATATCTCAAGGGAACTCCAAATCTTGGTTTGTGGTATCCAAGAGAATCTGATTTCTCCCTAATTGGCTATTCAGACTTTGATTATGCAGGGTGTAAAATAGACAGGAAAAGCACTACAGGTACATGTCAATTCTTGGGAAATAGATTGATTTCTTGGGCAAGCAAGAAGCAGCAATCAGTTTCAACCTCAACTGTAGAAGCTGAATACATTACAGCAGGCAGTTGTTGTGCTCAACTCCTTTGGATAAGAAATCAGTTGATGGATTATGGTATGACACTTAGTAATATTCCTATGTTTTGTGATAATACTAGTGCTATCAAAATTACAGAAAATCTAGTTAACATTCAAGGACTAAGCACATTGATGTCAGGTATCATTTTATTAGAGAACATATTGAAAATGGTACTGTGGAACTTCATTTTGTTCCTACTGACAAACAGCTTGCAGATATTCTAACTAAACCACTTGATGAGGCTACATTCATTAGATTGGTTAGTGAGTTAGGAATGTTAAATTTTTAGATCTTTAATATCTGCACAAGTAGCACGGTATGTTTTTTCAGTTTATAGACTTGATATTTTTGTCAGGATCTATACTTGATTGTTAAATGCTTAAGCTGTAACATTTTATCTTGATAAATTTCAGTATGATAGACTTATTAATAAACATCAGGATCAGGATTGCTATCAGTATGATGATGTCATCAGTATTGACATCAGGATTGTATCGTCAGTATCAGGATTGTGAAATTTGTATGTCTTACTGTTTCAAATTCTGAAGTTCATGTTATTCAGTGGCTCAATTCTGAGTTTTTTTAAAGTCTATGTTAGCAAGTTTTGTCACATGCATACTGATAATTTATATCATTATTCAGATCAGTCAATAAACAACGATAGACAAGTAGATAATAAGAAAACTTGTATTTTCATTAATCAAAAGCATTACATACATGGAAATGAAATACAATTCTTCTTTTTGTCTAACTACTACTGATAATTCTATTCTTGTCTAAAGTTGTTGCTGCTTCAATCCTCAATGATCGACTTCAGGACAAGGAGCATCTCAAGATTAGATTCCTTGTCTGGGCGACTTGAATGAGAGCAGCTGACTCATCTTCATGCTTATTGAAGAAAACGAATAGCATCTCCATCAAGATCAACCTCAGACTCTTCGCCAAATTCTTCATCCTCAAGGTGTGAAGAGATTAGAGGAGAATTGTATTCAACTGGTAGATGTTTTAGAGGAGATTCATGGAAATCATCTGAGTTAAGACCAACCATATCTGACTCGATGAGAAAAGTCATCTCTTCTAAGAGATAGTTTACTTGCTCCTGATCATCAAGAGTAAAAAACTTCTCAGTGGTAATGAACCAAAAGCTAGGGTTCATATGAAGATTTGGGTTGAAAGCCACGATGAAAAGAGAAAAGAATGAAAAGGTTTTGAAGAATGGTATAAGACATTAGTTTCTTTTATAGAAAGATGTGGAAAGCTGAACAGTCGTTTGGGGGATATCAATGCAGTCAGTCATAATTATGTGTGACTGTATTTCTTGTATTTTCAAGAAATATTGAACAAATCTAACCAATTGATTTTGTTCAAATTTATTTATTTCTTTTACAGGTAAAAGAAAATGCCACGTGGAAACTCCATTTAGTCTCTGGAATCAGGATGATATTGATCAGGAATACAAGTGCGTTCACATCAGGATTTGTAATTCTTTCTATTCAGAAATCACATTGAATCGTGTGATTATCTTGATGAGAAGATCACATCAGGAAAAGGAAGCTGATTAGTATTGATTTTTATCCTGATTTTACCTTGATTTAATTTACTTGAAATTAATGTTGGATTTTATTTTCCAAAAGTCGTGGGTAACTGTATTTTTCAGGGACTGACACCTGTCAACCTACGTGTCAACGTGGGATAATAGGTCTGAAGGATTTTTGAAATATAATTATTTTGACACTCTAATCGTATTTCTTAAGTTCTTTTCAGATCAAAATGGCAACTCAAAGAAGACTACCCAAATCAGTAGCTTTCAAGTTTGGTGATTTTGATTTTATGATGAACAATCATGTTGCAGCTATCACCAACAAAGAAGGGGTGTCAACTGATTTCCACCCAATTATGGACCTTATGGCGAAAGGACCATTAAGCTATGCCTTGACAGCATCTCCACAAATTAATCAAGTAGCTGTTTCACAAGCTTGGGAGAATGCTGAGGTAATTGATTCTACTCAGAGTCAATCAGCTAAGATTGTTCTACACTTAGGACAAGACTCATTTGATATTACTGAATCGGATGTTAATTCAGTACTTCACTTACCTGTTAGTACGAATTTTGAGAATGTACCATCTGATGATGATGTTAGAACTATGTTATCTGAGTTAGGGTATAATGGACCTCTAGATAACATGAGCCAGTTAAATAGATCCTTTCTTAGGAAAGAATGGTCTTTCTTTTTTGATCAAATTGCTAAATGTTTTACTGGTAAATGTAGTTCTTTTCAACAAATTACTGCTGTTACATCACATATTGCATATGGCTTGCTTTATAACAGAGTAATTAATTTTGGTCACATTATCTTAAGTCAGATGTGTATTAAACTTGGATCAAGAGGTCATGACAGGAATATGGTTTATTATCACAGATTCATGCAACTGTTTATTAACCATTTCATTCTTGATGTTGAAGCTAGATTTGGTAGAGAATATGGTGTTTCTTCTTATGTACAGCAAAAGAGAATTTTCTCTGACATTACAAAGAAGGACAGTGAAAAGAATCAAGATGAAATACCTGCATTACACTATCCAAATCATGTTCAGGTACTACTGAGAACTCATCTTCCTACTATCTATAATTCTTCTTTCTTTGGTGGTGAAATGACTCAGGAATCTCAATTGGAGGAGAACCCCCCCTGTGTCTACCCAAGTAGCCAAAAACATTAAAGTCTCTGAAACAATTCTAGAACCAAATTTTGATCCACATCCTATTGTTTCAAAGAAACCAACCTCTGGTGTTTTTCAAAAGACATCAGTTGTAAAGAAGAGAAGATTTGTTGTTTCTAGTAGTAGTTCTAGTGAAGATGATGATAATATATCTCTTGCTAAGAGAGCAGAATTGAAGGCTGCAATTCAACTTTCTAAACTAGGACAAAGAGATAGAACACATAGTCACAACCAGGCTGCAGTCTCCCAAAAGGCTGTAGTTCTTAAAAAGGGAAAACAGTTACTGGATACTGTCTCTCAAAAGACTATGTCTATTGAAAAAGGATCTCATCCCAAGAACACTTCTGTGTCTACACCTCTTGAGTCTTCTCAAGATAAATCTGTTGCTCACTATACTAGGAGAACAAGGAGAAAGATTCATTTGTCACCTACACACACACAGTGTCTAGTCCAACTAACATTATGCAGGTCTCTACAAATAAGGCTATATCCACGTCAATATCTGACAAGAGAGATCTGGATCTTGATTCTTCATGGGAAACTACATTGACATACAGACTGGCTATGGAACTTATTTCTCTAAAAGTGAAGCTTTCCAGGCCTGTTCTAGATTTTCTGATTGAAAGAGTTCCCAAACTTTCATTTCCTGGAGAATATGGACTGTTACATCAAAGACTTGACTTAATGAAGATGTACTTATATGTATCAGTTAGAAAGGAATTGCACAAGAAATTTGGACCTCCTAAGCATGTTGCACTTCAATCACTTCTTGCCTCTTTATTTGACAAGGATGTCACTATTGAAGATGCTTCAGCTCAAGGTGAACAAGAGGAGGTAGTTGATAGAGGGAAGCAGTCAACAGAAGATACTATTGTACCTGTGGTAAATAGTAGGATAGGTCAGATCACAGTCACTGCAACACAAGAACCATCTAGTCAGAGGTTGGATGACACAGGAACTGTGATTGATGATGCTGAAAGGTCTTCTGTGATGACTGAAATTTCAAGTAAGAAACCCTATGATATGGGAGGAATGACTTTGATTGATTTTCCTGAAGATCAAACCAATATTGTTCTTTCAAATTCTATCCACCTTGAGGGTGTGTCTCAGCAACCACCAATTAAAGACGGTGACATACTAGCTATGGTGTCTAATGAAGTATTACTGAAGACATCAGAGTCTAGTGTAGATCCTGAAAGTGATATACTGGAGCCTGTAGTTTCTGGAAAGAAAATAGATGTTTGTAAGGGTTCAGAGATTATAGCAGCTCACTCCTTGGAGAAAACCTCAAGCCCCATGCCATATGAGGAACCCTCTCTCCATGTGAGTTCAGGTATAAAAACTTCTTCTAACCCCTATTTTTCTGTAGGTCATGAGAGCACTTATCCAATTTGAGTGGTACACTTGAAAATATGGACATAGATCCACACATAGAGAGGCTGGCTCCTGACCAGGCAAAAGGAGAGGTATAAAGAGTGTTGACTTTAGATATTCAAAGTGAGAATGAGGGTATGGATGATCAACTCCATAGTGAGGGAGAGAAAATTAGGAAACCACCATCGTTTGATTTCTGGGATCAGGTTTTTCCTGAATCTTGGTCTGAAAATCTTGGTATGGATGCTGGTACTTATTATTTTATCAAGATGTATGAGAAGAATGACTTATCACATCACAATGCAAAGCCAGAAGTTAAAGCTCAGAAACAGAAAGAAAGGCTTGCAGGAATCATCAACAGAAAAGGCGAAAGACTAAGACAAACTTCTACTCAGCCAGTACCAGAAGAAATTCCTAATGATCCAAGTATTCCTTTGTATGTACTTCCAATATCAGCTAGAATTGAGACATCAACAGTATCTGATCACTCAAAGAAGGAGTCAGGATTTGTAGATGTCAGTACACAGAATACTGGTGAAGGACAGGATGATCATACTTCAGCTCCAGATCAGAAAGATGAAGATGTTTGTACTTCTACTCAAGTATTATTACTTGAATATCATTCTATACAGGCAACTTCTTCTACAAGGATTGAACATAAGGATCTTTCTACATCTAAGTCTGAAGGTACAACAAGCACTTCCAACATTGAAGTCAATTCTGAAATTCTACAGAACATTCAGAAATCTCAAAGTGATATTCAATCGAGACTTCAAATTCTTGAAGATAACCAAGTCACTATCATGGAAAATCAAGCAGTTCTGATGAATCTCATTTGTTCTGTTACTGAATCTCTTGGAATTAATGTTGCTGATGTCAAAAAGGGGGAGATAAACACAATTCAGAGACAGCAACAACAATAGACTGGGGGAGATAAACAGACTGGGAGAAGAACTAAGGGTGACAGAGGTGGTAAATTTCATCATGAAAGTGGTAAAGGAAAAGAAGCATCAAATAGTTGAATTCTTTCTTCTAAGTACTAGATACATGTCTACATTTGAAGAAGGAGGTACTTAACTTCATGATCTTAAATTCATAAATTCTATTCTGGTTGTATTGTTATATGTTTTGACATCTACAACTTAGATTTTTGCTTCAGATTCTAAAGCATAAATGGGGGGAGATTGTTAGGAATAATTCATAAGTTGTGATGTTGAGAATATAATTTTGCTTATACTTCTTGTAAATCCTGATCTTATAAAGGATTTAGCACTTTTTATAGGATATATGTGTTAGAGAGTAATCTGTAGAGTTTAGTCAGGAACAGCAGTGCATCAAGGACTACATGTCAGGAACTGTTATCAAATCCTGATACGCCACGTCAAATACTGATGGATGTCAAATCCTGCTACAAGGTGGAATCCTGATATCAGTCGTGTTACTGATGATGTCATTATGGATGCTACAGAAACTGGCAAGTGCTATAAAACAGGATTGTTGTTTTGAAGAACAAGCAAGAAGATATCATGAAGGAAAGAATTTTCTATTGATGGAAACTATCAACTGGACGGCAGAACATTGTCATGTATAGATCATTACTTTCTGTTATTAGTTGATAGGTAGCATTATAAATACTCTCTCTATATCATTGTAAAAGAGTGAATTGTGGATTTTAGAGTGCATATCGTGTGAAGCTCTGTATAAGGTTTGTATTCGAGAGTTCGAAACAAACAGAGAGAGAGATTCGTATTGTCAGTAGCTACTAAAGGTATTGTACACCTTTGGTAGAGTTTGTATTTGATTTATTTAATACAAACAAAGTTTGATTCATTCGTTTGTTCTTGTTCATCTAATCAAGCAAAAATCAGACACGATTATATAACTTGTATTCAACCCCCCCTTCTACAAGTTATTCGAGTTAACATAATAAAAGTTTTAATTCTACCAAAAATCTAGGTTCTTACAATCTCCCGTCCTTAAAAGGATCCCGTCCCGGAATCAATCTTAAAACAAATGGGGGTATTTCTCCAACATTGCGCTTTCTAGCTCCCAAGTTGATTCTTCTATGTTGTGGTTCTGCCACAAGACTCTGACTAACTTGATGACTTTGTTTCGAAGAACTTGTTCTTTTCGATCTATGATTTCCACAGGCTGCTCCACATAGGTTAGGTCTGGTTGCATGTCTACGTGCTCATATTCTACTATATTCTTGGCATTTAGATTATATTCCCTCAACATCGAAACATGAAACACATTGTGCACTTGTTGCAGATTTGGGGGTAATGCTAGTTCTTAAGCTAGCTCTTCGATGCGTCTTAAGATCTCAAAAGGCCCAATGTATCTAGGACTCAGTTTCCCCTTCTTCCCAAACCTCATTAAACCTTTCCAAGGAGACACCTTTAAAAACATTAGGTCTCCTACTTCATATTCCATGCCTTTCCGAGCTAGATCAGCGTATTTCTTTTGGCGATCTTGGGTTGCTACCAGCCGTCCTCTGATTAGATCTACTGCATCTTTAGTCCGTTGGACCACTTCGGGCTCGAGCATCTTTTGCTCTCCAACTTCATCCCAATACAAGGGAGATCGGCATTTTCTTCCATAAAGGGCCTCGTAAGGCGGCATCCCTATGCTTGAGTGAAAACTATTGTTGTAGGAGAACTCAATCAATGGCAAGTGATCATCCCAATTTCCTTTAAAGTCTATAACACAAACTCTCAACATATCCTCTAGCGTTTGGATGGTCCTTTCACTTTGCCCGTCTGTCTGGGGGTGATAGGTTGTACTCATGTTTAGCCTGGTTCCTACATATTCTTGAAAGCTTTTCCAAAACCTGGAGTTAAATCTAGGATCTCGATCGGATACTATGGCAACCAGGACTCCATGTCGCGCCACTATCTCTTTTAAGTAGATATCTAGTCTGTCGACAGTGTATCTTTCATTGATCAGAAGAAAGTGAGCTGACTTCGTTAGTCGGTCTATAATTACCCATATGGCATCGTGATTAGCTTTGGTCCTTGGTAGACCTACTACGAAATCCATGGCTATGTGTTCCCATTTCCATTCGGGAATCTCTAAGGGGTGTAAAAGTCCACTGGGTCTCTGGTGCTCTGCTTTTACTCGTTGGCAGGTCAAGCATCTACTTACCCACTCCGCTACGTCCTTTTTCATGGTAGGCCACCAGTAGTACTCTTTCAAATCCCTTTACATCTTGGTACTACCGGGGTGCATTGAGTACCTTAAGTTGTGTCCGTCATATAGAATTTCGTCCTTTAGTTCTTGCACATTTGGGATCCATATCCTTGATGCATATCTCATGATCCCTTCTTTATCTCTTTCACATTTAATTTCTTCTCCGGTCATTATTTCTTCCGTTGAGTTCTCTTCTTCCTCCATTATCCGTTCTTGACATAGCCTAATCTTTTCCAACAATGGAGGTTGGATTCGAATTTCCATTAACCTTTCTTCACCATCTCCTGGTATCTTGACCTCGATTTCCAATTTCTCGAAGTCTCTCACCAATTCTTCTTCTAAGGTTATCATTTTGAGTTTCTCTTTCCTACTGAGGGCGTCAGCCACCACATTGGCCTTACCGGGGTGATAATGAATCTCACAATCATAATCCTTGATTAACTCTAACCATCTCCTCTGGCGCATGTTAAGCTCTTTCTGAGTAAAGATGTACTGGAGGCTCTTATGGTCAGTGTAAATCACACACTTCTCTCCATACAGATAGTGTCTCCAAATCTTTAAAGCGAAAACTATTGCTGCTAATTCTAGATCATGAGTGGGATATCGAATCTCATATTCCATTAGCTGTCTTGACGCGTACGCAATTACCTTACCGTGCTGCATAAGCACGCACCCTAATCCTTTATGCGAAGCATCACTGTAAATCACAAAATCTCCTTTTCTATCAGGCAACGCTAACAACGGGGCCGTCACCAATCTCTTCTTTATCTCTTGGAAACTCTTCTCGCATTTTTCGGTCCATTCAAATTTCTCAATTTTGCGGGTAAGTCGGGTTAACGGAGCTACGATCTTTGCAAAATCTTAAATAAATCTTCTATAATACCCTGCCACTCCGATGAAACTCCTTAGCTCTGTTGGAGTGGTTGGCCGTTCCCAATTTGAAACTGCCTCTATCTTGGAGGGATCAACCAACCCTCCTTCCCTATTGATCACGTGTCCTAAGAACTGCACCTCATTTTTCCAGAAGTCACACTTCGAGAATTTGGAATACAACTGCTCTTTCCTGAGTATCTCTAAGGTTATCCTCAAATGTTCAGCGTGTTCTGCCTCGGTCTTTGAGTAGATGAGAATATCATCAATAAAAACTATAATGAATTTATCCAAATATTCCTTGAACACCCTATTCATCAAATCCATGAAGCTGCTGGGGCATTGGTCAATCCAAATGACATCACCAAGAACTCATAATGTCCATATCTTGTACGGAATGCAGTCTTTGGGATATCTTCGGGTTTAATCTTCAGTTGGCGATATCCGGTTCTTAGGTCAATTTTAGAGAAATATACATCACCCTTTAGCTGGTCAAACAAATCATCTATTCTGGGTAACGGGTACTTATTCTTTATGGTTAGCTTATTCAACTCTCGATAGTCGATGCATAACCTCATACTTTCATCTTTCTTCTTAGAAAACAACACTGGTGCCCCCCAAGGTGACACACTGGGTCTTATCATACCCTTATCCAATAGTTCCGTAATTGTTTAGCTAGCTCTTTCAATTCTACTGGGGCTAACCGGTACGGGGCCTTCGAAACTGGTGCCATCCCCGGGGCTAACTCGATAGCAAACTCAATTATCCTATCAGGCGGTAATCCGGGAATATCTTGTGGAAACACGTCCTCGAACTCATTAACTACCGGAATATCCCGCAACTTAGGTGCTTCCTTCTGGGTGTCTATAACGTAAGCTAGGTAAGCCTCGTTCCCTTTTCGTAGCAATCTTTTGGTCTGCGCCATGGTTAGAATTTTCTGGGTCTTTCGAATCCCCCTAAACACTACTTCCTTCTTTCCTTTACAATCTATTTGAGCGTTATTGCAAGACAACCAATCCATTCCCAAAATAACATCAAATTCCCCTAGTTGAAAAGGAATCAAATCAACATAGAAAGATTGTCCTCCTATTTCTAATTTGTAATCGAGGTGAATCTAATTAACTGGAACTACTTCCTGGTTGGCTATCTCTACTTGTAAGGAATCCCTCAGTGGTTGGGTCTTAATTTTCAATTTACGAGCAAAATCCCTCGATATAAAAGACTTGGTTGCCCCAGAATCAAATAAGACGTTTGCACTAACTGAATTAAGAGAAAAGGTACCTGCTATCACATCCGTGTCTCTCACGGTATCCTGCACTGTCATGTTAAAAGTTCTAGCAGTTGGTGGACTATTGGAGGTAGCTTTGCTTGCCCCTGATGCTGCTGGCTTGTTCATTGGGCAATCCTTCTTCATGTGACCTTGATGTCCGCACTGGAAACAAGCAGTGCCTTTGCTGGTGATAGGAGTAACCGTGGTATAAGAGGCAGCATAGTGGCCCACTCGTCCACACTTGTAGCAGGTTATCAGTTTTTGGTTGCATACACCGAAATGTCTCCTCCCATAAGTGGCACATACTGGTAATGAAAATCATGGTTGAGAAGAGTGGGACACTCCTGATTGTTTGCCACCCTGGCTCACACTTGCACTCACAGTTCATTTGAATCCTACATTCCTTTCAGGTAGGGAAACTATTCCTCGATTAAACTTATTCAGGGGTTTTCCTCTTGCGGAACCTCCGCCCATGCTTGCATGCTTCCTTTTTATTCCCCCTTTCTCTCTTTCCCTCTGCATCTGATCACTCCCTTCTTCCACAATTGATGCCTTCTGCACCAAGGTGGCATAGTCTGTAATCTCTAAAACTGCTACTCGATTCTGGATCCACTGCTTCAACCTTTACTGAAACCTATTCACTTTCTTCTCCTCAGTATCCATAAACTCTAGCATAAACCTTGATAGCTCAGTAAACTTAGCCTCGTAATCAGCCACTGACAAATTGTTCTACTTCGGTTCTAAAAATTTGAGCTCCATTTGAGTCTTCATAAACCTCGGGAAGTACTTTTCCAGAAACAATTGTTTGAACCTTTCCCAGGCGATTATAGCATCCGTCTCCATGTTTTTCTTGGCCTCCCACCAGTAGTTGGCCTCTCCTTTCAGAAGATAAGTGGTGAAAACAGTCTTTTGCGCCTCCTCAATGCTTAGTATCTCAAAAGACTTTTCCATTTCCTTTATCCAGGCTCTTGCCTCGACTGGGTCAGCTGATCCTTGGAATTCTGGGGGCTTAATGGACTTAAAGGCCCTGAAAGAGTTTGCCACGGTACTGTTGTTTCCCTGGGGTGGTTGGGGGTAACGGTTCAAATTCTCCCTAAGCAGATTCATAAACTGACCCATGGGGTCTCTATCCTGGTTCTCCCCTTCTTGCTCAACTTCAGTTTCTGCTTCTTCTATTTCTTCCTCAAACTCCCCAGTGTAAAAGGTTTCGTCTGCTGCCCCATACTGGGAATCCTCTTGTTCATTATAATCCTCATCTTGCGCTTCATCATATTCGGGGTTTTCCCCTTGTTGGTTATGGCTTTCTTGGTCAATAGATTCACGGGGGTTAGCCCTAGTTCCCATCCTTCGTGGAGGCATCTTACTGAAAATTTGGACTATTACACATTAGGCTCATTTACCTGTTTTAAAGATTTCTCCTTGCAAAGGCGTTACATATTTGGATTTAGGATCCCATAGTTCTATATTTTATGGCAACTTAATCGAAAACAATACGTGCAGAAAATAATCTAATAAACTTGTGATCGCGTCACAACAGAATTGAACTGACTGAAAGGAAACAAATATATACATGGTACTGAAAGATACATAATCTGAGTCACATCGACAGTTTAGAAGTACAACCATCCTAACAACATCTAGTCAAAAGTGAAATACATGGTCTCTCCGTCTAGTCAGTAAAAGGGAAACTAAATACAATGAAACTATCCCACAAAAGTCGGCACTACTATGTCCGTACATGACTAGAAGACTAGACTACCACATCACTATCTCTGAAATCAGCCACCAGTGTGGCCCAAAGCCCTAACCCTCACCATGGCAATGCGAAGGATCTCCTCAGCATCTATCCTGGATACCCTGCAATCTCCATCAGTAGGTAACCCTCGAACCCTCAGCCGGGCTCTCAGCTCAATATGGGTCACTGCCCTATGCATAGCTCGAGACCTAACACGCCTCCCACTCTGGTGTCTCATCATGGCAGCTCTCTCAGCTGCTAGCTCCATCCTGGACTCTGCTAGCCTGGCCTCAGCCATCGCCAGATCTGTAGAAAGTCTGCTCATAACATAGTTATGCACACACACTGGTATACCCTCTATCGGGATATGGGGTAGGGTAGCTGGCTCTGCTAGATGTGCAGCCTCTGCCTGCTGCGGCTTGGGGGTAAACTCCTCAAACTCCTCAGGAAAAGGGGTCACAGGCAAGGGTGGTGGGGTAGGGGCCCTCTCAGTAGGGAGTGGTGGCAAACGAAGTCTTGAACTCCCAATAGCATCATCAACTGGCTCATCAATATCTCCCTCAGTACCCTCATCCACTATCTGCTCTATAGCCGCATCCATGACCTGCTCAGTAGTCATATCAGTGTCCTCCTCCATAACCCTAACATCAGATACATCCTGGATCTCCTCTGGATCCTCATCATCAGATTCCTCACCAATAACCTCGGTATCCTCAGCTGCCTGGACCTCCTCCGGTTCCTCCTCCTCAGACTCCACAACCTCTGTATCCTTGGCTGCCTGGACCTCCTTCGGGTCCTCCTCCTCAGAATCCTCATCTCCCAAATGCTCATAGTAAGGGTCTGTTGTTCGGAGGAAGTCCTCATCGTGCTATCGCTCAAAAGCCTCAGGGTCAGAGATGTCGCTCGCCTACATAATACGAACTATGTTACTATCATGATACTTAAAAAGTTCCTGTAAGAGTTATAGGTGAACTTGGCAAGTGTTCTTATTATCTTAGTGAATTTATTATTATATAATGTCGCATCATCTCGGGATATATAACTCTCACTCTGATACCA
This sequence comes from Saposhnikovia divaricata, assembly GCA_036435485.1. NCBI lineage: Eukaryota > Viridiplantae > Streptophyta > Magnoliopsida > Apiales > Apiaceae > Saposhnikovia > Saposhnikovia divaricata. Next base: position 39,594,201 of record CM071601.1, on the reverse strand, counting down.
TTTCTGTAACAGCCCCAGATCCGGGGTCGGGGACCTGGTCGTTATGGTGTCATTTTCCATCAATACTACTTGCACTTGAATCAAAATAAATAAACTGCATGCTATGATCCCGCAATAATATCACATCACACAACTAGTTATAGTCCCAGAGATGATATTGAAATAAGTCTCTAATCAAAGGATCCACAATTCATAAGTTATTACAACCCAAAATGATTACAGCATAATTTTAATAGTTTCTACCATTGATTAACATTAGTCGTACATATAAGTAAGGCTGATAAACAAAAGCTGCCAGTCTAGTCTACTGGTTGCTCCTACCTCAGCAATGGCAGCAACGATTTCAGCGGGCAGTCCTACGACTGGGGTCACCTGCTTGCGCCGAGTGCGCCTTACGCGGGCCATCAGACCTAGCTGTTGTTCCGATATAATAAATAAAGCAAGGGTGAGCAATAGCCCACCAAAGGTAATATAACTGAACAATAATATGTAACGATTCAAAGATATCTTTGAAACCATATGCCATGCATTAACGAACATAGTGCCAGTATAATGTAAAAGATGAAGTTACAAGGTAACTCAAAATTTATACTCCGTAGACATATCGGCTATGCAAAGATATGGGCAATATATCAACATATATCATAAGGAAGAAATTGTAGGAAAATATTGCACTTCTAGTTTGAACACTTTTCAACCCTGCCAACACTGATAATGTTGCAGAAAATTTCAAACTTTGAAAGATGAACTAATACTGGAGCATTGACGCACAGAAGCCATAACGTTTACGATGATCATTCATATGTTATGCATCTCATGATTATTCTCTACATGTAGAAGGAAGAACAGACGGATTTACTTGTCCACCGCCCCCTGGAACTCCCCGGCCAACGGTTGGGCCATTGATGGACCGGCACCACTCGGCCACTTACACTGCTCCTAGTTCGAGTAACATCCATGACTCTGAAACGTAAAGTTCGTCCCCCTTTCCCCAAGTATAATACTTGTTGATAGGACTCCACAAAGTAGTCGTATCTAATTGGAAAGGGAAATTCACCAATATTTCCCTAGTTGTTGCTTGTTAATGGATATCGACTTGTTCCATCAATCTTACCCCTCGAATGGTGAGGAAGTAATACAAAGACTCAATTTGGTGAATAGAAACCAAGTTCCGAGTGAAAAGAATAGTTTCAAAAGATTTATGACCGGGCAGTCAAACAAAATAAATAACAGCTCTCAAGTAAGGTTCCCTTATAATTTGGAAGATTGATTTAAATGAAAACTGGAGTTTTGGGAACCTTTCCTTGATAAAAATAATCATAATATGACTCAGAAATATTTTACATAATATTTGGAGATCAAAGATAATATTTGAATAAAATAAATCATTTTTAGAACTAGTAAAAAGAATTAAATGAATATTCAAAGAATATTTATTAAACCATAAATAATTCCAGAATATTCTTAATATAAAATATTGCTTATAAATAACCCTCGAATAAATATTCGAAATAGTATCCAATAAATAAATCAACCTGAAATGAATATTCAAGATAATATTCATTAAATAAATAAAGCTCAAATGAATATTCAAAATAATATTCATTAAATAAAACTTAAATGAATATTCAAGTAATGTTCATTAAATAAATAAAACTCAAATGAGTATTCAAATAATATTCATTAAATAAATAATGGAAAAATATTTATTTAAATATTTTTCTCAGAAAATAATCACAATATATATACAGAAATACAGACTCCCGGTCTATATTTGAAGAATGAAGATCATATGCCATTCACTAAGGGTTTTAGCAATATCCGGCTTATAACTAATATATCACATATCTAGCTTATAAGCCAGTATCAAATCATAAAACCAGTATCACAATAATTTGAAAACAGGCATGCATGCTATGACATATGTATAACAGAATCAAATCATATATATTATCACAACAACAGTTCCAAAATGTTTGGAAACTTGCCTGGTAATCTGGTGGGGGTAGTGTGTCCTGGGTCAGTCCGGTGATCTATAAACAATCAAAATATTCGAGATTAATCACTTAACGCTTTTGAAATGCTAAGTAGATGCTTTACTTAGGTTAAAACACGTTTTCAAGTTATCTCGTTATGCACCCTTTTGTGTACTCTTATTAACACCGTTATGATCCGACACTTGTTCGTTATTAAGGCATGTCATTACACTCACACTTGGTAGGTACTTAAGTTGTATAAGTTCTAAGGTCGGTCATTTACTAACAAAGATTATATCTCGAGATTTATTGTCCATTTTCTAAGTGGTTTTCCAAAATTATAACCAAGTGTTCCTCAAAGGGTTTCATTCGTTCTTAACCTCGATTCGAACATTTTTATAAAATCGGAAAACGATCCTTTTTACATGAGGTCTTCTCTCACACATTCCTTATGATCTCTAATATTTAATTATTATGATTCGCAACTGAATTACTCACGTTAAGGGGGTTCAATTTCAGTTACAAACTCGCACTAACGGTTTCGAACAACTTCTACTAAATCGGCCATATCTCCTAAACCGTAAGTCCTTTTGTTTTGATTCTTGCGCCAAAACGATTAATGACTCGAGATCTATAAGGTCATTCCATATGATCATTAAGGTCAGAGATTTACACCTACTGTTATGCACGAATTTTAAGGGTTAACGAAATTTCGGCATTACGACGGCTATAATACGAACATTTCCAAATTTATCACAACCAAGCCACACCGGGCATACCATACATCTTAACAAGTCCAAAAACATTTCACTTCATCATCATAATCATCATATTACTTAGATCAACTAAATAAACTACATATTCATGCTTACATGCTTATAATAACATCATAATCATAACTAATCTAAAAACCACCAAGAACATCCATAAACTCAAAGTAAGATCTAGGGTTTAGGTGAGATATACCTTCCTTGGAGTGTGTATAAGCCTTAATAAACCTTGTATAGTCCTTAGAACACCTTAACCAAGCTTAGATCATCCAAAGAAACAAGAAAACTAAAGTTAGTTCTTGAAAGTTACTATTTATCCTCAACCTTCATGATTTTATAACTCAAGAATGGAATGGAATTTGAAGCTAAGATTCATAGGAGATCTTAGTTATGAATTATAGGACTCACCTAATTAATCTTGAGATTTAACAATGGTGGGAAGTGGGATTTTGATTCTTGAATTTTGCCTTGGCCGAGAGCTTCCTTTTGGAGGTGTTCTTGGTGTTTGTTTGTGTTTGCTTGGTTAATCTTGCATTATGTGTGTTATTTGGATAATATCTTGCATAAAGCTACTTTATTAAAGTGCTTTGGTCATGCATGATGCTAATCAAGGGGCCATGTGTCTCATTCTTATGGTTAGATGATGTAATGATGCTAACTACGTGGTTTGTCTCGAATATTGCTAGTTAGCATTGTAACTAGCTTGGTTACTTGATTCTATCCACTTACACATGCATTCATCTTGGCTCTCTTCTTGTTTCTTTGTCCGATTATTACTCAATTTCATTGATCGTTCGGAGGAATATCTCAAGTATTTCTTTTCAGGGTTTTACCGGAAACCTTCTTAATATTTATACTACCATTCTCAATCCTCCTTTATAATCCTTGTATTTAAATTCCTCAAATCTCTTTAATAAATCCTTAAATCCTTCAGTGTCCAGGGAAATCTCGGAGAAAATAAAAGTGCTATTTTTCTGAATCTGATATCGTTTACATACACTTATTTTGCCTATAGATCATTAATACGAACTCAGAAATCCATTCTGAATACTTCTATATAGTGTCGTCTAATAATATTCCAATTTCCACCAAAAACACTATTCATTGCTTTTTCTCTCTTTTATTCCTTGTACTTAAAAAGTTGTTCTTGCGCTTCCTTGAGCATTCCCTATCTCTTTTACGGAATCACTGGACTTATACTAGATATCGATTTGGATGACATAAGCTACCAGATATCGATTTGGATGACATGAGAAAATTTCCTTCCTCTTTGAAATACCCTATCTTACTTTCTAGGAGATAGATTATTCTAATCTAAGTTGTCAACCAACTGCATTGTTCATGGCATATAAATATTTGAATCCAAATCCGTTAAATATTCATTCATTAAACCACTGACACATTGTAGTCGTAACCACTATTCATTCATACTCCATTACATAATAAAAGTTTTAATTCCACGAAAAATCTGGGTTCTTACAGTTCTCAAGAATCTCGTAAGTGTCTATTCCGAGGCTTGTAACCGTGTGTTAGCAAGAATCTCGTAGGTGTATCGCGAGGCTTATAAAACATGTTCTCAAGATGCCTACGTACCCTGTTTATATAGGGATCAAGTTCACGTAGTTCTTTTTAGACTAGAAGTCTGGTTAGGCAGCAATATTCTAGGTCCCTAATTCGTGGGGAACTCTTTTTCTCCAGATTCATCCACGAATAGGCAGCCTAAGTTGAGTAGAACTCAAGTTCTAGCCCGGCTAGGAGTGTCTTTACTAGTTCTAGTTCTATTAGAAGTATTCAAGGATCATCTGTGCCCAAGGAATACATTCCAACAAGGAGTTGACGTTCATAGCTTGCTCCTAAAGAATAGGAGGCTTAATCATACTATAAATCTGTTGGCATAAATCTGTTCTCGTACAGGAAGCTATCTCTCAGGAACCTGTCTCCCGGGAAGCTATCTACAGGAACCTGAACCTGTCCAGATCCATTTCACATGCTATTTGGCCCCATTTATCTTAAAGGACCTCAATCGTAACCCATATTAATCATACGGATTGGATCCTTAATCCCAATAGGCCTAAATCTAGCATGGAGATTTTGGGCACAACAGGTATGGCTGGCAAGTTTATGAATTGTGCCAAGTGAGGAGTTATAACCATAGGAGTATTTGGAAACTTCTTGCTCATATCTAGGGTAGTGAAATATTTCTTGGTTTGTTTCCCAGACATTACAGGTCGATCATTCTGAAAGCAAGCTTGAAGCTCAGAAGGAATAAGATGATTAAAGATTAGCATTAAAAACCTTGGGTAAAAACATTAAACCTTTTTACCCGCCTCAAAGTCCTTTCTAGCCCTAAATATTAGATAAACCAGCAAATTCCAAAGCAGATTCCCAATATCGATTCTACGGTTGTGAATAATCGCATAACCAATATATTGTATCATGGAATTAAGATTATGAAAATTACCTCTCCTAGAGTTAGTAAAAACTTTGGAAATAGTATCGAATAAAACATCCCATTCTTGAACGAGGTTGCTTTTAGATAATCTATTAAGATCTACCTCCGCTTGATAGTGAATACTAGTGAAAAAATTAGTCAACTCAGCATTCGATGGTAGAGCTTCAAAGTTATCTGTGGGAAGATTTAGAACAGTACATAAGGTTGATTCATTCACCACATGCTGTGTGTCACTAAAAAAAAAAAGAAAATGATCTTCAGTCCTCAGACACCACAGCAGTTATGCACATCACCCTTAGGGGTCCAACCTTTAATGGAGCATCTAAGGTTATAGCAGTGCTAATCAGAGAATGCTCATTTAAAAATCGGATCCAAGGCCTAAATCGTTCATACGGATAACTCTCCGGATTAAAGTATCCGACTAAATTATTCTTAACAACCTCAAACTCATTAGCCATTTTTGACAAATACACACACAAATATTAACACACCAGAAATTTTAGAAAATTAACTGAATTGGAATTTTTCAGAATTAATAATTAATTAAAATTAATTAAAAATTCGAATAAATTCAAGGTTAACAGAAAAATCCCAAATTTTATTATGTTGTTCCTCTTAACACAGTGATCACCAATCTATTTTTAGATTTTACAGAAGAAATTTCTAAGTTCCATAACCTAAAGAAGATCGATTGGGTTTTTGAAAAACCCCTTTTGTAAAACCTCAACCAGATACAACAATAATTGGATAAAATTAATGGGCTTGAAGGGATCTACATGGAACTGGTCTCAGATTTCAGAAAGGTTGATGAAATTTTGCCAGAGGTTCGACTCAACAGTCCGTGTATATGTGTGTATATATCGTTGTGCTCGGTGTAAAGACACGCGAGAGAGAGATAGTAAGACTGATAAGACAAGACTGAACTGACTTACTAAGACATACGTTAGGTCTTATTGGGGATAAAATTGAACTAATAAGACATAAGATACAACGTCTTAACGCATGTCTTATTAGGTATATTTAGAAAAAAATAACTAATAAGATATGAAATAATATGTCTTAACGCATGTCTTATTATAAATAAAATACACTAATAAGATATAGGAACCCATGTCTTATCGCATGTCTTATTAGTACAAAAACTAATAAGACATACATCAAGACCTACGAAAATAATAAGAAATTCAAAAATAACAGACTTATTAGAATACTTATATTAAGACATCCCAAGTCTTAACGCAGGTCTTATTATACATAAAATTACAGTGACTAATCTGAAACAATAGAAACTACAGTGACTAATACAGAAATACTGAAATTAATTTACAAACAGATTAATAAAATATAAATCTAATTTTCATATAACTAAATAATTTACAAAGACTACTAAAATGACCATAGGTTGTCCCTTAAGCGGAAACGAAGCATTAATAACAAAAGGAAAAACACTACAAATTATTAAATAAAATATCACCTAATTACATAAATATTTATAGTAAGACAATAAATCTATATATTTTCAAATAAAATAACTTTCTGAATAGATGATTATTTAGAAGGTAAATATGATTTACTAAAGTACCACAAATATTCAAAAGTAGTTTAAAATAATGAAATTTTTAACAAAAATAGATTTCTCAAATATTTCAACTTGTAAGATTTGAGAAAAATATTTTTTAGAGAAAATAAATTATTCTAAATTGAGAGAAGTATGTAGAAAAATATTAAGAAGATTATGGCAATGGTTTGAGAATAAACAAGCAAGAAGATAAGTTGATAGAATAATTCTACAAGTGATTTTAATCAACAAATATTTGCAGAGTAATCACTTGAAAATTGTTCAAGAGCAAACCTCAAATATTAACTAGTTTAATTACTAGGACTGTTTAACATACCCAATTCACCAACAATTCTATTGAATGTGGATTCATCAAGAGACTTAGTAAAAATATCTGTTGTTTGTTCCTCCGTGGGTACAAAGTGTAATTCCACAGTACCATTCATGACATGCTCTCTAATAAAATGATACCTGATGTCGATGTGCTTGGTCAACGTGTGTTGTACAGGATTGTTGGAGATAGCTATGGCACTTGCATTATCGCATAAGATTGGAATCTTGTCAAGTACAAAGCCATAGTCATATAGCTGATTCCTAATCCACAAGATCTGAGCACAGCAGCTTCCAGAAGCGATGTATTCAGCTTCAGCGGTAGAATTGGAAACCGTTTGTTGTTTCTTGCTGTACCAGGAAATCAGTCTTCCACCTAGGAATTGACAACTCCCAGATGTACTTTACTTATCTACCACACTTCCTGCATAATCAGAATCTGTATATCCAACAAGGTTAAAACCAGATTTTTTAGGGTACCAAATACCTAAGTTAGGGGTACCCTTAAGATATCTCAATATTCGTTTAACAGTAACGAGATGCACATCTCTAGGATCCTCTTGGAACCTTGCACACAAGCATGTAGCATACATAATATCTGGTCTACTTGTAGTGAGATAAAGTAATGAACCTATCATACCTCTGTAGCTTGTGACATTTACCTTTGCAAAATTTTCACATGCCCCAAACTTTACAACTGTAGATGACGGTGTTCTTGCTGAAGATGAATCTTCCATTTGATAATTCTTGAGGAGCCCTTTGACATACTTAGGTTGACAAATAAATATTCCATCTGACCTTTGACTTACTTGTAATCCAAGAAAGAACTTCAGCTCACCCATTAGGCTCATCTCAAATTTACCTTGCATTAACTTAGCAAATTTCTTGCACAGAAGATCATTAGTAGATCCAAATATTATATCGTCCACATAGACTTGGACTAGTATAGTATCATTCTTATGTTTCTTTGTAAAGAGAGTTTTGTCTATGACACCTCTAACAATACCATTTTCAAGTAAGAATTCAGAAAGAGTGTCATACCATTTTATTGGCGCTTGCTTAAGACCATAGATAGCCTTGAAGAAAAAGTAGACATAGTCCAACAAATCTGGATCTTCAAAGCCAGGGGGATGTTCCACATAAACCTCTTCATCCAGCTTACCATTCAGAAAAGCACTCTAGACATCCATTTGATAAACTTTGAAGTTAGAAAATGCTGCGAATGCCAAGAATATCCTGATGGCCTCAAGTCTAGCCACTGGTGCATAGGTTTCATCTTAATCAATTCCATTAGCTTGGAAATAACCTTCAGCAACCAGTCTTACTTTGTTTCTGGTCACAGTGCCATCTTCATGCAGTTTATTTCTGAATACCCACCTAGTGTCAACCACTTTCTTGTCCTTAGGTCTGGGTACCAGCTTCCACCCTTCTTGTTGTTTAAATTGATTGAGTTCATCTTGCATAGCAAGCACCCAATCAGGATCAGAAAGGGCTTCCTCAATTTTCTTAGGTTCCATTTCAGACAAAAACCCTGAATAATTACATTGATTTTGATAAGCTCTTCTAGTTCTTACACCAACATCTGGATCACCAAGGATTAGCTCAAAAGGGTGAGCTCTGTTCCAAACAGTCTATCTGGGAAAATTAGATCTTGATGATTCACCTTTTTCTTCATTGTGATGTTGAGTATGACTAGTTGATCCTTAATTATCTCCCCGTGAGTTGTTGCCAGGTTGACTTGATGATTGTTTAGGATTGTCAGGGGTGTCTCCAATATTATCATTGTTTCCACCACCACCACTCCGATCATCATCATTATTATTGTTATCATCATCAACAACATCAGGTGGATTGTCACCATTTGAATCTGAATCTAACATATCATCAAAAATTAATTTCTCAGATGGATCTTCTATTTGGATACTGGGGAGTTTAGTGTCATCAAATGTTACACTGACACTCTCAAGCATTTTCTATTGATCAATCACATACACATTATAGGCAATTCTAGTATAACCAATAAAAATTGCTTCATGTGCTTTGGCCTCGAATTTTCCACCATGATCATCTCCTTCTTTAAGCATAAAACATTTTGCTCCAAATACATGAAAGTATTTGAGTGTTGGTTTCTTTTCATACATTATTTCATAAGGTGTCTTCATTAAATCTTTATTGATAAGAGTTCGATTCTGGGTATAACATGCAGTGTTGACAGCTTCAGCCCAAAAATATAAAGGAAGCCTTGATTCACTTAACATTGTACGTGCGGCTTCAATCAAGGTTCTATTCTTTCTTTCTACTACATTTTGCTGAGGAGTTCTTAGAGCTGAATATTGTCTTCTTATGCCCTTGTCAGCACAAAAGTCATTTAGAACTGCATTCTTGAATTCAGTTCCGTTATCTGACCTTATTGCTCTTACTGGATGCTTTGAATCTAGCTCAATCAACTTGATGTGATCAATCACCAATTGTGGAGTTTCATCTTTGGAATTTAGAAAAAGAACCCAAGTGTATTTTAAGAAGTCATCAACAATCACGAGAGCATACCTTTTCTTTGACATAGACATCACATTAACCGGACCAAAAAGATCCATGTGTACTAATTGCATAGGTTCAGTTATTGATGATGTGTCAATGCTCCTGTGAGTTGATGTTTTTAATTTTCCTTTTTGACAGACATCACATAGTCCTTCCTGAGTAAATTCCATAGAAGGCAAACCTCTCACCAGTTCTCTTTTGACTAGAGAATTCATTGTCTTGAAATTAAGGTGAGAAAGTTTCTTGTGCCATAGCCACCTCTCATCTGTAGATGCTTTTGAGTAAAAACAATTGATTTCATAAGTGCTTCCAGAGTTCATGTTGGCTACATACAGATTTCCTTTCCTAACTCCTATCAGTGCAGGCTATTCATGTCTCTTGTGTGAGATCAGACAATTCTTCTTGTTAAAGAAGGCTTCATAACCCTTGTCACATAATTGACTGATACTTAGTAGATTATGTTCAAGTCCTTTCACAAAAGACACTTCATCGATGATAACATTACCAGCTTCTAATCTACCATATCCATCAGTTTTACCTTTGCTGTTATCTCCAAAGGTAACCACTGGGCTGGCTTTCTCCACCACATTTGTCAGCAGGGCTCTATCTCTGATCATATGCCTTGAACATCCACTGTCCAAAATCCACATAACAGAATCAACCTATTCCACACCCTGCAATGACAAATAGGTTAAACTTTCTTCGGAACCCAAATTTGATTGGGTCCAGAGTACTTAAAGAATTGGCCTTTATCAGGCAAAACAACATTCTTGATCCTTACAACAACATCTTCAACAGAGACTGGACACTTAACCCTGTAAACAGCTTTAACATTCTTTGGTTTCAGCTTGGGCATCCATGTCTTCATCATAACCTTAGGAGGACTTGAGGTCCTTGACCTAGGATTAGGTGGAGTGACAATCCTGGATCTAACATGCTTATTTCTACTCATATGTTGTCGAGGAGCAGTCTTATTAGCACATGCATGATCACCATTAAAGTAAGCAGACATAGCATTAAAAATACACGACATGCAATTCACAACACCACATGCTTTATGAGAAGTATCAATAATAGAAATGGTAGGCATGGTAGACATGTTGTTATTGTTCACATTCTTACAACTTAATCCAGTCTTCAAAGGACTAGTTGAATTAACAACCTTGACTGGCACCTTAGGTATATCTTGTTTAGAACAGACATTTGCATTGGCAATGTCCTCAGTCCTCAACTCTTCTTGAATAATTAAAGAAGTAGTATCTAATGGTTCTGCAATAGACTTCTTAAAGAGAGGGTTCTTGACACCCTTAAGCACATATGGTATTCCCATTTCCTTAGCATTAACAGGATCAGGGGAATTTATGCCTAACATTCCAACAGCCTCATTGTAACCAAACCCAATTCCTACGATTTGATCAACAGCTTGTTTGTTGAAAATCTCTTTAGCCACTTTACAAGAATTATAGTAAGCTCTAACCTTGGTCTCAAGTTCCTAATTTTAGCAAGCTGTATAGACACTACTTCCACTAAGGACTTTTCCCTTTTATTAAGTAATTCTATTTCCTCTTTTTGCTTATCCTGACACTTGTGCACATTTTGTAGTTCTAACACTTGATTTTCGAGATCAGTGTTTAACTAATTTATTCTAACATTTTCTCTCTTAGCACAATCCAATGTACTACCTAGATGACGTATTATCTCAACATCAGTAAATGTTACCTGTGAGGTCGAACCATTGGTGTTGTCAGAATTTGCCATCAGCGCAAGATTACCAACTTCTTCATCTTCACTGTCTGTGTCATCCCAACTTTTACCAGCAGCCACATAGGCTTTTCCAGTCTTTTTCTTTTCAGGAGCATAATCCCTCCTTTGACTCTGTTTGGGTCTTTGACACTCAGTGGCAAAATGTCCAAGTTCATTACAGTTAAAGCACCTAATCTTGCTTCTATCAACAGTTCAAATTTTATAGCCACTCTTGCTACCGGAGGATGAAGAACCTCCTTTCTGGAACTATTGCTGTTAGATTTAAATCTAAACTTGGGATTCCTCCTGAATCTAAAGTTACTGAACTCTCTCACCATCATCGCCATGGATTCATCCTCCAACTGATCCAACTCTTCTAAAGAATAAAACTCTCCACCATCTTGAGTAACATGTGTCTGACCAACTTCAACTTCAAACTGTTCCCTGTCAATGCTGTAAGGTCGAGCAAACTTAGCTTCCATTTCCTTGGTAGTCTCAACAACTAAAGCTGTAGATGTGTTTGCAACTCTACCTTTACCGTAAATCTCTTTCTGTTCAGCTTGATTCAATTCATAGGTTATTAGAACACCAAGGAGTCTTTCAAGAGAGATTTCATTCTTATCTCTGGATTCCCTAATTGCAGTAATCCTGTGTTCTAGATGAGTAGGCATTGAAAGAAGGAACTTCCTGTTTATCTCCTTGAGTGTATAATACTTGCCATGCAGCTGCAAGTTGTTGATCAGTTTATTATACCTTTCAAACACTTCTTGAATATTTTCACTAGGGCCTGATTAGAAGTTTTCATACTTAGAGATTAAGATTTCTAATCTGTTCTCCCTAACTTCATTCGTTCCTTCATTGATGGTTTCAATATTTTCCTACATATGTTTAGCATTTTTATAGTTAACAACATGGCTGTACATCACTGAGTCCAGGGAATCTATTAAAATGAGTCTTAAATTTATGTCAAGTCGAGCATCCTCCTTTTCATCAGGAGTAAAAGAGGCAGGATCCTTTTGATAAGCCCTTGCAGGAGTAACAACAACTCCTTCAACAACTACTTGCTGTTCATAGACCATAGGTACTTTTGGTCCATTTTTCAAAACACCCATATATTTGGGATTTGCAACTTCAAGAAACAACATTATTTTATTCTTCCACATATCATAATTATCCTTGTCATAGATGGGTATCTTAACGGTGCCAACTTTTGAAGACATGATGAATTTTTAAGTGAGTTAAAAATTTGGTCTTAATTTTTAATTGAGTAAAAATAGGATCTTGATTTGTACTTCAATCAAACGGCTCTTATACCAATTGTTAGGTCCAATAAGATTGTAGAAGGGGGGGTTGAATACAATCTATGCCTTTTCTCAAAATTTGTCCTTATGATTTAAATTTAATTTAGACAAATTTGTGCGGAATTAAATGAAACAAAGTTCAAGTTAAATATAACGATATATTAAACTTGAGGGTTACAAAATCAGTACAGAGTGATATCAAGTTATTAAAAACAAATTAGAAAATTTGACATGAACTTTTCATAATTTGTTAATAAAAATCGAGATATAGATTAGGAGTAAAAACTCGCTAATAGTACAAGAACGATAAATAAACAAGTTCCAACGGATACAATATTACAAACAAGGATCTTGAGTATTTACGGTAAATTAAATGTAGTAATTGTTCTTGAGTATTGAAGAGAGAGAGATGTGTCTGATGGATTTTTTGTTTTGATATAATGTTTCTGTGTGTGTGAATATCTTGGCGGCTGCTTCTTTATATATCCTTCTGTCTCTTTTCTGATTTCACAATACCATTAAGACATGCAGCAAGACATAACTTATGTCTTAATAGCTTCCTTTCTTCATTAAGACTTTCGGTAAGACATTCGATAAGACATAAGGGTTATGTCTCATCAGCTTTGCTCCAATAAAACATTCAGTAAGACATAAGGGTTATGTCTTACCAGCTTTGCTCCAATAAGACATTCGGTAAGACATACAGGTTATGTCTTAACAATTCAATTTTACAGATTTAAATGATTTTACTTAATCTTCTAAATAAATTGAATTATTTTCACCTTAAATAATTATTCTGATTTAATTAATTTAATAATTAATTTAAGAAATAAATTAATTCTTGATGAATCAATTTATTAATTAAATCAACTACTTGATTTAATTAATTAAAGGAGAATAATTATACATCCATTAAATGTCTTACTATTTTCTGAATCATTATGATGAATAAAGAAGTACCACTGAATTTTCTGTTGACGCTTGATGTACTGTCTGGTTCATGAACGACTAACTCCAATGATCGTTCTTTATTTTTTATTTTAAATGTGATTCCTTTTCTTTTTCTCATCTTTCTTCAACTATTCTGTACTCTGACTGTTCTTCAACTTTCACTAGAGAAATCTCTGTCTTCTAAATAAATCCACTTATTGTCGAATACTTCACTGAGGCTTGATCATATGTCTGAGCTTCTTTCAATGTAGTAGATCTTCAAGTCTATAGATTGACTTCAATATTTTTCTTCTGACAGATTAAACATTCTGAGATTCCTTGACAGTTCATACTTATTATTTACTGTTACATAATAATTTAAGTTGAGTTGAATCCTCGAACTACAAATGGGCTGTGTCATATGCCTTTCAACCCCTAGTTATTAGTTGCGTCTTTAAGACTTCTTGGCTTATAAATAAGCAGGGGTGGAGATCATTTAGACTTACTCAACCCTCTTTCTTATCTTCTACCTCTCTTGAAAAATGACGAAGAGCATACTCAAGGTGTCAGTTGAAGAATTCGAGGCCATGCCCTTCTATGAGAAGGTGATGGCCCTGCAGGAGAAGATAGATGAGCTCATAGCGGAGGAGGAGAAGGTCATAGCTGCCATGCGTGTAGCTTTGGCAGCTCTCCAAGCACGCAACAGGAGGGATTCAAGCGACGACCCAGCCGCAACCGCCTAAGGATGGTTTAGGTGGGGGGACGTTGTTTAGTTGTTTTTGATATGTTTTTTTATTGTTTTTATCAATGGTCTTTTTGACCATTTTTGTATTTTTTTTAATGAAATGATCTTTTCTCCTATCTATTTTGATTCTTGATACTTTCTTTAATTGCTTAAAATCTGGTGTATGATGCATGTCTTTCTGCATGTCTCTTCATTCGATTTTTCCTTTTTAGATTAATGCTCGATCTAATTCATCAAGAACACTTAGATAAGATAGTTTGGCTTGTGCTTAAATCACTTAAGCTTGTTAATAACCTAACCATTTATGGATTAGTAAGATTAACCTGACTTATGCTTAAGTCGGATTTGCTAAGTGATTAAGTACACATTTCATTAAGTTAACCTCAATCTAATTAGTTTATTTCGAATCTATTTGACACAAACTGAGTAGATCTGTTGTTTATTCCAAGACCTTTTCATGATTGTTTTAATTCTAATTAACATGTTCATCAAATCAATCAGTGAGCTATAATGGCTATACAGTTGCATATTCATTTCCTACCTGCAGTATTTTCAAGGACTTAAATTATCAAAAAAGGACGATGATGATATGTTTGTGTTTCACAAGCAAACTTGGTTATCACATCTACCAGGTTCTACAATTCTGTCATTTGTCATGTGTAAAACACCTAGAATTAATATTAAAGTCAAAACAACTAATTTGGACTCTGTTTAAACAGGACTAATTAGTTAATCTTGAACACATGAATTGGTAACATTTCTTTGCTGATTGAACTCTGGATTAAGTTGACTAATTAAGACATTAGGTTCAATTTAATAGATTTGTAGATACTTAAATAAATATCCATGGCTATTTCTGCAAAATTGTTTCTTTTCCCTAAGTACAACTTCAAGAACATTGTCAACTTAACTCAAGAAGCCAAGGGTGCCACTTACTGCCAAGAGAATAAACCTTCATAAGGGAAAGACTCATAAGTTAATACACCTAGCTCAGGTACTGAGTTTTATCTTATCAGCACTTTTTCTCTTCTTGTCCTAAAATCTTTGCCTTACTAAGCTGAATTGAGAATTACTGGAATGTCCCCCAGATTCTCTACCCAATCAGCACACCATACATTCACTTTTTACCATCTTTAACCCCCCCTCTACAGTTTCTCAACAAACTGTAGTTGACAAATCTTTTATATCTTAACTTGAGGGGAGTCAACAGGAGGAAAGTGAGGGTGAGGGAAGTGGTGAACATCAAGAAACCACAAGAACAAGGAAGGTAAGGGTGTGTAAAACCAGCCTAGCCATCCTATGTCTTCCCAAAAAGGCATGGTGATTAAAAAGGACATCCACATTTCTAGTTTCATTCAACAGACTTTAACTGTTGAATCAAGTTCCCAACCGGGAACAAACTCAGTGAGGGTAAGGGACACAGTTGTGCAACCTTCTCATACTTGTCTTCTAGCCAGAAGTTAGTACAAGTTGCAGGGACACAGGGGAAGCACACACAGGTTACTCTTAACTATTTCTCAAATTCAGGTTGATGAATCTTCTGTAAATGAGAGGATTCAGCACCACTCATGGATACCTAATTTGTGACATTGTAGCATTTCAACACACAAATCAAACACTCTTGATTCTTCATCTTATTTAATGAAGAAGCCAACACTCAACTCGGAGTTCTCTAAGCTCTCCACAAGGCAGTTTATTGAATTCTTAGTTCTCTTCTTGTCCATCAATGCTCTATACCTATAATTCTACAATCTTTATGAAATCTTTATGATCTATTTTTAGGATTGAGGGAAGGGAGTGAAAAACAAGAGAGGCCTGGTTGCTCCAGGGCAAAAGGTGAGTGTCTGTACAAGAGTGGTCTCCTATTTCTTCCAGAAGATCAAAAGGAGAGATTGAGTACCCCTTGAATAAGGGAAGGTGAGCTGTGTGAAGTGAGCCAGGATGAGATCCTGATGCAAAAATAGAGAGATTAAGAGAGAAGTTTTTTTTATGCTGATTTTAGCTTCTCATCCCTCTGAATCTCGACCTTACTACATCACTATTCTTGTTGATAACAAAAAAGGGGGGAAAGGAACTTCATAATTTTTCCTTAGATAAAAAAGGGAGAAGGTTCAGTACTTTCATCCTTTAGGGGGAGAAGGTGCAGAAATTTTATCCTTTATCAAAAGGGGGTGAAATTTGTAGGATAGAGCCAAAGGGGGAGAATTGACATTTCTTACCAAAGAAGAAGAGACCTTCAAACCAACCAGCAAGTGGAGGAATAGAACAGTCTCTCAGAATGGATGTTATACATAGGGGGAGCAGTTCTAAGTTCTCAAGGGAGGTGAGTAGTACAGGCCAGAACTTGTGTCATGGAACCTTGATCAATATTTTTTGTTCTAGTGAAAGAAAAAGCTGAAGAGTGGTGTTTGTTATAATCACTATCCGGATTTAAGTCTTTTTCCTGAAGACATAAATAGGGGGAGATTGTTGAGACATACATGTCTATAGATGATAATAACAGATACCACAAGGCAGAAATTGAATCAAGGAATCGAAGCTGACAAATAGATCAGGAAGTTAACTGGAATGCAGATCAACAAAAGCTACATATTATGAATGGAACTCTGCAAATAGTTAAAGAGTATTTCTGCAACAAGCCATGAGATGCTACAATCAAGTATCTGTAATCAGAAGAGAGCTTGTCTATAACCATGCAAGTAAATTCGAGAAGTCAAGGAAAGAAAAGTTTGAGAAGTCAGACAACTGCTATAACCCTATTCGAGTTATCTTAGACTTGGTGGATTCGAGAACTCTACAAAAAGGGTTATTCGAGAATTCCTAGTTCGAGAAGTCAGGCTGCCACCTCTATTCAAGAAGTCTGCAATACAGGCTATTCGAGAAGTCTAAAAAATAGGCTGTTCGAGAAGTCATTCATGAACTCAATAAAAGGGACTATTCGAGAAGTCAACATTCGAGAAGTCAAGATTTATCAGTTTAAGAACTCAGCCTGGTTTCTTAGTATTCCAGAGTTCTCGAATGGAACATATCGAATGGAGAACAAACCCAGAATTACTTTGCAACCCATGACTTATAGACAGTGATCAATTACACAAAGGATGTTACGAGTAGGGAGTTAAATTGTAAATATTTGAAGGCTCAAACTCTTTCAAGTGAAAGGTGAAATCAGTCACTGTTTATTCAACTTCAAGGGCAAGAATAAGAGTGGAAGCAACCTGCAACATGATTACATTACTACTGAAGAATTCAAAGGATATCTTGATGGATGTATAAAGATCAACTATTTTATCTGGGAAGTTCAAGCACAGCTCAATAAGCAGAAAAGCTTATTAAATTTCGGAAAGATTATCTTTTTGCTAAAGCTACTTTTCAGAGATGAAGATTCAAATCAAAAAGATCTTTTGCATAAAGCATCACGTGGGCTTGGAAGCTAAGTCAATTCAAGAACTTAGTAACTTATAAAGAAAGAAACATACACGGACTTGAAGCATGCTGGAATTGTCCAAATAAAGAAAAGAAGACCTTCAAGACATTTCCAGAAATGGCTATCACTTCAAGCATGTGTGTGTGACAAGTTATACCAAAAATGTATCTTTACATTTTATGTATTTTACTTGTCTTCATAGAGTTTAAATAAGCTGTATGAGCAGCATAGTTTTAGTGGAGAAGAAAACACAGAGCATAACGCATATTGCATTAGGTTTACTTGTAAACACTAAGACATTGTAATCCGCAGCTGTGTATTTCTACATAGAGTTTTTCTTCACATACAAACTCTTAGGTGGACCTCTCAAACTCCACCTGATATTTCTATTTCTTGTGTTTATCTATCTTGTTTATTATCTCTTCTTTACAATCTGTCTAAGACCTCACTAATTCGAAAAGAATTAAGTTGAGATTGTATTCAACCCCCCCCCTCTTCTACAATCTCGTGGTGTAAAACTGGGAAATAACAGAAGTGTTCATTCCAACATCCTTATGCGGAGGGGAGCCTTCACATTTACATGAATTCAAGTCAACAATCACTCCTGAAGCTCCATCTCCAGTAAAGAAGCATGGAAAAAAAGTCATGAGAACATATTTTCCAATGCCAAAGCCTGACAAATACAAGTTGTTGGGAGATGAGATCATCAAGAGAAAGCAAATAGAAGGTGTGGTACTGAGAAGCATGATGGCATCTACAGAGGTGGTGTGGAATTGTGCATCCCTGCTAGCCATCCCAACTTTACAGAGGCTAAGGCTGAAGAGAATGTAAGATTGATGAAGGAAGGCACATTCCCTCCTGAAGCTCCCAATGAAGAAACTTACACTAAAAGAGGAGCCAGATTGGCTAGAGAACTTGAAAAAAAACTAAATGATGAAATGGAGAAAGAGACTGAAGAAGAAGAGTCCCAAATCAAGAAAATAAAAATGAAGACATAGATTGTGGGCAAGAAAAAGAAACCATTGGATAAACAAAGAGTAGGGAGGCTTGTGAGCCCTGGAATACAAGTTGAAACTACATAAATCCCTCAAACAAAAATCACTCAACTTGCTCAATCCCAATCTCAAACTGAACCACTCAATCCCTGTGAAATCAGCCTCGAGGATATTAAACCTGAACCCTTGGACTTTGATATTGACAATTTGGTGTTTCCTAAATTCTTTGTACCCTTGGAGCCAGAAAAGAAGAAGAAAAGAACTAGGAAGCAAATACCCAAACCTATTCAAATTGCTCAAGTACTACAAATTATGAAAGAGCCTTCAAAGAAAGAAACTGAGATCTACATTGTTGGTATCCAAGAGAACTCGGACATTAATCTCTACCTAGATGAAATTCATGAGTAAGAGCCCTAGATGCTAAGGGAAAAATGCCAGAGAGACTAGTGTTTGAATACAAAGGAGGCACTGGAAAGATATGGCCTTTACACAGGATTCGAAATGAAAGGTACAACACTCTGGTCAAAGTATAGTCTAACATGAAGAGAACTGGTGGATTCACTCCAGCAGCAAAGACCATCATTCTCAACAAGATAAATAAGATCAAGAGTAGCTGAAACTCAAGGGACAATTTGCCAAAGAAGATAAATATTCCTTGTACTATTAAAAATATTCATCTCCAGCCTTTCTGGATGATGGAATTTAGAGACTAAGATGGCTGTAGAAGATTCTTCAAATTGGAAGATCAATTGGAGATGGCTAGCAATGACTACTTAAGATTTTTGATGGCTAAGCTAGATCCTAATGACCATGAAGAAGGAATGTTCTACAGATCTCTACAAAAGTAAATTGACACCAAAGAGATCAAGCAGGGTGGATTGAAGAGGCCAAGAAAGAAGGCAAAGGATTAATCTGCTCAGGCTAGAGGAGCATCGTTCTTACAGTGTATTTTTCAAACTCGACTTTGCACTTAGTTTTTATTTTGAACATTTCTGAAGCTTAATACATCCATATACGTTTTTTTAAATCTCTGTAATTCATAAGAGGTGTTTTGTTATCATCAAGCCTCTTATTTATGTCTACTATTCTATCAGACATAAATTGGGGGAGATTGTTAGAAATTATGTTGTTCTTGATGATAATTCAAAATACCTAAACATATAGCATCCGTTGAAGAGGTAACTTATCAACGGATAAGTTCTTTTATAACATGTACTAAGAGACTCAAGTTATTAGTTGAGAGTATAGTTGATAAATTTTACAAGTCATGTTGATCATCAACAAATATACAGAATAGGTTAGCTAATTGTAAATAGTCTGTGCTTTTTAATCTTGTATAAATGAAAATGATACCTCAACGGATAAATAATTTGCATCAATGGATAAGGATTATCAATGGATAACAAGACAATCAACCCTTAACGATATCAATCTTCGAAACATAACTACATCAACAGATAACATCTCAATTCTAGAAGTTGATAATGACTTGACAAGACTGACAAATCACATGGGTTGACAGAATCTCAAAAGTACATGGAAGCCAGATAGGGATGGCAAAAAAATCCGATCCGACGGATACCCGATCCAAAACCCGAAATTTTGGATAATCCGAACCCGATTTTTTGGATTTGGATTTGATTTTCAGACCCGAAAATTTTTGGATTTGGATTTGGATTTTATGAAACCCGATCCGAAACCCGACCTGAACCCGAAACCCGAAAAAAACCGAATATATATATATATATATATATATATATATATATATATATTATTTATATCCTAAATTTAATTTAAAATTTATACACATCCAAGTATTGATGCTAACTATTTTTGTGATGATATTACCTAATTTTCTAATAATTTGATTTCCCCCTCTTTTTTAAGTAGTTTGTAGAATTACTTGATAAATTAAATAAAATTAGGCAAAAAATTCAAAATTTAATTTAAAATTCATACACAACCAAGTAGTCATATTAAGTACTAACTAATTTTGATTTAAAATTTTCTTCCATTTTTAAGTAGTTTGTAAAATAAATTAAAAAATTAAATTAAATTAGAAAAAAACCATAATTTGGATAAAAATTCATAAATACCCAATTAGTCATACTCACCATGATTCTATGAACACTACAAAACAACTAAAAATAGTAGTAGTGGTAGTAGTAGTAGTAATACTAGTATGGATGTTAGAAATTTTAGAAATTTCAAGTTTAGTGACTCGACTAGGGTTTAGGGTTTCTAGGGTTTCAATTTTTGATTTTTTTAAAAATATTTCTAAACGATCCAACCGTACGGATGTTAAGATCTATCATTTTCAATGTTATTGCCAAAATTTCAAAGAAAAAATAAATTTATTTGCTTTTGTAATTTAACAGTCAACTCGTACTTTGACTAGTAGTTAGTCCCTAAATAAGGTTTCGTCCCTGATTCGTGTTTCGATTTTTTTCAAAATATTTATCGATGATCCAACCGTACGGATGTTAAGATCCATCATTTTAAATGTTATTGCCAAGATTTTAAAAAAAATAAATTTAATTGATTTGGTAATTTAACGGTCAACTAATAATTTGACCGGTACCCCTAACTATTATAAATTTAAAGAATTAGTTATTAATTTATAATTTCAAAAATAGAAAAATATAAGTTATATATATATTTATATAAAATGTATAATATATAATTTATAATGTATAAAAATATATGGTATATATATAATATGTATATTACATTATTTATAATATATAAAATATTAAAAGTGTATTGTTTAACAATCATAATTCATAAAAACGACAATAGATACTTACATTAGGGATTTACTGATTTAGGGGTACTTCTCTATTCTTTCTCTATTGTTCTTTGTTCACTCACTCGACTGTAACACCGAAACACTTTGCCGCCGCCACCGCGATACTGCGAGAGCAAGTCAACAAGACACAGTCTGATTCATTCAATAACTCTTCGAATTACCCGGTTAGTACTTAGTATTAACCTTATCAATAGATTCGTTTTGTATCTTAGATTCAATAGATTCGTTTATTCTTATCTATTCTTTATTCTTATCTTTGAATTCAATAGATTCGTTTTGTATCTTAGATTCAATAGATTCCTGTTTTTTTGTTTAATTACTTAGACCTTAGTCTTATCTAGTTTATTGTATCTTAGATTCGTATTTTTTTTTAATTACTTACCTGGTGTCCTGGTTTCCTTTTTAATTACTTACCTGATTCGTATTTTCATTTTTCTGGTGGCCTAGTTAATTGTTATTAATTGGATACAAGGCTTCTTACTTAAAACTTATGAATGTCTGTAGTTGCTTATAATTGTTTATGCTATCTGTGTTATCTAGCTCTAGAAAGTAGATATGAGATTTGTGGGGTTTTGATTATGTTATATGTATGCAGTATGCAGTTATGTCGACTTCGTAGTCATCCCCTAATCAATCTACATCTGCTCCGGAAGAAAATTCTCAACCATCATCGACACCAGAGCTACAATCGAACACCGCTGGAAATACTCAAACATCGAGCCATGAACCTGATGTGGTAATAATCAATGATGAAAAGGAAGATAAGGAACTTAAAAAGGGCAAGAGTGAAGTTTGGAAACATTTTGACAGAGTGAGAATTGATGACAAAATCAAAGCCGTGTGCAAATATTGCAAAGCCAAACTCAGAGGTGATTCATCTTGCGGCACTTCTCATTTAAACAACCACTACAAAACGAAGCATCATAACATGAGTCAAAGTAGCATAAGGCAAAAGCTTTTATAGAGTAATTTCAACAAAGACCATCCGGAGTTAGCTGCTTATAATTTCAATGTAGAGGGGGCCAAAAACGAGCTTGCAAAGATGATAATTATGCATGAATATCCTCTTTCTATGGTGGACCATGTTGGCTTCAAGAGGTATTCATCATATCTTCAACCACTTTTCAAAGTGCCATGTAGAAACACTATAAAGAATGAGATATTGCATATTTATGAATTTGAGAGGGCAAAGACTTTGAGTTTGTTGGATGGTAATGTAAGTCGGGTAGCCATTACAACTGACATGTGGACTGCAAGCAATCAAAAGAAGGGATACATGGCAATCACAGCGCATTTTATTGATGCTTCTTGGAATTTACAAAGTCGCATCATGAGGTATATTTACAAATAACATGTTTAAGTTTTTTTTATATTGCTAGATCTGTTTACTGGTGGTAGATTAGTTTATCTGCATAGTCCTATCATTAGTAATGTTGTTAGTAAATTACTAATAGTAATTCGTATTGTTTATTTTAGGTTTATTTATGTTCCATGTCCACACACAAGTGAAGTCCTATGTGAAAATTTGCTTGAATGTTTGATGGATTGGAATTTGGATAGAAAAATATCTTTTCTCACGGTTGATAATTGTACAACTAACGATGCCATGATTGTGAGTTTGTTGGAAAAGTTGGATTGTTCTTCACTCATAGCTAGTGGGAGTTTGTTTCATATGCGTTGTGCTGCACATATTCTAAATATAATTGTGAAAGATGGATTAGATGTGATTAAAGTAGGAGTTGAAAAAATCAGAAGTTCTGTTGCTTACTGGACAGCAACACCTAAAAGGGAAGAAAATTTTGAAGAAACGGCTCGACAATTACGTAATACAAATACTAAAAAATTAGGACTTGATTGTGCAACTAGATGGAATTCTACTTATTTAATGCTTGAAACAGCTATGTTGTATAAGGATGTTTTCACTAGATTGGATCAAAGAGATACTCAATATAAAAATTCTGGTCATTGCCCTTCGAGAGAGGAGTGGGAGTTTGCTCAAGATGTGGCTTGTAGATTAAAAAAAAATTTCAAGGCGACTGAGATATTTTCTGGGACGAAATACCCTACTGCTAATCAGTGTTTCATTAATATCTGTGAAATTCGACTTGCAATTACAGATTGACGTAGCAGTTCAGAATTTTGCATTCAGACCATGGCTGAAAAAATATTGATAAAATTTGAAAAGTATTGGGATGTAATGCATGGTGTTGTAGGGGTTGCTGCGGTGTTGGATCCTAGATACAAGATGGAGGTATTGGAATTCTACTTTAATAAGATATTTGGAGAAACTTCAGGGGTTAAAGTTAATAATGTGCGAGATCTTTGTTATTATTTGCTTAAGGAGTACCATGAGAAGCTTGTTATTGGTACCGAGGGCATAGGTGATTCATCTTGTACACGCTCTGCATCTACCAATGAAAATGTGTCAGAGTATGATTTGTTTATAAGTACTAAAAAGCGGAAAAGAGTGGACTCTGTAAAGTCAGAGTTGGATCATTACTTGGATGAGGATGTCGTGCAAAAAAGAGATGGATTTGATCTATTAAATTGGTGGAAGGTAAATGAGCTTAAATATCCAAATTTGCAAAGCCTGGCTCGTGATTTCCTAGCTATTCCGGCATCGACAGTAGCTTCAGACTATGCGACTTTTCTAATTCCTACCAATGTTATTTAACCTCTTATATATATGATGTGGCAGAGCAAGCAGATGGGGGGCAGGAGTCCTTCAAGTGTTCCAGCATTGGCCTCAAAGTCACGAAAACAAAGTCCCCTGCACCTTACCAATCTCGAAATCATGGTGGTTTTTGGCCTCAAAGTCATGAAAACAAAGTGGTGGATTCGCAAACTGCAGTGCTGCCTTTTGGTTCTAAGATTCTTTTTTATTATGTTAAATTTTTAGTGTTTGATGTTTGCTGAGATAGTCAGAAGTTGTAAGTTGATACTTTGTATTGATCATGGTCATGGAAAAACTTAAGACTGTATCTTTATTTGCTACTGAAATGTGAAATGCAGGTGAACAAAAAAAAAGTGAAATGCAGACTTTAAAATTCTGGTTTTTATTTTCGGGTTTCGGGTATTATCCGAAGCCAATCCAGAATTTTCGGGTTTTTATTTCGGGTTTCGGGTATTATTAAAAATTTTTGGGTTTCGGGTATACCCGAAATCCACCCGAAATCCATTGGATCGGGTTCGGGTTTCAGTTTTCGGGTATTTTTCGGGTTCGGGTCGGGTTCGGGTTTTATCTAAAAAATCGGGTTTGGATTTGGATTTTGCAAAACCCGACCCGATCCGACCCGATTGCCATCCCTAAAGCCAGAAAATGGAGACCTCGAAAAAGAAGAAACATTCATTTTCTATACAAGCAAATTGGATGATATTTTTAAAGTAAATTATGTCAAAGACAACTATCTAGTTTGACTTACATGAAGACAAGGAGTGAGGTAATATGCCTGCTGGACCTAGATTATTGTAATACTTTGTTTCTAGGTGTTGTAATCTTGGCTATATAACGAAGTGTAGCAGTTGCTTTGTAAATAAGAAACACAAATGCATTCAACACAGATTGCTTCTTCAACATATATATATGTCACAACTTGCTTTGTAAGAGCAAAGCACTGAAACTGCAACTGTGTATTCAACACAGATTGCTTCTTCAACATATATATGTTAGGTGGATCATACAACTCCACCTGAAATTTTAAAAATTGTTAAGTATTTACTTCTCTATTGTTTACTTGATTTTGAGTTCTATTCATACACAAACTGCTTAGTCTTAAGAGTTTGAAAAAATGTTAAGACTGTATTCAACCCCTCTCTACAATCTTAGGTTGTATTGTTGGAAAACAACACAGGTTATATAGCTAGAGGGGTGTATGTCCCTGTCTGAGTTGCATAATATCTTCGAAGTCGATTTATATTAAATAATGAGAAATTCTTTATCTTCAAAAAAAAAATTCGCGTAAAATTAAAGTTGAGCATAAATTAATTCGATCAGTGATGCAAAACTAAATTTTTTGGTTTTGAAAATTTTGAGATCGAATTTGAATCGTATGATATAAAAATCTATTCGAACCAAATCGTACCAAAAAAATTGAGTTTTTTATTAAACTAAAATAAAATTATTTTATAATAAAATTTTAACATAATTGTTGAATATGAAAGACACCTGGATAATACAGAGGGGGTTGAATGTATTATCAACTTTTTCTTAAATTTTTCTTATTTTATTTAAGTGTCTGAATCTGTTTGATTTTGTAAGATAACTTTCTAAGCTTGTCTATACTATTTAAGTTAATCTTGGTATCATGTGATTTCGTCTTGTTTTGTTTATTAACCAGATCCACTTCTTAATTTAGTTGTTTCTCCTTAATTTTCTCTTCAAGCTTCTTTGTAGGCTTGCCAGGTGCACACTACAACAGATGGACCACTACAGATGCCTTGTTTTTTGTAGATTCTTTGCCTCCAAATCTTTGCAGAAGTTTATCTTTAGTTGCATTGAAAAACTGGTAAGTTCCTTAGTCAATTTTAAACTTCATTTTTGCAACATCTTTATTCTTCACTCTGTCTTCAGAATGTCTTGGGTCATGATCCATATATCTTCTTTCAAGTTACATTTAGTGACTTATTTGATGTTACATCAGTTAAAATTTTCATTGAACTAAGTACAAATGTAGAACCTTTGGTAGACAAAGGGATCCCCGGTTAAAGGGTCAAGTAAGTAATGCAAGACATTACAAATTGATAGGCTTGTTATAGTTTGGTATACAGGCATGCTTCGGTAACTAACAATTATACATGTGTAAATGTCAAAGATTCAAATTTTTAAATAAAATGAATAAAATTAATGAAGAACAAATAAAAATAATAATTTATCATATATTATACATACTATATAAATAGGTATTTAGATGCGCTGATTTATTCGACCGATTTATTATTTAATAAAACCAAACTCGAACAAAAATTATTCAATTGTTGTACCGTGTAAATCGAGTTCAAACCAAGTCATTAAAACTCAAAATTTCATTTTTATCGATATCGTTTGAGCGATTTCAGAAAAAATGGGTTCATAAACTAATTCATCACTGCAATAGACAAAAACTTTCACTTGAATCACCAACTGTAAAAAAAATTCTATCAAGTACTTTAATTAAAATATTTCATATTTGATACTATCATTACTCCCGTTAAATTAATATAACGGAATGATGATTTGACAAGTCACATGGTAGACTAATCAAAATCTTTTTGATCCATTTAACTAACCAATTAACCCACCCATCAATCAAAAACCATTTCTTATAATCTATCTTTCTTGATGCAAGTACATGTATATATATTTTCTTTGTCATCCCTCTCTTTAAACTCAAACAAATCTTTTGGTATTGTTTCAATCCTACATGCAATAACATATTGTAATTGCCCACAATTTACTCTTCAAAATCAATATCATATCATTAGGATTCTTATCAGTTTTTTAAAATCCCAATTAGAGGGTTTTGAAGATGAAACAACATGTATGAAAAGATAAAATTTGTAGCGGTTAGTTTTGAGTTGAAAATAATGTTTGCTTGTAATTTTTGAAATTTTAATTTATATTGAATTCAAGATGTGAATGAATATGTGTTAAATTATGTTTTTTTTTCTTATGAATGGTAATGGGATTGGACCGAATTGTGTGTGACTTAGTGGGGAAGAATGGAAACATTCATCATCGGTAAAGAAATTCCGACGACCTGAGGCAATTAATGGCGTGTAAGTAGCAAATCATATCAAATTATGTATAGTTGTGTGCATGTGTGTGTAATGGATATATATAAATGATGGTTTGAGGATTGTAAAGCAGAGATGAGGAAATCATTAACGACATTGCCATAACTTTAGTCAGTGGAGTTCGATGGTGTATCTTTTTGAATGTATTTGTGAAAATAGAAAACGATGTTTATAAGAAGGAAGAAGGATGTATGAGAAAGGATTAAATGGATATTTGGTCACTGTACTATTCAAAAACTTTCAATTGGGTCACCAACCCAAAAAAGTTTTCAATCGCATAATAAAGCACTCAAAAAGTTTTAAATTCTGAGAATTTTGAATTAAATTTTTTCGAATTTAAATTTTTGAATAATTTTTTCAAAATTTTGAAATTTCTGAATTTTTTCGAAATTTTTGAATATAAATTTATTAAATCGAGTTAATTTTGTAGGAATCGCGAGCGGTTTATAAAGTTAGTTTGACTGCAAGTAGTTCTAAAAATATACACACATATAGACACATACTACTCTCCCTATGCATTGAAATATTTTTTGAATTTTTTCAAAATTTTTGAATAAATTTTTAAATTTCGAAATTTTTGAATAAATTAGTAAATTTTGTGAATTTAAATTAATAAAAGTTAGAGAATTTTGAGAATTTAAATTAATAATTTTAAAAATTTATTCAAAAATTTTAATTCAAAAAAATTTAATTCAAAATTCTCAAATTTTAAAAATTTATAATACCGATGACCTAATTGAAAGTTAAACTTAATACTGATGACCTAATTGAAAGTTGACGTTTTTTCGTTAAAGTTAACGGCAATGACTAACGGCAGTGACCCAATTGAAAATTTTTGAGTGCTTTATTATGTGATTGAAAACTTTTTTTGGTTGGTGATCCAATTGAAATTTTTTGAATAGTACAGTAACCAAATAGTCATTTTAACCCGTACGAGAAATTAGGAGAAAAATGGATAAAATTTGATGACTTGAATTTGTGATGTATATACTGTTGTGGCAAAGATGTGATTCCGGCATGAGAATGAAATAGCAGTAATTAATGATGTCTTTCGTTAAAAATTACACTATACAATATAACACATATGTGATTGACAACCTTCTATGAAGACAAAATATTAGAGTAATTTTTTTACTTTTTGAAATACATTAGAGTAATTAATATTAAAATCCTTTATGGCCGTTTTAATAAATCTTAAAATGGATCCTGCTGCCTAGGATCAGATAGATTTTTAAGCACGAATATGTGTAACAGCCCGACTTTTCGGACTATTAATTCTAAATACGAAACTCAATAAAAACGAAATTCTTTATTCAAATACTCCAAAATTAACGAAAGTCAAAGCAGCGGTCAAACTCAAATAATTCAAGAACATAAAATCGGAGACGCAGCTCCACAAATCCAATATTCAATATCTAATAAAGTACTGAAAATTTATTCAATAATCCGATAAGTCTTTTTCCAATAATTGCATCTAAATCAGGTAGCACGAAATCCACACAGTCCACATCCTTAATCTTAATCAGCTCCCAAAAGTTCGAACCTGACATATATTAAAACAATGAGCTGCGAAGCCCAGCAAGTAACTATCGCCCAACGGCTCAAAATAATACTTTCAAAAGTGAACAAAATTTCTGAAACTTTAAATCGATTAAAAGAATCTAACAAATAAAATCATATTTTATTCCCACAGTTCTAAATTACGGTCACACTAACCAGTGACACGGTTCTATGTTCGATGGGGGCCAGTTTACGTATCTATGTGTTCCGGAACGTGCGTAAACTAGTTCTATGATTCTATATGCCACACTATCCAGTGACCGGATTCTATGATTCGATGCGCAATTAAAACTGGGGAATTCTAAAATAATTCTTTTCTAAATCAATTTTCGATATCACAATTTCGATAACCAAATCAAACAGATATTTTAAAACAGAATAAAAAAGATTTTATAATAATAGTGAGCAACGAAAAGTCACTTACCTCGACCGCGACTGAAAATTGTAAATTAACACGAGCAAATCCTATAATTTTAATTAACAGAATAAACAAAATTAATCATTTATACTATAAACACATTTCATACATGGACTACAAAATAAACACTCACATTAAATCACATAAAGATTGGACAAAAATCTTAAAATTTAACTAATGGAAAATTAGATATCAAACTCTTATTTTACAAATTACAACAGACTACAATTTTAAGTCAAGCAAATTATATAAACAAAATAAATGGGCCTTAAAGTCCACTATGACATTCACGCCACTTAGTACATGTAATGTGTCAAACTTGCAGACAGGTACTCAATCTTTTCTAACTTTGACAGGTTAATCAATTAAATTAACAATTCTTGTCATTTAATAACAAATGAGGTATCCACTCATGATTCATGAACCAGTAATGTATCTTGCATGCATATGTCAAATCACACATTTCACTTAGCAAATGTTTTCTGTTACTAACATAATAATAATAATAATAATAATAATAATAATAATAATAATAATAATAATAATAATAATAATAATAATAATAATAAATAATAATAATAATAATAATAATAATAATAATAACATCTATATTCTAAGCTTTAAACAATTAAATCAAATTGGGCAGCTAATATACATTCATGTTGATCACATTAATACTACAAAAAAAAAATGATTTAAAGAATTCAAAAGTAATTTGCATAGTTAAAATAATATTTAATCTCAGAACTTCCTGAATACAAGTAAAATCTTTAAAATACAATTACTTAAAAACATAAGAAAACTAATTACAAAATCTTATTATTTATATAAAAGTTATTAATTAATATACTAATATGCTAATTCAATAATACTCTTGATGTCCACATAACAATTAAAAGTGTTGTATGTACACATGATAAATTATTCACAGAAATCATACAATTTGCACATGTAAATATAGTTCACGATACTGTTAAGCACATAAACTAACTTTGCATACTACCAGCATACATATACATTATAGTTGTACAACAGTTCAAGTATAATTTTTAATTCAAAAGCACGAGAATACAAGAAGCATGGATATTAGTTAAAGCAGGCCTAGGCAGATAGACAAAATATGCAGATAATATAAATCGAAGATTAACGTACCTCTCGGCGATGAAGTTCCTGTACGAAGTTTTTATTATTCTAAAGAGTTTATTATATAGATCTACAAACCCTAAAATAATTTAGGTAATTTTAAAACCTTCTTGTTAAATTCTATGACCTCTCCAAGTAATACCAAAATTAACACATTCTAATCCACACAAATATTCTAAATCAAAAGATTTCGATTTCCTAAAATCTTTTCACACTTCTTTCCGAAAATAATAAAACTTGTACACAAAGAATTCTAGAATATTCTAGTTAATAAATAAAAACTTATCTAATAATATTAAATATTAAAATAAAATAAAAATTAACAGGATATTACAATATGCCTTTGAGATATGGATTTTGAAACAATAGATCTAACTTTTTACTTTATTGTCATTAATAATTTGAATTCATCCTTGATGGTCCCTACCTATTATTTGTATGTTTGCGGCTACATTTTATAATTTGATATTTACAAGGAAGTCTGATAAAATTTTGACTATGCTTATAATATATAATGGAAAATTAGGGACAAACTGAAATAGGAATAAAGATATTACATTTTTGTGAGGGCTATGGACAAATATAGGGACTAATTTAAAACTATCCCTCTATAAAGATATAAATAGCAAAATTATTCTTATTTATATTGTATCTAGTTGTGTTTTTCTAAATTATGGTCGGATACAAAAATATTACACCTGATATATTTAAAATTTCTCAGTAAATTTAATTAGTTAATTTTGCATTATCTAAGAACTCATATAATTTTTTCTTATTAATTAAGGTGCTGTTTGGCACGATTTTTTTTAAGGATTTATGAACTTATTTTCGAGTAAAAATTACATATTTTAATAATTTTCTTTTATACAAGTATTTAATGTATGTTTGAGATTCTATAAGTTATAAATCAAAATTAACTGTTTTAAGAAAAAAGTTAAAAATCTCCAATTTTGTCTTAAAATAAGTTAACTTATTCTGAAAAAAAGTTTCCAAAACACCCAACGAAATTGTCGGAGATTATTTGAGAAATCGGTGAGATAACTTCAAAAAAATCGCACATGTTTGACGGAATTGCTAAAACTCATTACGGAAAGCGAAAGATAATCATTAGGGACGAAAAATGTTAGAAAATTTAGAATAAAATATTTATAATTGTCATGTGTGTTTTCATGAAAAATCGTAAAAATTATAAACGAAATGGAGTTCACTATTTTTACACTACACTAATCGCACGGATGAAGACTCTACATTTTGCCACAACCACAACACTGATGTCAATCATTGAAGAAATATTTTAGAAACATTATTGGTTCCCACTTCCAAGCAATTCAGCATTATTCTTAGAATAATATTATTCTCTTTTTTTCATTTTGAATAGTGATTTATATGAATTAGCGCATCTCCAATTATTAAACTCCCTTAAGTGAAAGTGTGTGCAACATGTTATAATTAAATTTTAGAGAATATGCAAAAGAAAATAAATCTTTTTCAGCGGAAAATTTTTATCAACTAAAGTTTTGGTCATCCCCATCATATTGATTATTTTTATCGAATCTCTGGAAATATGTAATAAAACTTCACATTATCCATTATCATACTAAAATAACGTATTTTATTTTTAACAACTTAAAATGATGTTAACATATTATTATTATAAATAAATTTAGAATTGAACGAGAATCGATATTCACTATAAAATAAATTTTATTAATTAGCTTACAAGCAATGCTAAAGAAAATTAAACATAATAAATTTAAAATTAATATCATTTGTAAATATTTTTTGCAACTATATGACATTCTAGTTTGTTGTCGTATGTACAAACTTTTCGTTAAAAAGATCAATTGACATGTCATAAATAGTGCGCGTTTGAAAAACCTGATAAGTAACTTAACTGGGCTAAAATTCCATTTTAACTTAAACATGATAATTATACATAATTTTTAAAAAAATGCTCCTTTTAATGGTACATTGCTCTTATTATAATTTTAGGTAACAAAATTTATAGAAATTTGTAGTAAAATAGCACGTTATTTGTTATTATATTAAATATAATATATTTTATTTATAAAACTTGAAATAATAATATAATATTTTTAAAATATAGCTAACTATTATGGTTAATCCCATTAAAATACAACACCTTACGGATTGAATAAATTTATACATAATCAATATTTATATCATTTTAGCTAACATTGTTGTAGATGTTCTTTGTAATGAAAAAGAAAATAATACCATCTTCGTCCCCATCATTTGTTTACAAGTGAGTTGGGCATGGAGGTTAAGAAAAAATGTAAAGTAGTGGAGAAAAATAAGAAAAGTGAGTAAGAAAGTGTAAAGAAATAAGAGGGATAGAGGAAATAATTATAAGAGGGTAAATGCAAATTTAAATCGACCCTAAAGAGTATGTGAGCGTTT
This sequence comes from Saposhnikovia divaricata, assembly GCA_036435485.1. NCBI lineage: Eukaryota > Viridiplantae > Streptophyta > Magnoliopsida > Apiales > Apiaceae > Saposhnikovia > Saposhnikovia divaricata. The sequence goes on along the minus strand of CM071601.1, from coordinate 39,561,316 downwards.
GGGTTATCTTAAAATATATCTATACTATAGTATAATAAGCGAAAGGGGGTATAATTTTTAGTTGGTTACCACCTTATTTTTTGTTATCCCCTTATTTTTGGTTATCCTCATTCACAACCGTTAGATCTTCAATTCAAATAGATCATGACCGTTAGATACAACAATACTAAAAATTGAAGGTTTAAGGTTTGAATCCTGCCAACAACATTTTAATATAATTAATACTAGATTATGTTATATAGAAGGTTGGAGGTTCGATTCCCACCAACAGCATATTAATTTAGATTTAATACTAAACTAAAAATAATCTTTAAAATATTATATATACTAAACTATAAAAAATTTAAAAAAAAATAAAAATAACCCGTGCTTTGCACGGGCTATAAGCTAGTAACATATAATTTATGTGAATAAGCGTCATATAAGTGATAAATAAAAAAAAAATTATAAGTTATATTAGTGTATGGATAAATTTACTTATTAGTTGGTGAAATATTTGCTAAATTAAATTAAAAATAATAATAATTAATATAATAATCTCAATACATGCATATGACATTTATAAATAGAGTACAAATGTAAAAATATAAAATATTAAATAAATAAAAAATCAAGTAATAAAAAATAAATTGGAACAAAATACGTCGTTACGTGCCAAACAGACCCTATATATGAGCAAATCACGGCAACAATCAAGATTAGTTGTTAAATGCAAAGCAATCCAGCTGGAGTATTATTTTTTTGGTAATAATAACAGTAAATCACAATCTGACCCCACTCTATTTGTCTGAATCATGTGGTGTTTGGCGATCTCGTGTTTCATCACTTCATGCAGGTTCCTTGAACCGTGCTGCACCCGCCAGAGGTGGCCATTAGTGCGGTCCGTGCCGGTCCGGGTCGGGCTTGCACCGGGCCGTGTCTAAAAAATACAACACTGAACCGGCACTAAGAGTTATCCGGGCCGTGCCGGGCCGGTTCCGAATCAGAAAATGTAAACCCGTGACCGGATTCGTGGGTTAGTGCGGGCCGTGCCGGTTATTCGTTTTTTTGAAAATTAATTTATTTCTTTATAGATCCATTTTACTAATACATTTTGAAAATTAAGTTCTAGATGATGTAGTTAAAAGAGGACGGTACCTCATATAAATTTTATTAATTAAAAATATTTTACAAATGATTTGAGAGGACTCCTCTCTAAAAAAACGGAACAAACCGCATTAACATACAATAATACAATAGCTTTCATGTAATAACGAAAAAAATATTTAATCTGCTAATTTAAGAAGAAAATACGATTCATAGTTCAAAATAATTGTACCCCAAAATTACAACTGTAATTGCCCTAAATCTACTTGACAAGGATATACTAGACTACTTATCCATTCTTTCACTTTTACTGACATAATCTTGGTAATCAAATATCATATAGTTGGAAATGTACACTTTGCAAAGTCTCTTGTGATCTACTGACAAAAAAATTATGAGGGCAACATAAAATATTAGATTCACAAAGATCATAACAATGTACTGAATTCAATAGATTCACGGGTTCTATTCTTCAAGGCATAAGTTGGACGCATCCGTGCCGGGCCGGGCCGGGCCGGGCCGTGCCGGTTCAACCGGTTCGTCCTGTCGCGGGCCGGGCCGGTCCGGTCCCGATTTTCTAATACTGAACCCGTATTCGGACCGGGTTTTTCAGCGGTTTAGTGCCGGTTCGGGCCGGTTCAGAACGGGCCGAATATATACGAATAAAAAACCGGGCCGGTTCAGTGTGGGCCGGGCTGAACCGCCCTAATGGCCAGCTCTAGCACCAGCTAATAGCCTACTACTAAATCATGTAATCATGTGTAGTTTTTAAAAATAATGTTAATTTCTTTTGAATTATATTTTTGTATTGAGGAAAATGGATTAATGGTCATATGACGCAGGTTTACTTCCTAAGAGCAAGTCCAATAGCCTCCTTGTATTTTTCTTATAAATATTATAAAATATTAGACTCTTAGTGATTTATGATATTATAAGGTATGACAACTCCAACAAGATTCCTTATATTTGATCCTTATAATTATTAAATGATAAATAAAAGGAAGGAAGGAAGAACAAAAAAAGAGGGAAACAATGGGTAAGAGGAGAGAAAATAATATTTTATTGATAAAAGTGAAATAAGGGAGCCCTTAAAGATAAGGGATGATATGATGCTCTTAACTTTTTAAGGAAAAGTTAAGATGCTTGTTGTAGAACGAAAAGTAGGGTGTATTTAATGCTAGGACTTATAGAAGCTTCGAGCTTTAATGGCTGATCAAGTGTTTCGTGACTTAATTCGGGTCCTCACAAGATGCCTACGTATCTTGCAAATATCAAGAATCAAGCCAAAAAACGTAGTTCTAGGTTGAAGGATCTGGTCCTTTATATAGGTGTAGAAAACCCTAGAATTAGAGTTGAAATAGGAGACTTGGTGGGCAAGTTATTCAGTTGGCCCAATTCTAGAGCCTTCCAAAAGATAAGAAGATAAGTATTGAAGATATATGCCTTGGAGGTTACTTCTGATATGATTCAGTTTCCTTTTCAGACTCAATCACGAAGTCCCTTATTTGGCTGATTTATTAGCTACGAATTTTATTATTTAATTAGGGTTTCGGGCCTCATTAAGGGGCTTCAACCTTGGACCAATCTCGGCTTATTTAATGCCACATTAAATGTGTCTTTACGATTTTAATTTCGGCCCATATCATTTGCCCCCCAACTTCTAGGAAAACTGATCAGGTGTTCATTGAAGTTAAAAGGTTTATATACACTAGTGTTTCACAAGTATCGTCTTGAATGCAAAGTGTGGAGCGACCTACACATTTACGACGATTTGCCTTATACGAGACTATATAACCACATTTATGTCTCACAGAAAATTATAAATGATTTTCTTGCATCTTTCCCATACTCGTGGGTATTTTTTATTATTTTTGTACTGAATTTGTCAAAAATATTTCAGATATATGACCTGTAAAAATTATCTTAATCTTTCTACACACATTTTTTTTTAACACCTTCGACCTGGATCGAGGTCGTGAAGGGGGTGTCCAGGTCGTGAGGCCTGCGACCTCACCCTTCGACCAGGATCGAGGTCGTGTAAGGTTTCCAAGATGGCCTGCTCGTGGGCTCTTCGACCTCAATCCACGAGGTGGATTCAGGTCGTGTAAGGGCAACCGATGAGGCTCGTCGTCAATACAACGACCTCTCTTCACGAGGTAAATGGAGGTTGCTAGGGGTGAGCATTCGGTCGGTTCGGTCCAGAACCGAACCGAACCGAAAGAACCGAGAACCGAATTTTCAATTATTTTAGAACCGAACCGAACCGAATAAAATTCTGGACCGAACCAGACCCGAACCGAAATAATTCGGTCGGTTCGGTCCGATCCATAAGAACCGAATTTTTTGAATTTTGAATTATTATTGTATATATTATTATTAATATAAATATAATATTATTATTATAAATATATTATTATAAATATAAATATATATATATATATATATTTATATTTATATTTATATTTATATTTATATATTGTTGTATATATTATTATTAAGTATTAACTATTTATTGTATATATTATTATTATTATTATTATATATATATATATATATATATATATATATATATAATTCGGGTGGTTCGGTTCTAACCGAAATTACTTACGGAAGAACCGAACCGAACCGAAATTTATTTTGGTTCTAACCAAAAGAACCGAACCGACCGAAAAAGAAAAAAAATTGGACCGAACCGAACCGAAATTGTGTGGTTCGGTTCGGTTCTTCGGTTCCGGTTCGGTTCTGCTCACCCCTAGAGGTTGCCCAAGGTTCCAAAAACGGTCTGGTCGTGAGAACCTCGACCTCATCTTTCGACGTGGAACGAGTTCGGGTAAGGATGCTAGAATGAGGAGGTCGTGAGTCCTGCGACCTCAATCTACGAAATGGATCGAGGTCGTGTAAGGACACCAAAAGGGCCTCGTCAAGCTTACTACGACCTCAATCTACGAGGTGATTTGAGTTCGCGTACGGTCTTTAAAAGTGTCGGGTCGCGAGGTCTACGACCTCAATCTTCGAACAGAATTGAGGTCGTGTAATGACAATTATTTTGAGTGTTCGTTAGCTTTACGAGCTCATCATGCGAGGTGAATCGAGGTCGTGTAAGGACCAGGAGAAGGCCTCGTCGTCTTAACTACGACCTCATTACACGAGGTCGATCGATGTCGTTGGAGTCATATCATTTTTATTTCAGTTTTAATTTTATTTATTTAGGAAATTCTCGATCCTTCTAGATCCTTCTATAAGCTTCCAGATTATGGGCCTTAGTTTGGGCCTGTGGGCCGTAACCGGCTATGACCGGTTGCCAGACCTTTTTAACCGGCTAGATGACCGGCTACCTCTTGTATAAAAGAGTAGGATGAGAAACTTCATTTTTCATTTCACTCATATATTTCACTAAAATTTCTCACTAAAAACTCTCTCTAGAGCTTCGGTTGCTAAGGCGATTTCCAGCAAAGATTTTTGGCGGAGCTCCTCCCATTTTCGGTGGTTTCTGGATTTCCATTGAAGATCATCTTCGAAGCATTCATCCCAAGAATATTAATGGCGGATGACAGAGAAGCCAGGAGACTCAGTAAGATGAGTGCATCATCACGAGGTACCTCTTTCCCTCCTATTCGTTCGAAGTATACTTCCTTGATCGACATGATTAATCAAAGAGGAGATGAATATCCCTCTGTTTCTACATTAGATTCATATAATCATCATTCGAAGTTTTTTGATGCTGAAAAAATCAAAAAATTCAATAAATTCTTCAATGTTCGTTCCCCTTTAAAATTAGTCCCAGCGGAACCAGGAGATCGTTCTTGTCATTGGAAACCCCATGCCATTTGCATATACAAGGATGCTATCATGGCTGGGCTACGTTTCCCTTTTCATAATTTCATTCCCACCTTGTTGGCGGATGTTCAAATAAACCCTTTCCAGCTAGTCCCAAATGCTTGGAGAGCCATTCTTTGTTTCATGGTTCTTTGTTTGAAAAACAACTTTCCACTATCTATTCCTCTTTTTAGGAAGATTTTTCAATTTAAAAATAGTGCAATCACTTATCCTGGCTGGGTATATATCATCCTTCGTGCTACGATCCCAAATATCTACGATCCCTCTTCAATTCCTGATAGTAATCCTAAATGGAAAGAGGAGTTCATGTACCTTGTGTGGGATGGGGGTGATTGGGGTACCCTCTTTCGTAGCTCCTTTGGGAAGGTAACTGATGGAAATTCAGATGATATCGAGCTAAATGATGCCGAAAGAGTTGCTTTCAACACCCTTATTGCAGACAAAGGGGAAACTCACTTCTTCACTCTTCTTGAGGAATTTTCCCTCAAGTCTGTGGGTCTTTCTTCTGTCACTGATAAGGGTAAATCCCACCATTCTTTCATTTAGCTTTTCATTCATTTACATGTTATATTTTATTTGTTACTAACTTTGCCTTTGATTTTTCAGCTGCTAGAGCCATAAATGAGCTCCAAGAGCACTTGGCTGGGAAAACTCCCCGTATGAAGAGGAAAAGAGTTGTGAAGGACCCTAGGGGGCAGCCTACAGAGCCTGCCTTTTTAAGGCCTCATGATGCTATTGATGTAGAAGAGGGCAGTGGGGCTGCCTCCTCTGCTAAGAGTTTTGTTTTTCGACCTGCTTGGGGCATCAGAAAACAGGATTCGGTTGTAGGAAGCACCAAGAATTCCAAGGATTGGTCCTACCACTCAATCACCCCTGCTGATTATCGCGATATTGTTGTTTCTCGCGATTTGGAGGCGGTTGAGCTAATGGGTGCTCAGGCTCTTGCTACCGTAAGTATTTTTTTATCTCGTTACCTTAAATTTTTACTTCTTGCATGTTTTTAACTTGTTGTTTTTCAGGGCAACACCTATTTCCAGGCTGCCATGCATCATGCCAAGTCTTGGCGAACTCAGGCTGGAACTCACAAGAAGGATCTTGACCAGTCAAAGGCCCAAGTTACAGGCTTGGAAGAGAAGTTGAAGGCGAAGGAGGAGGAGCTGGAGAAAGCCTATGGCAGCATTGCTGAGCTTCGCCAAGGCAAGGAGGATATCATTGATGATTATATGGATTCCGAGGACTTTCAGAGGCTTATGGCTAAGCATGATGATCTTATCTATCCAGCCAACTACTTTAGTGGCTGGAAGGGGGCACTAGATGCTGTTTCTGAGAGGCACCCCGGGCTGTTCCAGATTGGTGATATTCCTTGCCCTGAGGCCCCGTTGGAGCTGGCCAAGTTTTTGGAGTCTCAGAGGATTAGTCCCATGGAGGAGGATGAGGAGGAAGAGGAGGAAGGGGAGGATGCTGATAGGATCTTGAACCCTGATCGCTCCCCTCTCTATGCTAGATCTGGTGGTTCAGTTGCTGGGGATTCAACTACCCATACCAGCACTGACAGAGATTCTCCTGTTAGGAGCACTGGCAAGACTAAGGCACCTTGATTTTATTTACCTTGGCCCTGCGTGGTATGACTTTTAATGTTTTGCTTTCTTTAAATTTGTAAACTTGAAACTATAGCCTTCGGGCTTTTCTTATTTGTTTTATGCATTTTCTGGTTTTTCCTTCCACTTAGTTGCTTTGCCTTTTGTATTTTGGCTTAATTTAGCTAGAAATTTTAAATATGCTTTTGACACATAACAGACATAAAACAACAACTAAAGGAGGAGAAAACCAAATTGTATTAAAACCTGAAATGGGCCTAGCCTTTACATAATACTCTACTTCCTACTCAGAGTTTAAAAAAAAACTCCAAAATGGTTTCGTCGACCTTATTTCTACCTTCCTAATAGATATAAGCTACGTCCTTCATAGGATAATCAAACATAATAGATCTTGAGATTCGATGCGTGCCAAGTGCGAGGCACCGCGTTTCCTTCCACAGTCTCCAACTTGTATGATCCTCGACCCAGTGTGCTTTTGACCCGATATGGGCCTTCCCAATTTGGTGCCAGCTTTCCTTTTTGTCCAACTCCGGATGCTTCAATCTTTCTAAGCACTAAGTCTCCCTGACGGAAGAACCTTTCTTTCACCCTTAGGTTGTAGTAGATCAGATCGAGGGCTAGTCTCATCCCTTCCTCATTGGTGTCTGGTTCAAAGGCCTCCACTCGTGGAGATGCATGCATGATTTCCACGGGTACTATAGCTTCAGCCCCGTAGGCTAACATGAATGGAGTTGCTCCAGTAGTCACCTTTCATGTGGTTCGGTATGCCCAGAGTATGGGTAGTAACTCATCCACCCAAGTATTTCTAGAGCGTTCCACTCTTTTCTTAAGTCCATCGAGGATGATTCGATTGGCAACCTCAGCTTGACCATTAGCTTGAGGGTGGGCAACTGAGGTGAATCGAAGCTCAATCCCATTCTCATCACAATAGTCCTTGAATTCTTTGTTGTTAAATTGTAAACCATTGTCCGTAACAAGGATTCGTGGTATTCCATATCTGCACATGACGTTCTCCCAGAAGAATTGCATGATTTGCTTGGTTGTGATTTTAGCCAAAGGTTTGGCCTCAATCCACTTTGTGAAGTAGTCAATAGCTACAACTAGAAACTTTCTTTGAGCAGTGGCCATAGGAAAGGGCCCAAGAATGTCCATCCCCCACATAGCAAACAGGATGGGGGAGCTAACGGATGTCAACATCTCTGGTGGTTGTATAACCACTGATGCATGTTTCTGGCACCGATCACACTTTTTCACGTACTCTTTGGCATCAGCCATCATCTCAGGCCAATAGAATCCAAGCCTGACTATCTTGTGAGCTAGGGCCCTGCCCCCCAAGTGTTGTCCGCAAATTCCTTTATGGACCTCCTCAATAGCTGATTTGGCCTCTTCGGGCTTTAAACACTTTAGATACGGAATCAAAAAAGACTTTTTGTAGAGTATCCCTTCAATCAGAGCATACCTCAACACTCTCACAGATAATTTTCATGCCTCCATGGCATTAGTCGGGAGCCAGCCAGTCTCGAGGTGTGCTTTTATGGGATCTATCCAACATTCCCTCACTCCAATAGGTGCGACTAACTTTGAATCGATGATAGGGGTTCTCAGAACTTGGAAGTAGGGACTTCCAGAGTAATTCTCTATCTCAGAGGAGGCAAACTTGGATAAGGCATCAGCTTTGGTGTTTTCCTCCCTCATAATGTGCTCAATGTAGCACTCATCAAATTGAGTCATTATTTCCTTCACAAGCCTTAAGTATTTAGCCATGGTTTCATCCCTCGCCTCAAACTCTCCATTGACTTGAGCCACAACCAGCCTTAAATCTCCACAAACTTTAAGGTTTTTGACCCTTAGGGCTCCTTCTAAGCCAAGTCCAGCTATCAGAGCTTCATATTCTTCCTCATTATTGGTTGTTGGAAAGTCCAACTTTAGGGCATATTCAATCATGAATCCATCGGGACTTTTTAAGACAAGACCTGCGCCACTTGTTTTTGTTTTTGATGCCCCATCAAAATAGAGCATCCAGAATTCCTTCTCCTCTATTATGGGTTCCTTATCTTCCTTATTGCCTTCCTGAGGTATCTCCTGCCCCCTGACTTCTTGGTTGTCAATGGTGCATTCAACCACGAAGTCAGCAAGTGCCTGAGCTTTGATGGCCATCCTTGGCTTGTAGTTAATATCGAATTCTCCCAACTCAATTGCCCACTTGATGAGCCTACCACTGGCCTTAGGGCTATGTAAAATATTCCTCAATGGTTGTCCTGTAAGGACCTCAATCTTATGTGCCTGAAAATAGGGCCTTAGTTTCCAAGAGGTAGTTACCAATGCTAAGTCAAACTTCTCAATAGTGGAGTAGTTCAACTCTGCTCCGTGTAAAACTTTGCTCACATAGTATACGGGTTTCTGAACCTTGTTTTCCTCCTTCACCAGCACCGCACTCACAGCTTGACCTGAAATTTCCAAGTAAAGATAGAGGATTTCTCCCGTACTTGGCTTGGCCAACAGCGGGGCCTCAGACATATACTTTTTCACTTGCTCAAAGGCCTCTTGGATTTCTTCTGTCCACTCAAAGTTTTTTACCTTCTTCAAGGTTTTAAAGAACGCCAAACACTTGTCCCCGGATTTGGAGATGAACCTCCCTAACGCAGCAATCCTCCCGGTTAACTTCTGTACATCCCTCATAGAACGTGGTGGTTCCATGTCCAAAATAGCCTTGATTTTGTCGGGGTTGGCCTCAATTCCTCATTTCGAGACCATGAGACCCAAAAATATTCCAGACCCAGCACCAAAAGCACACTTGGCCGGATTCAACATCATCTTATGGTGCCTCAGCACTTCAAATGCCTCGCGTAGGTGTTCAATGTGATCTACCTTGTGTAGGCTTTTCACCAGCATATCATCCACATAAACCTCCATGGTCTTTCCAATGAGATGAGCGAAAATCTTGTTTACCAACCTCTGATAGGTAGCTCCTGCATTTTTCAGTCCAAAAGCCATGACCAGGTAACAATACACACCGAAGTCGGTGATGAACGATACCTTAGAAATATCGTCCTTATGCATCTTGATTTGATTATAGCCACTAAAGCCATCCATGAAGCTTAACATCTCGTGCCCAGCCGTAGCATCTATCAATGTATCGATCCTTGGCAAGGGAAAACAGTCCTTTGGGCATGCGTCGTTCAGATCAGTGAAGTCTATACACATCCTCCACTTTCCATTAGCCTTCTTGACCATCACAGGATTGGCCAACCATTCCGGGAACTGGATTTCCTCAATGAACCCTGCCTCTAGGAGTTTGTCAACTTCCTGTTTTATGGCTTCTTGCCTCTCAGGTGCAAAATTTCTCTTCTTTTATTTCACCGTCTTCCGGTTTGGATCCACATTCAGGCTATGTGTTATCAATTGGGGATCTATCCCTGGCATGTCAGCTGCTGTCCACGCGAAGATGTCACTATTGTCTTGCAAGAAGGAGATCAATTTGCTCTTCAAGGGGTCTTTCAAAGATGCCCCGATGTAAGTAACCTTCTCAGAATCTCCCAACTCCAAAGGTATGGGAACCAAGTCCTCTGCTGGTTTTCCTCTCCGCTCTTCATTCTCTCGAACATCCATATCCTCGATTGGGAGGACCTGCCCCCCGGTTCCATCCGACCTCAGTGCGGCCACATAACAACTCCTTGCCATCTTTTGATCCCCTTTATCTTCCCCGACTCCATTTCTGGTTGGGAACTTAACCTTTAAATGATAGGTAGAGGCAACCGCCTTAAAAGCATGTAGTCCCGTCCTACCTAGGATAGCATTGTATGTGGATGTAGCTTTGATAACCAAGAAATTTAACATCTGAGTAGCCTCCCGTGGCTCCTGCCCTATAGTCATGGGTAGCTGAATTGTCCCTTCAACTTTCGACTCTACTCCGTTGAACCCATATATGGGCATGTTTGACGGTGTCAACTGAGACTCAGTATATCCCATCTTTAAGAAGGCATCATGAAACAGAATGTCCACCGATGCTCCATTGTCAATCAAGACTCTCTTCACTTGGGAGTTGCCTATCACAGGTGAGATAACCGGTGGGTCATCGTGGGGAAACTTCACCCCTTCAAGGTCCGAATCATCGAATCCAATTTAGACTTCCGTCTTTGCACGTTTTGGTGATTCCCCTACGATGTGCATCACTTCTCGTGCATACGCCTTTCTGGAATTTCTACTTGTCCCGCTGTTGGGACACCAAAGATCATGTTGATCACTGGCCCCCGGGGCTGCTGATTGGGGTTACGGTCCTCATCTTTCCTATCATAATCCCGCCTAGGGTTTCCCCGTTCCCCATCTTTTCAGAATTTATTCAATTTTCCCCTACGGATTAAGAACTCAATCTCATCTTTCAATTGTCTACAATCATCGGTATCGTGTCCCACATCTTTATGGAACCGGCAGTACTGATTCTTGTTTCTTTTCTCAGGATCAGTCCTTAATGGCTTCGGCCATCTCACGTCCCTGTCTTTTTCTATCTCCATCAGGATTTGACTTCTTGGAGTGTTCAACCTTGTGTAATCCGTAAACCTTTGCCCGGGACTCCCCTTCGTAGGGGCTGAATCAGAATCCCTGCCCGTGCGCGGGTACTTATCTCTAGCATCATATTCCTGTTCCGACTTCCGCTTCTTAGAGTTGTCACCGTTTCTAGTGTTTCCCATTCCTTACTCTTTCTTCAGACTATCTTCCGCCTTGATGTACATGCTCGCCCTTTTCTGGAGCTCAACCATATTTTCAGGGGGATGCTTAGCCAACGACATTTTAAAGTAAACATTCGAAGTTCCATTCTACAACGCCACCATGGCTACCTTGTTCTCCAGGTTTGTAATGTTGAGCGTATCCTTTGTGAATCGTTTGAGATAATCTCTGAGATTTTCATTCTTTCCTTGTCTCACAGTCATGAGGGATGCAGAATCTTTCTCATGAATCCTTCCTCCTATGAACTGGCTAACAAAAGCATTGCTTAGCTCTTTGAAAGAAGCAATGGAGTTTGGTGGTAGGCGACTATACCAACGTTGTGCCATGCCTGCTAAAGTTTGGGGAAACGCCCTACACTTCAAAGAATCGCTAGCAGGTTGTTGTAGTAGTGCATTAGAGAACGTCCTTACATGATTGGCGGGGTCTCCCGTTCCATCGTAAGCCTTTATGGTAGGCATCTTGAATTTTCGTGATATGCGCGCATTCATCACGTGAATGGAGGAGTTTGATCATCAGGATCTCCAAGTTGCATCAGGTCTTTAGGGTCGCCTCTGGGGGTTTCGACCCTCATGTTTCCTCTTCTAAGGACCTCGGCCCTCCTCTCTCTCCTTGGGGTTCCTTCCAAATCAACAAAAGGAATTTCTCCTCCTGTTATTGGTGGGGGTCGGCCCTGATTCTGTCTTTGTTGTTCCCGTTCTATGTCTTCCTTCAGTTTCTGGATCTGGGCCTCATAAGCCTTAATTTTTTCAGCAGCCGTTAGAGGGGGTCCATCATAAATTCTTCGTCGACCTTGCCCGATAGGTTCCTTACTTGGACGATGCCTCCTCGGGGGTTGCTCTCTATCCTCATCTTCCGAGGATGAATCATCAGAGTAAGGGTCGGAATAGTCACGGTATTGGTGGCCTTGGTGGCCTTGGTCGGGTCCTAAACCCCCGATGTAAGGTGGGTTGTACGGCTCGTGTATTTGGAGGGCATGACCGCTTGGTCCGGCCTGGTACGGGGGATAGTTGGGCAACACATATATCGGGTTCGTGCTTGCGGGGATCACGGTAGTAGAGATCTGAGCGATGGGGGGAACGAATTGACCTCCAAGAGGGAAGACTACCATCTGTAGGGGATTCGTCCCTTGAGTAGAGGGATTCGTCACCGATGGCAACGATCCATGAGTTTGCGCTTCAGTTCCTTGTGGCTGAGTGATCAGTGGTTGAGAACTCGCCCCTGGGGGCACTTGTTCCCCAATCGGGGGTGCGGCGGTGCTAGTAATGGTTTCAGAAAGTGTTGGTGTTCTCCGGGTGGTAACCATGGTTGATATCCGCGTCCCACAGACGGTGCCAAATGTTGTAGAACGAAAAGTAGGGTGTATTTAATGATAGGTCTTATAGAAGCTTCGAGCTTTAATGGCTGATCAAGTGTTTTGTGACTTAATTCGGGTCCTCACAAGATGCCTACGTATCTTGCAAATATCAAGAATCAAGCCAAAAAACGTAGTTCTAGGTTGAAGGATCAGGTCCTTTATATAGGTGTAGAAAACCCTAGAATTAGAGTTGAAATAGGAGACTTGGTGGGCAAGTTATTCAGTTGGCCCAATTCTAGAGCCTTCCAAAAGATAAGAAGATAAGTATTGAAGATATATGCCTTGGAGGTTACTCCTGATATGATTCAGTTTCCTTTTCAGACTCAATCACGAAGTCCCTTATTTTGGCTGATTTATCAGCTACGAATTTTACTATTTAATTAGGGTTTTCGGGCCTCATTAAGGGGCTTCAACCTTGGACCAATCTCGGCTTATTTAATGCCACATTAAATGTGTCTTTACGATTTTAATTTCAGCCTATATCAATGCTGTTGGAGCACAATTTTAGACCTTATTCCTTATAATTTGAGTTAGGAGGTCTTATAAGGGATCTATTGGACTTGCTCTAAGAACATTGATTAAAGTCATAGGTCTAAGAAATGTTAAATAGGTCATTGCTCCATAAAGAACACTCTTATATAAAGAATAATAAAGAATACTATGGAATCATTTATTCCAATAGATCCAATGGCCCCGCCAGGGGCACCCAATACAAAAAATTCTTATTAGCAAAAAAAAAATCACTGTTCACTGACGACGTCAGCAGTGACGTCATCATGAATAGTGATTTTTTTATTTTTTATTTTTATTTTTTTTTTCTGAATGGATAGAGGATAAAAAATAAGAACTTTTTGTATTGGGTGCCATGACGGAACTCTTATATTAGATTAAATATGAGTGTTATAATGGTGTTTTTTATTGTTTTTCATATAAGGTATTCTTCATGGAGTGCAACTCATGTTAAATATTTGAAACTATTTCCAAATTGAGTATCAAATATTTGGTTGACATAATTTGATTAGATGTGTAATTTAAAAATAGAAACGATTCTGTTATATAAATAAGAGATTAAAACACAATAAATGATATTCAATAATGTTTTTAATATATTGCAAAATATTTTAGGAAGTGTAACGCAATTCCTAGGACTTTTACTACATTTTTCTTAAAGAAATATGAGTATTGATTATATATAATTGGGCTTATTTTTCCTGAGTTTCCTTAGCTACGAATCCTGAGTTTATAAGAAAAATAATATAAATATAGGGCTATTTTTGTAAATATACAGGGGGACATGTTCAATTATTACAAAATTGCCATTAAAAAATTATGTTAAAACCTAGCATCACCTCATGTAAGTTTCCTAAGATCCTCAGGAACATTATTCTTTATATAATTTTTGTATTAATATATGTAATTTATTTTAATTTTTTTGAACTTAATATATGTAATTTATTTATTTGAAGAAATAACCAAAAAATTGGTAATATTGCTGTACAATCTCTTGGCAACTTTTAACTCCCTTGGAAAATTCCATACCAAATCAATTTTAACGATCTCCATTGAATTCAACACTCTTACACTGTGTTCCCGAATCAACGAAAGAAAAGAAAAGAATTGAAAATAGCTTATTTTCTTTTCTTTCTAAATCTTTCCAAAATTGGGAAGAAGATTTTGTAGACAAATATAACATGATTTTCTTTCCAAATCTTCACAAATCTTTTCTTTTCTTTCTACAAATATCTTTTGGGAACAAGTTAAAGAAATTAAATCTTTACATTTCTTTTCTTTTCTTTCCAAAAAAGTTTCTGGAACACAGTGTTAAAACATCTATAGCGGAGACAATCCCTTAACTAAAATCACAATTATAATATCATAAAATTTAGAGGATGTGTAAAAAAAATTTCACTCCAATGAGATATTACCCTTAGCAAAAAATTTAGATAATCTCTTTTCGATGGTTATATTTGGCCAATATCTAGAAGCCTATAAGAAAAATTTTATATGATCTATTACCTTATAAAAATATATTTTATTTATAATAAACTGAAATAATAATAATATACTATATTTATAATATAACCAAAAAATATAGCCAATATACCATTGAAACACAAAATCTTACAGGTTTAGCAAATTTTACATAATCAATATTTTTTCTGATTTAGCCAACCATTTTTAACCAATGTCATTGGAGATGTTCTTTCAAACTTAAAAAATTTATTCGTGTAGTGTATTTAGTATTTTGTGTATTCAAATATTAAATCTAAGCATGATTCATCTATAATTTTTGTCTTTCACCCGAAAATAAGTCCATAAGAACTTATTTTAAGTCAACGCCAAACAGACCCATATTTGGGTTAACAAAAGTCAACCCAATTTCAATGGATTGGGTATGTGTTTGAATGTTTTTAACCCAACCCAACACGATGTTTAAATATGACATTGTAAATATTACCTACATGATACATGAAATACTCACGACATGTGTTGCTCCGCTGTTCATTCCCTGCATATAATTTTAAGAACTAAAGATTTAATTTATTCAAGTATAACACAATGTTTATCGTTTATGTATTTGTAATTGTACAATTTAGTGCTAATAAAGTCCAGTTTTATTAAATTGTTAATAATTCATGATGTAAGCAAATTTTAGATCACCAACTAATAAAATATTTTAGAAAAATATTTACTAACAACCCGTTCAATACGACCCGAATCGATGTATTAAAATTAGGATTGGGTTACGAAATTTACTTTTATGGGTTGGGTTAAAAATTTTTAAACCGATTTGATTAGGTTGGGTTGTTAAAATATTCTCAACCCGGGCAACCCGACCCGTGTGCACCCCTACTGGGTAGTTTGTGACCCATCAAATACTAGTCAATTATGGTCCACTAACATCGAGTATCATTTTTATTTAAATAATATAAATAATCATTTATTCTAAAATAAATATAATATTATAGAAACATAATAATCACGAATTCGAAACTTACGTAAATGATCTATTAAGTATATAATGATAATTAATTGGGTGGATAACTTGTGTTTTATGAACGGATTTTGAGTTTTGTTTTGTTCTGTGAATTCCAGGCAAGCGTTTCTTTAGGTGGATGGAGAATGGACAGAAACCTAGTAGTCATTTGAAGCAACGCTATAGACAAATTGTGGATAAGGAGAATTTGGTGGACAGACAAATTTTGATTTAACTGAAGATCAGATTGACACTTTTTCTTATGGAGTGTTGATGACACATTTATGTTGGTCGCTATTTTCTCTCCAAATTTAGTTGTAATTTCTTTTACCATTCGGGTGATCTTCTTTTCGGACATTAAGGTTCTATTGTTTAAATGTCCGGGGGCAACATGCGTATCTTTCAACTAAATAATAAACTTTTTTGAATGAAAGAAACCTAAATTTTTAAAACCTAAATTTTCATTTTCTCATTCTTGTATATTGGTTGATACAAAATCGTTAACAATTAATATATAAGTTGTTATGCACCTATTAATAATTATTCGACGTATAGGTATAAGTTCTTGGATTATAAGTGGAGTACTCTTATTAATAGTTATTGGTTGATTATAGTTATTAATAGTGGGGTGAACCTTGGCTTATTTGATATTACCCGGATGTGGAATTTGTATTTTTTGATTTGGCTACAAGAAAATTTGTCTATAATCATGTTGTTTCAATGGTACAAATTTTTGCTTTCGTATGGGGGAAAACATCAACATAATTCTTAACAAATTCGTTTTCGTAAGGGCGACCATCTATGTATTGTATTGCCTTTTCTTTTAATTCCGTGCGTTTCATCACATTTTTGTTTTGTTTATTTATGTGCATGTATGAGTATTATTTTTGTTTTACGAAAAAAGTCTTCCTAATTTTCTGAGCAAGAGATTTGTATATATTTTATCTTTCTCAAAGCCTATCCTTATTTTTAATAGAATAATCCAAACATATTTGGTTCGGTTTGGTTCGTAAAATACGTAGATACATTAAATGTATTATCGCGTTTAATTTTTTTTTTTTGTAACACATCTAATTTTTTATATCTATACTATACTATAATAAGCAAAATGAGGTATAATTTGTAGTTTGATTAACCCTCTTTTTGGTTATCTTTTTTTTTTTTTGTTATCCCACTATTAAAAAAGCATTAAAAAAACAAAAAAAAAACATATACGTACGCAATTTCGTTGGTAGCTTTCCGTACCAATTCAATGACTGCCTCTCCTCCATCACTCGCTCTCCTCCATCGTTAACATTTTCTACTGCTTCAAAATGCAAACCCCCTTCAAAATACAAATCCCCTTCATCCACGTTGACGCAATCCAGGTAAATAATTAGGTTCGTTTCTCTTACACCTGTATATGATAGAGAAGATGCAGTAATTTTAGCTTTTTACACTATCTATGTTTTTAGATTCAATTCACAAGAAGTTAATTGTGATGAATTTTTTTGTATTGGATGTGATACTAAGCTTAGTATCGTGGTTATAAACCTTGATTGGTCTCTATAGCAGTCTTATCTTGTGAGTGTTAAATTATGTTGTCATAATTGGCAATTAAAAACTACTATAATAAAGTATTAAACTCAAATTACCAAGCTTAGCCTTTATGATCTGTGTGCAGCTATTCCGCCATGTCTGGCCAAGTAAATTATGATCCAAGTAGGCAGTTTGGTTAGTAGTGATGTGCTTAATTATCTTTTTGCAGATTGCCTTTCCTTTTTACATACTGTTACTCTTGATAGAGCAATATTTTGCCCTGTTATATCAGGTGCACTGGTCTTTATAAATGTACAACCACATGGTCTCATAAAGTTTACTCGCGACTCATAAAGTATGCGTGAATTTCCCTGAATAATATCTGTTCAGGTGTTGTATAACTTGGTTCTACTTAGTAGTGATACCTCTCCCACAAATGAAACTCCCTATATTCTCAATTGAACTACACTTTTTTTGCTTCGATGTTTAATGCATAACTCGGATGTGAGGAAAACAATCAGTGTCAAAGGCAAACTTCTCTATAAAAGCATCTCCGTTTTGTATCAAATCATCATCAGCTCCAGGAACACTCTCCACTTCCATAGGAATATACGGGACGTTAAGCTCAGCTGCTCGACTCTCATCCTTCTCCGGTAATTCCTCTTCTTCGATATCTATATCATAAAAGAGCTCCCCTTGAGTGTGAGATAGATTTGCTTCTTCAACAAGTTTCGTTTTCCCCTTATCCACCCTTGATTCGAAAACAACATCCTCTTTAGAAACAACCACTTTAGCTTCTTTAGATGGAAAAATCTTCTCAGCTTCAGCTTCCTTAGTGATTACCATCTCTTTTTCTTACATCCCTTTCTCCCCCTCAGTTGTGTTATCCTTTAAATTCAGAGCTGGGGTTGATTGAGATTGCTTGACAAATGACTTCATACTTTTCTTAAGATCTTCAAATTGTTGTACCATCATAGCTTAGAACTCTTTATTTACCTTCCTTTGAGCTCGTTGTTCCTCCTTCACTTCCTTCAATGATTGCTTAAGATCCTTAACTTAAGATTTGAGATTTTCAATATCATTAGCAATTTGGGGAATGATTTGTGGTATGGTAGGTGTCTCACTAACAGGTTTTACTGGTATTTCACTCATCACTCTTTGATCGCTCGGTCTTTGGGTTGGTGTTTCACTCATAAGTTCTTTTCGTGTTTCACATGTTCCCTCAGATTCTTTAGCTCCAGCTGTACCTGTAGAAGAGATCACCGTAGCCATCTTTAGGGAGGTCACCGATGGTGCAATGGGGTTTCGCAAATCCCTGTCCTTGTACAAGACAAGTTGTCAATCACTTGAAGATGATTCATTCCTTAGGGCATCCAAAGTTGGTATCTAGGGAGTTAGACATAGGAACATAATCTAGCATTGTTCCTGATTCTCCCTCAAGTGTTTATAAAGACATAACCTCATCTGACTCATCAAATGAACCTGAGTCATTGTTAGAGAGTTCCTTTACTCGCGGGATCCAGAAATGTTCCTTCTGGGGATGTAGAAAATGATCTTGTGGATTTTGCATTGGGATCGAAGGCTTCTCTCGAGGTCTGTGAAGACTCTTGGTTCATTGAAGAACCTATTACTAGTGGTCTTGACCATAATATGGTTGGAAAACTAGTTTTCCTCAATTCCACCTCGGTGTGTGTAACCTCACTTTGTACATTAATAATGTTTGGTTGTGTTTGAGGTGGTGACTCTCCAATAGATGCCCTGACCGACAAGCAAATTTTAATAGGATCACCTTGTTAAGAAGATGAACCTAAGGGCTATTTTTGTGCCTTTGTCATCTCTCTATCCTGTTGGGAGGATATAGAGGGGCTAGCAGATTCCCAAAGTTCTATACGTCTAAACTTTGAGGGAGGAAGAGTTGCTTGGTGAACCACATATACATCCTTATTTAGTGCACTAAAGGCACTGACTCCTTTTTTCTCTTCAAATATAGTAAGTTTTATTGTAAGTAGTAGGAGATATATATATTTCTGTGTTTGAGTGTTTGGTTCTATGACTGGTTTACGAATTTGTGGGTGTTCAAATTCAACATCTCCTAAATTTTCTGGGAACATCTCGAACCCATGTGACATGTATGTGTCTTGCAGATCTATAATGTCATCTATTTGAAGCAGATAACCTTGAGAGTTAGTGTAACACCCCCAGATCCGGGGTCAGGGATCTGGTGGTTACGGTCTTACATCCATTCATAATACTTGACTTGAGTCCACAATAAATAAATCACATGCTGTGACCCCAGAATAATTTCCACTCACACACACAACAGTTATAGTCCCAGAGATGAAATTGAAATAAGTCTTACATTAAAGGGTTACGAATAAAAGTTATTACAATCCCAAAAGGATAACATCATAAGTTTAACAGTTTTGCCATTGATTACATTAATTATACATATAGTTAAACAGGAAACAAAAGTTGTCTAACTAAGCTACCTCAGCAATGGCGGCTAGCATCTCAGCGGGGAGTCCGGTGGGTCGGGTAACCTGCTTGCGCCGAGTGTGCCTGACGCGAGCCATCTGTCCTAGCTGTTGTTGTGACATAATATGAACAAGGCAAGGGTGAGCAAAAGCCCACCAACTATAATATAACTGAACAGTGATACATATATACAGCAGTTCAAAATATCCGTTGAGATCATATGCCATGCATTAATGAAGTTATTGCCAGTATAATATAAAGGATGAAGTTACCAGGTAACTCAAAGTATTTGTTTGTAGAAATATCTGCTACGTCAAAAGTAAGCGAGATATTCTCATAGTTATTAAGAAGAGGAACTTGCATGAAAAGGTTGCAATCCCAGTTATGAACACTTTTCCAGATCTGCCAACAGTAATCATGTTGCAGGAAATAAATAAGTTTGGATGATGAACCAATGATGGAGTATTCACCGCGCCCGCTGTTCCAATCTTGATGATCAGTCGAGATCGTACAGCTCAAATTAGGTTTACTACCGGTAGAAGGAAGAACTGACGGTTTTACTTGTCTACCGCCTTACTAGCTCTCCCCGGCCAACGGTTGGGCCAAAGGGGATGGACCGGCGCTACTCGGCCTCTTACACGACTCCTAGTTCAAATAGAATTCATGATTCTGAATGTAACGTTCGTCCCCCTTTCCCCAAGTATAATACTTGTTGATAAGACTCTACAAGGTAGTCGTATCTAGTTGGAAAGGAAAATTCACCAATAACTTCCAAGCTGTGGCTTGGGATCGAATATCAACTTGTTCCAACAATCTTACCCCTCGAAAGATGAGAAGGTAAACAACGACTTAATAAGTCAACAGCACCCGAGTTGCGAGTGAAGAGAATACTTTATGACCGGGAAGTCGACAAGATAAATAACATTTTCCAAGTAAGGTCCCCTTATTATTAGGGAGATAGACTCAAAGAAGAATGATGTCTGAGAACCTTTCTTGATATAAGATTAATAATATTATGACTCCGAAATATTTTTCGTAATAATCGAAGAAGATAAACCTTATTGAGATTATTCTAAGTATGGAATAAATATTCAGAGAATATTTATTAAACTAAAATATTTAAAGAATATTTAGGAATATGAAAGAATATCTTTAATCAGAGTATTTTCGAAAATAATCCCTGAAGAAATATCAGGAGAATATTTATTGAATAAATAAATATTTAAATGAATATTCAAAATAATATTCATTAATTAATAGGACCTGAAAGGAATATTTAAGATAATATTCATAATTAATTAGGAATTTAAATGAATATTCAAAAAGTAATATTCATTTAATGAATAATATTCTAAATGAATATCAAGTAATATTCATTTAGTAATCCAAGCTTTAAAGGAATATTCGAGATAATATTCGATAAATAAATCAAGCTTCAGATGAATATTAAAATAATATTCATCAAGTAATTAATATCCTAAATGAATATTCAAAAGTAATATTTATTTAATAAAATAATATTCTAAATGAATATCCAAATAATATTCATTTAGTAGTCTCATCTTTAGAAGAATATTCGAAATAATAATCGATAAATAATTCGACTTTGAATGAATATTAAAAAAAACATTATTCGTCGAATAGTTACGTTCAAATAATTATTTGAAGTAAGGATCGTTAAAATAAATAATCTCGAACGAATATTCAAATAATATTCGTCGCCCGAATAATGGAAAATATTTACTTAGATATTTTCTTTCGAGTTAATCTCGATATGTCAAGAAATATTGACTCCCGGTCTATATTTGATGAATAAGATGTGTTAAATATAATTGATGTGTTTTGATCAGTGTTTAAGTGTTACAGGGAGTTATCAGAGTTTAGCTGGAAGCAGTCAGAGTTTGTGTAAACTCTGACAGTTGGAAGCTCGACAGAGTTTGTTAAACTCTGTCTGGAGGAAGCGCGTCTACTGTTCAACAGTGATTAAAGATTAATTATGGAAGCGATATCTTTGAAGATTGGATAGCTATCAAAGAGATCGAGTTGACATAGGAGACGTGTGAAAATCTGTAATTGATATCATTGTATAGCTGATTATTAGGAATATCAATTAGAGATTGTATCGTAGCTGTATGTTATATAAATACAGATAGGTTAACCCTAGAAGGGTATCGATAACGAATTATCATTATTGTAACCTAGCAGCTCTTTGTGATATTTTACATCACGAAGAGGGTTTGAAATACAAGAAGTTTTTTAAGTGCATAAACACTTTTACTTGTTAATCTCTCATACAAAGTTGATTATTATTTGTGTATTCGGCCTAACAAGTGGTATCAGAGCCAATCTGTTACTTTATTACAGGTTAAGATCCAAACACAACAATAATCATGTCAGAAATTCCTCCACCAACACCTACTGTTTCTGAAAAGGCTCCTACTACTGTGAGTCGTTATGAACCAATCAGGGTTCCTATTCTGAGGCCATTAGAGTATGCTATGTGGAAGGTCAAGATGACTATGTTTCTGGAGGCTACAGATCCAGAATATCTTGACAGGATTTATGAAGGCCCTCACAATCCTACAAAGCTATCTGTTGCAGTTGCTGGTGAAGCAGCAAAAATGGTTCCAAAGGAAAAGAAGGACATGACTCCTGAAGATCTATCATCAATTGCTAAGGATGCAAAAGTTAGGCATTTACTACATAGTGCCTTAGACAATGTCATGTCTAACAAAGTCATTAACTGCACCACTGCAAAAGAGATATGGGATGCACTTGAAGTCAGGTGTCAAGGAACTGCAGCTATTAAGAAGAATAGGAGAAACATACTCACACAAGAGTATGAGCATTTTGAGGCTAAACCTGAAGAGACCATGACAGAAACATTTGATAGATTCTGCAAACTGATTAATGATCTGTCATTGGTCAACAAAGAGTATGATCTAGAAGACTCGAATCTCAAGTTTCTTCTTTCTCTACCTGAAAAGTGGGATGTGAAAACAACCACTATTAGAGACAACTATGATCTTGCTGAAACAGAGATTGATGAAATTTATGGACTGCTCAAAACTTATGAATTGGAAATGGAGCAGAGAAACAGGAGATCAAGTAGAAAAGGAAAGTCTGTTGCTCTTAATGTTGAAGAGAAGCCTCAGAAGAAAGAGGCAACAAGAAGGAAATTGAAGGGAAAAGCTTTGGTCATACACTCAGAAAGTGATTCACCAAACTCTGATTATGATTCAAACTCTTCTGAATCATCTGACTCTGAGGATGATGAAGAAGAGATGAGAAAAATGGCTGTGCTGATGGTGAAAACTTTCAAGAAAATGGGCTTCAAGAATTTCAAGAAAGGAAAAAGGTTTTCTAGGGATTCAAATGAAGACAGGAAAAGCTACAGGAAGTCTGATAAGAGAGATTCTAAAGGGAAGAAGGATAAGTCTGAAATTCAATGCTACAAGTGTAAGGAGATGGGTCACTATGCTCCTGAGTGCAAGAAGGGTAAAACTGGAAAGGTACTCTACACTAAAGGCAGAGATTGGGCAGATACTTCAGATTCTGATGAAGAAGTGAACTATGCTCTCATGGCTACTACTGAATCAGAATCCTCTGAAAATCAGGTACCTCCAACTACCTATGCTTATAATATTGATGACATTGCTCAATTAAGAATTTTTCTTAAGTCATTGCATATAAGTTATAGGGATCAGACTTTAGAAAATGAGAGGATAAAAGCTGAAAATTCTGAACTTAAAGAGAGAAATAAACTTGTTGAAGAGAAACTTGAAAACATGCAACAAGTTCAGAAAGAGAGAGATGATGCTGTTTGCAAAGAACAGAGTTTGCTTCAGAAATATAAACAACTAGAATCTGAGTTGGAGGAAGCAAATAAGAAAATTAGGACTTGGACTAATTCTGGAAAGGACACTCAACAGATTTTTCAAACAGACACTGTTGGTCTAGGTTATAATGAGGAAGATGAACTTAGATTTCAAAATCAAGTTAAAGTCAGAACTAAATTTGTTCATGGAACCAGTAAATTTTTGTCTGAGAATGAAAAAGAAGCTGTCAAAATAAAACCAGTAAAAACTAGTGTTAATCAGGTTAATATTGGTTCAATGACAGATAAACAACTCAAACATAAATTGAAGGAGTTAAAATCTGTTGAGAAAAAGAAAGTGTCAAACAAGAACAGAAATGGAAAAGTAGGCATCACTTCAGGAAATAAACCAATGCTTGCTAGTTATGCTCCAAGAAAGACATGTCATAACTGTGGTAGTACTAAGCATCTTGCAAATTTCTGCAAGAAAAATAAAAATATAAATTCTTTACCTACAAAGTCTGAGGTAAAGAAGGATTCTGCTAGAACTAAGCCACAGACTCTATGCACACACTGTGGAAGCACTTGGCATTCCATCTATACTTGCAGAAAATATCATGCTATCTATCATAATTACTATGAACTGAAACCCAATCTAAAATGGGTTAAAGTTGATACTGCAAGTGCAAACACTGATACTGTTAGCTCAAACTCTGATAATGTTAATTCCGCTGCAAAAGCTAACAAAGTTAAGAATGCCAAAGGATCCAAGCAAGTCTGGATCCTTAAAACTAATCCTCAGTAATTGTTTGTGATTGCAGGGTAACAGGGAGGCAACCCTAGTCGTGGACAGTGGATGTTCAGGACACATGACTGGAAATAAAGCCCTGCTATCAGAATATGAGGAGAAGGCTGGCCCAAAAGTTTCCTATGGTGATGGCAATATAGGAAGAACATTGGGATATGGCAATATCAATCTTGGAAATGTCATCATCAACAATGTAGCTCATGTCCCAGGACTCAAGCATGACTTGCTATCTGTGAGTCAAATCTGTGACAAGGGATATCATGTAGATTTCCAACCTGAATATTGTGAAGTTATCAGCAAATCTACAGGAAAGGTTGTTCTAGTTGGTCACAGGCAAAACAACATTTATGAAATCAAGCTTTTGATAGACTCTGTTGGAAAAGCTGTTTGCCTGTCTACAAGAATGTCTAGTGAAGAGAGTTGGAAGTGGCATAAGAAACTCTCACATTTGAACTTGAACAACATCAATGAATTGATCAGAAAGGATCTTGTAAGAGGACTCCCAAAGACCCTGTTAAATGTTGATGGCCTATGTGACTCATGTCAGAAGGCTAAACAAAGGAAGTCATCTTTCAGGAGCAAAACAGAATCTTCTATCACTGATCCCCATCATCTTCTGCATGTTGATCTATTTGGTCCAGTAAATGTTATGTCTATTGCAAGGAAGAAATATGCTTTAGTCATTGTTGATGAATACACTAGATTAACCTGGGTGTATTTTCTAGCAAAGAAGGATGAAACTGCATTGACTCTGATGGAGCATGTGAAGCTTCTGGACAAAGGATCAAGCAACAAAGTGAGAATCATCAGAAGTGATAATGGAACTGAGTTCAGAAATGCAACAATGGAAGAATTCTGCAAGGACAATGGAGTGAAACAAGAATTTTCAGCACCTGGTACACCACAACAAAATGGTGTAGTTGAAAGGAAAAATAGAACATTAATTGAAGCTGCCAGAACTATGCTTGATGAAGCAAAATTGCCAACTTATTTCTGGGCAGAAGCTGTTCAAACTGCTTGTTTTACTCAAAATGCAACACTGATCAATAAGCATGGAAAGACACCATATGAGATGGTGAAGAAAAAGAAGCCCAACCTGAAATACTTTCATATTTTCGGGTGCAAATGTTTCGTTTTGAAGACTCATCCAGAACAGTTGACCAAGTTTGAGTTAAAGGCAGATGAAGGAATTTTTGTTGGCTATCCACTGTCAACAAAGGCATTCAGAGTTTACAATCTGAGAACTAAAGTTATCATGGAATCAATACATGTTTCTTTTGATGATAAGAAGATAACTGGACTTGAAGACAAAGACGAATATGATCAACTGAACTTTGAAAATGAAGTTTTAAACTCTGATGAAGGAAACTCTGATGAAACAATTCTGACAGACTCTGTTGAAACAAACTCTGAACCTCTACTGGTAAATTCTGGAGAAACTTCTCAGTCACAACAAAGAGGAGAACCAGTTGAGGAGGAGCATGATCAAGATGAAGACTCAAACACTGATACTGAGTCAACTGGAAAATCTGGATCAAACTCTGATGCTTCAAACTCTGAAAATTCAAATTCTGACTCTGGACAGTCAAGTTCAGGGGGAGTCTCAGAAAACGAAAATAGATCACAACAGAATCAGGAGAGCATGGATCAAGGGGGAGGATCACATGCTGATAGAAGTCATTTGCCTTCTGCTAGGAAATGGACTAAATCACATACACCTGATTTGATAATTGGTGATCCAGATGCAAAAGTAAAGACAAGAAGTGCTACTGCAAGTGAATGTCTATTTCATGCATTCTTGTCTAAAAATGAACCAAAGAAAGTGGAAGAAGCTCTTCAAGATGCAGACTGGATAACAGCAATGCAGGAAGAGTTAAATGAATTTGAAAGAAATGAAGTTTGGACCCTTGTACCAAGGCCAAAGAACAGATCTATTGTTGGTACTAAATGGGTTTTCAGAAACAAGACTGACAGTGAAGGTGTTATCACGAGGAACAAGGCTAGACTGGTAGCAAAAGGTTATTCACAGCAGGAAGGAATAGATTATGATGAAACATTTGCTCCAGTAGCAAGATTGGAGGCAATCAGAATTTTTCTAGCATATGCCTCTCACAAGAAATTCAAAGTATTCCAGATGGATGTGAAAAGTGCTTTTCTGAATGGAAAGCTTGAAGAAGAAGTGTTTGTTGAACAACCACCAGGATTTGTGGATCCCAAATATCCAGATTATGTCTACAGGCTAGATAAGGCACTATATGGACTTAAGCAGGCACCAAGAGCATGGTATGAGACACTTGCTCAGTTTCTTCTAGAAAGTGGATTCAACAGAGGTACAATTGACAAAACTCTGTTTTATTTCAACCAAGGAAGTGACCTCCTTTTAGTTCAAATTTATGTTGATGACATCATCTTTGGGTCTACTAATGATAAACTCTGTCAGCATGTCTGTATGTCATACACTGTTAATAAGTTTGATAAACTCTGTGAACTTTGAGTTGATTTTTGTCTGAATGAAAACACCAATGAAGAAATATGTATGAAGCATGATTCTCAGCAATTAATCATGAATCTTTCTGAGTTATTGAGATCTAATCTTAGATTGTGCAGAAAGTTAACACAGCATGATACTGGCTCATATTTATAGCATCTCTTAGTTTATTTTGTCCTAAACTCTGAGTCTATAAATACTGTGTGCATTACCTTTCATGAAGAACTACTGATGTTGATGAACTCTAAACTCTGTTAGTTATACTCTGATAAAATAAAATGTTTACTGCAATACCCCAAAGAAAGTGTATATAGGTTGTTATACTCCTTTGAGATTATGTTGGATACTAGGATGACCCAGGAACCTATTGGTATATAATATGTGCTAAAATTCTCTGATTTTTGGTGACTAGTTAAATACTAGGATGACCCAGGAACTTATCAAAATGATAAGGGCTAAAATTTTTGAATTTTTGGTGACTGGTTCCAACCTCTGATTACTGGAATGAAAAATAAAAAAAAAAATGAAAAAAAAAAGGAATGAAAAAAAAAATGTGTATATAAAGAGGGTATAAAATAAAAAATTACTGTATAAAGTTCGAATACTTCAGAGTTTAGCTTTCATCATACAGTCAGTGTTTACTATGACAGTTTGTGCATCCAGTGTTTATTGATTTACTTTATGGATTGTATGAAAAATTAGATGCTCTAAAAATTGACTTAGTAAACTCTGCTTCACACACACAAATATTCACGACTGTGCAATTTATGAAAGGGTTTCGATGATAAAGTTGGAGAATTGACAAACGCTGTTGATTCGTGATTTGTACTCTAAGGTAAATTTTCACTTGGACAATTTGAAAGTCTTGGAGTAAGTAGGGTTTTTGACAACTGTTAATCAGTGGATAGTTCATGAATGTGTTCTTTATATGACTACTTTAATTAGTTTTCATATTCTCTTCTTGATGCATTTTCTTGAAGAACAGTTCATATAACACAAATAACAGTTGCAGAACACAATGAATATGATTAGAAAAACAAAATTTTCATTGATAATAAGAAAGAGATTACAAGCATATATTACATATTTTTGTTCTCTCTATCTGCTAATCTATTCAACAGGAAAGTAAAAGGTCCGTCCACACCACTCCATTGTTAGCAAAAATTCCCAGATCCCATCTTTGCCACTTTATTTGGGTGGAAGTTGAAGGGATAAGGTTATTTTTGCTGACATATTCATTAACAATGGTTGGTGGTGGTGGATGAGGATGCCTTCGAGGAGAGCCATGCCAATGTTGCTTGGAGGGCAGCATCGATGTCGATCACCCTTGCAGGTTTCTCTCTCTCGAGCTCTTCCAGACCAGCATCCATTTGCAGCCACAGCGTCTCAAGCTGTCTTTCCCACTCAAACGCTTCAAACTCTTCACGAGTATAGCTGAAGATGTCTCTATTTTCGACAAGATGAAGGTTTTTCTCTTTGATGGTAAGGTTAGCCATTGTTTTTCAAGAGTATTTGGTTTGAAAGGTTTGTGATTTTACAGGGGAGACTGAAAGGTTAAAGGTTTAATGAAATAATCTGATCAAGTCTCTAGGCCTTAAATAGAGATGGGTAAGAACGAAGTCCTTAATCGCTTCGTATTCTGGTTATTAAAGGCAACAGGTAAACGTTTCAAATTCTGATTTTACTTGGGTCCAGATATTTTTAAAAGAGTATTATTTGATTTTTGTTAAAATCAAATATTTTAATGTTTTAATTTTAATATACTCTTTTTAAAAAATAGGCGCACATGACCCACTCGCCCTTAATGTGTCCCACTTACCTATTATCGTGTCCCACTACACATTAATCAAGGAACTGATTGAGTGTTTGTTACATAAGAGATTGAGTTTTTATTAATTTAATCACTTTTGTGTCCAAACGAGTTTGCTTTATTCTTACTCTCACAGTTTTCTTATTTTTCTCTTGGGCACTCACGCAAACACCTTTTCTACATTCATATCTTTTGGAAATTCTTGGAAATTCTTAACTCAATGGCATCTAAAGCATTCACTGCTCTTGGCTTACGGTTTGTTCCTAATAACTATGAAGCTCCACTCTATCATGAACGCGTTCCAGAATCGTTTCATCTCATGCAGAACTTTTTGAGGGATTCAGAGATTGGACAAGCTCTGACTGGACCTGCTACTCTTTCTGCGTCTCAAATTGCTTCATTCTGGCAGAACTCAGTTTATGTGGATGGAGGAGAAAGTGGAACTCCTACCATTATCTTCACCTATGAAGACCAAGACCATGTGATTACTCCACAGACTGTACGAGATACGATGGGTTTTGACACACATACTTCTTATGCTCTGGTTAATGAAGGTTATCTGAGAGACATGCTACAGGAGATAGGTTACATGGAATCTCTTGACAAGCTTGGCAGTATAAAGCGACCAAATCTAAGAAAGGAATGGAATTTCTTCTTTGATTGCATAACAAGAACATTCCAGAAGAAAGTCACAAACTGGGATGCCATTCCAATGGATAGTCTCCATATCGGGTATTCTTTGCTCTATGGTATTAATTTTGATTTTGGTCGATATGTTTTGATGAACTTAGGTGATAAATTGTCAGAGACTACCACTGTCTACTATGCTCGTTTCTGTCAAATGTTGTTCAATGCATGTGTACCTGGTCTTGACATTGATGAAACTGATAAAGTTGATCCTTTTAGAGTCAATAAGCGCATATTCTCTGATATGACTAACAAGGATGTTGGTAAAGAAAATCTTCCTGAGTTTATCATGCCTCTTGCTCTACGAAATTTTCTAAATCAACCACAAGAACCACAACAAGATCAACAGGAACCACAACACGATGCACCACAACAAGATGAACCTGAACAAGAACAACAACAACCTGAACCACATCTTGAACCTCAACCAGAATCAAACACTGAATCACCTGCAAAGCAATCTTCATTCACTTCAAACTCAAACTCTGATTCTCCATTAAAATCAAAGTCTAGATCTCAAGGTGTTAAGAAAGCACTTGCTGAAAGACATGCCAGTCTAAGACAGGCGGAAGAGACAAAGAGGCAATCAAAACGAAAATCTCCTGAAGCTGTTTACACTAGAAAAGGGAAGAGACTGAAAGCTCGAGCAAACATGCCTAAGTCACCACCTTGTGAAGAGGATTCAGATAATGTACCTCTAGCAAAACGAAGAAGAGTGATATTCTCTGATTCTGTGGATGAAGATATTGAAGTTCCAGAGGTTGTTTCACAGCAAACACCTCCTGTTGAGGCTGAGAAGGATGTAATACCTGAGAAGGATGTAATACCTGCAGAGGATGTAATACCTGCAGAGGATGTAATGCCTGCAGAGGATAAAATTCCTGCAGCAGAGGATGCAAGAGATGGTGTTTCTCCAATAAATGCTGTTCATGATTCATTTATGCCATTTTCTGAGTCTATTTCTAATATTGGTGTAGTTGATCAACTTACATCTGTACCTTCTGAAGCTGTGGCATCTCATACTGAGATAATATCTGATGTTCATCACACTGTTGAAGAAGGTGAAGAAATTGATCAGGCAACAAAAGTAACTTCTCAGTCAATGCCTGTTGCTGAGCCTGAGCAACATGAAGAAAATCCTGAAAAGCCTACAGAAGATATTGCTAAATCTATGGCTGAAGATGAACCAGTTAAAGCTACAAGTGTTGAAGCTGAAGGTGACAGTAGTGCAAACTCTGATACTTCTCTGAGTGCACCAGTACAAACTGATGATAAACATACACCTTTTTCTCAACCTTGTTCTTCTCATGAAGTTGAGAGAGCACAATTTGCCAAGAATGCTGCTGAATGGTACAAAGAAGATTGTATTTTTCCATCAAGAAGAGCAGCTAATTTTGTTAAGCAAAGTGCTGATACTATCTCTAATCCAGAGATTCTTTCTTGCTTGCAAGCAACTATAGTTCAAGTTAAAACTCTGGATAGACGATTTGATGATACTAATTTGGCAATCACTTCTTTGCGAAATGAGGTTGTAGCTAGAGAGATGAAAATGGAAACACATTCAAAACTAGTGACTACAAAATTCTCTAAAGCTCAAGACAATATCCTTGCCAGACTGAGTAAAATTGAAGAGAATCAGTCTGATTTATCTGCTAAAATTGATTCTATTGCTACCTCTCTGGAGTTAATTACTTCTATCCTTATGCCTGATGATGTCAAAAAGGGGGAGAGAGTTGTCAGAAGGGATAGTTCTGGAGATGGAGGGGCAAGTAACAAAGACAAAGGAAAGAAAAAGGCTGAGGAGGTTCAAACTCTGAGAACTAGTAAGTCATTCAAATCACAGTCTGTTGGGAGAAATACTGATACTCAAGGAACTTCAAGGACCAAGAGTTTACTGTTGTTTTCAAATCCACAAACTGATGAAGAGTTGGCTGCTAAGTTGTTCATTGAAGAGAATGAGGAAGGAGTAACGATTGAAGACATTGAAGCTGAGGAAAAGAGTTTACATGAAGAACATCTTAAAGCTTTAAAGTCTGATAAGGTACAAAAAGAAAAGGTTCCTAGGCCTGTTCTTAAAGGCGTTGTGATCAAGGAAAATGTTGATGCTGATCAAAGATCACATTTATCTAAGAAATCAACAGAAGCTGAAGCTAAACACAAGCTGAAAGGCGTTGCTATGGAAGGAGAAGATTCAAAGAAGAAAGATACAACCTCTGTTGTTACACAAGTTGTGTTTAAACCTCTATCTTCTCAGTTGAAATCAGTTTTTGGTAAAGGAACACTTCATGATCCAGATGTGTTATCTGGAGTCTCAATGAATATTTCTGATGGAAAAGCTTTATCTGGTAAGATTGGAAATAATAAGGCTGGATTAGGCTCACATAGAGACAGAAGGCAATATACTGGTCCTAGAGATCCTTCTTCACTGGCTGTTCCAGGTCGTGGTGTACCTCAAGAGAATCTGGATAGACTGGAATCAGTGCAGTTGGTTCATCAGAAGAGTTTAGACAAAGATTTTCTTCTTTACTTCATGGCTGATGGGACAGTATTCAAAGTTGGTGAGGATGATATCGGCTTGAAATATTGGGAAGAACTAGAGTATGTTCTATATCTTCTTAAGGTGAATAGTCGAAGGACTCAATCTGTTGCTAATGTGCTAAGACAGAAGATGACTCAGAATCTGGCTATTAGAGGACAGAAATACAACAGCAGATACATTCCTAAGTACAGGGATTACCAAGGCAATCTCATTGAAATGAAGAAAGGTACTGCAAAGTTAAAAACTGATTTGGGAATCACAGTACTTGACTTCAATACTCAGGCAGAAAAAGACAGATTTATCAGACTGGGTAATGAAATGAGAAGAAACAAGATTTATGATCTTAGGGCTGCTATTTATCAAACAGATGAAAGTGATCCTCAACTCAGAGAAATCAAAGAAGCAATGAAGATTGAACTTGAGAATGCAGAAAGAAGATTGCTGATTGATTATCTCAGAACCATGCCAGATCTTGAAATGATTAGAGATTAAAGTTCTGTAAGAATTTTCTTATTCTCTATAGTTTTTTTAAGCTTAAACTCTGAATCTGTATAAACACTGTATTTATTATTTGTTTTGACATCATCAATTATTGTCATTAACTTGTACATTTTTGATAATGAACAAGTTGGGGGAGATTGTTAAATATAATTGATGTGTTTTGATCAGTGTTTAAGTGTTACAGGGAGTTATCAGAGTTTAGCTGGAAGCAGTCAGAGTTTGTGTAAACTCTGACAGTTGGAAGCTCGACAGAGTTTGTTAAACTCTGTCTGGAGGAAGCGCGTCTACTGTTCAACAGTGATTAAAGATTAATTATGGAAGCGATATCTTTGAAGATTGGATAGCTATCAAAGAGATCGAGTTGACATAGGAGACGTGTGAAAATCTGTAATTGATATCATTGTATAGCTGATTATTAGGAATATCAATTAGAGATTGTATCGTAGCTGTATGTTATATAAATACAGATAGGTTAACCCTAGAAGGGTATCGATAACGAATTATCATTATTGTAACCTAGCAGCTCTTTGTGATATTTTACATCACGAAGAGGGTTTGAAATACAAGAAGTTTTTTAAGTGCATAAACACTTTTACTTGTTAATCTCTCATACAAAGTTGATTATTATTTGTGTATTCGGCCTAACAAGATGTATACACCCTTCTCTGAGGGTCTTACAATAACCGGCTTATAATTGATACGATAACTATCTAATTTATAAGCCAATAACAATCAGGGAACAAGCATAATGATATAACTTGAAAGTAGGCATGCATGCTATGGTATATGTATAACAGAAAACATATATATATATATATATATATATTCAATCACAACAACAGCCTAAAAGAAGGGAATTGAAACTTGCCTGGTAGTCGAGTACGGTAAGGGGTAGTGGTAGCGGGTCCCGGTTCAGCTTGGTGATCTATAAATAGCCAAGGCATTCGGGATTAATCACTTAACATCTTAAAAGTTAAGTTATACTTAAATCGAAACACGTTCTCGAGTTATCTCGTTATATCCCTTTTAGTGGATTCCTTTTTATCATTGATCCGACCCGACATTTCTTCGTTAATACGACATGTCACTGTACTTATACTGAGGACATACTTAAGTCATACAAGTTCTAAGGTCGATCATTACGAACCAATATTATACTCCGAGTTTTATCGCCCGTTTTCTAAGTGTTTTACCGAAGTTATAATAGAGTCGTCTTTTAGGGGTTCGTTCGCGTTTAACCTCGACTCGAATATTTTTAATAAATCGAAAAACGATCCTTTTGACATATGGTTTTCTTTCACACCTTCCTTTTTACCTCTAGTATTTATTTACCAAGATTCGCAATGACGTTCCATAGGTTACGAGGGTTCAATTTCAGTTACGAACTTTCGTTTACGGATTCGAACTACTTTTAGTAAATTGGTCATAAATCCTAAACCTAAGTCTGTTTCATGTGATCTTTATATCAAAACGAAGCTTAGAACATTACCTATCCTATCATGGCAGATAAAGTTTCTGGACAGTAGGTTTTTGACATGGAAAATGGCATACAAAACATGGTATTGTAAAATCGGACATTATAACGGCTGTAAATCGAATATCTACCAATTTCAAATCTTCCCATAAACATGGTATCCATTCCAAACAACATATACATGATTTATATACATGAACTGAGGCCAAGCAATGCCTTTCCGTTCATCTAACTATTTTTATCATGTATCCAAAATCCATACATAATCATGCTTATAATCTTAACATAACCATAACTAAGCTATATCTATCATAAACATACTTAAATCTCAAACAAGGGTTAGGGTTTCAAGAGCTTTATACCTTCCTTAGATAGTGATATAGCCTTACTAAGCCTTGTATGGTCCTTAGGAGTGATTAAGCTTGCTAGATCAACCATGAAAAATCAAGAAAACAAAGTTAGTACATGATGAACACTATTCATGCTCCTCTTTCTTGATTTTTTTGAAAATGGAAAAGGATGAGTTTGAAGCTAAGATTTTGAGGAGATAAGTTTTATGAAATGTAAGACTCACCTTAATTATTACAAGATCAAACAAGGAGTGGAAGATGGATTTTGGTGTTTGAATTTCTTTGTTTGGCCGAATGGAATATGCTAGGGGGGGGGAGAGAGTTTGCGTGGTTTCTTTTTGGATAATCTTGCATAAAGTGATTTGTGTGAGATAATATCTCATCTAAGATGTGTTATTGGAAGGTGAGGTTATGGATGATGGTTTTTGTAGGACATGTGTTGCATTTTGCATGGTTGAAGGCTAACTAGCTAGTTGGTCTTGCTAAGTACTTGTTCAAACCCTAACATGCTAGTTACTCTTGCCCACTTGGTTACTAGATATTTATTCTAGTAGCTTGCACAAGACTCTTGCTCCCTCTGCTTGTTTCTGTGTCCGGTTATTGCTCGTTTCGATTGATCGTTCGTAGGAATATTTCACGGATTTCTAATTAGGGTTTACCGGGAATCCTTTTTAATATTTATACTATCATTCTCCATCTTTCATTCTAACTTTCCAATTTATATTCCTTAAATCCATTCGTTAAATACTTAAGGCTATCAGTGTCCAGGGAACTCTCGGAGAAAATAAAAGTGCGGTTTTTCAGAATCCGACAGCTTTTACATACACTTATTTTCCCCCTGGATCACTAATACGAACTCGGAAATCCGTTCCGAATACTTCTATATAGTGTCGTCTCATATTATTTTATACTCCCACCAAAATACTATTCATTCTTTATTCTTTACTTATTCTCTTAGGGTTGTACAATTGTCCGTATTCTCTTTCGATCGTTCCTTAACCTTTTTACGGAACTACTGGATTAATCGTTATCGATCTGGATGACATGAGAATATTCTCCTGCTTGAAATTGCCATATCTTATTCCCTTAGAAGATAGATTATTCTTACCTATGTTGTCACCCTTTAGCATTATTCAAGACATAGAAATAATAAACTCGAATTCCATTCATTTTTTCCAAATATCAATATTACATTGTAGCCGTAACCACTATTCATCCTTACATCATTAAATACATAAAAGTTTTAATTCCACCCAAAATCTGGGTTCTTACAGTCTCCCCTCCTTAAAAGGATTCCGTCCCGGAATCAGTTTGAAAACAAGTGGGGGTACTTCTCTTGCATTGCGCTTTCAAGTTCCCAGGTTGATTCTTCTACATTGTGGTTCTGCCACAAAACTCTGACTAGCTGAATGACCTTGTTTCGGAGCACTTGTTCTTTCCGGTCTATGATTTCCACAGGTTGCTCTACATAGGTCAAGTCTGGTTGCATGTCCACTAGCTCATACTCTACAATATGCTTGGCATCCGGATTATACTTCCTCAGCATCGAAACATGGAACACATTGTGCACCTGCTGTAGATTCGGGGGCAATGCGAGCTCATAAGCTAGTTCCCCAATCCGTCTCAAGATCTCAAATGGTCCAATGTATCTGGGACTCAGCTTTCCTTTCTTCCCAAACCTCATTAAACCTTTCCAAGGTGAAACTTTCAAGAACACTAGGTCCCCTACTTCGTATTCCTTGCCTTTCCGAGCTAAGTCGGCATATTTCTTTTGTCGATCCTGGGCTGCTACCAACCGTCCTCTGATTAGATCTACTGCATCTTTAGTTCGTTGGACCACTTCGGGCCCGAGCATCTTTCGCTCTCCAACTTCATCCCAATACAAGGGAGATCGACATTTTCTTCCATAAAGGGCCTCATAAGGTGGCATCCCAATGCTCGAATGATAACTGTTATTGTAGGAGAACTTAATCAATGGCAAGTGATCATCCCAATTTCCTTTGAAGTCTATCGCGCAGACTCTCAACATATCCTCTAGCGTTTGGATGGTCCTCTCGCTTTGCCCATCTGTCTTGGGGTGGTAGGCTGTGCTCATGTTCAGCCGGGTCCCTACACATTCTTGAAAACTTCTCCAAAACCTGGAGTTAAATCTAGGATCTCGATTGGATACTATTGCGAATAGGACTCCATGTCGCGCCACTATCTCTTTTAAGTAGATGTCCACTAGTCTGTCGACCGTGTACCTTTCGTTGATCGGGAGAAAGTGAGCTGACTTCGTCAGTCGATCTACAATTACCCATACGGCGTCATGATTAGCCTTGGTCCTTGGTAAACCTACTACGAAATCCATGGCTATGTGTTCCCATTTCCATTCTGGAATCTCTAAGGGATGTAGAAGTCCGCTGGGCTTCTGGTGCTCTGCTTTCACTCGTTGGCAGGTCAAGCATCTGCTTACCCATTCTGCTACGTCCTTTTTCATGTTGGGCCACCAGTAATACTCCTTCAAATCCCTATACATTTTGGTGCTACCGGGGTGCACTGAGTATCTTGAGTTGTGTGCCTCATTTAAAATCTCATCCTTGAGTTCCTGAACGTTTGGGATCCATATCCTGTATGTGGACCTCATGATCCCTTCCTTGTCTCTTTCACACTTAATTTCTTCCCCGGTCATTATCTCTTCTGTGGAGTTCTCTTCTTCCTCCATCATCCGTTCCTGGCACAGTCTAATCTTTTCTAACAATGGAGGTTGGATTCTAATTTCCATCAACTTTTCTTGGCCCTCTCCAGGTAACTTAACCTCAATTTCCAACTTCTCAAAATCTTTCACTAGTTCTTCCTCTGAAGTTATCATTTTGAGCTTTCCTTTCCTACTAAGGGCGTCAGCCACCACATTGGCTTTGCCCGGGTGATAGCGAATTTCACAGTCGTAATCCTTGATTAACTCTAACCATCTCCTCTGGCGCATGTTAAGCTCTTTCTGAGTGAAAATGTACTTGAGGCTCTTATGGTCAGTGTAAATCTCGCACTTTTCCCCATACAGGTAATGTCTCCAAATCTTTAAAGCGAAGACTATGGCTGCTAGTTCTAGATCATGCGTGGGATATCTGACCTCATAATCCTTCAATTGCCTAGACACATACGCTATTACCTTGCCGTGCTGCATAAGCACGCATCCCAGTCCTTTATGCGAAGCGTCACTGTAAATCACGAAATCTCCTTTTCCATCAGGTAATGCCAGCACTGGGGCTGTCACCATCCTCTTCTTTAACTCTTGGAAACTCTTCTCGCATTTCTCAGTCCATTCAAATTTCTCGGTTTTACGGGTAAGTTGAGTTAATGGAGCTGCGATTTTCGCAAAGTCTTGGACAAATCTCCTGTAATATCCGGCCAGTCCAATGAAGCTCCTCACCTCGGTTGGAGTAGTTGGCCGTTCCCAGTTTGAAACTGCTTCTATCTTGGAGGGGTCAACCAACACTCCTTCTCTATTGATCACGTGCCCTAAGAATTGTACCTCATTTTTCCAAAACTCACACTTGGAGAACTTGGCATATAACTGCTCCTTCCTGAGTATTTCTAAGGTTATCCTTAAATGTTCAGCGTGTTCTGCCTCTGTCTTTGAGTAGATGAGAATATCATCAATGAAGACTATCACGAATTTGTCCAAATATTTATTGAACATTCTATTCATTAGGTCCATGAAGGCTGCTGGGGCGTTGGTCAATCCAAATGACATAACTAAGAACTCATAATGTCCATATCTGGTACGGAATGCAGTCTTCGGGATATCTTCAGGTTTGATCTTCAGTTGGTGATATCCCGTTCTCAGATCAATCTTAGAGAAGTATTCAGCGCCTCTTAGCTGGTCAAACAAATCGTCTATCCTGGGCAATGGATACTTATTCTTTATGGTTAGCTTGTTCAATTCTCTGTAGTCGATGCATAGCCTCATACTCCCATCCTTTTTCTTAAGAAACAACACTGGTGCGCCCCAAGGTGACACACTGGGCCTTATCATGCCCTTATCCAACAATTCCTGTAATTGTTTAGCTAGCTCCTTCATTTCTACTGGGGCTAGTCGGTACGGGGCCTTCGAAACCGGCGCCGTCCCCGGGGCTAACTAGATGGCAAACTCAATTACCCTATTAGGTGGTAGTCCGGGAAGATCTTGTGGGAACACGTCCTCGAACTCATTAACTACCAGAATGTCTT
This sequence comes from Saposhnikovia divaricata, assembly GCA_036435485.1. Lineage (NCBI taxonomy): Eukaryota > Viridiplantae > Streptophyta > Magnoliopsida > Apiales > Apiaceae > Saposhnikovia > Saposhnikovia divaricata. Next base: position 39,523,063 of record CM071601.1, on the reverse strand, counting down.
GCAATCTTGGCACTTCCTTCTGAGTGTCTATAACGTAGGCTAAATAAGCCTCGTTCCCTTTTCGTAACAATCTCTTGGTTTGCGCCATGGTCAGAATTTTCTGGGTCTGTCGCATCCCCTTAAACACTATTTCTTTCTTCCCTGGGGTTTTCAATTTAACCTTTTTCCCTTTACAATCTATCCGCGCATCATTGCGAGACAACCAATCCATACCCAAAATGACATCGAATTCCCCTAGCTTAAAAGGAATTAAATCGACATAGAAGGATCGTCCTCCTATTTCTAGCTTACAATCGGGGTGAATTTGATTAACCGGTACGATTTCCTGATTAGCTATTTCTACTAGTAAGGAATCTCTTAGTTGCTGGGTTTTAAGTTTCAATTTATGCGCAAAATCTCTAGATATAAAGGACTTAGTTGCTCCTGAATCAAATAAGACATTTGCACTGACTGAATTGAGAGAAAATGTACCTGCTATCACATCTGTGTCCCTCACGGCATCTTGTACTGACATATTAAAAGTCCTAGCAGTTGGTGGCCTATTTGTGGTAACCTTGCTTGCTCCAGATGCTGCTGGTTTGCTCCTTGGGGAATCCTTCCTCATGTGCCCTCGCTGTCCACACTGGAAACAGGTTGTGCTGTTAGGGATGACCGTGGTGCAAGAGGTAGCATAGTGCCCAGCTCGCCCACACTTATAACAGTTTATCTGCTTCAGGTTGCACACCCCGGAGTGCCTCTTCCCACAAGTAGCACACAATGGCAATGGAGGTCGAGAAGGGTTGGAACGGGACATTCCTGATTGATGGCCGCCCTGGCTCACACTTACACTTGCAGATGGTTTAAACCCTACATTCCTCCCAGGTAGGGAAACCGCTCCTCGATTAAACTTGGTTGGGGGTTTTCCTCCAGCAGATCTTCCACCCATACTAACATGCTTTCTCTTTATCCCCCCTTTCTCCCTCTCTCTGCATCCGATCACTACCAGCCTCCACAATGGCTGCCTTCTGCACCAAGGTGGCATAATCTGTAATCTCTAAAACCGCCACCCTATTCTGGATCCACTGCTTCAGCCCTTGTTGAAACCTGTTAGCTTTCTTTTCTTCTGTGTCTACAAACTCTGGCACAAATCTCGATAGCTCAGTAAATTTGGCCTCATAGTCAGCCACTGACATGTTGTTCTACTTCAGTTCCAAAAACTTAAGTTCCATCTGGGTCTTCATGAACTTCGGGAAGTACTTCTCCAGGAATAATTGTTTGAACCTTTCCCAGGCTATGACAGCATCAATCTCCATGTTCTTCTTGGCTTCCCACCAATAATTGTCCTCTCCCTTTAGTAGGTAAGTAGCAAAAACAGTCTTCTGAGCCTCATTGATACTCAGAATCTCGAAAGATTTTTCCATTTCCTTGATCCAGGCCCTCGCCTCAACGGGATCAGCCGATCCGTGGAACTCTGGGGGCTTAAGGGAGTTAAAGGCCCTAAAGGAATTTGCCACTGAAGTGTTGTTGCCTGGTGGTGGTTGGGGGTATTGGTTCAAATTCTGCCTAAGTAGATCCATAAACTGGCCCATGGGGTTTCCGCCCTGGTTCTCCCCTTCCTGTTCTACTTCAGTTTCTCCACCCTCTATTTCCCCCTCAAATTCTTCAGAGTACAGGGGTTCATCCTCTGCTCCATACTGGGAATCTTCTTGCTCATTATAGTCCTAATCTTGTTCTTCACTACTTTCATGATTTTCCTCGTGTTGGTTGTGACTCTCTTGGTCAGTAGATTCTCGGGGGTTAGCCCTAGTGCCCATTCGTCTTGGAGGCATCTTACTGAAAATTTGGAAAATTTTACATTAGGTTCACTTACCTGTTATAAAGGATTTTTCCTTGCATAATTCTTTACATGATTGGGTTTAAGATCCCACAGTTTTATATCTCATGGCAACTTAATCAAAAAAATAGTACATATGCTAATAAACTCGTGATCACATCCCAGCAAAATTGAAATGACTGAAAGGGAAACAAATATATACCAGGTACCGAAAAGGTACAACATCCGAGTTACAACAATAGTTTAAAGTACAGCCATCCTAACAACAACAACAAGTCAAAAGTGAAATACGCTGTCTATCTGTCTAGTCTGCAAAAAGGGAAAACAAGTACAAGAAAACCATCCCTACAAAAGCGGGCACTACTACGTCCGTACATGACTAGACAACTAGACCACTGCATCACTACATCTGAAATCAGCCGCCACGACGAAACATCCTCCGAACCTTCCCCATGGCGATGCGGAAAATCTCCTCAGCATCTGCTCTGTCTACCCTACCATGCCCATCAGTAGGCAATTGTCGCACCCTCACCCGAGCCCTCAGCTCGATGCGGGTCACAGCCCTATACCCAACCCTGTCACTGATAGTCCTCCTGCCCTGCAACCTCATCCGGGCGGCCCTCTCTGCTGCTAACTCCCTCCTAGACTCTGCCAACCTGGCATCCGCCACAGACAACTCTCTATAAAGCCCGTTCACAATCAAGTTGTGAACACATACTGGGACTCCTTCTATTGGGGCATGAGGTGGGGTGGATGGCTCAGCTGGAGCGGCAGTCTCTGTCTGCTGGGGCTCTGGGGTAAGCTCCTCAAACTCATCGGGGAAATGGCTCACAGGTAGTGGTGGTGGGGTAGGGGCTCTCTCAACAGAGAGGGGTGGCACTCGTAGTCCGGAACTCCCTACTGCATCCTCCACTGGCTCAACCTCATCCACAGCCTGTCCAATAACAGCAGCCATGACCTGCTCAGTGGTCATATCAGTATCCTCCTCCATGGTCCTAATCTCAAATACAACCCAATAATCCTCATCCTCAGCAACTAACTCAGCATCCTGTCCTGTCTGGATCCCCTCCGGGTCCTCCTCCCCCTCAGTCTCAACAACATCTGTGTCAGCATCAACCTGGACCTCCTCAGGGTCCTCCTCCTCAGACTCGATCACATCAGTATCAGCATCAACCTAGACCTCCTCAGCTTCCTCCTCCTCAGGCTCCGTATCCTCCTCAGGCAGGTGCTCATAGTATGGGTCCCTAGTCCGGAACATGTCCTCATCATGCTGTCTCAGAGCTGCCTCCTGGGCCGACATGTCGCTCGTCTACACAAGACGAACTATGTTACTATCATGATACTTAAAAAGTTCCCGTAAGGGTTTTAGGTGAACCTGGCAAGGGTTCTTATTACATTATTGAATTTATTATTATATAACGTCGTATCATCTCTTGGGATATATATAACTCTCGCTCTGATACCATCTCTGTAACACCCCCAGATCCGGGGTCAGGGATCTGGTGGTTACGGTCTTACATCCATTCATAATACTTGACTTGAGTCCACAATAAATAAATCACATGCTGTGACCCCACAATAATTTCCACTCACACACACAACAGTTATAGTCCCAGAGATGAAATTGAAATAAGTCTTACATTAAAGGGTTACGAATAAAAGTTATTACAATCCCAAAAGGATATCATCATAAGTTTAACAGTTTTGCCGTTGATTACATTAATTATACATATAGTTAAACAGGAAACAAAAGCTGTCTAACTAAGCTACCTCAGCAATGGCGGCTAGCATCTCAGCGGGGAGTCCGGTGGGTCGGGTAACCTGCTTGCGCCGAGTGCGCCTGACGCGAGCCATCTGTCCTAGCTGTTGTTGTGACGTAATATGAACAAAGCAAGGGTGAGCGAAAGCCCGCCAACAATAATATAACTGAACAATAATACATATATACAACAGTTCAAAATATCCGTTGAGATCATATGCCATGCATTAATGAAGTTATTTCCAGTATAATATAAAGGATGAAGTTACCAGGTAACTCAAAGTATTTGTTTGTAGAAATATCTGCTACGTCAAAAGTAAGCGAGATATTCTCATAGTTATTAAGAAGAGGAACTTGCATGAAAAGGTTGCAATCCCAGTTATGAACACTTTTCCAGATCTGCCAACAGTAATCATGTTGCAGGAAATAAATAAGTTTGGATGATGAACCAATGATGGAGTATTCACCGCGCCCGCTGTTCCAATCTTGATGATCAGTCGAGATCGTACAGCTCAAATTAGGTTTACTACCGGTAGAAGGAAGAACTGACGGCTTTACTTGTCTACCGCCTTACTAGCTCTCCCCGACCAACGGTTGGGCAAAAGGGGATGGACCGGCGCTACTCGGCCTCTTACATGACTCCTAGTTCAAATAGAATTCATGATTCTGAATGTAACGTTCGTCCCCCTTTCCCCAAGTATAATACTTGTTGATAAGACTCTACAAGGTAGTCGTATCTAGTTGGAAAGGAAAATTCACCAATAACTTCCAAGCTGTGGCTTGGGATCGAATATCAACTTGTTCCAACAATCTTACCCCTCGAAAGATGAGAAGGTAAACAACGACTTAATAAGTCAACAGCACCCGAGTTGCGAGTGAAGAGAATACTTTATGACCGGAAAGTCGACAAGATAAATAACATTTTCCAAGTAAGGTCCCCTTATTATTAGGGAGATAGACTCAAAGAAGAATGATGTCTGAGAACCTTTCTTGATATAAGATTAATAATATTATGACTCCGAAATATTTTTCGTAATAATCGAAGAAGATGAACCTTATTGAGATTATTCTAAGTATGGAATAAATATTCAGAGAATATTTATTAAACTAAAATATTTAAAGAATATTTAGGAATATGAAAGAATATCATTAATCAGAGTATTTTCGAAAATAATCCCTGAAGAAATATCAGGAGAATATTTATTGAATAAATAAATATTTAAATGAATATTCAAAATAATATTCATTAATTAATAGGACCTGAAAGGAATATTTAAGACAATATTCATAATTAATTAAGAATTTAAATGAATATTCAAAAAGTAATATTCATTTAATGAATAATATTCTAAATGAATATCAAGTAATATTCATTTAGTAATCCAAGCTTTAAAGGAATATTCGAGATAATATTCGATAAATAAATCAAGCTTCAGATGAATATTAAAATAATATTCATCAAGTAATTAATATCCTAAATGAATATTCAAAAGTAATATTTATTTAATAAAATAATATTCTAAATGAATATCCAAATAATATTCATTTAGTAGTCTCATCTTTAGAAGAATATTCGAAATAATAATCGATAAATAATTCGACTCTGAATGAATATTAAAAAAAACATTATTCGTCGAATAGTTACGTTCAAATAATTATTTGAAGTAAGGATCGTTAAAATAAATAATCTCGAACGAATATTCAAATAATATTCGTCGCCCGAATAATGGAAAATATTTACTTAGATATTTTCTTTCGAGGTAATCTCGATATGTCAAGAAATATTGACTCCCGGTCTATATTTGATGAATAAGATGTATACACCCTTCTCTGAGGGTCTTACAATAACCGGCTTATAATTGATACGATAGCTATCTAATTTATAAGCCAATAACAATCAGGGAACAAGCATAATGATATAACTTGAAAGTAGGCATGCATGCTATGGCATATGTATAACAGAAAACATATATATATATATATATATATATATATATATATATATATATATATATATATATATATATATATATTCAATCACAACAACAGCCTAAAAGAAGGGAATTGAAACTTGCCTGGTAGTCGAGTACGGTAAGGGGTAGTGGTAGCGGGTCCCGGTTCAGCTTGGTGATCTATAAATAGCCAAGGCATTCGGGATTAATCACTTAACATCTTAAAAGTTAAGTTATACTTAAATCGAAACACGTTCTCGAGTTATCTCGTTATATCCCTTTTAGTGGATTCCTTTTTATCATTGATCCGACCCGACATTTGTTCGTTAATACGACATGTCACTGTACTTATACTTGGGACATACTTAAGTCATACAAGTTCTAAGGTCGATCGTTACGAACCAATATTATACTCCGAGTTTTATCGCCCGTTTTCTAAGTGTTTTACCGAAGTTATAATAGAGTCGTCTTTTAGGGGTTCGTTCGCGTTTAACCTCGACTCGAATATTTTTAATAAATCGAAAAACGATCCTTTTGACATACGGTTTTCTTTCACACCTTCCTTTTTACCTCTAGTATTTATTTACCAAGATTCGCCATGACGTTCCATAGTTTACGAGGGTTCAATTTCAGTTACGAACTTTCGTTTACGGATTCGAACTACTTTTAGTAAATTGGTCATAAATCCTAAACCGTAAGTCTGTTTCACGTGATCTTTATATCAAAACGAAGCTTAGAACATTACCTATCCTATCATGGCAGATAAAGTTTCTGGACAGTAGGTTTTTGACATGGAAAATGGCATACAAAACATGGTATTGTAAAATCGGACATTATAACGGCTGTAAATCGAATATCTACCAATTTCAAATCTTCCCATAAACATGGTATCCATTCCAAACAACATATACATGATTTATATACATGAACTGAGGCCAAGCAATGCCTTTCCGTTCATCTAACTATTTTTATCATGTATCCAAAATCCATACATAATCATGCTTATAATCTTAACATAACCATAACTAAGCTATATCTATCATAAACATACTTAAATCTCAAACAAGGGTTAGGGTTTCAAGAGCTTTATACCTTCCTTAGATAGTGATATAGCCTTACTAAGCCTTTTATGGTCCTTAGGAGTGATTAAGCTTGCTAGATCAACCATGAAAAATCAAGAAAACAAAGTTAGTACATGATGAACACTATTCATGCTCCTCTTTCTTGATATTTTTGAAAATGGAAAAGGATGAGTTTGAAGCTAAGATTTTGAGGAGATAAGTTTTATGAAATTTAAGACTCACCTTAATTATTACAAGATCAAACAAGGAGTGGAAGATTGATTTTGGTGTTTGAATTTCTTTGTTTGGCCGAATGGAATATGCTAGGGGGGGAGAGAGTTTGCTTGGTTTCTTTTTGGATAATCTTGCATAAAGTGATTTGTGTGAGATAATATCTCATCTAAGATGTGTTAGTGGAAGGTGAGGTCATGGATGATGGTTTTTGTAGGACATGTGTTGCATTTTGCATGGTTGAAGGCTAACTAGCTAGTTGGTCTTGCTAAGTACTTGTTCAAACCCTAACATGCTAGTTACTCTTGCCCACTTGGTTACTAGATATTTATTCTAGTAGCTTGCACAAGACTCTTGCTCCCTCTGCTTGTTTCTGTTTCCGCTTATTGCTCGTTTCGATTGATCGTTCGTAGGAATATTTCACGGATTTGTAATTAGGGTTTACCGGGAATCCTTTTTAATATTTATACTATCATTCTCCATCTTTCATTCTAACTTTCCAATTTATATTCCTTAAATCCATTCGTTAAATAATTAAGGCTATCGGTGTCCAGGGAACTCTCGGAGAAAATAAAAGTGCGGTTTTTCCAGAATCCGACAGCTTTTACATGCACTTATTTTCCCCCTGGATCACTAATACGAACTCGGAAATCCGTTCCGAATACTTCTATATAGTGTCATCTCATATTATTCTATTCTCCCACCAAAACACTATTCATTCTTTATTCTTTACTTATTCTCTTAGGGTTGTACAATTGTCCGTATTCTCTTTCGATCGTTCCTTAACCTTTTTACGGAACTACTGGATTAATCGTTATCGATCTGGATGACATGAGAATATTCTCCTGCTTGAAATTGCCATATCTTATTCCCTTAGAAGATAGATTATTCTTACCTATGTTGTCACCCTTTAGCATTCTTCAAGACATAGAAATAATAAAGTCGAATTCCATTCATTCTTTCCAAATATCAATATTACATTGTAGCCGTAACCACTATTCATCCTTACATCATTAAATACATAAAAGTTTTAATTCCACCCAAAATCTGGGTTCTTACAGTTAGGATCTGTACCTGTTGAAGACCCTAGATGATAAGCTTCAATTTCCGATTCACGGACTGGTGTCTCCAATTCAGGGATATCCTGTTCCTCTAGGATTTCTGTTTCAGCTTCTGTTCTAGTTTTAGGAGATGTTGCATGCTCAGTTTGGGATTTAAGAGCTTCAGTGTGCTATTCTTCTTCTTCTTCAGCTTCTTCTTCTAGTGGATCCTGCAGATTCTGAGGTGGTTGTACTGGTAAAACTATACATGTTAGATAATCCTGTAAATAATCTGTTAGCACTACACAATGATTACTAGGATAATTCTTTGAATTTTCAAGACGTGGAATGATAATAGAAGATAAAATAGCAGGGTTACGCATTTTAGGATTAGGAAAGGTAGCCAATTGAGCACTTATCGATTTGTGACTGAGTGCCAACTGCGAAAATCTTGGATGGAAACATGTGGAGCTCCTTGATACTAGTTTCTCCGTAATTTGTTTCACAATCAGCTTTCCAAAATTGATCCTTAGATTTGTTGTCACTGTTAGGAATATGTTGTATTTGATGATAACTTCACAATCAATCAAATTGTATAAGGTTTTGTAGCTGTCAACGGATGAGGATTTATAAATCTATCCGTTGACAGGTAGCTCATCAACGGATGAGGTTTTGTAGCTTACTGCAGTATCTCTATGTTATCAGTTGATAGTGTTTTTATCCACAGTCATGTTGACCATCAATGGATAGGCAGAATAGGGTAGCCAATTGTAAATAAGCTATGCTATGTAATTCTGTCTAAGTGAAAGTGTATCAACAGATGAAGACAAAACTCTATCAACGGATACAACTAAAATCCACTCTATCAACGGATACAGCTCAAGTCTCAATATCAACGGATACAGCTCAATATATCATCAACGGATGTCAGTGTACAATATCAACGGATAATCATTGACACTTTCTTCTATGCTAAGCTGGGGATTAGCAGTTGATAAGGACAGGTTTGACTGACAGATCACATGGGTTGATAGTAGATACAAAAAGCAGTATGGCAGCCATTCTTTGGAAACACAGAAGAAAGAAGCATTCCGTTTACACTATGAATACAAGAAAGGTGCAGGAGACATGTCTGTTCACAAGGACAACCTTTCGGCTACATGTGTGTTTGGAGTGTAGTAGCAAGTCAACTAGAATTAGATTAATATTATCTTATTCCAGTAGTACTTGTAAAACTTGGGATTTATAACCAAGGGTAGCAACTCTTTGTAAGCTAAGAAAACAGATACATTTGCTTAGGGTGTTTGTTGAATATCTTTAGAAAGCAAAGAGTTGTAAAACAGAAGCTGTGTACTTTTGTATCATAGAGTTTTCTTCGAATAAGAGCTTCAGGTGGTGCATTTAACCACCTGATTTTTATGTGTTTGTGCATTAATCTTTTTACAGCAATTATCTAAGTATAGATTTCTGGAGTTCTTATCAGAAATTTATAAATATCAAGAATTGTATTCAACCCCCCCTTCTACAATTATACAAGTGTGTAATCTGGGAATAACAGTCACATCAAACCCTATTTTTTGAGCAATTTAATGATGCCATGAAAATCCGCTGACTTTGATGCAAACACATATGATAGGATGTTGAAGAATAGATTCCATTCCTTAGGTAGCATGTTGATGTACATCGAGCTAGGAATGTTGCCATCTGGTGTTGTGTTGCATTGGATTGCATAGAAAAAGGCAATGATGTCACTGTCGTTAGGGTCATCTTTAAAGTTCTCTGTTGGAAACCCAAGAACTTTGTTAAGGTCATTCTCCGTTATCCTGATTTGACAAGGCCCTAAATCAAAAGTGAATCCTAAAAGCTGATTCGAAGAATTGACAGCTGTATTCCAAACTTTTCATAACAAATCAACATTCAAAACAGTGTTAGAGGTCAAAGCATTTCGAACAAGTCAGTGGTTATTTAGAAAACATACCCAAATTCAAAATTTAAATTAACATCCGAGCTTAATTCTAAAAATGAATGTAAATTGGTAAGAGGTATCGAAAAATTTTCAGCAATTTTTAATAAATTAAAAACATTTAAAATTTTTGAATAAAGCAATTAGACACTAAATACCACTTGACTCGAATAATACAAAAAAAATACGAACCAAACACAAAAATTCAAACAACTCGGATGTTGATGCAATTAATGTATGTTATACTACAAGTAATTTGGAACACAAAAGTGATTTTTAATCAATTTTTAACTTCATAAAACTCTAAGAATCCAAGGTCTAAATACCAAGAACTCAAGACTTTTATTTTGTAAACACTAGCTGAAATTTAAGGATTGTTGTATCAAAGTGTAGATCTGCTCACAGGGATTACAAATATGGTATCAGTAAAAAATTTGGCAGAGTTTCAATAGAGTTGTGTTAAAAATAATTGATTCTGTGAACAATGATATGTTGTGTGTATGTGCGTGTGTATCGACTTAGAGAAATAAGAAGGGATATATTGAAGAGCGAAATGCAAAAAAAACGCGCATAGGCGAGTGAAACACAAAAAAAACGCGCACATGCAAAACGACAATGAATAAAAGAAAAGAAAAATGAATGAGAATTTGCTGAGCAGCGAAAACAATGGGAGGCTCCTTGGGGGTAATCTGATAAATTTATACCAAGAGCGAAAATAAGCCATCCCCCACTATTTCACTCCATGTAAAATAAAACAATAATTCTCAAAAAAAATTTGAACAACAAAAAGTAATGAGCCCTTATGTAGGGTAATTCTGACTTTTCCCATGAAAACCGAAAAAGATGAAGAGCGAAAAGCTCTTGCCCACCTTGTGAGTACATAGCAAATTCATATCTGTTCATATTTTAGGTATAATTAAAATAAATTTCAGATAATTTTGAATAAATTCGAAATATTATGAAAATGAAAATTGATTCTTCTAAAATTTCACAATTAATCATTAATAAATTATCAACAATAAAATCATTAACTGATAAATGTAAATAATTTTATAAAATTAATTATGCTACACTTATGATTCTAATTCAAGTGAATTCATAAAATTAAAATCTAATAATTAAATTGTGTTAAAAAAATTATCAAATTATATTTGATGACTAGTTTACACAAAATAATTATGCTTCAGACTTAACCTGATATTATCAAAATTAAAGATCGAATAAAATATTGAGTTGCTTGAATTGCCTTAATTCTAGTTAATCAGATTAAATGCTAAATAAATAAATGCTAAATATTTGGAACAAATATAAGCACTTAATTATTTTTGAATTAATACTAATTAATACCACAAAAATATATATTACTTATACATATGGAATTAAATTAATAAAATTAAACAACGAGAATATATTGGTAAATAAATTCATGTGTTATGAAAATATTGAGAATATTCAAAAAATTGAATTTATTTGAAACACCTTACAATACCATTCATGACTTACTCTCTAATAAAATGATACCTGATATCGATGTGCTTCGTCCTCGAGTGCTAACCGGGTTGTTGGAGATTGCTATGGCACTTGTGTTGTCGCAGAATATTGGAATCTTGTTCAACAAAAGCCCGTAGTCTCGAAGTTGGTTCCTCATCCACAAGGTTTGAGCATAACAGCTACCAGCAAAAATGTATTCTGCCAAAGCCATCAAAGTGGAAACTGATTGCTGCTTCTTGATATTCCAGGATACCAGTCTTCTTCCAAGAAACTGACAGCTTCCTAAAGCATTCTTTCGATCAATCTTACAACCTACAAAATATGAATTTATATAGCCAACAAGATCAAAACCTGTAACTTTAGGGTACCAAATACCAAGATTTGGAGGCCCCTTAAGATACCTAAAAATCCATTTAACAGCTATAAGATGGGATTCCCTAGGGTCTGCTTAAAACCTAGCACACAAGCATGTTGTAAACAAAATATCTAGTCTACTTGCAGTAAGATAAAGTTAATGACTCGATCTTAACTCTATAGCCTGTGATGTCAACCTTTTTCCCGGTTTAGTCCCCATCAAGCTTAGTGGCAGTTGGTATTGGAGTCTTTGCAGGGGTTGAGTCTTCCTGATGATACTTCTTGAGAATATCTCTGATGTACTTGGACTGACATATAAAGATCCATCTAGCTTTTGGCTCACTTGTAGTCTAAGAAAGAACGCCAACTCACCAGTCATACACATCTCAATTTACTCCACATTAACTTAGAAATCTCTTACAAAGATCATCATTAGTAGAACCAAATAATATCATAAACATAAACTTGCACTAATATTAAATGATTCTTATGCTTTTTTATAAATGAGTGTTTTATTTATGATAGCTCTTGTAAAATCATTTTCAAGTAAGAATAAAGATAGAGTGTCATACTATGTCCTCAGTGCTCTTGAGTCTATAGAGAGCTTTGAAGAGAAGATACACAAAGTCAACCAATTCTGGATCTTCAAACCCAGGAGTTTGTTCAACATACACTTCTTCCTCTAACTCCCCGTTTAGAGTTGCACTCTTAACATCCATCTAATATACCTTGAAGTCTAAATGTGCTGGGAAAACCAGAAACATCCTGATTGCCTAAAGTCTAGCTACTGAAGCATATGTCTCATCATAATCTATTCCTTCTTCTTGGGAATAACCTTTTTCTACCAGTCTGGCCTTGTTTCTCATATAATGCTATCTTCATCAAGTTTGTTCCTGAATACCCATCTTGCGTCAATAACAAATTTTTCTTTAGGTCTGGGTACCAGCTTTCAAACTTTCTGTCTTTCAAACTAATTGAGTTCTTCTTGCATAGCAATGACCCAATCTGGATCTTCAAGTGATTCATCTATTTTCTTAGGCTCTATTTCTGAAAGAAATGCAAAATAGTGATATTCATTCCTAGTGGTACTTCTAGTCTTCACTCCTGTATCTGGATCACCAATGATCAAGTAAAAAGGATGAGCTCTACTCCAAACCCTTTGTCTTGAAAGTTGTGGCCTTAGTGATTCTCCCTGTTCATAATTATATTGAGTGTGACTAGATGATACTTCACCTGCACCTACTCAGTTGTTGATGGTATGAAATGATGATCTTGTTGTTTGACTAGTGGATCCAGTTGTATTCTGAGTAGAACTACCAACAGTGTTGCCACTAGAACCACTACTATCTCCACCGGGACCATGATTATTATCAACATTGTTTCCATTATTTCCAGTAACAACTATAGGTTCTTCATCATCATCTGAGAGGCCTACTGATAGATTTTTAAATTCAAGAGTTTCAGAATCCTCTTCTCTTTGCAAGCTTGGTGTCATCGAACGTTACATTAAGGCTTTCAATAACCTTCTTATCAGCAATCACATAAAACCTGTAAGCTTTAGATTTTAGAGAATAGCCCAAAAAAGTGCCTTCATCTGCTTTAACATTAAACTTTCCCACATGCTCTCTATCTTTCAAAAGAAATCACTTTGCACCAAATACATGAAAATACTTCAATGATGGTTTCTTGTTGGCCATAAACTCATAAAGAGGATCTTTTCATGATCTTTGTTAATCAGGGTATGATTCTGAGTGTAATAAGTTGTATAGACTGCTTCAGCCCAAAATTAAGTGGGCAACTTTGATTCACTTAGCATAGTCCTTGCTGCTTCAACCAAAGTGTGATTCTTTCTTTCCACAACTCCATTTTGTTATGGAGTTCTTGGTGCTGAATATTGTCTAGAGATATCTTTTTCTGTGCAGAAATCATTTCAAAATGCATTCTTGAATTCAATTCCATTACCTGATCTGATCGTACGCACAGGCAGGTCAGCTTCTAACTCCAGTTTCTTAATGTGATCAATGATTGTCTGAGGTGCTTCACCATTTGTTTATAAGAACAACACCCACGTGTACTTGGAGTATTCATCAACAATCACTAAATCATGTCTTTTCCTTGACATTGACATGACATTCACTCGACCAAATAAATCCATATGAATCAACTGAAGAGGTTCAGTGATACTGGTCATTTCCTTGCTTCTATGTGATGCTTTCTATGACTTCCTTTTTCATATGCTTCATAGAGTCCTTCTTGATAAAATTCCATTTGTGGTAACCCTCTCACCAACTCTCTTTTTACGAAAGAGTTCATAGTTTTAAAGTTCAAATGTGAGAGCTTCTTATGCCATAACCAATTTTGATCTGACGAAGCTTTGCTATAGAAACATCCAAGTTCTCCATCACTGGTGGAAATCAAGTCAGCTATGAATAAGTTTCCTTTTCTAACTCCTTGTAGAGCAATTTTTCATCTTTCCTGTTTGTGATCAAACACCTTTCCTTTCCAAAGTTCACATCATATCCTTTGTCATAGAACTGATTGAAGCTCAGAAGATTGTGCTTCAAACCATCCACAAGAGAGATGTTCTCAATGATAACATTTCCTTTTTCCAGACTGCCATATCCCGTAGTGACTCCCTTGCTGTTATCTCCAAAGGTAACTATCGGACTAGCTTTCTCCACCAATCCTATATGAGCAGGGACTTTTCTCCTATCATGTTTCTAGAACATCCACAATCAATAATTCATATGATCTTTTCCTTCTTGACCTGACCCTGCAATTGTTAGTGTATACTGAAAATATTTATTTGAAGTATATACATTTATTTTTGGCCAGTTTTATTGAGAATCATTTAAATGTTTATATGCTGTCTAATATTATATATTGAGAATACTAGATTGTTAAATACGGTTTATATAATATAATAACGTTCACAGCACAGGTGGTGTTGGACAATCCACCGGTATGACTGTATTATTATTTAGATTAGTTTATATTGTCTAATAAATAATACTAGTATACTTTGTGTATATTGAACAGGATGAAATTTAGAATTGTTCCCTTATACTGATTAAGAAAGAGAACTAAGATTCTATGTTATTATTAATGCTTAGGTTCCTAATCCCGATATAGTAATTGACACGTGTATATTATTTACATGCTTTGATTTATATATGAAATAATTCTTTTGAATTATATCAATATATTTTGGGTGATGGAATTATATACATGGTGAATATTATTTATAAAAGGAATCCATGTCCTGATAATATTTGGGTTAATGATGTCCTCTTGAAAGCTCAAAAAGATTTAATTATGTGAAACCCTGCAGGTGGATTTATTCCAGCATAATTAAATAAAGGTTGAGTGGATGATCAAGGATAAAAGATATTAATTAAATGAATTATCAGTAATTTATTTAATTAATGGACATCCGATATTTTAAACATGGGGAATTTAATAAGCAAATAATATTGGAATCGAATTAATTAATTAAATTACGGTATTAGGAAAGGCAGTACAAATATTAATTCATTAGTGGAGTGAATTAATATTTAATGACATTGGGCTAGGCCCAGAATGTCATTGGGAGGCCTAACCTAATTATCCATGATCCCTGCTGTAGCCTATATATATTCCTATTCTCTTCTTGCTGAGGTTGGTCGAAAAAACATTAGGGTTTTTTAAGGTAGCCACCTTGAAGCAAGAAGAGAGGCAAAACTTGGGAGCACGAAGGCCACACTTCGCTCAAGGGGAATCGAGGAATACAGCAGAAGACATGGACTTGAATCGCTTGCACCATAGTGATTAAGGTTAATTTTCTGTTCGTACTCGTTGATTTATTGTATCATAAATCGTAGGGCCACGATCTGATTGTCCCAAAAAATGGCATCAAGAGCCTGGTTCTACGGTTCTGTGATTTTTGATACGATGTCCATGTCGTAATTATATATGCATATATATAGTGGTAGGCTTGTATATTCTGTTTTGCAGGTTGCTATCCACTATTATGGCCATTTATATTTTAATTATGTGTTTGGATCCCACGTGGTTTATCGTGGTTACTTTTTATGCAATTGGTTTCCACGCGGTTTATCGTGGTTGTAATTTACACGAGGGTTGATCGTGTTAGAATAGATTTTACAAAATTAGTTTTGTATTAGGTTTCTTTTTTTTTGTAATTATTTGATGGGTTTATGTAAATATCCGGGCATCATGTGATAATTACAAGAAGTTAGAAATCGAAACTGGAATAAATTTATATATCCGCTGCGAAGCTGATTTACCATGGCTGCTGTATGAATAAAAGCAACAGGACAGAGAAACAAAAAACCACGTGCAAGGAAACTGAAACTGCTGTCACGCACCTAGCGCCTGCGCAACAGGTGCCCCTGGCTGAAGCTTCTGTAACGCATCTGGAGCCTGCGCAACAGCTGGATCAGGGGTGTAACGCGTTCAGTACCTGCGCAACTAGTGCTGGCAGGCAGAATTTTTTTTCCCTACGCGACAATTCAGCGGGGGCTACAGCAATTAATTTTATGGGGCCATAATAGTGGAGTTTTTATTTTTTGATTCCGCAATTTAATTTTTAATTATTGCTTTCAATAATTATTATGTGTGTTATTAATTATGTGTGTAATTGTTTAAATTGCATGTTTAACATAATTAGGGGGACATGGACATAGATTTTTTATTTATTGCTTTAATTAAATGTTTTATGTTGTTAAATTATGTGTGTATTTGGAATACATGTTAGACATAATTATAATGACATAGGCCCCATTGACTTTTAAAATTCCTTAATTAAAAATTCTAAGTGGGTGAGGGAATTAATTAAGAATTAAATCCCACGGTCTCCATTATTTTGTATGTAACATAATCTTTTAAATAATGTAGATGGTATATATGATCACTTAACGTGGCGTCCTATTTACGGTATTTTGAAAGGTTGTAGAAATTACTAGAACAAAATTCTTAAATTAAATTACGAATATTGAAAGGTATATAGATCACCCTAACGTGACATACCAAGTTTCATAGAATTCGTTACGAAAATTGAATACTCTTTTGATGTTGACAATGGAGAATTCTGTCTAGGAATTGGGTATTAAGCGAGGCCGTTGTGACTCCTCCGAGACCTGGGAATTATCCATTAATATATCAAACGGATGTATTTGGTGTGACTAATTTAAGATTGATAATGGTATACACTTAGATATGAAAAATAATATATAGTCCACCCTAACGTGGCGTATTATTTAGTAATAGGACCGAAGTAATATTTAAACGAATTTAAGTGGTATATATGTCACCCATCGTGGCGTACCAGATACTTATTGTGTTTAAATATTAGTGCATTAATTTTAATTAATTGTTAGAGGAAACCAATAGGTTTTAAGATTTGTGCAACCCTCTGATTATGTGTTACATGTATGATTCTCAGGATCAGAATATGGGCTTTAATCCACTATTCACCATACTAAAGAATAACAAACTTACTGGACCAAACTATATTGAATGGAAACGTAATTTAGACATAGTGTTGACTGCTGAGGAGTACAAATTTTGCACTTATGAACCCAAGCCAGATCAGCCTGCTGAAGATGTTCTTTAAAGTGAGAAGGAGTATTATAAGCGGTAGGTTAAGGCTGATGAGATGTCGCGATGTTACATTCTGGCAGCAATGTCGGGTGTTTTGCAACATCAGCATCAGGCTATGGCCACAGCTTCAGATATGCTCTTTAATCTCAAGGAACTTTTTGGAGAAC
The DNA here is from genome assembly GCA_036435485.1 of Saposhnikovia divaricata. NCBI lineage: Eukaryota > Viridiplantae > Streptophyta > Magnoliopsida > Apiales > Apiaceae > Saposhnikovia > Saposhnikovia divaricata. Next base: position 39,505,631 of record CM071601.1, on the reverse strand, counting down.
AGAATAGGGCTGCTAGGCAAGTAGCAATGAAGGCTTTAATGAACACTCAGATGGCTGAAGGAACACCTGTAAGGGATCATGTTCTCAGGATGATGTCTCATCTGAATGAGATGGAGATCCTTGGTGCTGATATTGATGGGGAAACCCAGATCGATATCATTCCTATGAGTCTGCCCAAAAGTTTTGAGCAGTTCCGCTTGGATTACACTATGAACAAAAGGATGTATAGTCTCGCGGAACTTCTGATAGAACTTCAGGCAGCTGAAGGACTCTTTAAGCAGAATGTTCACGTGAATGTGGCTGAGAAAGCTTCTTCCTCTAAGCCGAAAGGCAAGAAGAAGAAAAAGGTTCAGACAGAGAAAGCTGGAAAGGTTGCTAATACAGTGGGAGTTCAAGATGCTGTGAAAAAGCTTAAGGGCAAGTGCTTCAGGTGCAAGCAGTCAGGTCACTGGAAACTGGATTGTCCTCTTCCTAAGAAGACAAACAATACTGGTATGTCTCTTTCTCTAGTTACAGAAACATATATAGCGGCTATATCTACGATCATTTGGTGTGTAGATACAGGAGCCACTGACCATGTTTGTAACACTACGCAGGGGTTCCAGCAAACCAGAATGCTTAGAGATGGCGAGATATATGTGTTCATGGGAGATGCTACGGAAGTAGCAGTAGTTGCAATTGGAATAATTACTTTATCTTTTGGAGATGATAGGATTTTGGTTTTGAACAATTATCTTTAGGTACCTTCGTTTAGAAGGAATTTGATTTCGGTTTCTAAACTTGCTATGGATGGTTATAATGTTTGTTTGGATCATAATGTTTCTATTATGATGAATAAACGAATTATATGTTCTGGTACATTGCAAGACAATTTATATATAATTAATCCTGTCCAACCACTGCTGCAACCAAAGGAAACTAGTAACATTCTTTCTAGCTCAAATAAAGGAAAGAAACCTTCTGAATTGAACCAAACATATCTTTGGCACTTAAGATTAGGTCATATTAACTTGAGGAGGATTCAAAGACTGGTAGTAGATGGGCCATTAGGCTCGTTGGTAGTGGAGCCATTTCCGGTTTGTGAATCCTTCTTGGAAGGTAAGATGACTAATAGACCTTTTAAAGGAAAGGGCAATAGAGCCAAAGAAGTATTAGAATTGGTTCATACTGATTTATGTGGACCTATGAGTATCCAAGCAAGAGGAGGTTATGAGTATTTTGTCACTTTCATTGACGATTATTCTAGATATAGGTACATTTATTTGTTGCGCCGTAAGTCTGAGTGCTTTGAAAAATTCAAAGAGTACAAATCAAGTGCGGAGAAGCGACATCTTGGAAAATGTATCAAGTCACTATGATCAGATCGTGGTGGCAAATACTTGCTTGGAGAATTTAGGGAATATTTATCAGAAAATGGGATTACATCCCAGTTGTCTGCACCTGGCACACCTCAGCAGAATGGTGTAGCAGAGAGAAGGAATCGGACACTTTTAGAGGGTGTTAGGCCCCATTTGTTAACAGGAGAATGGTTCAAAATTTACTGGACGACTACTAATGCAATCATTAAGATTGTTTGATAAATATGTTGAGTATTGAATACAGTAAAAGAATATAGAGGGGGGGGTGAATGGATTCTTGAACTTTTCTTTGTTCTTGAATCTTTGCAACACGATATGTGTTGAGTGTGTGAGATATGTAAGTGCAGATAACAAAGACAAACACAACACAATATCACTTTAATCTAATATTTTATTAGATAAAGATTTTGCTACAATCTGTGAATACAAATGATAGTATTCTCAGCTTCGTTTTTCTTAGAGAGATTTTTCTTGTGATGTATCTTGAAAAAAACTTATCTACTAAGGAAGTGAGGCTGTATCCTTATAGACATTGATACCTACTTACTACAAATAAGGTAGGTAAAACAAACTACTTTCCAGTATGTCTATCTTATTTGAGTAAGAGTCCAAACGGCTACAGATTTGACTTTGCAAAGCCTGTTCAGATCCACTTCTTTAGCTCCTTGTCCCTTTGTCTTATCTCTCCAAGCTTCTTTGTAGGCTTTTCAATGTGCTTTATAGTGCATAGTCAAATAAAGCGACTTGGCTTGTTGCAGGTTTCTGACTTGTACAATTCTTCAGTATTTTGTCTCCAAGAGTGTATTCGAGAAGTGGCTAAGTGATTGATTCGAGAACTCGAATTGACTTAATCGATAACTCTGAGTTCTCGAATAGTGTTATATTGACATATCAAATCACTTCTTGAATAGCTCTTTTCTCTAGGACTCCTTGAGATATCGAATAGAGAATTTTGACATATCGAATCCCTGAGATGTCGAATAGCTTCTTTAGTCCTTGAGATATCGAATAGAGCATTGACTTGTTGACCCTTAGAGAACTCGAATGATGCTTTGACTTGTTGACTCCTTGAGTTCTCGAATAGAGTAATAGACATATCGAATCTCTGAGATATCGAATGAGATATCGAACAGTGTATTCAGAGATATCGAATAGTGTCTTCTGAGATATCGAATCTCTGACTTCTCGAATGCTAGACTTCTCGAATAGACAAATGTACTTCTCGAATTGGTACTTAGGCAAATTCTTCATTTCTTCAAATCCCAACTGTGATTATTTGGCAGTCTGTATCTCCTTGCTTGAGGCATGAACCTTGGAACTTCTTTCAAGCATTATTCTTGACTTTATAAGTACAGTAACACAACTATAATTTGATGCCTATTACAAGTACAGAACAAATAGAAACTCTACAACTAGAGGTTCCCTCAGTTAAGAGGTCATATAGGTAATGCATAGCATTACACACACTTAGGCTTGTTATTAGATGTATTCAGGCATGCCTCTGTGACTAACAATCTCCCCCAAATTGTGAGTAAGACCCTTAGTCACAATTTCATGTCTGATAACAAGCCTAACATACATAAAGATAAAACTTGACAGTACATGTATGAATTTTGATTAGCAATGTGGATAGAACTACAGGGAGAGTAATCTTACAGCCTATGATGAAGTACTAGCCATTGTCATTTGTTTCCCTTTCCATAGCTTTGGCTTGCAAATCATCATATGCTTTCTGTCTTCTTTCTTTCTCCTTCCTTGTATTCTCATCTATAGCTTTTATTATTTCTGCCATAGCATCCAATTCTTCAAGCAAAATTGAGTCTTTGAAATCTTCAAGTACTGAATTCAGAATGCTTGTAGGATAGTGGTTGAGTAGATTCATTCTGATGTCGATCTGATTCCCATTTCTCCTCCTATACTTCACCACATAGGGGTTAAACTGAACTCTACACAATCCCTTTGCCCTTAGCTTTTCTACTTCAATCTCCAGTCTCTCAATTTCTCTCTCCCTTGCTAGCCATTTTTCAAGACACTCTTTTCTGATTCTCTCCTCATGGTCTCTCTTCATCTTCACAAAATCAATTAGCTCCAGCTTCCATACTCTTTCCACTTTATCTTCTGAGCTCAACAATGCAATGATTCTTTCTATGTCATGTAGCTTGCCCCAGTGTTGACATCCTCCTTGTTTGAATTTCTCCTCCCTTCCATCAGTATATTTGATCTCAAGGCAGTTATCAACAATGGCAACATGATAGATTCTTTGAGCTTGTAAGAATTGCAGTTGGTCTTCATCAAAATCTTCATCTAGTGGTTGGAGTTTTAAGCCTGGATAGATTGTCAGAGTCCTTGATTTGGATAGCTTTGGTTTCCTTGCAGCTTGTTTGAATTTGATCTTTTTGACATGGTTGCCTGGCAGTAGCATGTGACCTTTGTTTGTGGACCATTGTAGTATTCCATTAGCAGTATGCTTTTTGAAATATACAGATGGTTTCTTGACTTGAATCTTCTTCTCTTCTTGAGGTGGCAAGACAGTTGCAGAAGCCATAGATGTAGATTTTGGTAGGTCACTACTAACAGCATTCACCCTAGACTTAGAGTCTTGTGATGTGGTGAGGTTACTGTCAGCAATGCCTAAGGCTTGCTGTCTTCCACTCTTTCTCTCAGAGACTTTACCTTGGTCATCATCCTTCTTATCCTTGGTGTCTTTGTTCTTCTTCTTATCCTCATCCCCCTTATCACTCCTGTGATGACTTCTCCTCCCATCACTCTTGTCTTCATCTTCATCATCCTTATTCCTCCTTGGCTTGGCCATCTCTGGAATTACACCAGTTGCAATGTATGATCTGAGAATGTGCAGTGCCTCTATCTCTTCAGCAGTACTTGTCCCCTTCTTCTTTTGCAGTAGATCAATGATGGCAATAATAAGTCTGTGATTTCGAGAAGTGAGATCATTGGGAATGACCAATTGTTTAATCTCTTCAACTCTGGTGCTAGACTGATAGATGATTGTCCATGGCTTCTTAATCACTTCTGGCAGCCTTGAAGGTTGGCCATTCCTCAAGTCATCATACAGACTCTTATTGTTTTCATTTACATTCCTCTTCTCTATGAGCTCAATCAGCGCATCTATCTATGAATGTTTCAAGGCTTGTAGAGTTTTGTAGGTTAGATGCCAGATTCTGGATTTTGCTACCATCATTACTTCCTTGAGCCATGAGCTATCAACTTTTCTAGGTACCACAGTGAAGTAATCGATCTGATCCTTCAAGCTCCTTAGATACAATTGAGTGTCACCAGCCTGTTCTTTTGAGACTTTCAAAAACTCCAAGAATGCATCATCATGATAGACATTTGAGTTTGCAATTTCTTGTAGCTTGGCCTCAGTGACCACCTTCACTTCTACAGGCTTGGCACTTTTAGATATGGAGAGTGAAGGTTTGTCAGATGGCATGCTCCCTGCAACCACTATGGTTGTGATAGATTGCTTTTGACCACTGGAAGTAGTGATGTGCACAGTTGGTAGAGTGACAACTGGCAAAGAAGTAGGAGGCTCATCAACTTTGTCTTTTCCTTTGCCAGGCACATGAATTAGAGATTTGGAAGTTCTTTGATGAGCACCTTCAATGATTTTGATGCCCTTTACTGCTGGTGGTTTCTCCCCCTTTGTATTTGAATTTCTTGATGTCCTCTTCTCCCCCTTAGGCTTGTTGTCAGGCACAGAGGCTGTAGCATTGACCTTTGGGGTTGAAGATTCTTCAGGTAGAGGAAGACCCATGTGCTCCATCATTGCAGACAACATTGATTGTTGATGCAGAAGAACATCAGCTGTGGTGGTGGCTTGAGTGTTCAACTGCTCAGTCAGAGTTTGTACCTTGTCTGTAAGATGAGCATTAGACTTAGTGAGAGTAGCTACCTCTTTCTCAAGTGCATCTACCTTACTGAATAATGTAGTAGATTTGAAGCCAGACGGGGATTGTTCTTTAAGTCTCTGCACTTCAAATCTAGACAGCTCATGCACAGGGACCTCAGTGACCAGCTTGTCTCCATATTGATTTGCAAAGAGTGTCCTAAGCAGGGCATTGGCGTCTGTAGTCTGGTCAGATAGAATTTGAAATTTACTTCCTAGACCTGTGACTGTATCTTTAAGTAGACCTAGACCATTATCCATCTTGGTGCAGGTGGTGTTGCAGTGTCTGAGATCTTTGACCACACTGTCTAGTTGAGGAAATTTGGCATCAAATGCCCTCTTTATCTCTTCTACTGAAGTGGCTGTCTTGTCACTCACCTTGTTGACTTCAGTTTTGACTCCCTTGCCAAGATAGTGTGCAGCCTTGAGGAAACCCTTGTAGGAATCATTGACAGCTTCATACACTTCACTAGGGGATAGGGATTTTGCATTTGAACCCAGTGAAGTGATGTATTCCTCTCTAAGATATTGAAGTACTTCACTGAGAGTTACATCATACTTTCCCTGCATCCATGCATCTACATTACCATTTCTCTCAGCATCATCAATAATCTTGGCCTTTTGCATCTCCACATCATCCCTATGGCGGAGTAGGATGGCTTCATAATCTGGATTTGAGATGTTGGAGGTGACAAGGTTCTGGGATATTTTTACAAACTCAGGAATCTGATCCACAACATAGCTTTGGAGAGCTTCAATGGACATTTGTGGTGGAACAGACCCTGATCCTGAAGCACTGTCATGTTGCACAGGCTTCAGCCATTGGGACAGAAAGTGAGAGCTAGAGCTAGGCAAGCTAGACTCCTCAGTTACAGATGCAACTTCTGTAACCGGATGGAAAGACTCTGCTACTGTTGTCTCCACAGGAATGGGATGGGTTACAACAGTAGTTGACACAGGCACAGAGTCTCTAGTTAAAACTAGTGAATCCTCTGTGTTTGTGATGGTGTCATTAGGAGATGCCCCAGCATGCATTCCCTGACCATCTAAATGTGGTACCTGGGTGGTGAGCAAGGTGTCATGCACCAAGTCACTTGAATCCATTAGCTCATCAAGAGAAAAGAATTCTTGATAATGAATGCCTTGCTCCTCAATTGCTTGAGTTGCAGGCTCCAAAGAAATATGAGTGGTAGATTCTGGAAGAGAAGTGTGTTGTAGATTAGATTTTGGCAACTCCCCCTGAGAGATAGAGGGAGTTTCAATTGTGATGTGCTCTCCACTCAGTGTTGTGCCAGCCTTATCACTCCCATGTGCTGACTTTGTACAAATAGGTGCATTGGGGAGGATGCTTGATTCTATAGATGCACCCTGTTGAGAGGATACATCTAGTGAGCTGTTTGCCCCTGATTTTACAACTTCAGCCATTTGGGTGACTGAAGAGGTGGTTTTAGATTTCTTCTTCTTCTTTAGGCTAATGATAGGTGACTTAGTTTCCTCACCTCCTAAACCTAGTTCTACAACCAAGACTGCTTCTGTTAAGATGGTTAAAGGTTCAGAAGCAACCTGTTTTCTCTTCTTTTTACTAACATCACCCTTTTGAGAGGATGATGCAGTTGGCTCTCTGTTTGGTAGAGTGTTTGTCTGAGAGGGTTGGTTAGCAAGCCTTGGGTTAGCATTGTGTTCTTCTTGCTTAGGCTGTGCTAACTTAGACTTAGACTCAAATATTGGCATGTTGTGGGGGTAAGACCTAAACAAACCCTCCATGTGGGGAGTTATTTTAAGCCTTACGTCCACATCATTCCTAGTCTCCAAGTTACCAAAAATAAGTTTGGTCATGGACCTAGGATAGCGTATTTTACTTTTATCTAATCCAGGCAATTCAATCAATGAAGCATTTTTAAAATTAAGTACTGATTAAATAAAGCGGGGAAAGAAAATTTCAGTACCTCTCTTGGCTGTGTTCTTACCAAGTCTCCCATATAGCTCTTGTATGATGAGATGTCCAACATCTATCTTTCTCCCATGAGCCAAGGCATAGGCAAGCTGCTGCACAGGTGTACTAATCTGATCAAAGCTCGATTTCCTGGCAGTGAATACCTGAAGGAGTGTAGCAAAAACATAGCTACATTCCTTTCTCAAGTACTTCCTATTCAGATTTCCAAGTTTAATAGCCTCTGAGTAGTTAATAAATTCAAAGAATTCTTCCAACTCAGCATCTGTGACCAGGGAGTCATATGCCTCTTGCTGCAAATCCAAGGCTTCATTCATGTCTGCGGTACTGATAGAAATATCCACGCCTTGAATCTTGCAGTAGACAACATATGAGGTGATAGCATTCTCAAGGGCGATAACCTCCACTGTAGCTGTCCTCCAGAATTGTTCTAATATGTCTATGTACAGGGTTGGGTTGGCTGATAGTGCACCCTTGATGTAAGATTCAGACAACCATCGAACAAAGCACTTGAAATTAGCATTTGGTGCTTCCACATCACTGGTAATTGCGATGAAATTGGTTTGGGATGGTATGGTGAGTTGAGTGTTTGCCATTTGGGTAGAGAAGAGAAGAGAATTAAGGTTGAAGAAGAAATTCGAAATTAGGGTTTTCAGAGGTTTTAAGAGTTTAGATGCTTGAGAAATCGAACGAAATGAGTTGAACAGTTGTAAAATTGTATATATGTGAGTGACTTGAGTTGTTGATTAGATATAAGTTTTGTATCGACAAGACAGTCATTCGAGAAGTATAAAACAACTATTCGATAAGTCAAGAAAGGCTTATTCGATATCTCAAGCAGTTTATAACTCACAGCTGGCAGTTATTTAACTCAGAAAATAATTCTAAGCTAAATAAAATATGTTTTTATGAGCGAAATGAAATTTTGAATATAAATCCAAAAAGCGATTAAGTGTCAGCGAGAAATCAGCCTTTTCAAATGATTCGATAACTCAAATACAGTATTCGAGAACTCCATCATTAGAGAACTAAAATACTCTATTCGAGAACTCAAAGTGTGCTATTCGATTTCTCCAAAAGACACTATTCGAGAACTCAGGAGGGTTCTAGATAGGCCTATTCGAGAACTCGAGCCATGACAAAACAATGAACCATTCGAGAAGTCTGACTTATCGAACTATACTTTTCACTCATAAAATTCAATTTTCACTATCTTTTAAAATTTACTAGAAATATTCACTGAAGAATATTCTACTAAATTAAATAGTGATTCTCTCAAAATTTCACAGAAATTTCAAGCTAAAGATGTATGATTTTCAACATATGCAGCATTGTGGAATATTTATAAATCATAATCCAGCCAATACTTACTTTAAAAATATTGAGCATTTGATAAAGTAAGTATTTACTGCTGCAACAATCTAGTTGATATATTCACTTAGCCTGAATTTGAAGAATTCAGCATTCCAATCTCACTAACCAACCTTGTGAAGGTGGCTTCATCTAATGGCTTAGTGAATATGTCAGCTAGTTGTTTCTCTGTGGGAACATAATGTAACTCAATGGTTCCATTAGTTGCATGCTCCCTTATGAAGTGATATCTGATGTCAATGTGCTTTGTCCTAGAATGATTGACAGGATTGGAAACTATAGAGATTGCACTTGTGTTGTCACACATGATTGGAATTCTTTCCAACACAAGTCCATAATCTCTAAGTTGGTTTCTGATCCAAAGCACTTGAGCACAGCAACTTCCAGCAGCTATGTATTCAGCTTCAGCTGTGGAAGTTGACATAGATTGTTGTTTCTTGCTGTACCAAGAGACTAACCTTTGTCCAAGAAACTGCTAGCTACCTGAGGTGCTTTTCCTATCCACTCTGCATCCAGCATAATCAGCATCAGAATAACCAATCAGATTGAACCCTGTGTCCTTAGGATACCATAATCCCAAGTTTGGTGTGCCCTTCAGATATCTGAAAATCCTCTTTATTGCTATCATATGTGATTCCTTTGGATTTGATTGAAACCTTGCACACAAGCATGTTGCAAACATGATGTCTGGCCTACTAGCAGTGAGGTAGAGTAGAGAACCAACCATGCCTCTGTAGATTGAGATATCTACCTTCTTGCCCTTACCATCTTCATCTAAGTTGGTGGCAGTGGCCATGGGTGTCTTTGCAGGTGAGCATTCTTCTAAGTCAAATTTCTTCAATAGATCCTTGATGTATTTGGTTTGACTTATAAAAATGCCATCCTTCCTTTGACTAACTTGCAACCCAAGAAAGAATGTTAATTCTCCCATCATACTCATCTCATATCTGCTCTGCATGAGCTTAGAGAATTTCTCACACAGCTTCTCATTTGTAGAGCCAAATATGATATCATCCACATAGATTTGAACTAAGATAATATCATCACCATGTTTCTTGTAAAACAGTGTCTTGTCCAGTGTGCCTCTAGTGAATTGATTCTCTAGTAGAAATTGTGACAATGTGTCATACCATGCCCTAGGAGCTTGCTTAGGTCCATATAATGCTTTAAGCAATCTGTAGACAAAGTGAGGGAATTGTGGATCCTCAAAGCCAGGTGGCTGTTGCACATATACTTCTTCTTCCAACTCCCCATTCAGAAATGCACTCTTGACATCCATTTGATAGACCTTGAAATTAGAATGTGCAGCAAATGCCAAGAAAATTCTGATGGCCTCTAGTCTGGCAACAGGGGCAAAAGTCTCATCATAGTCAATGCCTTCCTGTTGAGAGTATCCTTTTGCAACCAACCTTGCTTTGTTTCTTATGAGTACACCATTTTCATCCATCTTATTCCTTAGAACCCATTTTGTTCCAACAATGGTTCTATCCTTTGGTGCAGGCACAAGTTCCCATACTTTGCTTGTTTCAAATTGGTTTAGCTCCTCTTGCATAGCAATTATCCAATCAGGATCCAACAATGCATCTTCAAGTTTCTTAGGATCAACTTGGGATAGAAAGCAACCATAGAGACATTCATTTAGAGTTGCTCTCCTTGTCCTCACTCCTGTATTTGGATCTCCAATTATCTGATCTGCAGTATGTGATCTATCCCATTTCCTTGTATGTTCAGATTGATTTCTCAGCCTTGATGTTGCTTCATCATCCAGATCATGATCATTTCCTCCCCCAGTGAAGTTTCCACTAATCACAGGTGTGTCTTGGATGCTTGTTTCTTCATTGTTGGTTGACACAGGTTCTTCATTCACTTGAGTTTGTTGGATTTTGGGCTCAAATTCAGTTTCAATCTCCTCATCAGAATCATCTAGATTGTCAAACTTCAAAGGATCTTTATCTTCATCATTGGCTTCTTCTAATCCTGGTAGTTTGCTGTCATCAAATGTCACATCTGTGCTTTCCATAACTTTCTTTTGAGTGATGACATAAACTTTGTATGCAATTCTTTCCATAGAGTAGCCAAGAAAAATTCCTTCAAATGCTTTTGCATCAAACTTTCCAACATATTCTGAGTTGTCTTTTAACACAAAGCATTTGCTTCCAAAAGTATGAACATACTTTAGAGTGGGCTTCTTTCCAGTCATCAAGTTGTAAGGTGTCTTTCCAGTGTTTTTGTTGATGAGGGTTCTATTTTGGATATAGCATGCAGTGCTCACAGCCTCAGCCCAAAAACATGTAGGCATCTTTGCATCAAGTAACATTGTTCTAGCAGCCTCAATCAGAGTTCTATTCTTTCTCTCAACAACTCCATTTTGTTGTGGAGTCCTTGGAGCTGAGAATTGTTGAGAAATACCATTTTCTTTGCAGAATGCTTCAAGCATGGCATTTCTGAACTCTGTTCCATTATCACTTCTTAATGCAATCACACTTGCATTGTTGGCCTTTGCTTCCTTGTCAATTTTCTTTATATGCTCAATGATTACTTGTGGAGCCTCATCCTTTGATGCCAGAAATTCTACCCATGTATACCTTGTGAAATCATCAACCATCACCAGAGCATACTTTTTCCTTCCTAGTGACATAATATTAACAGGCCCAAACAAGTCCATATGAATTAGTTGTAGGGGCTTGGTTATTGATGTCACTGTCTTTGACTTGTAGCTTGATCTTTTCATTTTTCCCTTTTGACAAGCCTCACACACTCCTTCTTGACAGAATTCAAGTGTGGGCATGCCTCTCACTAACTCCCTTCTGACTAGAGAATTAATGCCTTTGAAGTTCAAGTGTGATAGCTTCTTATGCCACAGCTAACTATCTTCATTTGATGCTTTTGAGTAAAAGCAACAAATTTTGTCCTTGTTTGCAGAGTTCATATTGGTTATAAATAGGCTTCCTTTCCTTACTCCAGATAGAGGAAAGTCACCAGTCTTCTTGTGGGTGATCAAACATTCATCTTTGTCAAAATTCACTTTGAAGCCTCTGTCAGTAAATTGACCAACACTCAGTAGATTGTGCTTGAGTCCCTTGACCAGTGCTACATTTTCAATGATGACATTTCCAATTTCCAACTTGCCATATCCCAGTGTGTTGCCAATGCTGTCATCTCCAAAAGCAACCATTGGGCCAGCCTTCTCCTCATACTGTGATAGCAGGGCCATATCACCAGTCATATGGTTTGAGCATCCACTGTCCAAAATCCACATGACCTTTCTTTCACTTTCTTTGCCCTGCAAACACAAAGGTATTACTTTTCCTTTGGTACCCAAACAAGTTTGGGTCCATGTGGCTTAGCAACAGTTTTATCATAAACAGCATGCTTATCAATTTTCTTGATGTTAGTCTTCTTGTCACTGTTAGAAGTCCTAGAATCAGGGTTCTTAGACTTAGGTGACAGAGGCACCTTCCTAACTTTAGGAGGACTTGAAGACTTTGTTCTTGTGTAGTGTGTGTGAACATTGTGACTGATGCAACCTTCCATGAATTGTCTTCTCAAATTAAAGCAACTAGTCATTACATTCATGTTACATGGCATACAATCAAATTTATCACAGAAAGGTGAGTCTCTATGTCTTAAGAGCACAGAGCAATCATAGATGGTTTCTTGCATGCATGAGTTAAATGATTAGTGCTAAAATAATTTTGACAAACTTTCCTAGGGGCATTTGGCACATAAGCATAATTGTGTCCTTGTTAATCCCTAATTTGCCATTCCGGTTTTGTTTCTTTTTAGCCACTTTCTTCTCAAACTCATTATTCCCAGCTGAAACAAACTTCACAAATTTCTCAAGTCTAGGTCTACCTCCTACTGACTCCTTGGCTTTGGTTTTGACATTCTCACTCTTAGAGGATGCTTGTTGTTCATTTGATTGTGCCTTATCTTCATCATCCAACATTTGCTTAATGAGTAAGGCATCCTCATCAATCTCAAGTGTTGATGTTTTAAATATTGGGGTCTCATCCTTTTTCAAAACCTGAGGCACTTCCTCTTGAACAACAATGTCATCTTCAATGACTGCATAGCCTTTCCTCTGTTTGAGAGTGTCATAATCAAGTCCAATAGCAGCCTTAGGTCTAGCTAGATTTTTCTCATGGTAGGACTGCAATAGACTAGAGAAATTCTTGAATGTTTTCAATTTAAATTCATTTTCAGCTAGTTCATCCCTAAGAGCTTTCTCAACTTGACTAGCATATAGAACCTTATTCTTTAGATATTCGATTTCTTGTTTAAGGTTTTCTACTTGCATAGCAGTTAGTTCTAGTTCCTCATTTCTCTTGTTCAACAGTTCATTCTTCGTAGATAGTTTAGCAATCTCTTCATTAGCAGCAGTCATACTAGTATGAATATTAAACATCTCAACATATAGTTGTTCAACCATAGATTTGTATTCAGAAACAGACATGTCTATAGTAGTGAGGGATGGTACCTGAGAGTCTGATTCAGATGGTTCTTCCTTGGAGTTGGCCATCAAGGCATAGTTGCAGAATTCTTGTTCTTCTCCATCACTATCAGAATCATCCCAACACTTCCCTTCAGCTATGTAGGCCTTACCTGGTGTATGCTTCTTTAGCAGAGCCTCATACTTAGCTTCAAGCTCAAGAAACTCCTTATCCTTCTTCTTAGGCTTCTTGCATTCACTGGCAAAATGCCCTAGGTCATTGCATCTATAACATCTCAAAGATGACCTATCCACATAGCTGGTTTTGAATTTGTTTTTGTTTGCTTTCACAGGTGCCTTGCTCTTGTTGAATGAATGATTTTGAGATCTAGACTTGAAGGGCTGATTCCTCTTAAATCTGATGTTTGGGAATTTTCTATCCATAAAAGCATATGAAGTGTTTTCCATGGCATCCAACTCTTCAAGAGTATAGAACTCATCTTCTTCCTTTTCATCAACAGGTTCAGTCACTTCTTCTTCAGTCTCTTCATCATCTACTATCTCTTCTATTCTCAGTTGACTTGTAGATGCTTCCAGGTCTTGAACGGATTTGTTGACAATCAAGGCACAGGATGTGTTTATCATTCTGCCTTGGTTGGCTTGGATAGCCCTCTTTTGAAGCAACTCAAGCTCATGAGTTTTTAAAACCCCATAGAGCACATCATATGTGACTTTGTCCAAATCTCTTTCTCTTAGAGATATGACCCTTTGCTCTAGATGGTTTGGTGCAGATAGTAGAAACTTCATGTTTAATTCCTTAGTGCTGTAAACCTTCCCATTCATTTGAAGCTCAGTCACCAGCTTGTGAAATCTCTCAAACATATCAGTAATACTTTCTTTGGACTGTGCCATGAAAGCTTCATACTGTGTGACCAGTATCTGTTTCCTATTTTCTCTTACCTCCTCTGTCCCTTCACATAACACCTCGATGTGGTTCCACATGTCCTTGGCTGATGTGCATGATGCTATATTGGCCAACATCGACATATCCATGGAGTCTATGATCAGCAACATGAGATGACTGTCTAGGGCAACCTTTTCCTTCTCTGAGTCCATCCATTTGGATGGCTCTTTTGCAGCATATGATCTAGGAATGACTATTGTGCCCACTGTGGATTCAGCAATTTCTTGTTGTGGTACAAATGGACCATTCTTGAGGATGTCAGGGTAGAGAGGATTGGCAGCTTTGATGAACAACAGCATTTTTATTTTCCAGAGGTTGTAATTCTCTTTGTCGAACTTAGGGACCTTCACCGTACATGTAGTCTTTGGTGTATTCGAACTCATGATCGTTTTCTGTTTAGATTAAACAGCCTGCTCTGATACCACTTGTTGAGTATTGAATACAGTAAAAGAATACAGAGGGGGGTGAATTGATTCTTGAACTTTTCTTTGTTCTTGAATCTTTGCAACACGATATGTGTTGAGTGTGTGAGATATGTAAGTGCAGATAACAAAGACAAACACAACACAATATCACTTTAATATAATATTTTATTAGATAAAGATTTTGCTACAATCTGTGAATACAAATGATAGTATTCTCAGCTTCGTTTTTCTTAGAGAGATTTTTCTTGTGATGTATCTTGAAAAAAACTTATCTACTAAGAAAGTGAGGCTGTATCCTTATAGACATGGATACCTACTTACTACAAATAAGGTAGGTAAAACAAACTACTTTCCAATATGTCTATCTTATTTGAGTAAGAGTCCAAACGGCTACAGATTTGACTTTGCAAAGCCTGTTCAGATCCACTTCTTTAGCTCCTTGTCCCTTTGTCTTATCTCTCCAAGCTTCTTTGTAGGCTTTGCAATGTGCTTTATAGTGCATAGTCAAATAAAGCGACTTGGCTTGTTGCAGGTTTCTGACTTGTACAATTCTTCAGTATTTTGTCTCCAAGAGTGTATTCGAGAAGTGGCTAAGTGATTGATTCGAGAACTCGAATTGAATTAATCGATAATTCTGAGTTCTCGAATAGTGTTATATTGACATATCAAATCACTTCTCGAATAGCTCTTTTCTCTAGGACTCTTTGAGATATCGAATAGAGCATTTTGACATATCGAATCCCTGAGATGTCGAATAGCTTCTTTAGTCCTTGAGATATCGAATAGATCATTGACTTGTTGACCCTTAGAGAACTCGAATGATGCTTTGACTTATTGACTCCATGAGTTCTCGAATAGAGTAATAGACATATCGAATCTCTGAGATATCGAATGAGTTATCGAATAGTGTATTCAGAGATATCGAATAGTGTCTTCTGAGATATCGAATCTCCGACTTCTCGAATGCTAGACTTCTCGAATAGACAAATGTACTTCTCGAATTGGTACTTAGGCAAATTCTTCATTTCTTCAAATCCCAACTGTGATTATTTGGCAGTCTTTATCTCCTTGCTTGAGGCATGAACCTTGGAACTTCTTTCAAGCATTATTCTTGACTTTATAAGTACAGTAACACAACTAGAATTTGATGCCTATTACAAGTACAGAATAAATAGAAACTCTACAACTAGAGGTTCCCTCAGTTAAGAGGTCATGTAGGTAATGCATAGCATTACACACACTTAGGCTTGTTATTAGATGTATTCAGGCATGCCTCTGTGACTAACAAAATATTTTAATAGCTGAACGATACCTACAAATCTCTGAACCAGTAACTTCATATATATATGCCTCACTCGTCCAGATTGCATCATGTTTCTAGTGCAATTATTTTAAAATAATTTATGTACTGACTTGAGCAATGCATGTTCAACTTTGCAATCCCTTTTGTTAAAAATAAATAATATAGATATTTTAATGCTTTTTCTTGTTTTTATTAAATTGTTTAAATCAAGTATATTAGTATAAAATAAGAAAAGCTAGCTACTTAAGTTATAAAAAATTATGTACAAAAAAAAAATAAGGTATTCAAATTGTAAATGGATGAACAAATAAATTAATTAAATTTATGTTCAGTTATAATTAAAATTTTCCTTAAATATTTAAGTTGATATAACCATGTGCTAAAAATTGAAATTTAATTACATAAATTTTAAAAAATTAAAAGTATTATTGTTCAGAAAATTTTCACAATTTATTTATCAAATGACACCATTCAGATTTAATGTTCGTTCAGAATTTTACTCGTTCAGAAAATATTGTCCAGATTTGGCAAATGACCCCTTAGATCGATGATGAGTTATTCAGATTTACCCAAGTCGTTTTGGGGATATGCTATAGAAACAGTTGGTTACCTTCTAAACTTGGTACCTTCTAAGTCGGTTCCCAAGACTCCAATAGAATTGTGGACTGGTAGAAAACCAAGTCTAAGACATATTCGGATTTGGGGTTGTCCAGCACATGTGTTGAACAAAAACGTGTCCAAGTTAGAATCTCGTACAGAAGTAAGGTTGTTTGTAGGCTATCCCATGGGAACGAAAGGTTATTCATTTTATAGTGCTAGGGATGGAGATGTCATTGTTAGCACCAATGCTAGATTCTTAGAGGAACACTATATTATGAATCATAAACCTATGACTAGTATCATTTTAGAGGAACTAGTGGGAGGGACAGATAATCCCCAAGTGCCAATAGTACAAGTAGAACAACCACAAGAAAATGCACAACTTGACACTAATACTGCACCAGTGCCTCGTCGTAGTGGGAGGGTTGTTCAACAACCAGATAGATTCATGTTTTTGGGAGAGTCCTCGGACTTGGTCTCTGGTGAACATGATGAGGATCCCAGGACATACGAAGACGCAATTCTAGATAAAGATGCAGATCTTTGGCAAAAGGCAATGGAATCTGAGATGGAATCTATGTATTCTAATCAAGTTTGGGAGCTCGTGGAACCACCCAAAGGTGTAAAACCCATTGGATGTATGTGGATCTACAGGAAGAAAAGAGGATCTGACAAAAAGGTGAAAGCCTGGAAAGCACGACTTGTTGCGAAAGGGTATACTCAGAAAGAAGGGATCGATTATGAGGAAACCTTTGTTGGTGTATACTGAAAATATTTATTTGAAGTATATACATTTATTTCTGGCCAGTTTTAATTGAGAATCATTTAAATGTTTACATGTTGTCTTAATATTATATATTGTGAATAATCTAGTATCAAATGGGGTACAGAATATTAGATTATTAAATACGGTTTATATAATATAATAAGGTTCACAGCACAGGTGGAGTTAGACAATCCACTGGAATGGCTGTAGTATTATTTAGATTAGTTTATATTGACTAATAAATAATACTAGTATACTTTGTGTATATTGAACAGGATCAAATTTAGAATTGTTCCCTTATACTGATTAAGAAGGTGAACTAAGATTCTATGTTATTATTAATGCTTAGGTTCTTAATCCAGATATAGTAATTGACACGTGTATATTATTTACATGCTTTGATTTATATATGAAATAATTCTTGTGAATTATATCATTATATTTTGGGTGATGAAATAATATATATGATGGGATATTATTTATTGAAGGAATCCATGTCCTGATAATATTCGGGTTAATGATGTCCCCTTGAAAGCTCAAAAAGATTTAATTATGTGAAACCCTGCAGGTGGATTTATTCCGGCATAATTAAATAAAGGTTGAGTGGATGATCAAGGATAAAAGATATTAATTAAATGAATTATCAGTAATTTATTTAATTAATGGACATGCGATATTTTAAACATGGGGAATTTAATAAGCAAATAATATTGGAACCGAATTAATTAATTAAATTACGGTATTAGGAAAGGTAGTGCAAATATGAATTCTTTAGTGGATTGAATTAATATTTAATTACATTGGGCTAGGCTCAAGATGTAATTAGAAGGCTCAACCTTATTATTCATGATCCCTATTGTAGCCTATATATATTCCTATTCTCTTCTTGCTGGGGGGTGGTCGAAAAAATTTTGTAGCCACCCAGGAGCAAGAAGAGAGGTTAACTTGAGAAGACGAAGGCCACACTTCACTCAAGGGAATTTGGGAATACAATAGAAGAGCGTGGAATCAACCGTTAACAAGGTGATTTTTCTATTCGTACTCGTTAATGTATTGTATCAAAAATCGCAGTGCCAAGATCTGATTGTCCCAACAATTGGTATCAAGAGCTAGGTTCAATGGTTCTGCGATTTTTGATACGATGTCCATGTCGTAATTATATATGCATGTGTATAGTGGTAGGCTTGTATAATTCTGTTTTGCAGGTTGTTATCCACTATTATGGCCATGTATATTTTAATTATGTGTTTGGATCCCACGTGGTTTAATCGTGGTTATTTTGTTTGGTTTCCACGTGGTTTATCGTGGTTGTAAAACACGAGGGTTGATCGTGTTAGAATAGATTTTGCAAAATTAGTTTTGTATTAGATCTATTTTTTTGTAATTGTTTGTTGGATTTTATTAAGATCCGGATATTTTGTAACAATTACGTGCGATCGAAAATCGAAATGGAGACAAAAATTTATCCGCTGCGTAGCTGCTGGTTCGATTTGTTTTTAATTAAGTAGTTGACAGAAGCTGTTGTTGTTCGAATAAGGAAGAAAACAAGTCTGTGAACAAGAAAGAGAAGCAGGCGCGCGTGAAATTCTAGACAAAGTCAGTAACGCAGGTCTGTCCTGCGTTACAGGATATAACAGTATGTAACGCAGGTCTGTCCTGCGTTACAGGATAAAACAGGTGGTAACGCAGGAGCAGCCTGCGTTACTAGGTAAAACAGGCAGTAACGCAACTGCAAGCTGCGCAACAGAAGGTTTTTACAGAAAAAAAAAATTTTCAGCAGAACACAGGGCTGGAAATTTATTTTTTTTAAGGGGCCATAATAGTGGATTTAAATTATGTTTTTTTAATTTTAATTCTGCTATTTAATTTTTTAATTATTGCTTTAAATAATTATTATGTGTGTTGTTAATTATGTGTGTAATTTTAATTGCATGTTTAACATAATTAGGACGACATGGACATTAATTTTATTTATTGCTTTAATTTTATGATGCATGCTGCTATGTTATGTGTTCTTTGTATTGTTATTTTTATAACATGTAGACCTCGAAAAAATAACATAGGGCGATACATCTAGATAAAATTCCTCAATTTTAAATAAAAATTCTAAGTGGGTGAGGGAATTAATTAGGAATTAAATCCCACGGTCTCCATTATTGTTTGTATGTAATTTAACACCGAGACGAATATAAATTATATACATGCCACCCATCGTGGCGTATGATTTATGGTGTCAGGTAGTGTTATGGATATTACTAGAACAAACTTCCTAAATTAATTACGAATATTGAAGGGTATATATGCCACCCAACGTGGCGTACCAAGTTTCATAGAATTCGATTAATTAGAAGGGTGCCAATGATTGAATATAGATTTTCAATATAGAGAGAAAGGATGATTTTGTCTAGAAAGGGGTCTTAAGTGATGCCTCTTGACAATGCTCCACCCGATCTGGGAATTATCCTATTATCGATTATTGATTTGAAATATTTAATGGTGGTATCCGGTCTTTTTAGTAATTTAAGATTAAATAATAGTATACACTTAGCTATGAAAAATAATATATAGTCCACCCTAACGTGGCGTATTATTTAGTAATAGGACCGAAGTAATATTTAAACGAATTTAAGTGGTATATATGTCACCCATCGTGGCGTACCAGATACTTATGGTGTTTAAATATTAGTGCATTAATTTTAATTAATTGTTAGAGGAAACCAATAGGTTTTAAGATTTATGCAACTATTTGATTTTGTGCTACATGTATGATTCTCAGGATTAGATCATTATGGGCTTTAATCCACTATTCACCATACTTAAGGATAACAAACTTACCGGACCAAACTATATTGAATGGAAACGTAATTTGGACATAGTGTTGACTGCTGAGGAGTACAAATTTTGTATTAATGAACCCAAGCCAGATCAGCCTGCTGAAGATGCTCCTGAAAGTGAGAAGGAGTATTATAAGCGGTGGGTTAAGGCTGATGAGATGTCGCGATGTTACATTCTGGCAGCAATGTCGGGTGTTTTGCAGCATCAGCATCAGGCTGCCCACTGCTTCAGATATGCTCTTTAATCTCATGGAACTTTTTGGAGAACAGAATAGGGCTGCTAGGCAAGTAGTAATGAAGGCTTTAATGAACACTCAGATGGTTGAAGGAACACCTGTAAGGGATCATGTTCTCAGAATGATGTCTCATCTGAATGAGATGGAGATCCTTGGTGCTGATATTGATGGGGAAACCCAGATCGATATCATCCTTATGAGCTTGCCCAAAAGTTTTGAGCAGTTCCGCTTGAATTACACCATGAACAAAAGGATGTATAGTCTCGCGGAACTTCTGACAGAACTTCAGGCAGCTGAAAGACTCTTTAAGCAGAATGTTCAAGTGAATGTGGCCGAGAAAGCTTCTTCATCTAAGCCGAAAGGTAAGAAGAAGAAAAAGACTCAGACACAGAAAGCTGGAAAGATTGCTAATGCAGTGGGAGTTCAAGGTGGTGTGAAAAAGCCTAAGGGCAAGTGCTTCAGGTGCAAGCAGTCAGGTCACTGGAAACAGGATTGTCCTCTTACTAAGAAGACAAACAATACTGGTATGTCTCTTTCTCTAGTTATAGAAACATATATAGCGGCTATATCTACGAGCACTTGGTGTGTAGATACAGGAGCCACTGACCATGTTTGTAACTCTATGCAGGGGTTCCAGCAAACCAGAATGCTTAGAGATGGCGAGATATATGTGTTCATGGGAGATGCTACGGAAGTAGCAGTAGTTGCAGTTGGAATAATTACATTGTCTTTTGGCGATGATAGGATTTTGGTTTTGAACAATTGTCTTTATGTACCTTCGTTTAGAAGGAATTTAATTTCGGTTTCTAAACTTGCCATGGATGGTTATAATGTTTGTTTGGATCGTAATGTTTCTATTATGATGAATAAACGAGTTATATGTTCTGGTACATTGCAAGACAATTTATATATTATTAATCCTATCCAACCAATGCTGCAACATCAGGAAACTAATAACATTCTTTCTAGCTCAAATAAAAGAAAGAAACCTTCTGAATTGAACCAAACATATCTTTGGCACTTAAGATTAGGTCATATTAACTTGAGGAGGATTCAAAGACTGGTAGTTGATGGGCCATTAGGCTCGTTGGCAGTGGAGCCATTTCCAGTTTGCGAATCCTGCTTGGAAGGTAAGATGACTAATAGGCCTTTTAAAGCAAAGGGGAATAGAGCTAAAGAAGTGTTAGAATTGGTTCATACTGATTTATGTGGACCTATGAGTATCCAAGCAAGAGGAGGTTATGAGTATTTTGTCACTTTCATTGATGATTATTCTAGATATGGGTACATTTATTTGTTGCGCCGTAAGTCTGAGTGCTTTGAAAAATTCAAAGAGTACAAAGCAAGTGCGGAGAAGCGACATCTTGGAAAATGTATCAAGTCACTACGATCAGATCGTGGTGGCGAATACTTGCTTGGAGAATTTAGGGAATATTTATCAGAAAATGGGATTGCATCCCAGTTGTCTGCACCTGGCACACCTCAGCAGAATGGTGTAGCAGAGAGAAGGAATCGGACTCTTTTAGAGAGTGTTAGATCGATGATGAGTTATTCAGATTTACCCAAGTCGTTCTGGGGATATGCTATAGAAACAGCGGCTTACCTTCTAAACTTGGTACCTTCTAAGTCGGTTCCCAAGACCCCAACAGAATTGTGGACTGGTAGCAAACCAAGTCTAAGACATATTCGGATTTGGGGTTGTCCAGCACATGTGCTGAACAAGAACGCGACCAAGTTGGAATCTCGTACAGAAGTAAGGCTGTTTGTAGGCTATCCCATGGGAACGAAAGGTTATTCATTTTATAGTCCTAGGGATCGAGATATCATTGTTAGCACCAATGCTAGATTCTTAGAAGAAGACTATATAATGAACCACAAACCCATGAGTAGTATCGTTTTAGAGGAACTAGTGGGAGGGACAGATAATCCCCAAGTGCCAATAGTACAAGTAGATCAACCACAAGAAGATGCACAACCTGTCACTAATACCACACCGGTGCTTCGTCGTAGTTGGAGGGTTGTTCAACAACCTGATAGATTCATGTTTTTGGGAGAGTCCTCGGACTTGGTCTCTGGTGAACATGATGAGGATCCCAGGACATACGAAGAAGCAATTCTAGATAAAGATGCAGATCTTTGGCAAAAGGCAATGGAATCTGAGATGGAATCTATGTATTCTAATCAAGTTTGGGAGCTCGTGGAACCACCCAAAGGTGTAAAACCCATTGGATGTATGTGGATCTACAGGAAGAAAAGAGGATCTGACAAAAAGGTGAAAGCCTGGAAAGCACGACTTGTTGCGAAAGGGTATACTCAGAAAGAAGGGATCGATTATGAGGAAACCTTTTCGCCAGTTGTTATGCTTAAGTCGATCCGGATTCTTTTATCTATAGCAGCTCATCTCGATTATGAAATTTGGCAAATGGATGTCAAGACAGCTTTCCTTAATGGAAGTCTTGAGGAAACCATCTATATGCAACAACCAAAAGGATTCATTAAGGAAGGCCAAGAGCATCTTGTTTGTAAGCTTAAGAGGTCTATTTATGGACTAAAACAAGCTTCTAGGGACTGTAATATTCGTTTTGATCAGGCAGTCCAGTCATATGGATTTGATCAAAGTCCAAGCGAATCATGTGTGTATTAGAGAAGTGAGGGTAACGCAGTGGTTTTTCTAGTACTGTATGTAGATGACATTTTACTCATTGGAAACAATGTTAAGATGTTGTCATCAGTAAAGGCATGGTTGTTCAAACAATTTGAAATGAAGGACTTAGGTGAAGCGACATACATCCTTGGGATCAAAGTAATAAGGGATCGCAAGAAAAGGATGTTGGCTTTATCTCAAGAGCCCTACATTGATGAAGTATTAGCTCGTTTTAACATGCAGAACTCTAAGAAGGGTTTTCTACCTTTTAAGCATGGAGTGGCTCTATCCAAGGAGCAGTGTCCTTCGACACCGAAGGATATAGAGAGCATGAAAGCAGTTCCTTATGCTTCGGCATGTGGAAGCTTAATGTATGCTATGTTATGTACGAGGCCTGACATCTGCTTTGCTGTAGGCATGGTTAGTAGATATCAGTCGAACCCAGGTCAGGAACATTGGAGTGCAGTAAAAACTATACTCAAGTACCTGAGAAGGACTAAGGAGTATATGTTAATTTACAAGGCCTCAGATCTATTTCCTTTGGGATATACTGATTCAGATTTCCAATCAGATAGGGATAAGAGGAAATCAACCTCGGGATATGTTTTTACTTTGGGAGGTGGAGCCGTTATATGGAGGAGTGTAAAGCAGAAATGCATTGCAGACTCTACCAAGGAAGCCGAGTACGTGGCGGCCTCTGAGGCTGCAAAGGAGGCTGTATGGTTCAGGAACTTCCTTTTGGACTTGGATGTGGTACCTAATTTGCCTAGGAGCTTGACAGTGTATTGTGATAACACTGGTGCTGTGGCAAATTCGAAGGAACCGCGATATCACAAAGCAGCTAAACATATTGAACGTAAGTATCATCTCATACGAGGAATCGTAAAGCGAGGAGATATAGTTGTGGCTCACATATCATCAGAAGACAACCAGGCAGATCCTTTCATAAAGAGCCTGCCAGCCAAAGTTTTTGACAGGCATGTGGAAGCGATAGGAGTCAGATGGATGGACACATAGTTTTTTGTAATAGTGGATTAAATAAACACTGATATACTCATAGAATATTTTGAGTATAAGTGGGAGATTGTTGGTGTATACTGAAAATATTTATTTGAAGTATATACATTTATTTCTGGCCAGTTTTAATTGAGAATCATTTAAATGTTTACATGTTGTCTTAATATTATATATTGTGAATAATCTAGTATCAAATGGGATACAGAATATTAGATTATTAAATACGGTTTATATAATATAATAAGGTTCACAGCACAGGTGGAGTTAGACAATCCACTGGAATGGCTGTAATATTATTTAGATTAGTTTATATTGACTAATAAATAATACTAGTATACTTTGTGTATATTGAACATCAAATTTAGAATTGTTGCCTTATACTGATTAAGAAGGTGAACTAATATTCTATGTTATTATTAATGCTTAGGTTCTTAATCCAGATATAGTAATTGACACGTGTATATTATTTACATGCTTTGATTTATATATGAAATAATTCTTGTGAATTATATCATTATATTTTGGGTGATGAAATAATATATATGGTGGGATATTATTTATTGAAGGAATCCATGTCCTGATAATATTCGGGTTAATGATGTCCCCTTGAAAGCTCAAAAAGATTTAATTATGTGAAACCCTGCAGGTGGATTTATTCCGGCATAATTAAATAAAGGTTGAGTGGATGATCAAGGATAAAAGATATTAATTAAATGAATTATCAGTAATTTATTTAATTAATGACATGCGATATTTTAAACATGGGGAATTTAATAAGCAAATAATATTGGAACCGAATTAATTAATTAAATTACGGTATTAGGAAAGGTAGTGCAAATATTAATTCTTTAGTGGATTGAATTAATATTTAATTACATTGGGCTAGGCTCAAGATGTAATTAGAAGGCCCAACCTAATTATCCATGATCCCTATTGTAGCCTATATATATTCCTATTCTCTTCTTGCTGGGGGGTGGTCGAAAAAATTTTGTAGCCACCCAGGAGCAAGAAGAGAGGTTAACTTGAGAAGACGAAGGCCACACTTCACTCAAGGGAATTTGGGAATACAATAGAAGAGCGTGGAATCAACCGTTAACAAGGTGATTTTTCTATTCGTACTCGTTAATGTATTGTATCAAAAATCGCAGTGCCAAGATCTGATTGTCCCAACAACCTTTTCGCCGGTTGTTATGCTTAAGTCGATCCGGATTCTTTTATCTATAGCAGCTCATCTCGATTATGAGATTTGGCCAATGGATGTCAAGACAGCTTTCCTTAATGGAAGTCTTGAGGAATCCATCTATATGCAGCAACCAAAAGGATTCATTAAGGAAGGCCAAGAGCATCTTGTATGTAAGCTTAAGAGGTCTATTTATGGACTAAAACAAGCTTCTAGGGACTGGAATATTCGTTTTGATCACGCAGTCCAGTCATATTGATTTGATCAAAGTCCAAGCGAATCATGCGTGTATAAGAGAAGTGAGGGTAATGCAGTGGTTTTTCTAGTACTATATGTTGATGACATTTCACTCATTGGAAACAATGTTGAGATGTTGTCATCAGTAAAGGCATGGTTGTTCAAACAATTTGACATGAAGGACTTAGGTGAAGCGGCATACATCCTTGGGATCAAAGTAATAAGGGATCGCAAGAAAAGGATGTTGGCTTTATCTCAAGAGCCCTACATTGATGAAGTATTAGCTCATTTTAACATGCAGAACTCCAAGAAAGGTTTTTCTACCTTTTAAGCATGGAGTTGCTCTATCCAAGGAGCAGTGTCCTTCGACACCTAATGATATAGAGAGCATGAAAGCAGTTCCTTATGCTTCGGCATGTGGAAGCTTAATGTATGCTATGTTATGTACGAGGCCTGACATCTGCTTTGCTGTAGGCATGGTTAGTAAATATCAGTCGAACCCAGGTCAAGAACATTGGAGTGCAGTAAAAACTATACTCAAGTACCTGAGAAGGACTAAGGAGTATATGTTAATTTACAAGGCCTCAGATCTATTTCCTTTGGGATATACTGATTCAGATTTCAATCAGATAGGGATAAAAGGAAATCAACCTCGGGATATGTTTTTAATTTGGGAGGTGGAGCCGTTATATGGAGGAGTGTAAAGCAGAAATGCATTGCAGACTCTACCATGGAAGCCGAGTACGTGGCGGCCTCTGAGGCTGCAAAGGAGGCTGTATGGTTCAGGAACTTCCTTTTGGACTTGGATGTGGTACCTAATTTCCCTAGGAGCTTGACAGTGTATTTTGATAACACTGGTGCTGTGGCAAATTCGAAGGAACCGCGAGATCACAAAGCAGCTAAACATATTGAACGAAAGTATCATCTCATACGAGGAATCATAAATCGAGGAGATATAGTTGTGGCTCACATATCATCAGAAGACAACCGAGCAGATCCTTTCACAAAGAGCTTTCCAGCCAAGGTTTTTGACAGGCATGTGGAAGCGATAGGAGTCAGATGGATGGACACATAGTTTTTTGTGTAATAGTGGATTAAATAAACACTGATATACTCATAGAATATTTTGAGTATAAGTGGAAGATTGTTAGTGTATACTGAAAATATTTATTTGAAGTATATATATTTATTTCTGGCCAGTTTTATTGAGAATCATTTAAATGTTTACATGCTGTCCAATATTATATATTGTGGATAATCTAGTATCAAATGGGATACAGAATATTAGATTGTTAAATACAGTTTATATAATATAATAAGGTTCACAGCACAGGTGGTGTTGGACAATCCACTGGTATGGCTGTAGTATTATTTAGATTAGTTTATATTGACTAATAAATAATACTAGTATACTTTGTGTATATTGAATAGGATCAAATTTAGAATTGTTCCCTTATACTGATTAAGAAAGAGAACTAAGATTCTATGTTATTATTAATGCTTAGGTTCTTAATCCCGATATAGTAATTGACACGTGTATATTATTTACATGCTTTGATTTATATATGAAATAATTCTTTTGAATTATATCAATATATTTTGGGTGATGGAATTATATACATGAATATTATTTATAAAAGGAATCCATGTCCTGATAATATTCGGGTTAATGATGTCCCCTTGAAAGCTCAAAAATATTTAATTATGTGAAACCCTGCAGGTGGATTTATTCCAGCATAATTAAATAAAGGTTGAGTGGATGATCAAGGATAAAAGATATTAATTAAATGAATTATCAGTAATTTATTTAATTAATGGACATGCGATATTTTAAACATGGGGAATTTAATAAGCAAATAATATTGGAACCGAATTAATTAATTCAATTACGGTATTAGGAAAGGTAGTGCAAATATTAATTCTTTAGTGGAGTGAATTAATATTTAATGACATTGGGCTAGGCCCAGAATGTCATTGGGAGCCCTAACCTAATTATCCATGATCCCTGCTGTAGCCTATATATATTCTTATTCTCTTCTTGCTGAGGTTGGTCGAAAAAACATTAGGGTTTTTGGAGGCAGCCACCTTGAAGCAAGAAGAGAGGCAAAACTTTGGAGCACGAAGGCCACACTTCGCTCAAGGGGAATCGAGGAATACAGCAGAAGACATGGACTTGAATCGCTTGCGCCGTAACGATTAAGGTTAATTTTCTGTTCGTACTCGTTAATTTATTGTATCATAAATTGCAGGACCACGATCCGATTGTCCCAACAGCAATCACCAACTGATTAAGCGGACTTTGATACCCAAATTTATTTGGGTCCAGTGGTTTAGGGGTTTTAACAGGAGTGACATTTGATTCAAAACAAACATGATTCGAGGAATATGTCTTTGATTTAATATAAACCATGAAGGGGGTGCTACACATCTAACACAAAGGTTAGCTACAATGAATTTCATACACACAATTACAATAGAATTTATAACAGAATGCTTTAATGGTGTTCTTGTTTTTTCCCTCTCGTATTTATGTTTCTGGCAGTGGTAAATTCATTCACTTAATACATATAATGTAGAGTTTTTTCCGAAACGTACTACAACTTTGATAAGCGATTACGGTGAAGAGCGATTTTAGTATAAGGTAAGTGAAGAAATCGCTCTTCATCTTTGATTGAATTACTCTAGAAAGCTGAAGAGCTAAAATAGTTAAGGGTTGGGCCTAGTACTATTTTCACTCTTCACAAAGTGACATGGCAACTTCCATCCTCTAAGTCTAAGGAGTGAAAATAGTATAGGGCTGGGCCATGTACTATTTTCGCTCTTCAAGAAATGACTTAATAATATAAGTATTAATTCTGAAGAGTGAAAATAGTATAGGGCTAGGCTTATACTATTTTTGCTCTTCTCAAATTTTACTTAGAACATTTCTCTTCAAAACCCGAGGAGTTAAATTAGTATAAGCCTAGGCTATATATTATTTTAGCTCTTCAGAAATATGATTTTTAGAGCATCTCCAAGAGACTCCTAAATTCATTCTTCAAAATAATATAAATAAATGGCTCTTAGCAAGTTATTACATAGGTTTATGTGTCAAACTCCAACAATCCTCTTTATATTAGCTCTTTATTTATAATTTATTCATAAATTGACCCCACTATAACCACAAGTTGTGCAAGAATTGGTGGACATGTATATTTTATTATTAAAATACAACTTAAGAGCTACTAGAGGCTCTTAGAAATGAGGAGAGAGAAGAGGCTCTTAGTGTTTTTAAGAGCCACTAAGAGTCTCTTGGAGCAACATTTTTATTCTCTCTCCTCATTTTTTGAGTTAAGAGCTTGAATAGAGAGCCTCTTGGAAATGCTCTTACAGTTATACACACAAATTAGTAACCAAACACAAGTTTTAAATATTCTGAAGAACTCCGCGTTGTATCCTAGTTCCAAGGACTTCCTAGTTACCTATGTAACTACAAAAACAGCAAAACAAGCGAGGCCATAAAGTAAGTCAATTCATTGGGAATTTAATTAATATTATTAAAAAAATTTATTTATTTCATCTAATAATTAATATCATTAATTTTTAAATGTATAAATTACACAAATCGCATCAAATCATGTTTTCATAATCCAATTTTAACGGATGTTAAGGTACATGATGACGTGACGATTTAAAAATTTGTTACGCTTGCACGATTTATTTTACGATTTTGAAAAAAAATAAAAAAGCGCACACCTGCACCACAAACACACCCTACTAATATAGTTCGTTAATACTGAAAAAAGGACCTTAATGCCACGTACGTCAACAGTCATTTTTAACCGCTTCCGATCAAAACATATTCAAATTAAAAGAAAAGGAATGCAAACACCAATTTGTAAAAATATATATATGTAAAACATTAATTTTGGGCCAATATTAAGAGATACAATTCAAACACATATTAGGAAATAAGTTAAAGCTAAACTTGTACTCTTACAAATTCATACTTTAACATAAAATTCAGTAAACTTGGGAGGAGCATCTCCATTAAATTATTTGGTTAAATAGATTGATTATAATGAAATTTTAAAATTTTATCTAAGAAGAATGATATATGTTTCAAAGTTATTATCTATAATCCTAGTCATGTTTAATTATATTTAAGGGGAATATTGATTCAATAAATGTAAACAACCAAATCATAATTATCTAAATTTTAGCTAAAAGAAATTGTGATTAAAATGTTACAATTTTTACAAATTATCTATAACTAGCTTATAGCTTGTGTAAAGTACGGGTTACCTTTAATTTATTCTAATTTATTTATAATGTAATATAATATTATAAATATTAATTTTAATATGTTATTGGAAAAATCGAAACTTACATCTTTTATATAATAATTTTTAGTATTAAATATAAATTAATATGTTGTTGGCGGAAATCGAATCTTAGACCTCTGTATATAACAACTTTTAATATTGTTGCATGTTAGAAGAAAAAATTTGTTAAGTAATAAAAACCGCAAGTGCACGGGTGTACGTGAGTACAAAGGAAAGTACGAGCGAACCACAAAGAACGCGAATTAAATTTCTAATTAACAAAAACAATTGAACTAGCACTAATGATAGAAATATCTAAAGTACAAATTTCATCGGCTAAATATGAAAAATCATGGTGTTCAAATATTTATTTTTTAATAACAATTAAACACATAAGTATTCGGAATAAAGAAAACCAATAATTCCAAATCAAATTGCATTCAAAAGTCACAAAAATAACTTTGTATAAATGTCACAAAGTAAATCAATTCTCAAAAATCGTATAGATCCTAACTATACGAACTCCCAACTCTAGTTGTGTGGCTCGTATGAAATTGCTCACATAGATATGATATTGGAGATAATCAATGAAATAAATACATCACAATAAAGCACATACACCAATGAAATTCATGTATATCAGCCAACTACATCTGCCCCTAGACAGGGACTCTAGGGGAGCATCATCAAAGCAATCATGATATAAATCAAAGAACTAATACCAGATGCGGAGACGAACTTGACCTTTATTAAATACAAAGTACAAGAATAAGAAGAAGAAGAGAGTTCCTATACTATCCTACACTACAAAGCTACAAGAAATGTGTAAGAGATGAGAGGTGTGCAGAAGGTAGAGATGTCTATACAATGAGCCTAGGGGTCTATTTATACTAAAACTTTACAAAGGAGCATTAATTACAAAGATTTGTTATTTATCTACAATAATCTTCATGACAAAGTACTTGCTCAGCATTCCCATTCGAGATGATATCTTGCTTGATTCACCACGATTTTGCTGACTCGTGATGATGTGGCTTGATATCTTGGTTTTAATGAATATATCTCCAATATTTGACCAAACCGTAAAAATCCTCGTAATATCTGCACAATCAATAAAATCACACAACCAAGCATAAAAAGGGAAAATAAAATGTTAACTAATAAAAATAATACACTAATATTATACAAATAAAATGCCTTATATCAAAGCCAAGCTCGTCCTCGAGATTAAAGAAAAATCTATACTCACTGTCGTAGGAATCACGGGTACTTTTAGGTGTCCAACTCGTTAAACTCGTAGACGATCTCTACAAAAGGAGTTTTATCTCCTAAGGGTTTACAGAAGATATACCCATAAAATCTTTCATGCACCTACATGAATGCAATTATTCTATATGATGATGCAAAGATCCCTTACCGTCAATTTTTGTCAGGTCATCATTAGTGGCTCTGATTGTGCTTTTAACATGACATTCATCAGGCTAACACTACCATGAACTATAGCTAGCGTACACGAGTAAAGTGTGAACAATATTAGCAACACATTTTAGAAAACTAGGGAAGATGCCACTAGCTAGATGTCACCCTCTTTGGTTAATCCTTAAGGTCAGACCAAAAACTAAGTTTCAACACCCCGTTACTTTGACTCCGAGTGTCCATTTGGGCTTAACGTGGGGGTCTTGCACTTTTTTTCCTACTTCTATTTTATTCACACAATAAATTATTGGTCTGAGTCATCACCTTTGGTGTTTATTTTCTCGGCCTAAGTCCAACGCTACTCAGTGCAAGTGAGTCACGGAGTCCATCAGGCTCTACCAACCAAAGAACCCCATTTCTAGTGCTAGTGGTTGGATTGACCGTGCAATGGTTGAGTTCCCAAAAGATTTATACATTAATACCCATTTAGCGAGCGTTAGGTCAGCAATCCCAGACCATAAAAGACCTTAGGTTGCTAGGCACAAAGTCCCCTCAGACTTATTTACTTGGGTTATTAATGAGCACACCTAGTGAACTTCCCCACTAACATTCAACTTTATTGCTACTTGTATACAATAACTATTTTTTTCTCATTTTTTTTCTTTCTTTTTTTAAAATTTTTTTTTTTACAAGTGCTTAACCCCTAAGCGTCCCCCAAAACTTATACTAATATGACTCTTAGCTGAAAGGTGAAGACTCAACGTCTTTACGCTGACCTAAAGGCAGCTCTTCTAAAGGCACACCCAATTCACGACACGTCCCCCTTAAATATTTGAAACAAAAGTTACGAAGATACACCACTAATACAAGTGCGTACTAAGCATACATATATCATGGCAAATTTGTGATCATGGCAAGACTTGTGTCGTGTTTTATGGGCACAAGATTCGTCAACGGCTAATACCCTGAACTACCAACAGACTAAGGAACTTCATATGCAATGCAACTAAACAGAATGCACTATAATCGAAAAATAAAACAAGATATTATTATAGAAAGAACTATATGATTTTAACATGCAACTATTATACTACATGATTTTAACACTACACGTGAACTAAAAATCTACGATAATAACACGAATTTTTTTTTGAAGACGACATAATAACAGGATTGAAGCTAATCACAATTGACCCCCCATATAAAAAATCTACATTATCCTCAATGTCAAATACAAGGAAACACTCACGAGTCAGAAAGTGTACTATTCTACCAGCACGGTAAAGGAAGAGAAACTCGAGCATCACTCTAAATCCTGTCTACAAAAAAAGTAGAAAAAAAAGCTGTACAAAACAAATTATACAATTATACATGTTACAACGGAAGCTAGAAAGATTATAATAAACGTAAAGGAAAACAAGAATTTGGTAGAAGAGAAAGCTTTATTGATCTTGAGGATACAGATTACAGCATACAACTGTCTAGATACCGATTCAGATTATAGATCTAGAGTACCGATTATTACAGACGACGTTTTATGACAGACTTACAGACTTACTGCTAGGTTATGCCCTAGAGAGTTTATATAACACTCTTTAGGCGGTTACAGAAAAGCCCAGAAAAATAGGCCCATAACAGATAAATCACACGGCGCGCCTCAGGTCCTGAGCACTACGTGCCTCAGGTCCTGAGCACTACGTGCCTCAGGTCCTGAGCTTCTTGCTTGAAATATCTCTGTTTGGTGCAGGCCCTGAGCCTCCCAACTCAAGTCCTGAGTTTCCCCTAGCATATAACAGAAAATACCCGAAATCCCAACGATTTGGGGCATTACAGATTCAAGGCATATTCTAACAATTCTCCACCTTGACTTGAATCCTCTCACAAATAACAGATGTACCAGATGCACCATAATAATGCCAAATGTACTAGATGCACCATAATAATGCCAGATGTACCAGATAAAAAAAACTCTTCTACCTCAGATTTTGCCCTAAAAGGGCAATCAACAACTCTGAACATTTAACAAGTTCAAACAATGTTGAAACTTGCAATGTGGAACTGGCTTGGTAAGCATATCAGCTGGGTTATCTGCAGTACCCATTTTGCTCACCTTGATTCTCTTCTCACTTCTTAGAAAATGATATCTTACATCTATGTGCTTAGTCCGCTCATAATGGACTTGATCCTTGGCTAAACAGATTGCACTGAGACTGTCACAAAATACTGTAGCCTGATCATGATGTAGACCTAAATCACTGACCAATCCTTTCAACCAGATTCCTTCTTTTGCGGCTTCTGTCAATGCCTGTACTCTGCTTCTGTAGTAAACAAAGTCACTGTAGGTTACAGAGTAGCTTTCCAACTGATAATCGAACCACCTAGAGTGAAAGCATAACCAGTCATAGATCTTCTACTATCAACATCTCCAGCATAATCAGAGTCTAAAAACCCTGTCACCAAACACTCAGTATCACCTCCATAAATGAGACCAACATCAGACGTACCTTTTAAGTACCGAAAAATCCTCTTCACAGCTTGCCAATGCTCCTTGCCTGGATCACCCATGAACCTACTAACAACACTGACATATTGTCCAAGATCGGGTCTAGTGCAGACCATTGCATACATAAAGCTTCCTATTGTACTAGCATAGGGAACTCGAGACATGTACTCCTTTTCCTCAGCAGACTTAGGTACAAAAGCGACGGACAGATGTACATTTGCAGTACTAGGAGTTTCTATGGACTTTGCTGTAGACATACCAAACCTTGACAAAATCTTTTGAATATATCCCTTCTGTGACAAGAAGAGCTTTATTTTGCTTCTATCCCTATAAATCTCCATTCCCAGAATTTTCCGAGCCGCACCCAAATCTTTCATTTCAAACTTAACACTTGTCACTACTTCTTTGTAAGTGGATGGCTCATCAGAGCTAGGATCCACCTCTTCAGCTACGTGTAGTGCATATGCCACCATATCTTGAAAACCATATTTCTTTGGAGGCACCCCATAATTAGCTCTCCTTGATCGATCAAGAGCAAAACTTTGCTGATTTACTACTGGTATTGATGATTCTGATTGTGCTTTTAATGTTGAACTTCTTGTTGTGGTTCACTCTCATCTTGAGTGACTCCCTGCTCCACCTTTTTCTCAACACCACCACTTTCTGACACAATAGTAGACTTCACAGTAGGGTTATACATAGAATTTTCATCAAAGACTACATTTCTACTAAGTATAACCCTATTTTCAGATGGAGACCAGATTCTATAACCTTTAACCCCATCCCCAAAGCCTACAAATACTTCCTTTTTAGCTCGTGGCTCCAATTTACCCCCATTTACATGATAATAAATAGTACAACCAAAAACTCTTAAATCGGAGTAATCAGCAGGCTTACCAGACCATTTCTCAATAGGAGTTTTGAGATTAATACCTGTGTGAGGTCCACGATTAATCAAATAACACGCTGTACTAACCGCCTCTCCCCAGAATCTTCTAGTTAGTCCAGAATTAGAAAGCATACACCTAGCTCTCTCCAGAAGTGTCTGATTCATACATTCCCCTACACCATTCTGTTGTGGTGTATCCCTGACAGTATGATGCCTAGAAATCCCCTCATTCTTGCAGAAATCTGCAAACTCAGATGAGTAAAATTCCAGGCCATTATCAGTTCGCAGCCTCTTAATCATCTTCCCTGTTTGATTCTCCACTAGCGCCTTCCACTGTTTGAAAACATTAAAGGCTTCACTTTTGTACTTTATGATAAACAGCCAAGTCATTCTTGAGAAATCATCGATCATTGACACAAAATATCTGTGACCCCCTAAAGACTCCACCCGGGAAGGACCCCAACAATCAGAATGGATGTAATCAAGTGTGCCTTTTGTTCTGTGGGTTGCTTTAGGAAACTTGTTACGATGTAGCATTCCAAAAACACAATGTTCATAAAACTCAAGACCTGTGACCTTATGACCACAAAGAAGATCAGCTTTTGACAGAATCTGCATCCCCCTTTCACTCATGTGACCAAGCCTCATGTGCCACAACCTGGTCATATTTTCATTTTCAATTTCTGAGGACGCAACAGCAACAGAACCTGTTAACGTAGAACCTTCAAGAAGATACAAGGTACCATGTTTAACTCCTTTCAAAACCACATCAGAACCCTTGCATACATGTAGAACTCCACCTTCACCTTGAAAATTGAAACCCTTGCTGTCTAACATACTCAAAGATATCAGATTCTTCGTCATAAGTGGAACATGCCTAACATCATTCAATGTGCAGAAATTTCCATCATGTTTCCGAAGTTTAACCGAGCCTATTCCAACCTTCTCACAAACAAAACTGTTAGTCATAGAAATATTTCCACCGTCTACCTGCTCATAGGTTGTGAACCACTCCCTACGCGGACATACATGATAAGACGCTCTAGAATCAAGAATCCACACATCAGACTGATGCATGTGATCGGCAGCAACAAGAGCAATATCTTCTTCAGAAGTAGCACCAGCTATAGCAGCAATACCTGAAGCATCAGTACCTGCCAATTTATCAAGTTGCTTCTTTTTCTTGGGACAGTCAGATTTCCAGTGTCCCTTCTCTTTACAGTAATTACAGATATCATTAGGTTTTGGACCCTTAGGAACTGGTTTCTTCCCCGAGTTTCCATGTCCATTACTCCCACTGGCTATTAATCCAACAGCCTGATTATCTGCACATGTACCAGCCACCTTATGGCGTAGCTCTCTGTTATGGAGAGCAGATCTAACCTCCTCTAGAGAAATAGTATCTTTGCCAACAATAAACAATTCGACAAAATTCTCATACGATAATGGCAAAGAAACTAACAGAATTAAAGCAGCATCCTCATCTTCCACTTTAACATCAATATTATGCAATTCTAATAAGATTGTGTTTAACTGATCTCGATGATCTCGAACAGGCATACCTTCTTGCAATCGTAGACTAAACAGACGTTGCTTCAGAGGCAACTTATTTGTTAAAGACTTTGTCATGTAGAGACTTTCAAGCTTCAACCACAGACCAGACGCGGTGTCCTTCTCCGCGATTTCAGTAATAATATCATCTGTAAGACACAACAAAATTGTTGAGTGTGCCTTTTCTTCTAGACTGGCCATCTCAGCGCTTTCAGGATCTGTCGTTGACTTCTTTCTCAACGGTGCCCAGAGCCCCTGTTGCTTTAACAAAACACGCATCTTGATTAGCCACATACTAAAACTATTCCGCCCAGTAAATTTGTCGACCTTCACGTTAAAACCAGACATCTTTCTCACCGAACACCAAGCTCTAATAGCAGTTTGTCATAACGGAAGCTAGAAAGATTATAATAAACGTAAAGGAAGAACAAGAATTTGACAGAAGATAAAGCTTTATTGATCTTGAGGATACGGATTACAGCATACAGTTGTCTGGATACCAATTCAGATTACAGATCTAGAGTACCGATTCAGATTACAAATCTAGATTACTGATTCATATTACATACGACGTTTTATGATAGACTTACTGCTAGGTTATGCCCTAGAGAGTTTATATAACACTCTCTAGGCTGTTACAGAAAAGCCCAGAAAAATAGGCCCATAACAGATAAAACACACTACGCGCCTCAGGTCCTGAGCACGGCGTGCCTCAGGTCCTGAGCTTCATGCTTGAAATATCTCTGTTTGGTTCAGGTCCTGAGCCTCCCAGCTCAAGTCCTGAGTTTCTCCTAGCATATAACAGAAAATACCCGAAATCCCAACGATTTGGGGCATTACAGATTCAAGGCATATTCTAAGAGTACATGTCTCCCCCATATGAAATCTTGACTACTATCCAACACCTTGTTTTACTAGGCCATGAAGTCTCTCCCAAAATTTATGCTTACACCTGACAAGAAAGTGTTCTAAATTTCTTAAGTATTCATCAAAACTGTGGCTTTGAATGTCGCAATCAAGGTTGTAATCCTCGAATAAACATTCTCCCTTATTAGATATCATAAACCAAGTATATGCTTCCTTATGTTGTTGAAACTGATTATTAACTTGAGTTTCTTGGTCATGAACTATAAAGGATGAATCAGTGTCATAGGCCTTTAAGAAACTAAACTCATAATTTGGAGGAAAAAGTGAAAGTATACTCTTTACATTGAAAGATTTTTCCATGATTTTATGCTCGAGAGAACTCTCCTCACATTGGGTCTCTTACTTTACAGTAATGGCATTTAGCTCCTCAATAATTTCTATGGATGACATATCCCTAAAAAATTCCCTAAGTTCTTCATCAATTGTATGTTCATTTTCAAGAAGAGACTTACAATTTGTTTGTTCGGGATAAAACATATGGCGGAGTGTGGTAGCAGGAGAAGGTAAAGTATCTCCCATGATGATGGATGAAAATGAGTGACCAAAAGTCTAACGGGTGGGCGAGTTAAAATAACCGCTAGTACTTTAATTCCGAGTGTGTATACACTTGCAAGAATTCTATATTAACTAGCAATTAGTACATAAATAAAACACACAAAAATTCTAATCCTGAATTATCCTAAAAAGAATCTATACAGCTCCTAACTGCAGGACCACCAAAAAGTTTATAAATCTAAATTTATTCAAATCGATTGGCCAGTCAAGCGGGGGCACTTCCTTGAAACAAGGCGCTGAATTAGAGAACCGCCATCCTAGACACCAATCTTAATTGGCCAGGTAAGTGATAAACTTGCCTAGACACCAAAGAGTTTGAATAATTCAAAATTTACTTTCTCTTTTAGGTACCTTCCTAATTGAGCTCGAAATTATCTAAAAAAATTCTTAACTAACTTTTTTTTATTTTTTTAAAAATAAATTACGGGAATAAATATAGTACCCGAAATAGCTTAACAATTATTTTTGCGAGGAGTTAACTTAAGCCGCAATTAGGTACCTGATCACACCGGCAACAAGAGGTAGCAATTTTTGAGTCTGCTTTTGACAAAAACAGAAAAACAAAACTGATTAAAAAAAATAAAACTAAAAACTTAATGACGCGTTCCCCGGCAGCGGCACCAAACACTTGTTAGAGGAAAAAATCTGTTAAGTAATAAAAATCGTAAGTGCACGGGTGTACGTGAGTACAAAAGCAAGTACGGGTTGAACCACAGAGAACGCGAATTAAGTTTCTAATTAACAAAAACAATTGAACTAGCACTAATGATAGAAATATCGAAAAGGACAAATTTCATTGCTAAATATGAAAAATCATGGTGTTCAAATATCTATTTTTTAATAACAATTAAACTCATAAGTATTCGGAAAAAAGATAACCAATAATTCCAAATCAAATTGCATTCAAAAGGCACAAAAATAACTTTGTACAAATGTCAGAAAGTAAATTAATTCTCAAAAATCATATGGATACTAACTATACGAACTTCCAACCCTACTTGTGTGGCTCGCATACAATTGTTCACATAGATATGATATTGAAAATAATCAATGAAACAAATACATCACAATAAAACACATAAACCAATGAAATTCATGTATATCAATAAAAATAGGAATTAACTAAACTACAAATTATACATCCTTTCACTTATTATAACATAGTATAGATTTATGTTAACTAAACAATTTAACTAAAAATTCTGTATCAACGGAGATACTCTTAAAATGCCAAACTATCCAAACAACCACGAAATGGCTTACCAAATCAATACACGAAAAGCCAAATTTGCACTACACAGCATTTTACTAAAAATCAACAAGAAGCGTGAACAAACATTTAAGAGAAAAAGAAAATTTGGCCACAGTGAGCGGAAGTAGACCTAGCAAATTGGTTCAGGATCCGAAGAACCGATCCGAAATTCATGGAACCGAGATCCGATTTTATATTCGCATTAGATTAACTGAAATTTTACCGAATCCGAAACAATCCGATACGATCCGAAATCCGATCCGATATAGTCAAATCCGATTATTATCCGAAAACCAATCTCATCTGATCCGAAAATTATCTGAACTGAATATCTAACCGATAATAATCCGAAATACTTGATCCGATGATGATCCGAAACCGATCAAATCAGAAAAAAATATTGTCCGAACAGAATATGACTCAAAGTACTAAATCCGTTCTAAATTGGAATCTAAAAACACCTATACCGAAAATTATGTGATGAAATTATATTATTGAGATTATATTTTATTTCTCTCTCTGACTCAAAATATTCTATATTTTAGGAAAAAAGGTTTCAAGATATCATATATGTATTGAAATATTCATGTATAGTAAATATTCTATTTTGGAAATAAAAATGAATGATATTATTTATTCTAGAAAATAAGTATTAAATATACTATATATCTACACATATTGAACCTTCATATCTCCTGGATACACATGTTTAGTAATTAGTATTATTAAATATAATTGATGTGAATAAAGTCAGTGTTTAAGTGTTAGAGTGATTCATCAGAGTTTAACTGGAAGCTGGAAGTTGTCAGAGTTTAATTAAACTCTGACAGTTGGAAGCTCGACAGAGTTTGGTAAACTCTGTCAGGAGGAAGCGTCTACTGGTCATTATCAGACTTTGAAGATTAATTAAAGATAATTATGGAAGAAATATCTTTGAAGATTGGATAGCTGTCGAAGACATTGTATTGACTAAGAAGACGTGTAACAATCATAATTGATAACATTTGTATAGCTGATTTATAGGAGTATCAATTATCGATTGTACTGTAGTTTTATATCTTTATAAATACAGTTAGGTTAACCCCAGAAGGGTATCATGAAACGAATTATCATTCCATTGTAACCTAAGCAGCTCTCTGTGATATTTTACATCACTGAGAGAGGAGTTATTAATTCCATACAGTTTTTAATTTAAACATTTATTAATTGTTATTCTCTCATACGTACTTGATTATATTTGTGTATTCGGCCTAACAATTGGTATAAGAGCAGATCTGTTACTTTATACAGTTTAAGATCCACACACAACTATAATCAATGGCAGAGATACCTCCTCCATCAGGTTCTAGTGCAAGTACTGAGAAGGCTCAACCTACTACTGTGAGTCGTTATGAGACAATTAGGGTTCCTATTCTCAGGTCGACAGAGTATTCAATCT
This sequence comes from Saposhnikovia divaricata, assembly GCA_036435485.1. Classification (NCBI taxonomy): domain Eukaryota; kingdom Viridiplantae; phylum Streptophyta; class Magnoliopsida; order Apiales; family Apiaceae; genus Saposhnikovia; species Saposhnikovia divaricata. The sequence goes on along the minus strand of CM071601.1, from coordinate 39,465,571 downwards.
GGAAGGTGAAGATGACCATGTTTCTGGAGGCTACAGATCCAGAATATCTTGATAGAATTTATGAAGGTCCTCATAAGCCTACAAAATTATCTGTTGTTACTGCTGGTCAAGAAGCTAAATCAGTCCTAAAGGAGAAGAAAGATCTGACTCCTGAGGATATTTCATCTATTACTAAGGATGCAAAGGTTAGACATCTACTTCATAGTGCATTAGACAATGTTATGTCTAACAAAGTAATTAACTGCACAACTGCCAAAGAAATCTGGGATGCCCTTGAAGTTAGATGTCAAGGAACTGCTGCTATTAAGAAGAACAGAAGGAACATACTCACACAGGAGTATGAACATTTTGAGGCTAAATCTGAAGAAACCATGACAGAAACATTTGACAGATTCTGTAAGCTGCTCAATGATTTGTCACTGGTCAATAAAGAGTATGATCTAGAAGATTCAAATCTCAAATTTCTTCTTGCTCTACCTGAAAAGTGGGATGTAAAGACAACCACTATAAGAGATAATTATGATCTTGCTGACACTAAGATTGATGAAATCTTGCTCAAAACTCATGAACTGGAAATGGAAAAGAGAAACAGGAGATCAAGCAAGAAGATAAAGTCTGTTGCTCTTAAGGCTGAAGAAAAACCCTTGAAGAAGGAAGCATCAAGGAAGAAAGCTAAGGGAAAAGCTTTGGTCATACATTCTGAAAGTGAGTCATCAAATTCTGATGTTGGCTCAAACACTGATGAATCATCTGACTCTGAGGATGATGAAGAAGAAATGATGCAAATGGCTGCTTTGATGGTGAAGACCTTCAAGAAGATGGGTTTCAAGAACTTTAAGAAGGGAAAAAGATTTTCTAAGAAAGATTCAAATTCTGACAGAAAGAGTTTTAGAAAGTCTGAGAGAAAAGATACCAAATCTGGGAAGAAAGACAAGTCTGAGATTCAATGCTACAAGTGTAAGGAGATGGGTCACTATGCTCCTGAGTGCAAGAAGGGTAAAACTGAAAAAGCACTCTTCACAAAAGGCAGAGACTGGGCAGACACTTCAGACTCAGATGAGGATGTTAACTATGCTCTCATGGCCACTAATAAGAATGAATCTGAATATTCTGAAAACAAGGTACCCCTAACTACCTATGCTTATAATACTGATAATATATCTGAATTGAGAAATTTATCTTAAGTCATTACATACCAGTTATAGGGATCAGACTTTAGAGAATGAGAGAATCAAATCTGTTAATTCTGAACTTAAAGAAAGAAATAAATTTATTGAAGAGAAACTTATCAACATGCAAAAAGTTCAGAAAGAAAGAGATGATGCTGTTTATCTAGAGCAGGAGTTGCTTAGAAGATATAGGCAACTAGAATCTGAATTGGAGAAAGCAAATCACATAATTAAGACTTGAACTGATTCTGGAAAAGACACTCATGAGGTTTTTCAGTCAGACACAGTTGGTTTAGGTTACTGTGAGGAAGATGAACTTAGGTTTCAAAAAGAAGTCAAAATTAGAAAACATCTTCCACCTAGAAAATTTGTTTCTGGCACAAGTGAATCTAAGTCTGAAGTTGAAAAAGAAGCTATTAAGGGAGAATCAGTAAAAACTTGTGTTAAACAGATTAACATTGGTTCAATGACAGATAAACAACTCAAACATAAGCTTAAGGAGTTAAAATCTGTTAAGAAACAGAAAGTGTCCAGGAAGAATAGAAATGGTAAAGTAGGCATTACTAAAGGCTATAATCAAATGCTTGCTACTTATGCTCCAAGAAAAACATGTCATAACTGTGGCAGTACTAAACATCTTGCTAGTTTCTGCAGGAAAAATAAAGACATTAATTCTTGACCCTCCAAGTCTGGAGTAAAGAATGATTATGTTAAAACTAAACCACAGATTTTATGCAAACATTGTGGAAGCACTTGGCATTCTATTTATACTTGCAGGAACTATCATGCTATTTATCATAATTATTATGAACTGAAGCCCAATTTGAAATGGGTTAAGGTTAATTCTGCAAGTGTAAACTCTGATAATAAGAATTCCGCTGCTAAAGCTAACAAAGTTAAGAAATCCAAAGGATCCAAGCAAGTCTGGATCCTTAAATCTGATCTTCAGTGATTGTTTGTGATCGCAGGGCATCAGGGAGAGTACCCTAGTCGTGGACAGTGGATGTTCAGGACACATGACTGGAAATAAAGCCCTACTATCAGAGTATGAGGAGAAGGCTGGCCCAAAAGTTTCCTATGGAGATGGCAACGTAGGACTTACCTTGGGATATGGCAATATCAATCTTGGAAATGTCATCATCACAAATGTAGCTCTGGTTCCAGGACTCAAGCATGATCTGCTATCTGTGAGTCAAATCTGTGGCAGAGGTTATCATGTAGATTTTCAACCTGAATACTGTGAAGTTATCAGCAAATCTACAGGAAAAGTTATTCTAGTTGGACACAGGCGCAATAATATCTATGAAGCAAAGTTGTTGACAAACTCTGTTGGAAAAGCTGTGTGCCTGTCAACAAGAATGTCTAGTGAAGAGAGTTGGAAATGGCATAAGAAACTCTCTCATTTGAATCTGAACAACATCAATGAGTTGATAAGAAAGGATCTTGTAAGAGGACTCCCAAAGTCTTTATTAAATGTTGATGGCCTGTGTGATTCCTGTCAAAAGGCCAAACAAAGGAAATCATCTTTCAAAAGCAAGTCTGAATCTTCAATTGTTGATCCTTATCATCTTCTTCATGTTGATCTGTTTGGACCAGTGAATGTCTTGTCTATTGGAAGAAAGAAATATGCTTTATTTATTGTTGATGAACACACCAGATACACAAGGGTGTATTTTCTAGCAAAGAAAAATGAAACTGCATTAACTCTGATGGAGCATGTAAAGCTGTTGGACAAAGGATTAAAACATAAAGTCAAAATAATCAGGAGTGATAATGGAACTGAATTTAGGAATGCAACAATGGAAGAATTCTGCAAGAACAGAGGAGTGAAGCAAGAGTTTTCTACATCTGGTACACCACAGAAAAAATGGTGTAGTTGAGAGGAAAAACAGAACCTTGATAGAAGCTGCCAGAACTATGCTTAATGAAGCAAAATTGCCAACCTATTTCTGGGCAGAAGCAGTTCAAACTGCTTGTTTTACTCAAAATGCTACTTTGATCAACAAGAATGGAAAAACACCATATGAGATGGTGAGGGAAAAGAAGCCTAACCTGAAATATTTTCATATTTTTGGGTGCAAATGCTTTGTGTTAAAAACTCATTCTGAACAGTTGACCAAATTTGAGTTAAAAGCTGATGAAAGAATTTTTGTTGGCTATCCACTATCAACTAAGGCATTCAGAGTTTATAATCTGAGAACCAAGGTAATTATGGAGTCGATTCATGTGTCATTTGATGACAAGAAAATAACTGGACTTGAAGATGTAGATGAACATGATCAACTACGCTTTGAAAATGAAGAATTAATCTCTGATGAAGTAAACTCTGATGAAGCTGTGTCGACAAACTCTGTTGAAGCATACTCTGAACCTCTACTGGTAAACACTGAAGAAACCTCTCAGCCAGAACAAAGGGCAGAACCATTTGAGGGGGAGCATGAAGGATCACTTTAAAATGATGACTCAAATACTGAAAGTAAGTCAGCTGAAAAATCTGGATCAATCTCTGATGACTCAAACTCTGAAAGTGCAAAATCTGACAGTTCAAACTCTGAGCAGTCAATTTCAGGGGGAGCCTCAGAGACTGAAGAAAGGAAACGAGAAAATCAGAAGAACATGGATTAAGGGGGAGGATCAAATACTGATAGAAGTCATTTACCTTCAGCTAGGAAATGGACAAAATCTCATACACCTGATCTAATTATTGGAGATCCAGATGAAAATGTAAAGACAAGGAGTGCTACAACAAATGAATGTCTGTTTCATGCATTTCTGTCTAAATCAGAACCAAAGAAGGTAGAAGAAGCTCTTCAAGATGCTGACTGGATAACACCAATGCAGGAGGAGTTAAATGAATTCGAAAGAAATGAAGTATGGACCCTTGTACCTAGACCAAAGAATAGATCAGTTGTTGGTACTAGATGGGTTTTCAGAAATAAAACTGACAGTGGGGGAGTTGTTACAAGGAACAAGGCTAGACTTGTGGCAAAATGCTATTCACAGCAGGAAGGAATAGACTATGATGAAACTTTTGCTCCAGTTGCAAGATTGGAGGCAATAAGGATTTTTCTAGCATATGCCTCTCATAAGAAATTCAAGGTTTTTCAGATGGATTTAAAAAGTGCTTTTCTGAAAGGGAAGCTTGAAGAAGAAGTGTTTGTTGAACAACCATCAGGATTTGTGGACCCCAAATATCCAGACTATGTCTACAGGCTGGATAAGGCTCTCTATGGACTTAAGCAGGCACCAAGAGCATGGTATGAAACTATGGCTCAATTTCTTTTAGAAAGTGGGTTCTACAGAGGCACAATTGATAAAACCCTGTTCTATTTTAAATCTGGAAGTGACTTGCTTTTAGTTCAGATATATGTTGATGACATAATTTTTGGGTCTACTAATGATAAACTCTGTAAGAAGTTTGCCAAGCTCATGAAGTCCAGGTATCAAATGAGCATGATGGGAGAGCTTAGTTATTTTCTAGGCCTACAAGTGAAGCAAACAGATGATGGGATTTTTATAAATCAAGCAAAATATACCAGAAATCTTCTCAAGAAATTTGGTATGCTTGACTGTTCATCTGCAACAACTCCCATGGCAACAGCAACAAAGTTGGACAAAGACACAGGAGCTCCAGTAGATATGACAAGCTACAGAGGCATGATAGGGTCTCTTCTTTATCTAACAGCAAGCAGACCTGACATCATGTATGCAACTTGTCTCTGTGCAAGGTTTCAAGCAGATCCCAGAGAACCACATCTAACAGCTGTGAAGAGAATTTTTAAGTATCTCAAGGGCACCATAACCTTAGGTCTGTGGTATCCCAGAGAATCAGATTTCAAGCTACTTGGTTACTCTGATGCAGACTTTGCAGGCTGTAAGATAGACAGAAAAAGCACCAGTGGAAGTTTTCAATTTCTGGGTGACAGACTTGTTTCTTGGTACAGCAAGAAACAGAAATTAATTTCTACATCTACAGCTGAAGCAGAGTATATTGCGGCTGGTAGCTGTTGTGCACAGATTCTGTGGATGAAGAATCAATTGCTGGATTATGGATTAAGGTACAGTAAAATACCTATTTTCTGTGATAATCAAAGTGCTATTGCTATGACAGGTAATCCAGTACAACATTCAATGACCAAGCACATCAGCATAAGGTACCATTTCATCAGAGAACATGTAGAGGAAGGAAATATTGAGCTTCATTTTTTGTCTACAGAACAACAGCTTGCAGACATCTTCACCATGCCATTGAGTGAAGCTACATTTACAAGGCTGGTAAATGAACTAGGAATGATCTCTGGTTTCGACTAGAGATACTGGTTAGACTCAAAACTTATTATGTTGCTCATGTTTCTGTGATTAGTATACCTTAATGTGGTAATACAACTGTTAGAATACTCTGTAGATCTCATACTGTTGAAATGTTGGATAAACTCTGATGATGTTATTGTCTGAACATAAAAACCGATGAAGAAATCTGTATGAAGCATGATTCTCGGTAATTAATCATGAATCCCTCTAAGTTATTTGTGATCTGATCTTAGACTGTGCAGAAAATTAACACAGCATGATACTGTTTCCATATTTATAGCATCTCTTAGTTTATCTATCCTAAACTCTGAGTCTGTAAATACTATGTGCATTGCCTCTCATGATCAACTTCTGATGTTGATGTCTTCTAAACTCTGTTTGATTAAACTCTGTTAAGTTAGATTCTGCTATTAGTCTACCCCCAAAGCAAATGTATATAGACTGTTAGAACTCCTTTGAGATTATGTTGTGTCTAGGATGACCCAGGAACTTGCTAGTAAAAAGTAAGGGCTAAAATTCTCTAATTTTTGGTGACTAGTCAAAGACTAGGAAGACCCAGGAACTTATTAAAAAGATAAGGGCTAAAATTATAGGATTTTTGGTGACTAGTTCCAACCTCTGAATACTGGAGACCAAAAAAAAAGAAAAAAAATTAAAAGGGGGGTATAAGTTAGTTCAGAGTTACTGTATATCAATTTACTACAGAGTTTAGCATTCATCAGATATTAAGTGTTTACTATGAGAGTTTGTGCAAACAGTGGTTACTGATTTATTTTATGGATTTTATGAAAAATTAGATGCTCTAAATATTGAATTAGTAAACTCTGCTATACACACACATAAATTCACAACTGTGCAGTTTTTGAAAGGGTTATGGTAATAAAGTTGGAGAATTGACAAACACTGACGAAATTTATCTAATACTCTAAGGTAAATTTTATTTCAGATAATCTACAGACGTGGGGTAAAAAGAGTTTTTAAAAATGAGTTGAATAATTGCCATCTGTTAATGAGTATTAGAGTGTTAAGGTGTATTGGAAATAAGAGAGAAAGTAGCAGTAATTTTTGCCACAATTACTGAACGTGCAAAGTACTTTCATTGCATATGTGCCACGTGTCCCACTCACACATTAAACAAGGAACTGGTTGAGTGTATTAATGTTTAAAACGATTGGGTTTTAATTTTTAATTACAAATCTAATCATTTTTACACAAACGGTTATTCTCTTTGCACACAACCACTCACAGTTACTTGTTCTTTCACTTGCACATTTTCACAAACACTTTTCATACATCTCTTTTTCACTGATATTTTCTTCTAATCTCATGGCCACCAAAGCTTTTACCACTCGAGGGTTAGTGTTTGTGCCAAACAACTATGCAGCACCGTTGAATAATGCGAACGTTCCTGAGGCGTTTCATCTCATTCAAAACTTTTTACGGGATTCAGAGATTGGTACAGCTCTAATCGAACCAACAAAACTCTCTGCTGCACAGATTGCTATTTTCTGGCAATCAGCTACCTATGATGTTGGAGATGAGAATGGGACGCCTTCAATTATTTTCACACATGAGGAAACAGAGTATGTCATTACTCCAACGACGATTAGAGAAACTTTTGGTTTTGAAACACACTCTACATACAGTGTTGTTGGTGAAAGATATCTCAAAGAGATGTTGCAGCAGATTGGGTACTCAGGTCCTTTAGAGAAACTTGGTCAAGTGAAAAGGCCATTTCTAAGGATGGAGTGGAGTTTCTTTTTCGATTGCATCACAAGGGCATTTGGAAAGAAAGTCACTAATTGGGATGCTATTCCTACTGACAGTCTTCAAATCAGGTATTCTCTTCTTTATGGAAGTAATTTTGATTTTGGTAGACTTGTCTTGATGAATTTGGGTGAAAGATTGTCAGAGTCTAGTACAACTGTTTATTTTTCTAGATTTTGTCAATTACTATTCTCTGCTTGTGTGACTAATGTTGAAATTTCTGAGGAAGATGTTATTGAGGCCTTTAAGGTTCATAAGAGAGTATTCTCTGATTTGACCAACAAGGATGCAAACAAGGAGCAAGTACCTGAGTCCATTTTGCCTCTTGCTCTTCAAAATTTCTTAAATCAACCTCAAGAACCACAATAGCCTGAGCCTGCCTCACCTGCAAACACTGAACCTCTACAACCTACAAATACTGAACCACAATCTCAACCCTCTCAACCTGTAAATGCTGAGCCAAACACTGAACAAAATCCACCACCTACACAAGCTAAACCAAAGAGTGGAGGTAAAACAAAGCATAAAGCTGTCAGGGCTAAAAAGGAAAGAGCAAAAAGGCCTACCTTCTCAAACTCTGCTGAAGAGTAAGTGGCAGCTGAGGTGCCTAAATCAAAGAGGAGAAGGTTGTTAATTGATGAGTCAGATGAAGAGATAAATGTTGAAGCTCCAGAGGTGAATTCTAAGGAGATACCTACTGTTGAGATAGATACTGCAGAAGAAGCTGTAAATCCAACTGAAGATGTACAGATGGATGTGGAAAACAGAGATGGTTTTGCTGATATGGATGTTTTTGCTGAGTCATTTATTCCATTCTCTGATGACATTGAAGTTCCTATCTCATCACTTGTTGTTGTTCATTCTAAAGAAACTGGTGTAGCTGATCAACCTACTGTGGTACTTAATGAAACAGTAGCAACACATACTGCAGTATTCTCTGATGCTCACCAAGTTACTGAACAAGGTGAAGAAATTGATAAACCAACCAAGGCTATAATTTTTGAGCCTGTGGATGAAATCCTTGCAAAGTCTGTTGAAGTTGGAGAGCAAACTGCAGAGAATATTGAGGAGATTTTTGCTGAGCATATTGAAGTTGCAGAGATTCCTGCTGAAAAAGTTGAACCTGCGGTAAATATTGCTGAGTCTGAGCCAATTGAAAATGCAAATGCTTAAATTGATGTTGAAGATGAAGAAAGTACTGAGTCTAACTCTTCTCAGAGACAACCAGTACAAACTGATGGGAAGATAACTGATTTTTCTGGACCTTCACAACGTGAAATTGAAAACGAACATTTTGTCAAATTCTCAGAGAATTGGTATAAAGAGGATTGTATCTTTCCTGTTGAAAGAATAGCTACTTTTGTGCAAAACACTGCTACAAAGATTTCCAATCCAGAGATTCTTTCATGTCTGAAAGCCACTGTTGTTCAAGTCAAGACTCTTAATACCAGGTTTGATGATTCTCAACAAGCAATAACTGATCTGCGAGCTGAAGTTGTTCAAAGAGACATGCTTTTGCAGAAAGATAATAAACTGAAGTTTCAGACTTTTTCTAAAGATCAAGAAACTCTGTTTCAAAGGCTAAGTGAAGTGGAAGAGAATTAAACTGCCTTGTCTGATAAGATTGACTCTATTGCTGCTTCATTGGAATTGATCACATCTATACTGATTCCTGATGATGTTAAAAAGGGGGAGAGAGTTGCTAAGTTCAAATGCAAGCAATCTCAAACTCTGCCTAAGAAGGATGATGCTAAAGATGGAAGAGCAAATGACCAAAAGAGATTAAAAGCTGGTAAAGGTATAAGTCTGAGATCTGGCAAGTCCTCTACAAATTCTGATGGAATAAATACTGATGCTCAGGGTACTTCAAAGATCAAGAGCTTGTTATTCACTGACAATCCACAGACAGATGAAGAATTGGCTGCAAGATTGTTTCTAGAAGAGAATGAAGAAGGAGTTACAATTGAAGACATTGAAGCTGAAGAGAAGAATTTTCAAGAAGAACATCAAAAAGCTTCGAAGTCTGGAAAGTTAAAGAAGATTGAGAAAGCTCCTAGGCCTGTTCTAAAAGGCATTGTTATTAAAGAGAATGTTGGTGCTGATCAAAATTTATCATTGTCTAGGAAACCAACAGAAGATGCTAAACTGAAGTTGAAAGGAAACATTTTTGAAGAAGAAAAGGTTTCAAAGAAAGTGAATACAACCTCTGTTGCTACACAAGTTGTACAGAAACCATTGTCTACCGAAATGCAAATGTTCTTTGCAAAGCCAACTATTCCTGATCAAACTCTGAAGGCTGGAGGTACTGATTTTCTACAAGGCAGAGCTTTTATGTCAAAGCAAAGTCGAGATACATCTGGCTTGGGCTCACATAAAGAAATAAGATTGAATACTAGTCCTCTAGATCCTTCATCACTGGCTGTTCCAGGACAAGGTGTTCCACAGGAGAGTTTGGACAGACTGGAGTCAGTGCAGTTGATTCATCATAGGAGTTTGAATAAAGATTTTCTACTGTATTTCATGGCTGACGGAACTGTGTATAAAGTTGGTGAGAATGATATTGATTTGAAGCTATGGGAAGAATTGGAATATGTTCTATATCTCTTCAAAGTGAAAAATCAGAGGACTCAGCAAGCTGCTAATGTGCTAAGAAATAAAATGGTGAAAACTAAGGCAATTAGTGGTACAAGATACACAAGTGAGTATGTTCCGAAGTACAGAGATTATCATGGAAATATTGTTGAGATGAAGAAAAATAGTGCTCGATTGAAGACAGATCTGGGTATACTGTGTTAGATTTTAATCCAGAGGTAGAGAAAGCACACTTCATCAGACTGGGTAATGAAATGAGAAAGAACAAAATATATTCTCTGAGATCTGCAATCTATCAGACTGGTGAAGATGATCCTGAACTTAGAGAGATTAAGAAGATCATGCAGATAGAACTCGAGAATGCAGAGAGAAGATTACTTATAGACTATCTTAGATCAACACCAGATGTTGAGGAAATTAAGTAAATAAAGCTCTGTAAGTATTTCTTGTTTTCTGTAAATTTTGTTTAAGTAGAAGTTTAAACTCTGATTATTTATTAAACACTGTATTTGTTTAATTAGTTTTGACATCATCAATTATTATTAACTTGTGCATTTTTTCTAATGAACAAGTTGGGGGATATTGTTAAATATAATTGATGTGAATAAAGTCAGTGTTTAAGTGTTACAGTGATTCATTAGAGTTTAACTGGAAGCTGGAAGCGGTCAGAGTTTAATTAAACTCTGACAGTTGGATGCTCGACAGAGTTTGGTAAACTCTGTCAGGAGGAAGCGTCTATTGGTCATTATCAGACTTTGAAGATTAATTGAAGATAATTATGGAAGAAATATCTTTGAAGATTGGATAGCTGTCGAAGACATTGTATTGACTAAGAAGACGTGTAACAATCATAATTGATGACATTTGTATAGCTGATTTATAGGAGTATCAATTATCGATTGTACTGTAGCTGTATATCTTTATAAATACAGTTAGGTTAACCCTAGAAGGGTGTGACACCCCTAGATCCGGGGTCAGGGATCCAGGTCATCACGGTCCAATTTCCATTTAAACATACTATACTCTTGATACTTAATTAATTTAATGACATTATATACACACGCTATTGACCCCACACTTATAACAACAAACACCAGTCATATGCTCAGAGAACAGCATCCATCATTAAAAACAGTTAAAGTAAAGTTATTATTACAAACCCAGAATATTTAAGTAGCATTGTTGAAAATACTTCTGCAGGAAGCATATCAACAACCAAAATATATTACAACAGACTTTTGATTAACTTACACACGTCTACTCATACCCTGGATATATATATATATATATATGGGCTACCTCAGGAATAGGCGACAGATCCCTATCATATATCCCCGCCCTTACCCGCTTCCGGGGTGTGGTGCGACATATCGGCGGTATCTGCTATAGCTATGATATAAACATAAGCAAGAGTGAGCAAAAATAGCTCAGCAAGATAAAGTTTTAAATCCTGTTTGAAGTAAAACAATTTATAAAAGCTTTGGAAGTGTTGGTTGTTCATTTAATAAAGTTGTTTCAATAAGAATAAATGATGAAGTTACAAAGTAAAGTAGGGAAAACATTTTTAGAGATATCTATATTTTGTTTGCGCAGCAATACACCAACATAAACTTGCTTGTTATTCATTATAAAGATGTAATATCAGTTTCTCTTCTAATTCCTTGATTCCATTCATTGTTTCATACCATTTCATTCTTTTCCAACATACTAATGCAATGAAATTTTCAGCAATTATTTAAGAGTTTAGGGGATCTTCATCATTGCCAGACACGACAGGACGATGATCAGTCGCCCTATACGTACCTGTTCCTGTTTACTACTAGTAGAAGGAATGACCCTCTCCGGTAATCATCCCTGGAGGAAAGTTCTCCACAATCCCCCCTCGGCAACACATGGGCCGAAATAAAATATTGCAAGTTGGACTGCATTGAACTCAGCCCAAAGATAGAATCCCCATTATCGAAGTTCTTATTCCATTTATTTCGAAAATTTCCTTTTCATAATTCCATTTACCAAATTACCCTTTTTTATCCATAAAGTACCTTGCATTATTTGTATTCATGATTAATTTCAGAAATCAGAAACATATCCATTGCAATGCAATAATATGAAATCATGTATATATATATATATATACATTTTCAACAAAACCATTTTCCTGAAATTTTATAATTTAATAAAGTAAAGATAAAAGAACTCTTGCCTGGAAGGGTCGTAGGGGTAACGTGTCTCCGATCAGTCCGGTGATCTATAAACAATCCCAAAATTATTCAAGTTTAATCACTTAACATTTTGAAAAGCTAATTTTATACTTTACTTAGGTTAAACTCATTTTCAAGTTAACTCATTGGACATCCCCTAACATAACTCTTTTTTTATCATCATTATAATTCAACACTAGCTCAATATCAAGGCATTGCATGGTACTTATGCTTGGGGTAATTAAGTCATATAAGTTCTAGTGTCGATCGTTTACTATAAAAGATTACACCTCGCGAGTTATTGACCGTTTTCTAAGTGGTTTCCCAATGTTATTATTAAGTACGCTCTTAAAAGATCCGTTCGCACTTAACTTAGATTCGAACATTTTTATAAAATTGAAAAACGATCCAATTGACATGAGGTTTTCTCTCACACCTTCCTTATGGTATCTAGTATTTAACTACCATGATTCGTAACCAAATTATACATATTAAGGGGGTTCAATTCCGGTTAGGAACTCATACTTATGGTTTTGAACCACTTTTATTAATTCGGTCATAACTCCTAAACCGTAAGTCCGTTTGTTTCGATTCTTTCGCCAAAATGATCTATGACTCGAGAGCTACAAGGATAGGTCAGGTTCTTGTTAAGGTCAGAGGTTATTTATCTCGGGTATGCTCTATTTTAAGGGTTAATGAAATTTCGGTATTACGACTGCTGTAAATCGGATATTTCCAAAATCAAATCTTTCCATTAACCATGGTTTCCACTCCAAATCACCCATACATGTTATTTACCTTTGAACTAAGGCCAGGAACTGCCTTTCCATTCATATAAACTACTTTAACAATTATCAATACCCAATCATAGTTTTCATGCTTTAAACATACATAATAGCACTAAACTCAAACAATTCTCATAATTCATCAAGGGTTTCAAGTATTATACCTTTGTTTCAAGCTTTATAAGGTTAATATACTCTTACAATCCTTGAACCTTGCTTATAATATCCTTTAGAAGTCGTAAAACAATGATCAAAAGAAAAGAAAGTTAGTAAGTTACTATTCATCATCTCTTTCATCAAGCTTTTGAACATGATAACCTTAATGAATGAGGTTAAAGTTTTGGATATACCTTCTCCTAGTCTCAAGCTTTATTTTAAGCTATAGATTGTAAAATTTGGATGGTGAAATCTCCTCCTCCCCTTTTCTTCTCCACCTTGGCCGAGAGCATGCAAGAGAAAATGGTGTTTGTCTCCTTTTTTTTTTTCTTTCTTTCTTGTTTTATTTTGTTTTAATAACTAATACTTGTAATCATCTACTTTGCTTTTGTGTTGGCTAACTAGCATTAGTCCAAATGTCATTACCATGTTAAGCAAGTCCATTTTTGTAAAATTGCAATTTCATCATTCCTTTATTAGTTGACTTGCACTTAAGTCACTTGATTTCTCCTTTTTCCACCAATTTGATTCTCTTTGTAACTCGTTAATAAAATCAATGCGAACTTAGAAATCCGTTCCGGGTACTTCTATATGGTATCGTCTAATAATATTCTAGTTTCCACCAGAAACACTATTCATCACTTATTTTCTTTTATTCCTTATATATTGTAAAAATGTCCTTGTCCCCTCTCGAGCGTTCCTTAACTCTTTCTCGGAACCACTGAACTAATAATAGATATTGATTTGGATGACATGAGAATATTCTTCCTCTTTGGAATTACCATATCTTACTTCCCTGGGAGATAGATTATTCTTACCTAAGTTGTCAGTCTGTTGCATGGTTCATGGCATATAAGCAATTGAATCCAAATTCATTCCATAATCATTCATTATGACCACCGTTACACTGATACTCCATTATATAATAAAAGTTTTTAATTCTTCCAAAAATCTAGGTTCTTACAAAGGGTATCGTGAAACGAATTATCATTCCATTGTAACCTAAGCAACTCTCTGTGATATTTTACATCACTGAGAGAGGAGTTATTAATTCCATACAGTTTTTAATTTAAACGTGTGTTAATTGTTATTCTCTCATACGTACTTGATTATATTTGTGTATTCGGCCTAACAAGTATGTTTGTGAATTGTAATTATTTATATTTTTTTTACACAAAATAAGGTAATAGCTACTAAATAACTAATAAATACTGCTCATTATTAAATAATGGTTTTTAAAAAAATACTCATTCCTAATATGTGTATCATCCCATCCCTTACTCATTCCTCGAACTCGTGCCGATCTCCGATCGGGGGATATTTTGCTCCCCGATCCCCGCCCCGAACGGGGAACGGGGAATCATAATAAATTTTATACATTTTTAAACAATTTTCATAATAAAATCCCGCTCGCTTACCTTCCTGCATATGTGGGCTGAAGCCTAAAATGGCATAACCAAATAATTGTTTTGCCAATGATGGATTGCGTGCTACAGAATGAATCAAAGAACTGAAAACGTTTCCAATTCCAATAGCAGCTCCCGCCAAAGCAATTGTAGCAACTCCGGCACCTATTGATTTTGCACCTTCTAACATAATGTATGTATCTAATAATAAAATTCTTTATCTAATTCTAGAATTCTCGTCACGCTTTTTTCTAATTTTTAAATTATAAATTATAATATATATTTTAAATTCAATTATCTATTCTAAAAAATATTTCGAATTAATTTTTATTTATACTAAAAATGTAATTAAATTAAACTTACTATTAAACTTTTGAATAAATGAAATGAATTAAAAATTTTAAGCACTAATAATATATGTAAATACATTACTTATAATAATTTAGTTATATATATATATATAGGCATTTGCTTCATACAGAACACTCTTATATAACAAACAACAAAGAACACCTTAGATCTATTAGATCCTTTGGCCCCGCCAGGAGCACCCAATACAAAAAGTTGTTATTTTTTTACCCTCTATCAAGTCTGAAAAAAAAAATTGAAAATTACTGTTCATTGATGACGTCATCATGACGTCATCATTGAACAGTAAATTTTCAAAAAAATTTTTTTTGCTGGTTTGCTAGAGGGTAAAAAAATAACAACTTTTTGTATTGGGTGCTATGACGGAACTCTTAAATTATATTAGATATGAGGTGTTCTTTATTGTTTGTTATATAAGGTGTTTGCTATGGAGTGCAACTATATATATATATATATCGGGGATCGAGGATCGGGACGGGGATCCCCTAATCCCCGACCCTGCCCCTGCCCCAATCCCGGGATCCCCGCCCCGCCCCGTCCGGCCCTAATCCCCGAATGTTTTATTGCCACGCATGTCAACAGTCATTTTTTATCGCTTCTGGTCAAAACATATTGAAATTAAAAGAAAAGGAATGCAAATACCAATTCGTAAAAATATATATGTAAAACAATAATTTTGGGCCAATAATAAGAGGTACAATTCAAACACATATTAGGAAATAAGTTAAAGCTAAACTTGTACTCTTACAATTTCATAGTCTTTAACATAAAATTCAGTAAATTTGGGTAGAGCATTTCCAATTGCAATAATTAAAGGAAAATGCTAGGTATTCTAAATTGGTACCCAAAAAATTTCCCAAATGACACATGTTTGAATTCAATTTGTTATAATAATAATGGACCCCCTGCATTCACATCAACCATCCAATCAAAAAATTTCATTATGCCCGGTAAGCTTTGCCACATCATTTGGGAGCAATTTTTGGATACCAATTTGGGGTACCTAGCATTAAGTATAATGAAATTTTAAAATTTTATCTAAACAGAATGGTGCAGGCTCCAAAGATGTTATCTATAGTCGTAATTGTTGTGCCCAAAATTTATAATAGGCTTAGTTTTGGGCCCATAGATGTTGGAGGCCTGGTAGGGTGTTTAAAAGGTAGGAACAAGGTTGCTGGAAGAAAAGAGGTGTACCTCTAGAGGGAAGCTCTGGAGGTGGAGGTTCACTTTTTAGGGAAGCTGTGTAGGTGCAGGTAGGTTCACAGGTTCCACCTATGCAGGATCGAATGGATAAGGATTACCTCCTAGGTTTTAGGAGGCGTAAATTAAGTCCTTTTAACAGTTTATTTCATGGAGATACACGTTTCTAATATGATAAATATTGGATATTTGCGATATATGTCAATATATACATGGAGTTCTCATATGAGTAGGATTTGTGAGTTCTACTTCGAATAGGACTCTACTAAGGAGCTAGCTGATTTAAGGAAAAGTCATATTTCTACACAAATACTTCGAGATTAACATGGATGGAGGGATTAAATCTTATCAATTTCGTGGCTTAATGGACAAGGAAAGAATTCCTAACCTAAAAGAACTACATTAGGGCTTGATTCCTATAAATAGGATATGTAGGCAATTAGCAAGGGGTTTGGTTTTTTACTTTTCTAAAACACAAGGCACGTGTACCCTAAGTAATACATTCCTGGACATACTTGGCCGGATTTTTGCCATTATTGTCCGGTGAACTTGCTAACTCAGCCCAAAAAACACAAAATACCATTATTAGGTTCAGCTGCCCTGTTTTGGTACAGCTGTTTGGTTTGTTAATTATCCGAAAACCAAGGATAATTCCTGTTATTCCGGCGAGGCTTTCTCGGGGTGTCGTGTGAATTTTTTGCACAACATTTTTGGCGCTAGAAGGAGGGGGGTTTCTCTCTTGAATCAATGTCGGAAAATTCTGAACCTGTTCGAACGCCGAGCGGCGAGGATGGTAGGCATAAGGCCAATCTTGATGGTGAAGTAACTGCTAAGGATATCCTCAACCATCTTCAAGCTATGGATGGTAGGATTGACCAGTTGGAAAGAAAATCATCGCGGAAAAAGAAAGGACAAAGAAAGCATAGGTCCTCGGAAAGGCGTTTTAGACGTCGTGAGATGACACCAAGAAATTTGGACTTTGGGAGTGAAGAAGAGCCTGAAACAGAGGCTCGAAAAAATAATTTTTCTGATGTCAAAATGGATCGAGAAAATGTTGATCGGAAGGAAGGTCCTGTGGACTCCCCAACTAGGAGTGTGAGTGTATTTGATCGAGTCGGGAAGAAACTCAATAGTAAAGACTTACGGCATGTGTTGGATGGAACAAAGGAGAAGGTGGATGGAAATGACAACCTTGGTAAGTCCCAGTCGAGGGGTTCTAACAGCTATAGGAAGGAAAAATCTAGAGAGGAGGAGCGGGCTCATGACAGGAGGTCTAGGACCACCAAGCTCCAATCAGCTGTCGGGAGTGAAGGCAGCTCCAGCTCCCGAGACAGTTCAGCTCACAAACAGAATGGAGACTCGAATGAAGACACAGATGAGAGTGAGGGATACCTCTCAGACGGAGAGGATGAAAATTATAAGGTGGCTGATTTGAGGAAAGCTCTGGAAAAAATTAAAGCTGAGAAGAGGTCGACATCAGGGCTAGCTGTAGCTTCACCTTTCACTAAAAAGGTCCGGGATTCGCCCCTTCCACCTAGGTACAGGGGGGTAGGAGATTTGAAGTTTGATGGCACCACAGACCCAGTGGAATATCTCAGCCGTTTTAGTACTGAGATGGAGGTGTACCAAGTCAGGGATCGCACAAAATGCCGACTGTTGGCAGCTACGCTAAGGGATAATGCTCATCAGTGGTTCAAGAGGCTGCCATCTAATTCCATTCGCTCCTGGAGGCAAATGAGTGAACTTTTTGTGACTCAATTTCGGGCTACTGTGGCATTTGCACCTCCTGCTAACACTTTGGCAAATATCAAGCAAAGGGAGAAGGAGACTCTCAGAGAGTATTTTAAGCGTTTTAACGCAGACGTGCCCAAAGTGAGGAAGGCTACAGATGAAACCTATAAGAATTTTCTAATAGCCGGGATATGGCCTGGAAGTGATTTATGGAAGGAGCTTCAAAAGGAGGAACCTGTCACGCTGGCTGATTTTTATGCACGGGCTGAAGCTCATAAAGTAGTTGAGGAATCTATGGCAAAATTGAGGAAAGATAACAACCCAACTGGTTGGAATGGGAGAAAAAGGAGCAGGTCCTACAGTCCTATGAGAAGAAATGTGGATAGGCGTGCTTCCTATCGTGGAGCTTCAACTTCCACTGAAAGGGAAGCTGGTCGTAAGGAAAGGACAGCACCTCTAACTGTGAATGCAACTGGTTCAAGGAGGTCTGTGGAATACAAGCCCCCACCCTTGAAGAATTATAATAGATATTCAGAGTATACCCCATTGGCGGCACCCCTCGAACATGTGTTTGAGGTTGGGGACAAAGCTGGATTGTTCAGGAAGCCGACCCGCATCGGCCCACCTGGGAGGAGAGACCTAGGAAAATACTGTGCATTTCATGATGCAAATGGACACGAGACAGCTAACTGTCGTCACTTGAAGGATCATGTTGAGGATTTAATTAGGAAGGGATACCTTACAGAGTTTGTCGCGCAAGAGGCGAAAAAGTATAAAGATGAGAAAGAGAGAAATGAGGCAGAAAAAATGGTACCTGATCGTACTGCAAGGGCGAATAGCATCCGTACCATAATAGGAGGTCCATACATTGGAGGCACAAGCAGGAACTCTATGAAAAATTTTGCTCGGGAGGCTAAAGGAGCTCCCCTTACTAATGTCTTCCATCTGGCTGAAAGGCCCCCGAAGCTGTTTAAGGGGGAAGCTGCAGACATCACTTTTACTGAAGAAGATGCAAAGCATGTGCATCACCCACATAATGATGCTCTGGTGGTCATGTTCTCCATTGGGGGAATGAATGTGCATCGAATTTTGGTGGACAATGGAAGCTCTTGTAACATAATAGCTTACGATACCTACCAAAAAATGGGTCTCCTGGATAAAGAAATGTTTCCTTCTTACAACGATTTATATGGATTTACTGGAGGTCCAGTTCAGATTGTGGGACGTGTGAAACTCCCAATCAGGATGGGGAGTGAACCTTATGTGGCAACCCAGGTTGCAGAGTTTATGGTTGTGAACGAAGACATATCCTATAATGCTATCATGGGCAGGCCTTTCTTGAAGGAGATGCGTGTGGTGACTTCTATTTATCATCTCTCAATGAAATTTCCAACTCCTAATGGGATTGGGTGCCTACGAGGATGTTAGTCAGACTCACGGGAATGTTACAGTAAGGCCTTGCGTACTGCTGAGCAAGCTTCAAAACACTTGCTGTTGGTTGATGGCGGAACGATTGACAACTGTTACCGCTATCTTGGACTTCCAAATACTTCGGCTGAAGAGTCCTCTCAAAGGAAAGGAGGGGTATGTGAGAGAGAATCATGCAATACAATTATGATTGTGCAACATCCAGATGAAGACCCTTACGTGGATGTAGCTTCGTTTTTGGGGGAAGGTACTGAAAGGGAGGTGCTTATGCTGGAGGCACCTCAACAGAAAAAAGGAAACGGTAATGATGATTTTGTTGAAGGCATCTTGGAAGAAGTCAATGACAGTGACTTCGATGAGGTGGAAATCTTAGAGCAATCGCAGAAAGGGGTACCTGAATCTGCTCAGGTGGACGATAAAGGGAACCTGGTGGAAATTGATTTGGATCCTAGGATGCCCGAATCCAAAGAAAAAGCTGGTGCTGCAGGAGACACTATATCTTTTATGGTAGATGACACTGATTCTAGTAAGGAGCTGAAAGTTGGAAAATAGCTGGATCCGAATATGAGGGAAGCTCTGGTGAGCTTCCTTAAAAAGAATGTAGACGTGTTTGCTTGGGATCATTCAGACATGATTGGGATAGACCCAAAGGTAATGTGTCATCGTCTCAATATTGATCCAGAAGCGAAAATAGTAAGGCAGAAAAGAAGGGCTATAGGTGGTGAAAGAGCTTCCGCTTTGAGAGAAGAGGTGGACAGATTATTGGCAGCTGGTTTGGTGAGGGAGTCTTTTTACCCCATGTGGTTGGCAAATCCAGTGCTGGTCAAAAAGCCCAATGGAAAATGGCGTACCTGTGTGGATTTTACAGACTTGAATAAAGCGTGCCCAAAGGATAGCTTCCCGCTTCCTCGTATTGACCAGCTGGTGGATGCAACTGCTGGGCATGCCCTGCTGAGCTTTATGGATGCATATTCAGGATATAATCAGATTCCTATGTATGGCCCGGACCAAGAGCATACTTCCTTTATAACAGATAGGGGGTTGTATTGCTACATTGGGATGCCTTTTGGTTTAATCAACGCGGGAGCTACGTATCAGCGTCTGGTAAACATGATGTTTAAGGATCAAATTGGGAAAACAATGGAAGTATATGTTGACGATATGTTGGTAAAGTCAAAAGAGGCAGCTGATCATGTTTCGCACTTGGCAGAAATGTTTGACATATTGAGGAAATATAGAATGAAGCTCAATCCTCAGAAATGTGTATTCGGGGTCGAATCTGGGAAGTTTCTCGGGTTCATGGTTAATCACCGGGGTATTGAGGCTAACCCTGCAAAGATTAAAGCTTTGTTGGAAATGAAGTCACCTAGGAGCGTGAAGGAGGTTCAGTCGTTAACAGGAAGGGTTGCAGCTCTGAACAGGTTCGTCTCAAAATCTTTAGACAGGTGTAAGGAATTCTTTTCAGCAATTAAGAAAGGAAAGAACTTTGAATGGACAGCTGAATGTGAAGCTGCTTTTGAGAAACTAAAGGAACAGCTGGGTAGTCCCCCGCTCCTTTCTAAACCAGTTGATGGTGAGGTCTTGATACTTTACCTAGCAGTTTCTGAGTATTCTATTAGTGCGGTGTTGGTTCGAGAGGAAGGGAAGGTGCAGTTTCCGGTGTATTATGTAAGCAAGAGATTGCTGGATGCAGAAACCCGATACACTAACATGGAAAAGCTAGCTTATGCATTGATTCTTGCTTCAAGGAAGCTTCGACCTTACTTTAAGTCTCATAAGGTTGAGGTACAGACTTCTTTCCCGCTAAGGCAGGTGTTACATAAACCAGAAGCTTCTGGAAGGTTGATGAAGTGGGCTATTGAATTAGGACAGTTTGATGTTGAATACAAGCCGAGGTCTGCAATAAAAGGGCAAGCGTTGGCTGATTTTCTGTTGGAATTTCCTCCATCCTTCGAGATAGGTGGAAACGAATGTATACCTGCTGGTGAGCTACCTGCTGGTGAGCTACCTACTGATGAGCTACCTTCTGGTGATCTAGCTGTTGGACGGCTACCTGTTGCCAAGGTACCTGTGGAAAATTGCGCTCCGTGGTGGACTTTGTATGTGGATGGGGTAGTTAACTCTAATGGAGCAGGAGCTGGCATAGTGCTAGTAAGCCCCGAAGGACACAAGTTGCAGAGTGCTATTCATTTTTCATTCTACGCAACTAACAATGATGCGGAGTACGAAGCTCTGATTGCTGGTTTGAAGCTAGCTTTAGAAATGAAGGTGGAAAATTTGACCGTCTTTAGTGATTCAATGTTGGTGGTTTGGCACATTAAAGGAGGGTTTCAGGCTCGAGGCCCTCGTACTGATTTGTACATGAGGTATGCACAGGAATTGGTGAAGAGATTCAGGGAGGTGAATCTAGAACAGATTCCTAGGTCGGAGAATGCGAATGCAGATGCGCTGGCTAAGCTAGGCTCTCAAAGGGAAGCTACATTGTTAGGAGTCATTCCCCTTGAGGTTCAGCGTCAACCGAGTATTTCAAAAATTGAGATTTTGAATGTGGGAACTACAGTGGAGGACCACTGGATGGTTCCAGTAGTGGAGTACATCACTAAGGGAGTTTTGCCAGAAGATAAGGATGAAGCTCGGAAATTAAAATATAAAGCGGCAAGGTACGTGATCTATGAAGGAATTTTGTATAAGAGGGGTTTTAATAAGCCTTTGCTAAGGTGTATTTCTAGAGACGAATGTGAGTATATCATGAGGGAGATCCATGAGGGGATTTGTGGTAACCACTCTGGGGGAACCTCATTGGCACACAAAATACTTCGTCAAGGGTATTATTGGCCGACTTTGCAAAGAGATGCTCACAAGTACACTCGAGCATGTGATCGCTGTAAGAGGTTCGTGAAATTGGGTGTCAACCCAGCTGTACCCCTTAAACCCCTCACCAGTCCTTGGCCCTTTGCGTTTTGGGGTATAGATCTAATTGGGGAGCTTCCCAAGGGCAAAGGCGGAGTAAAATACGCAGTCGTTGCAGTGGATTACTTTACAAAGTGGGCTGAAGCGGAACCTTTGGCTACAATAACTGCTGCAAAATTGAAGGAATTTGTGTTTCGAGCTATAATTTGTAGGTATGGAGTACCTTATAAGCTCATCTCAGACAATGGGAAGCAATTTGACAGCAAGGAGATGCGAGGCTTGTGTGAGGGCCTTGGAATTCAAAAGGGGTTTTAAGCTGTTTGTCATCCCCAAAGCAATGGTCAAACGGAGGCTGTGAACAAGATAATAAAACACACTCTAAAAACCAAGCTGGAGGAGCGAAAGGGAAGCTGGCCGGAGGAGCTTCCAATGGTATTATGGTCTTATAATACCACTCCAAGAACTACAACAGGTGAATCCCCATTCACTTTGGCATATGGGTGTAAGGAAATGGTGCCTGTTGAGATAGGAGCCGGCTCATTCAGGAGGGAAAATTATAATCCGGAGGATAATGAGGTGAATCATCTCTTGTACCTGGATCTTGTTGAAGAGGTGCGCATGAATTCACAGCTGAAGCTGGCTGCATACCAGCAGCGTACACGGAAATATTTTGATAAGAAGGTACGAGCTCGGCCATTGAAGGTGGGTGATTTGGTTTTAAGGAGGGTGCTACCCAACATGAGGGTACCTGGTCATGGTGCGTTTGGTGCCAATTGGGAAGGACCTTACCTTATAAAGACGGTTCTTTGGGAAGGTACTTATCATTTGACTGATTTGGATGGGAAGCTGATTCCTAGGGCATGGAATGCCGAACATTTGAGGAAATATTACCAGTAGGTGCTTTTTTCAGGTAACGCTTTTAAGTAGACCTCTTTCAGGTATAGGATTAATAAAGGTAGTTTATTAGTTATAGCTGCCATCTTTAGGACAAGTAGATGATTTGATTTTGTCTTGCTATGCTCGGGGGGTAGTGCACGTACACCTCACCGATAGGAAATGTCGTGAATTTTTGCTTCCATGAGGCCAATAAATTTGTTGCTTTCTTTTATATATAACATGTTTTGCTTATGAATTATGTTTTGTTCCTTATATACTTTATGGAATTAGTATGGAAACATATGCGTAAATAGGTGGTTTTAAGTTCTCCATCATAGTTGGTAACATGATTAAAGAACTTGGGGGTAGTAGGTTATACCACCTCCCCTTCGAAAAATTTCCTGAATATAGGAAGCCAAAAAATTGGAGTATAACAAAAATCGGAATAAAAATATATATATATGGATTTTGGAATGGATTAGGGTAATGGATTTTGGAATGGATTATGGTACATAAGGAACCTCATGGAAAGAGGTTCACAAAACTTGTCCACCTATGAGGAAGTTCCAATATGGAAGCTGCTCTGGAAGTATACTATCAGGTTCATGCGAATTCCAGGGAATCTGGGCGCATGAAGAGCCAAAGGATAAAAAAAATGTGTATCATGTAGGAGCCAGAATTCAGGCTACATGAAATGGAATAACTTACATAAAAATTGGCAATAAGCTTCAGCTGGTTAAAAAAGCGAAGCTCACATATGAGGCGCATTGTGTTCATATTTCTGGGAAAAGGTTTTATGGATTCTTTTTACAAAATAAAACAAAGTCATATGGGAACCGAGGCATTGGCCATATGATCACTCTTTACGCGGAAAGGCAAGGATACTTCATACTTGAAAAAAGGATTGGCTGGATAATGGATATGACCCGCAAACGTATTAAATCATGTTAAGGGAAGCTTCATGATATACGTATTAGGTGGATTTCGGAAACAGGGATCACCTCGTATGGTTTTAAACAAATCAATACACCCGGGTTGTTCTCTTTTAATTCTAAATGGAAACAATTATTTAACAGGAAATGTTAACATAAGTATTTATGTTGGCATACGTTTGTGATGAGTTTGACATTTTTAGGTTACGAGTGAAAGGCTTGCATCCTGGTTTAGGTATGCGCCTTATCACTGGGATGTTTTTATTTGGCAACCTCATATGGACAACATGGCAATGTACGAAAAAACAAGATGCATAATTAAGGGAAGCAAAAGTTATGGAATACAACTTGTGAGGCAATACGAGGAGCCCACGACCTCATAGAAATTCAAAGTTAATAGCCACCAAGGCCATGAAAAGTAATTCAAAAGTTTAAACCCACGCAGGGGTAGGCAAGGTTTTTAATTTCAAGGAGTTAAGGAGTAGGGGTGTCAGGAGATACCTCAGCCCTTGGAGTAGGAGGAACAGGGGTAGCTGTGTTAGAGGCGTCTGCTTTAGCTTCAGCTGGATCTTCCGAGGGAACCTCCACCTCTTTCTCCATATTAGCTGGATCAATGGAGTCCACCTTAGCTGCAGCAGCTTCCCTCTTCTTGATGTCCTCCACAGCTTTCACAGCATCTTCGCCTAGCTGAGACCAGTCTAGATCGGGGAATCGGAGGTAGGTGGATTCGATATAGTCATTGATGGCCGCATTATAGCCTATACCATAGGCTTCCTTCCTCTTCTCCTTTTGAACGGACCTTTCCTCAGCTAGCTTGACATTCATAGCTTCCATTTTTAGCTCTAGCTCGTGAATTTGCTTGGCATGGGAAGAAACCAGCTCCTCTTTCTCTGCATCAAGAGCAGCAACTGAATTGGCCAGCTGGTCACGTTCCTTTATCAACTTGGTTTCAGCAGACTTGAGCTTCCTATTGGCATCCATATACTTCTTCTTCTCATCGTCCTTGGCTTTGATAGACTGTTTGAGCTGTTTCACCTCCTCAGCAAGTCTTTGGTCACCTCGAGCTGTCTCCGCAATCTTCTCACCATGCTTAAGATAATGAAACAAACTCTGGGCATTGGCATGAAGGGCAGCTCGTGCACCCTCAGCTAGTGACAATTTGTCCCAAGCAGCTATGGCCTCCTCAGGAATCTGGTTTCCTGCCATCTCAAAGAAATACTGCATATGGGGACCAGAATTTTCGAGGTCCAAGGAAGGAGATGTCTTAGCCTTTTTAGCAGAGCGAGAAGCAGAGGCAGAAGCTCGAGGTGCTTCAGGGAGAGGAGGTGGTAACTTTCTTTTTGAAGAGGTGGATGATTTTTCTAAATTAGGAGATGGAACTTTAATCTTCGAGATAGAAGTAGCTGCAATAGGGGTGACCTTGTCATCTTCGTCATCAGTAAACATTTCTTCATATTTGGTTGTTTTCTTGATAAAAGAGGGAATTCCTGAAGCCATTTCTGCAAAGATTAAACAATATGGAAACTGGTGAGCAAATTATCAATCAAAAATACTTAAAATTATCGTAAGTATATGCCTATATTATTGATGAGCATGGTGTAAGGAAGGAAAATAATTTCAGCTGGTTGGAATAGGGATACCTCTCCCAGGAATGAAATTACAACTCATAAGGTTGTCATGGGTTAGCAAACTAATGCCGTTCCCTAGCCCAGCTGACAAACTTAGCGCCTCTACAGCACGCTCTAAGGTTCGACCTCTTAAAGAGGATTTTGCAGGTATTTTCACAGATAGGTTAAAATCAAGTCTTAATTGAGGGCAGTCATAACAGTAAAGGAACTGTTTGAGCCAGCCACTCATCCCTCTCTTGCAGCTTCTGAAACATTGGCCTTCATGGACACTCCAGGCGGATAGATAAAAGAAACCTGAGTCCTTGCCAGTTTGTTTAAGCTGGTAAAAATATCCCAGCTCTCGAGCAGAAAGGGTCTTGTTGAATCTGGTATGGTAAAGGATATACATACACATCGCCATGCGATATGAGTTGATGGTGAGTTGGATAGGAGCTAAATCAAAGAATTCGAGAACCTCTTGGATAAAGGGGTGTAAAGGCAGAGATAATCCCAATCTAAAAAATTGGGCTGACAAAACAGCTTTAGGTAGAAGCTGGCCTGGTTCAAACATATTGAATTTGTGACATCTCTCTTCAGGAGAGGGGATGACTAAAGAACAGCCTATGTGGTGTGATTGTGTCAGCTTCTTTAATAAGGGGGCAGTCATGGAGCTACTCAAATTTTCACAAGATAGGGTGGCATGAGGTTTTTCAAAGGTATTGTTTTCTAATTCACCTGTTACAGAATCAGTTCTAGGATGAGCTGTTGAGGTAGTATGTGAAGGGGTAGCTTTTACAGAGGAAGCTTCATCAGCAGTAAGAAGAAGGTTTGGCGTTGTGGATTCTAGTGACATTTGTTCATCTGAGGAGGTTACAAGGATAGCTGGTCGAGTGTCCCTGATATTGTGAGTGAAAAGGTTGGTGTTTGATAAACGAGTTTTTGAATGATCTATTAGTTTGACCTTGGAACGAGTCCTGGCACTTACGGTGAAGGATGGGTTAGTTCTGGAAATTGGGTCAAGGGGAAGCTGGACTGTGTTAGGAAGTTCTGGGGAGTGGGCCATCTCCTCAGAGGTAGAATGCTGGGAGCTAGCTGCATCTGATCCACCAGACATCTACACAAAGTGAAGCAAGATGATTAGGTGATCAGCGAGTTTCCCAAGTGAGGTGTTTTAACAGGTGTGTGCAGATAAGCACATACAAACGGCCAGGAGCGAATGAAAGGCCAGGTTCGCCTAAACAGCTAGCTAGACACAGGTACGCCTATCAAGGAATCTTTACTATTCTCCTTAAATTGGGTATTCGTATATAATGCACACATTACTTATACGAATTTAAATAAAAACAAGGATTGGTACATGCATTATAACAACAAACAATCATTGGTTTCTGGAAAATGAGAATTGCACATAGATTTTTTACAAAAACATATAACACTGATGGGTTTTCGAGTGAAAATCAGTACAATTAGGGTTTTAGGGTTTTGGTTTCTAGAAAAAATATCATAGTTGTGGAAGGATAATACTTGGTCTAAAGATCAATTGGAAGGCAAATAGCATAACAGGATGATCCGTGTAACAATGGTGTCAGTGCGTGTATAAATATGCATGTACAAGTTTAGATCGGAATCAAATTAAGGGATGCAATCGACAACATAGTAGTGAACAAATTCAGTGAAAAGCGTAAGGGGAATCATACCTTTGGGATAGTTGAATGATTTAGAGTTGCCGGAGTTTGAAGGTATCGCCGGATTGGTCCGCCTGAGTAGAGCTGCTCGTGAGAAGATGAACCGGTTGAAGGGGAAGAGAGTATGTGTTTGTGATAAAAGAAAAAGAAAAGGGGGATGGACTGGTGTAGGTGTATAAATAATATAGAAAGGGAGAGATTGTGGCGTTTAGGGGTTGGTATTGAATGGAGTTATTGTTGTCTTGGGAAACGAAACGGTGGAAGCTGAATTGGTACATGACACGGCTACTAACAAGAGAAATGGAATTTATTTTTTTTTGTTTTTGGTGAAATTCTAATTTATGAGTTGCTTTTTACAAAATAAATTTTTGGGAATTAACTCATGATATCAGAAAGGTTATTTTGGAGAGAATTGTTTAGAGGAAAGAGTATTTCCTGGAAGGGGTTAAAAAAAAGGAACCTGTGTTTTTTAAAAAAAAAAATTCGCGATTTTCTAAATTCTTTAATAATGGGAGTAGCTTAGATTTTAATTTGAAAGGAAATCATGGAATCTTTGGAAAGGTTTTACTGGTTTAATTATGGCAAGGTTATTGCGAAATATATGGGATGTTAAGGTGATATGCTGGAGCTGGACATAAAAAGCGAAGCTAAAGCTAAGGAAAAATGACAAGGTTCCTTGTGTATTGTATAGCTACAAGGAACCTGGGGGGTAGTTGTTGTGCCCAAAATTTATAATAGGCTTAGTTTTGGGCCCATAGATGTTGGAGGCCTGGTAGGGTGTTTAAAAGGTAGGAACAAGGTTGCTGGAAGAAAAGAGGTGTACCTCTAGAGGGAAGCTCTGGAGGTGGATGTTCACTTTTTAGGGAAGCTGTGTAGGTGCAGGTAGGTTCACAGGTTCCACCTCTGCAGGATCGAATGGATAAGGATTACCTCCTAGGTTTTAGGAGGCGTAAATTAAGTCCTTTTAACAGTTTATTTCATGGAGATACACGTTTCTAATATGATAAATATTGGATATTTGCGATATATGTCAATATATACATGGAGTTCTCATATGAGTAGGATTTGTGAGTTCTACTTCGAATAGGACTCTACTAAGGAGCTAGCTGATTTAAGGAAAAGTCATATTTCTACACAAATACTTCGAGATTAACATGGATGGAGGGATTAAATCTTATCAATTTCGTGGCTTAATGGACAAGGAAAGGATTCCTAACCTAAAAGAACTACATTAGGGCTTGATTCCTATAAATAGGATATGTAGGCAATTAGCAAGGGGTTCGGTTTTTTACTTTTCTAATACACAAGGCACGTGTACCCTAAGTAATACATTCCTGGACATACTTGGCCGGATTTTCGCCATTATTGTCCGGTGAACCTTCTAACTCAGCCCAAAAAACAAAAAATACCATTATTAGGTTCAGCTGCCCTGTTTTGGTACAGCTGTTTGGTTTGTTAATTATCCGAAAACCAAGGATAATTCCTGTTATTCCGGCGAGGCTTTCTCGGGGTGTCGTGTGAATTTTTTGCACAACAGTAATCATGTATAATTATATTTAAGGGGAATGTTGATTCAACAAATGTAACCAATCAAATTATTGTTTGCTAATAGAAATTGTGATTAGAATGCTAAAATTTTTACAAATTATTTATAATTTATGATAATTTAACTAAAAAATATGTATCATTGAAATGCTCTTAAAATGCCAGACTATCAAAACAACCACGAAATGGCTTACCAAATCAATACAGGAAAAGCCAAATTTGCACTACTCAGCATTTTACTAAAAATCAACAAGAAGCGTGAACAAACATTTAAGAAAAAAAGAAAATTTGGCCACAATGAGCGGAAGGGAGGAAATGACATTATATTTACTAAATTTAGTTGAAAAGTGTTGAGTTATCATGACAAAATTCAAGAACAAAAATAAAAGGTTCTTCAAAGTTACAATAGCAAACACAATCGGTGCTCTAAAAGTTTTTGATTTATGGAAAAGTTTTCGGTTAATTTCACATTGTTTTATTAATTCCCAACCCATATTTCAACCGATAAATTCTGATTTCGAATTTTTACAATTACGTACACAATTCAGAAATCCAATTATTAGTACAAAATGGCCACCCATGCTAAGTTGCTAAAAAAAGTATATAAAATATAGACCAAGTGAGATCTTTCACTCCATCAGTCTCCGGTCTGGTGTATCAGCTATATTTTATAAGCCATCCTTGTTTGGCAACAACTCCCAAACCCTTTCACTGGGAAAAAAAAATGAAAACATTCACTTCAATTCTCCTCTTCTTCTTCTTCTTCTTCTTCTTCATCTTCTTCACTGCTTGTGCTCTTGCAGCTGTCCCTTTTGAAGGTAAATCCCTCACTTCTTTATCTTAGTTTATTTACTGTGCGTTATTCTTACTGTTGTACTTTGCTTCACTGCTTTCATTTCCTGCAAATTCTTAAACTGTACTTGTGTGTGTCAAGTAGCTAAAATACACTTACCCTTTTCATCTAAAATCAAGATTCTAGCTTTACATTTCAAGAATGTCATGGATCTATTAGTAATAGTTTGAATACATCAAAATAATGGAAAAATAACAAGAAAAATGTGTATAATTTTAGAACAAAAGGGTGTTTATGTAAGGGTAGGACTAATCCGTGGAAGCCCTTTTAGTGAAAAATGGCTTGAGTATAGTTGATATATAGTTTATGTTTATGAGCTAAAAGATAAGTTTGGTTGTTTAGGTTTGCTTGCTAATGGTAACTTTGAAGAGTCACCAAAACCAAGTGACCTCAAGAAAACAGTAATTAAAGGGAAGTATGGACTTCCCAAATGGGAAATTAATGGTTTGGTTGAGTACATTTCCGGGGGACCTCAACCCGGAGGAATGTACTTTCCGGTAGCCCATGGTGTTCACGCCATCCGTCTTGGAAATGAAGCCTCGGTTTCACAGACAATTCCTGTTAAGAAAGGGTCTCTTTATGCACTTACATTTGGGGCTTCGAGAACTTGTGCTCAGAATGAGGTCTTGAGGGTTTCGGTGCCTCCTCAAACCGGAGATCTTCCACTTCAGACTTTGTATGATAGTATGGGTGGCGATATTTATGCGTGGGGATTTATAGCAACTTCAGATGTTGCTAAGGTGATTCTGCACAATCCTGGGGTTCAAGAGGATCCGAGCTGCGGACCACTCTTGGATGCAATTGCAATCAAGGAGCTCTTTCCTGCACAGTATACTAAAGGTATGTCAAGCAAATATCTTTGGCAGTATTCTTCTACTTAGTATAGTTTTCGGTTCTTTTTTTGATCCATCTAAGTTTTAGCAGGATGGTTGCATTCTGATATCAATTTCATGAAAATGTCAAAGTTAGCATTTGGAAGTATGATTACTTAAACATGTAGCTGATTTCAAGTTTTTTTTAGGATTTTTATGTTTTGTTGATGTCGGTATTTGATTAATTATTGCAGTTGGTGAGTTGTGTTCTCCTAAAGTCACATAACTTGATTTATCTCTTCTGATCCTTGTGGTGTATATTTGTGCTTGTACTTCACAACTCATTCTCAGTTAACTGCAAAATTTCGGTTACTTTATTCTCATTTAATGCATAAAAAATTATGGAGTTTTGTGGCAAAATAGGCATAATGCTTGGGTTGATCTTGCAAGATTATCATTGTTGAATATTGATTGGAATTAGTGAAGACATGATTTCTGCAACTCAAGTTGCAAAGATGTTACGCTTACAGTTCAGTTGCTCATGTGATTTAGTTTCAGGATGTATTAATTGAGCATCAATTTATACCTTCAAAATTAACATATATATATATATATATATATATATGGAATGATTTATCACAGGTAACCTAGTGAAGAATAGTGGTTTCGAGGAGGGTCCTCATCTATTGCACAACTCTTCTCATGGTGTACTCCTCCCACCTCGAGTCGAAGATCCATCCTCCCCACTTCCTGGATGGATCATCGAATCCCTCAAAGCTGTCAAGTTCATAGACGCAAAGCACTTCAAAGTTCCCTCTGGACAAGCTGCCATTGAATTGGTTGCAGGCAGAGAAAGCGCAATCGCACAAATCATTCGGACAGTCCCCAAGAAGGTTTACAGTCTCACTTTCACTGTTGGAGATGCAGAGAACAATTGCCATGGATCAATGATGGTTGAAGCATTTGCTGCAAAGGAGATGTTTAAAGTTCCATTCACATCTCAAGGTAAAGGACTGTCAAAGACCGAAACTTTCAAGTTCACAGCTGTCTCAAGCAGGACTCGATTAACTTTCTTCAGCTCGTTCTACCACACAAAGGTTGGTGATATGGGATCTTTGTGCGGTCCTGTTCTTGATGAAGTTAAGGTTACCCCTGTTGCTTAAATGGTAAATGTCTCTGAGGAACTATTTATCAAGGTTGAGTTAATCTGTACTATAGAGAGCTTGAAACTGTCTTTTGGTTGTACTGGACTACTGGTCGTCTTTAAATATGTAATGTCTTGAACTACTAGATGCCTACTATCTTGTCTTGAAAGACATATTGATCACTTTCAGTTGGTGCAAGTCTGTCATTATCTTTTGCTAATTTGGAATAAAATAAAAAGGCCAAAACATAAGTAATTTGTTTCATGTACGGAGATCATTACTGTCGGGGACTTCGAAATTTATAAATGTGAGAATTAGTATTTCTACAAAGATCATCAATATTTTGTGCTGATAAACAAAATAAACAAATTTTTGCCAGTAAACAAACTGCAGACTAGCATTGCCGATTTATGTTTTTGTTAATCTTCAACTTTTTCAAGTTACTGAAGAATTGTATAGCTAAACCAAACTAAACAAGAAAACGAGAAAAGAACTAAAAAGCAAAAGACAAGGCCTGCTCAAAAATTTGAAGTCTAGAAAATTGTATGTATTATACGCATAAGTTTCTAGATGTTAGGAAAAAGTTTCACAAAAATAGACAATTTTCGATGGATACTTAAGTGTGTCCGAGGTCCCGTGCCATTGTTCTACTTGCACATGTTACCGGACTCTACAAAAGAGAATGAGTATTTTAAAATAGTGTTGATTTGCTTCTAATGAAGTTGTAACCACATCTAGTTTGGAACAATCATCAAGAACAATGAATCCCATTTATCCAATTTGTTTCACTATAGATACTTTCACTTCTATACATCACTATAATTTATTGAATCCCTTGATTTTTTTAGAAAGTTATCAGCAGTGTAATAAGTTTAGGCTTAGACATAGCTTCATAAAAAGAAAAAAAAAAGGGTACAGGCTTAGACTTCTCCCAGCACAAATATAATGATAATCTCATACTTCAATTATAATTTGGTATTACACTGATTAACAAAATATTTCACAACAGAATATAAATATTTAGAACTTGTCTCAAATCCGAGGATGCTGGTCCTGGTCTTGGTCATAGTACATCTTGGGTTATACCAAAAGAATTGATGGCAATGCCCTGACTGATAACTCCAGGACCCGATCTAGTGCCTTTTCCGCCGTTCCCACGCCTGGTAAGGGGTGAAGCTGGTGGTTGGGTGTCTGCAAAACAATACCGAAGATAGGTTTGAGCCCCGCGGCACCTCCGACGTGAGAATAAGTGGCGGCTTTGGAGAGTAAAAGATAAGGACTAGAGTATCTAATTATGGAGGGTGTGTGTATATGAGTGTGTGTAAAAGAGAATGTAACCCCCACACCTTTTTCTCCTCGTCTATTTATAGGTCAAGGATTAGGGTTTAGGGGTTGGTACCTGCAATTATGAGCGTTGGATCCGAGGTAGGTGGGACACTTGTCCGCCGCTGATAATTCCCACTTGTCCAGGTGATGTCTGTGGTGGCGTGTGCCAGGGCGTGTCAGCACGGGGTTTGATGGGGACATGATTGTGCCAATACTAGGATTCCCTTATCTGTCGCTGTCATGTAGGACCCTAGTCATGACTCGTGTCTCCCATGCTCCCATGCTCCCATGCTCCTTGGGCCTGGGTTGCGGGTTGAGTTGGCTTGGGCCCAATCCGGACTGGGTGTGGGCCAGTCCCCGGGCGACCTTGGGTCGAGCCCAGTCGGGATTGGTTATAGCCTATCGTTTGCCCCTCACTCCCTTATGCGGACTTTCCGTATGGGGGAGTGAGAGTTCGAGATTAACCCTGAAAATGGCTTCTTAGTTGAACCTTTGTAAGGAGAAAATTTTTGGTTGAATGTTGCCTCCTAATCCGAATTGTTACCAAGCAGAGAGAATTCGGATTGAAGTGGTTTTTAGAAATTTTTTTGCTGAATGTTGCCTCCTAATCCGAATTGTTTCCGAGTGGAGACAATTCGGATTGAAGTAGTTTGTAGAAAAAATTTTGGCTGAATGTTGCCTCCTAATCCGAATTGTTTCCAAGTGTAGACAATTCGGATTGAAGTAGTTTGTAGAAAAATTTTTGGCTGAATGTTGCCTCCTAATCCGAATTATTTCCTGGTGGATACAATTCGGATTGAAGTAGTTTTTTTTTGGCTGAATATTTGCCTCTCTATCCGGATTATTGGAAGAAAGAGGCAGTTCGGACTGGAGTGTACTGCAGAAATTCAAGCGGATTTGGGGGTTTTCCCTCTATCCATTTCGAAATTATATCACTCCATTTTTCCTAAAAAGACGTGCGACAGTTGTTTGTCATTAAAGCGACTGTCTCTTCACCCTTCTAATTATTTCCCAGCCCATCAAAACATGCCGCGTGACCCACTAAGCCGTTTCTTTTCAGAAGTTATATATAACTTCTTTTAAGTTTCGATTGTACTTCCATTCTTCTTTCTCCAGAGAGCCAAAAAGAGAATCCCCCTTTTCTCTCTTTTCGGGATTTGCATCTTCGCCGGATTTCATACATCAGGGTCTTCGATTTCCAATTGTCGTTCATTGGGAATTCCATCCTTGTAAGTTTCTTCTCCTTCTTGTTTTACTTTAAACCCCCTTTTGCATGTAGTTTTGAGGAATAGTTTTTTCGACTGTTCATCTTCTTTAACTGCATTTTTGAAGTATATGTATAATTCTTGTGTTCTTGGGGTAGGCTCGTGGTTTGTGTTTGTATGTAGTTTCGAATTCCAGTGTTTAAGGTTTGGGATTGGGGAGGGTTTTGACTGTTTGTTGGTTCGAGTTCGTGTTTGGTGTTCTCCGCGTTTATGATTTTCTGAGTTTGTGTGTTTGTGTGTTTGTATGTATGTGTAAGTCTAGATCTTGTTTTGGCATTTGGGTTTTCCAAATAATATGTTTGTGTGTATATATGGGGTTTGGGTTTTGTGACTAGTTCGGATTAGTAACTTAATGTCTGTATGGATGAAGTATCCAATCCGGACTGGTCATCAAGGGATAGTCTTTAGGTTCATCCGATTTTGGAATTTCAATCTGATTCTGACTTGTCACGCTAACCCAGACTACCTAGGAAAAATCCTTGCCCGGATTAGGTTTAAAATATGAATCCGGATTATGGCATCATGTGTCATCGATTTGGATTACGTAAACAGAAATCTGTAACTGAATGTGGTTTATGAGCCATAGAGAGAGATTTAACCTTATCCATTTCTTCAGGTTTTATGGTACGTCGAAAAAGCCGGGCAAGGAAACAAAAGATTCCTTCTGATCAGATCGCTATTAGTTCTAACAGTAGCGCTGGTAGCTCTAACTCCGTCAATCAGCCCAGCTCCGTAGTACATCTTGAGTGGTGCATTATGGCTAAGAAGAAGAAAGATAATCGGGTAGTTGTGACCCAGCTCTATACCAAGGACCGGGGTGGCGGTCAAAGTGTCGTGGGTCCGGATGGGCTATGGGTAGATAGCGAGTTCCTATTTGATAAGAAGTACGAGGTCGAAGAAAGCTTTTTCTATGGCGATTTCAGCTACCGGTATAAACATCGGCAGCCTCATGGGATTCCTGGTCCTTATGATCAGGCCAGGCTGGTTGCGGCCTTTACTACAACTGTGTTGAATCAGCCTCCCTTTCCTCTCTCGCCTTCCTGTCTCGAAAATTCTGTTTCCGAAATGGATGCAGCCATTCGGTCTGTTTTCCATTTGAGTCTGGAAATACAATGGAGATGGCCTCGCCATGGGGAGAGGATTTATCACCGTCCCGGCGATGGGTATGTCGGGGTTTGGTTGGAACATCTCCGTTCTAGTTGGACTCCCAAGTGCCACCTTTTTGTGAAACATCTCTGTAGGTATGAGTACGGGATTTGTCCGATGCAGCTAATTCCCAACGCCATTAAGTGGATTTCTTGGTTCCTTGCTGCTTGCAATTGCTCTGGGATTTTCCCCAATATGAAGCCTTTTCATCAAGTGTTTACTCTTGTGCACTCTAGTAAAAATCCTTTTTATGAGTTTAGATTTCGCGGGGATGAGTTTGGCTGTTCCTCCGGGAATGCAAAGCCTGTGGTAATGGAAGGTTCCCTTAAGGGTTGGAACCGGTCATGGATGTACTTGAAAGGCTTAGATATCGAGTATATGCCCATTTTCTGCAAACGCCTGAGAGATATCCCGGATAGGGAAGTTTTTAAATTTGAAGGGCCAGCTTTAAAGAAGCTCCATACTTTCTGTATGAGTGTAGGGTTTCAAATGACTCGAGATACATTTAAGAACCATAGGAAGATGTATGAGCTTGGGTGTAAGTTTTTCTTTTCCCTTTCTTTGCTCGCATATTTATTTATCACTTGGCTTTCTGACTTTGTTTATTCCTTTTTTGGCTTTCAGGTTTACCCCACTACGACCCGGAGTTGGTCGAGAAAATGAAGAAGACTTCTGCCACCGAGCTCCTTGCCTCCAAGATGAAGAGGCTCACCTGGATACATCAAACTAAAGTCACTGCGAATCGTGTTCCGGATTCCTCTGAAACTGGAACCGGAGCCGGTGACGGTTCCAGTGTTCAGAAGGAAGGGGGTGGGGAATCCTTGGCGCCTCCTTCGGGAACTCAGTCCCCTGCTCTTCACATAGAAGATCTTACCCGGATCGAGGGGGTTGACTCTCCCCGGACTGCAAGCCCCCCTCTAAACGGTAGAGGGTTCTGCCAAGTGATCCCAGCTTTAATCCAGATTCGGGACGCGGGTTGAGTGTTGTAGCTACTCATTCCGAGGCCGGTACGAGCAAGAAAGGCCCCCCTCACCAGGTTGGTAAGCGCACCTTGAAAGAAATTGTTGACTTCGCGACTTCCATCCCTGAAGATTCAGATTGGGCTGCTATGAGGCGTCTCCGGAATTGTCAGGTGATCAAGAACAACTTTGCCATCTGGGCTCAGGTAGCTTTTTCTCTTATCATTCTGTGTTTTGTTTTTCCCCAACTTTAGTTTTGATTGTTCTCTGAATTTCTTCTGTTTGCCGCTCAGCAAGGATTGACCTTGGCCGGATCTGCTGCGAATGCTGAGTTGGAGGAGCAAGAAATGGAAGAACTGAACAAGAGACTCTCCGAAAAAGAGAAGGGGCTTCTTGATAAGGATTCGAAAATCTCCTATCTTGAAAAAGCCCTGGTTGATAGCTCTCAAAAAGATGCGAGAATTGCCGAACTGGAGAAGAATGTTGCTGAGTTGAATCCGGAAAAGCTAAGAAACAGGCTGAAGACTTACAGGCTCAGTTGCTCGCAGTCCGGTCTGATGCAGAGATCATAGCCGAATATAAGGCATCGGAGGATTACAGTGAAGAGGTCGCAGGCGTTATTGCTGCCAAAATCCTGCGTTGCTGGTTGATTGTCGAACGGCTGATGAAAACCGATCCAGAACCCACCTGGGATAAGTTTACCGATGCATATGTTAAGGCCGAGTCAGCCTTCGACGCAGATGGGACCGAACCTCAGCCTTATGATGGGCCTGGACTCATCATTGCCCCAACTGTCCAGATTGCCAATCCGAACGATCAAGACTAAAGTTGATTGTACTCTGACAATATTCCTTTGTAATCTGAATGTTAAGCTTTTGTGGACTTGTGATTTATAACCCTGGAACTAGTGCCCCTTATGTGCTCTGAACTTGTGAATTTTTATTTCCGATTGTCTCTATTTTTATTCGCATATATTTATTTGTGTATGTGTGTTGCCCCCCAGTCTGGATTTCCCCCTTGAAGGAAGCAATCTGGTCTGTGTTAAAAGGTTGATGTTTTTCTCTTAAGTCCAAAGTTTTAGCACTTTGGGTAACATAGAGATTTTTTTTTGTAGAATGTGTCCCCCAGTCCGGATTACTTCTAATGAATTGGATTCGGACTGTGTTGAGGATTTAATGTTTCCCTCCAGTTCAAGGTCAAAACCCTTTAGTTACTTAGAGAAATTTTAATATGATTTTGCCCCCAGTCCGAATTGTTTCCAATGAATTGGATTCGG
This sequence comes from Saposhnikovia divaricata, assembly GCA_036435485.1. NCBI lineage: Eukaryota > Viridiplantae > Streptophyta > Magnoliopsida > Apiales > Apiaceae > Saposhnikovia > Saposhnikovia divaricata. The sequence continues at coordinate 39,428,119 of CM071601.1, read as the reverse complement.
ACTGTGGTGAGAATTTAAATATTTCCCTTAAGTTCAAGGTCGATACCCTTGAGTTACTTAGAGAAATTTTAATGTGATTTTGCCCCCAGTCCGAATTGCTTCCAATCTCGGACTGTGGTGAGAATTTAAATATTTCCCTTAAGTTCAAGGTCAATACCCCTGAGTTACTTAGAGAAATTTTAATATGATTTTGCCCCCAGTCCGGATTGTTCCCAATGGTTTGGATCCGGACTGTGGTGGAAATAAATGCTCTTCTCTTAGTCCTCCGAGGTTTACCTGATTCTTGATAAAATTTATTGTGGCGCTTCGTTAATTGTAATTTCCACAATCAAACGTTTTAATTCTCACGCTTTCAACTGACATTAATTCCATTTCAATTTCCAAGGGTGACAGAGAATTGGAATCGCTTGGCCGCTTTTCATTCCCCTCTCTATAAATACCGCCACTTTCATATATCTTCTTCATTTAACCTTTTTCTCAAAAGCGATTGAGGTTTCTCCTTTCTTCTTCCTTTCTTCACCATGGATCCCAAGAATTTAGTTTATGATTATGAGAATAACAAGGTGATTGTGGATGGTATGGTCTTCGACGAACCATCCACCATGGCCGAAATTGATACAGTCCTGAAAAGGATCGAGGAAGCGCTCGCTCTTCGCAAGATGGTCATTGATGAGACCAAGGGGAAGCCTGACAAGGATGGGGAAGGTTCCGGCGGCCCTGGTCCAACTTCTGGAGGGACGGCCATTTAGATATAATAATGTTGTACCCCCTCACCTTATTATCAATAAAAATGGCTTGAAATACAGCTATAAATATTTTATTATGATTCCGTTGTCGTAGTTTTCGCTGTGTACTTTTGTCGTTTCTTTTTTTTACTTGCTTGAACTTCGAGTGTTTTTCTTGAATACCGTAGCTGTTCTGAGTGTACGAACGTTGGTTTATTTTAGTATAATTTTGATCGCATTTGCTCCCAGCCTGAAATTTTTTCGTGGAAAATTATCCGGGCTAGAATGCTTTTTGGCTAAGTCCAAAGTTCGCAGACTTTTGGTTACTTAGAATATCTTTTGTTGTTTTGCCTCCAGTCCGGATATGGTTTTCTTAAAGAATTATCCGGACTAGAGTAGTTTTTGGCTAAGTCCAAAGCTTGAAAACTTTGGGTAATTTTTTTTTTTAGTCCGGATTCTTTTCATAAAAAATGATCCGGACTAGAGTGGTCGTTTTTAGCTAAGTCCAAAGCTTGAAAACTTTGGGTTACTTAGGAAAATTTTTATCGTATTTGCCCCCAGTCCGGATTCTTTTCGTAGAAAATGATCCGGACTAGAATGGTCGTTTTTAGCTAAGTCCAAAGCTTGAAAACATTGGGTTACTTAGGAAAATTTTTATTGTATTTGCCCCTAGTCCGGATTCTTTTCGTAGAAAATGATCCGGAATAGAGTAGTCGTTTTTAACTAAGTCCAAAGCTTGAAAACTTTGGGTTACTTAGAATATTTTTTATTGTATTTGCCCCCAGTCCGGATTCTTTTTGTAGAAAATGATCCGGACTAGAGTGGTCATTTTTAGCTAAGTCCAAAGCTTGAAAACTTTGGGTTACTTAGAATAATTTTTATTGTATTTGCCTAGTCCGGATTCTTTCCGTAGAAAATGATCCGGACTAGAGTGGTCGTTTTTAGCTAAGTCCAAAGCTTGAAAACTTTGGGATACTTAGGAAATTTTTCGTATTTGCCCCTAGTCCGGATTCTTTTCGTAGAAAATGATCCGGACTAGAGTGGTCGTTTTTAGCTAAGTCCAAAGCTTGAAAACTTTGGGTTACTTAGAATAATTTTTATTGTATTTGCCCCCAGTCTGGATTCTTTTCGTAGAAAATGATCCGGACTAGAGTGGTCGTTTTTAGCTAAGTTCAAAGCTTGAAAACTTTGGGTTAGTTAGGAAATTTTTCGTATTTGCCCGTAGTACGGATTCTTTTCGTAGTAAATGATCCGGACTAGAGTTGTCGTTTTTAGCTAAGTCCAAAGCTTGAAAACTTTGGGTTACTTAGGAAAATTTTCGTATTTGCCCCCAGTCCGGATTATTTTCGTATAGAATGATCCGGACTAGAGTGGTTGTTGCATATTGCTCTTGTCCCGGTTCCAACTCTGCCTATGGCTCCTTGTAGCATCCCAAAATCCGGGGTACAGATATGGGGCCACTAACTATAAACAATATTACACATCTCTGAATATAAACAACATTTAGTAACAAAACCCCTTAACCAAGATCGCATACAGGTTATGGTATGAAACAACTATCGTACATCATTATTACAACCCAGTCTCAGAATAAAAGAATATTATACAACTTTATGAATGTACAAAATCACTGTCTAACTAAATATCCAACCTTGACCAATTCCCAACCACTAACCGATGAGAATCCGTAACCCGATCGTCTCTTCTCGCTGCTGGAAAGCAATACCCCTTGACCATTACTAGGTTCACTAATCTCTTCTACTAGCTGAAGAAAACAAACAAGCAAGAGTGAGCCAACAATGCTCAGCAAGTGCAATAGTGATAGCAATTTTAAAATAAACGTTGACAATTCTGATAAACAAAAGGAGTTTCATCTCATTATTTGAAAGACTCAGTGAGATCAACTTTTAGATTGCCACGAGGGCCAACAATTCATCATTAATAAAGAGCAACTGAAACTAGAACTGATAAAAGTTCTGATATCAAAATTTTATCAAAGCTGACTTCCAAGGAGTCAAGAACTAGACATCACAGTCTCAGAGTACAGATGAGAATTGGAATTTTTTTTATTTATTTAAAAAAAACATCAAGGTTAGGCTGCTGATCAGTCAGCACTAACCCCGGACAAACGCACACAACAATGTCCTAGGACAAACGCGCACAGCAATGTCCTTAATTGGATCCATGGCTCACATTGGCCTTAACTTCAGACCATAATAAGGTCCTACCCCGAAGGGTTTTACGCCCAAAGTGCCACTTTTAAAAAAAACATTTCCAATTCTATATCCATCACAGTAGGTGTCGGGACTATCGACACCCTTTTCAACCAAACAACTGGAACTCACGTCCAGAATAACAACTCATGATTAAGAGTTAATGAGGAAGCAAAATATCTGCTAGTATCGACAAATTTGATACGATACTGGGAAATAACTAACCAGTCAAGATCTTTAATAAATACCGACAAGTTCGGTAATAAGTGGGGTGGAGAATATAGAGAACAATACTTTGAATTCATATCGACAAGATAAATATAAGTAATTGGAGACATAACATCAATAACTTGATTAAAGAGAGATTCGAATTTGGCAACAATAAAAGATATAAAGTGCAACAAGGTTATCAACAAGTAAAATTTTAAGTTGGAGCAGGGGTTTAATCAAGCTTAGCGCGCTTAACAAAATTTTACGACACGTTGAATGGTTTGAGTCCACATAGGTGAATAAAGTAGATTAAAACAATTATTTGTAAATTAATTTCAGGGTGAGTAATAGCGGTTCCGTTTAGGAAAAACATTTTTAAAAGGAAATCCGTTGGTGATAATATATTGAAAATCATGGATTACGCTGGCAGATTTTCATAAGGGTTTAATGTCTAGGATTGTTCTTTATTTGGAAAATTCTTTAAACATTTTCAAAGAAAATAAAAGAATTGGCCTTCCACTGGGGAATCCAATACCGTACGATGATTGAAATATTTTTGAAGAAAAAGGTTGTTTGTGAAATCATTTGAAAGTTCACACTTGAACTATAGTGGAAGAAAACAGCATTTGAACACTGATCGAAGAGGTATTTCATTTTCTAGACACAACTTAACCAAATCATTCTACATGCAAAAAGAGCGAAATTGCAGCACTTGAACAATAAGTTAAGAGCAATAACACTTGCCTCGATTCATGAAGTCCTCGATCCTAACATTGATCCTCAACTCAATCTCACATCAATCTTTACTTCGTAACTCGCCACTTTCACATCAATGCACCCTTTGGCTTTGATACTAGTTTCTTTGTTCGTCTTTCCATTTTCTCACGCACTTCTCTTGACCAGGTTTCCTATTCGAACCTTTACAAGGTCAAATACGGTTTCAGTACTCATTCAAGCAAAACCTTATCGTTTGCTCTATTCTACCCATGCGCGTCCTATAACGCTTACATATACAATACATATAGACATATTCATTCATATTCACATAATAGTCTTACTATAATCAACCAAGTCACATAAACACATCACATAACCATTTCAAAACAACACATCCATTTAATATTTAAACCACGATATATTCTCGAAATAAACCACTGATACATATACTTAACCCTTAGTAATCTTAATACACCTTCAAGCATTGAAATTAAATAAGTTGAATAGGTTTTAAATAGATTTGCAGGGGATTTTTAGAAAATTTCGTCATGAAGTATTCGTTTATCGGACTATGGGCATAGCCCCTCAATATCAATCAAAAACAATTCACCCTGCTTTTACAAAAATAAAGCTGCCTCAACTTGCAGCAACATAAAAGTAAACAATTAATGAAAAGTACCCGCCCGAACATGCGGCAACTAGCACATAAGAAATTTACATTACACTACTACTTACGCTACACCAATGATCGTATTTCTCACGCATTTTAATAATACACGTGACAATCAATCATTGATGTTCGTAAGCCCTAGGGAACAACCCCTAGCACTAACTATTACTTACGCTATATCGATGATCACATCACTCAAGTATATTAATTATACTCGTGATAGCAAATCATGGATATTCGTAAGCCCGAGGAACTAGTTGAAGAGAATTACACAAGTCTTTAAATATTGACATTTAAGACTTGTGATCTCATTGCAACTCCTCGCAGATAAACACATAATAAAATGAACCTCACAGTTAATCTTTGATAAATAACATTTAAACCGAAATATACTGCTTAAGCAATTCTCAATACATACTCGATTCCAAATATTTAACAAGTATAGCATTTAACCGATACTATAACTCGACTACAACATTCAATCCATATAACTCATTTACAATTAACAACCTCATGTAAACTCCAACATTATACAATAATAATTAGTAACTAAAACAAACTCTTAGCACATATACATTTCCGACACCATATGCAACTAGCAACTCATAATTACCCACTAACGACCACAAATTAATTCCCACCATTACACTTAGCAATCAGCACTTAAACATTCATAACAAGCAAGACCATATAACCTTTACATATTATTCGCCCGTCACAATTAGCAATTTACAATAAACATTTCACAATTACTAACCCGCACATTAATCGGGCCCCCAATTAACCTCAACAATTATACTTAACTAGACTCTCCGAATTACATTCGGAAATAAAACAATATTTGTAATTTACAACATTAGGCTAATTACGAAGATTAACACACTTAACTCACAATTAATACCTAAATCATAATTAGCCACCAGCAATTATAACTAGCACTTAACAATTATCCTTTTCCAATTTAAATCACTAACAATATTCTCGGAACTCAATATCATCTAATTACTAGAATTAACACCATAAAATTCACAATTAAACTAATTAAATTACAACAATTAAATATCACAATTTAAATCTAATTTAATCACAAAAATTACATAATTAAAATACGATAAATATACGAGCTTCGCAATTATACCTTTCCGAGGACCACCAACATCTTCACCATCTCTCTCTCTCTCTCTCTCTCTCTCTCTCTCTCTCTCTCTCTCTCTCTCTCACTCTCTCTCTTGTCTCTGCACCCATATACACACACACACAGTGAAACGCGCACCACAATACATGCACGCATATCCTCTATTTCCCTTCTCCACTGTCTCAACTCGCGGCCACCACCACCGTTCGGTGGTGGTCTTCTCCGGTGACCCAGCTGCACGACACGCACACAACACTCCACACATGATACACACACACATACACGCATATATATATATATATATATATATATATATATATATATATATATATATATATATCTATGGTGTATAATTTGCTAATTGTTCCCCCAATTCTTTTCCCCCCAATTCAAGTTCTAAATCCCTAATTTTCTTTTCCCCCAATCTCATTCTCTCTCCCCGATTTTTCTGTCTGCTGATATCTCTTAATGGGCTTGGCCCATTTCTTTTGTTACTAACTACTAACAATACTCCTCGGCCCAAATATACCCTAATAAACAACTTCTATAAATCACAATTAAATAAAACCTTCGGAAAATTAAACTTTTCATTTTAAAAATAAAGAATATTAAATTACGAGCACACACATATTTTTAAAATATTTTTAGGATCAAAACGAATTAAATATGAATTTTACAAATTTTGATCCTTTAAATATAATAAAACTCTTAAAATCATTTTAAAATACCACAACACCCAAATTAATCCACTCAACAATTTTAAAAACTCAATAAATATATAAAGATAATATTACAAGATATTTCACGTTTTTTAATAATTCCAATAATTTTATAAAATTTCCAGAGGATCAAAAATGTATAATTTAAACACATTTAAATCCTCAAAAATACAACTAAAAATATACCGACCTTCACAGCTCATACCAACCAACATATAAACACATAAACACAACTTCACATATTTTCCGTCTTTACAACAATATTCACCTAATATAATTCATAATTTATAATAAATAAATATTTATAAAATTCGAAATTTTCTAGGGCGTTATATCCTTCCCCCCTTAATAGGATTCTGTCCTCAGAATCAACGCTAAGGACACAATTATCAATTTTCCTCAAACATCTTACTTCCACTTCCCAGGTTGCATCTTTCAACCTCTAAGATTCCATCATACCATCTCATAAATTTACAAGTCATTCCTTGAGCCTCAATTTTTCGAGTTAACCTTAATCTTTGGTTTTCGAGTCTTTTTAACTCTAAACGTTTATCACACGAACACGAATATCTTTCCCTCGAAAATCAATATGACTTTTTCGAATAAGGAACTATACCCTGCGCCAAAACTATATTACCACGCCAATCCTTCGCAATAATACCACCGTATAATTTGCCTTAATTTACAACGACCCACACTTGGCACCATTCTCCAGCTCTTACTCGTAATCACACGGTTTCAGATAGAACTTCGAGAAAAGAATCTCAAGAAATCCTGCGATCGCTTCCAATCCACTTTTCAAGTACTGTGTTAATCGAGAAGGGAATAATTAAAAAGTTTCTTTCTGTCTTTGGTCCCATATTTTTACCGAGTACCCAATCGGGAATCTTAATATCATTTCGTCCATTCTCAGTCGCATCCTTGCAATCGAATTTTATAACTAACCACACACGTCTTTAGATGGCATAATTCAATTAACAACTCGATTTTTCACTTTTATAAAAAACTTCGGTTTGCTAAGTCTTTTGAAGTATAGCCTTGATCATTTACAGCTCTTGATAACTAACATACTCGTCACCTTGACTGTGACTTCACTCAAAACAAGAACAAGATTGAAATATCCGATTTATTATTAATTTCCCGAGGTCACAACTTCACTCAATACTATTCACGAAACAATTCTTCATAATTTCCAACAAGCTCCTTCCACTTAACATGCATCATCACTTATTTACGCCTCCTAAAATGAACCTTCCTCAGATAAAATTTTGAGAAAAAGAATATCAAGAAATCCTCAATCATTCTTACTCCTCTTTCACGTGCAATGTTACTTGAGAAGGGAATAATCGGAAAACTTCTATCCATCCTTCATCTCATTGTTTTACTGAGTAACCGTTTCGAACTACTGACCATTTTCCTTAAATCATATATATCTTATTCGTAATACACTATCTCACGTCCTCTGAAATCAACTTTCGAATCACCACTCTGCATACTTGACGAGTCTTCGAATTTGACTCTACACATTACATTTTCAACATTTAACACTACTCACATTAACCACAAAATCATGACTTTCGAAATTCACATTAAGATCCTCGTGCCAAATTTTCTTCCTTTTCATGGAAACTCTAAAATCGCTCTCGATTGATTTGCTTAATCGTTCAGACCTCTATGTTTACCATCCAATCTCAAAACATCGCCTTTATCTTCCTCACAATTCAAGATCTCATTTTCTTGTCCTCGCAATTTGCTTGTGCTTGGTTGATGGGGAATAAATCTAATCCTAAATTATATTTAACTCCTTTTTATAGTCATCACCATCCACTTCCTGTCAACTTCCTTCATGATCATATTAAATTTTTCAAATTCTTAACAATCACAAAGACAGTCCTGTCACTCTCTTCAAAACTTCCACCAAATTAATATGATACTATTTTTGACGAAATTCCCATCTTTCCAAGCTCATCACTTATAGCTTTAACTTAAGACGCTGATACTTGTCACCACACTGCCTTTCTGGTTACAGCCACAACTTCCCACATTTATTTTAATAAAATCTCTAGGGATTCTACTCCCGAAATCTTATTTTCTGATCATGGGATCTCGTTAATTTCTGCTAATTCTCATTCTATAGGCAACTATGGTGCCCTTTCTCTTCTAACTCCACATCGTCGGGATTCCACATTCTTTTCTTAATTAAATTTTTTAATTTTTTTTTACGTCTGCTATTTACTCACTTCTGGAAACTTTCTGGTTTCTCTGCCTTCCTCCTTATTGACATTTTATTCCATCTTGGTCAACTTTCCACCATCCTTGATAATCATGACTTTCTTAAAATTGGCCCGCATAAGTTATTTTCTTCATACAGTCACCTTAATCCTTACCCCTTACTCTGTCTTAATTCTTCTTGATAATTCTTACAAACCTTTTTGTTCTGCTTCATTCTGATTTATCCAAGTTAGCCTTCTTGATTCTAAAATCTTATGTTTAACGACGGATTCGAAACATTCCAAATTTTATGACATTCCATTTACTACCTCTGTCATACAAAAGATGTTTACAATTAATCTTCCTTCAGCATTGTACAACTTATATCCAATATCTCCATTTCCATTCTCTTTTTGCCTTCTAACAATATTTACAACCACGGGCTCTTATTCACTGCCCTTTTTCCTTTATCCATCTCTCATTAGCCTCCATTTTTGTTCATGATTTCTCGAACCAGTATTTATTCCAGTTTGACATGACATATCTGTCTTAACCACCAAATTCTTAAACTCGCATAACCACTTCTTCGTCTATGCAGTTGTAATTCTATCATTTAAAACGTCGTCACGCCCATCTTCACATTTCCTTCATCATTAGGAATTTTTGAAAACATCGAATTTCTGACAAAGGAGATCAATAAAATGAATGGGGCATCAAGTACGAATATACACTGAGTTTGTTTGATAAAACTTTTATAAAGGAATTTAACCGAGAGATCAATATGATCTTTTAAACTATTTTCAGGTTTCATTTGTCACTTGGTTAACCACCATAGTACATACGGATGGCCAGTCCTTAGTACTTCGTGACAAACACAATCAGTGGTGTCCCACTGGACTTCTATCACAAAGATAAAATGTCCCTGAATCCCCTATCTGTATAGGTTGTTCATCTCAGTTGGAATAGAGAAAAATCAAGTATTCATGAAAATGGAAGGGATTCAAGAGTTTCAAAATTTTTCAAGTAAAGTCGGATCAATTATCCTTTGAAAGATATAGATATTTCTAAAAGAATGGAATTGAATTCGAATAAATCTGACATACCAAACTCATCATCGTTTGATGTATAAAAGACTTTTCAATAGATACTTCAAGGGTTGATCAATCAAACATTCAAGAAATTCTTAATTATTCATAATCCCACTTCTGTCAACTAAGCACTAATATACTTAGCTGCCAAACCGGCCTGACCATAATGAGTTGAATAAATAAGAAGATCTCAATTCATTCTCGATTTTTGAACCATCACTGTGCAACGAATGCCTCAGCAACGATACCAACCGGGAATTAACTTAGGACGATAATTCAAAGAAAGAATAAGAAATTTCTTAAGCAATGAATTTGAATAAATCGACGATTACGGATACAAAACTACGCTCAACTTCCAATTCTTGCATATAATCGCTTCCCACTTCGCATTCTTAACCTTCTCATACCATCTCCGAAACGTTCGCATCGAAACTAATACCGTTGAAAATTCTAGATTCTACGCAAAAAAATTTCGAGATAACGTCCCCCGAACTGATAGCTTCAGCTGCCCACTTGGCTTATGCCGCTTCGGGTTCGATGTTTGGTTAATAGCCCAATCCTTAAATGATTCGAACTTCTACTCGCGCGATATGCCGAAAGACCGATTAACGTCGCGACGCTTGCCGAAGTATCCTAACGCGACCCTTACCCTAAACCGTTCTACCCGACTCCTATCTTATACTCGTACCCTAACCCTCCTAATCTGTTTCAGTGACCATAACCTGTAGCTCTGATACGAACTTGTAGCATCCCAAAATCCGGGGTACAGATATGGGGCCACTAACTATAAACAATATTACACATCTCTGAATATAAACAACATTTAGTAACAAAACCCCTTAACCAAGATCGCATACAGGTTATGGTATGTAACAACTATCGTACATCATTATTACAACCCAGTCTCAGAATAAAAGAATATTATACAACTTTATGAATGTACAAAATCACTGTCTAACTAAATATGCAACCTTGACCAATTCCCAACCACTAACCGATGAGAATCCGTAACCCGATCGTCTCCTCTCGCTGCTGGAAAGCAATACCCCTTGACCATTACTAGGTTCACTAATCTCCTCTATTAGCTGAAGAAAACAAACAAGCAAGAGTGAGCCAATAATGCTCAGCAAGTGCAATAATGATAGCAATTTTAAAATAAACGTTGACAATTCTGATAAACAAAAGGAGTTTCATCTCATTATTTGAAAGACTCAGTGAGATCAACTTTTAGATTGCCACGAGGGCCAACAATTCATCATTAATAAAGAGCAACTGAAACTAAAACTGATAAAAGTTCTGATATCAAAATTTTATCAAAGCTGACTTCCAAGGAGTCAAGAACTAGACATCACAGTCTCAGAGTACAGATGAGAATTGGATTTTTTTTATTTATTTAAAAAAAAAAACATCAAGGTTAGACTGCTGATCAGTCAGCATTAACCCCGGAAAAACGCACACAGCAATGTCCTAGGACAAACGCGCACAACAATGTCCTTAATTGGATCCATGGCTCACATTGGCCTTAACTTCTGACCATAATAAGGTCCTACCCCGAAGGGTTTTACGCCCCAAGTGCCACTTTTAAAAAAAAACATTTCCAATTCTATATCCATCACAGTAGGTGTCGGGACTATCGACACCCTTTTCAACCAAACAACTGAAACTCACGTCCAGAATAACAACTCATGATTAAGAGTTAATGAGGAAGCAAAATATCTGCTAGTATCGACAAATTTGATACGATACGGGGAAATAACTAACCAGTCAAGATCTTTAATAAATACCGACAAGTTCGGTAATAAGTGGGGTGGAGAATTGTTAGGTCCAAATGTGTTGTAGAGGGGGGGTGAATACAACTTTTCGAATATGAGAAGCAATAAATACGATGCAATAAATGAACACACAGATTCAAGGAATATATTTCTTATATATAACTTGAAATGGTTGCTACAACATTCATTACAAAGTATGACAGAAGTTCATAGAGAAGTGAATGATACTAAGCTCTGTGAATGCACTCTCTCTCTTTTTCTTGTGTTTCTCTCAACTATTGCTCTCTAACTAAAACATTACACAAGTACTTCTATTTATACTACATGTAATCTATGTCCTGTAGTCTTCAAAGACTAAGATATACGTGGACCAATGATGTCCACATAAATCTTGCCTTATCTTGAAAGCTTAGAAATCTGCCAATCAGAAGATGCCATGTGTCATGTTGAAGCTGCACTATAAGTAGAACTTCTACTTGAGAATTTCTACTTAGCCATCTCGAATTTCTAAGTAGAACTTCTACTTAGAAACTTCTACTTGGTCATCTAGAATATTTAGTACTTAGAAAATATTCTGGTCTTCAACTTGAAACTTCAATGCACATCTTGAACTTGTGATATCTTCATGTCTTCTTTATTCTTCACCAAGCTCTTGAACATGGATCTTTATTACTGACATAAACTTGCTATCAATGTCCTGACACTTGATGCACTGGTCTGGTTCATAAGTGACTAGTCTTGATAGTGTTTTTGCTTCTTGAATAAAATACCATATCCAAATAGTAATGTGGCTTTCCAATATTTGCTTTCCTTCTTGTTCACTTGAAATCAATTAGTCTTATTGATACTGATAGTTATGATCTTGATTCTTGGCATTTCAAATCACTGAGGCATGAACAACTTTGACTTGAACTTCTCTCAATGATTTCTTCTTGGCTTGATCATAGTTAACATGTTGAATTGTATCAATTACCTTGTCTTCATTTAGTGTTGATTTCTTTGTGACTTCTTGTTCTTGATTATCTTCTGGTTAAGTATCTTTTCCTTTAGTTGAGTTACATTAGTTATAGTGCTACAAGTTTACACACTCTGCCTTTCAATCTCCCCCAATTTGATTGTCTAACAATGACATTCAAATTAATGAAGGATAACTCAACTAAACAATGAGACGAGAAAAGATAATTAACATTACAGTCTTGAATAATTTACAATTGAAATTTACTTGAAAACAATACAAAGAACTTAAACTAGAAACAGAATTCGAACTTCGAATTAAAGATCATTTGAGTGATTCCTATCACCTGGATTATTTCATACCTTTTAGTCAAACTTATATCACCTTATTGGATTCACTCTAAGGTGAATTTTCCTCAAGTGAGTTAAAGCAACCGAAAGACATGAAGTTTTTCCAACTTCAAGTTCACACCACTCTGACCTTTAACCCTAATTCCGTTTCCTCTTTCTAGCTTCAGCAGCTTGGTCTTTCTCTTCTTTCTGCCTTTTGCGCTTCTCCTTCTGCTGCTGTTCTTTCTTGTACACTGGATCGCGAAGCTGCTTCCACCTAGCATTCAACAGACTTACAGCTTCCATTTCTAGAGGATTCTTGGGCTCTGGATAAGGATGTTTGAAAAGCCTTCTGAGTTTGTCCACCTCCTGAGTAGTCCTGATCTTTGGAATGTCCTCAAAGTTCTTCATTATGAGCTGAGGTTTCCAATGTGATTTATCAGCTTTAAACTGACAATAGATCATCTTGGGGTAGACCTTGACACGGTCAGTATTGTGGACACTAGCCGCATCTCGCTCCATCCGCTTCTTTTCCACCACTACCTCAGACAGGTAACTCATGAGTCTCTGCTTTTCTTCCACATACATATCTTCCACTTCGCCCCATTTGAATACATGTAATACTCTCTCCAGAAATGCAGCATCGTGAGTCTGTAGCAGCCATTTTCTACTCATATGCAAGAATGTTTGATTCTGGTCTGCATCTATGAATACTAAGGCATCAGCTGTATCTTCAACATAAGCGTGTATCCAGTATACACTATCACTTCCTGGAACACCAATAGCCTCCCTTATCTCTCCTTATTCCAGTGCTCCAGAAGGAAGAGTCAGAGCTTCATCTACATTCTTCATTGCTTGAAGAATATTCCATTTCTTCTCCATCAGCTCCGGCTCAATCTTCACGTTATCTAGAGGGTTTGGAGCAATGATATCACACTTCCACACCTCATTGCTCTTCTTGAATATGACTCTTTCAATGATCTTCACGGATTTTTCTTTAAGCTCAGAAGCGAATCCCTTACTCATCATTTGTCTACAGACAGCTTTGAGAGATTCCACTGAAAGCTCCATTAGATCATTTTCCTCCATGCTAACCCTCTTCATCTTTCCGTCAACTACCATCCGGACAAAATTTGGATATGCTGAGAATTCTTGACCCTTGTCCTCTGCTAGCTGCATTAACTGATCCCTATACAGAATGCTTAGTTCCTCAGATTGAGAGTATTGAATTTTTGTCGCTAGCAAGAACAACTCTGACGCAGATCTTCTCGTTATGAATTGGTCATCCACATATAGGAAAGATGTTGGGACTCCTTCTACCAAAGACAAAATAACCTGCCACTCCTTAAGTGTTGCATTGTATCCAACCCTGACTTTAGAAATTAATCTCTTCAATGCACTTATATAGTCCCCAGTCATTGGATTCTGCAAATTCAAGTTGTAGAACAGATCATCTGCCTCCTTGTTATGAACTCCTTTCGCACAGGGTCCCATCATTATCTTCCTTGCTTCATCCCACTTCTGTCCTATCCTCCTCTTGTCGAGATCAACTTGAGGGTCAGCTAACCTTGCAAGCTCATGATCATACTGCTTCCCTTGGAGCTCCACTTTCTTTTCTAGGAACGCAGCACGTTCTTGCATCATCTTTATTTTATGGAACTGAGCTTGTTCCAAGGCTAACTGTTGAGCTTTAAGGGTTTCCTCATCAACAGGAATTTCTTCAGGCATTCCGGAAGACATCCCAGCACCTCCACCTTGTTCCTTCAAAGATCTCTTTATAGCATGTGCCAAAGGTACGTCTTCCATATCAGAATCTGAGTCAAGTACCTCCTGTACTGTTTCCTGATGACTCAGGTCAACGAATGGTTCATCAACCATCATTGCCTTACCCTTTCTCCTCCTCAGAGCCTCTTCATCAACAGCAGGCTCAATTTCTGTTTCCTTGACAAGATCAGTGGGTTCTTCAATTTCTTTGATGTGAACTGCCTGCTGTCTCGTCTCCTTTCCAATCTCCCCCTTATGTGAGTTATCCTGAGCTCCACCTTGGTCTTCAGATCCACCAGCTGCATAAGAACCTCCAAAACCAGAACCAGAGGCTCCCGCTCCACTAGTACCACCTGCACCACCTGCACCAGCATCGGGGGGAGGTTGTTGCGACTCGAAACACTCCGGGGGCACAAAACTCCTGACTGCGAACATCATTCTACTGATCTCCACTGCCATTGTATGCTGATAGAATATAATTTACATATATTTTAGAGGATTTTATTCCCACATTTAATGAGCTTTTGCGAATAATCGTGTCGATTTAATAAGTTTTATTGGAGTTTATTGCAGGAAATAAATAATTCCCAAACTTGGAAGGAATTGAGTTTATTTGGACTTAAATTACTAGAAAATTCGTAACTATTGGGCAGCTTGCGTGTACATCACTGTTTGGGCCATAACTTGAGTTTCAGACATCAGAATTGGGTGATCTTACAGCCCACGCGAAGATAACAGAATTTTCTACAAGTCAAAGGTGGTCCAATATCAATATTCCAACTGGAGAAGCCCAGAAACAGGCCTGAAAGACAGATGACGAATTTCACTTCCTGGAATCCTATTTCAATTCTAATTACGGCAAATCTTGGACAACAAATTCTTATCCAACACAAAGAGGGAAATTACCAGAAGTCTACGAGGCTTATCTAATTCAAGGAGGATATTTCTTTTTTATTCCTACTTCTATTACAATTGTAATATTTTATTAGCTGTTTCCTACTTAGTTTTGGTTAGCTAATTTTTAGGCTCCTGGTGCCTATATAAACACATCTAGGGGTATTGTTTTATCATCCAATCTTAGAGATAAAAAGCATTGGTACGTATACTTTTGTAAACACTTTTTCTCTATTCTTATAATTATGTGTTCTTATATTCATTCTTGTTTTGTTAATTTAATCATGTGTGAGTAGTTTATTAATCTAGGGTTGAGTTGAACCCTAGTTATGGTCGATGTGTGAATTCCCCAATTTGATTGTTTAATTGCTCTTGCTTATTGAGTTGTTTTAATTAGCAATTGCAGATCAGACGTGATTATGTGTATTGTTTGAACCATTATCTATTTATCAACGAGAGTTGGATTTAGATGGTTGTGATTTATCCAATAAGAACATGAACTTCTCCATGAGAATAGGTAGAACGGATTGTTAGGAAGTTAGGGTGCTGTTATTAATGTCTCTGAATTGCATGATACCATGAGAATAGGCTTGATTGTATTTTAGAGAAGCCATTAATACCCGAGAGGGATTATTGGTATTTATAGGGCGCATCTTTCCTGTTGAGTATTATACGATTAATTGGGGAGGAAAATTCACGATTGCATTGACCATGCTAGTGGGGATACTTAATTCTGGATGTTTTTAGATCTGATTAGTATAAACACAATTCTTCTTAGTATAAATTAGTTTAATTAAATCCTCAAAATTTATTGTGTTACTTGCTTAGCTAAATTAAATCAGAAAAAGACTGGTGATTGGCACTTTTGTCTCTGTGGGAACGACTCTGACTTACCCTACTGCATAGTTAGAAGGATTTGTTAGATTTTTATTATTTGATAGGCACGCGACAGCCTTGTCAAATTTTTGGCGCCGCTGCCGGGGACAAAGCAGTGTTAGATTGGTTAATTTTTGAGTTAGTTTAGCTAAGTTTTTTAGTTGTGTTGCTTCGGCTATTATTCTTGTTCTGTTTGATCTTTGCTTGTGGTTTTTCTTGTTTCTTGTAAAATTGATTTTCAGATTCCTATGACAAGAAATTAAGCGAGTGAAGAGAGGAGCAGGAAGAAAACATGGAGGCATTGATTGAGACTATGCGGGCATTTTCTCAAAAGATCGATGAAATTGAGTCAAGAAATTCTTATTTGGTTGCTACTTGTGATGTTTGCGGTATACGGGGACACACTCAAAATTTTTGCCAATATAATACCCCTTATTACCCAAGCCAAGCACAATATTGGGATAATAATTTTCATTACAATGCCCATTACAACTCTGACCAGCCACCACAATACAATCCTTATTCCGAAACATACACTTCTAGTTTGGAAAATTATTCTGATTTTTCCTACCAAAGCAATCCAGCTCAACCAAAAAAATCTAGCTTGGAAACTGCCTTGGAAACTTATTTCTCTCCATGTGCCAAGATGAATGAGTCTTTAGCCACTTGTGATGCTCAACATCAACAGTTTAATGCTCAATTTGAAGAGATGCAAGTTAGTCCATGCCAAGCTCAACCACCTCAAATCAACTACTCTCAGCCACCACAAAAATCCAACTTGGAAAGTCTGTTGGAAGGAGTTGTTGTTGCACAGCTGAACAAGAATGAAGAGGTTGAGACAAGTCTTAATGAGTTGAAAACTCAAGGTAAGTTGATTGAAATCTCAATTGCTCAACTAGCTCAAGAGGTAACTGAATTCGTTGAGAGGCGCTCTCAATTGGAGGAAATACCAATGAGTCAATTTGATGATACAACTTTGTGGAGTGGTACGGAGTTCAAAGAGTCACCAAACGAGGTTAGTAATAGTGAGCTAATTTTTGATGATTATGATGATTTTGATGATGATTTTGAAAGTCTCACTCTTATTGACCTATATGCTTCTCAAGAAATTAACTCGTGTGAAAACTCTTTTGATAATAATGATGTTGATATCTTAGATGACTCTATTTGCATGCTATTTGACGAGGGTGATAGTATGGTTGTGGAAGATATAAATTTGAATAAGGATATTGTGATTCCCATTGTGGTAGATGTGATAGAACCGAATTTGGATACACTTGACTTGAATAATGCTAAGATTGAGAATGTGTATATGCCTGTTGTAGACCCAATTTGGGAGGGATTTGTGAAAAGTAGTCATAAATGTTTTGATGCGGATTTTGCTAAATATTTTCACATCCCGAAATTTCGTGAGCATCACATGAGTCTCACGTGCCAATTTATGTATCTTCTTGGTTATCTAATTGGTGCTCACATCACTAGATTAATTCAAATTAGGAGATATGTACATCTATATGCTTTTTCGCCAGGATAATTGTCAACAGGTGTCGGGCTAACGACGTTAAACAAATGCGCTACTTGGGAGGCAACCCATGGATTCTGTATACTGTGGAGGACTGGTGCACTTCATGCTTTGGCATAGGGGAGTATTTCTTTCCTTCTTATTATTAGTTGATATTCTTAGTATTGTGCCATTGAGGACATTGCCACATTTAAGTGTGGGGATGTGCTTAATATATATATGTGTTTTGTTATAAAAAAAAAATAAAAAAAAAATTGAAAAAAAATTTGAAAAATACCAAAAATAATTCTAGCCATGTGAAGGTTACTTACGTAAATGCACTCATGCATGCTTAGAAATCTTGTGTTTATGGATGCTTTTGATTGAGAGATGATATGTGATGTTCTTGTGCACACACGTACACTAGCAAGTAGAAACTAGTAGACTTATTGAATGTGCTAAATGATTAGAATGACATGAATATGTGCAAGATAATTTGGTCTATATGCTTTGAATACAAGTAGGTGCGTTAGAGAGACTATTACTTTGGGATTGATTATGTTTTGTCACACCAAGTGAGTTTTGAGCCTATATGCATATCTTTTGCATAACTATTTGTTTGCTTGAGTGTCCACTTGTTGTTTACATTGCTAGCACTTGCTTGAAGTCTTTCTTGAGATGCATGACATTAATTGGTGACAACATGATAAAGGCAATAGGTTAACCTCATATTTCCCATATTACCAAACCATTTATACATGATCAATTAGTTAACCCTTTGAGCTTAATCCTATTCTTTCGGTGACACACCACGTTACTTGCCATATATCCTTTTCTTGTATTGGCCTATATTAAATTTGAACCCAATTGTCAAAGGCTAGTATTGTGCTTAAGGGAGTAATAAGGTGTGTAATAAAAAGGGGGTTTTATTGATGATCATACTTTTGGGGAATATTTGGGGTTTGATTGTTAGCTTGTTAGTCGAAGTTGGAAATCATATCTTAAGGATCATTGTTCATCTGGTTATTATTCAGCTCTCTAAAAAAAAAAGGGGAAGAAGCAAGTACTCCTTTGAGATCATTGGGTGGTAAGTGCAATGACATATGAAAGGGACGATCCATGTGCATGCGCTGGTATTAAGCAATTGTATTTTGGTGACTTTTCGCTACCCGTGGTTACTGGAGAATTACTTGTCTTGAAAAAAAAAAGAAAAAAAAAAGAAAAAAAAGAAGAAAAAGAAAAAACAGAAAAAATAAATTTGAGAGCATACTTATCCTTTGTGATCCTACTTAGATTCGACTAGACAAAGTTTTTGGACTATGATAAAAGTTCAAGTGTGGGGAAGTATTCATTGGTTTTGATAAGTATGGGAGTTGTTTGAATTTCATTGTTGGGTACTAGCTTTTGACTTAACCTTCTTTAGCTTAGCTTTCTTGACATACCTTGTCCCTAGCCCCATTACAACCTGAACAAAGACCTTTTGATTGTCATCGATAATGTATGTTGTGTTAAGAGTTAGATTGATAACAAGGACAAAGCATGTTTATGATATTGTTGGAGTTGAGTGAAACACTTACCACCCTGTTTGGAGTGAATATCTTTTGTGAGTGAATGGTGAGTTTTTGCTTTTGCATAGGAGATCCCAGGTTTTGTCTCAAAGATGTGCTCTTGTGTGCTTAGCATGTTTACCAATGATTTTTGCATTTGACATGGAATTCTATGATGTTATTCATGTGATTTGAGTATGCTATGTGGATACTTGCACTTTAGACACCAAGGCATTGCATTTTCATTTTGATTCTTAAGTGGATATGGCATGAGAGGACTTTGTGTGTGTGGTATTGTGTTGATGTGTGGTCTTTTGCATGAGCTAGATGGATTTTGTGGGTACATTCGCTATAAGCCCTCACGAGACCCTACTCGTCCACTAGGGCTACCTAGGGGTTTAAAGGACTTGTTGCATATGTTAAATGCAACCGTGATCACCTACGGAAGTGGTACTAATTAGTTAGTGTAGTTATTATTTTAGCTTGCACGAGGACGCGCAAAGTGCTAAGTGTGGGGATATTTGATAGAATATAATTTACATATATTTTAGAGGATTTTATTCCCACATTTAATGAGCTTTTGCGAATAATCGTGTCGATTTAATAAGTTTTATTGGAGTTTATTGCAGGAAATAAATAATTCCCAAACTTGGAAGGAATTGAGTTTATTTGGACTTAAATTACTAGAAAATTCGTAACTATTGGGCAGCTTGCGTGTACATCACTGTTTGGGCCATAACTTGAGTTTCAGACATCAGAATTGGGTGATCTTACAGCCCACGCGAAGATAACAGAATTTTCTACAAGTCAAAGGTGGTCCAATATCAATATTCCAACTGGAGAAGCCCAGAAACAGGCCTGAAAGACAGATGACGAATTTCACTTCCTGGAATCCTATTTCAATTCTAATTACGGCAAATCTTGGACAACAAATTCTTATCCAACACAAAGAGGGAAATTACCAGAAGTCTACGAGGCTTATCTAATTCAAGGAGGATATTTCTTTTTTATTCCTACTTCTATTACAATTGTAATATTTTATTAGCTGTTTCCTACTTAGTTTTGGTTAGCTAATTTTTAGGCTCCTGGTGCCTATATAAACACATCTAGGGGTATTGTTTTATCATCCAATCTTAGAGATAAAAAGCATTGGTACGTATACTTTTGTAAACACTTTTTCTCTATTCTTATAATTATGTGTTCTTATATTCATTCTTGTTTTGTTAATTTAATCATGTGTGAGTAGTTTATTAATCTAGGGTTGAGTTGAACCCTAGTTATGGTCGATGTGTGAATTCCCCAATTTGATTGTTTAATTGCTCTTGCTTATTGAGTTGTTTTAATTAGCAATTGCAGATCAGACGTGATTATGTGTATTGTTTGAACCATTATCTATTTATCAACGAGAGTTGGATTTAGATGGTTGTGATTTATCCAATAAGAACATGAACTTCTCCATGAGAATAGGTAGAACGGATTGTTAGGAAGTTAGGGTGCTGTTATTAATGTCTCTGAATTGCATGATACCATGAGAATAGGCTTGATTGTATTTTAGAGAAGCCATTAATACCCGAGAGGGATTATTGGTATTTATAGGGCGCATCTTTCCTGTTGAGTATTATACGATTAATTGGGGAGGAAAATTCACGATTGCATTGACCATGCTAGTGGGGATACTTAATTCTGGATGTTTTTAGATCTGATTAGTATAAACACAATTCTTCTTAGTATAAATTAGTTTAATTAAATCCTCAAAATTTATTGTGTTACTTGCTTAGCTAAATTAAATCAGAAAAAGACTGGTGATTGGCACTTTTGTCTCTGTGGGAACGACTCTGACTTACCCTACTGCATAGTTAGAAGGATTTGTTAGATTTTTATTATTTGATAGGCACGCGACAGCCTTGTCATATGCATTGTAGACTCCATTGCCCCCATCCTTTCATTAAGAGTGCTTCCCAAGACACCACCAACATGGCCCAAGTCATTGACCTTGTTTGTCAAAGCATCAAAAGCCGTAGCTTGACTTGCCATTCTTGCTGCGTAGTCATCAAGAGCCCTTTGATTGTTTCCAATGTTAATCCCGAACTGCCCCATCGTCTGCCCGAACTGCCTCATCTGATTTTCCATAGAAGTCATACGTGTATCAAGATTTTCAATATTAAGGGACGGTGTTTGGTTTAGGTTACCTCGCTCTAATACTCGTTCTGTTAGTATTTGGTGCTCGGTTTCGGGCCTTAAAAATGAAGGTCCCTCTCTCCCTAACCTCTCACACACACTCCCTGTCTCACGCTCGTGTATGTCTTCAATGATTGATCCAAAGTATGAAGCAGTACCTGCAGAAATTGGATAAGCAATATAATTGGCAGTTATGGGATCTATTTCTGTTATGTCCTTAGTTGGAATCTCAGGCTGAGTGGCTGCAAAGTGTTCTTGTACGACATCAGAACCGATCCTCTTTGCAGCATCAGTACGTACCGGTGAAGGTACAGCTAAAGTTGTTGAAACTTCATGTCCTTTTGAAGCAACAGGATCTTCAAAAGGTACATAATCCTCACCAAAATCCCTATGTGCAGATTGTTTAAAGGGAGAACCACTCTCGTGAGGTGGAGTGGTTGCGTGTGACACATTAGGGTTTGACTGGACTTTTGAAGTAGCAGCATGAAAAAATTTGGCTTTCTTTCGAATAAGTTGCTGCTCTTCGGGTTCACTCTCCTCATCATCTCCTACATATACATGTGCTGGCTTTCTGACTTCCGTTAACAGGGGTGAAAGAGAATAAGAATGTGTATCAGGCTCAGAAATATAGCTCTCACCCTGGGATAGATGCTGCGGGTTAGCAGTCTCTTGGGTCTCGGAATCAGATACATAGGAGGAGGAATGAATAGTATGCAGGGAGAGATTACCTGATTGATTACCTTGTGCATCATCGCTTTGCTCATCAGGAATCTCATCAAATGCCTCAGCATGAACAGATGGATTCTGAGCATGTGATGAAACTTGTGATGATGCCTCCAAATTGGTAACTCCTGCATCATATGTAAGCCACATTTGAATATTTTCAGGAATTGACATATGTTTACCTTGATGTTTATCCTGATTAGCAATAGTTGAAAGTGACTTAGTGCCCATCCCTAGCGGTGCAGATGTTGGGCTTCTGGCAAATCCCTGTCTAACAGCAAGAGCATCCTACGGTATTAAATCATTAATCAGCATTTGTAGGAACCGAGGAAACCAGCAGACAACATCAGTTGTAGTGAGGTCTCTGCTTGCAGGAGATCCCATTGAGGCCACTATCTCAGAGAGAACTATGCGTCCATAATTTATATCCAGTTCTCTTGCTAGGGCAACTATAAAGGTTTGCATTGGAATTGGAATTTGATGAAAATCTTTTTCGCGTGCCCGAAAACATCTTGTGATGGCCTCGAAAAAGTAATTCCATTCCACATGGAAGAATTGTTTTTGGATGTTTCCAGTGATCCGGCCAGTCGGAGGATAACATCCTATTTCTTCAAAGAATGTGAGGCGTTGTTCCGCTGTAGGTTCTGCATCATAAACATCTTTGATTGGGAATCCCAGAACCCTGTTGACAATTTCTTTAGTCACCTCATATTCCTGACCCGCTAAGGTAAACCTGAAACCATAGGGGGTTGTTTTGCTCCCAAAAGTAACCGCACTAGTCCATAATTGCTGTAAAGCATCATGTACTTGTGTAGGTTTAGCAGTAAAAGCATGGCTAGCCTTCGAGTACAAATTGAGAAATCGTACCCAAAACTTAAACCGCGGGAGTTGATCACCAATTTCCGTAGAAATATTATAAAAATTGTTTTTAGCAAGTGAAAATTGGTGAGCCATTTTGATTAAATGTTTTTCTTTAAAAAATGTGAATTTTTTTTTTAATTTTGAAAAACAAGTAATTTACGAATTAAAGATTGTATCCCTTTTAATTTAACAAGAACAACAAAAGTCCCTTTGAGAAATTAAACTACCGGATTCAATCAATAGCCAATACGAAATCTGAATATTCAATGAAGATGAATATTCGTGTGTATACCAGTGAAATCGTGTGTGTTTAGATGGAGAATATGAAATCGTGTTTTATGAACAGTTACACAAACAATTTATGTTCGTGTGTATGTATATGCGCGTGTATGAATGGTCACTAAACACACCACCAAAACGATTAAGGATAACACAGACAATAGTAGTCAACAAATTGGCAGTAATTCGTGATTAGTATGAGTTTAATCACAAAAACACGGATTAATGGTATGTAATTTGTGAAATCGCCCTGTTTTTGTGAAGTGGCTGCTGTGAAAATGAAATTAGGTAAAGTGAATGATGCATCGAGTTAGAGATGTATATATTGATGATTGTGAAATGACAAAAATGTCCCTGTTAAAAAGAGTGAAAAATACTAAGTCCATACAGGGAACACTTAAGTCGAACTCTATCTCGAACATCAAGTCGAACTTCGAGATGAAGTTCGAGATAGAGGTTAACTCGAACAAATAAGCACAAATAAGCACTTCAACCAATTTTACAGCAAAGACTACAGGGAAATATTATCTCGAACTTGATTGACTTGTAAACTTGGAAAATTCCCCTCTGGTAAAAGAAATACAGGAAAATTCGAGATACTTTTCGAGTTAGAAGTTTAACTCTATCTCGAACATCAAGTCGAAATTCGAGTTGAGTTTCGAGATAGAGACTAACTCGAAGTTAATCTCAATTCTTTCCAAAATCTTGAATGGAAACCTAATCTCAACCTTCGAGATAAGATTCGAGTTAGGAGTAACTCAAAAATTCCCTTTAAGCAACTGAGAACACACTGAGAACTCTATCTCGAACATCAAGTCGAAATTCGAGTTGAGTTTCGAGATAGACTAACTCGAAGTTATTCTCAGTTCTTTTCAAAATATTCCCTTAATGGAAACCTCATCTCAACTTTTGAGATAAAATTCGAGATAGACTTTATCTCGAATATTTTGAAGATAGAACTAGGCACACTAGTAACTCGAACTCGAACTCAAAGTCGAATTTCGAGATGAATTTCAAGATAGACAACTCGAAATTCTTCCCAGACTTAGAATTTTCAAAACTTCACTCTGACAGCTTAAGTCGAAATTCAAGTCGAATTTCGAGATGAGTTTCGAGATAGAAACTAACTCGAAATTTTGAAGATTTTCAATTCTAAGGCCTCTAATTACATGAAAATCAAAGGTAAATTCATCTAAAAATCATGTAAAATTTAGAATATTATGAATTTAACTCCCCCTATGATCATGCAATCTAACAAGCATAAATTCACAGATTTGTGCTATAAAAGACACTTAAAACACAATGAATTTATACAAACTATATGCAAACTATAACAATCATTAATTAGGCATTTTAAAGTCTAAGCACATAATGATTAAGTAGCTTGCACATACAAACATAAACCTGGATTTTACAGATAGAAGGCTTTACTAACTTGTGTTAAGCATTCCCAATTCACCAACCAATCTATTGAATGTTACTTCATCAAGAGGTTTGGTGAAAATATCTGCAAGTTGTTGCATTGTGGGCACAAAATGTAGCTCCACAGTCCCCTCCTCGACATGTTCTCTTATGAAATGATACCTGATGTCGATGTGCTTGGTTCTTGAGTGATCTACAGGATTGTTGGTTATGGCAATGGCACTTGTGTTGTCACACATAATTGGAATTTTCTTGTGCTCCATGCCATAATCCTTCAATTGGTTCCTCATCCACAGTATTTGAGCTACACAGCTTCCAGCAGCAATGTACTCATCTTCAGCAGTAGAAGTAGATACTGTATGTTGCTTTTTACTTTGCCAGGACACCAATCTTCTGCCAAGAAATTGACAAGCACCAGATGTGCTCTTCCTATCAATCCTGCAACCTGCATAGTCTGAATCCGAATAGCCAATTAGATTAAAACCTGTATCTCTTGGGTACCAAATCCCTAGATTTGGTGTGCCCTTGAGATACCTAAAAATTCTCTTGACGGCTACGAGATGTGATTCTCTAGGATCCGCTTGGAACCTTGCACATAAACAAGTTGCGAACATTATATCGGGTCTACTTGCAGTTAAATAGAGGAGTGAGCCAATCATACCTCGATAGCTTGTGATGTCAACTGATTTACCTGATTTGTCTTCATCAAGCTTCGTGGCTGTTGCCATGGGAGTCTTAGCTGCTGATGCATCTTCTAGATTGTACTTTTTGAGTAAATCTTTGACGTACTTGGATTGACAGATAAAGATACCATCTTTTCTCTGACTGATCTGTAATCCAAGGAAGAAGGACAGCTCTCCCATCATGCTCATCTCATATTTTTCTTGCATTAGCTTGGCAAATTTCTCGCACAAGCGCTCATTTGATGACCCAAAAATAATATCGTCCACATAGACTTGAACAAGTATTAAGTCATTTCTTACATTTTTATAGAACAATGTTTTGTCAATTACTCCCCTAGTAAAACCATTTTCAATTAAGAATAAGGATAGGGTTTCATACCATCGCCTTGGGGATTGCTTGAGGCCATAGACAGATTTGAAGAGAAGATACACAAAATCTACATGTTCTGGATCAACGAAGCCAGGCGGCTGTTCCAGATACACTTCTTCTTCTAACTCTCCGTTCAGGAAGGCACTTTTCACATCCATCTGGAAAACCTTGAAGTTCTTATGTGCTGCAAATGCCAAGAACATCCTAACTGCCTCAAGTCTTGCAACTGGTGCATAGGTTACATCATAATCAATTCCTTCTCGCTGAGAATAACCTTTTGCAACCAAACGAGCCTTGTTTCGTGTGACAAGTCCGTTTTCATCCAGTTTATTTCTGAATACCCACCTAGCTCCAATTACTGATATGTTCTTTGGTCGGGGTACCAGTTTCCAAACTTTCTGCCTTTCAAACTGATTGAGTTCCTCCTGCATTGCAATCACCCAATCAGCATCACCAAGAGCTTCTTCTATTTCTTTAGGTTCAAGCTTGGATAAGAACCCAGAATATAAGGAAATATTAGCCAGGTCAGCTCTTGCAGTTCTTCTAGTAGTCACACCAGCATCTGGATCACCAATAATTAATTCAAACGGATGATCTCTATTCCATACCCGTTCTCCTGGAAATTGTCTTGATGATTCAGCTTGACTTTCTGAGTTATGGTGCTGACTACTTTGATTATTCTCACTAACTCCCCCTGAGTTAGTGCCAGCTCCTACAGAACTACTTTCAACTCGTCTCGAGCCTTGAACAGTTGTCCTTGAGCTGCTATTTACTCCCCCTGAGTTATTACCGGTTCGTACTGAAGAAGTCTCTTCTGATCTTGTAGAATTAGCTTGTTCACTAGACTCAGGTTCTTCACGTACACTTGGAACATTTAATGGGACAACTAACTCAGGTTCATCTTCAAGTTCATCTAAGTCCAGATTTTGAAATTTTAGGGACTCAGGTTCACTAGAATCTCTAGAAATTGATGGGAGTTTGGTATCGTCGAATCTGACGTTGTAGCTTTCAGTCACTTTTCGATCATTCACTAAGAACACTCTATAAGCTGCCACCACATCTGTAGAGTAACCAACAAAGATTCCTTCACGAGCTTTTGCTGCAAACTTGCCTAGATTTTCATCATCTATAAGCACATAGCATTTTGCTCCGAAGACATGAAAGTATTTGATTGTTGGTCTTCTGTTGTTCATTAATTCACATGGTGCCTTTTCTTTATCTTTTATAATCAAGGTTCTATTTTGAGTGTAACAAGCGGTACTCACTGCTTCGGCCCAGAAGTACAAAGGAAGTTTTGAATCATACAACAAAGTTCTTGCTGCTTCAACCAAAGTTCTATTCTTCCTTTCAACTACTCCATTTTGCTGTGGAGTTCTCGGGGCTGAATACTGACGACGTATTCCTTTAGATACACAGAAGTCATTCAGCACTACGTTTTTGAATTCAGTGCCATTGTCTGATCTAATCGTCTTCACAGTAAGTGTTGAAACATTCTCGATTTGAGTGATGTGATCAATGATTAAGAAAGGTACTTCGTCTTTCGTCATTGCGAACAATACCCATGTATACTTGGAGAAGTCATCCACGATTACCAATGCATATCTTTTCCTACACAAAGATAGGACATTCACTGGGCCAAACAAGTCCATATGAAGAAGTTGCAGAGGCTCAGTAATACTAGAAATTTCTTTACTTTTATGTGATGCTCGCTTCGACTTTCCCATTTCACAAGCTTCACAGAGTCCTTTCGGAGCGAACTCCATTTGAGGTAGATCTCTCACCAATTCTCGCCTCGCGAGAGCATTCATCGTTTTGAAGTTTAAGTGAGATAGTTTTTTGTGCCATAACCAGCTTTCATCATCCGAGGCTTTGCTGTAGAAACAGGTGACCTCATTCTGATTTGTTGAATCCATGTCTGCAACAAAAAGATCTGCCTTTCGAACTCCTCTCAAAGCCAATGAGCCTTCCTTGATGTGAGTGATTGATACACCTTTCTTATTGAAAACAATTTCGTAACCTTTGTCACAGAATTGACTGATACTCAACAGATTGTGCTTCAGTCCCTCAACATAGGAAATATCTTCAATGATGACATTACCAGTCTTCAGTTTGCCATATCCCTTAGTCACACCTATGCTGTCATCTCCAAAGGTAACATAAGGGCCAGCTTTCATAACCTACTCTGTAAGCAGGGACTTGTTTCCAGTCATATGCCTCGATGCTCCACTGTCTAGCACCCATATGACTTTATTTCTATTCTGCTTAACGCCCTGCAATGACAGATTGGTTAGACATTCTTCGGAACCCAACTTTGATTGGGCCCGGCTTTTCGATAAGATCGAGAATCAATAGATTTAACAACAGGAGATGCAATTTTCTTAACATTACTAGAGCTTTCGACTATCTCCTTTCCTTTCTCAAACTTGACAGATTTGTCAGTCTTAGGAGAAGGTTTGTCACTCCTAACTTTAGGAGGACTGACAGTCTTGGCTCTCACCTGCTTTTTCTTGATGTTTTAACTAGCAACAGTATTTGAGCATGACTGGCTAGATGCATTCATTAAATGCACAAAAGTTTGCATGATGTTAAAAGTGCATGGCATACAATTAGGTTGACCACACTGTGCATGATTCTGATGCAGATTATTCATTGTATTTGTGGTAGGCATGGCATGTGCAGCAGGAACATTTATGTTAGCTTTACATGCATAAGAAAGATGTTCAGTAGATTTACAGTGATAACATGCTTTCTTTATTCGTTCAGCCTTAACCTCTTTTATGCCTTTTTCTTTCTTTCCTTGTTGTTTAATAGCCTTAGCTCCTAATCCTAGTCTAGATTCATCTCTAGGGAAATTGATTTTAACTTGTTTGATAGGAGTTATAGGTTGTGCTTTCTGGCGATCTTCCATCTCAATCTCATATCTAGATATCAATTCAGTCTCTTCTTCTTCTATTCTAGGAACAAGGTGTTTGTAGATAGGTTTGACAGCTGATTTAAGAATGCTAGGTGTTTCCTTTTTAAGGTCACTGGAACTAGGGTCAATAGGTCTCTTTCCTTCTTTCTTAGGAAGGTCAGAATAATCAAGTCCTATACCTACTCCAGTTATCTTCTTAAATGTGTCATTATCTACATACACTTTACTAGCAGCTAGTTTGTAAGCTTCGCATTTAGTTTCTAACTCAGCTAGATTGTTCCTAAGACATGCTTCTACTTCTTCCTTAAGGACGAGCTTGTGTTCTAGAGATTTAATAAAGTCTCTTAGGGAAGTATCTACAATGCAAGCAGCCTCTAACTCTTCCACTTTTGCCTCAAGCATTCTACATTTGGCAACAAGTGTTTTCTGTTCCTTTTGAGAAGAGTCTAGGCTTTTGCACAACATATAAATCTCTTCACTAAGAGCCCCGTTCTGTTCCTTATAATCATCAATAGACATTTCTACTTTAAGAGTCAGAACTGGTACCTCTGGTTCCTCTGATGTCTTAGCCATGAGGGCAAAGTTTGCTACATGAGTAACATCTTCCTCATCTGAATCATCCCAAGCTCTTCCTTCTGTCACTAATAAAGCTCGTTTTCCATGTCTTTCCTTCATCAGCGATTCATACTTGCTTTTGAGGGCTTCATATGTCTCTTTTGGATAAGTCTGTTTAGGCTTTTTGCAGTCCGAGGAAAAATGTCCAGCTTCACCACAATTATAGCATTTGAACTTCATTTTGAAATCCAAAGGAGATTTGTAGCTGGTATTCTTGCCTTTACCTTGGTAGCCTGACGAACTACCACCACCCTTAGCAGCCCGATAGAAAGATGAAGAATTTCTTTGTGGTCGGTTGCTCTTTCTGAATCTCATGTTGCTGAACTTCCTTGCCATGTATGCCACGACACTATCGTCCATGTTGTCCAGCTCTTCTTGGGTGTAGTAGTCATCATCACTGTTAGATGTGCACTCGTCATCATTATCAACTTGATGTGGTGCAAGTGATGATTTAGGCTTTGCTGCAACCATTGCCTTCTTAGACTCTACCTCATCAGCAACTAATCCTGATGCAGTTTCTTTTCCTTTTGAATCATTGTCCCATGCTTGATCTTGAAGTGTTTCCAGCTCATAGGTCTTTAATATTCCATAATACTCTTCCAGAGAAGTTGTATGCAAATCTCTGGTTTCTCTTATTGCGTAGACCCTATGTTCAATGCTCTTTGGTTGGTTCCTCAGATATCTCATATTAGTCTCAACCATGGGGAGAGTTACACCTCTCAGATTCAAATCCAATACCAACTGACTGAATCGTAGATAGACGTCTGTTATGCCTTCTCCCTTTCGTATTCTAAAGGTGTCATACTCCATCTTGAGTATGAGTGTCTTGTTACTTCTAACCTCTGCAGATCCTTCCATGACAACTTCTATCTTGTCCCAAATCTTCTTTGCTGTAGTCAAACCTTTGACTATGTTGAACATTTCATGATCAAGAGATTCCATCAAGGTTTGTCGTACGGCAGTATCACAAGCTATTTGTTCCTTGTCAGCATCCGAAAAGTCCGCTGCCTTTTTGGGCTCAGACCGAGGTGCTATAACCACCCCTCCTTCCGTATGTGCAGGAATAACCACCATTGGAACAAATTTACCCTTGTCAAGGACTTCCAGATATTCAGGGTTAACAGTCTCTAGATAGAGTCTCATTCTGAAAACCAATTCTTCATAGTGATCTCGGTTGAACATTGGGATCTTGAATGCATTTTTAGGAGCCATTTCAATTCTGGTCACTAAAAGTTTCTAAGTACCCAAGACTAGGCTATGTAGAATTTATATGTAGAACTTTTGCCTAAGTCGAAATTTCTCTAAGTAGAAATTTTGCTCAAGTCGAACTTCACTAAGTAGAAATTGTCCAAGTCGAAATTCTATGTAGAAAATCTCAAGTAGAAATTCTATGTAGAACTTTTGTCCTTAGAATAATTTTTTCTGCAGATTACTTTAATATTGAATAAACAATATTATCTCTTTAACACCTTTTGACTTTTGATGCTTTACTCACCTAACCCACGTGCTAGGTATTGAGTATGTCTTGTTTCACTTTCGGCCGTGAATAATGCAAATCAAAAAGTCCAAAAACACCTTTTTATTCTTTTACTATTTATCTGTTTGAAAAGGAGATCAAAAAGTTGTTGGGTTGTCTTCTTTGATAAGAACAGATGATGAACACTCAAGAACACCAAATATCAGAGTACCCAGATTAATTCACAAAAATTAATTAAAATACACCCAAGCTAAATAATCACACCTGGAGTATTTAAATAATTTTTCGGATGAGTTTTCACTACAAACGAATTAAATCTCACTTTTCGAGACAATGAAAAGTAGATCTAGAAAATGAAAACTCACGATTCTTCTACCAAACACAAGGATCTATGTTTTGTACGTTAAACATATAGCTCTGATACCAATTGTTAGGTCCAAATGTGTTGTAGAGGGGGGTGAATACAACTTTTCGAATATGAGAAGCAATAAATACGATGCAATAAATGATCACACAGATTCAAGGAATATATTTCTTATATATAACTTGAAATGGTTGCTACAACATTCATTACAAAGTATGACAGAAGTTCAGAGAGAAGAGAATGATACTAAGCTCTGTGAATGCACTCTCTCTCTTTTTCTTGTGTTTCTCTCAACTATTGCTCTCTAACTAAAACATTACACAAGTACTTCTATTTATACTACATGTAATCTATGTCCTGTAGTCTTCAAAGACTAAGATATACGTGGCCCAATGATGTCCACATAAATCTTTCCTTATCTTGAAAGCTTGGAAATCTGCCAATCAGAAGATGCCATGTGTCATGTTGAAGCTGCACTCTAAGTAGAACTTCTACTTGAGAAGTTCTACTTAGCCATCTCGAATTTCTAAGTAGAACTTCTACTTAGAAACTTCTACTTGGTCATCTACAATATTTAGTACTTAGAAAATATTCTGTTCTTCAACTTGAAACTTCAATGCACATCTTGAACTTGTGATATCTTCATGTCTTCTTTATTCTTCACCAAGCTCTTGAACATGGATCTTTATTACTGACATAAACTTGCTATCAATGTCCTGACACTTGATGCACTGGTCTGGTTCATAAGTGACTAGTCTTGATAGTGTTTTTGCTTCTTGAATAAAATACCATATCCAATTAGTAATGTGGCTTTCCAATATTTGCTTTCCTTCTTGTTCACTTGAAATCAATTAGTCTTATTGATACTGATAGTTATGATCTTGATTCTTGGCATTTCAAATCACTGAGGCATGAACAACTTTGACTTGAACTTCTCTCAATGATTTCTTCTTGGCTTGATCATAGTTAACATGTTGAATTGTATCAATTACCTTGTCTTCATTTATTGTTGATTTCTTTGTGACTTCTTGTTCTTGATTGTCTTCTGGTTAAGTATCTTTTCTTTTAGTTGAGTTACATTAGTTATAGTGCTACAAGTTTACACACTCTGCCTTTCAAGAATATAGAGAACAATACTTTGAATTCATATCGACAAGATAGATATAAGTAATTGGAGACATAACATCAATAACTTGATTAAAGAGAGATTCAAATTTGGCAACAATAAAAGATATAAAGTGCAACAAGGTTATCAACAAGTAAAATTCTAAGTTGGAGCAAGGGTTTAATCAAGCTTAGCGCGCTTAACAAAATTTTACGACACGTTGAATGGTTTGAGTCCACATAGGTGAATAAAGTAGATTAAAACAATTATTTGTAAATTAATTTCAGGGTGAGTAATAGCGGTTCCGTTTAGGAAAAACATTTTTAAAAGGAAATCCGTTGGTGATAATATATTGAAAATCAAGGATTACGCTGGCAGATTTTCATAAGGGTTTAAAGTCTAGGATTGTTCTTTATTTGGAAAATTCTTTAAACATTTTTAAAGAAAATAAAAGAATTGGCCTTCCACTGGGGAATCCAATAACGTACGATGATTGAAATATTTTTGAAGAAAAAGGTTGTTTTTGA
The DNA here is from genome assembly GCA_036435485.1 of Saposhnikovia divaricata. NCBI lineage: Eukaryota > Viridiplantae > Streptophyta > Magnoliopsida > Apiales > Apiaceae > Saposhnikovia > Saposhnikovia divaricata. The sequence goes on along the minus strand of CM071601.1, from coordinate 39,395,275 downwards.
AATCATTTGAAAGTTCACACTTGAACTATAGTGGAAGAAAACAACATTTGCACACTGATCGAAGAGGTATTTCATTTTCTAGACACAACTTAACCAAATCATTCTACATGCAAAAAGAGCGAAAATGCAGCACTTGAACAATAAGTGAAGAGCAATAACACTTGCCTCGATTCATGAAGTGATCGATCCTAACGTTGATCCTCAACTCAATCTCACATCAATCTTTACTTCGTAACTCGCCACTTTCACATCAATTCACCCGTTGGCTTTGATACTTGTTTCTTTGTTCGTCTTTCCATTTTCTCACGCACTGCTCTTAACCAGGTTTCCTATTCGAACCTTTACAAGGTCAAATACGGTTTCAGTACTCATTCAAGCAAAACCTTATCGTTTGCTCTATTCTACCCATGCGTGTCCTATAACGCTTACATATACAATACATATAGACATATTCATTCATATTCACATAATAGTCTTACTTTAATCAACCAAGTCACATAAACACATCACATAACCATTTCAAAACAACACAGCCATTTAATATTTAAACCACGATATATTCTCGAAATAAACCACTGACACATATACTTAACCCTTAGTAATCATAACACACCTTCAAGCATTGAAATTAAATAAGTTAAATAGGTTTTAAATAGATTTGCAGGGGATTTTTAGAAAATTTCGGCATGAAGTATTCGTTTATCGGACTATGGGCACAGCCCCTCAATATCAATCAAAAACAATTCACCCTGCTTTTACAAAAATAAAGCTGCCTCAACTTGCAGCAACATAAAAGTAAACAATTAATGAAAAGTACCCGCCCGAACATGCGGCAACTAGCACATAAGAAATTTACATTACAATACTACTTACGCTACACCAATGATTGTATTTCTCACGCATTTTAATGATACACGTGACAATCAATCATTGATGTTCGTAAGCCCTAGGGAACAACCCCTAGCACTAACTATTACTTACGCTATATCGATGATCACATCACTCAAGTATATTAATTATACTCGTGATAGCTAATCATGGATATTCGTAAGCCCGAGGAACTAGTTGAAGAGAATTACACAAGTCTTTAAATATTGACATTTAAGACTTGGGATCTCATTGCAACTCCTCGCAGATAAACACATAATAAAATGAACCTCATAGTTAATCTTTGATAAATAACATTTAAACCGAAATATACTGCTTAAGCAATTCTCAATACATACTCGACTCCAAATATTTGACAAGTATAGCATTTAACCGATACTATAACTCGACTACAACATTCAATCCATATAACTCATTTACAATTAACAACCTCATGTAAACTCCAACATTATACGCCAATAATAATTAGTAACTAAAACAAACTCTTAGCACATATACATTTCCGACACCATATGCAACTAGCAACTCATAATTACCCACTAACGACCACAAATTAATTCCCACCATTACACTTAGCAATTAGCACTTAAACATTCATGACAAGCAAGACCATATAACCTTTACATATTATTCTCCCGTCACAATTAGCAATTTACAATAAACATTTCACAATTACTAACCCGCACATTAATCGGGCCCCCAATTAACCTCAACAATTATACTTAACTAGACTCTCCGAATTACATTCGGAAATAAAACAATATTCGTAATTTACAACATTAGGCTAATTACGAAAATTAACACACTTAACTCACAATTAATGCCTAAATCATAATTAGACACCAACAATTATAACTAGCACTTAACAATTATCCTTTTCCAATTTAAATCACTAACAATATTCTCGGAACTCAATATCATCTAATTACTAGAATTAACACCATAAAATTCAAAATTAAACTAATTAAATTACAACAATTAAATATCACAATTTAAATCTAATTTAATCACAACAATTACATAATTAAAATACGATAAATATACGAGCTTCGCAATTATACCTTTCCGAGGACCACCAACATCTTCACCATCTCTCTCTCCCTCCCCCCTCTCTCTCTCTCTCTCTCTCTCTCTCTCTCTCTCTTGTCTCTGCACCCACATACGCACACACACACACACAGTGAAACGCGTACCACGATACACGCACGCACATCCTCTCTTTCCCCTCTCCACTGTCTCAACTCGCGGCCACCACCACCGTTCGGTGGTGGTCTTCTCCGGTGACCCAGCTGCACGACACGCACACAACACTCCACACATGATACACACACACATACACGCGTATATATATATATATATATATATATATATATATATATATATATATATATATATATATATATATATATATATGGTGTATAATTTGCTAATTGTTCCCCCAATTCTTTTCCCCCCAATTCAAGTTCTAAATCCCAAATTTTCTTTTCCCCCAATCTCATTCTCTCTCCCCGATTTTTCTGTCCGCTAATATCTCTTAATGGGCTTGGCCCATTTCTTTTGTTACTTACTACTAACAATACTCCTCGGCCCAAATATACCCTAATAAACAACTTCTATAAATCACAATTAAATAAAACCTTCGGAAAATTAAACTTTTCATTTTTAAAATAAAGAATATTAAATTACGAGCACACACATATTTTTAAAATATTTTTAGGATAAAAAACGAATTAAATATGAATTTTACAAATTTTGATCCTTTAAATATAATAAAACTCTTAAAATCATTTTAAAATACCACAACACCCAAATTAATCCACTCAACAATTTTAAAAACTCAATAAATATATAAAGATAATATTACAAGAGATTTCACGTTTTTTAATAATTCCAATAATTTTATAAAATTTCCAGAGGATCAAAAATGTATAATTTAAACACATTTAAATCCTCAAAAATACAACTAAAAATATACCGACCTTCACAGCTCATACCAACCAACATATAAACACAACTTCACATATTTTCCGTCTTTACAACAATATTCACCTAATATAATTCATAATTTATTATAAATAAATATTTATAAAATTCGAAATTTTCTAGGGCGTTATACTCCTGGCCGGGGACTTGTGTGTGTTAGTGATACAATAATTTAACAACATTAGATGAAAATTGCGAGGCTAGGCCCGATTTCATTAATCGTGAAATTCAAATTACAAACAACGTATTCTCGCTTCATTACAGAGACTAATCTATCCGTTGAAGACTTTTTGGGCTCAGAAGCAGCTCCTTGATTGGTTCTTCGGGCCTAGGCCCTTTGTTCACTGATAGAACTTCCGGAGTCGGAGGCCGTGCCAGGTGTTAAGAACCTCCGAATCGTCCATGTTGCTGAGCTTATAGGTTCCGGGACGAAGAATTTCTTTGACCCTATAAGGTCCTTCCCATTTAGGCATTAGCTTTCCGGTGTTTGTCGGGTCGGAAGCCTCGATGTCTCGAAGGACTAGGTATCCAACTTGAAAGTTCTTGACCCTAGCCTTCTTTCCAAAATATTCTTTTGTCTTCTCCTTATACTTTTCCATTCTTGCCACAGCTTCATCCCGGACTTCGTCCACCAAATCCAGATTGATTCGGAGCCCTTCTTCATTTGCAATTTCTTCAAAGTTAATGACCCTGTGAGAAGGTGATCCCACTTCAATGGGTAGCATTGCTTCGGTCCCATAAGCTAGTTTGAAAGGTGTCTCTCCAGTACTTGTTCGTGGGCTAGTCCGGTAAGACTAGAGCACATTTGGTAGCTCTTCGGGCCATTTGTTTTTGCTTTCCTGAAGCCTCTTTTCTATTCCCCTTAGTAGAATTCGATTTGTTACCTCTACCTGTCCATTTCCCTGGGGGGTATGCTACTGAGGATTTCTTGTGTTTAATGCCCCTCTCCTTCAAGTAATTTTCAAAGTCTGAACCAATGAATTGAGGTCCATTATCCGAAACTAAAATTTGGGGAAGCCCAAATCTCATCAGTATGTTATCCGTGAATCAGATACAATCTTGCTGATTTATGGTTCTCATGGCTTTGGCTTCTACCCACTTGGTCATATAATCAATTGCCACCAACAAGTATCTCAAATCCCCTTTAGCCCGGGGAAAAGGACCCACGATGTCGATTCCCCAAACCGCAAAAGGTATAAGGGAGAGAACTGAAGAGGGTAGAACCGGACTCTACCTTTGCACATTGCTGAATAACTGACAATTCTTGCATTTTCTGACAAACTCCACTGCATCATTGTGAATCATTGGCCAATAATAGCCCTGCCTTATTATTTTGTAAGCTAAAGCCTTTGTAGATAGGTGATCCCCGCAAATCCCCTAATGAACTTCTTGCAAACAGTATTCCGCTTCGGCAGGTCCCACACAATTCAAGACCAGACTAGAGAATGTTCTATGATAAAGTTGTCCTTCCTCCACGAAAAATTTAGCGGCCTTGGCCTTGAGTCTCTGAGCTTTGTTCTTATCTACCGGCAACTCTCCTTTTTCCAGGTACAAAATCATAGGAGTCAACCAGTTGGGCTGATTATCTATCTCCATTAATTCACCATTATCAATGGTGGGCTTCTCTATTTCTTCAAAGTAGACCGAGCTGTCCAGTTCGGCATCATTCCGAACTAGCTTGGACAATGAATCGACTTCCGCGTTTTCTTCTCTATTAATCTGCATCATCTCAAATTTTGGGATTGTAGTCAGGTAACTTTTGACAAAGCTTGGTATTGAGCTAGCCTTGGATCCTTTGCAATGTATTCTCCTTTCGTTTTCTTGACTACAATCTGAGAATCACTGTAAAGAATCAGGTTCTGGACTTTCAAGGATCTGGCCAATCGGAGTCCGGCCAAAAGCGCCTCGTATTCTGCTTGGTTGTTGGTAGCCAAGAACTTAAAAGTGACGGCTTGCTGTATCTGAAAACCGTGGGGACATTTTAGGACTAAGCCTGCTCCGGATCCTTCGCTTGTTGAAGATCCGTCAACATATAAAGACCAAACTTCCGAATCAGAGCCACCTTCTACCCCCGTATCCACGACCATAGGATCGGATCGGGGTTCGGGAAAAGAGCATTCCACAATGAAATCGGCCAACACCTGAGCCTTTATTGCTGTTCGGGGTATAAATGTGAGTTGGAACTGGCTGAGCTCCACAGCCTAATTAACGAGTCTACCAGATACATCTGGCTTATGAATTATTCTTCTCCAGGGCTGGTCAGTTATAACTTTAATTTCTCTTCCCTGAAAATAATGCCTTAGCTTCCTGCAGGCTGTTACCACGGCAAAAGCAAATTTTTCCAAGTTGGGGTATCTGGTTTAGACATCTTTTAATGCCTGGCTGACATAGTAGACCGGTTTTTGCTGGCCATCATGCTCCCGGATCAGGGCTACCCCCACAGCTAACGGACTTGCGGCCGGGTAAAGAGACAGCGCTTCTCCGGGCTCAGTTTTTGATAGGATTGGTGGGGACAACAGGAATTCCTTTATAGAGTTGAAAGACTTCTGGCAATCCGGGCTCCAGTTTATCTCTTTTTTATTTTTCGCCCCCTGAGTAGCTCAAAGAATGGTAAACATTGTTCGGCTAACTTGGGGATAAATATCCTCAGAGCAGCCAGTGAGCCGGCCAGTTTTTGTATCTCCTTCTGAGTCCGGGGTGGTTCCACTTCCATTATTGGTTTGATCTTCTCCGAATTGGCTTCAATCCCTCTCTGACTAATCATGAATCCCAGGAATTTCCCCGCTCCCACCCCTAAGGTGCACTTTTCCGGGTTCAGCTTCATCTCCTACTTCCTTAGATTATCGAAGCATTCTTGCAAATATGGGATATGCTCCTCCACTGTTTTTGACTTTGCTATCATATCGTCTACATAATACTCCAGGTTCCGGCCTAGCTGATCTTTAAACACTTCAACCATTGCTCTCTGATAGGTTGACCCCGCATTCATCAATCCGAAAGGCATGTATTTGTACGCATAGACAGCTCTATGAGTTATGAAGGCGGTTTTTGCGATGTCTGCCGGATTCATTTTGATTTGGTTGTAACCAGAGAATGCGTCCACGAAACTGAACATCACATGACCAACGGTGGCATCAATAAGTTGATCGATAGTTGGAAGAGGGTAGGGATCCTTAGGGCATGCCGCATTGAGGTCGGTGTAGTCCACACACATTCTCCACTTCCCATTAGGTTTCTTGACTAAGACGACATTGGCTAGCCAGTCTGGATATTTTATCTCACAAATTATTCCTGCTTTGAGAAGCTTTTCAACCTCTTCATCGATGGCCTTTTATCTGTCCGGAGCAAAGTTCTTTCTTTTTTGCTTTACTAGTCTTTTGTCAGGATTAATATCAAGGCTGTGCATGGCCATAAATTCTTTGAGTCCGGGCATGTCCTTCGGGCTCCAAGCAAAAACGTCTGCATAATTTCTGAGCAGCTGTATAAGGTTCTGTCTGAATGTCGGATCCATTCCGGATCCTATCTTTATTCTTTTATCCGTGTTACCTTCCTCTAGCTCGATCATTTTAGTTTCAACCGTAGGTTCTACCATACCGAGGTCTTTCTTTGAAATGAATTGTTGAACCCGGGCTTGGGTATTGGACTCTAAATAGCTCCGGGCTTTGGTAATTAGTTCTTCCTTAGTCTGAGCTTCGATACTTTCAATATTCTGGACTTCGTGTCCGGGTTCCATCTTGAAGTAGGCTCTATGCTTCTTGCGGATCAAGTTTTTTTGGTACAAGGTTGTTTTTCTTTTATTTTCCGGATCGGTTTCAGCCATGATCAAAGCTTGGCCGTAGCATCGACCGGCAGTCTCCGAATCTCCTTTGACTTCCCCAATTCCGGACGGAGTAGGGAACTTAAACTTCAAATGCGGTGTAGAGGCTATTGTCCAAAGCTTGGTTAGTGCTGGATGGCCGAGTATCATGTTGTATGAGGATGAGGTGTTGATCACGTAAAATTTCACTATGTGAGTGACTTGCTTTGGGTAGGTTCTGAACTGGACAGGTAAATATAAAGTTCTTTGGATCGGGACTAAGTTGTTCCCGAACCCGAAGAGTGGGTCTTCTCTGCATTCGTTCATTCTTACACTGCCCAGTTGCATTCTGTCGAATGTATGTTTGAAGATGATGTTGACTGAGGATCCGTTATCGACCAGAATTCTTGTGACGCCCCCAGATCCGGGGTCGGAGATCTAGGCGCTCACGGTCCATTTTCCATTAATAACATACCTGTTCTTGCACATAATGTATATAATAGCCATCGACCCCGCAATAAAACTCACACCGCACACACACACACAAGTTAGAGTCTCAGAAACGTCATACACTTGATTGAACAAAAGTAAAAGCTTCAGAGTTATTACAGACCGAATTAAATAGCATTTATGCTACCACCAACACTTCTATATGAAGCGGTGTTAGCGGCTTGAATGTTTGTAACGGTACACTGCCTTGCACATGTCATACTTATAAATAAAACATACTAACAAAAGTTTCCAACCAATCCGGCTAATGGGGCCTACCGGTGGGATCTCAACTGCAGCCTGGGGCCTAGTCACCTGCTTTTGGACAGTCTGTCTGGGTCTTGCCATTTCTCTTAACTGTTGTGTTTGTAAATTTGAAAACAAGCAAGAGTGAGCAACTATAGCTCAGCAAGAAATATATGTATAAGGTAAGCAATATAAACATTATATGTGTTTAGCAGTTATTAAACTCGTTTATATCAATCGGTTATAAAATCATTTGCCATCGTTGATAAATTTCAAAGGCGCACCAATACGTGCCCTTGTTTTCAAAGTAAACTTGCTGTTCTAGATAATGCTTGAAGTCAACATCTTTCTCATCAAAATAGAACACTATCGGCAACTTGGCACTTAGGCCTAAGAAGCAGTGTCAGAGCATTTTTCCAAAGTGGAGGAATGGGAGGAAAACGTAAAATCTGACAGGGAGTGACGATGATCAGTCGCCACATCCAAGTCCAATAATCCGCGGGTCTTCTCTACCGGTAGAAGGATAGAAACTACATCCGTAACTATCCTCGGGTGAAAACTACATCCGTAATCACCCTCGATGAAAACTACATCCGTAATCATCCTTCGGCAACACCTGGGTGGGAATAATAATTGATGGACCGCCTGGCTCACGGCCGCTTACACATCCCGGGAATCGTTCGTCAACGATTCCCACACCTGCCAGAGTCCCCTTTTTCTTTTTCTTTAAAAAACTTTATTTTGATTGAAAATTGAGTAGTTGAGGTCCGACATCAGTCGACCGATAATTCTTGAAATCGTACAAGAAGCAAAACCTGACCGGGGGTTTTCGAAAATGTTTTGGGTTCGAAAGAGTTCGAGTTTGAAAACGCTAAAGGTATCTTGGATTAGTTCTGTCTTTAAAATAATGAACAATAATTAATAAATGATATTTTAAGATTTAATATAAATAATTAATAAAATAATTATTTAATTAGATAAGCTTTTAATCCAAGATAGATATTTTTGAGTATTTATAATAATATAAAATAATAAATACTTAAGTATACGATACTTCCCGAATGACCCTTCGGGTTTTCGCAATTTAATCACGATACAATAATATACCGCTCCCCGGCCAATAGTATATTTGGACCGCTACGACCTCTATTGCTAGATTCGTCTGAAGAAAACATTTTCATTCTAAGTTCACGGGTGTACAAACATATATGTGCATATATCTCAAACTTCAACATAACCTCAATAAGCATAAGCATATAATACATTTGAAAGCTACAAACACAACAGTGAAAATCCTTATATATAAGTTTTGAAAAGTAAAATTGCCTTGGTGAGGTTGGGGTGGTCGAGCTTGCGGAGTGGAATGAAGATCTATACATAACCAATAGTCGTTCGTTAGTACCTTAACAATACCTTTTAATTACAAGGTTTTAGAGGACACAAAGCTAACTTAATGACTTCGTCCTATGACTCTCTAGCCCCACTATAGGTTCATGCCATCCCTCGATTATGCTCGTCACTTATTCGACTTAATTTGGTTACCACATTCGAAGCGTATTGATTCCTCCTTAAAATCATACCCAACTAACTCCTCTTACGACTTTTTCACTTGCGCGAACTTTACTCTAACATTTTTATAAAATTGAAAAATACATATTTTAATCCAATTCTTTTTGGGTAACCTCTACCACTGCAATTACTAGCTCTCCTAATTTTTCCATGATTCTACATAAATTTTTAGGGGTCTAAAGAGGGCTCACAAGTGGACCATATAGTGCAGTTCGGATTCCAGAACCACTCTTCACTCCTCGGGTCATAACTCAAAATCTATACATCACCTAGTCATGAACCTTACATTTCTGGAAACTACATTCAAATACCTTTCTAACCATATGCATTAGGCTCTCGGGTGACAAGATTTAGGGGCTTAAAACCCTCCCACAATACAGTACATGTTCCCAGAATTTTACACAACTTGCAATCTTTCTTAATCATTCAAGAATTCTATGTATACACCACAACCATCATCTAAACCACCAAGATTATTCTCTATAGCACACATGGGGTTATATACACTAAGTACAAGCTTTAAAATCACATCAACAACATATAACCTCAAGATTTTCATCATCCATAACTCCTTTAACCAAGATTTACACTAAGATTCTTAGATCTAACAATATACATCATAAATAATTCATGACTAAGAGGGGTGAGGATTTTATACCTTCTTGAGTGTCTAGGAACCGTGGATGAGCTTTATAGTCTCTAAGAACACTTAGATGAGCTCCTACAACCCTTAATCCTTCAAGATCTAAAAGATGAACACACTTGGTTACTATTCACTCTATCTTCAACAATTAATATCTCAAGATTGGATGGATAAAATGGTTTGAAACTCATAGCATACCTTCTTTATAGTGTGTACCTAGGAATTTTGCCTTGATTTGTAAGTGAGGGGAAGTTGAAGAAAATTTTCTTCTTCCTCCCTTGAGTGTGCTTGGCCGAGAGCTTCTTGAACAAGGGGGGGAGTTGTTTTGGTTGGGTGATGGGTTATGACTTGTATTATTGTATTATGTATTGATATGTATATGTAGTGTATCACATGTTGACACCCTAGGTAGTAGGCTAGGCATACACCATACTCCTGTGTCTCCTAGAATAATGCACCAACTAGTTACTATTCATTGGTTGCTTTTGCTTTTCTAGTTTGCTTTTCTAACAATCTAGTTACATGATACTTGCATGTAATATCCTTCCTTGTATTATTATTCCTCCACCAATGCTTGTCACTTAATCCTCATTTCATAACGTATCTTAATTAAACTCCTCGTAATAATATTTTGTCACGTAGAGATTTCCTTTGTAATTCATTAAGTGCTAAATTGTATAAATTCCTTAAATATCCATAACTCCTTGTCATAATCCCTTAAAATCTTTCAACACTCTAGTAGCTCTCAAATCCCAAGTTTTATAACTCTTAATAACAATAAGACTCTTGCCTTCAGCACTCTTCCCTTTTTCTTACATAGTGAATGTAACAACATAAATTTCTCAGATAATCAATTCCATTAAACAACATGGGTGACTCAAAAGGTTCCAAATTCACAATGTGCTCTCTAGTTCCCATGTTGATTCTTCGACATTCTGGTTCCTCCACAAAACTCTCACTAGTTTGACAACCTTGTTCCTCAGCACTTGTTCTTTTCTATCCATGATTTCCACTGGTTTCTCCACATAAGTCAAATCTAGCTGTAGGTCTATCTGGTCGTATTCTATCACATGCCGAAAGTCCGTGTGGTAGGGTCTTAGCATGGACACGTGAAACACATTATGCACTTGCTGCAAGCTCGGGGGCAAGGCTAGTTCATAGGCTAACTTTCCAACATGCCTCAAAATCTCAAAAGGTCCTATAAATCTCGGACTTAGCTTCCCTTTCTTTCCAAATCTCATCAATCCCTTCCACGGTGATACTTTTAGCATCACGAACTCTCCTACCTCATATTCTTTGTCCTTGCGGTTCTGGTCTGCATATTTCTTCTGTCTATCCTGGGCTGCTACCAGCCGTCCTCGTATAAGTTCGATAGTTTCTCTTGTTTGTTGGACCAGTTCGGGCCCTAAAATCTTCCGCTCTCCAACCTCTTCCCAACACAAGGGAGATCGACATCTTCGTCCGTATAAGGCTTCATATGGGGGCATTCCTATACTCGCATGGTAACTGTTGTTGTAGGAAAACTCGATCAACGGTAAATGGTCATCCCAACTTCCCTTAAAATCTATGGCACATACTCTCAACATGTCCTCTATAGTCTGGATGGTTCTCTCGCTCTGTCCGTCTGATTGGGGGTGGTATGCAGTACTCATGTTTAACTTGGTCCCCACACAATCCTGAAAATTCCTCCAGAACCTGGAGTTGAATCTTGGGTCTCTGTCCGATACAATACTCACAGGAACCCCATGCCTAACCACGATTTCCTTTAAGTAAATATCCACTAACCTGTCGACAGTGTATCTCTCATTAATTGGAAGAAAATGTGCTGATTTGGTCAATCTATCGATAATTACCCAAACAACATCATGATTAGTCTTGGTTCTTGGTAGTCCGACCACAAAGTCCATCGCAATATGCTCTCACTTCCACTCGGGTATCTCTAAGGGTTGCAACAATCCATTGGGCCTCTGGTGTTCGACCTTCACTCTTTGACATGTCAAGCATTTACTTACCCACTCTGCCACGTCCTTCTTCATATTTGGCCACCAATAGTATTCTCTCAGATCTCTATACATCTTAGTGCCTCCAGGGTGAATTGAGTACCTTGAACTAAGAGCCTCTTGCAAAATCTCGTCTTTTAATTCCTGAACATTCGGGATCCATATCCTAGATGCGTACCTCATAACTCCATTCCCGTCCTTTTCACATTTAATTTCCTCGCCAGTCAAAATTTTCTCCATCGAATTCTTTTCTTCTTCTATCTTCTTTTCCTGGCATAACTTAATCTTTTCCAATAGCGGTGGTTGGACTCTTATTTCCCTTAGACTCTCTTGTCCAGTTCCTGGCAACCTCACTTCAATCTCCAGTTTCTCAAAGTCCTTGATCAACTCGTTCGCTGACGTTATCATCTTGAGTTTCTCCTTTCGGCTAAGTGCATCGGCCACCACGTTGGCCTTCCCTGGGTGATAATGAATCTCACAATCATAATCCTTGATTAGCTCTAGCCATCTCCTCTGTCTTATGTTTAACTCTTTCTGAGTGAATATGTACTTTAAGCTCTTGTGATCCGTGTCACACTTTTCTCCGTAAAGATAATGCCTCCAGATCTTCAAAGCGAAGACTATCGCCGCTAATTCCAAATCATGGGTGGGGTATCTTATCTCGTACTCCTTAAGTTGTCTGGACGCATAGGCAATCACTTTACCGTGATGCATAAGCACACACCCTAAACCTTTATGGGATGCGTCGCTATAAATCACAAAATCTCCCTTATCATCGGGTAGGGCTAGTACTGGTGCTGTCACCAACCTCTTCTTCAACTCTTGAAAGCTCTCTTCACATTTTTCAGTCCACACAAACTTCTCGGTCTTGCGAGTTAGTCGGGTCAAAGGGGCTGCTATCTTGGCAAAGTCTTGGACAAACCTCCTATAGTAGCCAGCCAATCCTATAAAACTTCTCACCTCTGTCGGAGTGGTTGGTCTCTCCCAATTTGATACAGCCTCTATTTTGGCTGGGTCCACTAGGATGCCTTGATCGCTAATCACATGCCCTAAGAACTGAACTTCTCTCAACCAAAATTCACACTTCGAGAACTTAGCGTACAACTTTTCTTCCCTCAATGCTCTCAAAACGATCCTCAAGTGCTCTGCATGCTCATCCTTCGTCTTGGAATAAATCAAGATGTCATCGATGAAAACTATAACACACTTGTCCAAGTACTTCTTGAAGACTCGGTTCATTAAGTCCATGAAAGCTGCGGGGGCATTCATTAACCCAAACGACATCACTAGAAACTCATAGTGTCCGTACCGGGTGCGAAAGGCCGTCTTTGGTATATCTTCTGGCTTAATCCTTAACTGGTGGTACACGGTCCTCAAATCAATTTTGGAAAAATAAACTACGTCCTTTAGTTGATCAAACAGGTCATCTATCCTGGGCAAGGGATACTTATTCTTTATAGTCACCTTATTCAACTCCCTGTAGTCTATACATAATCTCATACTACCATCCTTCTTTTCCACGAATAACACCGGGGCTCCCCACGGTGACACACTAGGTCTTATCATCCCTTTATCCAATAACTCCTGTAACTGAGTGGCCAACTCTTTCATCTCCACTGGGGCTAGCCTATATGGGGCTTTCGAAATTGGGGCCGTACCAGGAACTAAGTCTATAGCGAACTCAATGTCTCTATCAGGTGGTAGTCCTGGAAGATCATCCGAAAATACGTCTGCGAACTCATTAACGACAGGGATTTCCTGTAGATTTGGTGCCTCCTTCTTGGTATCCTTCACATAGGCTAAATAGGCTTCACATCCTTTACGTAACAGCTTCTTAGTTTGAATCACAGTCAGGAACTTTTGGTTTTGCCGTTTTCCGCTAAACACTACTTCCTCGTCCCCTGGCAGTCTCAAACTCACTTTCTTCTTTACACAATCAATCTGGGCTCCGTGGGTTGTCAACCAATCCATACCTACTATTACGTCGAACTCTCCTAGTTTAAAAGGTATTAAATCTACCCGAAAGTGTCGCCCTCCTATTTCTAGGTCACAACCTGGATATACTTGGCTAACAGGGATAATTTCACGATTAGCTATCTCTACTTGCAGTCTGTCTTTCAATGGTTCAGCCTTAAGGTCTAACTGACATACAAAATCTAGGGATATGAAAGACTTGGTAGCTCCCGAATCAAATAAAACATTTGCCTTAACTGAGTTGAGTAGTAGGGTACCTGCAATCACATCCGTGTTCCTCACGGCATCTTGCACCGTCATGTTAAAAGTTCTTGCAGTAGGGGGCTTGTTAGAAGCAGTTCCACTGACTCTTAACGCAGCTGGCCCAGAGGACAAACATTCCCTCATTCGGTGCCCAGGTTTCCCACACTTGAAGCAATTGCCTCCGACATTGGTGTTGTTACTAGTTCCTCGATAGGCGTTAGCATAATGTCCTGTCAGCCCACACTTGAAGCACTTCACATCCTGTAGGTTACACATGCCCGCATGTTTCCTTCCACACTTATTGCAATCCGGGGGTAGGGCTCGAGATGGGGTAGAGTAAGACGATCCCTGTGGCCGGCCGCCCTGGCCCACACTCCAACTTTCAGCTCTCTTGGTTCCAAAGTTTCTGCTGGGCTGGGATATCGCCCCTCGCTTAAATTTGCTCGGAAAGCTCCCACCCGCAGAGTTTCCCTTTCGATTATCAAACTTCCTCTTCTTCCATTCCCTCTCCTTCTGCATCTGCTCACTCCCAGCCTCAACAATTGATGCTTTCTGTACCAGGGTGGCATAGTCTGTCAACTCAAGAACCGCCACACGATTCTGAATCCATTGCTTTAGCCCCAGTTGAAACCTTCGGGCCCTCTTTGCCTCAGTGTTCACATATTCTGGCACAAACCTTGACAACTCAGTAAATTTGGCCTCACACTCGGCCACCGTCATGTTACCTTGCTTTATTTCCAAGAACTTCAGCTCCATTTGGGTCTCCATGAACCTAGGGAAGTACTTTTCCAAGAACAGCTCACTAAACCTCTCCCAGGTCACCACACCTCTTCCCTCCAAATTCCTCTTAGCTTCCCACCAGTAGTTTGCCTCACCCTTCAGGAGGTAGGTGGCGAAAATAGTCTTCTGCCCCTCAGCGACTCCTAGTATCTCGAAAGATTTTTCCATTTCCTTCAACCAGGCTCTTGCCTCAACCGGGTCTGCAGTTCCCTTGAATTCCGGGGGTTTTAGGGATTTGAAATTCCGGAAGGCATTTGAATTCGCATTGCTGGGTGGTTGCTGAACCGGGGGACGGTCCAAGTTCTGCCTAAGTAGTTCCATGAATTGTTCCATAGGGCCTCCCCTTGGATGTTCTACCTCTCGGGTGTCATCACCAGCTTCTTCTTCGTCATACTCAGAGTTATCAAACAAGTTATAATCGCTGCCCTCATCCTCGCTCAAGCTCAAGTCCTCCCTCTCATGGTTCTGGTGGCCTCCGGCCCCATGGTGGCTACCCTGGCCTTCAGAACTGACCGGGTGAGCTCGAGTGTTCATTCTTCTGGGTGGCATGATTCTGATAATGAAACAAGAAATGGGTTAGGGTTTTCCAATTACTCGACAGCGTTTACAGGAGTCAGGAACGTATCGTCCCCCCATTATAAGGGTGGAAATTGCAAAAGTTTTTAATAACCTGATGATGGTGATAAAACGTCAAAACATTTTTGGGGAAAATCGCTATGTGGTTCGAAAACATTTGCAGGAGTTTTTGAGATTTCAAAACTTCGACTAATAGGAATATATATATATATATATATATATATTTTGTTGAAAATTTATTTAAAAATTTGTAGGAACATTTTAGAAATTTGTAGAGAACAATTTGAAATCGCATGTCGTAAATTTAAAGCAGCATGGTTGTATTTGTGGTTTGTAGAAATTGTATATTCACAGTTGTATATCAAAACAGTAAAGCATGGCATCGGAAAGTAAGGCAGTTGAGACAATATCAAGGAAACTGAACTAGATAAATACGATACAGAGTCATCACATAGTTTGGATGTTAAAGCCTAACACATGGTCCCAATATCAAGGTCTAACAAAAGTGGAACAATAACAAGTACATCATCTGAATAGTTAGGGCTACACAAAAACAGGGCTACATCCGTACATACTATCCGAAGTCACATCTACATATCTGTAGGTCAGTCTACTCATCCACTGGTCAGAAAGGATACCACTGCACAAGTCAACTATCCCGCAAAATCGACACACTAATGTCATCTGAACCTAGAGGACTGATCTATACATAACAACTCAAGGTGCCGCCCCGCGACGGAGCAAGGCCCTCACCCGGGAAAATGCACGATGCACAACACGCCTAGCATCCCTGGCCCGGACCACTCCGCCCCCACGGACTCCCAAACCGATAATCCTCGCACTCCTCCTCCTCTCAATCCTATGGAGTCGAGCTCTAGTCCTCCTAGCAACAGCAGTCCTCATCTCAGCCTGAATCCTCAGTCGCGCCTCGCGCTCCTCCACTAGTGCCCGCCTCGCCTCATTAAGTCTGGCCTCAGCAGAAAGTAGGTCTCGGGTTAGGAACTGCACAACATAGGCGTGCTCAGCGCCCGACATCGGGGGTAGGTCCAGCGGTGGGGGTGGTATGGCAGGGACAGGAGCAGGAGCAGGAGCAGGGGTAGGGTCAAGCTCCTCCTCGCCAGAAGTATCATCCTCGAAGTCATCATCCGATGAAATAGGGCTCGACGACTGCAGAGAGGGTGGGGGTGACACAACACGGCCCTCACCAGCTCGCACAGTCTCCTCGTCCGTAGCTACAGGGGAGGGGGTAACAGGCTCAAGCTCAAAGGGCTCCTCATCGGGATCCTCATCATCAGTATCTCCTATCAGCGTAATCCAGGGGCCAAGCTCAGGGTCAGCACCCATGTCCTCCTCAGGATCCTCGGTATCTCGCATCAGTGCCTCATCATGCTCTCTCTCATAGGCCTCAGGGTCTGGTATCTCCGCCATCTACATAAAGGAAATAAGGTTGGGTCACTAACCATAAAGAAAAGTTTAAGGAGTAGTTCCCTCAAGGGCGTTAAAGTCAGAGATATATCCGATAACTCGACTGCAAACTCGATGAGAGTTCTAGGTATTATTAGGGTTGTTATTAGGGTTATTATTATTATTATTATTAGGGTTGCTTTCTTAATTACTATCGTTTCTGAGAACTGTAACCTCGCTCTGATACCATTTCTATGACGCCCCCAGATCCGGGGTCGGAGATCTAGGCGCTCACGGTCCATTTTCCATTAATAACATACCAGTTCTTGCACATAATGTATATAACAACCATCGACCCCGCAATAAAACTCACACCGCACACACACACACACACACACAGGTTAGAGTCTCAGAAACGTCATAAACTTGATTGAACAAAAGTAAAAGCTTCAGAGTTATTACAGACCGAATTAAATAGCATTTATGCTACCAACAACACTTCTATATGAAGCGGTGTTAGCGGCTTGAATGTTTGTTACGGTACACTGCCTTGCACAGGTCATACTTATAAATAAAACGTGCTAACAAAAGTTGCCAACCAATCCGGCTAATGGGGCCTACCGGTGGGATCTCAACTGCAGCCTGAGGCCTAGTCACCTGCTTTCGGACAGTCTGTCTGGGTCTTGCCATTTCTCTTAACTGTTGTGTTTGTAAATTTGAAAACAAGCAAGAGTGAGCAACTATAGCTCAGCAAGAAATATATGTATAAGGTAAGCAATATAAACATTATATGTGTTTAGCAGTTATTAAACTCGTTTATATCAATCGGTTATAAAATCATTTGCCATCGTTGATAAATTTCAAAGGCGCACCAATACGTGCCCTTGTTTTCAAAGTAAACTTGCTGTTCTAGATACTGCTCGAAGTCAACATCTTTCTCATCAAAATAGAACACTATCGGCAACTTGGCACTTAGGCCTAAGAAGCAGTGTCAGAGCATTTTTCCAAAGTGGAGGAATGGTACTTAAGGAAAACGTAAAATCTGATAGGGAATGACGATGATCAGTCGCCACATCCAAGTCCAATAATCCGCGGGTCTTCTCTACCGATAGAAGGATAGAAACTACATCCGTAACTATCCTCGGGTGAAAACTACATTCGTAATCACCCTCGATGAAAACTACATCCGTAATCATCCTTCGGCAACACCTGGGCCGGAATAATAATTGCTGGACCGCCTGGCTCACGGCCGCTTACACATCCCGGGAATCGTTCGTCAACGATTCCCACACCTGCCAGAGTCCCCTTTTTCTTTTTCTTTTAAAAACTTTATTTTGATTGAAAATTGAGTAGTTGAGGTCCGACATCAGTCGACCGATAATTCTTGAAATCGTACAAGAAGCAAAACCTGATCGGGGGTTTTCGAAAATGTTTTGGGTTCGAAAGAGTTCGAGTTTGAAAACGCTAAAGGTATCTTGGATTAGTTTAGTCTTTAAAGTAATGAACAGTAATTAATAAATGATATTTTAAGATTTAATATAAATAATTAATAAAATAATTATTTAATTAGATAAGATTTTAATCCAAGATAGATATTTTTGAGTATTTATAATAATATAAAATAATAATTACTTAAGTATACAATACTTCCCGAATGACCCTTCGGGTTTTCGCAATTTAATCACGATACAATAATATACCGCTCCCCGGCCAATAGTATATTTGGACCGCTACGACCTCTATTGCTAAAGTCGTTGTCCGAAGAAAACATTTTCATTCTAAGTTCACGGGTGTACAAACATATATGTGCATATATCTCAAACATCAACATAACCTCAATAAGCATAAGCATTTAATACATTTGAAAGCTACAAACACAACAGTGAAAATCCTTATATATAAGTTTTGAAAAGTAAACTTGCCTTGGTGAGGTTGGGGTGGTCGAGCTTGCGGAGTGGAATGAAGATCTATACATAACCAATAGTCGTTCATTAGTACCTTAACAATACCTTTTAATTACAAGGTTTTAGAGGACACAAAGCTGACTTAATGACTTCGTCCTATGACTCTCCAGCCCCACTATAGGTTCATGCCATCCCTCGATTATGCTCGTCACTTATTCGACTTAATTTGGTTACCACATTCGAAGCGTATTGATTCCTCCTTAAAATCATACCCAACTAACTCCTCTTACGACTTTTTCACTTGCGCGAACTTTAGTCTAACATTTTTATAAAATTGAAAAATACATATTTTAATCCAATTCTTTTTGGGTAACCTCTACCACTGCAATTACTAGCTCTCCTAATTTTTCCATTATCCTACATAAATTTTTAGGGGTCTAAAGAGGGCTCACAAGTGGACCATATAGTGCAGTACGGATTCCAGAACCACTCTTCACTCCTCGGGTCATAACTCAAAATCTATACATCACCTAGTCATGAACCTTACATTTCTGGAAACTACATTCAAATAACTTTCTAACCATATGCATTAGGCTCTCGGGTGACAAGATTTAGGGGTTCAAAACCCTCCCACAATGCAGTACATGTTCCCAGAATTTTCCACAACTTGCAATCTTTCTTAATCATTCAAGAATTCTATGTATACACCACAACCATCATCTAAACCACCAAGATTATTCTCTATAGCACACATGGGGTTATATACACTAAGTACAAGCTTTAAAATCACATCAACAACATATAATCTCAAGATTTTCATCATCCATAACTCTTATAACCAAGATTTACACTAAGATTCTTAGATCTAACAATATACATCATAAATAATTCATGGCTAAGAGGGGTGAGGATTTTATACCTTCTTGAGTTTCTAGGAACCTTGGATGAGCTTTATAGTCTCTAAGAACACTTAGATGAGCTCCTACAACCCTTAATCCTTCAAGATCTAAAAGATGAACACACTTGGTTACTATTCACTCTATCTTCAACAATTAATATCTCAAGATTGGATGGATAAAATGGTTTGAAACTCATAGCATACCTTCTTTATAGTGTGTAGGAGGCCTAGGAATTTTGCCTTGATTTGTAAGTGAGGGGAAGTTGAAGAAAATTTTCTTCTTCCTCCCTTGAGTGTGCTTGGCCGAGAGCTTCTTGAACAAGGGGGGAGTTGTTTTGGTTGGGTGATGGGTTATGACTTGTATTAATGTATTATGTATAGATATGTATATGTAGTGTATCACATGTTGACACCCTAGGTAGTAGGCTAGGCATACACCATACTCCTTTGTCTCCTAGAATAATGCACCAACTAGTTACTATTCATTGGTTGCTTTTGCTTTTCTAGTTTGCTTTTCTAACAATCTAGTTACATGATACTTGCATGTAATATCCTTCCTTGTATTATTATTCCTCCACCAATGCTTGTCACTTAATCTTCATTTCATAACGTATCTTAATTAAACTCCTCGTAATAATATTTTGTCACGTAGAGATTTCCTTTGTAATTCATTAAGTGCTAAATTGTATAAATTCCTTAAATATCCATAACTCCTTGTCATAATCCCTTAAAATCTTTCAACACTCTAGTAGCTCTCAAATCCCAAGTTTTATAACTCTTAATAACAATAAGACTCTTGCCTTCAGCACTCTTCCTTTTTTCTTACATAGTGAATGTAACAACATAAATTTCTCAGATAATCAATTCCATTAAACAACATGGGTGACTCAAAAGGTTCCAAATTCACAATGTCATATTATATTATAAAAAAAATATTACAAAAATTAGGGTTCTTACAATTCTTTTGACTTCATTTTCTTCGACATCTAAGCTAACCACCAAGGCCTCGTTACGCTTTGGATAAATTCCTTCAAAATCGGCATTGCTGAAAGTTATTACTTGTTCGGGAAAGGACTGGATCATCATTACTTTATCACCTGAGTCCGGACTGGGGGGAGGAGAACTGGATCCCCCTATCGCCACGTTGACAACATGCTTCTTTCCTGTTCCAGATCCCTCCCCTTTTTCCATGGTTTTCCGAGCTATATATTGCCCCATGTTTCCTTTTTTGATTTGATCTTCAATGAAGTATTTGAGAGATAGGCAATTCTCAGTGGTATGACCGTGAGTGCCGTGATAGTCGCATTGTTTGTGAGTAGGTCGATTTTCCGGGGCGGTGATCATTGGTTTAGGCGGGTAGAAGTATGGCTTGTCCCGAACTTCTTTCAGGGTATCAGAGCGAGTTCGGCTGAGTGGAGTCCACTGAGGTTCAGGCTTTGGATCAGGTTTGGGTGGTTTCTGAGGTTTTGAGTCCGATTTGGTTGTCGTTGTTACCGGTTCAGAGGCTCTTTCCGAGGCTGAGAGTTGGGAACTTTGAATATAGTTAGTCTGTCTATTTGGTTTGAATCTTTTTTCGGACTAGTACCTTCCTCGGGGGCGGTCGTCTTGAGTAATTCGGGATAAAGCATTCCCTTAACGAGTCATCCTCATCGCCTGCAGCACATCACTTTCTTTAATGAATCCAGCAGCCATGGAGTACGCTGCAGCCAAGCTCTCAGGCTCTTTGTTGATCAGTTCATAAACATATCTTTCATTTTGGTCTGGGTCCAGGTTTCTCCGAAAGATACTGAGTGCTTCGCTGTAATAACCCTAACTTTAGAAAGGCTACAGTGATTAAATGAATAGTGATCTCTAGGAATTTAGGAAAATGGTGTGTAGGTGCTCTATATTGGAAATGGAAAATGAGTAAACAGAAACCGTATTAGTGATGTACTATGAAAATAAGTGACTCGAAATGATAACGGATTTCAGAAATTCCTGAATATGAATTTTTGAGGATTTTGAGTTCGAGCGATCTTCTATTTATTGGATATTAAAGAGCATGGAAATATTAAAGGATTTATATATTGAGGAATTAGTGAATTTAAGTTAAACCAAGGGATTATCAAGTCAAGGAAATACCAGGGGAATTTGGATTTTTAAACGATTTCAAAACCACTTGGATAACGAGGTATATTCGAAACGAATCGCAATTAGACGAGTATGGAAACAAAACAACCAAGATTTAATAAAATAACAAGGATACATCCCACATTATCATTTACAAGAATTAGTAGCATTATACTTAAGAAAACCAAAGAAATGAGATGATTAACTCATCCAATGACATCATTCCTTACATCACATTCCACTAACACAAGTTTAAGGGGTAGATGAGTCATTTAACCATGTAAATATCCACACCATTCTACAAAACTCTAGAGATTACAAGACTAAGCCAAGATAAGATCAAAAGCCAAAAGAAAATCTCTCCCCCATCCATTTTCTTTCAATTCGGACAAACCAGCAGCAGCTCAGTAAAACGAGCATAACTCCTTCGTTTCTCAATGGAATTTTGTGTTCTTTAGCTTTTTGGAAAGGTGTTGAGATGCCCTACAACTCTTCTTTAGGAGCCTTGTCCAGAAAAGATTGGTAAGGGCCTCGTTTTTCACCTTCTTTCAGCTGCAGTTTAGTAACTCTAAGTATTAACTTTGTTTTTATGGTTTTCGTAGTTAATCCAAGCTAGTGTAAGGTTGTTTAAGCATATCCCAAGGCTTTCTAAGTGTTATCAAAGCTTCAAGAAGGTATAAATCTCAAGACCCTTTAGTATTACATTGAATATATGATGGATTATAGAAAGTTTATGATTAAGTGGTGTAAATGATAAGATTATGATGATTATGTGTTTGTAAGTGGTTTGAGTTAAATATGGAAGTGTTTTGTGTTGGAAATCCATGGTTGGTATGATGACCACATGGTGTAGGTTTGATGTATGTGTTTGGTGATGGATTTGGAGGTGAGAAAATTTTGGAAAGTATGAAATTATAGCCGTTATAATGCCCGATTTTCGTTAGGATGTAATCTGCCCTGTTTTGGACCCCTGTACCCGTACGGTACCCTACTGTCTAGGTTACCAATTGACCATGAAGTGATAGAGCTTAGTTCATAGATCGTTTTGATATAAAGTACGTTAAAATCTGATGAACGGTTTAGGAGAAAAGTCAGTTTTAGTGAAAGTGGTTCAGAAACCGAGAAAATGTAATTGTATCAAATTGGAGACTATGAATACCATACTTAAACATTTTTAAAAATTATAAAATTTTGGGATATTGTAGTGGAGTGGTCAAACAGTCACTTCCAGTTGACCTTACATTAAAATTCGAAATTGAGATTTTCTGAGAAGTTTTACAGTCGGGTATGGTTGTTAAGGGAAATGGTGAATAAGCACCGAAACCTTGATTTAACCTAAAATGATTGGGTTTTTGGAACACTTGGGTTATGAATAACATGTGAAACATATATTAAAGTGTCAAGGGTATTGTTATGCAAGAGTGAGGTGAGTAAGAGATGTGGTATTCTAACGACGGTCCTTTTCGTGTTTATAGAAACTCCGGGAGAGCCACGAGCCATACCTTCAGGACATCGAGATCGAGGCAAGATCTTTTCTATCCCTACTTGGAAAACTATTTACCTTCAAAGAAACTTGATTTCATGGAATATATATGTGATGCTATTATTACTATATTGTGAAGAAATTGTCTTCCTTGAGTATTGATATATGTGTATATAAGAGAGCAAGATTTCTTCTACTCTTACTTTAGAAAACTATTTTATTTTTTAAAGTAAAATGATTTCTTGGAATATATATGTTTTTCTACGATGCAATATTGCTAAGGATTTATTTTCTGATTTTGAGAATTAAAGAAAGATAGATACAAATATGGATAGAGCGAATATACTTTATGTTCTAAAGGCATATTTGACTTTAATAATTATAGAAAAGATGTATGAGTCATAATTAAAGTATTATGACATATGATTTAAAGGTGATGATAAATGTGAATGGAAATGTGAATGGAAATGGAAATGGAAATGGAAATGATAAATGTGAGTAGATAAATGATTTGACAAAAAGGGGGATTGCAACAGACTTGCGTAAGTGGCTGTGTCAGGGCTGTGTGCGACACAGTCCAACATTTATTATTTTATTACGGCACGAAGATGCCAAGGGAGGATGTTAGCAGGTGGCCTTCCTCCAGGGATGATCTTCATTCCTTCTACCGGTAGTAAAAAGAGAGCAGGTACAATTAGGCGACTGATCATCATCCTAACGTATCAGGCGACAGCAGATATCCCCAATGTTTTTGAAAAGAAAGAGTTGATAATGGTTTTCAGATTTATATGCTGAAACCAAGAAAATGAGATAAGGTGATGGAATTATTTATATGGAATGAAGATAAACTGATTTTATATTATTCTTATATAAGTGTCATATACAAGGAAATGGAAAGATTTTATTAAGAGATCTGATTCAAATAGTATATATTATTTTGAAATATTATACGGAAATGAAGTATGGATTATTATAATATTTTAGAAGAGAAACTCATATTATATTATCCTAAATTTCTTTTCCTAGCAAGATGAATAGATGGTGTATTTAATAAATAAAGATTTTTCTTTCTTAATAAGTATGATGAATTTCCACACATATATACATATGTGTAATGGTCTATTTCCTTTGATGGTAGTCGATAGAATTTATCTTGCTGAGCTATTTTAGCTCATTCTTGCTATTTATTTTATACAACAGCTAGGCATGCCGATACTCCGCACTACACCCCCAAGAGGGTAAGGGAAAGGCAACCTTTTGAGAGAACGCTTGCATCTATTCCAGAGGTAGCGTAGACAAGCGGGTCCTGGTAGATTATGTATATTAAATGTGTAAGCTGGTATAATAAACTTTTGATTGTTGAATTGCTACATGTCAAAGTATTATTCAACAATGTACTTAAATATGATTCTGGGTTGTAATAACTGTTTAACTATAAACTTTTAATATTGTGGATGTTGTTCCCTGAGCATATGACTGGTGTGTGATGATATTAGTGTGGGGTCATTTATGAAAGTATTAATTTGTATTAATTATATATAAAAAAAAAAATCCAAGAAATGTTGTTAATGACTGGAAGTTGGACCTTGACGGCCTGGATCCATGACCCGGATCCAGGGGCGTCACATTCGCGCTCATCTAAGCGCGAGATTTTATTGATTACCTCCTGAAAATGCTTCATGAAATCCGAAAGGGATTCGTTATCATATTGTCGAATGGTTTCCAAATGGCACATGTGTAACTCATGTGTTCGGTTTGCTCTGAATCTTTTCAGAAAAGATTCTCGAAATTGCTTCCAGGAGTGAATGCTCCGAGAGGAGATTCGGCTGAACCATCTTTGGGCCCCTCCCTTCAGGGTTGATGCAAAGAATCTGCATTTGGTAATGTCATTGTAGTAGTAGGTGAGAGCAATCTGCTCGAAGTAATTGATGTGTTCTTCTGGGTCTCCCAGCCCGTCGAATGAATCAAAATTGTAGTGTTTTAGGTTCTTTTGCCTTGGAATAGCTTCAAAGGAACGGCTGAAAGGCGTCAAAGTGCCTTCAATTTCAAGTTCGGAGTCTTGGCCCACTTTTTTCTGTAACTCGTGAATCATTTGCATGAGATTGTCTTCAGGTTCTTCTTCATCTGAGATAAGTTCAGGACTGATCTCTCTCAGAACTCTCTTGGATCCGGACCGCCTCAAGACTCGGTCCTCTTCCTCCTGGATTCTTTTCTGAATTTTGAGCTCGAGTTTTGCTTCCTCCTCTTGCCTGATCTTTTCTTTGAGTTCATCTAGCTTTTTGAGTTTCTCAGCTTCATGACTTTTACTATGAACTTTGTTGGCGGTTTGTTTTTCTTTGCCTTGGTTGCCGATTCGGTCGAAGACTGATCTTCTGGATCGGTGAGAGTGTTCAGAACCTTGTGAATTTTCAGCTTGCTCCGGTTCGGGAGGTGGTGCTATCCGATTTGCTCGGTATGCCCGAATAGCATCCGCCAACTCGTCCCTGGTAAGATTTTGCATGTGCGCCGCAGCCAGAGGTACATCTGTATATTTGTATTGGTTGACTTCAATGTCAATTCGGGCATCCCCAGGACCAATCCCTACCCTTTCCAAAGCTGGAGCTGTTTCCGCCAGCACCAAAGGCAGATCCGGAACGGGATTATGGTCTTGGTCTCGGGTATTGTTTCTTTGAGTAGATTTGCTTCCTCTCAGCATGATTTCAAGTTTCCAAACAGAGTATTTCACAAAGTACCGATTATAATAGAACTAGGCTAAGTTTCGAGTAAAGCAGTTTGTGTATGCACTTAATATTCAAATATGAACACGGGTGGGCAGGTATAAACAGATAAGCGGGTGACTATGAGCACAGATCTGCGTATCAGCTATGTCTAGAAGCTAAAAATCGCAACTTTACCAAGATCTGAGCTAGAAAGGCTAAATAATGCTGAATACGTGTACACACAGCAAAGAAATGTGTAAAGGTGACATCTTTAATAAGGTTTTAAGGTTGCTTTAGATCTTACAGGTTTTGATTAGGACTCTTTTTCAAGAGCTTGTTGGTGAAGTCGAGTCCAGTGGCACCGAGACCAAAGGACAGTGCCGCCCCTCCTTCTAGCGCCAATGATAACTCCAGGACCCGATCTAGTGCCTCCTCCGCCGTTCCCACGCCTGGTAAGGGGTGAAGCGGGTGCTTGGGTGTCTGCAAAACAACACCCGGGGGGGTTTGAGCCCCGCGGTGCCTCCGGCGTGAGAATAAGTGGCGGTTTTGGAGAGTAAAAGATAAGGACTAGAGTATCTAATTATGGAGGGTGTGTGTATATGAGTGTGTGTAAAAGAGAATGTAGCCCCCACACCTTTTTCCCCTCGTCTATTTATAGGCCAAGGATTAGGGTTTAGGGGTTGGTACCTGCAATCATGAGCGTTGGATCCGAGGTAGGTGGGACACTTGTCCGTCGTTGATAATTCCCACCTGTCCAGGTGATGTTTGTGGTGGCGTGTGTCCAGGGCGTGTCAGCACGGGATTTGATGGGGACATGATTGTGCCAATACTAGGATTCCCTTATCTGTCGCTGTCATGTAATACCCTAGTCATGACTCGTGTCTCCCATGCTCCCATGCTCCTTGGGCCTGGATTGCGGGTTGAGTTGGCTTGGGCCCAATCCGGATTGGGTGTGGACCGGTCCCCGGACGACCTTAGATCGAGCCCAATCGGGATTGGTTATAGCGCAGAGGGTGCCGCGTGTATTTTTGCAAAAGCTAAGTATGCATTCAATGGATGGACAAGAGACTTTCACCCCATCCCCTCATTTTTATCAAGGGATCTTTACTGGCTATCGTCTAATATACCGACCAGACACTTCTCCAGCATGAAGTCGGCATTCACCCAAGCATGGTATTTATCTAAACATAGTTTAAGGATGTTGCAATTTACAGCCACCGTACTACTGTAGTAAATCTTAAATCAACTAAAAAACAGAAATATGCAATTTAGAAAAAATTCAGGGATGCTCTGGCAACAGGTACAATAAAAAATTTATTAATAACCGGACATAATATAAATGCAAGGTAAATAAATAATTAACAATGCAAGGATACTAAATAATGCTGTACAATCTTTTCCAACTGCCTTCATTAGGAAATCCACACCTGAGAAGCGAGGTTAAATTAACAAATTGAAGGGTGATATTCCATATACATGATAAGCGCATATTTTTGCATATTTTATTTACCTATTTATTGCTTGAACTCGTGTTTTAATAAATTATTTTGTTGCATTTCAGGTAAATCGTAAATAAATAAAGAAATGACAAAATAAATAAATAAAGTGCAAGGAAGGGAAAAAGGAGGAAGAAAAAGGACCAAAAATGAAAAAAGGAAAAGAATTAGGAGCTTGGAGCAAAAGGAATATTTCAAGACAAGTGGAAGGTGGAGATCATCCCAACACATTAGCAAAGTGTATGGCCAAGATCAACTCTTCAAAGCTTAAGGGGGAAGGAATCAAATAGATGGCTAGGATTTCACCACCACACAACCCAAATGTATGGTGGGGATTTACCCAACACCCCCCTTAACCCTAATTCCTATCCTATAAATACCCCCTCACCCCCCTTGTATTTAGTATCTTAGATTTTAGGGAAGTTTTATTTTCTTGTATTTTTCTTAGTTTCAAATCTTGTAAACACTCTTATTATAATTAATGCAATTTTTATTTTCATTACATCTTGTCTTGCTCTTTCGTTATTGTTACCTTGTTTCGTTATTTTCGTAAATCCAAGTAGTGGACAAAGTAGCGAAAGCTAACCACTATGGGTTGAAATTAACGAAACTTTAAATTCGTGTTTTTAGTTTTTAATTCGTAGTTTGCCCCTTTAAAAATTAATTTTATTGTGGGCCATTTAATTCTCATTCCAATTTCCTTAGAATAATTGTTTTTAATTTCGTAAATAATTTCTAAATTTTCCTAGTTTATTTTATAAAAAAAAAACCACAAAAATACTATTTATAATTTTCAGTAATTTATTTTCTGTATCGTTTTATTTATTCGAAGCATTAGTCTCTAATAATTTCCCCTGTTTTTTTCTTTCTTCTCGAAGCTTAAGCCCAGCATTTGTTTATTGATTTTCTGTGTTTTATTTTCTCTAAACCCAGCTTCTACAACCATTCTTCATCCCTTCAATTTTCTGCAAACATTCCCTTCTTCTTCTTTTCATTTTACTTCGAAAACAATCTCTCTCTCTCTCTCTCTCTCTCTCTCTCTCTCTCTCTCTCTCTCTCTCTCTCTCTCTCTCTCTCTCTCCCCTTAAAACCATCTCCCACCCCCTATCTTCCCCCTCAGTCGAACCCAACACCCTTCTCCTTTTCTTTTTTCGTTTTATTTCGAACCCACAAATCTCTCTCCCCACACACGAGACAAAACCCCTTTCCCCTGTCAATTGTCCGTTCTCGAATCGCTGCTTTCGTTGAATTATTTGCTTTACCGAGTTGTTTTTTTTTCGAGTAGGGAGTTTGATAATTACTGATTGGCCGAGCTGTTTTCTCCGATTTCTATTTGCTGTTTTAGCTATCGAGTTTCTGAGTTACCGGAGTGGAGTTTACTGCGTATTACTGCGACTATAACTGCGAATTTTGTGACAAAGTTTGAGTTTTTGCAATGTTCTTTTGTTCTGATTTTTGATTGGCTGAGTTACTAGGACGTTCTTGGGTTCTGTGTTTAGCTGGTATCGTATCGCTGCAGAGTCGAATTCCGAGTCAAAGTTGCTATTTACTGAGTTCTTTCCAGCTGAATTGTAGAGTCTGCGATTTGTTGTTTATTTCATGAAATTCACTTTGCACTCTGTGTTATTGTTTTTTTTCGAGTTCTGTGTCCATAATGTTGCGCTTGTTGAGCTTTTCTGTGCGAGTTCGTGAGTTGTAAGTCCGAGTCGCCGAGTCCGTTTCATTATTGAGTTGCAATGTTTGTGCATCTTTGTATTGAGTATTGATGGTTTACTGTGTTAATTCGATTTTAGTTCATAGCTAGTGCTGAGTTTTCTTGTCCAGGTTGCGTTTACTTTTTAGCCTAGTTCTGCGTTTTCCTGCTATTTTCAAGATTGTGTTGAGTTTTTGTTGATTCATTGTCATTTTGCTGTGTTGAATTTTCTGTGCTGAGATCCTATTTGGTTTAATTAATGAGTGAATTGTGTTTCTTTGGCTAGTCTAAAGTCATCTTAAAATTTCGTTAAAATGTTCTGTAAATAATTCCGGTTTAATTAGAATTTTGAAATCTCTAAGTAATTTAGTTTTTGTTCTTTTAATTTTTAATACTTAGTTTATAATTAGAATAAATTGAATTTTCTTTAAAATTAATAGTTTAAAATTTCTTTTGGTAATTAAATATTATAAAAAAAATCTAAATTCTCAAAAATCAAACTTGTTCTAATTCGATTAAATTAGAAATTAAGGAATGCGAATAAAAATAGTCCCTGTGGAACGAATCAATTAAATTTTACAACGAAACGAATTGTGCGCTTGCGATTCAAATAACATTTATTTTAGCACAACAAGTTTTTGGCGCCGCTGCCGGGGACTAATTATTTTTCGCGCCTTAATTTTTAATTTTTCGAGTTAGTTTTATTTCTTGTTTTAATTTTTTTTATTTCGTTCTTTTTAGGAAAGCTTGAGATTTCGGAACTCTTCTCAACGAAGCGTGGAAAAATTGGAATTCATGGAAAGCAAGCTTCGGTAACCGTATCTCACTCTTTTCGCCCTTTGTTATTTTAGAAAAATACAAAAAAATCAAAAATTCAAAAATCACAAAAAAATTAAAAATTAAAAATCCAAAAAAATTAGTTGTAAATACATAATTGTTGCATCATGCATTTAATCACTTAGGGCACATCATCTAGATTTTTATTTTCTTGTTTTTAATTTTTCGTACCTATAACTGTGGTGATCGCTGGAGGACCCCAAGGTACGTTAAATTCTTTCTTTTCTTTAGTTAGAACACGTAGTTTAAAGCATCCATATTTGTTTATATTTTTTGTATATATCTTTGTTTGTTGCATCATTTTGTAAATAAACATTAAGGGCAAAACCTCTACAAGATAAGGGAAGGGATTTCATCACTCTTTCCTTAGCCCAAAAACCATTTAATTCCTCATTTTTGCATTCCCTAGCCTTTTAATAAAATTAATTAGACTTGGCCCCTAGGAATTCGCGCTCAATTAGGAAGGTGCTTAAGAAACGAAGTAATCTTTAATTATTCTTACTTTTTGGTGTCTAGGAAAGCGAAAGCTGACCTGGCCAATTAAGGTTTGGTGTCTAGGTTGGTGTTTAGCCTCTTGGCAATGCTTGCACCTACCTGGCCAAGCCGGTTCGAATAATTATTGATTTACCTAGTTTTTGGTAGCCCTTACGGTTAGGAGCAAGGTCTAGTTATTTTATTAGGGAACCCTAGGTTTAGGATTTTTTCTTTTAATTTTACACCCTTTTTTTTTTGTGTGTTTTAATTTACCGCACTTATTTGCTACGTGTTTCCTTACATGGTTTATGCGAACTATTTGGATTAGGGATAATTCTTCTAGACTAGTGAGATCGTTTGAGAGTTCTTCCTCTTCTGATTCCGAGTCTATAGATAATTCCGAACCATTAGTAAACATGGCCTTGTCTCTTAAGGACCGTTGCTACCCCACCCGTTCCGCTCAACCTTCGTGCATCACTCTTCCTCCCGTAAATGGTAATAATTTCGAGATCAAAGCTCACCACATTAGTATGCTACCTAAGTTTACCGGGAGTGATGGTGAGGATCCGTATATTTTTCTTCATGAATTCGAGGAGGTTTGTGCTCTACAAAAACTCCAACAATTGACCGAAGACTCCATTAGGCTTAGACTTATCAACTTCGCCTTGAAAGAAAATGCCAAAAAATGGTTGTATAGTCTACCCGTTAATTCTATTTCAACGTGGGAGGGATTTGTGATAATTTTTCTTAAAAAATATTTTCCAAACCATAAGACTACAAGGATTACAAACGAAATAAATCAATTTCATCAGAAGGAAAATGAGTCTTTTTGGAAATATTTTGATCGTTTTAAAAATCTCTTATCACAATGCCCCCATCACGGAATAGAAAAATGGAGGCTTTGCAAGATTGTTTATGAGGCCTTAGATAGTCCAACAACCGCGTTGTTAGAGTCTATGTGCCAAGGAAAATTTATGGAGAAAAATGAAGACGAAGGGTGGGAGTTTTTCGAGGAATTAGCCGAGAAGACAATGTTGTGGGAGTCTACTAGGGAACCTCACAAGTCCAACGAGTCATCTAGTTCTTCTAGGGGTCTACATTCAATTGGGAACAATAATGCAACCGTCACACCTACGAAAAGGAGTATAGGACTTTTTATCTAGATTTTCTTTTTGTTTTTACTCGAGGACGAGCAAAAGATAGGTATGGGGGCATTTGATAAGCGCATATTTTTGCATATTTTATTTACCTATTTATTGCTTGAACTCGTGTTTTAATAAATTATTTTGTTGCATTTCAGGTAAATCGTAAATAAATAAAGAAATGACAAAATAAATAAATAAAGTGCAAGGAAGGGAAAAAGGAGGAAGAAAAAGGACCAAAAATGAAAAAAGGAAAAGAATTAGGAGCTTGGAGCAAAAGGAATATTTCAAGACAAGTGGAAGGTGGAGATCATCCCAACACATTAGCAAAGTGTATGGCCAAGATCAACTCTTCAAAGCTTAAGGGGGAAGGAATCAAATAGATGGCTAGGATTTCACCACCACACAACCCAAATGTATGGTGGGGATTTACCCAACACCCCCCTTAACCCTAATTCCTATCCTATAAATACCCCCTCACCCCCCTTGTATTTAGTATCTTAGATTTTAGGGAAGTTTTATTTTCTTGTATTTTTCTTAGTTTCAAATCTTGTAAACACTCTTATTATAATTAATGCAATTTTTATTTTCATTACATCTTGTCTTGCTCTTTCGTTATTGTTACCTTGTTTCGTTATTTTCGTAAATCCAAGTAGTGGACAAAGTAGCGAAAGCTAACCACTATGGGTTGAAATTAACGAAACTTTAAATTCGTGTTTTTAGTTTTTAATTCGTAGTTTGCCCCTTTAAAAATTAATTTTATTGTGGGCCATTTAATTCTCATTCCAATTTCCTTAGAATAATTGTTTTTAATTTCGTAAATAATTTCTAAATTTTCCTAGTTTATTTTATAAAAAAAAAACCACAAAAATACTATTTATAATTTTCAGTAATTTATTTTCTGTATCGTTTTATTTATTCGAAGCATTAGTCTCTAATAATTTCCCCTGTTTTTTTCTTTCTTCTCGAAGCTTAAGCCCAGCATTTGTTTATTGATTTTCTGTGTTTTATTTTCTCTAAACCCAGCTTCTACAACCATTCTTCATCCCTTCAATTTTCTGCAAACATTCCCTTCTTCTTCTTTTCATTTTACTTCGAAAACAATCTCTCTCTCTCTCTCTCTCTCTCTCTCTCTCTCTCTCTCCCCTTAAAACCATCTCCCACCCCCTATCTTCCCCCTCAGTCGAACCCAACACCCTTCTCCTTTTCTTTTTTCGTTTTATTTCGAACCCACAAATCTCTCTCCCCACACACGAGACAAAACCCCTTTCCCCTGTCAATTGTCCGTTCTCGAATCGCTGCTTTCGTTGAATTATTTGCTTTACCGAGTTGTTTTTTTTTCGAGTAGGGAGTTTGATAATTACTGATTGGCCGAGCTGTTTTCTCCGATTTCTATTTGCTGTTTTAGCTATCGAGTTTCTGAGTTACCGGAGTGGAGTTTACTGCGTATTACTGCGACTATAACTGCGAATTTTGTGACAAAGTTTGAGTTTTTGCAATGTTCTTTTGTTCTGATTTTTGATTGGCTGAGTTACTAGGACGTTCTTGGGTTCTGTGTTTAGCTGGTATCGTATCGCTGCAGAGTCGAATTCCGAGTCAAAGTTGCTATTTACTGAGTTCTTTCCAGCTGAATTGTAGAGTCTGCGATTTGTTGTTTATTTCATGAAATTCACTTTGCACTCTGTGTTATTGTTTTTTTTCGAGTTCTGTGTCCATAATGTTGCGCTTGTTGAGCTTTTCTGTGCGAGTTCGTGAGTTGTAAGTCCGAGTCGCCGAGTCCGTTTCATTATTGAGTTGCAATGTTTGTGCATCTTTGTATTGAGTATTGATGGTTTACTGTGTTAATTCGATTTTAGTTCATAGCTAGTGCTGAGTTTTCTTGTCCAGGTTGCGTTTACTTTTTAGCCTAGTTCTGCGTTTTCCTGCTATTTTCAAGATTGTGTTGAGTTTTTGTTGATTCATTGTCATTTTGCTGTGTTGAATTTTCTGTGCTGAGATCCTATTTGGTTTAATTAATGAGTGAATTGTGTTTCTTTGGCTAGTCTAAAGTCATCTTAAAATTTCGTTAAAATGTTCTGTAAATAATTCCGGTTTAATTAGAATTTTGAAATCTCTAAGTAATTTAGTTTTTGTTCTTTTAATTTTTAATACTTAGTTTATAATTAGAATAAATTGAATTTTCTTTAAAATTAATAGTTTAAAATTTCTTTTGGTAATTAAATATTATAAAAAAAATCTAAATTCTCAAAAATCAAACTTGTTCTAATTCGATTAAATTAGAAATTAAGGAATGCGAATAAAAATAGTCCCTGTGGAACGAATCAATTAAATTTTACAACGAAACGAATTGTGCGCTTGCGATTCAAATAACATTTATTTTAGCACAACAATACAGTAGATTGTTACTATCAGTAAACTAGTAATGAAGTCAAGATGAATGACAATGAGTGATCAAGTAAAAAGACTCATATGAAAACAAACAAAATTACATATCATTTACAAAACTGTAACTATCAGATGATCAGAAATTAAGAATTGAATCACAAAACTTTATCAATCCTTTATATCAGTATAAAGGGGTAGATACACTCATATGATTCAAGCCATAAGTTCAGTAGGTAATAATATGTAGACATTAATTAAATATGACTATGCTTTTGTCCTGATTGCTTGTGATACATTTAAAAGTTGTGTTTCCTATAGCTTGGATTTCCTTAAATTAGCGAAATATAGTTTGCTCAAATAATTTCCGACAAGTTCTGCATAATAAAAACACCCAAAACACACAAAGAGGAACAATACTTTTTTCCTTTTTCTTTTTATAATTCTGTTGACAATCAAAGGAAAGACCTGAGCCAGTACGGCCTCTGATAAGTTGATAAATACATTGGAGAAAAGGCATAAAAGAAACATAAACAAATCTAATACATACAGCCCACAAACAAACAGGGTTCATTTATGACAATGCTCGACAACTGTTTCCCATGAGAACCATAGAATCATCCGTGTCTGTAATGAACATGTATGCTATCAAGAGCTTTTAGTATAAATTAAGCAATTTGAATACATTTAGAGCCTTACAATCAAATTGAGACATTTATATTCCAATATAAATGGAAGAGTAAATTATATTCAGTAAAAACGAGTTTTACCAATC
Source organism: Saposhnikovia divaricata (assembly GCA_036435485.1). Taxonomy (NCBI): domain Eukaryota; kingdom Viridiplantae; phylum Streptophyta; class Magnoliopsida; order Apiales; family Apiaceae; genus Saposhnikovia; species Saposhnikovia divaricata. Next base: position 39,360,792 of record CM071601.1, on the reverse strand, counting down.
CCTTTCCCTCACACAGAGGGAAAGTTAAAACTGTGACAGAACATGGTTGCTCATTTAACTAATACAAATCAAACAATGTTTACACAACATTTTGAATGAATAACATTTAGATGTCTATGCAAAACTAAGGCACAAAAAACTTAACAAAAATAAACACTAAAGGCTATAAGAAAATTTTTGTACCTCCTGGATGGAACTTCATATAAGGAGTAATATTGTAAACACGGCCATTAAGGACAGTCCACATGGAGACTTCTTCTGTTTTGTGCAGCTTCACTTCCTTTAGCGAAATCAGCCTCTTATTTGACTGTCCCTTTAACCCTAGATAAAAAAAAATGTTTCCCCATAATAGATGAGCTTTATCGTGATTATGAGACATGGAACGTCATATTATAACTCGGTAAGAAAATATTCCTACAGAGGGACTTTATTAGAGCATCTCCAATGGCAATATGTATAATGGTTGGCTAAAAAAATTTAAATTAGGAAATAATTAAATTTTTACATAAGGGTGGCAAGGAAAACTCCAATGGACTTGGCTATAATGAAATTGTGTATATTTTTGCTAAGGGTTTAAGTTGGTTCAACAAATATAGCCAACCAAGTATGATTGTCTATAATTTTTGCTAAGGGTAATTATGCATTGGAGTGTATTTTTTTTACAAAATCTCTATTTCATGCCACCTAATATGCCAAGTAGGATAATATTGCTAAGGGTTTTTCCCATTGGAGATGCTCTATAAATGTTAAGATGTTATTTCAAGCTGTATTACCATGTTATAGATATTTGATTGTGATCCTAAATTGTGGGTATAATATTTAATTACTCATTTTGTTAATTTATTTAATGATATAATTATTTTGTCTAGCATGTGTGTTCAGGATCTTAGCACTATATTTGAGTTAGATTAATTATTTGAGTTAGATTAATTTGATATGATCGATATTCTATATAAATGAGTTTGTGTCATTATAATTAGTATTATTATTATTTTATTAGTTCTATTAGCATTTTCAAATAAATTTAGTTTATCCTTTTAGCGGACTTGATATTAAAATATTTTTTTTTCTTGACCTCTAATTCTTTTATGCTAGTATGATGGAGGAACTAGTTATTATTTGCTAAATATTAGTATTTGTTAATTAATATTTTCTTAATTGTTTTTGTAATGATTGTTTATTAAGTTATTATTGCTTCTGATGGTCAGGAAGTCCTAATACCCTTTACTAGTTTATCGTGTGTAAGATCGAGTTAGTTGATTGTATTATTTTATTAATATTTTATTTGTGGTCATTAATTCATTTAGAAGCGGTTAATATCATGTAATTAATTATTATTATAATTCCACCAGTACTTCTATTATTATTTAGTTTAAGAATTATTAATATTTGCATAAGTGTACTTGAATATTAATATATGGTTACAAAATTTGTTTTTAGATCCAAATAAGGAGTATCAGCGTAGATCCCGGATATTTCAGTTCTAGTTCACTACTTATATCAGGTACGAATTCTTGGCTCTCTTTTTCAATTAATAAATATTCGTTAAATTTATTATGGATTCGTTTTCTAAAATTCTGACCTTATTGTACTCCATGTGTACCTAATTGTACACATTCTCAGTTTCGTTTCGAATTCCTTATTTTTGGATTTATTGTTGCCTTGACTCGTACATATTGTTTTATTTCGCATTATTTTGCGACAATGTTTATTTTGTTTCATATCGTGTAACGAGTCAAGCAACCTTTGTAACCTATTTGTTGGGCTCTTAGACCGATCTATGTGGGTTAATCACAGACAATGTTCACATGGAGTTCGGAGTAAAGGTGAACTAGGCACCTACTCGTATCGGTGGGTGAGTATACGAGCACATCTCTCGGGTATGAGATGTGATTAGATCATGATCGCTATTGTATTGTTGGGATGTTTTATACATTCCTTATTTCTTCTTCTGGAATACCGAAGGAGAAACCATTGTTCTGTACTTCGCTGGTGATTGGAGTTAGCGAGTATAGTTTTGTGTAAGAGACCCATGTTGTACCCACCTTACTTGTTACTCGGCCTTATTTTCAGTTTCATTGTTAACCTAATTGTTTTAAATTATTATCCTACTGATTCATTTAACGTCGATACATCTTTCGTTGTATCTTTGTGTTGGTAAGACACAATTCACAAATATTTAAATTTTATATTGTATTAGATAACATTCGTACCGAGCATTTGGCTCACTCTTTATTGTTTCCTTTCCGCAGGTAAATAGGGGTAAGCGGGAAGGGTGATGAGTGCCACCCAGTCATTAGTAGAGCTTTGGCTTAGTAGATTTATTGATCTTGAGAACTCATTTAGTTGATTTCGAACTTTATTAGTTTCATTACTATGGATTTTCAGACCTCGTACTTTATTTGGGTTATTGACATTGGTTTATTGCAATTTATATGATTTGGAATTGTTTAAGATGTAGCTTTTATTGTTATTATAGTAGGGTGTTACAAAATTGGTATCAAAGCTAAGGTTATAGATTCTGTAGACTGTCCTTTAGGCATTGACCTGTGAGTTGGGTTGACTTCGCATGGGTAGGATTAGTACTTTTAATATGGAATTGTGATATGATTGCTTCGTATGTGCACTCACAAAAATTCTGCAGGATGCCGCCAAAGAAATGTAATGCAAACCAAAACACTGGGGGAAATGTTACTCAACAAATTGTGATGGATCAAAACACTTTTATGAATATGGTGCAGCAGGTGGCAGCTCGGCAAACGCAGAATCCTAGTGGTAACACACAGAATCAAGAAGGCCAGTCTATGTTTGATCGCTTTATGAAACAAAGGCCTAATTGCTTCAAGGAGGCTAAGACCCCGATGGATGCTGAAGCATGGATTGATCATATGGAGAAGATCTTTCGGGTACTTAACTGCTCTGAACTGGAAAAGGCTCGATTTGGCATTTACCGTCTTGAGGGGGATGCTAGCATTTGGTGGAAGTCAGTGGTGGCTTCCCACGCAGCTGGATACGAGAATACTATTACTTGGGATGTGTTTAAGGCACAGTTCGATCAGAGGTACTTCCCTGCCAGTATCCGTGAGGAGTATGCTCGGGAATATCAGAGCATAACTCAGAAGGAGGATGAATCTGTGGCGGACTTTGAGATCAGGTTTTAGAGGTTAGCTGGCTATGCACGGTCCATTGCTGGTACAGAGAAAGATAAAATCATGAAATTCAAGTGGGCTCCGAAGACTTCGATCCGTAATCACATCATAGCTAACCGCCACACTACCATGGACAGTTTGGTAAACAGTGCCAGAGATCAAGAGCTTCATTAGACTGACTTCCATAAATAGCAAGACTTGTAGAACCAGAAAAGGAAGAGAGATGATGATTCTTCTAGATTTCAGAAAAATGGAGGATCAACAGCAAGATTTAAACAGAATGAGCAGAGATATAACACTCATTTTCAGCAGAGGAATGGAAATCAGGGTAATCAGCAGAACATGTCAGGGACTCAAGCTGGGAATCAGAATGGAGGAAAATCTAATTGCGAGCATTGCGGGAAGATGCACAACGGTGTTTGTTATTGGCTTACTAGATCATGCTTCAACTGTGGCCAGAAAGGTCATACTATTCGAGATTGCAAGGTGCCATTGAAGAAATCCGCGGACCAGAATGATCAGAGTGGGAAGAATAATCAGAAAAATGGTGGACGTGTCTTTTCTATCACCGCAAAGGATGCTGCAAATACCCCAGGTACCATTACAGGGACACTTTCTATTGGCAATAGGAATGCTACGGTTTTATTTGATACTGGTGCTACAAATTCATTTGTCTCTACATCTTATGCTAAACATCTATGCATCACACCTACTACATTATCATCAGAATTTTCTGTTGGCAACCCTATTGGGGGAAATATGTTTGTGAACTCTCAATATCATGATTGTGTAGTTGTAGTTGAGGATAGAAAATTATTTGTGGACCTTTTACCTATTCCGTTGCGAGACTTTGATGTAATTTTGGGGATGGATTGGCTAGAGCGGCATAAGGCTACTATTGATTGTCAGGGAAAGAGAATAATTTTCAGAGATCCAAATTCACCAGAGTTCGAGTACCAGGGTTCGACGCCCAGTGGTTTGGGGAGATTTGTGACGGCCATCAAGGCTAAATGGATGCGTGCACATGGTTGTGAAGGATATTTGGCTCATGTGATTGATTCTTCCAAAGAACAATCTAAAGTTGAAGATGTTAGTGTGGTTTGCGAATTTCTAGATGTATTTCCAGACGACTTGGATGGACTACCACCACAACGAGAGGTGGAATTCTATATTGATTTGTTACCTGGTGCGCAACCTATTTCTAAGGCTCCGTATCGCATGGCTCCACTAGAGTTGCAAGAGTTAAAGGAGCAACTGCAGGAATTACTTGTGAAAGGTTTCATTCGGCCTAGTGTCTCCCCTTGGGGAGCACCTGTCTTATTTGTGAAGAAGAAAGATGGTTCAATGAGGCTCTGCATTGATTATCGGGAGTTGAACAGAATCACTGTGAAGAATAAGTATCCATTGCCTAGGATCGATGACTTGTTTGATCAGCTACAAGGAGCAAAATATTTTTCGAAGATTGATCTACGTTCAGGCTACCATCAGTTGAGAGTGAAGGAAAGTGATATTCCGAAGACCACATTTAGGACTCGCTACGGGCACTACGAGTTTCTTGTTATGTCTTTTGGGTTAACCAACGCACCGGTAATTTTCATGGACTTGATGAACAGGGTATTCAAAGATTTTCTTGACAAGTTCGTGATCGTGTTTATTGATGACATTTTGGTGTATTCAAAGTATAAAGAAGAGCATGAGGAGCATTTGCGAGTTGTATTGGAGATATTGCGGAAGAACAAGTTATATGCAAAGTATCAGAAATGTGAATTTTGGCTCGAGCAAGTTTCCTTTTTGGGACACATTGTATCAGCAGATGGAATCAAAGTGGATCCTGCTAAGGTTGAGGTTATTATCGATTGGCCAAGACCTAGCACGGTTACTGAGGTTAGGATTTTCTTGGGACTCGCTGGTTATTATCATCGATTTGTTGAGGGTTTCACGACCATTGCTATGCCATTGACACAGTTGACTCGAAAAAGTAACAAGTTCATATGGACCGAGGAATGTGAGGCTAGTTTTCAAGAGTTGAAGAACAGACTTGTGACATCTCCAGTTTTGACGCTACCATCTGGAATGGGTGGTTATGTGATTTACAGTGATGCTTCAAAGAAGGGACTTGGTTGTGTACAGATGCAGCATGGAAAGGTGATCGCCTATGCTTCGAGGCAACTAAAACCTTACGAGGTTAACTATCCAACACATGATTTGGAGCTTGCAGCTGTGATATTTGCATTGAAGATATGGCGACACTACTTGTACGGTGATAAATGTGAGATATTTACGGACCACAAAAGTTTGAAGTACATCTTTACACAGAGGGAACTTAATATGAGGCTGTAACACCCCCAGATCCGGGGTCAGGGATCTGGTCGTTACCGACTCAATTCCCATCCATAATTCAACTTAAATAATAAATTAAAACCTTGTGACCCAAAACAATAACATAAAACACACCCGTTATAGTCCCAGAGATGAAATCAGAGTAACTACCAAATTTTATTAAGCACATTATGAGTTCTTACAATCCAGAAAGAATTACAATATGAATACATACTCTTTGCCATCCATTTACATAAGTCATACTAGTCCATATATTTGGTACTGAAAGAATGAATCTATCCTACCAATAGCTTTCTCTTCGGCACTGGCACTCTCGTCGTCCTCGCCAGCGTCGAGTGCGCCTTGTGCGAGTCATCTGGTCTAGCTGTTGTTGTGATATAATAATAAAGCAAGGGTGAGCAATAGCCCACCAACAATAATATTTAACTGAAAGATAATGTATATAACAGTTCAAAAGTATCTTTCAAACCATATGCCATGCATTTACGGAAATGATGCCAGTATAATATGAACGACGAAGTTACAAGGTAACTTAAAGTATTTATTTTGTGGAAATATCTGCTAAGTCAAAATAAGCAAGATATTATCATTTATCATATAAAGAGGAACTTACAAGGAAAATATTGCAATTCCAGTTATTAATATTTTTCGAGGTCCTACAACCTGAAAGAAGTCTCTTCGATACCTGTTGCGGAAGACACCGTCAACCTGAAAGAAGTCTCTTCGATACGTGTTGCGGGGAATTCCCAATTTGGGAGATGAACCAATACTGGAGTCATCACGCGCCAGCTGTCCCACTCCCTGATGATCAGTCGGGGATGGTACAACCCAATATAGTTTTACTACCGGTAGAAGGAAGAACTGACGGCTCCACTTGTCGATTGCCTTTAATAGTAACTCCCTGGCCAATAGTTAAGCCTTGTGATGGACCGCGCGACTCGGCCTCTTACACACGACTCCTAGTTCGAATAAATCCACAACATTGAAACGTAGAGTTTGTCCTCCCTTCCCCAAGTGAAATACTTGTTGATAAGACTCCACAAAGTAGTCGTATCTAGTTGGAAAAGAAAATTCACCAATATTTCCCAAGCTTTTGCTTGTTAATGGATATCAACTTGTTCCAACAATCTTACCCCTCGAATGATGAGAAGGTACACACAGACTTAATGAGTCTATAGCAACCAACTTACGAGTGAAAAGGATAAATTATGACCGGGAAGTCAACAAGATAAATAACCTTTCTCAAGTAGGTTCCCCTATAATATGGAAGTTTGAGCGAGCATTTAAATCATTTTAAGATAGATTTAAATGAAAAAAATAAAGAGTTGGGAACCTTTCCTTGATAAGATAGTCGTAAAAAGACTCCGAAATATTTTACATAATATTTGGAGGTGAAAGATAATCTCCAAATAATATAAATCATTTTTAAAAAGAATTTAAAAGAATTAAATAAATATTCCAAGAATATTTATTAACTCAATAATAATTACGGAATATTATTAAATCATAATATTGCTCGTAAGTAATCCTCGAATGAATATATAGAATTATTTACTAAATAAATCACTCCTTAAATGAATATTCAAAATAATATTCATTAATAATTAGATTCCAATAAGTATTTAAAATAATATTCAATAATGAGTCAAACTTTAAATGAATATTTGAAAATAATATTCATTTAATAAATAATCTTCTAAAAGAATATCCAAATAATATTCATTTAGTAATCAAAACTTTAAAGGAATAATCGAAATAATATTCCTTAAGTAAATAGAACTTCCAATGAATATTTAAAATAATATTCATCAAGTACACAAAACCTTAAATGAATATTCGAAAGTAATATTCATTTAATAAATAACATTCTAATGAATATCAAAATAATATTTATTAAATAATCAACTCTAAATGAATATTCGAAATAACATTCATTTATATCTCTCGACTGAGATAGTACTCGAATAACAATCCTCGAAATATTTCCAAGTAATTGATACTTTATGGGAATATAAATAACGTTTAATAATAACATTCCTCAGATAAATAATAATCTGTCGTTGGAATCCCTCCGGGTTTCCACGACTATTTATATCTCAAAATACCGACTTCCGGTCTATATTTAGAATAAATATCATATGCCCTTCGCTAAGGGCCTTACCAAAACGATCCGGCTTATCTCTGATAATTCGTATCTAGTCTATAAGCCGATATCAATTCAGGGAACAAGTATCACAAAAACCAGAGTCAGAATATAATTGGAAACAGGCATGCATGCGATGGCATATGTAAAACAGAATCATATACATATATTATCACAACAACAGGTTCAAAGGTTTGAACACTTGCCTGGTAATCGGGTGTGGGTGGAGATAGCGTGTCCTGGGTCTGCTCGATGATCTATAAACAATCAGAACATTCGAGATTAACCACTTAACACGTTTTAAAAGTCTAGGTATAAACTTCACTTAAGTCGAAACACGTTTTCGGATTATCCCGTTATACACTTTTTAGTGTAACTCTTTTTATTACCGATACGATCCGACATTTGTTCGTTATTACGACATGTCATCATACCCACACTCGGTATATACTTACGTCGTATAAGTTCTAAATTCGATCGATTACAAACTGAGATTATACCTCGAGTTTTATCGTTCGTTTTCTAAGTGTTTTACCAAAGTTATAACCAAGCGGGTTTTTAGGGGTTCGTTCGCGTTTAACTTCGATTCAAACATTTTTATAAAATCGAAAAATGATCCGTTTGACATGTGGTTTTCTTTCATACTTTCCTTATGACCTCTAGTATTTATTTACCAAGATTCACCACTGAGTAACATGCTTTACGAGGGTTCAATTGAAGTTACGAACTTTTACTTACGGTTCTAAACCAATTTTAGTAATTTGACCATAACTCCTAAACCGTAAGTCGGAATGTATTCTTTCGCCAAAACGATCTATGGCTCGATATCTACAAGGACATGTCATGTTCATAACGAGTTAAGACAATTATCCCTACTGTGATGCACGAATTCTTTAAGTTTATCAAAAATCGGGCATTACGACGGCTATAAATCGAATATTTCCAAATTCCAAACCTTCCGATAATCATAGTTTCCACTCCACACAACATATACATGTTATTTAACCATGAACTAAGGCCAAGCAATGCCTTTCCATTCATCTAAACTATTTTATCCTCTTATATCAACCAATCACTACATAAGCATGCTTTAATTATCACCATAATCATACTATTCTAAAAACTTATCAAGAACATCATTAAACTCAAAGTAAGAGCTAGGGTTTTGGTGAGATATACCTTCCATGGAGTGGGTAAGGACCTTGCTAAGCCTTGTATAGTCCTTGTATATCCTTAACCAAGCTTAGATCATCCAAGAAATCAAGAAAACCAAGATTTGTACTTGAAAGTTACTATTCACCCTAGACTTTGACGATTTTATTGAAAATGGAAAGAGTGGTGTTTGAGGCTAAGATTTCTAGGGTATCATTTTTATGAAATATAGGATCTGTGATAAATTTTTGGAGACCAAACAATGGTGGGAAGGATGATTTTGTTTCTTGAATTTTAAGAAAAGCCGAATGGCTCTAATGGTGGGAGAATGGAGTTTTTGCTTGCTTTGCTTTGATCTCATCTAGTCTACAATGCATTATTGTGATAATATCTATCTAAAGTCACTTTAATAAAGTGATTATATCATGGATGATTGATATGGGCTGAAAATAAGCCCTAAAGACACATTTAATATAGTATTAATTAGACCCAGCATGGTCCAAACGTGGGGCCCATTAATGAGGTCAGAATCCCTATTTTAATATTAATTTCATAATTAATATTGGGGGAAATAAACAACTCAGCAATAAGAGTTGGATAAGGATAATATCCCCTTCAAACTTAGCCACCAAGGCATCCAATTCGATATGGAAACTGATTCCTATAAGGAATAGATCTAGAACCTTCCTCAAAGACTTGTCCACCAAGTCTCCGAATCCTACCATAATTCTAAGGCTTCTCAGCCTATATAAAGGGTCTGACCCCTCATTCTCAGAACTACGTTTTTTGGCTTGATTCTTGATATTCATCAAGGTACGTAGGCATCTTGTGAAGGCAGATTCAGCCACGAGCACGAGAGCAGCCATTAAAGCATGAAGCTCACACACCTTTGCATTAAATACACAAACCCCTAGCCGCAATACTAGTAACCTAGTTTTTATTCCATAACATTTGGCACCGTCTGTGGGAAGACAACATCAACCATGGTTCAAACACGAAGAACAACATCAACCGAGGCCGTACCCCTCAACTCTGCTCCACCAGCCACTTCTGATCCGCTTATCGTTACTGAGGAAGGAAAAATACTCCCATCAACAGGGGCGGTCATTCAACCTCTGCCCATTCAGCCCCCAGGGACGACTCCCCATGTAGAGGGGACCCACTTAGTGATTGTCCATCAAAGCCAAGAAACTAACCCTCTCCAGATGGTGGTTTCTCCAGATGGTGGTTTCTCCTCTCCAGATGTAGAGGGGTACAGATCCATACTACGGATCTCCCTTTGAACACCAACCCTATGTATGGGCTGCCTAATTACCCCCCTCGACGAAGGGAACCTGGACCAAGCGGTCACGCCTTACAGATCTGGGATCGAGAATATGATGACTACTCTGGTCCCTATACTGATGATTCATCATCATCTGAGGATGATGATCGAGATGAAGCCCCGAGGAGGCGACGTGCTAGCAAAGAACCTCTAAGAATGACATGAAGAATCCATGATGGACTCCCCTTGACAACTGCTGAGAAAATCAAGGCTTATGAGGCAGAGATCTTAAAATTGAAGGACGATATTGCAAGAGAACAAGATAGATTGAATCAAACTCAGCCTCCTCCAACTACAGAGAGGATTCCCATTATAAATTTGGAGAGTCCTTCAAGAAGGCAAAGGAGGGCTGATACCCGAACCGAAAAATCAACAAGGGTAGAGACCCCCAGAAGCAACCCCAAAGATCTGATGCCACTTGGGGACCCTGACGACCCCACACCTCCATTTACTGAGGAGGTGATGAATGCCCACATCTCAAGGAAATTTAAGATGCCGACCATTAAGGCCTGTGATGGAACGGGCGATCCCGCAAACCATGTCAGGACATTCTCAAACGCACTGCTGCTGCAGCCTGCTAGTGACGCCTTAAAGTGTAGGGCGTTCCCTCAAACTCTGTCCGGCATGGCTCAAAGATGGTATAGCCGTCTACCTGAAAACTCGATTGGCTCTTTTAAGGAGTTGAGCGCTGCCTTTATCAGCCAATTCATCAGTGGGAGAATTCATGAGAAAAGTTCCGCATCCCTCATGTATGTGGTGCAGGGAAAGAAAGAGAACTTAAGGGATTATCTCAAGCGATTCACCAAAGAGACGTTGAATATCACCGATCTGGAAAATAAGGTGGCCATGGTAGCCCTGGAACACGGAACCACTGACCTCTTTTTTAAAAGGTCCTTGGCGAAACACCCTCCCGAAAACATGGCCGAGCTCCAGAGAAGTGCCGATAAATATATCAAGGCTGAGGACAGCATGAAGAAGGAAACCACAGGAGGCAATGGCAAGGGTTCTAATGATTCAAAGAAATGAAAGCCAGAGCAAGAGTACGACACTAGGGACAAGTATCCCCGGACTGGCAAGGATTCCGAGTCATCACCCAAGAAGGGCTTTGGGCCGAGGTTTTCCGATTACGCAAGGCTGAACGCTCCTACGAGTCAAATTTTGTTAGAAATTGAGAAGGATAAGGACTTTCGTTGGCCTAAACCACTCAGGGGTGACCCCGAAAAGAGAAACAAAGATCTGTATTGTAGATTTCATAGGGATGTGGGACATGACACAGATGACTGCAGACAGTTAAAGGATGAAATTGAATTTTTAATCCGGAAGGGAAAGTTAAACAAGTTCACCAAGGGTGAAGATCGTGGAGCCCCGAAAAGGGATTATGATAGAAGAGACAATGATAGGAGGGATAACGATCGTGATCGTAACTCACAGCCTCGAGGGCCAGTAATCAATATGATTTGAGGAGGACCAACAGCGGCCGGCACTACTCGAAACTCTCGAAAGGCCTATGCCAGAGAAGTGATGCACATCATAGGAGAAGCCCCGAAGCGTGCTAAGACTGAGACAGTGATTGGTTTTGATGATTCAGACCTTGAAGGGGTGAAATTCCCCCATGACGACCCGTTGGTCATAACTCCTGTAATTGGAAACTCAGAAGTGAAGCGGGTCCTGATAGACAATGGAGCTTCTGTCGATATCTTGTTTCATGACGCTTTTGTGAAGATGGGGTACACTGACTCTCAACTAACCCCGACTAACATGCCTATCTACGGGTTTAATGGAGTTCAGTCCAAGGTTGAAGGGACAATTCAGCTGCCCATGACAATAGGGCAAGAACCTAAGGAAGCCACCCAGATGTTGAATTTTCTAGTGATTAAGGCTGCCTCAACGTACAATGCAATCTTGGGGAGGACCGGACTTCATGCGTTCAAGGCTGTTGCCTCTACCTATCACATGAAGGTCAAATTTCCAACCAGGAATGGTGTTGGGGAACAGAAAGGAGATCAGAAAATGGCCAGGAGTTGCTATGTGGTTGCTTTAAGAGCTGATGGAACCGGGGGGCAGGTACTCCCGATCGAAGACATGGATGTCCGTAGTAATGATGAACACCGAGGAAGGCCAGCAGAGGACTTGGTTCCCATACCTCTAGAGCTAGGCGACCCTGAGAAGGTGACTTATATAGGAGCCTCTTTGAAAGAACCCCTGAAGGGCAAGTTGATAACATTCTTACAAGAAAATAGTGATGTGTTTGCCTGGACGGCAGCTGATATGCCAGGGATTGATCCCCAACTCATAACTCATAGATTGAATGTCGACCCTAATCGGAAGATAATACAGCAGAAGAAGAGGAATTTTGCTTCGGAAAGGCAAGAGGCCATTAAGCAAGAGGTGGACAAACTCTTGGAAGCTGGGTTTATTGAAGAGATTCAATTTCCAGAATGGTTGGCTAACCCTGTGATGGTCAAGAAAGCCAACGGTAAGTGGAGGATGTGTATAGACTTCACCGACTTGAATGATGCATGCCCTAAGGATTGCTTTCCTTTACCAAGGGTAGACATGTTAATAGATGCCACAGCAGGACATGAGATGTTGAGCTTCATGGATGGGTTCAGCGGCTACAATCAAATTAAGATGCACAAGGATGACATCCCAAAGGTCTCTTTCATAACCGACTTTGGTGTTTTCTGCTATCTTGTTATGGCGTTTGGTCTAAAGAATGCAGGAGCTACTTACCAACGATTGGTGAATAAGATATTCGCCCATCTGATTGGAAAAACCATGGAGGTCTATGTCGATGATATGCTGGTTAAAAGCTTGGTCAAGGCGGACCATATTAAACACCTCAGAGAGGCATTTGAAGTGCTGAGGCACCACAAAATGATGTTGAATCCGGCCAAGTGTGCCTTTGGCGTTGGATCAGGTAAATTTTTGGGTCTGATGGTTTCCAAGAGAGGCATAGAGGCCAACCCTGACAAGATCAAGGCGATCTTAGATATGGAACCCCCACGCTCTATAAGAGATGTGCAGAAGTTGACAGGCCGGGTAGCGGCTTTAGGAAGATTCATCTCCACGTCTGGTGACAAATGCTTGCCTTTCTTTCAAGCATTGAAGAAGGTGAAAAATTTTGAGTGGACACCTGAGAGCCAAGAGGCCTTTGAGCAACTGAAGAATTACATGGTTGCAGCCCCGTTGTTGACCAAACCAAGCTCTGGGGAGACTCTTTGTCTATACCTGGCGGTATCTGAACAAGCCCTAAGTGCTGTCCTCGTTCGAGAAGAGGAGAAAGTCCAGAAACCTATTTACTATGTGAGTAAAGTGTTGCATGGGGCTGAGTTGAATTACTCACCCATAGAAAAGTTTGCTTTGGCATTAGTAACTGCCTCGAGGAAGTTGCGGCCTTACTTCCAGGCACATAAGATTCAAGTTCTGATAAACCAGCAGTTGAGAAACATATTGCATAGCCCTAAGGCCAGTGGAAGGCTAATCAAATGGGCGATTGAGTTAGGAGAGTTCGATATCACGTACAAGCCTCGAACAGCCATCAAGGCTCAGGCATTGGCTGACTTCGTGGTTGAATGCACTATTAACAACCAAGAAGTCGGGGGGCAAGAGATAGTGGCTACCCCTGGGCAAGAGAAAAAAGAAGAGGAACTTACACCTGATTTGAAGGAATATTGGGTGCTCTATTTTGATGGAGCATCAAAAACAAAATCTAGTGGTGCAGGTTTGGTTTTGCAAAGCCCCGATGGGTTCTAAGCTGAGTATGCTTTAAAGTTGGATTTTCCTACTACCAACAATGAGGCGGAGTATGAGGCATTAATAGCTGGTTTGGGTTTGGCTAGAATCATGAGGGTCAAAAATCTCAAAGTTTGTGGAGATTCAAGGCTCGTGGTATCATAAGTAAATGGTGAATTCGAGGCTAAGGACGAGACTATGGCGAAATACCTGAGAGTAGTAAAGGCTGTTATATCTCAGTTTGACGAGTGCTATGTTGAGAACATTCCGAGAGAAGAAAACATTAAGGCCGATGCCTTGTCTAATTTCGCGTGTTCCGAGATAGAAAATTATTCTGGGAGTGTCTACTTTCAGGTCTTGAAGGCCCCGACCGTTAACTCAAAGTTAGTGGCACCGATTGATATTTGGGGCTCTTGGATAGATCCTATCAAGGCACACCTTGAGACCGGATGGCTCCCAGACAATGCCTTGGAGGCACGAAAACTTTCAGTAAGGGCATTGAGATACACTTTGATTGAAGGCATTCTGTACAAAAGGTCGTTTGTCATCCCGTACTTGAAGTGTTTAAGGCCTCAAGAGGCAAGAGAAGCATTGGAGGAAGTTCATGAAGGGATCTGTGGGCAACACTTGGGGGGCAGAGCCCTAGCTCACAAGATAATTCGTTTAGGGTTCTATTGGCCGGAGATGTTGGCTGATGCACAAAACTATGTCAAGAGATGTGAGAGATGCCAGAAGCATGCTCCAATTGTGAGGCAACCGCCTGAGATGTTAACTTCAATTAACTCTCCCATTCCATTTTCGATGTGGGGGATGGATATAATTGGACCTTTTCCCATGGCTTCAGCACAAAGGAAATTCCTGATAGTGGCCATTGATTACTTCACTAAGTGGATTGAGGCTAAACCTCTGGCCAAGATAACCACCAAACAAGTTTCTCAATTCTTTTGGGAGAACATAATATGCAGGTACGGAATCCCACGAATCCTTGTAACAGACAATGGGACACAGTTCAATAATGAAGAGTTCAAGAAATATTGTGAGGAGAATGCGATTGAGCTCCGTTTTACCTCAGTGGCACACCCACAAGCCAATGGGCAAGCTGAGGTAGCTAATCGAATTATCCTTGATGGACTGAAAAAGAGGGTCGAACGCTCTAGGAACACTTGGGTAGATGAATTGCTGCCCATACTTTGGGCATATCGTACCACTTGTAAGGTAACAACTGGAGCAACCCCATTTTTGCTGGCTTATGGAGCTGAGGCAGTTGTACCTTTAGAGATCATGCAAGCATCACCTCGAGTTGAGGCATATGAGCCAGAAACTAATGACGAAGGAATGAGACTTGCCCTTGACTTAATTGACGAGGTCAGAGATGAAGCTAATGCTAGGAATGCTGAATATCAGAAGAGAGCCTCTTTTCACTACAAACAGAGAGTTAAGGAAAGATTCTTTCGACAAGGCGACATGGTTATAAGGAAGATTGAAGCCTCAGGAGTTGGCCAGAAAGGAAAGTTAGCACCAAACTGGGAAGGACCATATCTAGTCAGAAAGGTGTTAGGACGAGGATCCTACAAGTTAGAAACCTTGGACGGGGTTGAGGTGCCCCGAACTTGGCATGCTGTGAACCTCAAAGTTTATTATGTTTAAGTTCTTTTGACAAAGGCTTGGACTTTTATCTATTTATTAGGAATAAGGTTCGAATGAAACCATTATAGAGCATGTTGCTCCCAGTAGGAGATAGAGTATTTATGTAAGGGTTGAACCCATTCTATTGATTTCCTTTGACAGCATAATGGAATTTATTCTGTTTTCTCTATGAGTTATTCCTCCTTGTTAAAATAAACACGAAAGGCAAACGTTGAACTAGCTTGTGAGTTTTAGTACCAGCCAGGGGGCCAAGTACTCGAAAAATTCTAAAGTTTAAAGAACTATAAGCAAAAACGAGAATATGGAAACAAAAGAAACTAACTGCATAGATAAGTTAAGTCATAAACCCCGAAGGGAAAAAGTTCAGAATAAATAAAGATAAAAAGCAGAAATAAGCCACGCAAGGCCATCTACACACCTAGGTCATCAACTACAACATCTCCTTGGGTAGAAGGAGGATCTGCTTCCTCTATCCCAGGAGAAGAAGGTGGATCCTGAGTGGGCTGAGAGTCCCCGTCCACAGCTGTCTCTGTAGCAACCTCCATAGCAGCTGTCACTCCAGGGATAGCAGGAACTGGGAACCTCTCCAGGGACACCCCCTCAATCTTCCCACTCAGTTCCTCGATAATCTCCTCCCAACACTCCTTGAAGGTACCAGGAAAGTTTGCATCATACTCGGCATTCAGGACATCTTGAAAGTCCTTAGAAGCCTTGTAATCAGCTATGATGTGGTCCCTGTTCTGCTGCACCTCCAACTGCAGCTTCCTGTTCTTCTCCTTCTCAGCAGCCAGCTCCTTCTCCACCTCCCTAAAACGAGCAAAGTTTGCCTCAAAGGAGGCAAAATATCTGTCTCTGTCCCTCTCAGCTATAGTCTTGTCAGCACGCACCTCCTTCAGGTTATGAACGGCGGCCTGAAGGTAGGCGTTCATCTGCAAAGAAGACAAGTGAATAAGGGAAATAGAAATACAATTAAATTAGGGAGTTGAACAAGAAATTACCGAGGCAACAGCTTGGGCCCCAAGAAGCTCAATCTGCACATCATCAGAAGACTCCACAATGTGGACCCTATCTCGTGGAGTAACCACGCTCCTAGACCACTCAGCTGCGGCCCTAGAATCGCCTACAGCTGTGTCCCTATTGCATAAACCCCATCCCACTGTAAAAGGAGTGAGGTCTTCATCAATGGGAACTGGCTTTTCTTGAAGAAAAGCAGGAACATGCTCCACTGCAGGAGAAGCATCATCAGTCATGGCCCTTTTGGCCCTAGGGTTTTCTGTTACTACCCTAGCAGCAGCAGCAGCCTCCCTCTGCTTAAAAATTGCTCCCAGAGCAGCTTTGGCTGCAAAATGATTACAAAATGTTAGAAAATTATATCTAGCATAAAATGTTAATAAGGCAAGAGGTGAGGATTTCAAGTTAATTACCCTCAGGGCCCAAATCGCTTAGCCCATGGGCCTGCAACGAATCTTCAGAAATCAAATTTGCACATTGATGCAAATTATCAGATGTTAACAAAGCTATGGCAGCCTCTTCTTCCACACCCAATTTTACACTCCTGACAGGCCCATCAACGGCTCTGCAGAAATTGGGCCGAAAATAGTTGTCCCAATCATCCCCATCCAAAAAGACATAAAACCACTCCCTCTTCGAATCAGGAAGGGAATCAGGAGCGGAATCCGAAACAAAACAAGAACGGGCTAAAGAACGATGTTGGATTCTGACCCAGCCCGAATTGTCAGAAGAATTGACAAATTTGAATAAATACCGAAAAACAGAAATACTGGGCTCAAGCCTATGTTTCTTACATTGGACCATGAAACAATAGATGAAACGCCATGCATTTGGCATAAGTTAGGTTGGACAAACCCTGGCTTCAGCCAAAAGACGGCAAACAAAAGGAGGAGGTGGAAGGCGGAAACCAGCATAAAAAGTTTTTTTGTAAACCCTAATTACCCTAGGCTTTGGGTGACAAGCCCTTTCATTTGAGGCCGGAACAACGGCCCTACAAGGCCCATTAATACGAAAAAGTTGGGCTAAAATATCTACCCTATGTTGTTTGTATTTTGATTTATACTCATAAGCATGTAAATGAAGCATATTGGGAAAAGCTTGACCAAATTCGTTTAAAAGATATCTAAGGGAAAAAACACTGGCATGGACAAGAGATGTTTTAGGGTTCTTACCCCTTGAAATCCTTGGAGCAGTGGTAGAGGTATTAACGAGTTGAGACTGGCCTGAAGAGTTGGAATCCTCCATTGAAATGCTTCATTTGAAGGCTTGAACCTAGAAATGTTGAAAGAAGAAGTTGGGGAAGATGAAGATTCAACGATCTTCAAACGGAAACTGGAGAATAGGGCGGTGGAAAGACGCCGGAAATCGCCTCGCGACAGAACCCTAGCAGAGCTTTTTGGAAAGTATTTGTGGGATAGTGAGAGAAAATTTTTGCAGAATAGTGAGATGTGAAATGAGGGACGCACACCACTCTTTTATAGAGTTCATGGTTGGTCACTCAACCGGTTATAGCAAGTAAATGGGCTGTCAACAGGTGACTGGGCCTTTGAATAGGCGGGAAGCCCATGAAATTCAAATTTTAAATTAATTCTAGAATGTTCCATGACATTTTTAGAAAATAGGATAAAAGCCTATCAGAGTTTAGAGGCAGGAGGCCCAATTAAAAGGGCCACGCCCAGGAGACCAAACCTCCTAGGCGTGCCTAAGGAAGGTGTCTCCTTGGAGGGGGTACCCACGCCCAACTTGATTTTTCTTAAACAAGGGTATACCCACGCCCAGGAGACCAAACCTCCTAGGCGTGCCTAAGGAAGGTGTCTCCTTGGCGGGGGTACCCACGCCCAACTTGATTTTTCTTAAACAAGGGTATACCCACGCCCAGGAGACCAAACCTCCTAGGCGTGCCTAAGGAAGGTGTCTCCTTGGCGGGGGTACCCACGCCCAACTAGATTTTTCTTAAACAAGGGTATACCCACGCCCAGGAGACCAAACCTCCTAGGCGTGCCTAAGGAAGGTGTCTCCTTGGCGGGGGTCCCCACGTCCAAGTTGGTTTTTTATAAATGAAGGTACACCCACGCCCAGGAGACCAAACCTCCTAGGCGTGCCTAAGGAAGGTGTCTCCTTGGCGGGGGGGGGGTACCCACGCCCAGGATGATTTTTAAGGGACGAAGGCACACCCACGCCCAGGAGACCAAACTTCCTAGGCGTGCCTAAGGAAAGTGTCTCCTTGACGGGGGTACCCATGCCCAGGGTGCATTTTTTGGCAGGATGTCTTTCTAAAGTTAATCCTTTAAAAATTCTGAAAAATGATGATTGGGAAATTGGAAAATAATTTCCGAAAAATCCTGAATAACGGAAAAATTATTTTATGCTTGAAAGTACTATTGATTATTTTTGGTAAAATATCCAAAAATAATTAAAATACCTGTGGGTACCTAAAAATTCCTAAATTATTAGGAAAAATTACGAAAAATACCTATGGGTACATAAAGAACGCAAGGAAATTATCTATAATTCCCTGTAAGACGTAAATACCATTAGCTTCGAATAAAGCCAAACGTCGTAAATGTGTAGGTCGCTCCACACTTTACATTAAGACGGTATTCGTGAAACACTAGTGTACGACAAGCGATAAACCCAGACCCAATTCTCAGAAAGGCCGTTAAAACTTCGAGGAAAACCTGATCAGTTTTCCTAGAAGTTGGGGGGCAAATGATATGGGCTGAAAATAAGCCCTAAAGACACATTTAATATAGTATTAATTAGACCCAGCATGGTCCAAACGTGGGGACCATTAATGAGGTCAGAATCCCTATTTTAATATTAATTTCGTAATTAATATTGGGGGAAATAAACAACTCAGCAATAAGAGTTGGATAAGGATAATATCCCCTTCAAACTTAGCCACCAAGGCATCCAATTCGATATGGAAACTGATTCCTATAAGGAATAGATCTAGAACCTTCCTCAAAGACTTGTCCACCAAGTCTCCGAATCCTACCATAATTCTAAGGCTTCTCAGCCTATATAAAGGGCCTGACCCCTCATTCTCAGAACTACGTTTTTTGGCTTGATTCTTGATATTCATCAAGGTACGTAGGCATCTTGTGAAGGCAGATTCAGCCACGAGCACGAGAGCAGCCATTAAAGCACGAAGCTCACACACCTTTGCATTAAATACACAAACCCCTAGCCGCAATACTAGTAACCTAGTGGGAGAATGGAGTTTTTGCTTGCTTTGCTTTGATCTCATCTAGTCTACAATGCATTATTGTGATAATATCTATCTAAAGTCACTTTAATAAAGTGATTATGTCATGGATGATGTTTAAACAAGTGGACAAGTGGTGTGTCATGTACTAATATCTTGTATCCTTGGTTTGATTCTTAGTGTGCTAGTTACTCTTGCAACTAGCTTAGTTACTTGATCGCATCCACTTGCACATACTTGCATCTTGGTTCTCTGCTCGTTTCTTTGTCCATTTATTGCTCAATTCATTGATCATTCAGAGGAATAACTCATTCGTTTCTAGTTAGGGTTTTACCGGAAACCGTCTTAATATTTATACTATCATCCTCCATTTTCTTTAATAATTCTTGAACCTATTTTCCTTAAATCCCTTCAATAATTCCTTAAGTCTTTCAGTGTCCAGGGAAATCTCGGGGAAAATAAAATTGCTGTTTTTCAGAATCCGACAGCTTTTACATACACTCTTTTTCCCCCTGGATCATTAATACGAACTCAGAATTTCGTTCCGGGTACTTCTATATAGCGTCGTCTAATAATATTCCTAAATCCACCAAAATCACTATTCATCCGTTTTTCTTTACTCATCCTCTTATGGTTGTACAATTGTCCCTGATCTCTTTCGATCGTTCCTTAACCTTTTTACGGGCCCACTGGACCAATAACAGATATCGATTTGAATGACATAAGAATAATCTTCTCCTTTTTAGAATTATCAAATCTTAATTCCCTAGGAGATAGATAATTCTTATCTAAAGTGTCAACCAATAGTATTCTTCATGACATATAAACATTTGAATCCAAATCTATTTCTTTCATTCATTATCTCAATCGTTACATCGTAGTCGTAATCACTATTCACCATAACCTTAGTACATAATAAAAAGTTTTAATTATATCCAAAATTTAGGGTTCTTACAGAGGCAGAGGAGATGGATTGAACTTTTGAAGGACTATGATGTGAGTATTCAGTATCATCCAGGCAAAGCTAACAAGGTTGCAGACGCATTGAGTAGGAAGAATTTTGGGAATCTAGCAGTGTTGGTGACACATCAACGACCTCTTCAGTGTGAGATTGAAAAGTTTGGCTTGGAGTTTTATCATCATGACTCAGATGGTATTGTGGCAGGCATGCATGTCGAGCCTACTCTTATCTCCAGGATTAAGGTAGCTCAAGATGATGATGAGGAATTGTGCACCCTGGTACGAGATAGTAAAGCGGGGAAGCAACCAGGACTTTGCAGTGATGATAACGGTGTTGTTTGGTTGGGTAATCGATTGTGTGTGTCGAATAATAAACAACTTAGAGAGGACCTATTGGAGGAAGCCCATCGATCACCATTTTCTATTCATCCGGGTGAGACGAAGATGTATCATGATGTGAAGGAACACTTTTGGTGGATAGGTATGAAACATGATATAGCTGAGTTTGTTTCGAGGTGTTTGACTTGTCAACAGGTGAAGATTGAGCATCAGCGACCGAGTGGATTGTTACAGCCTTTGTAATTGCCTACTTGGAAATGGGAAAACATTTGTATGGATTTTGTGATTGGATTGCCTAGAACTTTGAAGAAAAATGATGCGATATGGGTGATTTTAGATAGGCTTACTAAATCTGCTCACTTTTTGGCGATTCGTGGGAACAAGTCTTTAGAGAGTTTAGCACTTGCCTACAGGAATGAGATTGTTAGACTTCATGGTATTCCAGTTTCGATTGTATCAGATAGAGATCCGAGATTCACTTCAAAATTTTGGCAGGGATTTCAAAAGGCATGGGGTACCAAGTTGAACTATAGTACAGCTTTTCATCCGCAGTCAGATGGACAGTTAGAGAGGACGATTCAAACTTTAGAGGATATGTTGCGAGCATGTGCATTAGAATGGTTTGGGAATTGGGATGAGTACTTACCGCTGGTTGAATTTGCATACAATAATAGTTGGCAGGCAAGGGTATGGCTCCTTTTGAGGCGTTGTACGGGCGCAAGTGTAGGACACCGACTTGTTGGAATGAAGTGGGAGAGAAACTTTTGGAAGGTCCCGATTTGGTTCAGATCACTACTGATAAGGTAGCATTTGCTTTGGAGAAGCTCAGACAAGCACGATCCAGACAAAAGAGTTATGCAGATAAGGGTAGACGAGAGTATGAGTTTAAGGTTGGAGATAAGGTTTTCCTTAAAGTATCTCCGACGAAGGGCATTCAACGTTTTGGTCAGAAAGGTAAACTGAGTCCGAGATATATTGGTCCTTTTGAGATTCTTGAGAAGGTCGGAGTAGTGGCATATAGGGTTGCTTTGCCACCACAGTTGTTGCGGGTACACAACGTATTTCACGCATCGGTTTTGAGGAAGTATGTTTATCATCCACATCATATTGTTCAGTATCCTTTAGACACCTTCGACGAGGACTTATCTTGTGAAGAGGAAGCCGAAGCTATATTGGCAAGAGAGGAAAGGATTATGCGTAAAAAGACGATTCCTTTCGTGAAAGTCCTTTGGAAAAATCACGATGCTCGAGAAGCTACATGGGAGATGGATGATTCTGTACGCACAAAATATCCTTATCTTTTTAAATCAGGTGCGTTACTTGAATTTCGAGGACAAAATTCTTTTAAGGGGGGAAGAATATAATACCGCAACATTTTTAATTTACTTATTTGATTGCCTAAAGTTTAAATTACATAAATTTGTTTAAAATTATATTTATTTTATTTTCATTCTAGAAGGATCTAGAAATTGAAAATATAGTTTAGTTAAATTCTAGAATATATGGTGAAAAGGATAAGTTAGTTTCATAATATCCGTCAAGCCTAATCTTATTCGGGTGATGCTAATCGAATATAGGCCTATAAATTTAAGATCAGATGCACATGATAGAGTGCACAGTTGCGTCAAACAGAGAAAGGAGTAGTCCTAGGTAAAGAAATGAAGTGAGTTAGTTATTTACCCATTCCAAGAGCTAAGTTTATAAATTAGTTATGAGTATATATTAATGCATAGTATTTTATTTTATGGTGCTAGTGCAGGCCCCCGAAGTCATAGCTAGGTGTTCACTGTTCAGTACTAACCTTTACTAGTAACAAAAGGTATGTAAGATGGATTAATATTAGGTGATATTAAATTAAGTGATGATTGTATATTGATATGGATTTATTGATTTAATTCTCTAATACATTGTCAGTACTCACTCCTTATACTCTGTTTAATCTATCAACGTAATTGGTATCTATGTGCATAGTAACCATATTATTTTTGTAAATTGTATTAATGATTGATTTTATTAATTATTTATGTAAACTAATTTATTTTGTGCATAATTTAGGAAATATTTATTTTATGTCGGTTTTATTAATTTTATTGTTTTGGTAAGAAATTGTGTCTTATATTTGATTAATTTTGTATATAACATTTTGTTTATTAGATTCCAAAATAATACTTTTTGTAATTGTTAGATATAATTGATGTTAGTGTTAATCAGTGTTTAAGTGTTACAGTGAATAATCAGAGTTTAGCTGGAAGCGGTCAGAGTTTAGTTAAACGCTGACAGTTGGAAGCTCGACAGTGTTTGTTAAACTCTGTCTGGAGGCAGCGTCTACTGGTCAATAGTGTTTGAAGATTTATTATGGAAGCAATATCTTTGAAGATTGGATAGCTGTCAAAGAGATTGAGTTGACTAAGGAGACGTGTAGCAATCGTAATTGATAACAATTGTATAGCTAATTTATAGGAGTATCAATTATCGATTGTATAGCAGTTGTATATCTTATAAATACAGTTAGGTTAACACTAGAAGGGTATCGATCATTTTCAAACATTATTCATTGTAACCTAAGCAGCTCTCTTTGATATTTTACATCACTGAGAGAGGAGTTATTAATTCTAAACAGTTTTTAAACGCGTATTCTATTGTTAATCTCTCATATGATCTTGATTATAATTGTGTATTCGGCCTAACAATTGGTATCAGAGCAAATCTGTTACTCTATACAGTTTAAGATCCACACACAAAGCTATAATCAATGGCAGAGATACCTCCTCCAACAGGTTCAAGTTCTGAGAAGGCTCAACCTACTACTGTGAGTCGTTATGAGACAATCAGAGTTCCTATTCTCAGGCCAGCAGAGTATTCAATTTGGAAGGTGAAGATGATCATGTTTCTGGAGGCTACAGATCCAGAATATCTTGACAGAATTTATGAAGGTCCTCATAAACCTACAAAGCTATCTGTTGCTACTGCTGGTCAAGAAGCTAAAACAGTTCCAAAGGAAAAGAAAGATCTAACTCCTGAAGATCTTTCATCTATTGCTAAGGATGCAAAAGTTAGGCATCTACTTCGTAGTGCTTTAGACAATGTTATGTCTAATAAAGTGATTAACTGCACTACTGCCAAAGAAATTTGGGATGCCCTTGAGGTTAGGTGTCAAGGAACTGCTACTATCAAGAAGAATAGAAGGAACATACTCACACAGGAGTATGAGCACTTTGAGGCTAGATCTGAAGAAACCATGACAGAAACATTTGACAGATTCTGTAAACTGCTCAATGATTTATCATTGGTTAATAAAGAGTATGATCTGGAAGACTCAAATCTCAAATTTCTTCTTGCTTTACCTGAAAAGTGGGATGTGAAGACAACCACCATAAGAGATAACTATGATCTTGCTGATACTGAGATTGATGAAATCTATGGGCTGCTCAAAACTCATGAACTGGAATTGGAGCAGAGAAACAGGAGATCAGGTAAGAAGACAAAGTCTGTTGCTCTTAAGGTTGAAGAAAAACCCTTGAAGAAGGAAGCATTAAGGAAGAAAGCTAAGGTAAAGGCTTTAGTCATACATTTTGAAAGTGAGTCATCAAACTCTGATGTTGATTCAAACTCTGATGAATCATCTGATTCTGAGAATGATGAAGAAGAAATGTTGCAAATGGCTGCTTTGATGGTGAAGACTTTCAAGAAGATGGGTTTCAAGAACTTCAAGAAGGGCAAAAGGTTTTCTAAGAAAGATTCAAACTCTGACAGAAAAAGTTTCAGAAAGTCTGAGAGAAAGGATACCAAGTCTGGGAAGAAAGACAAGTCTGAGATTCAATGCTACAAGTGTAAGGAGATGGGTCACTATGCTCCTGAGTGCAAGAAGGATAAAACTGAAAAAGCACTCTTCGCAAAAGGCAGAGACTGGGCAGACACTTCAGACTCAGATGAGGATGTTAACTATGCTCTCATGGCTTCTATTGAGGATGAATCTGAAGATTCTGAAAACAAGGTACCTCTAACTACCTATGCTTATAATACTGATGATATAACTGAATTGAGAATCTATCTTAAGGCTTTGCATATCAGTTATAGGGATCAGACTTTAGAGAATGAGAGAATCAAATCTGAAAATTCTGAACTTAAAGTGAGAAATAAAATTGTTGAAGAGAAACTTGAAAACATGCAACAAGTTCAGAAAGAAAGAGATGATGTTGTTTATCTAGAACAGGATTTGCTAGGAAAATATAAGCAACTTGAATCTGAATTGGAGAAGGCAAATCACATAATTAAAACTTGGACTCATTCTGGAAAAGACACTCAAGAGGTTTTTCAGTCAGACACAGTTGGTTTAGGTTACTGTGAGGGAGATGAACTTAGGTTTCAAAACAAAGTCAAAATAAGAACACATCTCCCATCTACAAAATTTGTTCATGGAATAAATGAACCTAAGTCTGAAGCTGAAAAAGAAGCTGTTAAGAAAGAACCAGTAAAAACTAGTGTTAAACAGGTTAATATTGGTTCAATGACAGATAAACAACTCAAACATAAGCTTAAGGAGTTAAAATCTGTTAAGAAACAGAAAGTGTCTAGGAAGAATAGAAATGGTAAAGTAGGCATTACTAAAGGCTATAATCAAATGCTTGCTACTTATGCTCCAAGAAAAACATGTCATAATTGTGGTAGTACTAACCATCTTGCTAGTTTCTGCAGGAAGAACAAAAACATTAATTCTTTACCTTCCAAGTCTGAAGTAAAGAAAAATAATGTTAGAACTAGACCACAGACTTTATGTAAACATTTTGGAAGTACTTGGCATTCTATTTATACTTGCAGGGATTATCATGCTGTTTATCATAACTACTATGAACTTAAGCCCAATTTGAAATGGGTTAAGGTTAATTCTGCAAGTGTAAACTCTGATATAGTTAGCTTAAAATCTGATAATGTAAATTCCGCAGCTAGAGCTAACAAAATTAAGAAAGCCAAAGGATCCAAGCAAGTCTGGATCCTTAAATCTAATCTTCAGTAATTGTTTGTGATTGCAGGGCATCAAGGAGAGTACCCTAGTCGTGGACAGTGGATGTTCAGGACACATGACTGGAAATAAAGCCCTGCTATCAGAGTATGTGGAGAAGGCTGGCCCAAAAGTTTCCTATGGAGATGGCAACATAGGACGTACTCTGGGATATGGCAATATCAATCTTGGAAGTGTCATCATCACAAATGTAGCTCTGGTTCCAGGACTCAAGCATGATCTGCTATCTGTGAGTCAAATCTGTGACAGAGGATATCATGTAGATTTTCAGCCTGAATACTGTGAAATCATCAGTAAATCTACAGGAGAAGTTGTTCTAGTTGGGCACAAGCACAATAATATCTATGAAGCAAAGTTATTGGCAAACTCTGATCGAAAAGCTGTGTGCCTGTCCACAAGAATGTCTAGTGAGAGAGTTGGAAGTGGCATAAGAAACTCTGTCATCTTAATCCGAACAATATTAATGATTTGATAAGAAAGGATCTTGTAAGAGGACTTCCAAAGTCTTTATTAAATGTTGATGGCCTGTGTGATTCCTTTCAAAAAGCCAAACAAAGGAAGTCATCTTTCAAGAGCAAGTCTGAATCTTCAATTGTTGTTCCTTATCATCTTCTACATGTTGATCTCTTTCGACCAGTGAATGTCTTGTCAATTGGAAGAAAGAAATATGCTCTAGTCATTGTTGATGAACACACCAGATACACATGGGTGTATTTTCTAGCAAAGAAGGATGAAACTGCATTAACTCTGATGGAGCATGTAAAGCTGCTGGACAAAGGATCAAAATACAAAGTCAAAATAATCAGGAGTGATAATGGAACTGAATTCAGGAATGCAACAATGGAAGAATTCTGCAAGAATAGAGGATTGAAGCAAGAGTTTTCTGCACCTGGTACACCACAACAAAATGGTGTAGTTGAGAGGAAGAACAGAACCTTAATAGAAGCTGCCAGAACTATGCTGATGAAGCAAAATTGCCAACCTATTTCTGGGCAGAAGCAGTTCAAACAGCCTGTTTTAATCAAAATGCCACACTGATCAACAAGCATGGAAAAACACCATATGAGATGGTGAGGGAAAAGAAGCCAAACCTGAAATATTTTCATATTTTTGGATGCAAATGCTTTGTGTTGAAAACTCACCCTGAACAGTTGACTAAATTTGAGTTAAAAGCTGATGAAGGAATTTTTGTTGGCTATCCACTGTCAACAAAGGCATTCAGAGTTTATAATCTGAGAACTAAGGTGATCATGGAGTCAATTCATGTGTCATTTGATGACAAGAAAATAACTAGACTTGAAGATGTAGATGAACATGATCAACTGCACTTTGAAAATGAAGACTTAATCTCTGATGAAGTAAACTCTGATGAAACTGATCTGACAAATTCTGTTGAAGCATACTCTGAACCTCTACTGGAAAACACTGAAGAAACTTCTCAGCCAGAACAAAGAGGAGAACCAGTTGAGGGGGAGCATGATCATAGTGATGACTCAAATTCTGATAGTGACTCAACTGAATAATCTGGATCAAACTCTGATGACTCAAACTCTGAAAGTGCAAAATCTGACAGTTCAAACTCTAAGCAGTCAAATTCAGGGGGAGCCTCAGAAAATGAAGAAAGACAACAAGAAAATCAGGAGAACATGGATCAAGGGGGAGGATCAAATACTGATAGAAGCCATTTACCTTCTGCTAGGAAATGGACAAAATCTCATACACCTGATTTAATTATTTGAGATCCAGATGCAACAATAAGGACAAGGAGTGCTACAACAAATGAATGCATGTTTCATGCATTCTTGTCTAAGAATGAACCAAAGAAGGTAGAAGAAGCTCTTTAAGATGCTGATTGGATAACAGCAATGCAGGAGGAGTTAAATGAATTTGAGAGGAATGAAGTATGGACTCTTGTACCCAGACCAAAGAATAGATCTGTTGTTGGTACTAGATGGGTTTTCAGAAACAAAACTGACAGTGAGGGAGTTGTTACAAGGAACAAGGTTAGACTTGTGGCAAAAGGCTATTCACAGCAGGAAGGAATAGACTATGATGAAACTTTTGCTCCAGTTGCAAGATTGGAGGCAATAAGAATTTTTCTAGCATATGCCTCTCACAAGAAATTCAAGATATTTCAGATGGATGTGAAAAATGCTTTTCTAAATGGGAAGCTTGAAGAAGAAGTGTTTGTTGAACAACCACCAGGTTTTGTGGACCCAAAATATCCAGACTATGTCTACAGGCTGGATAAGGCACTCTATGGACTTAAGCAAGCACCAAGAGCATGGTATGAAACTCTGGCTCAATTTCTTTTAGAAAGTGGGTTCAACAGAGGTACAATTGATAAAACACTATTCTATTTTAACCATGGTGATGACTTGCTTTTAGTTCATATATATGTTGATGACATAATTTTTGGGTCTACTAATGATAAACTCTGTAAAAAGTTTGCCAAGCTCATGCAGTCCAGGTATCAAATGAGCATGATGGGAGAGCTTAGTTATTTTCTAGGCCTACAGGTGAAGCAAACAGATGATGGAATTTTCATAAATCAAGCAAAATATACCAGAAATCTTCTTAAGAAATTTGGTATGCTTGACTGCTCATCTGCATCAACTCCCATGGCAACAGCAACAAAGTTGGACAAAGACACAGGAGCTTCAGTTGATATGACCTTGATTGCTTGAAACTTCATGTCCTTAAACCCTCAATCTTTCAATCATGTTTGAATCATGGATTCGCAGCTGATATTGGTTGGCTGAGGGGTGTTTCGAACACGCCAAGGGTTTCTGGTTTTCAAACCAGACCTGATTTTTCAACACCCCCAACACTTCTAATCTCAAATTTTGAAGTTAATATTATATGATAGGGATTCTTATAATCTCCTGGTTGGAGAAAGAATTAAGTGAATATACCCATTTTTGAGTTGTCTAGGCAAGAAATACGGCCTTCTGGAATAGGTGTTTCAAACACCTTCCCGGTTTTCAAACACCCTCCTGGTTTTTCAACACCCCTATCATTTCTAAACTCAAATCTTGAAGTTGAGCTTATATGATGGGGATTGTTATAATCTCCTGGTATGAAGAAGAATCTCATGAAAACATGCATTTTTGAACGTTTTGGAGGCAAAATATATACCACCGCTAAGCTGGTCTTCAAACTATGCCTTGTTCGTAACAAGGTCATTTTTTCAACTTCAAGAAACCACTTGGGCACCTGCATAGACTTGTAGAGGACCTTGTAAGGTTCTTGAATCTCAAATTTGAGCTCAAACGGAGCATTTTTGAGCGTTCTGGAGGGTCATGAAATCACCTAGGGGCTCAGGTGTTTCAAACACCTGAGCCATTTTTCCTCCAAGGCAGCCTAGTCGGCCTACCCTGGTCGGCCGTTTGGCCAAGGGTGCCTGGTCGGCCACCCCTGGTCGGCTGGGCCCCATCAATTTTTTTTTTGAATTTTGGCCAAACATTGACTTTTTGACTTTGACTTTTCACCTTGATTTTGACCAAAGCCAAATCTTGTTTTGAACTCCCCTCCTTGTTTCTAGAGTGAGTTTACAACACCATGGTTGGTGTTGTGATTCTTGATCTCAAACAACCTACTTCTTAGTTTTCAGGACCTTTCGGGTCTTAACTTGTTCTTGAACTCTTGGTTTCAAACAACCTTGGATTCAACTATGACCTTTGGTTTCCAAACACCCTTCCATCCTCATAATACGATGTAGAATTTGTGATGAAGTATCTTTGGCCTTGCCCCCTTATTCTTAAACAAGGAGGTCTTGCTTTTTAGTTGTATATTCAAGGAATTCCCTTTTTTCCAACACCTGACTTTTTAGTCTAGGATATTTTGGTTGGTTTTTTACCCCTTGATTTTGATTCCAACCTTCTTCTTATGTTCATAGGACCTTGCCTTGGTTTGAATTTTGTCAAAAACGTTTTGTACTCCGATGGAGACCCACGATATATCAAATCGAAGGTATTTCAGAGCTCTAGGTCCTGCAAATATGATTTATCCTATTTGCCCAACTTTTCGACCCAAAAAAACGTCGTTTAAGGCACTTTTGGGTATTTCTAGCATCTGTGCGTATGTTTGAGAAACCATCAGGGCTTTGACCCATTTGCTGAATCCTTTATTCGAGACCTTGAATTCAAACGACTAGCTCGAGTGGAGGCCTACAGCCTTGGTAGCCATCAAGGGTTAGGTCAATGCATATCTCAATGCTCTCACTGATGGTTTCCGTGCCTCCAAGGCATTATCAGGGAGCCAACCAGTCTCAAGATGAGCTTTGATGGGGATTTTTCCAGCAACTTCCAACGTCGATGGGCGCCAACAACTTGCGCTCTATAGTGGGGGTCTCCAAGACCTGATAGTAGACACTTCTAGTGTAATTCTCAATTTCAGATGAGGCGAATTTGGACAAGGCATCGGCCGTTATACAAGGAAGCATTCCTCGAACCATATCAACTGTGATTTTATAATCCTCTGGTATTTCATCATCGTTTCATCTTTGGCTTCAAAATCTCCATTCTTTTGGGCTATCACCAGCCTTGAGTCTCCACAGACTTTAAGGTTTTTTGGCCCTCATGGCTAGAGCCAAGCCTAGTCCGGCTATTAAGGCTTCTTACTCTACCTCGTTATTGGTCGTTGATAAATTCAAATTCAAGGCATATTCAATCGTGAGCTATC
Organism: Saposhnikovia divaricata; assembly: GCA_036435485.1. Taxonomy (NCBI): domain Eukaryota; kingdom Viridiplantae; phylum Streptophyta; class Magnoliopsida; order Apiales; family Apiaceae; genus Saposhnikovia; species Saposhnikovia divaricata. The sequence goes on along the minus strand of CM071601.1, from coordinate 39,330,081 downwards.
AATGGTCAGTAGAACTAAACGAGCTCCATTTGTTTTTGTTTTTGATGCCCCATCAAAATAGGTCACTCAATATTCCTTCTAAACTTCATATTTCTCTCCTTCTTGGGGTGTCTCATCTTGCCCTTGCTAGGGTGTTTTGCCTTCCTGCCCCCCGACTTCTTGGTTGTCAATGGTACATTCAACCACGAAGTCGGCAAGTGCCTGTGGCTTAATTGCAATTCGAGGATTGTACGTGATATCAAATTATCCAAGTTCTATCGCCCACTTAATTAGCCTTCCATTGGCCTTCGGGCTATGCAATATGCTTCTTAACTGTTGGTCCGTCAGGACTTCAATTTTGTGTGCCTGGAAGTACGGTCGTAGCTTCCTTGGGGCTGTTACCAGTGCCAAAGCAAAATTTTCAATGGCAGAGTAATTCAACTCAGCTCCGTGCAACATCTTGCTCACGTAGTAGATAGGCTTTTGAACCTTGTTTTCCACTTCAGTGTTTGTACGGATATCGCTAGATATAAATATAGGGTCTCTCCGGGACTAGGTTTGGCCAACAACGAGGCTTCAGCTATGTACTTTTTCAACTGTTCAAAGGCCTCTTGGCTTTCTGAAGTCCATTCAAAAATTTTCACCTTCTTTGATGTTTGAAAGAAAGGCAAACACTTGTTTCCAGACTTGGAGATGAATCTCCCTAAGGCTGTAATTCTTCCAGTCAATTTCTGTACGTCCTTTATGGAACGTGGTGATTCCATATCTAGGATTGCCTTGATCTTATTAGGGTTGGATTCTATGCCTTGCTTTGAAACCATCAGACCCAAAAATTTTCCAGATCTCACGCCAAAGGCACACTTGGCTGGATTCAACATCATTTTGTGGTGCCTCAGCACTTCAAATGCCTCTCTGAGGTTCTTAATATGGCATGCCTTGATTAGGCTCCTGACTAACATGTCATCACTGTAGACCTCCTTGGTCTTCCCGGTCAAGGGTGCAAAAATCTTGGTTGTTTATTAGCCGATGGAAAGTGGCTCCTGCAGACTCCTCATCTTGGGTTGACATCAACCTAGAGTTTTTAAAACAACCTTCCTTGGCTCGATTGGCCATCATGGCTTCAATGTTTATCTTGGTTCTTGGGGCTTCTCTAGCGGCCTCTCAGCTGGCATGTGCTCGGCCTTAGGGCTGTTCGAGTGTTGAACGTCGATGCTCGAATGTCGATGTTCGAATATCGAATGTTGATGTTCGAAATTAAGGGTTTTCAACCTCAAGAAAGTTCTTTAAACTCTAACCTTGAAGTTTTGATGAAAGAGTGCATATTGGACTACCTTCACATGGTTTCAAGCCAAGTTTTTGGTGTTTTAAACCACCAAAACATCAGAGCCTCTAGTCGGCTCCTTAAGGTCGGCTGAAGGCCTTCTTGGCTTCTGGTCAACCCCATGAGGTCTTGAACCTTCCCTAGGATGTTTTCAATCTCCATTTCAGGGTTGATATTCAAGTGTTTAACGCTGGTGTTAGATGTTCAATGTTGGTGTTCTGGATCGAGAATCCAAAATTTCAGATTGGTTTTCAAGTTTTGTCTTGAAGCTTCAACCTTTGGATCTTGATTGGAGGTTCATGACCCCCTCAAGTTTGACCTTCTTGGCCTTCATGGCTAATATCTCATGTTTCTCCACCTAGGACTCGAGGTTGATATTCACATGTTCAACGTTGGTGTTCATATGTCGACTACCAAGTATTCACGATCTTTCTTTTGGATTGATGTCAAACAAAAGTTTTCTAGGATCCCTTACTTGACTTCATGTCTTTCATGGCTTGTCTCAAACCTTTGTTCTGATTTTAAGGTTTTCAAACCTATCTTTGCTTCTCATTTTTCTTGATTCTAGGTCAAGGATTTATGGTTGATCCTCGATTTAGATTTTGAGAAATACAATCCCGTGGGCTTCTTGCCTTTTAAACTTCCGAGACGAAAACTTGCTTGAACTTCTTAATCCTTGTTCAAGGATATTCTTATATCCCTTGTCCTTAGGAATATAATTCAAGGTTCGTTATTTGCTTCATCCTTGTATCCTCACTCCAGGTACTTAAAAAATATTGAAGAGTAGCTAGTTCTTAGGCCCCACAGCCTTGCATGGATTTGATTGCCAGATGTGGCTTTTTAATCATCTTGTCTTTTATCCAGGGTCCTTCAAGGACTTAAACTCTTATTTGGTTGTATTATAACCTAACTCTCAACCCTTTAGGGTTTTTATTTATGCGTTTGTTTGTTTCCATTCGTGTATTCTTTTATTTTCGGTACTTGGTCATCTTTGACTTACACACATCAGGTGCTTGGCACATAAATAAAATCACAGAATAGAGAACGAAAAACAAACTTGCATTAATAACTTGAAATGGGTTCAACCCTTACATAGAGTACTACTGTCCTACTTGGAGCAACATGCTCTGCAATGGTTTCATCGAACCTTATTTCTACTTCTACTAGATAAATACGAAGCTAAGTCCTATTAAGATAGTTTGAACCCATCGGGGCTCTTGCAAGACTAGGCCTGCATCGCTTGATTTTGTTTTTGATGCTCCATCAAAATAGAGCACCCATTACTCCTTCTGGTCTCCTCATTCTTATTCTGAATTTCACTTCCTGCTTGGGGTAATATCTCCTGCCCCCCCGACTTCTTGGTTGCCAATGGTACATTCAACCACAAAGTTAGTTGATGCCATAGCCTTAATGGCTGTCCGAGGCTTTTGTGTGATGTCCTCTACCGACCTTTCTCGGTCTTCCTTATCACTGTGGACATCCACGTCTTCAATCGGAAGGACCTGCCCCCCGACTCCATCAGGTCTTAACGCAGCTACATAGCAGCTCCTAGCCATTTTCTGATCACCTTTTCGTTCTCCTACACCATTCATGGCTGGAAACTTGATCTTCATGTGATAGGTTGAGGCCACAGCCTTAAAAGTGTGAAGTCCAGTCCTCCCAAGGATGACATTGTAAGTAGAAGATGCTTTGATAACCAAAAAGTTCAGCATCTGCGTGGCCTCCATTGGCTTCTGTCCGATCGTGATGGGTAACTAAATAGTTCCCTCAATTTTGGATTCTACTCCATTAAATCCATATATAGGCATGTTATTGGGGGTCAACTAAGAATCATTGTACCCCATCTTCACAAACGCATCATGAAACAGAATGTCGACGGAAGCTCCATTGTCTATCAAGACTCGTTTCACCTCTGAGTTTCCAATCATAGGATTTATGACCAGCGGGTCATCGTGGGGGAACTTCACCCCTTCAAGGTCTGAATCATCAAATTCAATTGTTACTTCGGTTCTTGCACGCTTTGATGCCTCTCCAACAATATGCATTACCTCTCGGGCATAAGCCTTCCAAGAGTTCCTAGTTGTCCCGGCCGCAGCCGGGCCTCCTGAGATCATGTTGATTACTAGCCCTCGGGGCTGTGGGTTGCGATCTTGATCATCATCCCTTATATTATAATCTCTTCTTTGATTACCACGATCTTCACCCTTTGTGAAGTGGTTCAGTTTCCCTCTACGAATCAAAAACTCGATCTCATCTTTGAGTTGCTTACAATCATCAGTGTCATGATCCACATCTCTGTGGAATCTGCAATACTGATTCTTGTTTCTCTTTGCGGGATCACCCCTGAGTGGCTTCGGCCATCGGAAATCCTTATCCTTCTCAATGTCCAACAAGATTCGACTCCTAGGAGTATTCAACCTTGCATACTCAGTGAACCTTGGTCCTTGGTTCTTAGAGGCAGAGTCGGAGTCCTTGCTAGTTCGGGGATACTTATCCCTAGCATCATACTCCTGCTCTGTCTTTCACTTCCTGGAGTTCCCGTTTCCACCACTTTCGGTAGAGACCTCTATTTTCCTCATGCTTTCCTCAGCCTTTATGTATTTGCTTGCCCTTTTTTGGAGCTCAGTCATGCTCTTAGGGGGATGTTTTGCCAACGACATCTGAAATAAGGTGTTCGTCGTTCCATTCTCCAAGGCTATCATAGCTACTTTATTTTCCAGATCAGGGACATTCAAAGTCTCCTTGGTGAAGCATTTGAGATAATCCCTTAGGTTCTCATTCTTTCCTTATTTCACTTGTATAAGATATGCAGAGCTTTTCTCATGGACTTTTCCACTAACGAATTGATTAATGAAAGCCGTGCTCAATTCCTTGAAAGAGCCAATCGAGTTTGCGGGCAACCGGCTATACAATTGTTGAGACATGCCTGTAAGGGTTTGAGGGAATGCTCTACACTTGAGAGCGTAGCTAGCGGGTTGCAACAACAGTGCATTTGAGAACGTCCTCACATGGTTTGAGGGGTCGCCCGTTCCATCGTATGCCTTTATCGTAGGCATCTGAAACTTCCTGGAGACATGAGCATTCATCACCTCCTCAGTGAATGGGGGTGTGGGATCGTCAGGGTCTCCAAGTGGCATCAGGTCTTTGGGATCACCCCTGTGGGTTTCCACCCTCGTAGCTCCTCCGGTTGGGGCATCAGCTCTTTTTCGTCTCCTAGAAGACCTCTCCAAATCAATGAAGGGAATCTCTCCTGAAGTTGGAGGAGGTCGATTCTGATTCTGACTCTGATTCTGTCCTAGTTGCTCTCTTGCTATGTCTTCCTTCAGCTTTCGAATCTCGGCCTCATAAGCCTTGATTCTCTCAGTAGCTGTCATTGGGGGTCCATCATGGATTCGTCGAGTATGCCTTACAGGCTCCTTGCTTGGATGTCGCCTCCTCGGGGCTTGATCTCGATCGTCATCCTCAGATGAAGAATCATCAGTATAAGGACCAGAGTAGTCATAATATCCTTGATCAGGGCCCAAGCCTCTAATGTAAGGAAGGTGATATGGTTCATGTATCTGCAGGGCATGGCTGCTTGGCCCAACACCTCGGGTATTTGGGGGGTAGTTAGGCAAACCATATGCCGGATTCGTACTTCTAGGGAGATCTGTGGTGGAGATCTGTACCCCCGGAGGTAGTGAACGATTAACAAGGGGAGAGACCACCATCTGAAGAGGGTTGGTCTCCTGGTTTGGATGGACAACCACGGGTAGAGTTCTCTTAGCATGGGGAGTCGTCCCTCTAGGTTGAGAAACTTGAGGTTGAGTGGTTGTCTCCGTTGATGAGGGTACATACCCTTGTTCACTAACGACGGGTAGAACAGAGGTGACGGTGGTAGCCTCGGTTGAGACTGGTGTCCTTTGTGTTTGTACCATGGTTGATGTTGTCTTCCCACAGACGGTGCCAAATGTTGTGGAATAAAAAGTAGGGTTATCGAATTGCGGCTAGGGTTCGTGAGCTGCTTTAATGGCTGCGCTTATGTTATCGTGACCTAATTCGGGTCCTCACAAGATGCCTATGTATCTCAGAGTTGAGAATCAAGCCAAGACGTAGTTCTGAGATGAGGGGTCTGACCCTTTATATAGGCTGTAGGAGCCTTAGAATCGTAATAGGATTTGGAGACTTGATGGACAAGTCACCGTTATTGAGGAAGGTTCTGACTCCTTCCTTGTAGGAATTAGTTTTCATGTCGGATTAGGTGCCTTGGAGGCTACATAATATTCCTGGGATATTCTAGAACGTTACTTGTTTCTAGAACGTTCCCGGTTTGTGGATCAGGCCCATGTTAGAAACAAGCTTATACCAGGTGTCCCCGGTTTGGGCTGTTCTTTTGGGCTTAATCATTAACTACGAATTTAATGCCCAACTAGGGTTTCGGGCCTTATTTATTAGCCAATAAATATTATATTAATTATGTCTTTAGGGATTATTTTTCACCCATATCAAGCTGTATTACCATGTTATAGATATTTGATTGTGATCCTAAATTGTGGGTATAATATTTAATTACTCATTTTGTTAATTTATTTAATGATATAATTATTTTGTCTAGCATGTGTGTTCAGGATCTTAGCACTATATTTGAGTTAGATTAAATTGACATGATCGATATTCTATATAAATGAGTTTGTGTCATTATAATTAGTATTATTATTATTTTATTAATTCTATTAGCATTTTCATATAAATTTAGTTTCTCCTCTTAGCGGACTTGATATTAAAATATTTTTTTTCTTGACCTCTAATTCTTTTATGCTAGTATGATAGAGGAACTAGTTATTATTTTCTAAATATTAGTATTTGTTAATTAATATTTTCTTAATTGGTTTTGTAATGATTGTTTATTAAGTTATTATTGCTTCTGATGGTCAGGAAGTCCTAATACCCTTTACTAGTTTACCGTGTGTAAGTTCGAGTTAGTTGATTGTATTATTTTATTAATATTTTATTTGTTGTCATTAATTCATTTAGAAGCGGTTAATAGCATGTAAATAATTATTATTATAGTTCCACCAGTACTTCTATTATTATTTAGTTTAAGAATTATTAATATTTGCATAAGTGTACTTGAATATTAATATATGGTTACAAAATTTGTTTTTAGATCCAAATAAGGAGTATCAGCGTAGATCCCGGATATTTCAGTTCTAGTTCACTACTTATATCAGGTACGAATTCTTGGCTCTCTTTTTCAATTAATAAATATTCGTTAAATTTATTGTGGATTCGTTTTCTAAAATTCTGACCTTATTGTACTCCATGTGTACCTAATTGTACACATTCCCAGTTTCGTTTCGAATTCCTTATTTTTGGATTTATTGTTGCCTTGACTCATACATATTGTTTTATTTCGCATTATTTTGCGACAATGTTTATTTTGTTTCATATCGTGTAACGAGTCAAGCAACCTTTGTAACCTATTTGTTGGGCTCTTAGACCGATCTGTGTGGGTTAATCACAGACAATGTTCACATGGAGTTCAGAGTAAAGGTGAACTAGGCACCTACTCGTATCGGTGGGTGAGTATACGAGCACATCTCTGGGATATGAGATGTGATTAGATCATGATCGCTATTGTATTGTTGGGATGTTTTATACATTCCTTATTTCTTCTTCTGGAATACCGAAGGAGAAATCATTGTTCTGTACTTCGCTGGTGATTGGAGTTAGCGAGTATAGTTTTGTGTAAGAGACCCATGTTGTACCCACCTTACTTGCTATTCGGCCTTATTTTCAGTTTCATTGTTAACCTAATTGTTTTAAATTATTATCCTACTGATTCATTTAACGTCGATAATTGTTTCAAAAATATATTGTTGATCTATATATCATCTTTCGTTGTATCTTTGTGTTAGTAAGACACAATTCACAAATATTTAAATTTCATATTGTATTAGATAACATTCGTACCGAGCATTTGGCTCACTCTTTATTGTTTCCTTTCCGCAGGTAAATAGGGGTAAGCGGGAAGAGTGATAAGTGCCACCCAGTCATTAGTGGAGCTTTGGCATAGTAGATTTATTGATCTTGAGAACTCATTTAGTTGATTTTGAACTTTATTAGTTTCATTACTATGGATTTTCAGACCTCGTACTTTATTTGGGTTATTGACATTGGTTTATTGCAATTTATATGATTTGGAATTGTTTAAGATGTAGCTTTTATTGTTATTATAGTAGGGTGTTACAAAATTGGTATCAAAGCTAAGGTTATAGATTCTGTAGACTATCCTTTAGGCATGGATTGTGACTGACCTACAAACTATTTATGCACCAAGGAAGGATGCCACTGTAACGAGAATTCTCTGATTAATGTTCTACAAACATCAAGAATCACACTAAGGCCCTCATGATTAGCTACTTATCCCATAAAAATGTTGAAGGGAAGCCGGCATCGAGTTGGAAGGAATAAAGTGGTTGGAAATGCTTTAGTGCCCAATCATTTAAGGGAGATGCGCAAGTCGATACTCCTATTTAGTGGCTTGGCACATATCCGGAAGAAATTGATCAAAAATTGCTTAGGCTCCGTTTGAGATTGTTGTGCTGTGAGAAAAAATGCTGGTGGAAAAATCAAATGACTGTTTCGTGATATTTTAAATATGTGCATGTCTTAAGGTATAAACATAAAAGAATAATGTTTTGGTGAGGTTTGATAGTGAAACTTGTAGTTGTTTCACGGAATAGCTAAAAAACAGCTTTTTTCCAAAAGCATGGAGAGACTTACTCTTAATAGAAAGCGACTTTTAGGTGATCAAAAGCACTTTCCAGAAAATTTGTATTGAATTTTACCTACTTTTCAGCTAAAAGTTGTTACTGTCTGCAACAATACCAAACGGCGTTGGAGAATGAAAAGGGTTACAAAGTAATTTTCAAAGAGGAAAAAGCTTCCCATTTGAATCTTATGGAGGAGGAGCATATACCTTTCCGAAGCATCAATAACAATGCAAAATTACGGCAAAAAAAGGCTTGATCATTTTCATCATGATGGCCTACTCTATATCAGATAAATTACTTGGTAGAAGGTATGCCCTCGTTGGAAAACAGGCTCGTTAATTGTGTGGCACGCCAATATGGAAAAAAAGTAAGAAAACCATTTCCTCAAGCAACATGGCTGGCAAAAAAGTACACAAATGTTGGAGGACCTCAAAAAACTTCATCTTTAAACGGTGATAAATACTATATTATATTCACTGATGATTTTACAAGGTTTTGTTGGTTTTATGTCTTTAAATATAATCTGAGGTTACTGGTATTTTGCAAATTTAAATCACAGGTTGAAAACCAAAGTTATTCCAAGTTGCAGGTAATAAGGTCGGATAATGGAAAAGAACATTAAAAAAAAACTTGTACAAGGTTATAGCACCATGCACCCAGCACCCCTCAGCAGAAGGGCCTAAGTGAAAAAATAAATCGAAGTATAATTGAAATGACAGGATGCATTGTGCACGAGAAGAATTTTGATGTGCGATAAATATGGTAATTAAAATCGCAAGCGCACGATCATCGTTTTAGTATTTAAGATTCGATCCACAGGGACTAATTTTTTCGCAAACCTTAACTTTCAACTTAATCAAATTAGACAAATTTGGGTTTTTGGTGAAATTTTGATTTCTAATAATTAAAACCTAAAAGAAAATTAAACTGCCTAAAACTAATTAAAATCGAAATTAAATTTTATTCTAATTCAAAACAAAAACAAACTAAATTACTCTAAAAATTCTAATTATTCTAGAATTATTATAAATTCAAAAATTTTAAATTGGAATTAAATCTAAATTCTAAATTATTCTAAAATTAATCTAAAAAGAAAATTTCTAAATCTTAATTAACAATAAATTTTATTTGTTATAAATTTTTTTTTTAGAAGCTTAAATTAGGAAAAAGAAAAACTCAGTAAATGAAGACTCGGTGAACTCAGACAGTATTAAACGAAAGAAAGAAAACCGCAGGCTAAGAAACAACAAATAATTCTCCACAGCAGGGAACTTGGCAATTCATAGAATTCTACAAAAACACCAGACAAGTACAACAACGAAACAGGACAGTAAACACAAAACACGAGACTCAGACAAAATGAAAATGTAACTCGGTGACTCGAACATTACGACGAAACCACAAAAAAAAAACTCAGCAATTTAGTGAAGTTACAAGAAAACGGGAAAAACTATGAAACTAGACAATCTTTACAATCGCAGTGAACAGAAATTTAAATAACCAGAAATGCAGAACAAGCACAAGACGAACTAATCACAGCACTTGGATTAAGACTTGGCAGCGATTGAAAACTCAACACTCAAGCATCGTTACAAAACTAGTAAAATAAACGAAAAATAAAGCACAAACAAACAGCAGGATGGGTGGTCTTTGCAGCTAATAGAAAAGAGAACACTCAACAAAACAAACTACGAAAACCAAAACCAAAAACATGCAGCGAACTACAATCGAAAAAACCAGAAAAACGCAGAACTAGACTCATCGATTGTCAACCCAGTCGGGAATACAACTCAGAAACGAAACTCGGAATCATTACAACTTAAATACACTGACACGAACTCGAAGAAATCGGCGAACACGCAACAAGAATTCGACAAAAACAATTCAGTGATTCTGTTTAAAGAATCAAAGTCACAGTAAAACCTCAACATAAATTATCAATAAAACCTTAGTATTAAAGAAACCCAGAAAACCAAACAGATATTAAAACTTCTTGATTCAGTAAAACTCGAAAATGCAGACACACAATAACGAAACAGGATAGCAACGTTAAACGACCAAGTAGCAAGAACTTCAAACATAAATTACAACGACGTAAACGCAATCAGTTAAGGGCACACGAAATCTAAAGCCTTTTTAACAAACTGAAATCGGAAATAGGTGGACTCGGCAAAAACACAAAACCATTACAGAAGTCGAAGCTATTGATGATTGGAACAAAAAGGGGCATGTCGTGTGTGGGTGTAAAACAGGGGCAGGGGCTGGGGATTTGTAACGAGAAGAAAGGGAAAGGAAGAGAAAAGGGGAAATGGGTGATTCGAAATTAAAAAGAAAGAAGAAGGTTGTGTTTGTTCGAACAAAAAGAAGGAAGGGGAGAAGTTGTTTATGTTGAAGTCGAACGAAGAAGAAAACAAGAAGAGAATGAGAGGATGGTGATGTGTTTGAGTTGGAAAAAGGAAGAAATAGATGAACTGGGTTTGGGGAAAAAAACAGGGGAGATATGTTTGGTAAGTAAATAAAAAAAAGGAGATACAGATAGGTTTTTTGTTCGAATAAAACTAAACTAGGGAGGAAAAATTGCTGCAAATTATCCAAATTAATGCAGGAAAATTTATATACTAAAAATTAAAATGTTTACAAGAATTACAAAAATAAAAATTACAATTATAAATTTTGGAGTGTACTGAAACTAAGGGATTCTAATCCTAATTCTAAGTTTGGGTTGTCATTTTACAAGAGAAAAATTAGGTATTTATAGGAAATAAATTGGGATTTTTGGGTTGGTGTGGATTAATCCCCACCATTCATTTTCTATTTTGGTCCTTCTTCTTCTTCTTTTTCTCCTCTTTGACCTTTATTTATTTTTTTTGCCATTTCTTCAATTTTTCTCGAATTTCCTGAAATGTAACAAAATAATTTATTAAAATACGAATTCAAACAATAAATAGGTAATAAAAATATTCAAAATTTTGCATTTATCAAATGCCCCCATACCTATCTTTTGCTCGTCCTCGAGTAAAACAAAAAGAAAAATGCAGAATTAAAAACCTATACTCACTGTCGTAGGAATCACGGGTAATTTTAGGTTTACCAACCCGTTAAACCTATAGACGATCTCTACAAGAGGAGTGTTGTCTCCTAAGGGTTTACAGAAGATATACCCATAAAATCTTTCAGATAAATCAGCCAGTATCCAACTTTCCTCTTTCAATCTAGCTTTCATTGGTGTTAACAAAACAATTTTGTAGGAAAATACATGCTTTAAAGATTATTCTAATAATAGCCACGTTATAGGTTCCCACAATCCACTTGATTAGACTCTAAAAATTTACAAAAAATCCCAAGGTGTGTAGTGAATTTATAGCCTATGATGGATAAAGTGCATACGAACATTTTCTCTTTTTCAACCAATATTGAACTGACCCAATCTTTATTAAAACAAGTATCTAGCCAAACTTCACGTTCTTAGTAGTTAGACCGACCGTGCAATGGTTGAGGTCCCAAAAGACTTTTGCATCAGTACCCATTTAGCGAGTTTTAGGTCAACAATCCCAGACCACAAAGGACCTTAGGTTGCTAGGCAAAAAGTCCCCACGGACTTACTTACTCGGGTTATTAATGAGCCCAACCTAGCCGATTTCCCTACTAAGAATTTATTATTACAAAATTACACTAGCACTCAACAATTACAAACATTTATTGACTCTTTTTCTTTTCTTTCTTTTTTTGAATTTTTTTTGATTTTTTTTCTTTTTTTTTCTTTTTTCTTTTTTTTTTTGACACTATAGGAACCAAATATCGCAAAGGTTTGATTCGACATTATTCTAACATGTGGGTTCTCTCTCAGGTATCGAATAACATTCCTATACAATTTTTCCATCAAAAGTCTTGTGCAAATTTGTCGTCTTGGTCTTTTAAGCAAAAATTTGTACGACACAAGTTTCATGAGGAAAAACCATACCTGACTACGTTCAAATTATCTAAAGGCATTATACATATAATTTTCGAAAAATTGTCAACACCAATTAGTTCTTAAATTTAAAAAGTAGGAAGGACAACTAAGCTAAAATATCTCTATTTTTGGATTTTTCAAATTTTTTAATTTTTTTTGGATTTTTCAATTTTATGTATTTACTTCAATTTTTTTGGATTTTTTTCAATTTTATGTATTTACACTAAAACCTCCCCATACCTAAATCATGCATTGTCCTCAATGTATGCAAAATGAACGAGAATAAAATAGAGAGGAGGAAATACATGATAAGGGATGACGGAGAATGACAAACTGCTGAAAAACTACGAAAGAAAACAACTCACACACGCACACAAATCCTCCCCCATACCTACATTCTACTATGGGAGGTACAAAAAAAATATTTACTAACCAATATCTGCTCTCGGAAAAACTATTTTTGTTATACAACCAACATATTTCAGAAACTCACCCACAAAAATAGCATAGACCACTCGAACGATCCGATTAGGCGCAAGAATAAAACTCATATTCCAAACTTCATCCATAGACCACGAAGATGTTTCTTTTTGTTGTTTAAGCAAATTAATTACGATAAGATGTTGGTCATGAGTATCATGAGTTTCGATGAAAGATGGGGCACGAGTGGAAAATGAAGAAATAGAAACGGGTGGGGGTGGCTCTTCGAAAAATGTTTTACCAATAGAATTAGGATCATAAGAACGATCCTTATGTTGGGTTTCCAATTTGGAACAAATATTCATCATCTCTCCAAACATCTCTTCCAAGGTCAAACCCTTAAAAGATTCGTGAAGCTCTCGATTGGTCTCATAATGCAATTGAAAATCTTGTTTAAGAAGAGACTCAATCTCATGATCGTCCAAATTTGACCTTGAAACAATCTCCTTAACTAGATTAGCTCCTATTGGTTGAGTATGAAGTTCTTTGGGTTTTTCGGGAAGAGGTTTGGAAGATGAAATGAAAATTTCACTAGAAGAAGATGATGGTTGTCTAGGTGAAGCCACAAACTCAGAATCATCGGGATTCTTCGTTTGACCTAGAGAAAGAATGATGTCAGCATTAGAATCTTCTTCGTGTGAATCACCAATGAAAGGAGTGTCAACTTGAACATTAGACCTAGGAGAAATGATATCATCGAAAGTATCGATAGGTCTTTGAGTGATAAGAAATTCAGGGTTGACCTCGGGTGTAATAATCCTAACTTTAGCAAAGCTACAGTGATCACATGAATAATAAAATTTTGAGGATTTAGGAAATGGTATGTAAGTACTCTATAATAGAAATAGAAAATGAGTAAACAGAAACCATATTAGTGTTGTACAAAGAAAATAAGTGACTCGAAATGACGATAGATTTCAGAAATTCATGAATATGGATTTTTGAGAATTTTGATTTCGAATGAGCTTCTATTGAATATTAAGGAGCATGGAGATATTAAAAGAATTATATATTGAGGAATTAGTGGATTAGTATAAACTAAGGGATTATTAAGTTAAGGAAATACCAAAGGAATTTGGATTGTTAAATGATTTCAAAACCACTGAGATAATGAGGTACATTCGAAACAAATCACAATTAGACAAGTATGGAAACCAAACAACCAAGATTAGTAATATAACAAGGATACATACCACATTATTATTATCCAAGATTATTAGCATAATACTTAGAAAAAAACAAGAAAAAGAGATTATGAGATCACCATAAGTGACATCACATTCCACTAACTTGTTTTAAGGGTAGATTAGTCATTTTGCATGAGGATTTTTCCATACTCTTCACCAAGCTTCCACTACACTCTAGAATAATCAATATTATAGGAAGATAAGATCAAAGTTAACACAAAAAAATCTCTCCCCATCTTCCTCATTACTCCATTTCTCTCATTCTCCACAAACTGCCCTGCAGAACCAAGCTCAAGAAGAAAAATCATATCTCCGTTTCTATCCATGATAAAATCACCAAATTTGAACCACAACCTCTCCACTCCATGGGAATTATTCGCTCCAAATTTCATGGAAATCTAATGAGTATAGCCTAGTCAAATCGCCTCCCCAAGTTGAAGAACCGAGCTGCCAGAATCTTTGACAGTTTCTGTGATGATTTTCAAACGGCCATATCTCCTTCATTACTCAATAGAATTTTGTGTTCTTTATATGTTTGGAAAGCTGGTTAGATGCTCTACAACTTTCCTTTAGAAGCCTCATCCAGAAAACGTAGGTAAGGCCTTCGTTTTTGCGATTCTTTCAACTGGTGTCTAGTGAATCCGAATTTCTAACTTTGTTTTTATGATTTATTTAGTTGATCCAAGCTACCTTAAGGTTATTTAAGGACTATCCAAGGCTTATTGACTGTTGTTCAAGCTCCAAGGAAGGTATAAAATTCAAGAACCCTTAGTATTACTTTGAGTTTATGATGGATTATGATGAGTTTAATGGTTAAGTTTGTTTTAAGTATAAATCATGAGTAGATGTTTGTTTATAAGTGATGAGATGATATATAGAAGTGTTTGGTGCTTGTAACCATGGTTGGTAAGATGACCACATGGTGTAGGTGATGGTGTATAAGGCGGATGATGGATTTGGAGGAGTAATATTTTGGAAAGTATGAAAATATAGCCGTTATAATGCCCGATTTTCGTTTAACCAAAGAATGCCCTGTTTTTGAAACCTCATACGCGTACGGTAGGTTCCTGTCTAGAACACCAACTAACCATGAGATGATAGAGCTTGAGTCATAGATCGTTTTGATATAAAGTGCGTCAAAATCTGATGAACGGTTTAGGAGAAAAGTGGGTTTTAGTGAAAGTCGTTCGGAAACCGGGAAATTGCAATTTTGACAACTTTGAGGCTATAATTACCATACTTAAACATTTTTAAAAATTATAAAATTTTTGGATATTGTAGTGGAGTGGTCAAAGAGTCATTTCCAGTTGACCTTACATTAAAATTCGAAATTGAGATTTTCTGAGAATTTTTACAGTCGGGTATGGTTGTTAAGGGAAATGGTGAATAAGCACCGAAACCTTGATTTAACCTAAAATGTTTAGGTTTTTGGAACACTTGGGTTATGAATAACATGTGAAACATATATTAAAGTGTCAAGGGTATTGTTATGCAAGAGTGAGGTGAGTAAGAGATGTGGTATTCTAACGACGGTCCTTTTCGTGTTTATAGAAACTCCGGGAGAGCCACGAGCCATACCTTCAGGACATCGAGATCGAGGCAAGATCTTTTCTATCCCTACTTGGAAAACTATTTATCTTCAAAGAAACTTGATTTCATGGAATATATATGTGATGCTATTATTACTATATTGTGAAGAAATTGTCTTCCTTGAGTATTGATATTGAAAAGAAAGGTATACGAAGATGTATATGAATATGAATATGGATATGAGTATGAGATGGATATGAATATGGATATGAGTATGAGATGGATATGTATAGAGATGATTATGCATGAAGTGAACATGCCTTATGATTAAGAGAATATGAGAGAATGGTATCAGTTATTATCTAAAGTAAATAAAAGAATGGTATCAGTTGTTATCTAGGGTTATATGATTTATATTATTTTGCTAAAGATATTCTTTTTAAATATTGTGATTTAATAAGTATTATTTGATTATTATCTACTATTTTTAAAAGTAGATGGAACAATATATATATATATATGTGTATATAAGAGAGCAAGATTTCTTCTACTCTTACTTTAGAAAACTATTTTTTTTTAAGTAAAATGATTTCTTGGAATATATATGTTTTTCTACGATGCTATACTGCTAAGGATTTATTTCCTGATTTTGAGAATTAAAGAAAGATAGATACGAATATGGATAGAGCGAATATACTTTATGTTCTAAAGGAATATTTGACTTTAATAATTTAGAAAAAATGTATGAGTCATAATTAAAGTATTATGACATATGATTTAAAGGTGATGAATAAATGTGAATGGAAATGTGAATGGAAATGTGAATGGAAATGGAAATGATAAATGTGAGTAGATAAATGATTTGACAAAAAGGGGGATTGCAACAGACTTGCGTAAGTGGCTGTGTCAGGGCTGTGTGCGACACAGTCCAGCATTTATTATTTTTATTACGGCACGAAGATGCCAAGGGAGGATGTTAGCAGGTGGCCTTCCTCCAGGGATGATCTTCATTCCTTCTACCGGTAGTAAAAAGAGAGCAGGTACGATTAGGCGACTGATCATCGTCCTAATGTATCAGGCGACAGCAGATATCCCCAATGTTTTTGAAAAGAAAGAGTTGATAATGGTTTTCAGATTTATATGCTGAAACCAAGAAAATGAGATAAGGTGATGGAATTATTTATATGGAATGAAGAGAAACTGATTTTATATTATTTTTATATATATATGTAAAGGTTTATTTTCCCTTTTATGGTAGTAGATAGAAGTTATCTTGTTGAGCTATTTTAGCTCATTCTTGCTATTTATTTATACTACAGCTAGGTCCCATGCCAATACTCCGCACTACACCCTGCAAGAGGGTAAGGGAAAGGCGACCTTTTGAGCGAGTGCTGGTGACCATCCCCGAGGTAGTGACAAGCGAAAGGGGCTTAGTAGACTTATGTAAATTAAGTGTGTAAGTTTGTAATAAACTTTTGGTTGTTGAAATGCTTCCTGTAGAAGTATTATTCAACAATGTACTTAGTAGAATTCTGGGTTGTAGTAACTGTTAACTTTAAACTTTTAATATTATGGATGTTGTTCTATGAGCATATGACTGGTGTGTGTGTGTGTATTAGTGTGGGGTCAATTGCATAAGTATTAAATTTTAAAAAAAAAAAGACTCAAGAGATATGGATATTGATCGGAAATTGGACCGTGATGACCTGGATCCTTGACCCCGGATCTTGGGGTGTCACAGATGGTATCAGAGCTTAAAGTCATAATGCTCAGGAACAAGAGTGATAATAATAAGTATATCAGTAATAATATAAATTGTGAACTCACATCGAGTTCAAGGGTGGTTTATCGAACGAAGCGTTTATTCTAAGTAGTGATTATAATTTTATAGATTTTTACTAATAAAAGTTTATGTTTTAGTATAGGGAGAGGAGATTGGTGAGCCAAAGTTAAGGGTATTTAAAGTCTTCTTATGTTTAAGGGAGTTTGAAGAAATATTGTAAGTGGATCGGTGAATAGACACTGATTGTTTGTGGAGATGAAAGGGTGAAACCGAGGTTGGTCGGTAAAGCCAAGATATACCTTAAGGACCAAGACAGACTGAGAGGTCTCGGGATTGACTTAAATGAAAAGGTTATTATGCCAAAAGTGTTAAACTTATGTAGCACACAGGATTGATTTGAAAAAGGGAATATTTGATGTATTGGGAAGTGTACGTTAGACAATCTCGTGAGTATAAGTGGTATGTTAGAATATACAATTATAAAGAATAGTTTTAAAAGGGTCTTTGATACCGGAGCAGTGTCAGGTCAAGACGATCAATATTACGAAAGTATATCTATTAGAAGGTTGTATTCTATTATGGATCAAGGCAGAGAGTATCGAGCCAAGTCACGACTAAGTAAATGAAGATAATTGGGAATAGCAGACGATAGGTTAAGGCTACATGGTGAGTGCAAAATTTAAGAAATTTTGGAGGGTACGCAGTCTAAGATATAAATAGTATTTGAGGAAAACCTTCCATTATTTGGATTTTCAATTGGGCAGAGGCTATTAACGGTACCTATTTTCAATCTCCTAAAGCCCTGCTAAATTATATTATTGAGTTTCAAATTTTCTCCACTAGTGGGTAATTGTTCATTAAGAGTCGGTATCCTTTCAAAACTTTCTGGTACCCTTGGGAATGTGTTTCAAAATTTTATTTATCTATCTTAGTCAAAATATTCCTCTAAGATTATTTTCGGAAAATGGTTTATCATCGTGATTTAAATTTCCCTCTACATTTCTTACTCCAACTAAGAGGAATGGCCCTATATGTATATACAAGGACAATCTGTCTGTGTGATAGAAAGTCGGAGGGGACGCCCTCACTTGTGTGACGTACGGGTTCTTCCATCATATTGATTTCTCAAATATTCTTTTGTTTCGAATAAAGATTATTTAAATCTCTCAATTTTATAAATTATTGTGGGACCCTTGCTTGTTTCTGGGTCCGTTTCAATTCAAAGTCTCTTAAATTCTATTAATTATTTCGAATATAAAAGATTTCCTTACTGGATGGAATAATGGAAGCAAGGTTTAAGGTATACGTGATTATACGAGGAAACTTGAGATTCCAAGGGAAATTTCAATAAGAGATAATTAGAGCTAGAAGCGTTTCAATATAAGAGAGGAAGGAAATTCGTGAGAAGAAATAGGTATATTTGATGATTAGTAAGAGAAAAGAATATGAGGAATTTTAAGGTATAATTGATATTTACTATTGAGAGCAAGGTATATTTTGAGGATAGAATTAGAATAAGGATAAACAAAGGAAGTGGGGATAATTAATGAAGGATTTCGAGGTGCAATAACTATTAGTAGGGGAAGACCAATATTGTGACTAATACCCTAAGTAGCATAGAGAGATTAAAGATGTTAAGTATTCAAAGGATTAATCTAAAAGGTGTGAATGAGTAAAACTTGAGGTAAAGATTTTGATGAGAATAATAAAGGGAAATTTCAGAGGTGGAATAGATAGTATTTCATGAAGGAACTAAGGTGGATCAGCAAGATGTAAAGAGCGTATAGTGAACAATAGACATATGGGATAAGGTATCCGGAGGAAATTGTAGGTACGCTCTAATTTAACCTTTTAAGTGTAAATGTTTGGTTAGGGATCGACTAAGTCAATGAATGGTGTAGGTAGGTTGACAATCTAGATAATGAAAATCAATATCTATTAAGGGTTAGAGGACTCTATAGAAAAGAGATTAAGAGTATGAGAGGAGGTGCGAGAATATTTTTAAGGATGAAGGAAAAGTACATGCTCGTATAGTTACGAACAGGAAATATATATTATAACAAATATTTTCTTACAATTGTTTCAAGGAATATTATTATAGCTTATTTTCTAGAAAATTTTACAGAGATGAGATATAGGAATATTGAGGTGTTAATATCTATGTCATAATAGAGATCAAAATATAGACAAACCATAGTGAGATACACTACCATTCAGGGGAGACCAATGTGGTGGCCGATACCCTTAGTCGAAAGAGGAAGGAGAAATGAGATAATATAGAATGACTGAATACAGGAAAAGATAGTGAAAGTGCTGCTATTGATAAGCTAGATGGCATGTGGATGAATGGCAAGCAAGTTTATGTTGGTGTATTTCTGCGCAAGCAAGATAGAGATGTTATGAAAGAGCAAAAGGATAAAGGAAGTAGTGTAGAAGTTAGAAAGTGTCAGATGAGAAAGGTATTCATGGATATTTTCGACATGATTCCGGGACGGAATCCTTTTAAGGGGGGAAGACTGTAATAATCCTAACTTTAGCAAAGCTACAGTGATCACATGAATAATAAAATTTTGAGGATTTAGGAAATGGTATGTAAGTACTCTATAATAGAAATAGAAAATGAGTAAACAGAAACCATATTAGTGTTGTACAAAGAAAATAAGTGACTCGAAATGACGATAGATTTCAGAAATTCATGAATATGGATTTTTGAGAATTTTGATTTCGAATGAGCTTCTATTGAATATTAAGGAGCATGGAGATATTAAAAGAATTATATATTGAGGAATTAGTGGATTAGTATAAACTAAGGGATTATTAAGTTAAGGAAATACCAAAGGAATTTGGATTGTTAAATGATTTCAAAACCACTGAGATAATGAGGTACATTCGAAACAAATCACAATTAGACAAGTATGGAAACCAAACAACCAAGATTAGTAATATAACAAGGATACATACCACATTATTATTATCCAAGATTATTAGCATAATACTTAGAAAAAAACAAGAAAAAGAGATTATGAGATCACCATAAGTGACATCACATTCCACTAACTTGTTTTAAGGGTAGATTAGTCATTTTGCATGAGGATTTTTCCATACTCTTCACCAAGCTTCCACTACACTCTAGAATAATCAAGATTATAGGAAGATAAGATCAAAGTTAACACAAAAAAATCTCTCCCCATCTTCCTCATTACTCCATTTCTCTCATTCTCCACAAACTGCCCTGCAGAACCAAGCTCAAGAAGAAAAATCATATCTCCGTTTCTATCCATGATAAAATCACCAAATTTGAACCACAACCTCTCCACTCCATGGGAATTATTCGCTCCAAATTTCATGGCAATCTAATGAGTATAGCCTAGTCAAATTGCCTCCCCAAGTTGAAGAACCGAGCTGCCAGAATCTTTGACAATTTCTGTGATGATTTTCAAACGGCCATATCTCCTTCATTACTCAATAGAATTTTGTGTTCTTTATATGTTTGGAAAGCTGGTTAGATGCTCTACAACTTTCCTTTAGAAGCCTCATCCAGAAAACGTAGGTAAGGCCTTCGTTTTTGCGATTCTTTCAACTGGTGTCTAGTGAATCCGAATTTCTAACTTTGTTTTTATGATTTATTTAGTTGATCCAAGCTACCTTAAGGTTATTTAAGGACTATCCAAGGCTTATTGACTGTTGTTCAAGCTCCAAGGAAGGTATAAAATTCAAGAACCCTTAGTATTACTTTGAGTTTATGATGGATTATGATGAGTTTAATGGTTAAGTTTGTTTTAAGTATAAATCATGAGTAGATGTTTGTTTATAAGTGATGAGATGATATATAGAAGTGTTTGGTGCTTGTAACCATGGTTGGTAAGATGACCACATGGTGTAGGTGATGGTGTATAAGGCGGATGATGGATTTGGAGGAGTAATATTTTGGAAAGTATGAAAATATAGCCGTTATAATGCCCGATTTTCGTTTAACCAAAGAATGCCCTGTTTTTGAAACCTCATACGCGTACGGTAGGTTCCTGTCTAGAACACCAACTAACCATGAGATGATAGAGCTTGAGTCATAGATCGTTTTGATATAAAGTGCTTCAAAATCTGATGAACGGTTTAGGAGAAAAGTGGGTTTTAGTGAAAGTCGTTCGGAAACCGGGAAATTGCAATTTTGACAACTTTGAGGCTATAATTACCATACTTAAACATTTTTAAAAATTATAAAATTTTTGGATATTGTAGTGGAGTGGTCAAAGAGTCATTTCCAGTTGACCTTACATTAAAATTCGAAATTGAGATTTTCTGAGAATTTTTACAGTCGGGTATGGTTGTTAAGGGAAATGGTGAATAAGCACCGAAACCTTGATTTAACCTAAAATGGTTAGGTTTTTGGAACACTTGGGTTATGAATAACATGTGAAACATATATTAAAGTGTCAAGGGTATTGTTATGCAAGAGTGAGGTGAGTAAGAGATGTGGTATTCTAACGACGGTCCTTTTCGTGTTTATAGAAACTCCGGGAGAGCCACGAGCCATACCTTCAGGACATCGAGATCGAGGCAAGATCTTTTCTATCCCTACTTGGAAAACTATTTATCTTCAAAGAAACTTGATTTCATGGAATATATATGTGATGCTATTATTACTATATTGTGAAGAAATTGTCTTCCTTGAGTATTGATATTGAAAAGAAAGGTATACGAAGATGTATATGAATATGAATATGGATATGAGTATGAGATGGATATGAATATGGATATGAGTATGAGATGGATATGTATAGAGATGATTATGCATGAAGTGAACATGCCTTATGATTAAGAGAATATGAGAGAATGGTATCAGTTATTATCTAAAGTAAATAAAAGAATGGTATCAGTTGTTATCTAGGGTTATATGATTTATATTATTTTGCTAAAGATATTCTTTTTAAATATTGTGATTTAATAAGTATTATTTGATTATTATCTACTATTTTTAAAAGTAGATGGAACAATATATATATATATATGTGTATATAAGAGAGCAAGATTTCTTCTACTCTTACTTTAGAAAACTATTTTTTTTTAAGTAAAATGATTTCTTGGAATATATATGTTTTTCTACGATGCTATACTGCTAAGGATTTATTTCCTGATTTTGAGAATTAAAGAAAGATAGATACGAATATGGATAGAGCGAATATACTTTATGTTCTAAAGGAATATTTGACTTTAATAATTTAGAAAAAATGTATGAGTCATAATTAAAGTATTATGACATATGATTTAAAGGTGATGAATAAATGTGAATGGAAATGTGAATGGAAATGTGAATGGAAATGGAAATGATAAATGTGAGTAGATAAATGATTTGACAAAAAGGGGGATTGCAACAGACTTGCGTAAGTGGCTGTGTCAGGGCTGTGTGCGACACAGTCCAGCATTTATTATTTTTATTACGGCACGAAGATGCCAAGGGAGGATGTTAGCAGGTGGCCTTCCTCCAGGGATGATCTTCATTCCTTCTACCGGTAGTAAAAAGAGAGCAGGTACGATTAGGCGACTGATCATCGTCCTAATGTATCAGGCGACAGCAGATATCCCCAATGTTTTTGAAAAGAAAGAGTTGATAATGGTTTTCAGATTTATATGCTGAAACCAAGAAAATGAGATAAGGTGATGGAATTATTTATATGGAATGAAGAGAAACTGATTTTATATTATTTTTATATATATATGTAAAGGTTTATTTTCCCTTTTATGGTAGTAGATAGAAGTTATCTTGTTGAGCTATTTTAGCTCATTCTTGCTATTTATTTATACTACAGCTAGGTCCCATGCCAATACTCCGCACTACACCCTGCAAGAGGGTAAGGGAAAGGCGACCTTTTGAGCGAGTGCTGGTGACCATCCCCGAGGTAGTGACAAGCGAAAGGGGCTTAGTAGACTTATGTAAATTAAGTGTGTAAGTTTGTAATAAACTTTTGGTTGTTGAAATGCTTCCTGTAGAAGTATTATTCAACAATGTACTTAGTAGAATTCTGGGTTGTAGTAACTGTTAACTTTAAACTTTTAATATTATGGATGTTGTTCTATGAGCATATGACTGGTGTGTGTGTGTGTATTAGTGTGGCTGCCAACTATAGTTTGCACAAAAAACACCATACGTAGCTTGCCATGGTTCCAAACCAAATTTAGAAGATATATAGACTTTTGGTTCTCTATTTTTTTCTGATGTGCCACAGGTAAAAAGGGACAAATTTGAGAAAAAGGCTGAACCAAGTCTTTTATTGAATACAACAACCATGTCAAGACTTATAGATTTTTTAACCACAAAATGGAAAATTTCTTGTAAGATGAGATGTTAAGTTCAGGGAAGATAGACAATGGAACTGAAAGGAATCAGTACAAGTGTCGCCTGCCATCTCAACATGCCTTGATGACAAAATTCATGACTGTCCCGTACGAGGCACAAGGTCCTCATCTGATATATATTCAAGTAGCAACATTGCTGTTTTTGATCCTTCAGAATTCTAGCAAGCATAAAAGGATTACAATTGGATGGAAACACTGAAGGAGGAGCTCAAAATGATTAAAAAGAATGACACATGGTACAAAGCTCAACACAGGAAAGTCACTGGAGTTAAATGGGTTAATATTAGAAAGCCAGATTAGTGGTGAAAGGATACGATCTAGTGTTTGGAGAAGATTTTCATCAGAATGCTACTTGTCTTGGAAGCAGAAACAAGATGGAAGATATACTAGTTTTCAATCAGCTTTCTTGATTGGCAAGCTTAAATATAAATATATGACAGAAGGACTCAAAGTCAAGGGACATGAGGAGAAAGTGTTTTTGTTAAAGAAGGCATTGCATGGTCGTAAACAGGGTTACAGCAAAATTAATGAATTTCTTCATAGTCTCAGTGTTGTTCAAAGTTTAATTGAACCTACGTTATATGTGAAACAATCAGGTACTAACGTTTATGTTGATGATCTCTTCGTAAACGGAAATTATGAGGCACTGCTAAAAGAATTCAAGAAAAATGATTAAAGAAATTGAAATGACAGACCTTGATTTAATAGCCTACTTTCCGCAAATAGACGCGAAACAAAATGAAGATTCAGTTTTCATTAGTGAGAAGATGTACACAAAGGAAATAATCAGAAAATTTCACATTGAATATTGCAAAAGCACTAGCACACTAAAGAATCTAAAGGACAAATTCAGTACTAAAGATGGAGCACAGAAAGTTGTCATGGTGTGATGCTTTTTCAGTTAGTTTTTCTTATGTTTTTGGTATTTTCTAGTTTATAAATGCAGAAAATGTAAGATAACAGCTAGATTGAGAGATTAGAACAGAGATTAAAGAGAAACAGAAGAAATTCAGAAGAGAAACAGAGAGATTCAAAGGAGAAATGAAAGAGAGACAGAGTTTCTAGAGAGATTTGTATAGAAAACCCTAGGAGAGAGAAAGTAGTTATAGAGAGAGAAAATAGAGAGGGAATACAGATTTCATTTCATTTCACATAATGAAAATACAAAACACAATCAAGTATTTATAGACCTGGACAATCTGTAACTAATTCATATGAAAGGACAAAACTACCCTGCCCACTTAATACTACTAACACACCGATACTACACAAGCACTACTAGAAAAAGTAGAATAGACATCGCCCCTTTCACATCGGTTCACGATGTCACCGATGTAAAAAATATCACTGACAACGGTCGAAAAAAAAACTGATGTATTTGATTTACTATGAAATCACATTTAAAGCAAACCGATGTCATTGACATATAATTGAAATATCAATGACATCGGTTAGTAGCGCAACCGATGTCTTTGACAATTTATGACAACAGTTTAAAAACAACCGATGTCTAAGGTAGGCTTAAAAAAAATTGTTGTCCGCGCCCAACTTTCCCCGCTTAATACCCAAAAAATTCCCCCCTTTCAAACAATATTCCCCCCTTAGCAAATTTTTAGTTCCCCCCATTTTTTTGAGCCAATATTCACCTCACTTGTAGAATAAACAAAAAAAAAACAAAACATTTTAATTAAACAAATTCTCAGCTCTCTCTCTCTCGACTTCCCACCAGCTCTCTCGACCTCACCTCTCTTAAGAACCCTAATTCACTCATTCACTTTCTCTCTTTCCCTTTCACTTTCTACCTCTCGCTCTTTCACTCTCAACCTAAACCCCCAATTTGTAACCGTAATTTGTATTCGATTTAACCAATTGAGTAAACTTGTTCAATTCACTGCTAGAATTAATTTGTTCACTGCTAAAACGATTGAATCGGTAAGTTATGACTCAATCTCTCTCTCGCTCTCTCTCTCTCTCTCTCTCTCTCTCTCTCTCTCTCTCTCTCTCTCTCTCTCTCTCTCTCCCTCTCCCTCTCCCCATATTACCAACCTCTCTCTCTCTCTCTCTCTCTCTCTCTCCCCATATTACCAACTTTTACTTATCCGCAAAAACCCATATACATATTCATTCCTTTTGCTCCTCATATTCCATATTTATATTAGCTTATTGTATATAAATTGCAAAGGTTAAGACGGTTTTGGTGTTATATTGTAGTGAAGCACAGGGGCTTCTCTAGCAGTGCGCTTTTTTCGCTCAAGTTAATGGGCTGTTTTCAGTCAAAATCTAGAAAGCATTACCAGGGGCATGAAGATCCACTATTACTGGCTTCCCAAACAGCTTGTAAGCTACACAAACCGCTTCTCTTAATTTAAGATGGAAGAAATCAAATGCTCGGAAAAATAAAAGAAGGGCATGTTCTTCTAATATTTTAGCTTGTCCTTTCCCTCACTTACATAATGATTTAGTTGAGGTTTCATATATGTTTATGCAGTTAGTGTGAGTGAAGTGGAAGCGCTATTTGAATTGTACAAGAGCATCAGCAGTTCTGTGATTGATGATGGCCTAATAAAAAAGGTACGATTAGTTTCTTGCTTGCAATTGTTGCGTTACTCATTGGTATTTTCATTACAAACTCTTATGGAAACTGATAGATTTCTCCATTATAGTCAATTTTTGTCTGAATTTTATGTTAAACTAACAAGATGTTGGATATGCAGGAGGAATTACAATTAGCTTTATTTAAGAACAGGAAGAAAGAAAACCTCTTCGCGAATAGGGTATGAGTCTTACAACCTTTTTTTCCTTTTACTTGAGATGAATTTGTTCATTGTAATTTCCAGTCACCTTTTAAGGAAATCTGCTCTATTATTTATTAGAAGCACTACTTTATACGATTTCTTATCATACATCAAACGTTCGAGTAAAATTTAGTTAATTTCGGTATTAGTAGAGATTTTACTATTTAACATGCTATCTTTTCTATGAATTAATCTTTTTTTTATGCTTCTAGATTTTATTATGGGTGATATTGCCATCAATATCTCTTTATCTCTGCTGTTACAACAGCTTTTAATTATCCTATACATATAATAAGGCCTTCCAAATCACTTGGGGGAACTCTGCTTAGCTATTCAGACATCTAATGCTCATGCTCCCTGTGAACCAAGATAGGTTTTAGGTCTATACAAGAATGAGCTATGCTCCTTAAACTAATGCTGATAGGATTTCATTGAGATAATAGTATTTACATATCTCTGTTTTTCTTGGTATCTGTTCTTGCAGATCTTTGAGCTCTTTGATGTCAAACGAAAAGGGGTCATTGATTTTGGTGACTTTGTTAGATCACTCAATGTTTTCCATCCAAATGCTTCGCAGGAAGACAAGTTTAATTGTAAAGCTCTTTTCATGCCTCTATAATCTTTAATTTGAATATGTGTGTCTTGTAATCTTGAAGCAATTCCTTTTGGATTGTTAAACTGCTCATTCAAACATTTTGTATGGTAATGCAGTTTCATTCAACCTCTATGATATGGATGGCACAGGATTTATTGAGCGGCAAGAGGTATGATTTAAGCTGATTAATACAAAAATTTTTATTAACCTGGAATTCAGTCGTTAGGACCTTATTTGTTTTAAACAAAGTGCACCTTGCTTAACAAGATGTGAAGACTCCCATGACTTACTGAAAATACCAAAGTGAAAGTGGTCATAGTGCGGAATAAGGAATTTAATAAATTAATTTGTATGTATCATATATTATTTAGGGATCAAGTTAGTTGTGATTAATTAGGCGTTCTTGTACTATTAAGCAATTAGATTATTAGGTATATTCTAGATACGTGGTAGTAGATTTATAGAAGGAGTTTTGTTTTGTATATAATTATGATAGTAAATTAGTATCATAACGAAAATTTATTAAATTCTTGTATCTATCAGGCTGGGCTTACAAGTAATAGGTTTCTATATAAACTCTTGCGGTTCTCATCATTGATCATATTGTAAAGATTTTGAATATTTTAAATTGATGATTATTGCATAAGCTCGAGGATTGGTTTGCGATTGTACTTATTTTCTACGGAGATTGGGTTTATCCCTTGTTTCAACCCTTTTTTTAGCCAACCTTGTCCTACAGAAACATCAAGTTGAATGACAGCCATATCAATACTTCTAGACACAACATACCTCCACCCTCCATAATTGTTTTTCTGCCTTTCCCCTCCATTATTTTTGTCGCCAGGTTGCTCTCCACTGTTTACCGACCGGACATGTAAAATTATTTGGAGAAAGGTAACTTTAGTTTCTTGATTTTATCTCTACTTTGTCATTACCAACAGAACAGCATTTTTTTTAAAAGAATTGTTAAAAGATCACTTACATAGAATGGCCAAGAGGCACAAACAGATCACTTACTCGTTAAAAATCGCAAGTTATTTTTCTCTCTCTGAGGCATGAATCAGTTACATAGAATGGCCAAGAGGCACAAACAGATTTGATATTTGTTTTATTTCTTTTTTCTTTACTTGAATGTATAGATACATTATATTGACTCATGCTTTCTGTAGATGTGTTTTGAGTTTGATTGGGTATGTGTTCTTTTCCAAAACAGATTATTGAAGAATCTTTGTTCAGTGTTTGAAGATGGCTATGCGGGATAGAGTGGGATTTGATATGTTTTCTTTCGTGATCTTTAATTATATATGCCTGTACTTAGAACTTGTGTTTTTACAGAAATATGAAGATTTGGATGAATATGAAACGGAGTATGAAGATGACGATGACCGAGAGGGGGTGGTGAGGAGGAATATGAGAGGGTGTCGAACTAAGGGCTTGGAGGAGGCCAAACAAAGAATTTTGAGGTATGCAATTTACTTCTTTCTTCGTTAATTTTAAGGTACGACAACCTAGGTTTGAAGGAGAAGAATATCTAGCAGTTGTTGACGAATTCATGGAAGATGTTCATGCACGTTGCCCAAAGGCTATTGTGCAGGTCTGTGTATTCTAAGATTAGACTTCTTATTTCTTAATGACATTGTCATTTAGAATAATGTTGATTGTTCAAGATTTTGTCAGTTTGAGGACTTTCAGTTTGAGGACAAATTCATGTAATGTTTGTTTAATAAGTGACTAGAAATTTGGCAAATTATGATGTTACTAACTTACTGGATAAAAAATACTATTTTTTGCAAGTATGCTTATGGAAGTCCTGACTTAGTGTTAATATCAAGAATAGAGGCCATGATATGGATGTACGTTTATGCATTTCTACTTGTCATAGTTTTGCTTGCTATAATGCTGTATAATTGGTAACTTGTGAGGAAAAAATGCAGGTATAGTGGATAGGAGATCCTGGATCAATAAAGATAGATGGAACTGATTATGTTCTACAACAATGTCATTGGCACTCACCTTCCGAGCACTCCATTAACGGCCAAGATATAGGTTGTTTTAATTAGGTTGTTTTAACTATGGTAGTTAGAGCTATATAGTTTATTTTTACATGGAGTAGTATGTCAATTATGTTTTTGGTTTGGAAGAGGCATTTTGACTTGAAATGTAGCTAGTTTATCGGTTTTGCGGATAGTCATTGATGTAATATATACTGAATTTTTTTGATAATGATAATGAAGCTTTTGTTATTTTCATAAGTGTTTGAGTTTTGGATTGATAAGTTGCATCAATACAGCATTCATTTTAGTATTATTTTAGTGCATATATATATATATATATATATATATATATATATATATATATATATATATATATATGAATACAGTAATAAATAAAGTAAACAAAGACATCAGTTTTTAATTTCAATTGATGTTAAAGGATCTAGACATCGGCTAAGAACTGATGTGAAGGAAAATTTTAACTGATGTCTTTGTGGGAGTAGAGAAAGGTACCCCTATTTTACATTGGTTTTTAATCGATGTCTAAGATCATCTTTTAAATCGGTTTCAAGCAAGAAACGATGTCTATTATACACCTTAAACCTCAGTTGCATAAGTAAACCGATGTTAAAAACCAGCATAGACATCAGTTACTAACCGATGTAAAAGGCAAGGACCAGCCGATGTCTTAAGTTGTCTTTGACATCGGTTCAAAACCGATGTGAAAAGTGTTGGACCTTTCTCTACACCCACAAAGACATCGGTTGGAAAATGGCCAGACATCGGTTTTTAGCCGATGTCTATTGACCTGTTTCTAGTAGTGAAGTAATACTAATACATTAAGTACTACTACAGAACACTGATCGTGACAATCCTTCCCCATTAAAAATTAACCATGTCCTCATGGTTGAACTAGACTGCCCTCCACACTTGAGTGTAATCTCTTTTTCCCCTAGGATCAAAGATGGTTATTGTATACTTTCTTCTCCAGGCCTCCTTGACTTCAAGTCTCATTACCTCACCTGGACTGCCTTGTCTCAGCACAGGATACCAACAGTGTCTTGCCATCATCCCAGCCTTCATAGAATCATGACACTCTTCAAGTCTTCAATAATTTGACTAACAATATTATCAATCCAATCAATCTCTTTTTGAATATTCTAAAATCTAGTTGAATCCCCCAATCTCAAGAATAAACACTTTCCACTGTAAGTGAGAAATTTCCTTCAATAGCTGCTTTATTGCCAGAAAATTAGTATCCTGCAGATGCTTAAGTTGAGTACCAACAGAGTTTTTCATCACAGTTCCTTCTAGTTTCACCTCACTCCTGATCATGTCTTTGGACTTGTTATAATAACCTTTCAAGTGCTTGTTTTGCACCTGACCACCAGGATCAAAGTTAAGGATATTCCCTTTATCAAAATTGCTACACCACATATCCAAATTGTAAAGAATCTCATCTATTGGAAAATCTTTAACAATTCTTTTGCTTAGGAAAGTCTCAACAGTATCTCTATTAGCAAAAACCACTGATGATACTTCTTCCAACAGAATTGGTGTCATTTTCTCTAATGAATTGTGGTTATTCCTGTCTTGTATCACTTCTATGTATGAGAGATCCTCGCTAGTATCTGATCTTTCACTAGTGCAGATTTCAGGTTGTGAGGGTTTAGATGAATAGGAGTTATCTCCTCTCAATGCTGCTAAGATGAATTCATGCTCAGGCCAACACTCCTGGCCCTCTCCTGGTTCTTCATCATAGACAGGTTGAACATCATAGTTAGTTTGAACATCCAACAGTTGCTCACAAACATGCAAGGATGCAAATATCCCTGCTCCTTCTATTGTAGAAACATTCATCTTTAGATGAGGTATTGTTCCTGATGGAACTACTCCTTTAGGTAGAGTCTTGCCTGATGTAGAATCAGTATTTACAAAACCTTCCTCAATTCTTTGAGCTTTCATTTGCAGCAAGTCTACCATCAATTTCTTCGTTATTTCTATTGTAGCTTCTAGTTTCTGCAATTTCTGATTGGTTCTTTCCTTGTAGGTTGATATCTGTTGTTGTATTAATGAAACAGCCTCATCAAAGGCTTTATCTCCTTCAATTGAATCCATTAAACTTGCTTCTTGACACAGATAACTCCTCAATAGTCAATACTCCATACTCCACACTTGCACAATTTAACAAACACCTAGAGTGCAATTTACTACTACACAATAGATCACCAAAATTTCAATCCTCACACCACACAACACAATCTCCAACCTATTTACAGAAATCTGACCAGATGTCAACAATTTCACAGTAGAACTTCTTTTAGTCAAATTATCAAACAGGTCATGTGCACAAGGCTTCTTCAGTATTTCCACATTTCAACTGATCGTACGCCACTCCTTTAGTAACACACCAATTCAAAGATTCAATGAGTTCACAATCACTACACAGATTCATAAATTTCAGCTATACTTTCTTTCACAGATCTACTATGACAATACAACAAACACCTGGTGCTCACAATTAGTATTACACAACAGATCACCTAATTACACCTTTCTTAACACAGCAAATCACAATCTCCAATAGAAACAAAGTAAATTTAAGCCTCCTTATCACTTCTCAGTCTCACTTACTCCACAACTTCAACAATACCTCCAATCATACCAAAACAGAACAATATCAACTGTAAAGCTACATACCAGAGTTTAACCTAATATTTTTGTATTTTTCTTCAATAACAGGAACTACTAACACTAATTAGGCATAAACACAACTGAACAAACAGTAACAACTCAATTCTCAACTGAACTTAACAGATTAAGACAGATCTATAAGTAGAGATCAAAACAGAGCACTTGAGATGAAAAACTAAAGGTCTGAACTTGAAACTGCGATTACTGTGAACCTAAGCTCGTACAACTCAGATTGAACTGCACAGCATGATCGAAGCAGTAGCTGGTCGAAAATTAGGGCTCTGATACCAATTTGTCATGGTTTGCTGCTTTTTCAGTGAGTTTTTCTTATGTTTTTTGTATTTTCTAGTTTATAAGTGCAGAAAATGTACGATAACAGCTATTGAGAGATTAGGACAGAGATTAGAGAGAAACAGAAGAGATCCATAAGAGAAACAGAGAGATTTAGAGGAGAAATGAAAGAGACAGTTTCTAGAGAGATTTGTATAAAAAACCCTAGGAGAGAGAAAGTATTTATAGAGAGAGAAAAGTAGAGAGAGAAAGTAGAGAGGGAAAACAGATTTCATTTCATTTCACATAATGAAAATACAAAACACAATCAAGTATTTATAGACCTGGACAATCTGTAACTAACTCATATGAAAGGACAAAACTACCCTGCCCCACTTAATACTACTAACACAACAATACTACACAAGTAATACTAATATAGTAAGTACTACTACAGAACACTGATCCTGACAAAAGTTAATAAGAGGCAATATAGGAGTCTCATTCGCTGCTTAATGTACCTCACAGCCACTAGACCAGATATAATGTTCTCTGTAAGTTTGCTTTCAAGATTCCAACATTGTGCTAGCGAAGTGCATTTACAAGCCGCTGAATGGATTTTTAGATATATCAAGGACACAACTAATTACGATATTATAGAGAACTTGTCCAAATTCAAAACTTAATGGTTATTGGAACATGACTTGGCAGGTTGTAATAATGGCAGGTTCTACATTTATCATGAATAAAAAGCTAATGACTATTTGTTTTCCACACAGAAAGTTAAGTGATGAACTTGCCAACATCACCAACTGTTTTATTTGTAAGGATTGTCACCCCATTATCTTCAGGTTAGGCAAATATATACTTTGCATTAACTTGAGATGGATTGTCAACACAAGTAACTTGGTAGATCCTTATGATATATTTAATACACACAGGTAATTATTATTAGTGTTAGTTGCCTATTCATGCCTGTATATAGACAGGGTGAATAAATAAGATAACATCTCAGAAATAAACATATCTCTCTTTACTCTCACTTCCTTTCCAATGATTTATTCAGTTCGAGAAATAGCAAGTCTAGGTAGTGAAATCAGACCTATGTAGCAGGGATTCTTCATTTAGGTGAAGAATCACGTATCCCATACTTCGGGGGTGCGGGAGTGCGCCGGGGTACGCCGGGGTGCGCACGGAGTGCGACACGTGGTGTATCTCCGCTTTTCTGCCAAGGGATACACGGGGGTGCGGATGGGGTGCAGTTGGGGGGTGCGGGAAGGATAGAAATTGTAATTTTATATCCGATTTTCAAACCTCCGTTGTCATCTCCGATCTTCAGTCGGCGTCTCCTACCGGTAAGCTTCGTCTTCGATATTCGGTCGGCGTCTCCGATCTGTATGTGATGACTAAGAGGAAGGAAGAAGAAGAGTCGTTCTCGTCGGCCACGCTTGAGACGAAGGAAGAACAGCCGTTTTCGTCATCGATTATCAGTTTTCGTCACCGATCTGTATGTATCTATGTATGTACATATGTTTGTATGACTTGAGTTGACAGACATATGTTTGTATTATTGTGTGTTGACAGACAATTAAAATATATGTTGGAGGCAGTGTGAGCTAGGTACTGTAATACTTATTTTTCTTTTGTTTGTGTATTGGGCCGGTAAAGCTAATTTTATGTTGTGGACTTGTGGTTAAATTTTTAAAAGTAGATTCATAAAATCTTTCCATTTTACAACTGCAGTTCAGTTTCTTCAATAAAATAAACAAATATTTATAAAAGTATTTTTTGAATGATAATATAAAATTATTCAATCATAAGGAATATAATTCTTGTATAGAGTATGAAATTATATTTTATATTATCTTTATTTATGAAATCATAAGGAATATAATTATTGTAGATTATGATTATCTGACTAAGCAACTAAAACCAAAGTGAATCATGAAGTCATAAAGACTACCATAAAGTTCATGCACTCAAATTAAAACTAAAAGTTTTCTAGTTGAGCAAACACATAGTATTTTCTATGACTAAACACTATTATTGTAAAATTTTAATAAGCAACATCTTACGGAACATGCTTACCTACATTTACTTACCTTTATCAAACAGAGAAAATTAGTTCTTCTATATAATACTTGATTTTCTTACATACATTATAATATAATTATAATTTTAAACGTGAGTCTTACAAACGTAGGATTTAAATGTGATTCTTCACTTTTTAAGTGAAATATAATTTGGTATTCAGTTTTTTTATACACTCGAAATCCATACATTATATTATTAGAATAGTTTTTAATAACACAATGTATTTTGGCTAACCCACACTTAGATTTTTAGCTCCGGTACTGTTTAGGTTACAATGACGAAACTACATATACTATTTAGATAGAGGGTACATGCAAGGTAGGATGTGTTCGAGTAAGTTTAAGCCAGTCCATTTGGCTGTAACCCTTCTCAAAAGGAACCTTGGCCCGAGGTGCAGGCTTCTTCACTACAGTTTTTGGCTCCTGCGACACACTTGGTGAACTTTCTTCATCTTTTGATGCTTTTGAAGCACTCACGTCATTCTTCGACAAATTTTCATCACCTTTCCTCGACTCATCATTTAAATCAATATTGCCAACATCCGGAACAATTTTATGTGCTTCAAACACTTCAACATTGACCGGACCGATAACCTGAAAAAGTTATAGTCGTTTTAATACAGACAAGGAAGTCCAAACCTTTTCAAAAACACTCACAACCATCGACTCTTGCACACACACATAAACAATATACATCATGCAAATTTAAAACTTACCTTACAGAATGTAAAGTCATCATTAGCATCCATTTCAAATCAAACACGGCTAGCAAGCAATCTGTCCTACTAGGAAGCAAGTATACGAGTGCCACCACAAAATGCGGGTGCGTGGTACAAGGATACACAGATTCGATAAACAAGGGGATACGACTTTGTTAAAAAACAATATAAATACATTGGACGTAATGTATGATAATTTCTTTTAACAAAATCTGAAATATAATGCAAATCAAATCAAATGCATAACTAATCTATCTAAAATACAACTAATTCTAGTTAATTACTTTGCTACTTAATATTATACTTTGCTTTTGGGTACGCACCCACTAAACGCTAATCTTGAGTCCAGTTTGTAAAATAAAATAATTTAATTTGGGGTTGTACAAGTATAATCGTCTAAGATACCAGGATTCATATGTCCAAGAAGGAAACATTGGCTAACCCCTGTTTCGTAAATAACAACACATAAATAAATCAAAATCAATATCAAGTATACCCAATCACTTGAATTACAAACACCATTTTAAAATTTCTTTTGTTAAATAACTAGTTTTAATTACATTACAAACAACATAACAAAACAATTCAACAACAAATTAAAAACCCCCATTACAATTTATATTCAGGTAGCAATAGATGAGAAAAAAATAAGCTTCCTAAATCAAGTGATATACAAACTAAATTTTCAATTCTCATCTAATTATTAATCAACTTAAAAAAACAAAAGGATCTCATGTATACACAAACACATATATTGAAACATAAATATTTATGCAAAGACACAAAGAATTAAAATTGAAAAGGGCGAGAAATTACCAATGGATGAAGCTGAGATTCGTATAAAAAGATAGAATTTAAGAAAAGATATATAAAGGGGTTTGAAAAGATGGAGGAGAATCAAAATTGGCGGTTGGAAGATAAACAACCCGACCCGGACAAATTAGGGTCAAATGGCACGTATTTTTTACTTGTGTTTTTGTTTGCGCCAAATATAATGTAACAAAATAAAGAGAAAAATTAATTTTGAGAAATTAAAAAAACAAAATTATATTAATGTGAAATTCGAGGTTAATTTATATCTATCTATACTATACTATTATAAACAAAATAAGGTATATTTGGTTAGTTGATTGTTTGATTAACACCTTTAAAAAAATATTAATACCTTCCTAAAAATAACACGTTAAAAAAATATATTAACTCCTTCAAAAAAAATATATATATATATATATTAACAACAAATTATATTAATACTATAATTGAAACAGTATGTGACTGAATTTCAGTTAAAGTATACTATTATAAGTAAAGTATACTATTATAAGCAAAATAAGGTATATTTGGTTAGTTGGTTGTTTGGTTAACACCTTTCAAAAAAAATGTTAATACCTTTCTAAAAATAACAAGTTAAAAAAATTGTATAAACAAAAAATTATATTAAAACTATAATTGAAAGAGTATGTAATTGAATTTCAGTTAAAGTATAATTGATAGAGTATGTATTGCCTTTCCAAAAAATTGTTATCACCTTCTTAAAAATAACAAGTTAAAAAAATTATATTAAAAGTATAATTGAAAGAGTATATAGTTAAATTTCAGTTGAAGTTTAACTACTTCAACTGACTTTAAAAAAAATTGTTAACACCTTCCTAAAAATAATAAGTTAGAAGTATTACATTAAAAATATAATTGAAAGAGCATGTAGTTGAATTTTAGTTGAATCATAATAGTTCCATGTAAAATATGTGTTTTATTTTTTTAACAAATTATAGCATGTATTTTAATTTGTTTTTTTTAAGGTGCTAATAAGATTTTTAGAAAGGTTTTAACCAACCAACCAATTATACCCTATTTTTCTTATAAAAGTATACTAGCCTATAACCCGTACGATGCACAGTTGCTTATAAACTTTTTAATTATATATATTTTTAAAAAAAATCAAGTTGTATAAATGCTTTTACTATTAAAATATTTTTTTATAAATCTCATGAATATAAATACTATCGTAATTATTTATTTTAATTGTTACTTTTAAATGCATACCTATATATAAAAATATTATTTAAAAGTAATTTTTTTAAACTTTTGTTTAGTATAAAGAGTGAAATTTATCTAATAATGTACACCTTTTTTCCATTTATACAAATTTTTCTACATTGTAAGTGTTTTCTGGATTTTATGTAATTTTTAATTATATAACTTATAACTCGTGTGATGCACGGATGTTTTTATTAATATTTTAATTCGAGTATAACTGAAAGATTATGTAATTGAATATTGATTGGAGTATAACTAAAAGAATTTGTTATTAAGCAAAATATATATTTATTTTTTGTATAATAAAATTTTATATACATTTTATTTTTTGGAAGGTGTTAAAAACTTTTTGGGAAGGTGTTAACTAACCGACCAACCTACCTACTCTGTTTTGCTTATAATAGTATAGTATAGATAGTACAGATAAATAGTATATTTAGTTTTCTTTTTTAAATTTGTTTACTTATTAATAAATTGTTATATTCAAATTGTTTAAATTAATTTAAAAAATATTGGTTTCTTGAAAGAGTTGAAGAAAATATGGGTGTTGATGTAGAATTCTAATTGAAATATAATCGAAATAGTATGTAGAATATGTGATTTATTTTTTTAATTAAAATTAAATACATTTTGATATGTTTTTGTTTTTTTGGAAGGTGTTAACAAACTTTTAGGGAAGGTGTTAACCAACTAACCAAAGAACCAAAACACAAAAATATAGTTTTAAAAAATTAAAAAAGTTAGTTAAAAATTCCAAATTCAGTTAAATTATACATAATTTATTAAAAAAAACCCACATGTTTTATAGACTTATAAACGTTTTCAATTATATCACAATCAGAATCATCACTTACACACACTTCTTACTACGATTCTTTCTTCTACGATTTTAGGTTACACTAAATAATTTTTTAAAAATATCTATTGAATATTTAACAATAAATTTAAAAATAACATTAAATTAAAAATATTTATTTATGTCATGAAATTAAGTACGGAATATTTGTGAATTTAAAATGAGAATCATGTACCTGACAATGACCTCAAGTACAACCCTGAGGTTATAACCAAACTCCATATAAATACAAATGGGTAAATTAGTAAATTCAGGGAAAGTTGTTCATAATTACCATAATACCATTAAGTATATAACCAAACACCTTGTAGCCTCAGGAGAGTTACATGAGGTCATCCTCAGACCCATTTTACTCATTTAAAATTAATAATAAAATTTATTAAAAAATTGAAATTTTGTATTAAATCAAATTATTAATATGTTAATTCATAATAATAATATATGATAGCCCGTGCTTTGCACGGGTTATAGGCAAGTAATATTATAAGAAAAATACAGGTTTATTTGGTTAGTTCGTTGGTTTGTTAACACCTTCCAAATATAAAGTAGCACCTTCCAAAAATACATATTAAAAATTATAATAATTATTATTAAAATAAATATACATATGTCATAACATATCCCTACAAAGTTCAATTCAGAGATATAATAACCCAATTACAACTTGATAGGTCCCGAAAGTGGGTACGATAAGCTAAAGGAGGGGGGTTGAATAGCTTATCACCTTTTTAAAAATTGAACTTTGCGGTTTTAAAATTTTTTCTCTTTTAAAAATAATTACTTATAAATAAGTTATGTAAAGTGCGGAATATAAAAGAGAGAAATATGACACAATCGATTTATCCTGGTTTGCGATGCCCACAATCCCCTAACGGATTCGAACACCCTTACTCCAGTACCCGAGCTCCTCCCCGGACTCGAAATTTTGTTCACAATAAGAAAACACTCCTTATATTAGGTGCAGAAACCTTTACAAATACAATTGTATATTTATTTTGAAGCGTAACTACTCATTACCTTCTCAAAATATAAAGTTACCTTCTCAAAATATAAGCTAAACCGCTATATATTAATCTTGGAGCGTAAATCACTGTTACCTCCTCAAAATATAAGCAAACCACTAATTATTTATCTTGGAGTGTAACTCCCCGTTACCTCCTCAAAATAACTAGCAAACCACTAAAATATTTATCTTAGAGCATACCTCCAAGTTACCTCTTCAAAATATTTTTGCAAACCTTAAGATAGCCTTGGTGCTACCTTTGTAGGTCTCGGGTCTTGGGTCTTGGGTATCATCGAATTTAACACCTTAAGGGGAGACAATTGGATGTTTGCTATAATTGAATGTTTAGAGGATTCCTCAACTAAGGGGGAGAGATATATTGAAGAAGATATATTTAAGCTAAAAGATTACATTAGTAAGATATGCTCAACTAAGGGGGATATTATTTCAAGAAGAAGTTTATCTTTACCTTAACAAAGGGGGTGAGATATTCAAGAAGCTAAGAAGCTTACCTTAGTGAGGGGGAGATTTTCTATCTAAGGGGGAGATATATGAAGGAAAAAGGAAAAGGTATTCACCTTGTCAGAGGGAGATACCAGAGACATATCACCTTAGGTAGGGAGACATAAGGAATGAGAGAAGTATGAAACGACAAAGAAAAAATCTTCAATATGTGGTTGACAAGTCATATTCTTTACCATTGAAGAATTTCCAAGTATCTGCTGATAATGTTCAATGTTAGATGTAAAGGGTTATCAGGCAGATATGTCAACAAATGAAGATGAGTTACTTAATAAAGATCAGTTCAGTGTCAGAGGAACAATCATCTATCATTTCATCTACTGAGATTCTGGAAATGTTATATCTAAACCAGAAATTTTTTTAAATGTATTATTTACTATAGTTCTTTAATGCTTTATCTTCTTATTGTTTTTAGTTGAGTTATCCTCTAGGAATTTGTATGTTAATGTTTAACAAACAAATATGGGGAGATTGAAAGTCATATGTTTACCCTATTTGTAAACATCGAGGATTCAACTCAACTTAAACAAGAATGTAATAGTAAATAGTATATGTACTGTCATAGGGATCTCAAATGCTCAACTGTCAAAAGAAAGAAGACAAAGACAATCTATTGTTTTGATGTTTTACTCCATTGAAGAAGTTCATTGTTTGATATGAAGAACAATATATGAAGAACAGTCATTGCGGTTAGTCACTCATGAACCAGACCGTGCATCGAGTGTCAATATTAAACAGTGGTTGTTCGTCATTAACTTCAGTGGTTCAAGCTATCAAGACTGGTATAAAGGGAAAATCATTGTGCAAGC
Source organism: Saposhnikovia divaricata (assembly GCA_036435485.1). Taxonomy (NCBI): domain Eukaryota; kingdom Viridiplantae; phylum Streptophyta; class Magnoliopsida; order Apiales; family Apiaceae; genus Saposhnikovia; species Saposhnikovia divaricata. The sequence goes on along the minus strand of CM071601.1, from coordinate 39,290,356 downwards.
AACAGAAGTTTTAAACTAATTAACCACAATGATTTTGCTATCAAGACTGGCTCAGGAATAATCCTTATGGAGGATCAAATTTATCAAGACATAGAAGACCACAAGGGTTATGCTATCAAGGAGGTATATTAATTTTCTCTTAATTAATTAAGTCATTTGGTTGATTTATTTGATAAATTAATTCTATCAGAATTAATTTATTCTGTAAATTAATTAAAAGATTAATTAAGTTAGAATTAATATATATCAAAAGACTTTATATTAATTTTCCTTTATTTAAATTAAATTGGTTGGCTAATTTATTTTATAAATTAATTCATTCAGAATTGATTTATTATTTAATTTACTCAATTAATTAATTAAATCAGAATTAGTATAAGTGTTAAAAGACTATCTAAATTGCTAAAAGTCTATTTAATTAATAGTCTGAAAAGTCTATTTAATTAATAGTCTGAAAAGAAGATAGTCTGCAAGAGATAATCTGAAAGGATGATAGTCTACCAGCCTTCAATAGTCATACCGATAGTCTGCAAAGGTTGATAGTCTGCAAAGGTTGATAGTCTGCAAGGTAGTCTGCCAGAAATTCATGTATTAAAGACTATATGGATAGTCATTCCGATAGTCTGAAAAAAAGATGGGTAGTCTGCCAGACTTGATAGTCATACAGACAGTCTATATGTTACTCGGACAGTCTGCAAGCCACTAAACAGTCTATGGATAGTCTGTTTAGTGTGAAAACATTGCAGTTGACAATTCAACAAAGGCAACATGTTTATAAAAGAGACAGCAACCAGCAGAGACACATACGGACATACATACAGCTTCACACTCTTGTTTCAACTGAAGAAAAAGAGAGACCAAGAGAAAATGGTTCCGAGCTTCTAATTTAATTCTTGTAAATTATTTCTAGCTTGTATCGTTAAATCTAAACCACTAGAAATAGTTTACTTTTACTATTAGAACTATCTAGCGGATTAAGTTCCCTAGAACTTATCTCTCGAATAGCTTTTTAGCATTCGATCTTTTTATTACAAATATAGAAAAGTTCATGTCGAATTTTCTATAGAATTTGTAATAATTAGTTTGGTCATCATACCTTGTAATTTGTACCTGTGTATTTAGACACACCCCATCAAGTTTAATATAATTTTATATTTAACTTGAATATTGGCTTCTTTTTATTCCGCATCGAATTGTTAAGAAATTAATATATACCCAAAGAACAATTTTGATAAAATGGTATAGTTTGTATTCAACCCCCCTTCTACAAACTATTTTGGACCTAACAATTGGTATCAGAGCCTCGTTCTTCAGATGTCAATCTAACAATTGGTATCCGAGCCTTTTGATTGACGCACAAATCAAGATCTTATTTTTGTGGTCCTCCAATTGGTTTTCGAGTTTGTTGACCCATACAGAAATTAAATTCGGTATTAGACCAAAAAGTCAACTCCTCTTATTTTCAAATTTTTTAAACTTTCAAAATTTTCAATTCTTGAGATTTTTGAACTTTAAATAATTTGCACGTATTTCTATATTCTTTAACTTTCAAAATTTTCAATTCTTGAGATTTTTGAATTTTAAATAATCTAAATTTATTTTCGAATATTTTAACCTTCAAAATTTTCATTTCATGATATTTTTGATCTTTAGATAATTTGAACTTATATTCAAATTTTTTAATTTTGAAATGATTAATTCTTTGAAATTTTGATTTTTAAACAACTTGAATTTATTTTCAAATTGTTCAATTCTCAAAATTTTCAATTCTTGATAATTTCGAATTTTAATTAACTTGAATTTATTTTCGGATTCTTTAACTCTCAAAAATTTTCATTTCTTGAGATTTTTTTTGATTCTTAATTAATTTGAACTTACTTTCAGATTTTTTATTTCTCAAAAATTTTCAAGTCCTTGAAGTTTTTGAATTTTAAATATTTTGAATTTATTTTAAGCCAATGGTTCTTAGACGATTGTTAGTTGAAGATTCCTCCGGACATCAAAGATGATTTTGAATCTTTTGAAGAAGATGCATTTTCCAATGAGAATTAATTCTATTTGCTGAAGATAAATTTGTTAAGTTTTTGTAAGTCATATTTAATGTGACTTATTGGTTTTTCCGAAGCTGGAATGGAAGAGGTTTTAGTGGATGAAATTTTTCTTGAAGATTTTAGTCAACTCTAGTGATTCAATGATATGTAAATACTTAGTGGATTTCCCCATTGCTAAATCCAAAACACTTAGTGGTTTGTACCAATTGTATATCTTTCAAGAAATCAACAGAGAATTTAGAAGAAAGGAATCAAGGAGGTTTGAGAATGGACTAGACTACAAACATCTCAGTCAGAAATTAATGATGGAACCTCAGAACATACAGGGAGAGTTACTAATTCAAAAAGAGTATTAATGCTACATCCAGGGATCAGGCCTATCTATTCCGAAACAGAAACTCTTCAGGATATAGTTCAACTTCAAGAGGTGGTTACAAGACTGAGATGGTGGAAAGAACAAGACATGATAGCTGCAGTTATGAAAAGCTTTATGTGATAAGTAACTATCAAGGTGTGCAACATGGTACAGAATTCTGACAGACAAGGATGAATAGGGATTCATTAAATGAGATGAAACAGAAGCATCAGCGCAGAACATATCTTGCTGAAGGAAAGAGTTGGGATGGACCAAATGATGATGAGAAGAGCATAATTAATATCTTGCCTTCACAACAATCTCTAAAGATGATTTACCTTATATGCTTCAGGTATCAATTCTTCGAACTAGTGTAATATGTGATTCTCAGAAATTCAAAGAAAGTTAAGATCTTAGCTTTTAATTATTATATCTTTGGTTAGAAGATCTTAATATGTGTTTGAATATTTGTTGAATTTAATTTATTGCAATAGTGAGTTAGAAGTGTTCTTAGACAAAATATTTTTTGATTCTTAAATGATATATGTCAAGCATATAAGACCTCTGCTTAAGCTAGTTTCAGGATCCCCAGTAGAACAAGATTTGCTTATTCATTCTGAATTGTTTGTTAAGGTTTAAAAAGTTTAAAAGATGGAATAATTACCTAGGATGTCAGTAGAACATCAATTCATTTGTAAAACTGACTTAGGTAATAGAGACTATATAATATCATATAACAATAGAAATGGATTGGATAGAATTATTGATTAATTGTTTATTCTTCTATTTCATGCATGTTTAGAAAATTATTGAATATCTATAAATCTACTTGCTACCTGTTAAACTAGTGTACATAGGTTAAAGTAGATAGTACTGAATTTTCTAAAATGCATAACGCCTAATTTGCATAATTCTTATCTGCAATGTTTTAATGCTGTATGTATGCCATGTATTCTGATTATCATGCCTTCTTATTTCAAAAGTCATAAATGCATCTCCTAGTATTTGCATTGATTATAGAAAAAGCATGTTTAAGAATAATAATAAGGTACAGACTGCTAGTCCTCCTTATGTTAGGAAGGAACCATTATTCTCCTTGCTCAATGACTATTTTGTCAATGACATTAAAAAGGAGAAATGGTCAGTCAAAGATAAGAATGAGCATGTTAAGGTTAAAACTGTTGTTAACTCTGATAAAAGAGAAATCTCTAATCCATCTGGACCAAATTAAACAATTTGGGTACCAAGAACTTTTTATCAATTTGTGAATGTAAGGCTTAACAGGTTAATCGATTATGCATTATTATTGATTTATTCAAAGCATATCATCGAAGAAAGAACCCTGCTACCAAATGTGAATGTGAAGATGGACCAAGTGGTTCTCCCTTGGAGACAACAACAAGGGTATGACCCAGGGTCATGGCTATTAAATAGCTAGGAATGTTGTCAGTAATAAAGCATCTTTAGAAGATGAAGAGCCTACTATTCGAGGATTAAAGAAAGAGTACTTATCTGTAGCTGACATGGAATCTCAGTCAAAGGTGAAGTCAACGAGGTCAAATCTAAAGCTTCATCAGACAGGAGTTCAGCTATGACATAAGAAGCTCTCACACTAGAATGTTAAATCAAGAGATTCTTTCTTGGAAATCGAATCAGTAAAGGAGACTACCTCATCTATAATTAAAGAAAAATGAAAATATGAGGCATGTCATAAGGGGAAGTCAAAGAAGCATCACATAGTAGTTCTACATCAAAGAAAAATATACTTTAGTGGTGATGACATATGACTTCTCTCATCAAACACGTTGTTGTTCAGACAATTTGAAGACAAAATACCACTGATGGTGATTGATCACATCAAGTAGATCGAGCAGGAAGCAAATTGACTTTGATAACTTGAAGGTCAGATTACAAGAGTAAACCTAACAATTGATATCCTGGATGATTTCTATACCTACAAGAGTATTAATGATGAAGGAGTCAATAGTTTGCTACTAGAATGATTGAACCCTGATCAGTAAGAAATATAGGAACACCCCATAAGTATGAAGGAAATTGTTTTGCAATGATATATGGAAGTGAGCAACTTGCAAAGCTTTGTAGCTAAGGCTCAAGAGGATAATTTTCTTGGTTACTCAATGGAGTCTACCGCCTACAGGGTGATTGTTATTAATCAATAGAAGGTGATTGAAAGTCTTAGTGATGTTCAACACCTTCTAGCTCCCAGCTGTCAACGGTGATGGTAATTCAGATCCATGCAATGTCAAACATGTAGAATCTTCATGTAAACCCAGCAGCATGTTAGGGGGAGCAACTGAAGGATCAACCAGTCAACTCAACACCACATTGAAAATCATAGGACACTATGAGAACATGTCTGCCAAGGCAAAGAATGTTGACTCAATTAATTCTTTGTCCTAGTTCTTAGTGTTCCTATTGGTAGAAGTAAAAGACTAGCAGAGCTTCAAGTACCAATGATTGTTTCTTTGGTTTTCTTTTAGAAGAAACTAAGAAAGCTACAAAGTCTCTGAAAGATCCAGATTGAGTGATTGCAATGCAAGATGATCTTAATTAGTACAAAAGGCAGATTGTAGGGAAGCTGGTATCCAGACCAAACAACAAGGTTATATTTGGTACAAGGATAACCAGAAGTCTACCTAGATGATGTCAAGGCATTGTTATGAGAAACAAAGCCAAATTGGATGCAAGGTTACAAGCTAATAAGACAGTATATCTGACAAGAAGCACCAGTGACAAGACTTGAGGATATCAGGCACCTGTTGTACATTCATGATTATAATGGACATCTGGACCTACTAAATCTGGATGCTAGAGGAATGTGAACAAGTGCACTCCTGATTAGTGAGATAATGGAAGATCTCCACAGGTTAGTATAAACAAGTATCATCACTCAAGCAATCATGAAAGACATGGTATGACACCCTAACTATAATTTAACATTTGATATCAATCTTTAACAGTTAGTATCTTTTAACAATTGGTGTCATATTTATGAACTCTCTACATCTTTAGGCAAAAACATAAATGATATATATGTGCAATGATATCTTGATTATATTTTATGTTGGTCTACTAACTATAAATTGGTATCAAGATATTTGCTCTTTTGATGTTGGTAAAGTTGCAATTCTTTTGATTTACTTTAGTAAGCCAAGAGAATGATGACAAAAAAAGTAAGTCAAGGATCTTTTGTTTCTGTTCAGAAGATTCTAGACCTGTCAAGACTCTCTGCCAACACACCACTATAGCTGGATTTTGACCTATTAGTTTGGATCTAACAAGTTGGTAATCAAAAATCTTAAACTGGACACAAATCTGAGGAAATGGTACCCTAGAGATATTTGACCTAACAAGTTCAGGATCTACTAATTAGGACCTAATCAGGCTATAGAGGAATCATCATCTCATCTTATTCATTTGTTAATAGATCACTTACACATATTATATTCTTAATATGCAAATGTGCAAGGCCCCAAGAGGAACCTAGAGAATCTATTCTTGCAGTTATTATAATTGATTTTCAGATGTCCTAAGTTGGACCCAAATCTGTGGAGATGGTACCCTAGAGACATCAGTTCTGACATGTTTTGCTGCATAGAAACAGATCAAATGAGTTGTATGAAATCAGGAGAACACAAGGAAACAAATTCATCTCCAACAACTCTGTGGTACACTCAAGGACTAAGCAACTTGCATAAGGTATCAATTATTTTGAGAGCATGTCTTTAATTAAGATTAACTTGCAGACATGTTTGCTAAATCACTTGATGAAATTAATTTTTCAAGATTGGTTTGTAAACTTGGGATTTTATTAATGCTATATGATTTGTGAATCCCGTCTGTTAAGTAATTCTTAAGTAAGATCACAAGTATTCAATTGTCCGTATTGAAAGGACTTGTGATTTTACTATAAGTAATTCTTAAACGAGTTCATAAGTATTCAATTTTCCGTATTGAAAGGACTTGTGAACTTATTTACATCCAGACCTCACGCTGAGAATTATCTGTTGAATGATTGCCATGTGCATAATTGACATATATTATATTGGTGATTATTTATGGATAATTTAAATAATTAAGTGCTAAAATCTAACTCATAGATATTCAGTACTTATTTATTTATTACTTATTTTGATTAATTTGAGCTATGGAACCTGAAGCAATTCAATATAAGTATTTGCTCTGTACCTCATATTTATTAAAATAAATATACAACATAACTAATTTGGACCTAATCTGTGTTGGTCTTCAATTAGTTGTGAGATGTTAATTCAAGTGAACTTATCAATGCTCCATTTTCAGAAATTCACTATAATTAATATCATGGTTCTAACAATTGGTTGTATTGAAATTTTGACTTATATCAGATAATGATATTTAGTTAGAAAACTATTTACTAACTAATTGTGAGATGTATTAGTATGAGTGAAATTGCTTAGAACTCCTCTAAGTAATCATTGTTACATCTTTTACAATTCACTCTTACTACTATACATAGTATGAAAATTCTCTAAGTAGAACTATGAATATTGTAATATATAAAGTTACCATAGTTCAGTTACTTCGAATAATTTTTATGCTTATTTGCAAGCTTCTAATCACTTTGATAATAAATGGTATATACAATGGATCAAGGTGTATTGGACTTAGAATATTTTTTTTATTGCAGACAAGATAACTTTGGTAATCGAGTCTTATTTGTTGAACCAAGTTTGTCTATAACTAGCAGTTGTTAGGAGTTAACAAATGTTATTATCGAGGAGTTGCCTTGAAGTCATAAGTTTGAAATGTTACATCTAAAGAACTTAAACAATCCTTGTCAACCAGTTCCTCGTACTTATGAATGTCAGTGAATGATAGTCGTAAGTAGTTAGATACTAATATTCATTAGGTCAATTGGTATTCAATGTAATAATTCAATCTTCGTTGAATTGAATTTATCTAACAATTGGTATCATTGAATATTTAGTATTTAACAATGATTATTTCTATCTTAGTTTAATTATGATTTGAAGCAATTATATGTTTTATTTGCTCATAATTTAATTTTGATAGTAATCACAAATACAATTACTTGCATTTTAAAGTGTTTGACAAATACTAACAGTTGGTATCAAATAGTAAAATATTTGCTACTAACAATTGTTGGTTGCTCTAATACTTTATTGCAAACTAATTGAGATTTATATATTAGCTCTGATGATATTACTTAGGATTTATTCTAAGTAAATGTTGATTATCTACAAATCATTAATGTTAGTATATATTTAGATGTTCAACCTTCTAAGTGAGTGAGACTTACTGAAACACTATGTCTCCTATCATATTATAGAGTAGTGAGAGTTTTTCAAAATTAAAATTCTCTAATTCAGGTTTTACACCACTTTGTATATATGATAGTTCTTAGAATGTTTTGCATCCATCAGTCAATTACTTATTTTATGTTGTGCTAAGTAATGAAGCGCCAAAGGAGAGACATTGGTTATCTGTACTTATGTACTTGGTAATCTTTGTTACCTAAACGACATCAAGTGCTTGTATGAGTATTTTCACTATCTGTTGTGGTAAAGTACTTTATACACTATAAGCACTTAAAATCTATCTTTTTTTAATTACTGCGAAGTCAAGAGTTTATGTCTTTTAAAAATAAAACGACATAGTTTTCCTTAAAAGACATGATTATATAATTTTTATGCATAAATACAAATTCTTGCACATTAACAGTTTTTAAAAGAAAACTCAGTCTTTCTACAGTTGTGATTGCTTATATTGTAAAACTTTTTGAAATCACAACTGTACATCATTTCTCTCAAATGATATAATGCACATGTTTTCACTCAATGTTCTGGTATGTTGTAAATGCATTCTATCTCTATATTGCTCTACTGCTATGTGATGCAGGTTCAACTCCTAGTGGAAGTTTTTTCACATTTGAAAGTCATGAGGTTGTAAACCCAACAACTTCTATCCCGGACTATAAATCCAAATCTAAACACATCCTAACTTACCCCTGAAATGGAAGTAACCTATTAGACTAGAGGTCAATAAGGGAGTAACTGCACTTGATGCAGCAAATAAGGATGTGAGGGATAGTAAACCCATAGCTCTACCTCTCAAGGAAAATAGACGTATACAATTTGAGGTATCTATAAGCTCGCCTGCATTCTCCCAAAAGAATGCAGAGCTGAAAATGGCATTAAATAGTCTCTGGATTCATTCTCTCAACAGGATGAGTCTATTGAAATTCGCCTGCCGGCCAGGGCATTTGTTAGTAAGTCACTACTTCATACACAAGACTAAAATACTTCCTATGCACAAAGTGAGATTGCACACACTATGGACGAATTGACGGAAACAACTAATACTCCGACCATATTACGGTTAGGATTATAAGTTGAAGGTTTCTCAAAGAACCAAGAGTCTTCACAGACCTCGAGAGAAGGCTTTGATCCCTAATGAAAAATCTTTCAGGATCACTGTCTAACTCCCCAGAGGAAACATCTCTGGATCCTGCGGGTAACGGGTCCGACATAGGTACGGATCGGCAACTTTTTGACTATGATTCAGATTCACCTGATGAGTTAAACAAGGAGATGTCTTCACCGACATTAGAATGAAACTTGATTTTAATTCTAAGTTTTGATTTCATTGTTTACCTTCTCAGAATTCAAATCTGAAACCCACAAAAAGGGAAAGTTTTATCAACTTGTAGATTATGACTCAGATTCATCTAACGAGTACAACGAGGATTTGGGATTTGCGAACTCCCATTGCACCACCACTGACCTCTCTTGAAGGGGCTAGGGTGATTTTCTTTGCAGGTACACATGGATGTTGGAGCTATGAGAGATAAGAGTGATACACTAGTGAGCATGAGTGTAAACACTTGAGAGATGAGAGAAGAGATCACTCATTTTAAGTGATATGAGTGGAGAGAAGAGTGAAACACTTGTGAGGTACACAAAACAGAATCACACACTCATAGTGAGGAAGAAAGAGAAACACCAAATCCCATTCTCTATTCCCCAAACATGGTTCTTAATGCTATATTCTTAGGACCTTACAACAGTTGGGAGATATAAGGAAATTGTCAGGAGATTTGGCTGACAGAATGATCGACAGTGAAGCCATATTGAATATCTTAAGCACAAAGTTGATCAGACTACATACTTCTATTCTGGAAGTCTTCATGGAAATTCCTTCAACACAAGAAAAACTTCTTTTCTTTATTGCAGCAAACAATGCTAAATGTATGAAGAAATTGTTGTACTAAAGGTAAGAGGTGAGTTATTATTGAATATGTGGTATCATCGAATTTCACACCTTGAGGGGAGACAATTGGATGTTTTCTATAATTGGATGTTTGGAGGATTCCTCAACTAAGGGGGAGAGATATATTGAAGAAGATATATTCAAGCTAAAAGCTTACCTTAGTAAGATATGCTCAACTAAGGGGGATATTATTTCAAGAAGAAGTTTATCTTTACCTTAACAAAGGGGGAGAGAAATTCAAGAAGCTAAGAAGCTTACCTTAATGAGGAGAGATTTTCTATCTAAGGGGAAGAGATATGAAGGAAAAAGGAAAAGGTATTCACCTTGTCAGAGGGAGATACCAGAGACATATCACATTAGGTAGGGAGACATAAGGAATGATAGAAGTATGAAACGACAAAGAAAAATTCTTCAATATGTGGTTGACAAGTCATATTCTTTACCACTGAAGAATTTCCAAGTATCTGTTGATAATGTTCAATGTTAGATGTAAAGGGTTATCAGGCAGATATGTCAACAAATGAAGATGAGTTACTTAATGAAGATCATTTCAGTGTCAGAGGAACAATCATCTATCATTTCATCTACTGAGATTCTGGAAATGTTATATCTAAACCAGAAATTTTTTTTAATGTATTATTTACTATAGTTCTTTAATGCTTTATCTTCTTATTGTTTTTAGTTGAGTTATCCTCTAGGAATTTGTATGTTAATGTTTAACAAACAAATATGGGGAGATTGAAAGTCATATGTTTACCCTATTTGTAAACATCGAGGATTCAACTCAACTTAAACAAGAATGTAATAGTAAATAGTATATGTACTGTCATAGGGATCTCAAATGCTCGACTGTCAAAAGAAAGAAGACAAAGACAATCTATAGTTTTGATGTTTTACTCCATTGAAGAAGTTCATTGTTTGATCAAGCGTCAGTGGAGTAGTCAAGACAGTAGGTTCTATTTATAGTGACAAGAGGTTCCTACAGTGGCAAAATACAGGTTATGAAGATTTGAATAAAGAGTGAAGAAAAGGAAGACAAGAACCACAGCTTTAAAGTCAATATATGAAGAACAGTCATTGCGGTTAGTCACTCATGAACTAGACCGTGCATCGAGTGTCAATATTAAACAGTGGTTGTTCGTCATTAACTTCAGTGGTTCAAGCTATCAAGACTGGTATAAAGGGAAAATCATTGTGCAAGCAACAGAAGTTTTAAACTAAGTAACCACAATGATTTTGCTATCAAGACTGGCTCAAGACATAGAAGACCACAAGGGTTATGCCATCAAGGAGGTATATTAATTTTCTCTTAATTAATTAAGTCATTTGGTTGATTTATTTGATAAATTAATTCTATCAGAATTAATTTATTCTGTAAATTAATTAAAAGATTAATTAAGTTAGAATTAATATATATCAAAAGACTTTATATTAATTTTCCTTTATTTAAATTAAATTGGTTGGCTAATTTATTTTATTAATTAATTCAATCAGAATTGATTTATTCTTTAAATTACTCAATTAATTAATTAAATCAGAATTAGTAAAAGTGTTAAAAGACTATCTAAATTGCTAAAAGTCTATTTAATTAATTGTCTGAAAAGTCTATTTAATTAATAGTCTGAAAAGTCTATTTAATTAATAGTCTGAAAAGAAGATAGTCTGTAAGAGATTGTCTGAAAAAAGATAGTCTGCAAGAGATAGTCTGAAAGGATGATAGTCTGCCAGCCTTCAATAGTCATACCGATAGTCTGCAAAGGTTGATAGTCTGCTAAGAAGATAGTCTGCAAGGTAGTCTGCCAGAAATTCATGTATTAAAGACTATTTGGATAGTCATTCCGATAGTCTGAAAAAAAGATGGGTAGTCTGCCAGACTTGATAGTCATACCGACAGTCTATATGTTACTCGGACAGTCTGCAAGCCATTAACCAGTATATGGATAGTCTGTTTAGTGTTAAAACATTGCAGTTGACAATTCAACAAAGGCAACATGTTTATAAAAGAGACAGCAGCCAGCAGAGACACATACGGACATACATACAGCTTCACACTCTTGTTTCAACAGAAGAAAAAGAGAGACCAAGAGAAAATGGTTCCGAGCTTCTAATTTAATTTGTGTAAATTATTTCTAGCTTGTATCGTTAAATCTAAACCACTAGAAATTGTTTACTTGTACTATTGGAACTATCTAGCGGATTAAGTTCCCTAGAACTTACCTCTCGAATAGCTTTTTAGCATTCGATCTTTTTATTACAAATATAGAAAAGTTCATGTCGAATTTTCTATAGAATTTGTAATAATTAGTTTGGTCATCAAACCTTGTAATTTTTACCCGTGTATTTAGACACACCCCATCAGGTTTAATATAATTTTATATTTAACTTGAATATTGGCTTCGTTTTATTCGGCATCGAATTGTTAAGAAATTAATATATACCCAAAGAACAATTTTGATAAAACGGTAAAGTTTGTATTCAACCCCCCTTTCTACAAACTATTTTGGACCTAACATAAACAAACAATATGTGAGAGATATATAACGACCTAGAATTTTTCGAAATTTATAAATGTTTATTTAATTATTAAATGTGGAAACTATGTGATCTATATGATGAGTATAGTTTTGTGAAGTCAAGTTATATGTGAAATCATGTTTATGTGATTATATGATGATTATTATGCGTTGTATATGTCCGTGGAATTTTATTTATATTTTTGGAGCAATAAAAGTATTTTTAAAGTGCAATTTCAATCTTTCGAAAATCATATAAAATCATTGGAGTCGATTTAAATCATGAAATCTTTTCTATTATCATCTTTGAGACAAGATTTAGTTTTTAAAATTAGTGAGAGTATTTAATTGTGGGTTTTGGTATTTTAAAATAATTTAAAAAGCATTATTTCTTTTAAAGAGCCTTTATTTCGAAAATTCATATAAAATTCATTTTTTAGCCTAAAATTATTTTAAAAATATGGGGAGACTTGTAATTTCATAAACTTTATTTTAGAATTTTAAAAATTATTTTTCCCCAATTTCTTTTATTATAATTCGATTTAAAATGAGTTAAAAACATATTTTTGTAAAAGTATTTTCAGCAATTATCAAATGACAATTTTGCCCCTATCTTTTATAAACATCACCACTGCACATATTCTTCCTCCTCACTTCATTTTCGTTGTTTCTTGTCCGAGAGCAGGTCTCTCTCTCTCTCCCCCTCTCTCTCTCTCTCTCTCTCTCCCTCTCTCTCTCTCTCTCTCTCTCTCCTTACTCGAGACTCTCTCTCTCTCTCTCTCTCTCTCTCTCTCTCTCTCTCTCTCTCTTCATATTTGATCGATTTCTTCGACTGTTATGCGATCTAATACCATATTCTTGGCTAATTTTTTGTCCTCTATTCGTTTATATGGATGCATGTTGTTTTCATGAAGAAACTTTGAAACCCATTTCGGGATTTTGCTTTTTACCGACCTGCTGTGCTTGGTTCTTGTTGTACCAGTAATGTTTTGTGTTGTTTGTGAATAGGCATGAGTCGTAGAGGGAAACCCATTTGATTTGGGAGAGCTCCGACTTCTACCCTGCCGGTCGTGAGCTCCGGTGAGCCGGTGGTAAGGCTGTGATGTTCCACTGAGCCTAAATTAGCTTAATTTAATTACGTTTCAGTCGAGTTAATTGTTTGGAATAATTTTCTGTTTAAATTCGATTGTGCATGTACTATAGTTCCGAATTTTTGACAAATGGTTTCGTTATAAGAATTGTTCGAATATTCGAGATGATGATGTTAGTTAAAGTATATTAGTTTGATGATTATGAGATTTTGAATAGGTGTTATATGAATTTCTGGAGATGCATGTCAATTTTTGTAAATTATTAATGTGTAATTCGAATTATTCGAATTATTTGATGAATTGATAATTCAAATATATGGTTATGTGTTTGATTCTTGCAATTGGAGATGTTGGTAATGTTAACTAATTGATAATTAGCATGCATGAATGATTTTCTAGGTTTTATATATTTATATCGAATTATTATAAATTAATATGGCTTATTCGAATTTTGTAAGTTAAATTATGATTTAATCAAATTTTATAAGTTATTAATAATAAATAAATGTTGATTAGATGATTGTTTGCTAAGTGTAACTTTCAGATTCATTATGAATTGAGATTCGGAATTGTGATATAAAAAAGGTTTATATGATTCAGTGATTATACTTGACGGATTGTTAAAATGCTAATTGTTGATAGTAGTGTTTAGTTTCGGATTTAAAGTAGTAAAGATCATGAATTGATGTTATAGAATCCATTGGGAAGTGTAGGTGGATCTTAAATCCATCGGATTGGTTTACTTGTGATTAGTGTCGGATGTTTTCCGACGGGATAGTCCATATTATAAAGGAAACTCTGCCCGATTTTCATGAAATAATAGCTATTAATTGTATATATCTAATAGCATGACTGCTTATGAGTTAGGTTTATCTGCTAAATGTATAAGTGGCTTATGTGAGATGCATGTTCTATGTGTTACGTACTTAAATGGTTATCTGTTTACGAGGTGGTTTTAGTATATTATCAGGTACGCATGTTATATGCTAAGTATAATGCGTTATAAGAATCATTTCGGTAGATTAGGATTAGACGATTTAGAAGTATAGTATTCTAAAGTAGTGATATGGTTTATGTAGATAAGAAGGACGTAGGACCTAGTGATAAAGGAAAAGCTAAGGTTGAATACCATTGACTGAGCTGTTAGCTGTTGCATTCTACCGGAAGCAAGTACCTCTGTCTTTTCTTGAAGTTTACCTTCCTGAACTGATATATCCTGTTGATTCAAGCATGCCTATCTTATGCCATGTTGATCATAAATCTTATGTAGCCTATCTATTCATGTAACCAGAATCTTGTCTACAACTGTTTCATAAACTATAAACACTAACAACATACCTTAAACTTGAAATCTGATCAATTCCCTTGATGCCTTTGAGTCTACATCTTCTTGATTCAGACTTGTATCCCTATTTCATTGATGTCAGAGAAATTAGTCAAATCCTTTGACTTTCATCATTGCAAATCAAAATGAGTTATTTTCTTAAAATACTTTGAATTTACTTAGACTGGGCTGATTTGTTATCAGAGAGTCGAAGGTACCTCGAAGTAAAGGTTTTCGAAAAGATTAAGTATTAAAATGTTTTATAAAGTTAAAAAGAGTTTTGCAAAGTTTAATGTTTTAAAAATGAGATTTTTAATAAAAATGTTAGGAACTCCGTCTAAATGGTTTCCATGAATTCCTGATGATTGGAGAGACGGGGCGAACGGGTAATGCTGGTTCCGTCGGTTTGAGTATGTATTAGTGTAGTTCTGGTTTGTCCAGTTCGACACCTTTATAGGCCAATGTGTTGCCTCTTGGGAACCCAAGCTATCCTAATGAAAGGAAATGATGGCCAGAGGAACTTTGTGTCCGGTATGGGGACATTATGGGCTGATCACCTGTATTGTATATTATGAAGTAAAAACCTCCAATCATTTTTCTTAAAGTGATGATTACTTTTTATTTACCATGAAATGAAATTGGTTTACCGGTTTACATAGTTTTATTTACCATTTTTCTTAAAGTGTCAATTACTTTACATAGTTTTGAAATATCTATTGTTATCTTGATTACCAGTTGATATCCTATCATTTTCCAGCATATTTATGTCATATCTTAATTACTGTCATCTTCTGCGATACCTGGTTATACTACTTTCAGTTGAGATCTTTAGTTACTTGCTGAGCGTTGGCTCATTATTATTTTGTCTAACCCTTTTGACAGTAATCTAAGAATCATGGTTCGTACAATCCAAACCACAAGGAAGCGCACTTACCGTGGCCCTGAGTTAGTTCTTTTTAAGATAGCTCCCCAGGTAGATGCAATAACAGCTCAGTGAGGAGATCTTTAGTTAGTTGTGAGAACTAGCAGTGGAACTTTTGAGAATTTTGGTTTGTAATAATATATTTTGAATTCAGGTTTGTAATAATAATTAGTTAGACGTTGGCTTGCTTGTTTCATACCATTACCTGTGAAAGATCTTGGATAGTAGTGTCGGGGTCAGTCAGCATGTTATTTATATTATATTTTAGGTTGTTTGCATCTATATGTGTGTCAGTGACCCTCCGATCTAGGCCCCGGGTCGGGAGGGCATCACAGGTTGGTATCAGAGCTACGGGTTTTGGTCACTGAAACAAGCCAGGAATTTAGGATCATTAATAAAAGAAGTAGATACAATTAGGATTTATGAGTGATAGATGTAGGGAGTGATTATAGGTTTAGGTTTTCCCTTCACGATAGATTTCTAGGACTAACCTAACTTATCTCGTTTATATTCTGTGTGTATATATATGATTGTTACATGACATGGATCTTGCCGACGATGCACCACCCCTACCTTCCGATTCTAGTAGTTCATCCGAGGAGTCCGATCCTTCGGAGGCAGTGTCTGATGCCGATGTTGAGGTTGAGTTTGATGTGCCAGTATCCGAGTCTGAGGCCGAGAGTCCCACCGGTGTCTGAGCCTATTACTGATACCGTGCCTGTTCCTGTCCCAGTACCAGTCGTGACCCCTTTTGTCACCGAGCACGGTGAGTCATCTATCTGACCTTACTCACTTCCCGAGGTTGCACTTTTGCACACATACGCCGAGATAGTCCGCACTTGTGAGAATTTAACGAGCAGGAATGATGAGCTTTCGGCATTAATCAAGCAGATGAAGGACAAGGCGCAGCATCAAGTTGACTTATCTACTATCGATTGGGATAGTCGTATTGAGTTAGTACAGAGGGTCACCCAACAACGTTTTCTTGAGGTTCCCTTGTCTAGGCCTGATTTTGATGAGCTTTGTCGACTTTCGGGTTTGATTTCTTGGATGATGTGCGAGTATGGTGAGACCTGAGGTTCCCGTGATTAGACTGCTACTGTGGCGATGGTTGTGAGTGGGACATCTGATAGAGCCCACTAGTTTTAGTTATGCTTACTACTAGTATAGGATGTTTTCCTAGTTTTCCTAGCGCTAGTAGACGGATTGTTGTTGTGTAGTTTGTTTATTTCAGTTCTATTGTAGAAGGGTTAGTATACCCTTAATTTTGATGTTGTTAGATCATTTTCGTCGTTGGCGACGTATGCATAATTCGTATATCCCTGTGTTCACTACTTTTACTTATCGCTTTTACATATTGTCTTTACATACCGTATTTCCATAACTTATTGACCTGTTCACATAAATCCTGTTGCATAACTTATAACTGTACCAATATCATACTGATCTATTGGAACCGATCGTCTATTGGTACCAGACAGAGGAACCCTATTTCTTTTGAATATATACCTACTTGTTGTTTACCAACTTTTTACCTTCTTATCAGAAAAATGCCTCCAAGAAGAAACCGTCAAGCTACTAATAATGATAATCAAGATCAACAACACCAAGATAACCCTATTATGGCCCAGATGTTCCAATTACTTCAACAACAAACAACTACTTTTGTTCAACACCAACAGCACCAAGCTGCCCAACCTGTTACAACTTTTAAATCTTTTCAAGCTGTTCACCCACCTGAGTGTAATGGTACCTTGAACCCTGTTGAAGGTAAGTCTTGGTTGATGGATATCGAGAAGTCTTTCACGTTAGTAAGGGTTAATGAGGTTCAGAAGGTGGAGTTTGCCAGTTTTTATTTGAGAGCGAAAGCAAATTTTTGGTGGGAGTCTGTTAAGGCCGCAGAAGGAAATGCGATTACGTGGCCAAGATTTGTAGAATTGTTTAATGAGAAATATCTACCAGGTTATTTACAAGACCAGTTGGAGATTCAGTTTATGGAGTTGAAACAAGAAGGAATGACTATTGCAGAGTATGAAGCTAAGTTTACTGAGCTATCTAGGTTTGTACCCCATATGTAGGAAACGAAGCTAGCAAAGCTATGAAATTTCAGCATGGATTAAAGCCCTGGTTAAGGAGTAGATTTGCTGCGTTTGAGTTGAGAACCCATTCCGCTGTTGTTCAGAAGGCGATGATTATAGAAGGGGAAAGTAATTTGAACCAGAAGGAGAAAGCTGGTAAGAAGAGAAAGTTTGAGAAAGTAGAGAAGAGCCAAGAGACAGAAGGTCAGAGGAGTTTTCCGAACAGAGGAAGGTTTGGAAATCGACAAGGAGGACAGAGAAATTTTCAGAAGTTTGGAGGTGGTAACGGAGGACAAGACCGTAGACCCCACAGAGTAAACCCTTAGGCTATAACAAGACCCGTAGTACCAGACTGCAAGATTTGTGGGAGAAAGCACCCGGGTATCTGTAATAAGCCTAATATAGTTTGCTACAAATGTGGAAAGAAAGGACACTATGCTCAAGAATGTTCAGAAGCGAAGCCAGTAGGATTAACTTATTATAATCGTGGTAAAGTCGATCATATTGCTACGAACTGCAAGGAGCCTGTCTAGACTGCTAATGTTTTGAGGATCACTGCACCACCAGCACCGTGACAAGTGCCGTATCAAGCACCTCAGCCCAGAGCCCGTACTTTCAACATGTCTATCAAAGAAGCTGTTAATGATGCCGATGTGGTTGCAGGTACGCTTCCTGTCAACTCTTTTGAAGTTAAAGTTTTAATTGATTCTGGAGCAACTAGATCCTTTATATCTGAAAGATTTCTTGATAAATTGCACTGTGAGATTCGTCCATTAGAAAAGGCATTAGTAGTAGAAGTTGCTAATCAGGATAAGATTTCTATAGACCGGGAGTGTCCTAACTGTAATATTGAGATTAAAGGATTTCTTTTCTACGTGGATTTATACCTTTTAAGTTGGGAGAGTTTGATGTTATTTTAGGAATGGATTGGTTGTCTGCGTGTGATGCGCAGATTGAGTGTAAGAAGAATAAAGTTAAGTTGCATACTGAAGATGGTAGTGAAGTAATATTTCAAGGACAGAAGCAAGATAAGAAATTTCTAACGTTTATGCAAGCGAAGAGATTGTTGAATTAAGCATGTGAAGCTTATTTAGCGCATGTAGTTGATACAGAGAAACAAACCCCTAGGATGGAAGATATTCCAGTTGTAAATGAGTTTCCTGATGTATTTCCCAACGAATTGCCCGGATTACCTCCAGATAGAGAGATTGAATTCCCGATTGATTTGGCACCAGGAACTGAACCCGTATCTAAAGCACCATACCGAATGGCACCTGCTGAAATGAAGGAGTTAGCTACTCAATTGCAAGATTTATTGGATAAAGGAGTTATAAGGCCGAGTATGTCCCCGTGGGGAGCGCCAGTGTTATTTGTTAAGAAGAAGGATGGAAGCATGAGGTTGTGTATCGATTATAGAGAACTCAATAAATTGACTATCAAGAATAAGTATCCATTGCCAAGGATTGATGATTTGTTTGACCAACTGAAGGATGCTACTTACTTTTCTAAGATCGATTTGAGATCAGGTTATCATCAATTGAAGATCAAGCCAGAAGATATTCCGAAGACTGAATTTCGCACGAGATATGGAAATTATGAGTTTTCAGTGATGGCTTTCGGAATGACGAATGCGTCAGCTGTGTTTATAGATTTAATGAATTGAGTGTTCAAGAGATATTTGGATAAATTCGTAATTGTATTTATTGATGACATCCTTATATACTCGAGAAACCCTGAAGAGCATGCCGAGCATTTGAGAATAGCATTGGAAACCCTGAGAAAGGAAAGATTATATGCCAAGTTTTCTCTAAGTATGAGTTTTGGTTGCAAGAAGTGCAATTTTTAGGTCATGTGAATTAGTAAAGAAGGAATTCGAGTGGATCCTGCTAAGATTGAAGCTGTGGTGAGTTGGAGTAGACCAAGAACTCCTACTGAGGTGAGAAGTTTTCTAGGATTGGCTGGTTATTATCGGAGATTTGTACAAGATTTCTCAAAGACTACTACCCCATTGACAAAATTGACCCGAAAGAATGAGAAGTTTATTTGGAATGATAAGTGTGAAGAGAGCTTTTAAGAGCTAAAGAAAAGATTAGTTTCCGCACCAGTATTAGTATTACCAGATGATAAAGGAAATTTTGTTATCTATATTGATGGTTCGCACAAAGGATTAGGATGTGTTATGATGCAACACGGAAATGTTATTGCGTACGCTTCGAGACAGCTTAAGCCGCATGAGCAGAAGTATCCAACACATGATTTAGAGTTAGCTGCTATTGTGTTTGCATTGAAAATATGGAGACATTACTTTTACGGAGAGAAGTGTGAAATTTTCACCAATCATAAGAGTTTGAAGTATATCTTTACCCAGAAAGAGTTGAATATGAGGCAAAGAAGATGGTTGGAGTTTATTAAGGATTATGATTTCACGATAAGTTACCATCCCGGAAAACCGAATGTTGTAGCCGATGCGCTAAGTAGAAAGGAAAGGTTGAATACATTGACTACGCCAAAGGAGTTATTTCGAGAATTTGAGAAGTTAACTTTAGAAGTTTATGATTCAAAGGATGTAGATGAGTTTCTGAGTACGATTACTTTTCAACCAGAGTTGCTAGAGAAGATTCGGAGATGTCAAGAGGAATTGATGAATTGTGAGATGAATATGTTGACTGGAGGGGAGATTTGTACACAGAAAGATGATCAAGGAATTTTGAGATTTGGTAAGAGGATATGGATTCCTAATGTTTTGGAGTTGAAGAATGAGATCCTAACTGAAGCCCATAGTTCGAAATATTCTATTCACCCTAGGAGTACCAAGATGTACCGAGATTTGAAGGAAAATTTTTGGTGGCCAGATATGAAGCGAGAAATTGCCGAATGGATAAATAAGTGTTATACCTTCCAGAGGATTAAAGCGGAACAGTAGAAGCTAAGTGGTTTTTTACAACCATTAGATATTCCCGAATGGAAGTGGGAGCACCTTGCCATGGATTTTGTAGTAGGATTACCAAAGACTAAGGCGAATCACGATGTGATTTGTGATAAGTGGATTTTATATCCACTTGGAGCGTTCCATATCGGCTTAAATTGATTCACTTGGCCTCAAGTTTGTCGCATTTTTGATGTGTTTTGTGTAGTTGTGCAAGATTGTACTATCGATTAAGGTTGGCGATTTCCATTGATTTTGGAGTGGATTCTTAGCTTGGAATGAAGCAAAGAGTAATTTCTTATGCTACCATGGTGGATTCACGCTCAAGAATTGAAGAACGGGAAGTGGCAAAAGAATCGGATGAGAAATGAGCAAATTGTGGAAAATTCGGATTTCCGGGAAGGTTGCGCAGTCTACACTGTTTTGGCCATATCTGGAGTTCTAGAAGTCCGTTTTCAGCGATCTTACTATCCACGCAAAGCCTGGGGAATTTTCTTGATGTCTGAAGCAAAATAAAAATCTGGGCAGAAACTTGCCGCGCAGACTGCGCCCTGGAGTGCGCAGACTGAGCCATAATTCGCTGGAAAAAAATTCTGATTTAATATTTGGGCCATATTTTGAGTTCTACAAGTCCGTTTTGGGCAATCTTACAGTCCACGCGAAGCTAACGAGATTCTCTTTCATTCTAAAGTGGTTCAGAGGTCCAATTACAACGGGAATGGCCCAGAAATACTGAAGAAAAGTCACCTACGAATTTTCCTTCAAAACAGAATCAGTTTATGAAACGTATTTTGCAGAAATTTCTATTATAATTCTATTTTGGTAGTTGCTTGCTGGACAAGACATGGGTGGCCTATATAAACACATCCTATCATCATAAAACAAGACCAACACTTCACATAACACAGAGAGAGAGCCGAGAAACGGAGATTCAGAGTTTGAGAAGGATTCCTATGCTCGTGACAACTATCGGAGATCTAGATCTACTTTTGTTTTATTCTAATTAGGCGATCCTCTTGGATATTTTTGGGATTTGTTTTCTTAACTCATTACTCTAGTTTATTTGTATCTTTTCATACTTTGTTATTTATCATGGTTTCATCAGATCCCATGATGACGAGCGGTTCGATTATGAACTAATCGTTGTCATGGGATTCTAACAGATTTATTTCTGGAGCTTTAGTATCTTGATGCTTTAAAGATCTGTATGTGATGTATATCTGATAGCCTCGTATGGTTATGCTTAATTGTTAGATGCGTAGCTAACATCTAATTTGTTAATCTTTTTTGAAGTGAAAGTGGATCTTGAGATTTAGAACTTGCCATGCTAGCATAGGTTCATGATTGTTTATCAACGTGATTCATAGTGTAAGATGAAAATACTTATACTGCCCTATGTGATCAATATGGATAACTTGTTCCTCAACCGTTATGTTTTCAAATTCTATAGACATATAGGGTCTAAACATAATTGGTGTCTATTCATCTTCTATCTCTTTTGTGGACGTATGGGTAGTTTGGTATACGTACGCTGACAGGTAGCGTGTACTTATTTCGTGTTATCCGGTTAGATATCATAACTATTGCATATAGTGATTAAAGGCGTCAGATCTATGCGAAGTATTTAATGAAGTTAGGATCCCATGTTACTCTTGTAGAAGTAATTTGATTCCAATTCTCGTTAGTTAGTTAATTCTTAGTTGTTAATTTACTTCTTAGTTAATTTAGTTAATTAAACCCAAATTTGTTAATTGTCTTAGCAGTGAATAAAAACCATACATTGTTTCATAGGTACATGAACTGAATTGATCCTAAACCAGATCTTTGTGGGAATGAACTCAACTTTATTCTATATTACTTGTGACCGCGTACGCTTGCGTGTATTAGTATAAACAATTTGGGTAATTATTGACCGATTGACAAAGTCTGCACATTTCCTACCAATTAACGAAAGATTTTCATTGGATAAGTTAGTGTATTTGTATTTGAAGGAAATAGTGTCACGTCATGGAGTTCCTATTTCGATAGTATCTGATCGAGATCCACGATTTAATTCGAGGTTTTGGCGACAATTTCAAGAATGCCTAGGAACCCAACTTAAGATGAGTACAACTTACCATCCACAAACGGACGGCCAAAGTGAAAGGACTATTCAGACTATAAAAGATTTGGTAAGAGCTTGTGCATTGGATTTCAAAGGAAGTTGGGATGAGTATTTGCCATTGGTTGAGTTTTCGTACAACAATAGTTACACGCGAGTATCGGAATGCCACCATATGAAGCCTTGTATGGAAAGAGGTGTAGATCACCAGTGTATTGGGAAGAAGTTGGTGAGAAGAAAATTTTAGGACCAGAACTGCTCCAGCAGACGAAGGAGAAAGTTGAGATTATTCAGAAGAGGTTGATTACTGCCCAGGATCGTCAGAGAAAGTATGCTGATTTAAAAAGAAAGGACATGAATTTTGAGATAGGAGATCAAGTGTTGTTGAAAGTATCACCGTGGAAAGGAGTTACGAGATTTGGTAAGAAAGGGAAGCTAAGTCGGAGGTATGTAGGACCATTTGAGATTTTGAAGCGAGTTGGAAAAGTTGCTTACGAGTTGGCGCTACCACCGCACATTCACCATATTCGTAATGTGTTCCATGTACCTATGCTTAAGCAGTACAATCCTGATGCGAGTCACGTAATCGAGTATGAACCTATTGAGATTCAGTCAGATTTGTCTTATGAAGAGCAACCAGTAGAGATTCAAGATAGAAGTGATATGAAGCTTAGAAATAAGTAGGGGTGAGCAAAAAACCGAAATGAAACCGAAACCGAACCGAAACCGACCAAAACCGAACCGAAAAAACTGAAACCGAAGCCGAACCGGCGGTTGCGGTTTTTGATTTTTAAAAACCAAAATTTTCGGTTTCGGTTCCGGTTTTAGGTTAAAACCGAACCGACTAAAACCGAACCGAACCGATTATTAAAATAAATATATAATTTATATAAATTTATAAAACTTTCGGGTGATTGCTCCGGCCGGTAACTTCTCATTTTCGTAAACTATATATATATAGATTTCTATTATCATGTAAATTGTATTAAAACTAAGATTATATTGCAACCAATTTACATATTACATGAGAAAGTTCTAATTTGCTTTTGTATTAGCAACTCAGATTACATTTTGTCATTTACTCATATACTAGTTTTTGCAAGGCATTAAATTTGTGCAAGTTAAGACTTAATTAGGTATGATTTATTCGTTGCACATTATCACACATGCATGTATAAATTTTGTTAAAATATATTGTGAGCCCTGTATAACTTATTATCTTACTAATTTCAAATGATACTGTCATATAACATTACCACTAACATATACACAGAGTGTATTCATTCAAAAACTCAGTTACTTTGTTTAAAAATCGAGAGCGTTGTAATTTATAAATTTAAAATCTTGTAATATATTTATGATTTTTTCGTTCGGTTTTATAACCGAAACCGAACCGTTAAAAACCGAACCGAGCTTTTTAAAACCGAAACCGAAACCGACGATTCGGTTGCGGTTTTCAATTTTAAAAACCGAAGACATGCGATTTCGGGTTCGGTTTCGGGGCAAAACCGAACCGAACCGAACCGTGCTCTCCCCTAGAAATAAGGTTGTCAGATTAGTTAAGGTTTTGTGGAAGAATCCTAGAGTTGAAGAGTCAACTTGGGAACTTGAAAGCGAGATGCTTGCCAAGTATCCTCATCTATTTACTTAGGTGAGATTCTGGGGACAGAATCCTTCTAAGGGGGAAGGCTATAACGACCTAGAATTTTTCGCGATTTATAAATGTTTATTTAATTATTAAATGTGGTAACTATGTGATCTATATGATGAGCATAGTTTTGTGAAGTCAAGTTATATGTGAAATCATGTTTATGTGATTATATGATGATTATTATGCGTTGTATATGTCCGTGGAATTTTATTTATATTTTTGGAGCATTAAAAGTATTTTTAAAGTGCAATTTCAATCTTTCGAAAATCATATAAAATCGTTGGAGTCGATTTAAATCATGAAATCTTCTGCATTATCATCTTTGAGACAAGATTTAGTTTTTAAAATTAGTGAGAGTATTTAATTGTGAGTTTTGGTATTTTAAAATGATTTAAAAAACATTATTTCTTTTAAAGAGCCTTTATTTCGAAAATTCATATAAAATTCATTTTTGATCCTAAAATTATTTTAAAAATATGGGGAGACTTGTAATTTCATAAAATTTATTTTAAAATATTAAAAATTATATTTCCCCAATTTCTTTTATTATATTTCGATTTAAAATGAGTTAAAAACATATTTTTGTAAAAGAATTTTCAGAAATTATGAAATGACTATTTTGCCCCTGTCTTTTATAAACATCACCACTGCACGTCCTCTTCCTCCTCACTTCATTTTCGTTGTTTCTTGTCCGAGAGCTGTCTCTCTCTCTCTCTCTCTCTCTCTCTCTCTCTCATTACTCGACTAGTCAATTCTTTTTGTTGAAAGTAGAAAAATAATTGTGTTGGGAGGAAGTTTGGTGTTGTGCATGATTTCCATGGTGACTACTAGCTTTTGACACTTCACCTTGTTTTGGCCTTACTTGACATACCCTGTCCCTAGCCCCATTACAACCCAAATAAGGACCTTTTGATTGTCATCATTGACGTATGTTGTGTTTAAGTTAGAATGATACCAAATGTCAAGCATGCTTTTGATTTTATTAGAATTGAGTGATACAATTGTAACACCCTCACTTGCCAACAATAATAATAATAAACTTTTATACTCAATTAAACATTAATATAGGAGAAATTTTAGAAATTTCGGCATGAAGTAATCATAAACCGAACTAACCACCTGCTCAAACAACTAAGTAGAACTAAAAACAGTCCACAAGCACAAGTTATACTAATCCATAAGAAAATAAAACCATAACCACCCAGACCGCACACAGGTCACTGTATGAAACAACTATCAATAGCTATTACAACCCAGAACTGAATCAAATAATATACAACCCATTAAATATGATAATCTGCCTACAAATACAGATATAATATAAACCAAGGTATATGCCACTACCCAACCAACCGCCTCGACCCTCTGACTGCCTCGGTGACTACCCCAACCCGACGGGCCACTTCTTCTAGACATCTCCTGGCTTAGCTGAGGAAATAGAATTAGCAAGCAAGTGAGCCAAAACGCTCAGCAAGTATATATGTATGAAATTAAAACATCAACAACTGATATGTCTGCAAGATTTTCAAGAATTAACAATCAACAATATATATCTCAATTAAAGGTTCATCTTTTGTCTGAATCATAAACTAGAAGAGGATTGGACTATCATGCATTTTATAAATAAAACAATTATAAGGTTAGGTTGCTGATCAGTCACGCACTAACCCCGGACAAACGCACACAGCAATGTCCTTAATGGATCCACGGCACACATTGGCCTTAATTATTTCTGACCACGAATCTGGTCCGACCCTTACGGTCCACATTTTAAAAAAAAAACTAACAGTCCAATCCTAACTAAACATCAGGTGTCGGAACAATCGACCACCTCAACTGCCAAACATCCTGAACACTTTCGTTCCAGGTTAACATCTCAAATCTCACCAAATAGAACAAGGTCGGGTAATCTCTGAATTAAATATCGACAAGTTCGATATGGCAAAAAGGGGTATTGACTTGAGTCAAGTCACAAAAAGGATTAACAAAAACGTTATAGTCAACCTGGGGTATAACAATTGAATATTCATAGTTAATGGAAATTATCAGAGCAATTATATCAAGGATAAATCAGTTACATAAGAATCAAGTTATGATAATCATAATTCGCTGGAAATATAAGTGAAGCGGTTTACTTGAAAGAGAGGTGGAACAATATGCTTGCAAGGGATATGGATGTAACCAATTCACTAAAAGAATCAACCATTCAGTAGAATCAATTTGGGGTATAACCATTATGTATTCGCAATTTCGGGAAATTAACAGAACAATTATAGCAAGAGTAATTTAAATAAGCATATGAATCAGACTTTTATAATCATAACTCATTTGAAAGGTAATTGAAGCAATTTACTTGCCTTAAATAGAAAATCACAGAATCCGAAGCGTCTTTACGTCCTCAGCTTTAGCCTTTCCTTTATCCACGGAATCTACACACAATATAACACTATTTCAGAATCCTGTTTAATACTCGCTAATCAATATAAACATTCCACTTAGTCTACCCCTGCGAATAGTTCCCTAATTTGCATTTATATACTCATATAATAGCAATATATATATAAGCCACGTATAGCAGCATTTAATCATATTGGCACATTAACACATACCACATAGATTTAAAATATGAAGCCCGACTCACGACTCGTATAAATTGTATAGTTATACATATTCATCATCAAGAAATGATTTTAATATTTTAGAAAAATTTTGACGGCATCCCCTTTATACGGGGGACTGCCAGTCGGGATACAGCCGACACAACCAACATAATTATAAATTACCAATCGAATCCACATTTATTATCCAATCCCAAATCACATTCCAACTCACTGATTCATAATCCATTACAATTTAAGCAATTAATAACAACTCAATAATAAAATTACAATTTATTAGATAAATAATAAATATTAAATATTTTTGGCTCAGAAAATAATCATCATCGCCAATTTTATACCCTCGACTCAAATTAAATCACCGTCGAGGGGGCAAAATCCCGAGGGTGCCCAAATTAGGGTTTCCAACTCGGAATTCCACACTTACTATTTATTCGAATAACGAAATTTATATCACGAATTTATCAACCAAATTATAGAATATTCGAATTTAAAACCACAATATTTGAACTAAATTCACCACAGTATTCCACCAATTATACAGTCAACAATACAGAATATTGAACAACCGAAGGAAACAGGGGAATTCATAACTTGTAGTACATAATCGAACCAACATACTATCACAATCCCACAGCCACCACAACCACACTCATGCCTCTGTTTAACACAACCCACACACTCCTTACTACCTACGCACACACACCCCTCGTTACACACACACTCACCCACACATACTACACTCACACATCTCACATAATACTCTCGCACACCACCAACACACACGACACACAATCTTGACCCACCACTGAATACACTCACACAACGCAGTGTATACACACACTCACGCACGCCACACTCACACAACCCCCCCCCATTAACACACGAACACCACCTCTGTCGATACACCATGAATCGTAGCAAATACACACACACACACATATACCGAACGGAGACGAAAAGGGGAAAGAAATTCGAGTGGGAGAGAGATAGGAGAGATTACCAGAGATTTTTATCGGGAGAGTTCGAGAGAATTCATGAGGATGCTATTAATCTGGAAATGAATTCTCAATTAGGGATTGCTAGTATTAAAAAGGGGAAAATGGTTTTAGAGGAATAATTATTATACTTATAAAAAATACAATTAATAATTCCCAAAAATTCAAATTAATAGGAAAATGGGTGAAATCTTAAATTTAAAAATTCTATAATAAAGAACACAAAATTACGATCACCCACATATTTTTAAAATATTTTTAGGATTAAAAACGAATTAAATATGAGTTTTACAAGATTAACTCCTTAAATTGGAAAATAATTCGTAAAATCATTTTAAAATCCTTGAAACCCAAAAATAATTCACCAAATATTTTAAAAGTCATATAAACTAATAAAATCAATAATGAAAAAGATTTCAGGATTTCTGCTAATCCCGAGAATTTTATAAAATTCACAGAAGGTAATTATAACACAAATAAATAGGAAATAAATCCCAAAAATATAATTAAAATAGTCGGGCTTACATAACACATATAAAATATCAATCTGACTTCCAAATATTATTCCACAATATAATACTTCCTCAACCAATTCACACACCACATAATTCACATTTAATAATAAAATAAATAACTTTTAATAATTAAATATTCTGAAATTTCTAAGGCGTTATAACCTTCCCCCCTTAAAAGGATTCTGTCCCCAGAATCTCACCTAAGAGAATAATTGAGGATACTTCTCCAGCATATCGCTTTCCAACTCCCAAGTTGATTCTTCCACCTTGGGATTTCTCCACAAAACTCTCACTATAGGAATTGTTTTATTCCTCAAAACCTTTTCTTTTCGATCTAGTATCTTGATAGGCTGCTCCACATAAGATAAATCTGGCTGAATCTCTATCGGCTCATATTCAATGACATGCTTAGAATCCAGATGGTATTTCTTAAGCATGGATACATGGAACACGTTATGGATATGTTGCATATGAGGCGGTAAAGCTAGCTCGTAGGCGACTTTCCCGACTTTCTTCAATACCTCGAAAGGCCCCACAAATCTTGGACTTAATTTTCCTTTCTTGCCAAATCTTACTAATCCTTTCCATGGAGATACTTTCAACAGTACTTGCTCTCCTTCTTCGAATTCCATATTCTTTCTGGCCAAATCAACATACTTCTTCTGTCGGTTCTGAGCTGTCACTAACCGTTTCTGAATAAGTTGAACTATTTCCTTGGTTTGCTGCACTAACTCAGGTCCGAGTATCTTTCTCTCGCCGACTTCTTCCCAGTATACTGGAGATCGACACTTTCGTCCATATAACGCTTCATACGGTGGCATACCGATGCTAGCATGAAAGCTATTGTTGTATGAAAATTCCACTAACGGCAAGTGTTCATCCCAACTTCCTGCAAAATCCAATGCACAAACTCGGAGCATGTCTTCAATTGTCTGAATCGTTCTTTCACTCTGTCCGTCAGTCTGAGGATGGTATGCAGTACTCATTTTTAATTCGGTGCCCAAACATTCTTGAAAACTTCTCCAGAATCTCGAATTAAATCTTGGATCTCGATCTGAGACTATTGATACTGGAACTCCATGTCGCACCACAATTTCTTTTATGTATAGATGAACTAATTTGTCTAATGAAAACCTCTCATTTATTGGGAGAAAGTGTGCAGATTTCGTTAAGCGATCAACAATTACCCAGATAGCATCATGATTAGCTCTCGTCCTCGGCAATCCAACTACAAAGTCCATTGCAATATGTTCCCATTTCCACTCGGGAATCTCTAATGGTTGTAGCATCCCACTTGGCCTTTGATGTTCTGCTTTTACTTTCTGACAGGTCAAACACTTACTCACCCACTCAGCAATATCTCTCTTCATATCTGGCCACCAGAAGTTCCTTTTCAAGTCCCGATACATTTTTGTACTTCCTGGATGAATCGAATATTTTGAGCTGTGGGCTTCCTGTAGAATTTCATTCTTCAACTCTGCCACATTGGGTATCCAAATACGTGAAGAAAATCTCAATATCCCCTTGTCATCTACTTGTGTGCATATCTCCTCACCTGTTAACTTGTTCACATCTCCACTCATGACTTCCTCCTGGCATCTACGAATCTTTTCTAACAATTCTGGCTGAAACGTCATAGTGTACACCGTATCTGTACTACTTGCAGGCATACACACCTCTATCTCCAATCTTTCAAACTCTTTGTATAATTCCTCAGGCATTGTCAACATATTGATTTTCTCCTTCCTACTTAAAGCGTCCGCCACCACGTTCGCCTTCCCAGGATGATAGTTGATGGTGCAATCATAATCCTTAAGTAATTCCAACCATCTTCTCTGTCTCATATTTAACTCCTTCTGGGTGAAAATATACTTTAAACTCTTGTGGTCCGTGTAAATTTCACACTTTTCCCCATACAGATAATGTCTCCAAATCTTTAAGGCGAAAACAATCGCGGCTAATTCTAAGTCATGAGTAGGATATTTCTGTTCGTGAGGTTTCAATTGTCTCGAAGCATAAGCAATTACCTTACCGTGCTGCATCAGTACACATCCCAAACCTTTGTGAGATGCATCACTGTAGATCACAAAATTTCCTTTTTCATCTGGAAGTGTCAACACAGGTGCAGTCACCAATCTCTTCTTCAATTCCTGAAAACTTTCTTCACACTTCTCATTCCACACAAACTTTTCATTCTTCCTTGTCAACTTTGTTAGTGGGGTGGCTATTTTCGCAAAGTCTTGAACAAATCTTCGATAGTATCCCGCAAATCCTAAGAAACTTCGAACTTCTGTGGGTGTTTTAGGTCTGTCCCAATTCATCACGGCTTCAATTTTAGCAGGATCCACCTTAATCCCTTCACTGCTGATGACATGCCCTAAAACTGCACTTCTTTCAACCAAAACTCACATTTAGAAAATTTCGCATACAATTTCTCTTTCCTCAACGTTTCTAAGGCTATTCTCAAATGCCCTGCATGCTCTTCTTCGGTCTTCGAGTATATCAGAATATCATCTATAAACACAATCACAAACTTATCCAAATACTTCTTGAAGACTCTATTCATTAGGTCCATGAACGCTGCTGGTGCATTAGTTAACCCAAAGGCCATCACTAAGAACTCGTAGTGCCCATACCTAGTTCGAAACGCTGTTTTTGGAACGTCTTCCGATCTAATCTTTAATTGAAAATATCCTGACCGCAAATCAATCTTCGAGAAACAAGTTGCTCCTTTTAATTGATCAAATAAATCGTCAATTCTCGGCAAAGGGTATTTATTCTTGATGGTCAACTTATTTAGTTCCCGATAATCGATACACAATCTCATACTTCCATCCTTCTTCTTTACAAATAATACCGGAGCTCCCCACGGCGATACACTAGGTCTAATAATACCTTTCTCCAGAAGATCTTGCAATTGAACTGCCAATTCCTTCATCTCTACAGGTGCCATTCGATAAGGAGCCTTTGACACTGGTTCAGTTCCTGGGGCTAAATCGATGGTAAATTCTATTTCTCTATCCGGAGGTAAACCGGGAAGTTCATCCGGAAAAACATCAAGAAATTCATTCACCACTGGAATTTCATCTATTTTAGGCACCTCTTGACTAGTATCCATGACATAAGCCATATAGCCCTCGCATCCTTGCCTCAACAACCTCTTTGTTTGAATGATCGACAAAAATCTCCTAGTCTGCCTCTGACCCCTAAAGGTAACTGCTACATTATCAGAGGGTTTAAGGATCACCTTCTTATTCTTACAATCAATTTGGGCATTATACTCTGTTAACCAATCCATTCCTAAGATAACATCAAATTCACCTAACTGAAAGGGTATCAAATTAGCGTAAAAACAATGCCCTGAAATATCAATCTTGCAACGAGGACACACTTGAGTCACCGGAATTCGTTCTGAATTAGCTATTTCTATAACTATAGCCTCACGTAACATGCATACCTCACAATTTAACTTTTGAACAAATTCTTTGGATATAAAGGATTTCGTAGCCCCGGAATCAATTAACACTTTAGCTTGAACAGAATTTACAAGGAGCGTACCTGCTACCACATCCGAATTCTTAATAGCTTCGTTCAGAGTCATGTTAAAAGTCCTTGCCACGGGTCTGACACTTGCTGTTGGGGGTGCTTCAATTGCTTGCAGTATTGGATTAGCCAGAACTGGAGGTTTCACTACAGGTACTTTACAGTCTTTCATTATATGCCCTGGCTTCCCACAACGGTGACACACAATTCCTGCCTTGCATTCCCGAGCATAATGACCTTTTTGATTACATTTGAAACACGTCACCTCCAACTTTGTACACACCCCCGGATGCCTCTTCCCACAAGTCTTGCACTCTGCCAAGGGTGGTCTGACCAATTTCTGCTGACTCGCATCTTGAATTCTATTTCCTTGGCCCCCATTCCCTGATCCCGGCTTCTTAGGGTTCCCATACTTTCCTGACTGGAATCCTGGCTTTTTATTTGACACATTCTGAGAACTGCCTTGCTCTTGTCGTTCCCCCATTGACCCAGCCTTTCTCTTCTTTCCTTCTTTTTCCTTGAAGTATAATTCGCTTTCTCCTTCAGCTATCATGGCCTTTTGCACCACTGCTGCATAAGTCTCCAACTCCAAAACTGCTAGTTTAGTACGAATCCACGGTTTCAATCCTTGTTGAAACCTCTTAGCCTTCTTCCTTTCCGTGTCCACATAGGCCGGAGCAAACCTAGCTAGTTCCGTAAACTTGGTTTCATATTCTGTCACCGACATTTTCCCCTGTTTTAAATCCAAAAACTTCATCTCCATCTGGTCTTTCATATAGTCAGGGAAATACTTTTCCAAAAATAGCTCTGTGAACCTCTCCCAAGGAATCACCTCAGTAGCTTCCAACATTTTCACCGACTCCCACCAGTAAGTAGCTTCATTCTTCAAGAAATAACTTACATATTCAGTTTGTTTGTCTGCTGGGACCCCAACCAGTGCAATGGCTTTTTCCATCTCTTTTAACCAAGACCTCGCCTCCACCGGGTCCGCTGTTCCTTTAAACTCAGGAGGTTTTACTGCCTGGAAAGACTTAAAAGTAACCACCGGAGGAACAGGTGGCTGCTGCTGCTGCTGCTGTTGTTGCTGCTGTTGCTGTTGTTGCTGTTGTTGCTGTTGTTGCTGTTGTTGCTGTTGTTGCTGTTGAGCCAACAACTGCTGCTGTAATTGCTGCTGTTGCTGTGCCAGAGTAGCAGTCTGCTGAACAAGAGTTTGTAATATTTGTGCTAAGGCAGGGTCCATCTGACCAACAGGAGGTGGATTAGCTTGTTCACCCTGTTCGGGGGTTCGGGTATTTTGTTTCTTCTTTTTGGGTGGCATATTTCTGAAATCAATGAACAATTATATTAGATTCAGGTTCAGAAAATAATAGCTCAAAATGATCCAACTTAAACAAACAATGCATATATTACTGAAAGGTAATTCGAGGTCTCCAACCAATATTCCGGTCAACAATTGATTCACAGGGTGCGATAGGATATTAATCCAAGGTTACACAAGGTATTCACAAACGTTCAACAGGTGCAATAAAGAAACAATAGTCATAATGCTAAGGTCAGACATAGTATCGAAAGTAAAAACAATGCTAGAAGGAAATGGTGCTGAAAGTAAATATGAAACGAGCAGTAAATAAGATGCTTAAGTAAATGACAGTATAAGGAAATTTAACACAGTTTTGCAAAAGTGATAATGATATATATAGATAGATCAGATACAAGCGTAAGAACAACGCTTCGATAAGGGTACAACATAATGCTAAAAGAGGAGACTGCTAGCATCTAGTCACAGTACAACAGATATATACAACAAAACTGGTCGCACTGCGAATCCTGACGTACTACTACTACCATAACATGCCTCTAAATACCACATCATCATACTACCCTAATCATCACGGGTCATCATCGTCATCCGACTCTCCCCGCCAAGCTGATCCCAAAATGCTCTCCAGCTCTGCCGTCACCAGACCTAGGGTCACCTGCTGTGTCACAAATGCCGGCTCATCTCGGGATCTCATCCGTCCCCGCCTAATGACAACACGTCTAAGAGCTCGTACTCGCCTCCGGACATCCTCCAGCTCAGCCACCGCTCTATCTCTATCTCTAGCCCGATCCTCCTCCCCAGCCCTCATAGCCCTCCACTCTGCCATCTGCCCTAAGAGATAGTCCCTCTCTCGGGCCACTCGCTCGTACACATGATATGGGACAGGCTGAGGAGTATACTGGTATGCTGGCCCATTCACCGAGCCCTGCGATCCTACGAACGGCTGCATAACCCCTGGGGAAATCTGCTGCGGTACAGAAGCCCCTCCTTCCGGATCCTCGTCCGGGTCTGAATCGGAACCAGAAGCAGGTGCCTGAAGTATACACATATATATATATATATAATTAGACTTCCTATCTCTCACGAAATAATCCTAACCTTTCTTATAACTCTACCCCGACTCCCCACCTAATTGTTTCAGTGACTGTGACCTGTGGCTCTGATACCAACTTGTAACACCCTCACTTGCCAACAATAATAATAATAAACTTTTATACTCAATTAAACATTAATATAGGAGAAATTTTAGAAATTTCGGCATGAAGTAATCATAAACCGAACTAACCACCTGCTCAAACAACTAAGTAGAACTAAAAACAGTCCACAAGCACAAGTTATACTAATCCATAAGAAAATAAAACCATAACCACCCAGACCGCACACAGGTCACTGTATGAAACAACTATCAATAGCTATTACAACCCAGAACTGAATCAAATAATATACAACCCATTAAATATGATAATCTGCCTACAAATACAGATATAATATAAACCAAGGTATATGCCACTACCCAACCAACCGCCTCGACCCTCTGACTGCCTCGGTGACTACCCCAACCCGACGGGCCACTTCTTCTAGACATCTCCTGGCTTAGCTGAGGAAACAAAATTAGCAAGCAAGTGAGCCAAAACGCTCGGCAAGTATATATGTATGAAATTAAAACATCAACAACTGATATGTCTGCAAGATTTTCAAGAATTAACAATCAACAATATATATCTCAATTAAAGGTTCATCTTTTGTCTGAATCATAAACTAGAAGAGGATTGGACTATCATGCATTTTATAAATAAAACAATTATAAGGTTAGGCTGCTGATCAGTCACGCACTAACCCCGGACAAACGCACACAGCAATGTCCTTAATGGATCCACGGCACACATTGGCCTTAATTATTTCTGACCACGAATCTGGTCCGACCCTTACGGTCCACATTTTTAAAAAAAAACTAACAGTCCAATCCTAACTAAACATCAGGTGTTGGAACAATCGACCACCTCAACTGCCAAACATCCTGAACACTTTCGTTCCAGGTTAACATCTCAAATCTCACCAAATAGAACAAGGTCGGGTAATCTCTGAATTAAATATCGACAAGTTCGATATGGCAAAAAGGGGTATTGACTTGAGTCAAGTCACAAAAAGGATTAACAAAAACGTTATAGTCAACCTGGGGTATAACAATTGAATATTCATAGTTAATGGAAATTATCAGAGCAATTATATCAAGGATAAATCAGTTACATAAGAATCAAGTTATGATAATCATAATTCGCTGGAAATATAAGTGAAGCGGTTTACTTGAAAGAGAGGTGGAACAATATGCTTGCAAGGGATATGGATGTAACCAATTCACTAAAAGAATCAACCATTCAGTAGAATCAATTTGGGGTATAACCATTATGTATTCGCAATTTCGGGAAATTAACAGAACAATTATAGCAAGAGTAATTTAAATAAGCATATGAATCAGACTTTTATAATCATAACTCATTTGAAAGGTAATTGAAGCAATTTACTTGCCTTAAATAGAAAATCACAGAATCCGAAGCGTCTTTACGTCCTCAGCTTTAGCCTTTCCTTTATCCACGGAATCTACACACAATATAACACTATTTCAGAATCCTGTTTAATACTCGCTAATCAATATAAACATTCCACTTAGTCTACCCCTGCGAATAGTTCCCTAATTTGCATTTATATACTCATATAATAGCAATATATATATATAAGCCACGTATAGCAGCATTTAATCATATTGGCACATTAACACATACCACATAGATTTAAAATATGAAGCCCGACTCACGACTCGTATAAATTGTATAGTTATACATATTCATCATCAAGAAATGATTTTAATATTTTAGAAAAATTTTGACGGCATCCCCTTTATACGGGGGACTGCCAGTCGGGATACAGCCGACACAACCAACATAATTATAAATTACCAATCGAATCCACATTTATTATCCAATCCCAAATCACATTCCAACTCACTGATTCATAATCCATTACAATTTAAGCAATTAATAACAACTCAATAATAAAATTACAATTTATTAGATAAATAATAAATATTAAATATTTTTGGCTCAGAAAATAATCATCATCGCCAATTTTATACCCTCGACTCAAATTAAATCACCGTCGAGGGGGCAAAATCCCGAGGGTGCCCAAATTAGGGTTTCCAACTCGGAATTCCACACTTACTATTTATTCGAATAACGAAATTTATATCACGAATTTATCAACCAAATTATAGAATATTCGAATTTAAAACCACAATATTTGAACTAAATTCACCACAGTATTCCACCAATTATACAGTCAACAATACAGAATATTGAACAACCGAAGGAAACAGGGGAATTCATAACTTGTAGTACATAATCGAACCAACATACTATCACAATCCCACAGCCACCACAACCACACTCATGCCTCTGTTTAACACAACCCACACACTCCTTACTACCTACGCACACACACCCCTCGTTACACACACACTCACCCACACATACTACACTCACACATCTCACATAATACTCTCGCACACCACCAACACACACGACACACAATCTTGACCCACCACTGAATACACTCACACAACGCAGTGTATACACACACTCACGCACGCCACACTCACACAACCCCCCCCATTAACACACGAACACCACCTCTGTCGATACACCATGAATCGCAGCAAATACACACACACACATATACCGAACGGAGACGAAAAGGGGAAAGAGATTCGAGTGGGAGAGAGATAGGAGAGATTACCAGAGATTTTTATCGGGAGAGTTCGAGAGAATTCATGAGGATGCTATTAATCTGGAAATGAATTCTCAATTAGGGATTGCTAGTATTAAAAAGGGGAAAATGGTTTTAGAGGAATAATTATTATACTTATAAAAAATACAATTAATAATTCCCAAAAATTCAAATTAATAGGAAAATGGGTGAAATCTTAAATTTAAAAATTCTATAATAAAGAACACAAAATTACGATCACCCACATATTTTTAAAATATTTTTAGGATTAAAAACGAATTAAATATGAGTTTTACAAGATTAACTCCTTAAATTGGAAAATAATTCGTAAAATCATTTTAAAATCCTTGAAACCCAAAAATAATTCACCAAATATTTTAAAAGTCATATAAACTAATAAAATCAATAATGAAAAAGATTTCAGGATTTCTGCTAATCCCGAGAATTTTATAAAATTCACAGAAGGTAATTATAACACAAATAAATAGGAAATAAATCCCAAAAATATAATTAAAATAGTCGGGCTTACATAACACATATAAAATATCAATCTGACTTCCAAATATTATTCCACAATATAATACTTCCTCAACCAATTCACACACCACATAATTCACATTTAATAATAAAATAAATAACTTTTAATAATTAAATATTCTGAAATTTCTAAGGCGTTATAACAATTACCCTTGTTCTTGAGTGAATGTTCTTTTGTTAGTGAAATGTGAGGTATTGCTTGTTTCTTTTGCATATGAGATCTCAAGTTTTGACTCTAAGGTGTGCTCCTGTAGGCTTAGCATGGTTTCCAATAATTTTTGCACTTGACATGAACTTGTAATCATTCCTTCATGCTTATTTAAGTAGACTATGTGAATCCTTGTACTTTCCACACCAAGACTTTGCAAATTCATTTTGATTCTTAAGTTGATGTATCATGAGAGGATATGTATGTGTGGTGTTGTTGGGTTTCGAGGCATAAAATGCAGCGGATAAACGTAAATAAAACAAAATTTTCGAAGCCCAAACCAGGATCCATGTATAATTCCGGGCAGATTATGGAGATAACGAATCATACCGATTAAGATCTTGTTTCACGAACTCAACGGAGATCCTTGCTTGTAATCACCACACACTGTCCTTGCGTCAAGATCCGTGTCTCTAAGGTAATCCACACGAACGTCCGACCGTCCAACGATCCGAGGAGCCAGGTACTAGCCCGCGAAGAACAGCCTCTCTATCTCTCTAGCCTCTTGAAGATGGAGCTGCTAGGGTTTTGTCAAAACGATTTAATGACTCTTAACCCTAAAATATTACATCATTATGTATTTATATGAGAGAAATAATGGGCTAAAATCAAAAAACCGAATTGGGCTTCCTTAAACCCAATTCTATTTCTATTCTGCTTTTATTATTGGACTTCCTTAAATCCAATTCTGTTCTTCCTTTATTAAATTCGAATTTGCTTAGATAATTAATTAGGACCAGTCCAATTAATTAAATAGCCAATTCTCAATTTAATAATGATTTAATTTAAATTCTTAATTTAAACTAAAACTCCTTTTAAGACGTTCTAAGTGTGTGACCCTATAGGTTATTATTACGTTGGCAATAATT
Organism: Saposhnikovia divaricata; assembly: GCA_036435485.1. Lineage (NCBI taxonomy): Eukaryota > Viridiplantae > Streptophyta > Magnoliopsida > Apiales > Apiaceae > Saposhnikovia > Saposhnikovia divaricata. Next base: position 39,251,662 of record CM071601.1, on the reverse strand, counting down.
TTAATATCTAATAAAATTATAAATAATGAGCGGTATCTCGTAATACATCATTGCTACCCAAGTAATAATAATAATCGGTGATCCAATTTAAACCTTTTGTGATTAATGTTTCTGTGTAATATAATCCCTTTAACCAAATATTATAGATTAAACTCGAGGCATGTGTTTAGTCATCCTCTTCATAATTTAATCCAGGTTTACTTGATCCATGAGTAGACTATTAATAACAAATCATTATTTGAGCACGGCCATGCATTTTATAGTCTCACTCAATCAAGAGGCCAATAATATCTCTCCTAATTATAGGAGGGTTAAAGCCTTTATCTATCATTCATATTTCTCATACGATTCATAATATACCCGATGTCCACTTTTATCATCACCCGGTCAAAGGTGACTTTTAATGTAGTCAAAGTATATTAATCCTCGTATAGAAATATAATGATCTCAAGTCAAAGGATCATTACACCATTACCACTGTGAGTAATTCTTATGACTTTATTAAACATGAAGAATCTCACTTTGGGTCTGTCCAGTACCATGTACTCCTATATGTATATATGTATTGACTTTAGTATCTCCATACTTATAACCAATGAGATGTGGTTATCTGTCAAACAACATACTAGTCTATATATATTATTATTGTCCTGATATAATAATAATCGACTAGGGACCTTTAAGAACATGATATATTATATAATCTCAAGTTCAAGTCATGTACTTAAACTATACAATGTGTATCATGATTTTAAGGACATTTATTATGCTAACAAATATATCGCAGTAATTAAAGTCATAATAAATACATTTATTTAATAATCAAATGACATAAGGTTTATTTAAGAAACAATGTATTGCCTCTAGGGCACCTACACTAACAATCTCCCACTTGCACTAGAGCCAATCACCCATGTATCTAATACCCATGGAACTAGTGTGACCGTCGTGCTTCTGCTGCGACAAGCCTTTGGTCAGTGGATCTGCAATGTTATCATTTGTATGCACTTTACATATATGTATTTCACCCCTTTCATTAATCTCTCGTATGAGGTGATATCTTCTGAGTATATGTTTGGATCGGGAGTGCGATCTAGGCTCTCTAGCCTGTGCAATGGCCCCATTATTATCGCAGTATAGATCAATGGGATCTGCAATCGATGGAACCACTTCCAAATCAGAAATGAATTTTCGAATCCAAACTGCCTCCTTAGCCGCTTCACAAGCTCCAATGTACTCAGCCTCCATTGTAGAATCAGCTACTGTTTCTTGCTTTGAACTCTTCCAGCTTACAGCACCTCCATTTAGACAAAACACAAAACCAGACTGTGATACAGTATCATCCTTGTCTATTTGGAAACTTGCATCGGTGTAACCCTTTACAACCAGTTTCTCCTCTCCTCCATACACCAAGAATGAATCTTTAGTCCTTCTCAGGTACTTTAGAATATTCTTGACTGCCGTCTAGTGACCTTCACCTGGATTAGACTGGTATCTGCTCGTCATGCTCAAAGCATACGAAACATCTGGGCGAGTACATACCATTGCATACATGATAGATCCAACTGCTGATGCATATGGAACTTTATTCATGTGGTCCTTCTCATCTAATGTTTTCGGACACTGGTCTTTAGAGATCGTTATCCCTTGAGACACAGGGACATATCCCCTTTTAGTATTTTGCATACCAAAACGATGCAAAACCTTATCAATGTATGTACTCTGACTTAGACCGATCATCCTTTTAGATCTATCTCTATAGATCCTCATTCCTTGAATATAGGTTGCTTTTCCTAAGTCTTTCATAGAGAAATTGCTCCCTAACCAAGTCTTAACAGCCTTTAGAGAAGGTATGTCATTCCCCATTAGTAGTATGTCATCAACATACAGTACTATGAATGCCACACGGCTCCCACTAACCTTCTTGTAAACACAAGGTTCATCCTCGTTTTGAATAAAGCCATACTCCTTGACTGTTTCATCAAAATGAATATTCCATCTCCTAGAGGCTTGTTTCAATCCATAAATGGATCGACGTAATTTACATACCTTGCCAACATTCCTTGGATCGACAAAACCTTCAGGTTGTGTCCTGTACACATCCTCTTCTAGGCTCCCATTAAGGAAAGCTGTTTTGACATCCATTTGCCAGATTTCGTAATCATGGAATGCTGCAATTGCAAGCAAAATCCGTATGGACTTGACCATGGCAACTGGTGAGAAAGTTTCATCATAGTCAATACCATGAATTTGTTTGAACCCTTTCGCAACCAGTCTTGCTTTATAGGTCTGAACATTTCCTTCCATGTCAGTTTTCTTCTTGAAAACCCACTTGCACCCTACAGGTTTTACCCCTTCAGGTGGATCAACCAAATCCCAAACTTGGTTTTCGTACATGGAATCCATCTCGGATTTCATGGCTTCAAGCCATCTCTTAGAGTTTGGACTGTTCATAGCATCTTGATATGTGAGAGGCTCATCTTCATCTATGAGCATCAAATCCCCACATTGAGTCAAAAGAAATCCATATCTCTCTGGCTCATGGCGAATTCTACCAGATCTACGAACAACCTGTGTTTCTTGAGCATTATCATTATTCTGCTCTTGTTCCACCTCAGGTTCAATGCTATTTTGTGGTTCTCGATCTTCATCGAGATCTATAGTCCTCCCACTGTTTCTTTTGGAAACAAAATCTCTTTCCATGAAGACAGCATCTCGAGCAATGAACACTTTCTGCTCAGAAGGACTATAAAAATAATATGCCTTTGTTTCTTTAGGGTATCCCACAAAATTGCACTCTTCGGATTTAGGTCCAAGCTTGTCAGATACTTGACGTTTTACAAACGCCTTGCATCCCCAAACCTTCATAAAGTTCATGCCTGACCGTTTCTCCTCCCACATCTCATATGGAGTCTTTTGAACCTTCTTGGTTGGAACACGGTTAAGTGTGAAAGCCGCTGTTTCTAGAGCATAACCCCAGAAACTTATTGGAAGATCTGCATGACTCATCATCGATCGTACCATGTCCAACAGGGTACGATTTCTCCTCTCTGAAACTCCATTCCATTGAGGTGTACCTGGCGGAGTGAGTTGTGATACAATACCACACTCTTTTAAATACTCTTTAAATTCGGTGCTTAAGTATTCACCCCCACGATCGGATCGTAAGATTTTAATACTTGCACCTCCGCCTATTTGCTTCTCTACTTCAGCCTTGTATTCTTTGAATTTTTCAAAAGAATTGGATTTATTCTTCATAAGATATACATATCAATATCTACTGAAGTCATCAGTAAATGTTATGAAGTAGTAGTAGCCTCCTCTAGCCATCACACGCATTGGGCCACATACATCACTATGTATTAGCACCAAACGTTCAGCGGCCCTTTGACCCTTACCAGTAAAAGGGGATTTAGTCATCTTACCAAGCAAACAAGATTCGCATTTTTCGTATGATTCAAAATCAAACTTATCCAAGTATCCATCCTTTTGTAATTTGGATATGCGTTTCTCATTTATATGGCCTAGACGACAATGCCAGAGGTATGTTTGATTTGAGTCATTAACTTTAAGTCGTTTGTTTTCTATGTTACAGACAGGATTATCTAAATCAAGAACATATAAACCATTAAATAAACGCGCAACACCATAGGTTAAATCATTCAAAGCAAAAGAGCAACTATTATTCTTTATTATAAACGAAAAACCTTTCTTGTCCAAACAAGAAACAGAAATAATGTTTCTGCGAATCGCAGGCACGTAAAAACAGTCTTCAAGTTCTAAAACAAGCCCAGAGGGCAAAGATAAATAATAAGTTCCTACGGCTAAAGCAGCAACTCTTGCTCCATTGCCTACTCATAGTTCCACTTCTCCCTTAGCCAAAGTCCTACTTCTCTGCAGTTCCTACACATTTATACAAATGTGAGAGTCACATCCAGTATCCAATACCCAAGATGTAGAAATAGACAGATTGACTTCTATAACATAAATACCTGATCCAGAAATCTGAACACCCTTCAATTTCTTCAGATCCTCCAAGTAAGCATGACAGTTTCTCTTCCAGTGACCAGGCTTGTGACAGTAGTGACAATCACCTTTGTCAGCCTTTGCGACATCTCCTTTCGGTTTTTAAGCCTTTTTGAAAGAGGGCTTAGAAGGACCAAGATCTTTCGGTGTAACCTTTTTCTTGCCCTTCCATTTCCCCTTTCCCTTAGCACCTTTCTTGCCCACCATCATTATGGGAGCTTTCTCAGGTGCCTTGACCATATTTGCTTCAGTGGTCCTCAGCATGGCCAACAATTCGATAGGAGTCTTATCTTGGTCATTCATATTAAAAGTCATTATGAACTGAGCATAGTCGCTGTTCAAAGATTGCAAGATTATATCGATTTGAGCCTCTCGTTGAAGCGGGAAACCCAAACGAGCAAGGTAATCACAATACCCAATTATCTTTAGAACATGTGGTCCGACTGGTCCATTGCCCTGCTTGCACGAGAAGAGTGCTTTGCTTGTGTTGAACTTTTGAACACGAGCCTGTGATTGAAACATCGTTGAAAGATGTTCAAACATAGTATAAGCATTCATATCAAAATGTTGCTTCTGAAGCTCAGCATCCATAGTAGCAAGCATAAGACATGCCACATCAGTTGCATCATCAATATGCTTCTGATAAGCATTTCGTTGAGCAGCAGTGGCATTGTTAGCAGGGGCTGCCGGTGGAGGAATATCAATCACATAAGATTTCTTTTCCTGCATGAGAACAATTCTCAAATTCCTAGACCAGTCAAGGAAGTCCGATCCTGTCAGCTTGTCCTTCTCAAGGACTGATCGCACAGAGAAAGTATTGTTTGTATTTTGTGCCATTTGTTTTCTACAATGATAAAATGCATAAGATAAGTTAGATTGTTACATTAATTATGTTCAAGTGATTATGAAATATTCATAATATATCTCCCACTATTTTTTTTATCAAATTAATAGCCCTTACTATTAAATCGGAAAGAATATCCCATAAATCTTTCTAGTGAGCCAAGATCCATATTTCATCATATCCTAAGTCAACCACTGGTAGTCCTTAAAACATGATTATTTAGGTAGACAACAGTTGTCACTTATATCATATATAATTCTTAGATAGTTTGGTGAACAACAATTGTTCTTGTCTATCTAATAGATTTTGAACCAAACTCTATGCTTCTAAGTTCATAATAATTGAATATAAGCGTTTATTTTCACCTTATTATGACGACTCAGTTAAGTTAAACCCAATGATACAACGGTCGAATATAACCGCTTATATTCGTCACATCTCACCATGATAGACAGGAGTCCCCTGCCACTGGCAGTCATTCCCCTTATCGATCTAGGATTCAATGAGTGTTCATTCATTGGAAAGCATCCGATTAAAACTTAATATTTTGTTAAGAGGTTTTGATTTAAAACGACCATGATCCCATCATAAAGAGATTCCCAATTTTTCCTTGAATTAAATACTTCAAATCAATATTCATCAATAGTTTGATTTCCAGGTTGTTGGAGGAGTCACAAGTGGCCTCACTTAATACCCAACTTCCTTACAGGTAAAACCTGTTTTTGACAAAATCTCCCCATATCTAAATAATTGAAAATTTGTATTTAATTCCGTGTTTCATAAACACAGAAATCTCATGATCGTTTTTTCATTTTAAAATCTCGAATCGTTACAGATTTTATCTTGTTTAAGCAGGCATGGCATGGGTGATTTATCTAATAATGATTAATCCAATTAAAGCATGCATCTATATGTATCCTACACACACATTCATACATCATATGTAAAGTAAGTGCAGTATGTAAACGTGATTGGTTATGGCCTTTATCCTATATGATCCTCTCAAGCTAATGAAAGGATCAAGGTCAATCTATGGTGGAATAAACATAAATACAAATTACATGTCTTCATTCTTCTTGTCTTCTTGGTTGCTCCTTCTCTTGGACCATCCTTCAATCTTCAATTACATTACATTGAATAATTGAATACAATCTACACTAAAGTACTTACATGATAAAACTCGAGTTACATTCGAGGTTCAACAATTACAAGAATGAAGAAAACGACATGCAAGTCATATTTATAAAACCAAAACCATTAATCTAAGGGTCTTAAGGCCATAACCATCACCATGCTCAAGTAACAATTAAATAATATGTCATATTATATAATCATGTTATACAATATCATATTTCAGATGATCCAATCAAAGAAATCATATACCGCAAAAATCAGAAAATCAGAATCAAATTCTGAAAACAATAAATCGTCTTTTTCATGCATTAAACGGCGTCAAACGCATTACAGAGGAGTCGATGATAGCTAAGCTATCAGTTTTGTTCAGACGCTCGTTTCCAGTCAGAAAACACATATCGCTTGCGAAAATCGGACACTGGACAGATTTCACCAGATTTGCACAGCGTATACAGAAATCGTATCGTATACAATCCCCATATCAAGAACAAACATTAATCATATATATATCAGTATATATACAGATTATATAATCATCATATGATCATCTCAATCATCTTAAATCATAACAGAACCATATATATGCATCATAACATATTATAAACAACATATATAAGAACATAAACATGGCAGATTCGAAAAACATCATACTCGCATCATATACAGTAAACACGTAACCAAATCAACCCCTTATACACGTAGCTCTGATGCCATTGTTGGGTTCCGAGGCATAAAACGCAGCGGATAAACGTAAATAAAACAAAATTTTCGAAACCCAAACCAGGATCCATGTATAATTCCGGGCAGATTATGGAGATAATGAATCATACCTATTAAGATCTTGTTTCACGAACTCAACAGAGATCCTTGCTTGTAATCACCACACACAGTCCTTGCGTCAAGATCCGTGTCTCTAAGGTAATCCACACGAACGTCCGACCGTCCAACGATCCGAGGAGCCAAGTACTAGCCCGCGAAGAACAACCTCTCTCTCTCTCTAGCCTCTCGAAGATGGAGCTGCTAGGGTTTTGTCAAAACGATTTAATGACTCTTAACCCTAAAATAATACATTATTATGTATTTATATGAGAGAAATAATGGGCTAAAATCAAAAAACCGAATTGGGCTTCCTTAAACCCAATTCTATTTCTATTCTGCTTTTATTATTGGACTTCCTTAAATCCAATTCTGTTCTTCCTTTATTAAATTCGAATTTGCTTAGCTAATTAATTAGGACCAGTCCAATTAATTAAATAGCCAATTCTCAATTTAATAATGATTTAATTTAAATTCTTAATTTAAACTAAAACTCCTTTTAAGACGTTCTAAGTGTGTGACCCTATAGGTTATTATTACGTTGGCAATAATTTTAATATCTAATAAAATTATAAACAATGAGCGGTATCTAGTAATACATCATTGCTACCCAAGTAATAATAATAATCGGTGATCCAATTTAAACCTTTTGTGATTAATGTTTCTGTGTAATATAATCCCTTTAACCAAATATTATAGATTAAACTCGAGGCATGTGTTTAGTCATCCTCTTCATAATTTAATCCAGGTTTACTTGATCCATGAGTAGACTATTAATAACAAATCTTTATTTGAGCACGGCCATGCATTTTATAGTCTCACTCAATCAAGAGGCCAATAATATCTCTCCTAATTATAGGAGGGTTAAATCCTTTATCTATCATTCATATTTCTCATACGATTCATAATATACCCGATGTCCACTTTTATCATCACCCGGTCAAAGGTGACTTTTAATGTAGTCAAAGTATATTAATCCTCGTATAGAAATATAATGATCTCAAGTCAAAGGATCATTACACCATTACCACTGTGAGTAATTCTTATGACTTTATTAAACATGAAGAATCTCACTTTGGGTCTGTCCAGTACCATGTACTCCTACATGTACCTATGTATTGACTTTAGTATCTCCATACTTATAACCAATGAGATGTGGTTATCTGTCAAACAACATACTAGTCTATATATATTATTATTGTCCTGATATAATAATAATCGACTAGGGACCTTTAAGAATATGATATATTATATAATCTCAATTTCAAGTCATGTACTTAAACTATACAATGTGTATCATGATTCTAAGGACATTTATTATGCTAACAAATATATCGCAGTAATTAAAGTCATAATAAATACATTTATTTAATAATCAAATGACATAAGGTTTATTTAAGAAACAATGTATTGCCTCTAGGGCACCTACACTAACAGGTGTTGCATTGCCATGTAATCTTTTATACGAACTAGATGGATTTTATGGGTACATTCACTATAGGCCCTCACGAGACCTCACTCGTCCATTAGGGCTTCCTAGGGGTTTAAAGGGCTTGTTGCATATGCCAAATGCAACCGTCACACCTACGAAAAGGAGTATAGGACATTTTATCTAGATTTTCTTTTTGTTTTTGTTTTACTTGAGGACGAGCAAAAGATAGGTATGGGGGCATTTGATAAGTGCATATTTTTGCATATTTTTATTACCTATTTATTGCTTGAACTCGTATTTTAATAATTTATTTTGTTGCATTTCAGGAAATTCGTGAATAAATAAAGAAATGGCAAAATAAAGATCAAGAAAGGGAAAAAGAGGAAGAAAAAGGACTTAAATGAAAAAAGGAAAAAGAATTAGGAGCTTGGTGGAAAAGGAATCTTTGAAGACATGTGGAAGGTGGAGATCATCCCAACACACTAAATAAGTGTATGGCCACGATCCACTCATCAAAGGTTAAGGGGGAAGGAAACAAATAGATGGCTAGGATTTGTCCACCACATTTAGAAGGTGTAGGGCCAAGATTAACCCAACACACCCCTTAACCCTAATTCTTATCCTATAAATACCCCCTCACCCCGTTGTATTTATCAACTTAGATTTTAGGGTAGATTTTATTTCTTGTTTTGTAGTTTCAATTCTTGTAAACACTCTCTTTTATTTTAATGCAATTTCATTTCCTTTAATTTGTCGTCTTGTTCTTTCATTTTTTTTGTTGCATAGCTTTCGTTATTTTTGTAAATTCGTTTAGTGGACAAAGTAGCGAAATGCTAACCACTATGGGTTGAAAATAACGATTTTTAATTTCTTGCTTGTAGTTTTAATTTTAGTTTTAATTCGTAATCTTGCCCCTTTAAATTTAAATTTTATTGTGGGCCATTTTAATTCCATATCAAATCCTCGTTTTATTGTAAAATTTTAATTACGTAGTTAATTTCTTTATTGTTGTATTTAATGTTTTTAAAAAAAAACCAAAAATATTAGTTTTGTTAATTTCCAGCAATTTTCTTTACCTGTTTTAAATCCTTAATTCGAAGTTTTTTTTTTTCTTTTTTGAAAACCTCTGTTCTTCTTTTCGTAATAAACCCAGCAGTAGTCCCCTGCTTCTTTATTTTCAAAACATACCCAGCTTCTCTTCTTCTTGATTACAGAAGTCAAATTCTCTCCCCTTCTTCTTCTTTGGCCACGAAAACCATCACACCCTCCCTTGTTTCTCTTATTATTTTCTTATCTATTTTGACAAAGATCCCCAACCTCTGCCTTCATTTCATTAAACAAGATCCGTACAACTCACCCCAAACACCTTTCCTTAGTTAGTTTTTAATTCCACAACAATGTTTTCTGGTTTCGTTTCTCTATGTTTTGAAGTCGATTTGTTTTGAGCTCTGTTTGATTGTGTCTGATATGTTAGAGTCGAGTTGAGGTATCCAAATTCCAGCTGTTGAGTTCTGTTTTCCGAGTAGTAGTATCTCTGTGTTCTTCTGAGCTTTAGTGGTTTTGTTTGTTTGATTCGCTGTGAGTTTGTTCGAGTTCACCACTGAGTTTAGCACGGACTTTGTACTGAGTTTTATTTGAATCAATTGATTTGTTCTGCGAGTTTCGATTCTGAATTCTTAATCAAGTGACTGTCAAGTATGAGTTTCTGAGTTCATTGTTGCGTTCTGATTTTGTGCTGCGTGTTTTGAGTTGTCAAGTTCGAATCTTGTCGCTGCTTGTCTGTTTTGCCGAGTCTGCCATGTTTGTTTTGTGTTCGCAAGTTTTTGCTGAGTTTAATTGATTGTATTCATTGAATCACTGCATTTGTTAAAGTATTTAAAGTATTTGTTTAGTTGAGTTGAATTTGTTGATTGCATTTTCTTTATTTGTTGTCGAGTTCTTGTTACCATCGGTTCTTCACTGAGTCAACTGGGCCGTTTTACTCATTTTAATTTTACTGAGTTTGTATTCGAGTTTCAGCAAAATGTCAAGTTTTCTGTTTGTAAAAAAATTGCAGAACTGGTTATTTGTGAGTTATGATTTAATTTTAGTTCGTTAATTCCTTGTGTTGGTTATAAAATGGCTAGTTTAATTTACGAACGAATCATGTCAAATTTTCGTACGAATTTAGAATTTTTTTTTTAGGATAATTTAAGAATAAATTTCAAAATTTTAAGAATAATTTTTAGATTAATCTTAGAATAATTTAGAATTCTTAGAATAATTTAGAATAATTTAGTTTTAATTAGTTTAAAATAGAATTTCATTTAGTAATTAATTAGGGTAAAATCAAATTCTACCAAAATCCACTTGTCCTAGTTCGATTAAATTAAAAATAAAGGTTCGCGAAAATTTTAGTCTCCGAGGATCGATACCTAAAGTATTTTAACAATTGAATCGAGCACTTGCGATTTTAATTGTCATTTATTTTAGCATAACAGCAGGAGTCGTAGAGGGAAACCCATATGATTTGGGAGAGCTCCGACTTCTACCCCGCCGGTCGTGAGCTCCGGTGAGCCGGTGGTAAGGCTGTGATGTTCCACTGAGCCTAAATTAGCTTAATTTAATTACGTTTCAGTCGAGTTAATTGTTTGGAATAATTTTCTGTTTAAATTCGATTATGCATATACTATAGTTCCGAATTTTTGACAAATGGTTTCGTTATAAGAATTGTTCGAATATTCGAGATGATGATGTTAGTTAAAGTATATTAGTTTGATGATTATGAGATTTTGAATAGGTGTTATATGAATTTCTGGAGATGCATGTCAATTTTTGTAAATTATTAATGTGTAATTCGAATTATTCGAATTATTTGATGAATTGATAATTCAAATAAATGGTTATGTGTTTGATTCTTGCAATTGGAGATGTTGGTAATGTTAACTAATTGATAATTAGCATGCATGTATGATTTTCTAGGTTTTATATATTTATATCGAATTATTATAAATTAATATGGCTTATTCGAATTTTGTAAGTTAAATTATGATCTAATCAAATTTTATAAGTTATTAATAATAAATAAATGTTGATTAGATGATTGTTTGCTAAGTGTAATTTTCAGATTCATTATGAATTGAGATTCGGAATTGTGATATAAAAATGGTTTATATGATTTAGTGATTATACTTGACGGATTGTTAAAATGCTAATTATTGATAGTAGTGTTTAGTTTCGGATTTAAAGTAGTAAAGATCATGAATTGATGTTATAGAATCCATTGGGAAGTGTAGGTGGATCTTAAATCCATCGGATTGGTTTACTTGTGATTAGTGTCGGATGTTTTCCGACGGGATAGTCCATATTATAAAGGAAACTCTGCCCGATTTTCATGAAATTATAGTTAGTAATTGTATATATCTAATAGCATGACTGCTTATGAGTTAGGTTTATCTGCTAAATGTATAAGTGGCTTATGTGAGATGCATGTTCTATGTGTTACGTGCTTAAATGGTTATCTGTTTACGAGGTGGTTTTAGTATATTATCAGGTACGCATGTTATATGCTAAGTATAATGCGTTATAAGAATCATTTCGGTAGATTAGGATTAGACGATTTAGAAGTATAGTATTCTAAAGTAGTGATATGGTTTATGTAGATAAGAAGGACGTAGGACCTAGCGATAAAGGAAAAGCTAAGGTTGAATACCATTGACTGAGCTGTTAGCTGTTGCATTCTACCGGAAGCAAGTACCTCTGTTTTTTCTTGAAGTTTACCTTCCTGAACTGATATATCCTGTTGATTCAAGCATGCCTATCTTATGCCATGTTGATCATAAATCTTATGTAGCCTATCTATTCATGTAACCAGAATCTTGTCTACAACTGTTTCATAAACTGAAAACATTAACAACATCATAATTCTTTTTAATTGCTTCTTGACCATATATGTCCTACAGCTTGCTATAATCATGTCATATTGACTGACCGATAAACCAGTGTTCTACTTGACCTATATCCGTGTCCAGTTTAACCTATGTTGACCCTAAAACGCATAAACTTCTTTATGACCTAATCACTGATTCAAAAACTTAATTACCCATAATACCATACCTTAAACTTGAAATCTAATCAATTACCATGATGCCTTTGAGTCTACATATTCTTGATTCAGACTTTTATCCCTATTTCATTGATGTCAGAGAACTTAGTCAAATCCTTTGACTTTCATCATTGCAAATCAAAATGAGTTGTTTTCATAAAATACTTTCAAATTACTTAGACTGGGCTGATTTGTTATTAGAGAGCCGAAGGTACCTCGAAGTAAAGGTTTTCGAAAATATTAAGTATTAAAATGTTTTATAAAGTTAAAAAGAGTTTTTAAAGTTTAATGTTTTAAAATGAGATTTTTAATAAAAATGTTAGGAACTCCGTCTAAATGGTTTCCACGGATTCTTGACGATTGGAGAGACGGGGCGAACGGGTAATGCTGGTTCCGTCGGTTTGAGTATGTATTAGTGTAGTTCTGGTTTGTCCAGTTCTACACCTTTATAGGCCAATGTGTTGCCTCTTGGGAACCCAAGTTATCCTAATGAAAGGAAATGATGGCCAGAGGGACTTTGTGTCCGGTATGGGGACTTTGTGGGCTGATCACCCGTATTGTCTGTTATGAAGTAAAAACCTCCAATCAGTTTCCTTAAAGTGATGATTACTTTTTATTTACCATGAAATGAAATTGGTTTACCGATTGAAATGTCAATTACTTTACACAGTTTTGAAATATCTATTGCTATCCTGATTATCAGTTGATATCCTGTCATTACCAAATACCAGTATTGCTTTTACTGCTTCCAACATATTTATGTCATATCTTAATTACTGTCATCTTCTGCGATACCTAGTTATACTTCTTTCAGTTGAGATCTTTAGTTACTTGCTGAGTGTTGGCTCATTATTATTTTGTCTGACCCTTTTGACAGTAATCTAAGAATCATGGTTCGTACAATCCAAACCGCAAGGAAGCGTACTTACCGTGGCCCTGAGTTGGTTCGTTTTGAGATAGCTCCCGAGGTAGATGCAATAACAGCTCAGTGAGGAGATCTTTAGTTAGTTGTGAGAACTAGTAATGGAACTTTTGAGAATTTTGGTTTGTAATAATATATTTTGAATTCAGGTTTGTAATAATAATTAGTTAGACGATGGCTTGCTTGTTTCATACCATTAGTTGTGAAAGATCTTGGATAGTAGTGTCGGGGCCAGTCAGCATGTTATTTATATTATATTTTATGTTGTTTGCATCTAGATGTATGTCAGTGACCCTCCGATCTAGGCCCCGGGTCGGGAGGCGTCACAAGATATATGTAATAAAGGCCGTGGAAAACTAGTATGTTACGGTACTAGCCACGAGAACGCACTTATGCGTTAAAATAATTGATTCGTTTTTAGTAAAATATGAGCGAGTCATGACATCAATCGAATGAGCTACGGTACTTTTGTGGTGTGTGCAAGAGTGCTTAATTATTCAACTCACAAGTGTGAGGAGGAAAAAAAATATCAACTCGCAAGTGCGAGGACCATTAAGAAAAATGCTATTACACGTTAGCGATTTACGTAGTGCGGAAAGTAGTAAATAACGGCAAGGGATAAGTCACAAGAGAGACTTATCACACAAGCGGTATGCAAGACAATAAAGTAAACGTGCAAGCAATTAATAAATCGTGAATGCAACACACACTATATATTTGGCTTTCGCTACGCTATTACGCGTTAAATTAAACACATGCGCACTTTGGCTATCTCCACGCTATTATGCGTTAAATTAAACACACATGGACAAGGCTAGTACCTTGATAATATATATATATATATATATATATATATATATATATATATATATATATATATATATATATATATATATATATATATATATAGGGTCTTGTTCTAATAGAAACTAAATTAGAATAGAAACTAGAAACCAGACCCAAATAAAAAATTAAAGCTAATCTAATGACCAAACTAGGGGTCCCCCAATACAAAAAATGCATAATAATCTACCCTCTACTTAGTATAAAAAAATCATTGTTCACTGTGCTGACGTGGCAGTGATGTCAGCGTGAACAATGATTTTTTTTTTTGGATGTTGGAGAGTTAATTTAGGACATTTTTTGTGAAGGTGCCCCTAGCGGGACCCTTAAAATAGATGAAATATAATTTATTTAGTGGTAGTTTCTAGTTTCTATTCTAAGCTTGGTTTCTATTTGACGAGGAGCCTATATATATATATATAGGCCATTGCTCCATACAGAACACCCTTATATAACAAACAATAAAGAACATCTTAGATCTAATAGATCCAATGGCCCCGCCTGGGGCACCCAATACAAAAAGTTGTTATTTTTTTACCCTCTATCCATCCAGCAAAAAACAATAAAAAAAAATTTTAAAAAAATTTACTGTTCATGATGACGTCAGGCTGACGTCATTAGTGACGTCATCATGAACAGTAAATTTTTTTAAATTTTTTTTATTATTATTTTATTTACTGGATGGATAGAGAGTAAAAAAAATAACAACTTTTTGTATTGGGTGCCATGACGGAATTCTTATATTAGATTAGATATGAGGTGTTCTTTATTGTTTGTTATATAAGGTGTTTGTTATGGAGTGCAACTCTATATATATATATACACAAGCATAAAAGTCCATGCAAAGCAAGGGCCCGTTGTTTAAATTGTATTTTTTGTTATATTATTTATTGTGATTATAAATTTTAATTTAAAATTTCTTACTACATATTTAATTTTAGTGAATTTTAAAAATAAATTTATTTTTATAATTTATTTCAAAAAAATCAATTTTTTACTAATATATTAATTAAAATTAGATTATGATTATATGATCATTTAAAAAGCTTAACTCAAATTTAACAATATAAATAATTTAATTTAAAAATACTAGTAAACAGTAAAAAATTGATTTAACTACCCCGATGATCTTATATTTTAAATTTAAATATTTCCCAATGAATGATAATTTTAATTTGTTCAAACACATGTACATAATATATACATTTACGCAAATTAAGTTCTTTTTTAAATAATAACTAAAATTTAATTTATGAAACTTAATTGTTTAAAATTTAATAATTTTATTTCAAGCATATATCGATTACTTGATTATAATACTTTATAAAATTTAGTATCCTGTTTTTAAATCTTATACATTAATAAAAATGTATACTTTAAGTCGATTACTTGTGCATAATTTAAAACGTTATGTTTAAAACCGAATCACTTATTTAAATTATTTTACGCACTAATTCGCTAGACTTAAAAGATCTTAAACGTTAATAGAAATCATAATACGTGAAATGGTAGGATTTTTAAAAAAAAAATTGTTAAAAACATGATTTCAAGTCATTTGTGTAGATAAATTTTCTATCTTGGTATCCTATTTTTAAATCTTATACGTTAATAGAAATCTGTACTTCAATTCGATAATTTGTGTATAATTTAAAATTTTATATTTAAAACCAAAATACTTATTTAAATTTCTTTACGAACCAATTTGTTAGACTAAAATGATCTTTAACATTTCGTGTACCTACTTGTTTACTCGATCTCTGTTTATAGTATGATTGGATTTGATAAAATATTGTTGAAAACATGATTTCAAGGCAATTGTGTAGATAAATTTTCTACATTGGTATACTATTTTTAAATCTTATACGTTAATAGATATATTTACTATAAGTCAACTATTTGTGTATAATTTAAAATTTTATATTTAAAATCAAATCACTTATTTAAATCATTTTATGAAACAATTCGTCAAACTAAAAAGATCTTTAACATTTTGTGTACCTCCTAATTTTTACGCGATATTTTCTTCTAGTATGGTTGGATTTGTAAAAATTTGTTAAAAACATGATTTCAAGTCACCTGTGCAGATAAATTTTCTACCTTGGTATCCTATTTTTAAATCTTATACGATAATAAAAATCTATATTTTAAGTCTATTATTTGTGTATAATTTAAAATTTTATATTTAAAACCAAATTAGTTATTTAAATTATTTTACGAACTAATTCGTTAGACTAAAAAGATTTTTAACATTTTGTATACCTACTTGTTTTTATGTGATCTTTTCTTCTCTTATGGTTGGATTTGTAAAATTTTATTAAAAACATGATTTCGAGGCAGTAGATAAATTTTTTATCTTGGTATCCTATTTTTAAATTTTATACGTTAATAGAAATCTTTATTTTAAGCCAATTATTTGTGTATAATTTAAAATTTTATATTTAAAACTAAATCACTTATTTAAATTATTTTACAAACTAATTCGTTTGGCTAAAAAGATCTTTAATATTTTGTGTACCTACTTATTTTTATGCAATCTTTTCTTCTAGTATGGTTGGATTTGTTAAAAAAATTGTTAAAAAACATGGTTTCAAGACACTTGTGTACATAAATTTTCTATCTTGTCAAATAGAATACAAGACAAAATAAAAAAAAGGTTTATATAATATAATGTATGGGGTGCTTGCACGTATAGATAAAGAATTTTATATTTTTAATAAAATGAGCATCTAGCTTAGTGGTTAAGATTGTAATCTTTAAGTCTAAGGTCATGGGTTCAATTCCCATCCCCACTATAATTTTTTTTAATAAAATTATAATGGCATTTTTATAATTATGTTCTAAATAGGGGTATACTGGACATTTCACAGTCATTTTTTGGCACCTTTTGCTCTTGTGTTCTCCTTTAATATATATATATATATAGGCAGATGCTCAAATGAGACCCCCTCTTATAATGAGAACTGAGACTTAATCTGAACCACTCAATTTTTGTAACAACTTTTAATCTGTACCGCATACTCCTATTTAACTTTTATACGTATAATAACATAAACATGTATATTGTTTCTCTCTCCTCCTAGATCACTCATCCATCTTCCACCCATTCTCTCGTGGTCTAATCCTGTTCATTTCTAAATTGCCTCTCTCTCTCTCTCTCTCTCTCTCTCTCTCTCTCTCTCTCTCTCCCATGCATCTTCCATTCTCTCTCTTCTTCCTGCATGTCTCTCTTTTCTTCTCATCTTTTTATCTAAGTTTACTTTCTTTTCAGATCTACTCTTTAATTTCATCTAAACACTATTCCGGTGACATCCTTGAAGATTTGAAGTGTTAATGGTGTCGAATACTAAATCCGATTTGAAGACGTGTGCAATTTTGGGGCAAGAAACAAATAAATATGCATAACTAATAGTGGAAATTTGGAAGATGAAGTTATCGAAAGATGGTGTGGTGATTGGAGTTTGTTACGCAATGATGTCAGGTAGATTTAGTCGGGAAAACAAACATATCAGGTAGATTTGCTTTAGATTTAAAATTTTCAAATCTGATTTCTTCATCTAGATCTGATTTCTCTCATCTAGTGGTAGTTATGGTGGTTGCGACGTCTGTAATGGGCAAGATGAATGACGTATGGTGGAGATGGTGGTGGTAGGTATGGTGAAGGCAGCGCTTTACGTGATTTGTTTAAAAGAATTTGGTGATTTGTATCAAAATTTGGTGATTTGGGTTAAAATTTTAGTAATTCGGACAGAATTTTGGTGATTCTGTATGTTGTGATAATAGTAGCAATCTGATGGTGATTTCTGTAGGTGGCAGATTGGTGATAATGATGGTTTAGTGACAGTGATTGTGATGGTGGTGAGTTTAGGATGGTGGAGTGATTTGTGACAGTGATATTGGTTTTGGTGAGGCAGAGATGATGGTGTTATTTTGTGATTTATATAAGAATTTTTGGTGATTTGTATTGAATTTTTTGGTGATTTTCTTTGAATTTACGTTCAGATTTTTGATGATTTGAATTTTTTGGTAATTTATGTTTAAAAGTTTGGTGTTGTGCTGTTAAATTGTTAATGATTTGAATTGAAATTTAGTAATTTGTGTTGAAATTCGGTAAATTGTGCTTGATATTGGTGATTTTTCTAGAATATATTGTAGTGAATCATTCGACAATTTTTTGGTCATACCGGATATTTTGGAAGTTAGGATGTAGCAGTGGTTGATCTAGTAATCGTGTTTGTTTTGACCGAAATTTTCTTTTGACTTTAAAAAAGAAAAGCTGGTTGTTCAACAGGCGCGTGTTTGGTTTATTGGGCTTAGTTTGTGGCCCAATGTGCAATTCTCATTATAAGAGGGGTCTCATTTGAGTAGCCCCCTATATATATATATATATATATATATATATATATATATATATATATATATAAGTGAGAGAGCACTTATGTGTAGATGTACACACACTAAACAAAAATTAACTAACTTGGAACCACTTAAAGTCCAGAAAGAAATGATGAAGAACAAGCTAGGATCGAAGCCTAAAACCACCATCAAATTAAGGCCGAAAGAGCACCAAATGAAAGATATTCAAGGGGTTATCAAAGGTGACTCAAAAACGCAAGGAATGACACTCTAAGGACTGCCTAAATTCATGCTAGAGGCTGCCTAAAGAGGTTTGGCCGATAGGTGATATAACGCCTTAGAAAAATTTTGATATTTATAATTATTTATTTAAAATTAAATGTGAATTATGTGACGTGATTATTGTTGAGGAGGTAAAATACGTATGATATCGTAATTGTGGTTTTATTTGATGGTTTATAAGTGTCAGATAAGTCTACATATTTTTATTTTTAATTTGGGGATTAAATTCTATTTAAATCATGTGTTATTTATATTCTGAGAATTTTATAAAATTATCGGGATTAGTATAAATCACGAAATCTTTTGCATTATTTACCTTATTAGTTTATTTGAGCTTTAAAAATATTAGATGGATTTATTTTGATCTTTAAGGATTTTAAAATGATTTTATGATTTTATTTGTGTTTTAAGAATTTAATCTTGTGAAATGCATATTTAATTCATTTTTAATCCTAAAAATATTTTAAAAATGTGTGGGTGATCGTAATTTTATACCCTTTATTTTAAAATTTTAAAATTTAATATTCCACCCATTTTTCGATTTAATTGTGATTTTTCTAAGTGATTTTGTTAATATCAAAGAAAAGAAATTATGAAAATGCCCCTTTTGAATTTCCCCCCAAATCCTAATTTCCTAATTCATTTTACCAGCTCCATTTTCACACAATCTATCTCGAACTCTCTAGTTCTCTCCCCGTTTCTCTCAACATCTCATCTGTCTCTCTCTCGATAAATCTCTCCCTCTCCATCTCTCTCTCTCCCACGCGGTTTTTCTCTCTCACGTCTCCCTCGAATCACTCCCGCACCCTGCTCTCTTTCCCACCTCTCGCCTGGACAGTGCCCGTGTGTATATATATACACGGTGTGTGTGTGTATAGGTATGGGGTGCTTGATTTTGTCACCAGCCTATTTCCCGTATTCCTACTTGTTTTTTTCCCCATCTGTTCGATTTTCTTTATGTGGTGACCCCTGTTATTCGATGCTTCTGCGTATGAGTTTGGGCAAGTGCTGTGTACTGTGATTGTGGTGTGGGTGTTGTAGTTAGTTTAATAGAGTGTGTATGTGTGGGTTAGCAGAGTGTGTGTGTGAGTGTGTGTTGTGTAGCGTGAGTCCAGTATGTGTAATATATTGTGTGAGAGTGTTGCCGTATATGTACTTACACTGGTGGCTATGTTCATTCGGTTCCTGGCTAATGTGATGGTTACAGTGATTAATTGAGTTGTTTTGTGATGCAGAATGATTAAAGTCGAATCATTGTTGGATTTATTTACTGAAATTGTGAGTTATTCAAATAATATTTATGTGCGGAGTTTCGAGTCGGAAACCCAAATTAGGGTACCCTCGAAATTTGCCCCACCGATAATGATTTTATTTGAGTCGGTGGGAATTGGCAATGATGTTTTCCTGAGCCAAGTATTATTTCATCAATTATATAATATTTTTCAGTTCGAGTTTTAATTTACGAATTGCATATCCGGTTGATATGAATTAATTAATTTAAGGATTATTCGGATTGGAGTAATATTAGTTTGAATTGTTAATTTATGGATAGTAGTGGATTTCTTTTGGAATGTGATAATTATTGGTTGGTTGTGTCGGTTATGTTCCGACTGGCAGTTAACCGTATAAAGGGGATGCCGTCAAAATTTTCTAAATATATTAATTGTATTTTCTCGAGCACATGTATATAGGTATGTACTACTAGTATGTAGTGGTATTTGATGCATATTTTATTTATGTGATTTCCTGCTAAATGTTTATTGGTTATAATTATATGTATGTCAGTGGCCTATGGCTGATAATATATGATTAGAGTAAGTTAATTTAGGGATTATCGCAAGGGTAGATTAAGGTTAGACGTTTGAAGATGAATGTCGATTACTGAATAGAATTCTGAAGTAGTGTTTTTATATGTGTAGATTCGAAGGACGTAGACCCAAGGAATAAAGGAAAAGCAAAGGCTGAGGGTTTTTGAGCTAAGTGACTAGCGTGAAAGTACTTGGTTAAGGCAAGTGACTCGAACCTTATATTGAAGTTCAGATTCCATTTACTTTTTTTGAATTTCTGTTCAGACTTTTATAACTGATTGTGGTTCCTTTTAGAATAATGTTGAATCTCTTGTACTATGTTGCTTATCCTTATGAATCATTGCTTAATTCTTGTACCCTATTACTTGCTCTTATAAATTGATGTTTAAACCCTCGTACCCTCTTGCTTGTGCCTCTGAATAATTAATTAAACCTTTGTACCCTATTGTTGAACTAATTTTAATTGAACCATAAACCTTAATTTATAATTTATGCTTTGCTCTAACTTTAACCTTTCCTTATGCTTGTTTCCCTAAACCATACAAAATAAACACTACCCATAACCCTAGAACCCTATTTCTAAAACCTTAACATTCACTTTATTCCTCAATTACTCATGACCCCTTTTATTTGATTTAATCTTGTTTTTCTGAAACCTACCCGAGTTAATTAATTATTTCTTTTACATCACCTCTTTATAATATATGTGATTGACAAACATTTATTCTTAAATACCTTTGAATCACACTTGAATCCCTATCTTGCGTATCTTATGCACTTACATTTGAATGCTTCCTTGACCTTTAATATTTTATAACCGCAAATCAGAAAGGCTTATTTATTTAAAAATGTTTTAAAATTCCTTAAGTTGGGCTGATCTGTTATCAGTGAGCTTAAGGACCGAAAAGTGATATGTTTTAAATAATTTTTTTTAAAAGGTTTTATTGTGAGGGATTCCGTAAAAAAAAAATGTTTTCTACGGATTCCTTCAGATTGGAGCCGCGTAAGAGGCCGGGTGACGCATCGTGAGATTGTGAATTACAATCAGAACATCCTGAGTATTCTTTTGCACCTTTATATTGTTGTATTCAGTATACAGTTGTGGATTCTTTATTTCAATTTTTATCACTTGCTGAGCATTTGGCTCACTTCTTGCTATTGTTTCTAACCCTTTTTCAGTTTAAGAAGAAAAGGATACAAATTAGAAGCTATATCGGGAGAAGAACTTGTTGTGGACCATAGACAGCCTAGATTTGCTCTGCTAGAAGGTTGGACTTTTGGATATCAGTCAAGAATTGTACAATAGTACCAGTTAGTTGTAATTATATTGTGGAGTGTATGTAGCTTTTAATTAAGGTTTTAGTGTTGTAATGTAATATCTTAGTTAGTAGCTGCTTGTTTCATACCTCTACCTGCTAGAGATCCGGGTTAGTAGTGGGGTGTTGTATTATGTCTTAATGTCTGGTTATAAGTGTTATGTATTTAGTTTTGATTTGTGGTGCCCCGATCTTGTTCCTTGATCGGAAGGGATTAGTAGTATGGTTCGCCTGATCGGTTAGGAGAGGTTGAACATGTGCTGGTTTTCTTAAATAGTTGGAATTGTTGTTTTTTTTTATGAAATTTGGTTGGTTCAAAATACAGGTGAATAGTCCGTATTACGAATACTTCATGCCGAAATTTTCTAAAATTTCCCTATATCAAAGTTTATTTATTTATCTAATCAATTTCAATAAAAGAGAGCAAGCTTAATTGATAAGAGTTGTGTGTGCATTGAATTCTATTTTCTAAAATTCTCAGACTATTTTTTTTAAAAAAGAAATATATATGGTTAAATCATAGTTTTATTATATATCTAAAAAGGTTTTGAGGTTGTCATATCTGTATGTATATAATTATTCAGGTGTTTGTGAGTATTTTACTATATAAAGTATATGTTTATTAGTGAGTAGTCGGGGCGTTATAGGTTGGTATCAGAGCTGTCAGGTTTTGGTCACTGAAATAAGCCAGGTTAGGTATAGGATAGGTGTAGGATAGGATTTGAACCCTTACAGACATAGGATAGGAGCGATAGGTGTAGGTTATCATTAGGACCGTAGGTGATAGGTTTAGGATATCCTTTTATCGCTTTAGTACTTTCTTTTTGTGCTGTATCGTTATCACAGGTTGTGGATGGCAGGGATTATTCTCGGCATTTACCTTTTAGTATTTGGATTGTTAACAGTGTACCTTGAACTCTAAAAACTGTTGTTCATATTATTAACTCTTTTGGTACCCTGACATTTATTTTCTTGTTATTTACGCATTTTTCATTATATTTCAAAGTTGTCTGAATATTGCCTGTTAGAAGTAATACCTATGTTTCCCTGATTCTTTGCACTGTTATGACTCTTGTGATCATAGACAACTCAAATTCAGGATTTGTGAACCTTATTTCTGCACATATTAGCATGTTGCTTAATAAGTTACTTGTTTTCTTATCAGAACCATGCCTCCAAAGAAGAAAACACATGTTGCAAACCCTGAAAACCAGAACCCTGACAATCCGAATCCAGTCGGCCCAACCATGACCCAAATCCTCCAACTTCTTCAACAACAAACAGCTGCACTAGCTCAACAACCACCAGCTCAACCACTCGTGACAATCAAATCTTATCAAATCATATACCCTCTAGAGTTTAAAGGTGCCGTGAACCCAATAGAAGCTAGGGCGTGGCTGAATGAGAAGGAGAAGGCAAGAAAGAAAAGGAAGATAGAAAGTACTGAGGGAAGTCGAAACACAAGAGTTATAAATAATAATAACAAGTTCAAGCCAAGGAATAAGGGCCAGTTTGGTAGAAATCAAGGTTTTTAAATGCCAAGGAGTGGAAATGATGGTCAAGGTAGATGTCTTCCAAACACAAATCAGCAATCTTCAAGCAGACCAACCCTACCTGAATGTACAACGTGTGGGAAGAAGCACTTGGGAGTTTGCCGCAGACTAAGTATCACATGTTTTAAGTGCGGCAAGAAGGGACATTATGAGCGGGAAATTGAACGACTTCAAAATCGGGGATAATATGCTACAACTACGGGAAACTTGGTCATATTGCTAGGGATTGTAAGCAGCCAGTTCGGTCAGCTAATGTTTTGAGGATAGCTGGACCTCCATCCCAGACCCAGATGTCTTCACCTAGAGCTAGAACCTTTAACATGACAATACAGGATGCAGTTCAGGAAGTTGATGTTGTCACAGGTACGCTTCCTGTGAACTCAGTAGAGGATAAAGTTTTAATTGATTCTGGAGCTACCAAATCTTTCATTTCCAATAAGTTTGTTAATAAATTGCAATGTGAAATTCGACTTTTAGAGAAAGCTTTAATGATAGAAGTGGCAAATCAAGATAGAGTCCCCGTTAATCAGGTATGTCCTCAGTGTAATACAGGGATAGGTGGTTACTTTTCTTATGCAAAGTTGTTACCTTTCGAATCGGGAGAATTTGATGTAATCTTAGGAATGGATTGGTTGGCAGATTATGATGCATAAATTGAGTGTAGAAAGCAGCAGGTAAGATTAAGGACTAAAGATGATAGGGTAGTATTTCAAGGACAAAGGCAAGTGAAGAAATTCCTGAGTATTATGCAAGCTAAGAGGTTACTTAGACAAAGGCTGTGAGGCGTATTTAGCACATGTGGTAGATGTAGAGAAACAAGCCCCAAGGATAGAAGACATAACCATAGTTAACGAGTTCCTGACATTTTTCCTGAAGAATTACCCGATTTACCTCCAGATCGAGAAGTGGAGTTTGCTATAGACCTAGCACCTAGAGCAGAACTTGTGTCCAAAGCACCATATAGGATGGCACCTGTGGAGATGAAAGAGTTAGCAACGCAATTTCAAGAACTTTTGGATAAGGGAGTCATAAGGCCAAGTGTATCACCATGGGGAGCGCCTGTGCTGTTCGTCAGGAAAAAAAAGATGGCAGTATGAGACTTTGTATCGACTATCGAGAGCTTAACAAGCTGACCATCAAGAATAGATATTCCCTACCTAGAATCGATGATTTGTTTGATCAACTTAAAGGAGCAGCTTATTTCTCGAAGATTGATTTAAGATTGGGCTATCATCAATTGAAGATCAAACCTGAAGGCACTCCAAAAATGGCATTTCGCACAAAATATGGAATATGAATTCTTAGTGATGCTATTGAATCTCATGAATAGAGTCTTTAGGAAGCATTTGGATAAATTTGTGATAGTTTTCATCGATGATATTTTGATATATTCTATGACCCCGGGATAGTTTATATTGCGAATAAGATATATACGTGTCAAGGTAAATGGTTATTAGTTTCGAAACGGTTACTCAGTAAGACAATGGGATTAAGGATGGATAGAAGTTTCCCAGTTATTCCCTCCTCGAGTAACATTGTACGTTGAAAGGGGAGGTAGAATGATTAGGGGATTTCTTGATATTCTTTTTCTCAATGTTTTATCTGGGGCAATCTGAATTATGAGTAGGAGCATGGAAGTTGTATTAATTATTTTAGTCACGGGGATTTTGTTTTAAAGATTTAATTATTTACCTGGTTGCTGCAAGTCAAGGCGGGTTTTGATTTAGTGTTGTGTATGAATGAATTATTTATGGATGATCGGGTTAGTATTTAAAGCGTTGTGTACAGGGCATAGTCCATTATACGAATAGGTCATGTCCGCTTTTCGGTAGAAATGGATCGTCACGTACGAGTGATAAGTATTTAGAATTAAAGAGACCTGTAAACCAAAGGTTTCAGTTATTTTGGAATTTGCGGGCTTACAGGACAAGCCTATCAATATGTGAATTGAATTAAAGGAATCCTAGAGTGAAAGAAATGACTTGGAAATTGAAAGAGAAATTGCACAGTGGGTTGGTAAGTTTTACACATGTCAAAGAGTCAAAGTCGAACACCAAAAGCCCAGTGGACTACTACAGCAATTAGATATTCCTAAGTGGAAATGGGAGCGCCTAGCTATGGACTTTGTCGTGGGACTACTAAGAACAAAAGCCAATCATGCTGCAATTTGGGTGATCATAGATCGATCGACTAAGTCTGCACATCTCCTTCTAATTAACGAAAGATTCTCCTTAGATAAGTTGGTACAACTGTATTTGAAAGAAGTGGTTATGCGTCACAGTGTGCCAGTAACAATTGTGTCTGATCGAGATCCACGTTTCAACTCCAGAGTTTGGAAGCAATTTCAGGAATGATTGGGCACTAAGCTTAAGATGAGTACAGTTTATCATCCGTTGACAGACGGACAGAGTGAGCGAACCATCCAAACTATTGAAGACATGCTTCGAACGTGTGCATTGGATTTTAAAGGAAGTTGGGACGAGCATTTACCTTTGGTGGAGTTTTCTTACAACAACAGCTATCATGCTAGTATTGCAACGTCGCCATACGAAGCTTTATATGGAAGGAAATGTAGATCTACGGTGTATTGGGATGAGGTTGGTGAGCATAAGGTGTTAGGACCAGAATTAGTACAGCAAACGAAGGAAAAGATCGAAATCATTCAGAAAAGGCTAATTGCTGCTCAAAACAGACAGAGGAAGTATGCTGATCAAGACAGGAAAGATATGAATTTTGAGGAAGGAGAGCAAGTGTTATTGAAAGTGTCACCTTGGAAAGGAGTTACGAGATTTGGTAAGAAAGGAAAACTCAGACCGAGGTATGTTGGGCCTTTTGAGATCTTAAGACGGGTGGGAAAAGTTGCTTATGAGTTAGCCCTACCGCCACATATGAGCCCATCCACAATGTTTTCCATGTATCAATGCTCAAGAAATATCATCCATATTTAAGTCATGTAATTGAGTATGAGCCTATTGAGTTACCACCGGATCTGTCTTACATAGAATAGCCTGTACACTACGCCATAGATGGGCATATGTAACGCCTCTCTGATGTTACAATAGGCCCGAAAAACGTTACATTAGATCTATTGTAACACCAGGAGGCGTTACGTTTACGAGCATTACAATAGATACCCTAATGTAACGCTTTTCTTCTCTATTGTAACAGTAGCAAAAGTATTACAATAGGCACCTATTGTAACACCAGGGGCCCAATTGTAACACATTTTGAGTGTTACAATAGCTCAGTTCAATTTTTTCAGACGTGGCACCATGTGCATACGTGGCATTACGTGGCACCACGTGGCCACGTGGCAACACATGTGGCGCCACGTGGCACACTGTGCACACGTCACCAGCCTCTATTGTAACACTATACTGGGCAATTGTAACACATATTAAGTGTTACATTTTATATTACATCATAAAATTTTACGTGAAAAAAGTTAAATAAAATTGCATATTTATTATACATCCCAAAATAATCCAATTCACCAATACATTACACAATCAACATACTAAATCTCCCAAAACATCCTAATCCACCAGTTACAGCATACAAAATCCCACCAATACAATAAAAAAGAAGTTAAACGGAGAAAATTCACAGCATCAAAATGTTTAAGGCAACCACAAAGTTAAACATGTGATTTTGGCCACTGAGAAAGAACGCATTATGTTGTCACAGCTTCGAACGTCCAACCATTGCAACTGACCTGACCTGCAATAAACAAGTAGCTTTCAATAATTAAACTATCTATATAAATCCTACAGCTTCGTCCAACCATTCCAGTTATTATGAACAGGCCTACTTAGCATAAAAATTATAAATGGCTTACAAGAGCAGAAGCTCCTCCTGCCCCATTGCAAATTTCAGCAAATGCCAATTTTAGCATTGTTTTGTCTATAAAAAAGTAGGCACCTCATTCAATGCAGGATCTCGATCCAAACAGGATGCATAACTCTGTCTCAACACATAAAAAATTTAATGGACAATAGAAAAGATAAGTATAATGTAGCCCAGTAACAGTTTACAGGCACGAGAGCAATATTTGTTTCTAGCACATTATCATCATTCGTACTGATGGGTAGACATGTGTAATTTATTAGGTGGAAAATTAACATGTTGAGGACAGATAACGCCCCTATTATTAACCAATGGCTACCCAGTAGGTGCTTGCATGAAAGAAGATTTATTACAGGATTGTAACATAAGTCTTTGAAAACCATAAAATTTTGGCTTTCTAAGAATTTCAAAGGGAAAAAACTGACGCTATTATAACAGAGCAAGAGTGCATCATTATTAATTATTACACCACAACCATTAAACCTCATCTAAGCATTCTGTTATGAAATAAGTGAGAAGCATTTTACATATAAAACAGAGAAAAATGTACAGAATTCTAAGCAAATGGCTTGAAACAAAATATAGAGAACTCTAATTTTTAAGTTTTAATAAATCAGCTCAAGTACAGAATGATTAGTTGCATAATCAGGGTCCAGGTTTTTAATGTTTTATGTTATTTAAAAAGCCTTTCTAGACTTATAAAAAATGAAATTAGCTTTCCTCAACTGCACATTTGTTAACAAGCTAAATAACAACTAATAATGCCAGTCATTGTTTATACCATTTTGACATTGAAAGATGTGCATGTTCTAATATGTTAAAACTTCAACAAGGTTCTGTACCTTCAACTTTTTGTTCAAATGCAGCTCGATCGCGCATCATTAGAGCTGCAGCCTCCCCATTCAGTGGGTCTGATGGATTGGGGTACAGCAGTAGTTGCGGGAGGAACACTTCGAACACGTTTACTAGATCTGCAAAGCAAAGATGTCAACAATAGAAGAATAACTTATACCTTGAAGAAAAAAGATTCCTATTTATGTTTGGTGAGAAATGACTGTTTTTTTTACCAAACATGGGGCTCCATGTCTGGTTGATAACATCCAGGCAAACTGATCCAGACCTGAAAATTGGTTATCCAGCAAAGTGAGGAACTACTATAATAAACAAAACGAACCAACTAGAAGGAGAATGCAGGAAAATACTATCCTCCAGAAATATCTATTAACAACAAACATGGATTCAAGTTCTGAAATTTGATGCTCAGATGGGATGACTGATTCCTGTTCCGTCTTACTCTCGATCGAGTAAATCTGCATATTAAATAATAAATGAACCCACTCCATGAAAAATTAACAAGTTATACATACTCAAGCACACTGTGGAGTTTATAGATATATCCATCATAAGAAACAAATGGTACCTGAGAATCTAGCATGGATTCAAGTTCTGAAATTTGATGCTCAGAGTCATTGACAGAAGACACACATAGTAACAAAATGTCTATTAATAGATGCAAGAAATGTAAGGAAGAGTATAATTTCCTCTTGAAATTGTTTCTATTGAATTTGATTCAATTTCCAAGTAAGCTGTCCTAATAAAGAATACGTTTTTTTCTCCAGCAACTATCAGTACCTGAACCTTTTACGACATATTTTAACTAGTCAAAACTTCTATATAGAAAAAATGTGTTCTAAGCTATTATCATGTTTTGAATAAACAAAATAACTCATAATTCTCTAACTATTATATCAGGGCAAAGGAGAAGAGTCTAGTACAACTGTTTTTTTTATGTTACATTATATCTTATGTTAAGTGATTGCAGAAGAGATTGTATTTTAGATTGAACCTGATCTCCATATTTTTCTCCAAACATTGCAATAGCTCCAGCTCTCTTTTAGCATCTACAATAGGGATGACTTTAGTTTGAAGAAGTGTAGCATCACCAATCCATCTATTAATCAGATTTTCAATCTCCATGAACTCATTTTCAAGTAAAGGTCTGTCAAAATTGACATCTTCCACCTGACACATCAATTGAAGAATAACAATAACAACATATACCAAAAACCAAGAAAACAGAGAACTCCTATCTTCACAAAATAAAGAATCTGGGACCTCTAAAAATATACCAGATACAATAAGATAGCATTTCCTTTAGTTGAGAAATGCTTCTCGATATCCCTCTTAGTAATCCGAGGGGATAATCCAGTCACATACAATTAAGTACAAGTTGTTAATACATCATCTCGTATACAATTTTATTTAAATTGAAATACAAATCAAATTGGGATTGAATACCCAAATAAAAGTCATACAATACAAACCTTAGAATGAAAGTACCAAATTTAATCACCTGTAAAATAAAAAAAAATACAAATGAGTCAAGAGTGGGAAATCAAATTCAAGAAAATTACCAATCGAAACTTGTAATTCCAGTTTGTAATTAGAATACAGTGTTTGTCTGAGAGAAAATGAGTAGAGCTGGAGTAGAGAAAATGGGCGAGTGTTCTTTGGAAAATGTAAAGAGGGGGAAGTAAGATTAGAAAATTTTCATTTTGGGGGGAAATTGTCCGCCATTTTTTTTCCTCGAAATATACGACCGACCGAGAGCTTATCTTGTAAATTGACAAAAAAATTTATCTTAAAAATTGTAATTCATTTTTCTTAAAATGTTATAGGTTTAGTTTGTTACGGAGTAATTAATATTTTTAAAATTTTAGTATTTAAAAATATGACATTTATTTATATTAAATATTTATGTCAAACTTTAAAAGTAAGAAATAGTTCATAGTTTAAATTTCATCATGTATTTCTTTTAGATTATTCAACTTCAAAATTTTTTTAAAAAAAAATTAACAATAGAGACATGACAAGTTAAAAGGAATGTCTACTTTGACCGACTTGACTATTATTAAATCAAACCAAATAAATTTAGGAATTTTTAAACAATATTATATTATTTTCATAACATATTTATTTTATTTAGTACTTATTATTATTATATGAATTTCTAAAATTAATATTTAATCCAAATAAGGAGTTCGTTAATTTAAAATCAAAGAGGGTTCTCATTTTTCGGAAATTGGGTTAAAGAGTAATAGATTTATTAATTAAAAGTTATTAAAAAAATAAATATTAGTATTAAAAATTTTAAAAAAATAGTAAAATTCAAAAACTAGTATTACCTATTGTAACACCACGGTGTGGTGTTACATTTCACGTAACACCGTAATTTCAGAGTAACACTAGATATATGGCTAATGTAACACCAATCGAGCGGTGTTACAATAGGTATGAACTTTACTAGCTATTGTAACACTATTTGTGTAACGCTTACAAAAAAGCATTACAGTAGCCCACTATTTGTGTAACGCTTACAGTGGGTTGGTAAGTGTTACACATGTCAAAGAGTCAAAGTCGAACACCAAAAGCCCAGTGGACTACTACAGCAATTAGATATTCCTAAGTGGAAATGGGAGCGCCTAGCTATGGACTTTGTCGTGGGACTACTGAGAACAAAAGCCAATCATGCTGCAATTTGGGTGATCATAGATCGATCGACTAAGTCTGCACATCTCCTTCTAATTAACGAAAGATTCTCCTTAGATAAGTTGGTACAACTGTATTTGAAAGAAGTGGTTATGCGTCACAGTGTGCCAATAACTATTGTGTCTGATCGAGATCCACGTTTCAACTCCAGAGTTTGGAAGCAATTTCAGGAATGATTGGGCACTAAGCTTAAGATGAGTACAGTTTATCATCCGTTGACAGACGGACAGAGTGAGCGAACCATCAAAACTATTGAAGACATGCTTCGAACGTGTGCATTGGATTTTAAAGGAAGTTGGGACGAGCATTTACCTTTGGTGGAGTTTTCTTACAACAACAGCTATCATGCTAGTATTTCAACGTCGCCATACGAAGCTTTATATGGAAGGAAATGTAGATCTACGGTGTATTGGGATGAGGTTGGTGAGCATGAGGTGTTAGGACCAGAATTAGTACAGCAAACGAAGGAAAAGATCGAAATCATTCAGAAAAGGCTAATTGCTGCTCAAAACAGACAGAGGAAGTATGCTGATCAAGACAGGAAAGATATGAATTTTGAGGAAGGAGAGCAAGTGTTATTGAAAGTGTCACCTTGGAAAGGAGTTACGAGATTTGGTAAGAAAGGAAAACTCAGACCGAGGTATGTTGGGCCTTTTGAGATCTTAAGACGGGTGGGAAAAGTTGCTTATGAGTTAGCCCTACCGCCACATATGAGCCCATCCACAATGTTTTCCATGTATCAATGCTCAAGAAATATCATCCATATTTAAGTCATGTAATTGAGTATGAGCCTATTGAGTTACCGCCGGATCTGTCTTACATAGAACAGCCTGTAGCAATTTAGGATAGAATGGATAGGAAATTGAGGAATAAGACGGTTAGATTGGTAAAGGTTTTGTGGGTGAACCCTAGAATTGAAGAATCAACTTGGGAACTTGAGAGCGAGATGCTCGAAAAGTATCCTCATCTATTTACTTAGGTGAGATTCTGCGGACAGAATCTTATTAAGGGAGGAATGATATAACGCCTTAGAAAAATTTTGATATTTATAATTATTTATTTAATATTAAATGTGAATTATGTGACATGATTATTGTTGAGGAGGTGAAATACGTATGATATCGTAATTGTGGTTTTATTTGATGATTTATATGTGTCGGATAAGTCTACATATTTTTATTTTTAATTTGGGGATTAAATTCTATTTAAATCATGTGTTATTTATATTCTGAGAATTTTATAAAATTATCGGGATTAGTATAAATCACGAAATTATTTGCATTATTTACTTTATTAGTTTATTTGAGCTTTAAAAATATTAGATGGATTTATTTTGATCTTTAAGGATTTTAAAATGATTTTATGAATTTATTTGTGTTTTAAGAATTTAATCTTGTGAAATGCATATTTAATTCATTTTTAATCCTAAAAATATTTTAAAAATATGTGGGTGATCGTAATTTTATACCCTTTATTTTAAAATTTTAAAATTTAATATTCCACCCATTTTTCGATTTAATTGTGATTTTCCTAAGTGATTTTGTGAATATCAACGAAAAGAAATTATGAAAATTCCCCTTTTGAATTTTCCCCCAAATCACTTAAATCCCTAATTTCCTAATTCATTTTACCAGCTCCATTTTCACACAATCTCTCTCGAACTCTCTAGTTCTCTCCCCGTTTCTCTCAACATCTCATCTGTCCCTCTCCCGATAAATCTCTCCCTCTCCATCTCTCTCTCTCCTACCCAGTTTTTCTCTCTCACGTCTCCCTCGAATCTCTCCCACACCCTGCTCTCTTTCCCACCTCTCGCCTGGACAGTGCCCATGTGTATATATATACATGGTGTGTGTGTATAGGTAAGGGGTGCTTGATTTTGTCACCAGCCTATTTCCCGTAGTCCTACTCGTTTTTTTTTCCCTTCTATTCAATTTTCTTGATGTGGTGACCCCTGCTATTCGATGCGTCTGTGTATGAGTTTGGGCGAGTGCTGTGTACTGTGATTGTGGTGTGGGTGTTGTAGTTAGTTTAATAGTGTGTGTGTGTGGGTTAGCAGAGTGTGTGCATGAGTGTGTGTTGTGTAGCGTGAGTCCAGTATGTGTAATGTATTGTGTGAGAGTTTGGCCGTATATGTACTTACACTGGTTCTTATGTTCATTCGGTTCCTGGCTTATGTGATGGTTACAGTGATTAATTGAGTTGTTTTGTGATGCAGAATGATTAAAGTCGAATCATTGTTGGATTTATTTACTGAAATTGTGAGTTATTCAAATAATATTTTTGTGCGGAGTTTCGAGTCGGAAACCCAAATTAGGGTACCCTCGAAATTTGCCCCACCGATAATGATTTTATTTGAGTCGGTGGAAATTGGCAATGATGATTTCCTGAGCCAAGTATTATTTCATCAATTATATAATATTTTTCAGTTCGAGTTTTAATTTACGAATTGTATATCCGGTTGATATGAATTAATTAATTTAAGGATTATTCGGATTGGAGTAATATTAGTTTGAATTGTTAATTTATGGATAGTAGTGGATTTCTTTTGGAATGTGATAATTATTGGTTGGTTGTGTCAGTTATGTTCCGACTAGCAGTTACCCGTATAAAGGGGATGCCGTCAAAATTTTCTAAAAATATTAATTGTATTTTCTCGAGCACATGTATATAGGTATGTACTACTAGTATGGAGTGGTATTTGATACAAATTTTATTTATGTGATTTCCCGCTAAATGTTTATTGGTTATAATTATATGTATGTCAGTGGCCTATGGTTGATAATATATGATTAGAGCAAGTTAATTTAGGGATTATCGCAAGGGTAGATTAAGGTTAGACGTTTGAAGATGAATGTCGATTACTGAATAGAATTTTGAAGTAGTGTTTTTATATGTGTAGATTCGAATGACGTAGACCCAAGGAATAAAGGAAAAGCGAAGGCTGAGGGTTTTTGAGCTAAGTGACTAGCGTGAAAGTACTTGGTTAAGGCAAGTGACTCGAACCTTATATTGAAGTTCAGATTCCATTTAGTTTTTGTGAATTTCTGTTCAGACTTTTATAACTAATTGTGGTTCCTTTTAGAATAATGTTGAATATCTTGTACTATGTTGCTTATCCTTATGAATCATTGCTTAATTCTTGTACCCTATTACTTGCTCTTATAAATTGATGTTTAAACCCTCGTACCTTCGTGCTTGTGCCTCTGAATAATTAATTAAACCTTTGTACCCTATTATTGAACTAATTTTAATTGAACCATAAACCTTAATTTATAATTTATGCTTTGCTCTAACTTTAACCTTCCCTTATGCTTGTTTCCCTAAACCATACAAAATAAACACTACCCATAACCCTAGAACCCTATTTCTAAAACCTTAACATTTACTTTATTCCTCAATTACTCATGACCCCTTTTATTTGATTTAATCTTGTTTTTCTGAAACCTACCCGAGTTAATTAAATATTTCTTTTACATCACCTCTTTATAATATATGTGCTTGACAAACATTTATTCTTAAATACCTTTGAATCACACTTGAATCCCTCTCTTGCGTATCTTATGCACTTACATTTGAATGCTTCCTTGACCTTTAATATTTTATAACAACAAATCAAAAAGGCTTATTTATTTAAAAATGTTTTAAATTTCCTTAAGTTGGGCTGATCTGTTATCAGTGAGCTTAAGGACCGAAAAGTGAAATGTTTTAAATGATTTTTTTTAAAAGGTTTTATTATGAGGGATTCCGTCAAAAAAAAATGTTTTTTACGGATTCCTTTAGATTGGAACCGCGTAAGAGGCCGGGTGACGCCGGTCCAGCATGTTTTATTTTTGTGCTGTAGTTCTGGTGGGACCAGTCCAGCACTTTTTAAAGGCCAATGTGTTGCCTAATTGGGAACCCAATTTATGTCCAGACAGATTGAGTGTCCGGGCTGGGGACTTTACGTGGCTGATCACCCGTATTATCTGAGTCGGGAAAAACCTCCAATCAAATTTAAATGTTTTAAAAATGAAAGTTTATTTAAAAAGAGAATTGATGATTTTCTGCCTCCAATGAAAAGATGTTTAGAAACTTTCAAAGGATGATTTTGAAATGTCACAAACAGAATATTGTACTGCCAGACAGACCCATCGTGAGATTGTGAATTAAAATCAGAACATCCTGAGTATTCTTTTGCACCTTTATATTGTTATATTCAGTATACAGCTGTGGATTCTTTATTTCCATTTTTATCACTTGTTGAGCATTTGGCTCACTCCTTGCTATTGTTTCCAACCCTTTTTCTGTTTAAGAAGAAAAGGATACAAATTAGAAGCTATATCGGGAGAAGAACTTGTTGTGGACCATAGACAGCCTACATTTGCTCTGCTAGAAGGTTGGACTTTTGGATATCAGTAAAGAATTGTACAATAGTACCAGTTAGTTGTAATTATATTGTGGAGTGTATGTAGCTTTTAATTAAGGTTTTAGTGTTGTAATGTAATATCTTAGTTAGTAGCTGCTTGTTTCATACCACTACCTGCTAGAGATCCGGGTCAGTAGTGGGGTGTTGTATTATGTCTTAATGTCTGGTTATCTGTGTTATGTATTTAGTTTTGATTTGTGGTGCCCCGATCTTGTTCCTTGATCGGAAGGGCTTAGTAGTATGCTTCGCCGGATTGGTTAGGACAGGTTGAACATGTGCTGGTTTTCTTAAATAGTTGGAATTGTTGTTTTTTTTATGAAATTTGGTTGGTTCAAAATACAGGTGAATAGTCCGTATTACGAATACTTCATGCCAAAATTTTCTAAAATTTCCCTGTATCAAAGTTTATTTATTTATCTAATCAATTTCAATAAAAGAGAGCAAGCTTAATTGATAAGAGTTGTGTGTGCATTGAATTCTATTTTCTAAAATTCTAAGACTGTTTTTTAAAAAAAAAAAAGAAATATATGTGGCTAAATCATAGTTTTATTATATCTAAAAAGGTTTTGAGGTTGTCATATCTGTATGTATATAATTATTTAGGTGTTTGTGAGTATTTTATTATATAAAGTATATGTTTATTAGTGGGTAGTCGGGGCATTACAGGTGAAGAAAAAAGAGCAAGAAACACGCACAAAATACCAAAAGATGCAACCAAAGCAAGGCCACCAAGATCAATAAATGAAAGGTAATTTAAGGGGGACACAAGGATCCTTAAACCACTTTCAAAGCACTTCAAGAACCTTCTATAGACGAGATAAAGCTTTGTCTTCGAAGTGGTCTTGGTTAGAATTGTCTTAAAGTAAGAAATGGTGATAAAAACACTACCGAATGACCTAGTTTGAGCATCAAAAGAAAGATATTCAAGAAGGAACTAAATGTGACTTAAAGAAACAAGAAAGAACTCTTCAAGGGCTGTTAAAACCAAGATAAAGCACTACCTAAGATGGTTTGCCGAGAGGTGTGTTTTTGGTGAAGAAATGGGGTGAAAAACAAGCTTAACAGTGGTGTAAAAGATGAAGAATGAAGCTTGTTTGCTAGATACTTTTTGAAGCAAAAAAAATTCTGGGATATGGTGTGTATCTAGAGAGAAAACTCCAGCATTTCTTTGGCTTTTGAGGCTTGAGGAAATGGGTGGGAATTAGATTGGTATTTATAGGTATTTTTAGGGTTTTTTTGACCAATGGACAAATGACACATGTAAAGCTATAACTAAAATAATCAAATACATAAAGTCGCTTTTTAGGGTTTTTTTGACCAATGGACAAATGACACATGTAAAGCTACTAATTAAATAATCAAATGCATAAAGTCGCTTTATGACATCTTCCTAGAAGGCTCCAGCAAATCAACATGTGGGAAATAGCAATTAAAAAAATATAGGAAGCTTCAATTGGTGCGAAAATAGCCGTTAAATACGTAACTACGCGATAAACCCATTTCATTTGATTTTCTTTAAAACAATTAGGAAAAATATGAGACCAATACAAAAAAGTCTTCAAATACATCATAAAACTTATAGTAAAATTCTACCCATAGGTTTGTATGAGTTTGGATGACTTTATGCGAACCCCAAAATAAAAATCGAAGCGATTTTAGGGGTTTTTGGAAAAAATATTCTCTTAAAATCATGAAACTTTTTCTGAAATTCTTTTTAAATATTTTAGTGACATTCCCAAATATTCAAGTCAAAATAACATGTGGAGGTATTTTATTCAAAAATATTTTGATTAAAAGCCCTTAGGCGACAAAATAAAATATCTTAGCCGTTTATCGTAACTTGTCAACGTTTTGGCTAAAGTTTTGACTTGAAATATAGTCAAATATGACCATGAATTCCTCGGAATATTTATTTTGAATATTTTACATTTTTATCCATTAAATGAAAACTATTAAGGGTTCGGGATAATATCTGTTTTTGTAGTTTTGGCAAGTCAAAAAATAAGGCAAGCTTAAAAATAATCTTTTGAAAAATATATCGAATATATTTGAGGATAAAACATTTGAAAAGAACACTGTTTCGAATAAATCTCTCATTTTTAGTGCATAAAATCAGTGTTCGAAAATATTTTGAAATTATTGCCGACTTGACTTTGCTTTTAAGATGTAACATAGAGAATCTAGACTAGGAGATATCATTGAGTTGATATACCTTATCCAAATAAATGATTTGGTACGAGAAAACATTTTGTCAGATTGACTCGTTATTTGTTAATGTCACATCGTATAATCCTGGGGAAGGAATTACTATATTAGCTAGTAACTTCACAGACCTAATTTAATTTTCATTTTCGTACTTTGACAAATCACCAAAACCTAGAAAGAAAAAGACTGCCTATCATAAATATTGATATGTCCCGAAGGATGGTGAAATAAGCTAGAAGGGGGGGGGGTTGAATAGCTTATTACCTTTTTAAAATTTAGAGCTTGGCGTTTTAAAATTTCTTTCTCCTTTTAAAATTAATTACTTATAAATAAGCAATATAATATGCGGAAAATAAAAGAGAGAAAGATAAAGAGTATGACACGATCGATTTATCCTGGTTCGCGATGCCGCAATCCCCTAATGGATTTGAACACCCCTACTTCAGTCCCCGAGCTCCTCTCGAACTCGAGATTTCTTAAACTATAAGTAAAATACTCCTTATAGTAGGCGGAGACGCCTTCACAACCACTATGTATTTATCTTAGAGCCTAATTACTCGTTACCTCTTCAAAATACTATTGCTACCCCTTGCAAGATTATCTTGGAGCGTAACTCCCCGCTACCTCCTCAAATGCTATGCAAGAAAACCCCTTACGAGTTTATCTTGGAGCGTAACTCCCCGTCACCTCCTCACAACCACGTAAGTAACCCATTGCGTAGACTTTGTATCTACACCCTTTAGCGATCTTGGATCTTAGGTCTTAGATCTTGGGTCTTTTCTCCTCCTCATGGTGCAAAGACACCCAACTCCCCGTTGGCGTGTCTAAGACTTGGGTCTTAGAGCAAGAATCACCTCACTTCACTTCACCTCACGTCAACGGATATAATACAAGTCCTACGACTTAAATCCTTTTTAATTGATGATTAAAGGTGAACTAGTACGAAGACTAGATCAAGAAAGCAAATATAAATATTAACGAGATAAACTACGTCAATATAAAAAAAGCCAAGTACATTAATTCTATAAATATTCGGCTTAGCCGAATATAAATAAAGTTAAATATACAACTTACTTGTGTCTTACAACACAAATAAAGGTGAGTTAGAGCGAGTTATAAATATTCCGTGAAATATTAAACAAGCAACTAATCTCGAAGAACACCAGTGTTTAGCACTTGTAAGTGGCTTTAATATAGCCTAGGCCGAAATATGGCCGAATAAATATATATAAAGCTCGTCGAAGCGAGGGACGCTATTACGCGTTAAATTAAACACACAAGCACATAAACACAACTCACACGTATGTAAAAGTAACTCGCTTATCTATAGTATAAAACGAGGGCCGCTATTATGCGTTAAACTAGTGCGAGAAAAATAAACACGTTAGTAGCCGAGAGAAGTCACACAAGGGACTTATCCCACAACTAATGCAAGACAATAAATTAAACGTGGTTACAACAATATATACTATGCAAGAAACATTCGGCCGAATGTAGATCAAGGAAGGGACGAGTGGTTTTGAACTTAGTTTCGGTTAAGAAACTAGTTCGGGTAGTATTGGTTAAGTCCTTAAAGAAATAAGCACAATTAAGTTCTAGGGACTTGACGAACCAACACTAAGAGAAGTTCACTTTTAACTTAAGATGTACTAAGTTTAAACCACTTGGTTTATGCAAGTTAAGCACTAGTTAAAAGATACTTCTTTGACTTATAACCAAGTATAGATCAAATGGTTACTAAGGTCTTAAAGAGGGCTTAACAAGTTCTTACACGAACCTCCTCTTGGTAGCTTACAAGTTGTATACACACACTACACGAATTAATTCAAGAACAAGTGTGTAAATGTGACAAATGTAAGACTACTTAAGCACAAGTATATATTCAAAAGATTCAAGCACTTAGTAGCCGAATATATAGCTTGCACAAACCCATTAACTAGCTTATGACTCTTGACCTTACAGAGGCTTAAGTTCCTCTTTAAATTAAGGGAGAACTACAAGAGATACGAGCTAGTTTTAAGCCTAAAAACC
Organism: Saposhnikovia divaricata; assembly: GCA_036435485.1. Lineage (NCBI taxonomy): Eukaryota > Viridiplantae > Streptophyta > Magnoliopsida > Apiales > Apiaceae > Saposhnikovia > Saposhnikovia divaricata. Next base: position 39,212,213 of record CM071601.1, on the reverse strand, counting down.
ACACCAAGGTGAGCCGAAATGAGCACCAAAAAGATATAATCAAGATGAGTAAAATAGTGACTCAAATGCTCAAGCAAGAACACTTAGAAGGCTGTTATAAAATGTGCAAAGTGATGCCTTGAAGAGTGTTTGCCGAGAGTGCCAAAAATGAGCAAAACAAAAGCCAAAAACACCACTTAAACAAGGCCAAATGAGCACCAAAGAAAGATATAATTAAGGAGGATAAAATGGTGACTCAAATATACTTTGAAGAGCACTTGGGGACTTCTTAAAACGTGCAAGAGGCTGCCCCAAGAATAGCTTGGCCGAATGGTGTTTAAAATGTGACAGCCCCAGATCCGGGGTCAGGAATCCGGGCCATCATACTCAAATTTCCATTTTATTAACAATATCTCTTGGTTTTTTTTTATACTATTTAATACTCATACAAATGACCCCACACTAATATCATCACACACACCAGTCATATGCTCAGAGAACAACATCCATTAATGATAGCAGTTAAAGATAAACTATTATTACAATCCCAGAATACCATCTATTACACCCATATAAAAGTATATACTACCTTGAGAACAGGGGTCGATACTTTCTCATAAGGTAGACTTCCCCTTTACCCTCTTCCGGGTTGCACTGCGACGTTTCGATACCTGATCTAGCTGTTATATAAATAAATAGCAAGAGTGAGCTATAATAGCTCAGCAAGATAAATTTTATAAACTAGCTTCAAAAGAAACATAAATATATCTGAATAATAAGCAGAAGACAAATCATAATTATTATAAAAAGAATTTATTTTTATTTGATAACTACTCCTTTCAAATATTTTTATACTAAAAGAAATATATAGCATTCTAATATCAGCTTCTCTTCTAATATAATATCAGTTTTTCTTCTAAAATAATATAATATCAGTTTTTCTTCTATAATAATTAAAAACCATTACATCAGCTCAGCATAATATTTCAAGATAATATATCATCTGCACGTCATCTCTCAATACAATCTTTTCATTTCCCTTTTTATATAACAATTATATAAAAATAATATAAAATCATTTTCTCTTCTTACTGTAAAAACAATTCCATCATTTCATACCATTTTCCTTTTTCAGAATATAGATCTGAAAACCATTATCAATTCTTTCTTTTAAGTTTTGGGGATTTTCACTGTTGCCGAATACGTAAGGACGATGATCATTCGCCCTCCGTACCCGTCCTTTTTACTACCGGTAGAAGGAGGAAGGTACACCACTACATCCCCCTGGAGGAAGGTACACCACTACATCCTCCTTCGGCAACTCTTGGGCCGAAATAAAATATTGATTGCTGGATTGTGCCGCACACAGCCTCCTACGCTTTTTGTTGCTATCCCCTTTTTTGTCAAATCATTTATCTACTCACATTTATCATTTCCATTTCCATTCACATTTCCATTCACATTTATCATCACCTTTAAATCATATGTCATAATACTTTAATTATGACTCATACATCTTTTCTATAATTATTAAAGTCAAATATGCCTTTAGAACATAAAGTATATTCGCTCTATCCATATTCGTATCTATCTTTCTTTAATTCTCAAAATCAGGAAATAAATCCTTAGCAATATAGCATCGTAGAAAAACATATATATTCCAAGAAATCATTTTACTTAAAAAAATAAAATAATTTTCTAAAGTAAGAGTAGAAGAAATCTTGCTCTCTTATATACACATATATATATGTTGTTCCATCTACTTTTAAAAATAGTAGATAATAATCAAATAATACTTATTAAATCACAATATTTAAAAAGAATATCTTTAGCAAAATATTATAAATCATATAACCCTAGATAACACCTGATACCATTCTTTTATTTACTTTAGATAACAACTGATACCATTCTCTCATATTCTCTTAATCATAAGGCATGTTCACTTCATGCATAATCATCTCTATACATATCCATCTCATACTCATATCCATATACATCTTCATATACCTTCCTTTTTAATATCAATACTCAAGGAAGACAATTTCTTCACAATATAGTAATAATAGCATCACATGTATATATATATTCCAAGAAATCAAGTTTCTTTGAAGATAATAATTTTTCCAAGTAGGGATAGAAAAGATCTTGCCTCGATCTCTGTAAGTCGGAAGTATAGCTCGTGGCTCTCCCGAAGTCTCTATAAACACAAAAAGGACCGTCGTTAGAATAATACATCCCTCTCTCACTTCACCTTTATATAACTACACCCTTAATGCTTACTATGTGAATAACATGCTATTATAACCCAAGTGTTCCAAGAACCTAACCATTTTAGGTTAAATCAAGGTTTTCTATGTTTGTTCACCATTTCCCTTAACAACCACACTTGACTATAAAAATTCTCAAAAAATAAAGATTTCGAATTTTACTACAAGGTCAACTGGTAATGACTCTTTGACTACCTTACTACAATATCCCAAAATTTTATAATTTTTAAAAGTGTTTAAGTATGGTAGTTATAGCCTCAAAGTTGGTACAACTACGTTTTCTCGACTATCGAACGTCTTTCACTAAAACTGACTTTTCTCCTAAACCGTTCATCAGATTTTAACGCACTTTATATCAAAACGATCTATGAACTATGCTCTATCTCATCATGGTCACTTGGGGGTCTGGACAGTAAGGTACCGTACGGGTATAGTGTCCAAAAATAGGGAAGTTTCTGATTCTAACAAAAATCGGACATTATAACGGCTATATTTTCATACTTTCCAAAATCCAACTCCTCCAAATCTATCATCCACCTTATACACCATCGCCTACACCATGTGGTCATCTTACCAACCATGGTTACAAGCACATACTCCTTCCATATTCAACTTTAATCACTTACAAACACATATATCATCATGAATAATCACTTATCATAACCTTAATCACTAAACTTTCTATAATCCATCCTATATTCACAGTAATACTAAAGGGTCTTGAGATTTATAGCTTCTTGAAGCTTTAAAAACCCTTATCAAGCCTTGGGATATGCTTAATCAACCTTATACTAGCTTGGATCAACTAAAGAAACCATAAAAACAAAGTTAGTTTCTACGGGTTACTATTCATCATCACTTTTGTAAAAATCATAACAAATCGAAAAATAAGAGTTTGGCTCTCAAATCTTTACCACATCTTGGCCTCTGTATTAGATTTGATTTGAGCTATAGATCACCAAAAACAAAGCTTCCTAGCTATGGTTTTGAGCTCCATCTTTCCGCTGGACAGAAACTGGACAGGTTTGGTTCTCCCACTTTGAGCATGGATTTGACTAGGCTATACTACTTGGATTGCTATGAACTTTGGAGCGAATCATGCCCATGGAGTGGAGAGGTTGTCGTTAAAATTTGGTGATTTTATCATGGATAGAAATGGAGATATGAATTTTTCTTTGAGTGGTGTTCTTGTTTGGCAGATTGGAGAGCTTTGTGTTTATCTTGCTTCTTTCCCTTTTCAAACGTTTTTCACCTTTTATCTATCATATATATCAGTTTTGTAGTCTTATAATAAAAGTCTTTGAAGTCCACCAATGACAAAGAGCCAATTGTTGATCATCTAAACACCTTACCATGAAAAATGCTACCTAGTACTTAAGTTTGACAAGTTTACTCCTCTTCCACTTTGGTTTTAATGTTTGCACCAATGGGATTCCTTCCCTTACACTCTAATATCACTTAATATCAGCTCCATACTTGGGTTGGGCCAAATTTGGGCTTTTGGTTTGGGTTTTGTACAAAGTTCTCTCGTCATCTGATTCATCGAACGATTTCTGCGATCGTCTCAGTGGTTTTTCTCTTGTAAATCTATTAAATATATTTTATCCTTTCCCACATCATAAATTAATGTGTTAGGGTGATTCTAATTCTCAAGTAGGTATTAGATCCAATATCCTTGGTATATTCTCTTTTTCTCAGAAGTTGCTCTCCTGGTTATCTCTCGGGTTCTCAAGCATTCTCAAACTCGTTTAACAATCTAAATTCCCTTGGCATTTCTTGACTTGATCACTCCTTGGTTTAACCTAATTTCACTATTTCCTGAAGATATAAACCCTTTAACATTTCTATACTCCTTAATATCACATTCAATAGAGTCTCAATCGAAATCGAAAATCCTTAAAGTCCATATTCAGGAATTTCTGAAATCCATCGTCATTTCGAGTCACTTATTTTCATAGTACATCACTAATATGGTTTCCATTTATTCATTTTCTGTTTCAAGTATAGAGTACCTACATACCATTTCTCTAAATCCTCAAAATTTACTGTTCATGTGATCACTGTAGCATTGCTAAAGTTAGGGTTATTACATAAAATGTAAGAAATGGAGCAAAAACAAAGCTTAAAATAAGATAAAAGATGAAGGAGCAAAGCTTTGTTATCCAAATCTTTTTGAAGGCTCTTGGCTACTTGATATTGCTGTGTTTCTAGAGAGAAAAGAGCAGAAATTCTTTGGCACAAGAAGGCTTGAAGAAAAGAATGGGTTTTGCTTGGTATTTATAGGCAAATTTAGGGTTTTAGTGACCAATGGTTAAAAGACAAGTGGCAAGCTACTAAAGCTACTAATAAAATACTAAAATGTATAAAGTTGCTTTTTGGCACCTTCCTAGAAGTTCCCAGCAGATCAGCATGTGTATAATATTATATAGAAAATATCTAGGAAGCTTCTTTTGGCTCCGTTTGTCCGAAAAACCCGAAACGAAGCGATAAACCCATAAATAAGAAATAAATCGTAAAATCAATTAAAAATTATGAAACTTGGGGAAAAAATTTGACCATCTATGACTTTTAAGCGACCGAAAAATCAATTATGACTTTTAAAATTCTTTTTAATTATTCTGGTGACATATCCAAAGTTTCAAGTCAAAATAACATGTGTAGGTATTTTAATCAAAAATATTTTGATTAAATGTCCTTATGCGACGGAATAAACTACATTAGCCGTTTGTCGTAACTTGTCGATATTTTGGCTAAAGTTTTTGACTTGAAATATATTCAAATATAATATTCCTCAAATAATAATGACTAAGAAGTCCTCAGAATATTTAATTTGAATATTTTAGAGTTTTATCCAATTTAAGTGAAAACTGTTAAGGGTTCGGGGATAAAATCCATTTTTATTCTTTCGGCAAGTCTTTGGGCAAGGCACTTTGAAAATAATTCTTTGAAAAATATGTTGAATATATTTGAGAATAAAACCTTTGAAATGAACACTGTTTTTGAATAAAACATTTATTTTTGGTCCGGAAAATCAGTATTCGGGAAATTTCGATATTTGTGCCGTATAGACTTTGCCTTTAAATATATCACAAATAACTTAGACTAGGAAACATCATTTTATTGACATTCCTTATCCAAATTATTGATTGGTGCAAGAAAACGTTTTGTCAAATTGACTCGTTACTTGTTTATGTCACATCGAATAAACCTAAGGGAGGATTTACTATGTTATTTAGTAAATTCCTAAATCTAATTTAATTTTCACTTTCGAACTTGACAAATCACCAAAACCTACAAGTGAAAGACGGTCTTACAATCTTCCCAAAAGACTGTCGACTCACAATCTTCCCCTTTTTGGTATTTGTCAAAACGACTTGCGAAATTAAATATGCGTGCCACTAATCTAGTGCATGCATGCTAAGCTATATGAAAATGCGAGAGCTAACTAAGACAAGCAAGCATGCACATAAACACACTATCACAATAAGCATACCAATATATCACATAGAGAATAAAATCAAGTAAGCACAAGTGAAATATTGTGTGAGAAAATATGTGGCCTGAAATTTAAAATTTTAACTTCCCCTTGCTATGAATACCGTTTAGAAGAAAAATTCATCTTCCCCTTTTTAAAACAAGTAGTTTTCGAAAATTTTGAAACATCTTCCCTTTTTGTAAAAATATTTTTTGAAAAAACAAAAATTTGCAAGGTTCCGTTTGTTTTTGAACAACTAAGCACATAGTCACATAGCATGCTTCACACATATATAATTCATCTTCCCCTTTTTGATAAAAACCAAAAAGTGAAAAATAAATTATAAGGGAATTAGGGAGGCAAGCAAAACACATAAGGGGAGGGGGATAATTACTTACTATTACATTTTAATTTCCACCAATCCACCTTATTTCTCCCAACAGTCCTTCTCCACAAATCTTCACAAATGTGGACTGTTTTTAAATTTACAAACCATATAATCCTAACTGAATTACAAGACTAATTCTCCCCAAACAAGAGCAGAAATAAAGGATTACAATGTAGTAGATGGTCTTGAATTCGAGAATACAGTGCAGGCTAGGTTGATTGATTAGATTCTACAACTTCAAAGGCATGAGTGATCACCAAGCACTAGAAGCATAGGTTGTGTGACCTTGAGGAAATGTGCAGTGCATGGATTTCCAAGATGGTTCAGAGAGGCAACCTGCATGGTTAGCACTTGAACAATAATGTCAATGTAAATTCACATAAATCCTTAAGTATAAATTGACATAGTTTAGAGATACATTACAGCGCTTGCAAGATGCATTTCTGAGTCAAAGGCTTCAACACAACTGATAACTCATAATTAGAACAAGAATGCATATACATGACCCAATTGTGGCCAGTTTCCCTTGGGTTCAGATCAAAGAGATCTCGAAGGGATCTCAATGCAGTCCATAGGTACGGTGGCATATGTGTGCTTGGAATCTAAAATGCAATGTATTAACTATAACCAAGTTAACATTAGCAATAGAGCAAGCCATCTGCAATTTCATTCATAATAAGCAAGAGTACATCATAGATAACTTCTAAATCCAACTAACACTTGAAAACAATTGGAAGTAGAACTACATACACAACCAGCATAGACAGGCCAATAACATGGCTTACATTTAATCAACAAAAGCACATAAACTAGTGCAAGAACAGATAGCACTTAGCATAAACATAGATAGATAAAGAAAATAAAGCAGAGCATCCATACAATCCAACACTGCAAGTTTCAGTAGCATCACCACTGTTTAGTCAAGCTCATTATAGTGATCATTGTTAATAACTTCATTGACCAAGTTGTCACAGTCCATTCCTACATTTCCATTTCCATTCTCATTCTCAACAGGCTCAGATTTCACAGTGACTTCCATCATAGTCTCATTTTTATCATTGTCAGCAATCTCAATAACCTCAGACTCTCTAGGCATAGGAGCACTCACAGGGATTCCTAGGATAATGTCATTTGGAGCAGGGTTGCTGTGCATGTTAACTTGAAACTGAATGAGCTGACTTAGAGTATTTTCTAGAAAGGTTAGTCTAGTCATAGCAGAGTTCAAGTAACTCTGCATAATTTCTAGCTTAGAAGAAATTTTCTCATAGTCAACCACAAGGATGTTCAAGGTGGACTTCATTTGAGCACACTCAACCTTAAGCAAATCCAAATCTGCAGACATAGTCCTAAATTTCTCATAATGGACAGAGAGTGAGAGATCTATCTGCCTAGGGGGTTCAACAGCAACATTAGAGACCATAGTGGATCTCTATGAATGTTTAGAGGCAAGACAGGTCTAGTGCAGAGCTTAGAGATTGTGTTTGTGACATGAAAGAAAGGAGGGATGCAAATGTTGTACTTCATGTGTTCGAAGACTTTAGTGAGAAGAATGCCATAAGGGCTATAGCCAGCTTTAGAAGCAGCATGCATCTTAGTCATGAGCATGTGAGGAATGTTGAAAGAAATTCTGTTTGTGGCTATTTTGTACATGATCTTCATATCAAGAAAAGAGATAGACTTTTCAAGAGAGGGAAAGAAATTCTCTTTGACAAAGGTAGCCAGATTTTGTAGAGAGGAATGATATGAGCGGGGTTGAAACCTCTATCATTGGAGAACACATTATGAGGAACTTCAACATTGTAGAAAGTAGAAATAAAATTTTTATATTCATTCATGTCAAACAAGAAAGACTTAGAGATGTCAACATGAGCAGGAGTAGTGAGAGATGTATGGAGTTTAAGAGCACTGATTAAGGTCTCTTGATCAATGAGACAAGGGATTCCACTCACCACAGATGTGAGGAAAACAGTCCCATTGATGCCAGGGTTTAGAGTTAAGTTAGCATAAAACTCAGACACCATGTTAGGCAAGACTCTTTTGGAGGGATAGGACAGAAAAGGTTCAAGATTGGCTCGAGTGAGCATCTTAAACAAGTTAGAGTCTGGTAATAACTCTACTAGTTAGCCAGGAATAAGTTTTCTTTTAGCAGACTTAGCATGAGCATTGTTTGAAACAAACAAGCTTGTGTTGAGCTTGGCTTTTCTCCTCTTAATTTTGAGTTTGTTACCTGAGGAGGGCTTAGATTGTTTGGAGGTGTTTTGTGTGTTATGAAACAAAGATAAGGTAGTGTTGACAGGATTCATGGTACTCAAGCAATTACTACTACTAAATACTCGAAATTATGTGTATGAAGACAAGAGATATCAATGCAAAGATATGAAATGAATGCAGCTAATACATCTCTTAAATACACAGAATTAGCAAGGCATAAGCATGGAGATATGTGTAGTAACAGTGCAAGAGCAGTTAACACAGGACATGCACAGTAGCAATAGGACAGGCAAGTACATAAAGATATGACAATGTGCAGAGAATTAAGGCCTCTTATCAGTCCTAGCATGCTAACAAATTCGGCTAAAAGGTATGTACAAGTCCCAAAACAAGCACCAACAGCAAAGAGCATTTAATGCATTTAAGGTAGTTAGCAATCATAGGAAAACTTTTACTGAAAAGTAACACTTGTTTACACACACAAATCAAATCTAGCTGCTATACTATCATATAAAAAATTTGACTCATGCAGTTGTACATATATCAACACAGATATAAAACACCATACATTAACTCACACAGCACATATACTCATAAAGTAGATGATTAAACAATTAAGCATAGGAGCACATTGCTAGAGAATAGGAATTGACACTTATCACATCAAGCAATTCAAAATCCTAACTTGCATAGGAACTAGTTACATAACTAAGATACTCACATAGCAGCAACTAGTTGCAAGAAATCTAACTAAATCAGTTCAGTTCACAAAACAAGCACACAGATATTTGATCAAAACAAGATGAGATCAAAAACCAAACCAATGCATACAGATACAAAACAATGGGAGCCAGTAAAATTACTTCTAGAAACTTAGGTTATTTAGATCACCTAGGTCTAGAATAGGATAATTAGGACTGAATTTTAGAAGATAGTGCATTATTATAAACCATCAAAACCTACATTATCAAATCAGTCTCAAAAAGAGTTCATTTTAAATCCTTATAAAATCTAAGTGATTAAGCAATCAGATAACTTTCGAATTTTAAGGCATAGAGGATTTAAATATGACCAAGCAAGGGCATGAGACATTGATTTTATAACTAGCACAGAAGCAAGTATCAAGCATGGTATTTTACACATTATATAAATTTTGCAACTTGCTAGAGATATACATAGAGATTAGTTCTCATATGTACAAGCATGGAGTTGCATTTTAATTTAGCATATCAGAGCATATAATGAGTTAGTAAGTCTAAAGACTTTTTGCAAAGTCATACTAACTCCAAAGAATATATACTCAAGTCTAGAAATTAAACATATAGGGACAGAGACAAGGCATAATATGACTTAAAGCAATTAGGCATGCATAGAGTCCAAGACAGTTTAGAGCACAAAGGGGATCACTGCAAGAATTAACACACATTTAAGAGACCATGTCAAAATACATAGTACTGAGACAAGGCTAATTATACATTCACAAATTTCCATCACACATCAATTTAAGCAATTACATATCAAGACAGTAAAAGTTAGATAGTGTGCACCTGGCTCATGGTGGTAATTCACATGAGTAACTCCAATAAACTCAAACTACAAGTTGTAAGTGCTATGCAGTCTCAATCTTACCAAGTCATATATCAACTTACCATTCGATCACAAAGGCACAATTTACAAGCAAGCAAACATTAGTATTAGCACAGTTAAATAAATATGTTAAACTGATCTATCATGCACCAACCAAGTATCTTAGATTATCACAACAATCATTCAAGATTAATGCAATGGGATACCCGTTGGTACGGCAGAAGTCTTAAATTAACATTACTCAACAAAAAATTTATGTCATACCAACAAATCTCAATACATAAACATTGGATAGGTTAAAGCATAGACAAGATCATTGCATTGAGATGCCTACTAGTTAGGCAGAAATCTTACATCAAAACTAATTAAATCAAAAATTTCTGTCTACCTAGTAAGATCTCATTACAAAAACTTTGAGAGGGGCTACAGGCATCAACAAAATCATTGTACAGGGATGTCTCTTGGTTCGCCAGAAACTCTAACACTCAATCACAACTAAATGAAGGCTTTCTGACGAGCCAATAGAATCCTTTTAGAAGGACATTAAGATAATCACAATATAGCACAGGGAATCAAGATATCATCATAATACTATTAATTTTACTTGTGCGCACAAGGATTCTCAATAGAACACTAACTACCCCTGTCCGCAAAGTAAAAATCACAACACAATGATAAGCATAGGCCTCTCTAAAGTATCATCAAGATACTATGATTTTTATCTCTGTGCGCAGGGATTATCAATTACACGACCAACTACCCCTAACCACAGGACAAAAATCGCGGTAAAGTGATAAGTTCAGGCATGATCAATTACATACGATGATCATATGATTAAGTTTCACCGGATCAGACAAACCATGACGCATTAAAGCATCAACAATTAGTAACCAGTGTAATTTCGAAGCGCTATGCTTGACTGACCCGATTAAACACATCATATATACATACAAATCGATTAAACGATTTGTCAAAGGCTCTTTGTTAATATCCTCATCGAATTTTGAATTTTGGGAAAAAGAGTTTGGGATACAAACTAAAAAACTCGATAAAGGATCATATGTATTTGAGTGTGAGGATCACGAATATGTGGTCGGATTTTTGAGATGATCAGAGACAAGGCCGGAATTTTGATTCTTAGAGCTAGGGTATCGAAAGGATATGAACACCCTGGGAGAGAGAGACAGATTGATGTATAATTTCTTTTTAAGGAAATTATTTGAAAAGAATTTTAATGGCTGAGATTACCTGAGACGTTTCAATCTACGGCCAAGATCTGCTCGCGCCTTTTCGATGCTCTGACCTTTGATTACTGATGCGTACACCACATATGCGTAATGCCTGCAGCTCCATATATTCAATTTATTTTGATTTTACATGATTTTCTTTTATTTAAAAAACTGTTTTCAAAAATTCATATAAAATACTAAATAAATCAGAAAAATTCCCTAAAAATATCTGTGCCACCAGAATAATTGCTACTTTATTCTAGAATAATAAAATTCACAAAGTACCAACATTTTGAAAAATAATTAGATTTTTAAAGTAATAAAAATAAATTGGAACTTATTCAAATTAATTTGAAAAAATTAAACCAACCATATACTACTTTTGGCATTAATTATTTGCAGCTCACAACATTGTCGAAGAAATCTGAACGTTCAAGTCCCGCTTGAACGTTGCAAGATAATTAAAAATAAAGTAATATGTATTTCGAATAAAGTTTGATAAATTAATTCGGGCACTCCATCATTCCTAAATCAAATCGCAATTTAGAGAATCTTTCGGAGCTTAGTGGTTTCGTGAAAATATACACGATATTATTCTCGGTATCGATATGAACCAATTTAATATCACCTTAATTTACATGATCTTGAAGAAAATGATGTCTAATATCTATATGTTTCGATCTCGAATGCAATACCGGATTTTTACTCAAATCAATTGCACTCGTATTATCACATAGAACAGATACCACATCAAATTTAATAACATAGTCGGCTAGTGTTTTCTTCATCCACAAAATTTGAGCACAACACTTTGCAGTCGCTATATATTCAGCTTCGGTAGTGGATATAGGCACCGAATTCTGTTTCTTTGAAAAACAAGAAACTAAACATCCACCAAGAAACTGACATGTGCCACTAGTGCTTTTTCTATCGATTAAATGCCTGGCATAATCCGAATCATAAAAACACACTAAATCAAATGGATGTCCTTTAGGATACCAAAGACTTAAGTCCATAGTACCTTTAAGATATCTAAATATTCGCTTAACCGTAGATAAATGAGATTCCTTCGGATCCGCTTGAAAGCGAGCACATTTACCAACACTAAATTGTATATCCGGTCTACTAGCCGTGATATAAAGCAAACTTCCTATCATCCCTCGATATTTCTTAATATCTACGGAAACACCAGTTTCATCTATAGATAACTTATCGGAGATTGACATAGGAGTACTTATAGGCTTTGCATTTTCCATCACGAATTTCTTAAGCATTTCTTTGCAATATTTCGATTGTGAAATATGAATGCCATCTCGAGGTTGTTTAATTTGCAAACCTATGAAGAAATTTAATTCTCCCATCATGCTAATTTCGAATTCTTTACTCATTTTATCCGAAAATTCGTTACACAGTGATTCTTTGGTTGCACCAAAAATAATATCATCTAAGTAAATTTTAACGAGCAAGATATCGTCGCCTTCATACTTTGTAAATAGCGTAGTATCCGCAATTCCCATTTTAAAACCATTATCGGTTGGGAATTTACTTAACCTCTCATACCAAGCTCTCGGAGCTTGTTTTAATCCGTATAAGGCTTTGTATAACTTGTATACATAATTAGGATGTTTATGATCCTCGAATCCCGGTGGTTGTCTTACGTACACTTCTTCTTCTAAGACACCATTTAGGAAAGCCGATTTAACATCCATTTGATAGACTTTGAAACCTCTATAGCAAGCGTAAGCCAAGAACATACGAATTGACTCGATTCTAGCTACGGGAGCATATGTGTCATCAAAATCTATACCTTTCATTTGAGTATATCCTTGAGCAACTAGTCTTGCTTTATTTCTTACCACTTCTCCACCTTCGTCAAGTTTATTGCGAAACACCCACTTAGTTCCAATAATGGAAGTGTCAGGTGGTGGAGGCACGAGTTCCTAAACTATATTTCGAGTAAATTGATTTAGCTCATCTTGCATGGCATCAATCCAATCCTCGTCTAATAAAGCTTCTTTAGCCGACTTGGGCTCGATTTGTGAAAGAAATGCTATATTACTCACAATATTTTGAACTTGAGCTCGAGTTTGAACTCCTTTACTAAGTTCACCTAAGACATTGTCTATAGGGTGATTCTTACTCAATGGAATCTCCGGAGGCAAACGAGTCTCAACTTCATTTATTTTGAGAGGATTAGTAGGAATTTTAGTTCCTAGATCCATGGTTCCTATTTGTCGAATTACATCTTCAACTCCGGGTGAGGAACCATTTTTAGGATCATTCGAATCTTCATCCTCATCTACTAAGTCTTTAAACTTAGAATGCGGTTTCGATTCATTAAACACAACATTTAATGATTCTTCCACAACTAAGGTTTCAAGATTAAACACCCGATAAGCTTTTCTAGTGTTTGAATATCCAAGAAATATACCCTCACAAGATTTCGGGTCAAACTTCGTTAAATAATCTCTTGAATTCAAAATGTAGCATTTACTACCAAAAACTTTGAAATAGTTATCTTAGCGGTTTTACCAAAATAAAGCTCATATGGAGTCTTCATTTTGATAGGTCGTAGTAGCACTCAATTAAGAACATAGCATGCCGTAGACACGCCTTCGGCCTAAAAATACTTTGGTCTACGATATTCATTCAACATCGTATTTGCCATTTCTTGCAAGGTTCGATTCTTTCTTTCAACAACCCCGTTAGATTGAGGTGTATAAGGAGCCAAAAAATTATGAGTGATACCACATTCTTCACAAAAGTTAACAAAATCCGAATTATCAAATTCTCGACCATGATCCGTCCTAATATAGACGATCGTGTTATTTTGTTGATTTTGTATTCTTTTGCAGAGTGCAACAAACAATTCAAACGCATCACTTTTTGATTTAAGGAATACCGTCCACGTAATGCGTGAGTAGTCATCAACCACCACAAGAGTGTATACACACCCTCCTAGGCTTTGTACGGGAACCGGTCCTATAAGATCCATATGTAGAAGCTCAAGTGGTCTAGTAGTAGATACCATGAATTTGGCTTTATGAGATGAACGAAATTGTTTGCCAATTTCACAAGCTTCACACACGTGATCTTTTAAGAAACTTAGTTTGGGTAATCCTCAAACATGTTCTTTCGAACAAATATTCTTAATGATTTTCATGTTTATATGACCCAATCTACGGTGCCATAGCCATGGATCCTCATTCATGGATACCAAACAAATGTTCTCGTAATCATTTAAGTCATACGAATAAACATTCCTATTACGTGGACATTTAAGAATCAACTTCCATTCTTTATAAAAAATAGCACAATGAGATGGAAGGAAAATAACTTTGCAACCATTATTACATAGTTGACTTATAGAAAGTAAATTGTACTTTAGTCCAGTGACTAACTGTACATCAGAAATTTTAAACCTTTCGTTACCAATATTACCAATACCAACAATAATACCTTGACTGCTATCACCAAAAGTTACGCTACCGGCGGTCACCTTTTTAATGTTGTTCATCAAAGATCTATTTCTCGTCATGTGCCGTGAACAACCACTATCAAGATACCATACATTCTTCTTAGCGGTAAGGCACACCTACATGAATGATTAATAAAAACGATTGGTACCCTTTTTACTTAAGGGTCCGGGGGTTAGCACATCATGAATACTATCATAGATAAATCTAGGCATAGGATAATCATTCACGTAGACAATATCATTTCTAGATGCTTGATTCCTATTAGATATATGTTTAGGATTTCTCCTTGGCATATATTTAGGATTACCATGAAAAACACGACCATTACTACGGGGAAATATAGTAATAATAGAATCTCTAGAATGATTATTGGCATGATAATTCAAATGATTATTCCTAACATAAGCATTGTAGTTTTTCTAGGATATGCATTATGACTCACATTAGCATGTTGACTCGATTGAACATTACAATGACTTACATTTCCAGGCATATAAGAATTTTGATTCCGAATATAAGCATTATTATTCGAACTTGGAGCAACAAAATTTCTCCTAGGAACATTCGGTTGTCTAGTATTGTTAATACTAGAACTTGCAACATTTTTAGAGTTCCTTGGTTTAAATTTAATCGGCTCTTGACGATAAGAATGTCTCGGTTTTTTATTATTATTCTTAACCAAATTCTTTTGAGCATTGTTGGCTCATTTAGGCATCCACTTATACTTCCCCTTACTTACACCTTCCTTAGCTTTGCAAAATAGACTTTCATGTCCATTCTTGTTACAAAACATGCATAGCTTCGTAGGCGTTTTAGGAGGAGTAACTTTTGTGGGAGTAGGAATATGTGTTTCTCTTTTAGGAGGTTGATTCGCATCATATCCTAAACCTTCTTTGTTAGAAGATACCTTTGGATTGTATATCATATTTTCCAACATAGTATTGCTCTTAGTGAATTGCTTAATTATAGAATCAAGATTGTGCTTTTCTTGCATTAAAACATTGATCTTGTTGTTTAACACATTTTCTTGATCTATAACTTGAGCCATGAGCTTAACATTCTCATTTTTTAGTCTTTGACTTTCCAAAATACTTGATTTTATTTCCGAAACCAAATATTCTTTCTCAACAACCTCAACATCGAATTGCTCTTTTAATTTAGCTAATTCGTCATTCTTTTCGGTTAAGGTTATTTGGTAGTCAAGATCCAAATCATTTATGGCTTGTCTAAGCTCTTCTTTTTTGTCACCCGTTAAAGATTGTTCAAGTTCTTTGATCCGATTGTCTCGTGTAGCAATTTTACTTGCTAATGCCTCATTTCGAATTTTTAAATTCAAAATCTCAACATGAAGCTCACGATTCTTATCGTTGACCTGTAACAAATCTTTTTCATTTTCTTCGGCTTGCATAACTAGAGAAATATTCTCTATTTCGAGATTTCTAATATTTTCATTCTTTTCATTTATCTCGATTTTCAAGCGCTCATTTTGTGACAAAATGAAATCGGAATATTCTTTGTCGTTAACATGAATATCCTTCAAACGAGCGACTTCTTTTTGAAGCTCACTATTTGTTTCACGATATTTATTCCTTTCGGAACTCATCGTAACAACTTTGCAATTCATATCATCAAGACTCGATTTTAACGAGTTCACCAAATTAATAAGTTCGGAGGAATCCAAACTAGAATAATCCATACTTGACAAATGCATATTTAAATAATCACTACTACATGATGCAACATTTAAATTTCAAGTAGAGTTTCGAGTTACCTCATGGTTAGTAGTGGAGATTTCCATAGATTCGTCGGAGAGAGCCATCAAATAAAGGTTGACAATTTCCTCGATAGGTTCCGTAGCTTCCTCGTCTTCGCTTAAATCCCATCTGCTCTCCGCAACGAGACCTCGACCATTTGGCAACTTCGGACACTCATGTTTAAAGTGACCGGGTTGTTTACATTCGAGACAAACATCTTCCGTTTCCTCAACCATGGGCTCTTTTGGTTTAGGTGCCGAATAATTTTTAGAATAATTCGGATTATATGAATTATTATTTTGTTGTTGTGCACCTTGACCTTTAGCATAATTCGTATTAGGGGAATTATTATACGAATTTGAAGCACCTTGGTTTTTAGTATAACTCGTGGTCGGAAAATTATTCTTATAAGGTGGCATTCCTTTTGAGTTAAACACTCGATTTTGATTATTTGACTTAAGGAAGCCTTTTCCGTACCTTTGAGCTTTACTTTGCAAAACACGACGAAGTTGTCTTGATAACAACGCAATCTCTTGTTCATCGAGATTTTCCAATTCTTCGTTTAGCTCATCGTCATTTTCTTCTTCATCGATTAATATAGCTTTTAAAGCCATATTTTTACGTTTGTCATCCGTTTTAGGGATGACCTTATCCGGAATATTATATTCCTCGTAAGCACGAAGGTTTCCGAATAAACTATCGATGGAGTAGTCATTAAGACTATGCATTTCTTTTATCGTGGTAACTTTGACTTTCCAACTTGGAGGCAAGGCTTTTAAAATCCTTCGATTTTTCTCGTTAGTCGTATAGACCTTACCAAGTTGAGAAAGCTCATCGATGATACGAGTAAACCTCGTTTCCATGTCGATAATAGTTTCTCCTTCGAGGAGTTTAAAATTCTCGTACTCATGAATTAAGGTATCCATTCGAGATTCCTTAATATCTTTTGTACCCTCGTAAGTGATAACTAGTTTGTTCCACATTTCTTGTGCCGACTTGCAATTATTAACACGTTTGTATTATTTTTCCGCAAGTGAACTAGTAAGAACCTTTTCCACTTTCGCGGCTATGTTCATTTGAATCTCTTCATCCGGAGTATATTCACTCACTTTCTTTTCGACCATTACGTCGCCTACCTTTTTAGTAGGAGTGGTGACTCCATCTTCTATGGCCATCCAAACTTTCACACCTTGGGATCTAGCATATTTTCTAAATCGTGTTTTCCAAGTTGCAAAATTTGTGCCATCGAATAGTTGGGGTCTAGAACTTGAAAGACCTTCGCCACAACCGATCGTATTTAAATACGCCATAAATAAGATCTACTTTTGGTTACGTTTTTGAACTTCACAAATGTTCAAATAACGAGATTAAAAGTAACCGCTTTGATACCAATTGATAGGTCGCGAAGGATGGTGAAATAAGCTAGAAGGGGGGGGGGGTTGAATAGCTTATTACCTTTTTAAAATTTAGAGCTTGGCATTTTAAAATTTCTTTCTACTTTTAAAATTAATTACTTATAAATAAGCAATAAAAAATGCGGAAAATAAAAGAGAGAAAGATAAAGAGTATGACACGATCGATTTATCCTGGTTCGCGATGCCGCAATCCCCTAACGGATTCGAACACCCCTACTCCAGTCCCCGAGCTCCTCCCGAACTCGAGATTTCTTCCACTATAAGTAAAATACTCCTTATAGTAGGCGGAGAAGCCTTTACAACCACTATGTATTTATCTTAGAGCCTAACTACCCGTTACCTCTTCAAAATATTATAGCTACCCCTTGCAAGATTATCTTGGAGCGTAACTCCCCGCTACCTCCTCAAATGCTATGCAAGAAAACCCCTTACAAGTTTATCTTGGAGCGTAACTCCCCGTCACCTCCTCACAACCACGTAAGTAACCATTTGCGTAGACTTTGTATCTACACCCTTTAACGATCTTGGATCTTAGGTCTTAGATCTTGGGTCTTTCCTCCTCCTCATGGTGCAAAGACACCCAACTCCCCGTTGGCGTGTCTAAGACTTGGGTCTTAGAGCAAGAATCACCTCACTTCACTTCACCTCACGTCAAAGGATATAATACAAGTCCTACGACTTAAATCCTGTTTAATTGACGATTAAAAGTGAACTAGTACGAAGACTAGATCACGAAAGAAAATATAAATATTAACGAGATAAACTACGTCAATATAAATAAAAGCCAAGTATATTAATTCTATAAATATTCGGTTTAGCCGAATATAAATAAAGGTAAATATACAACTTACTTGTGTCTTACAACATAAATAAAGGTGACTTAGAGCGAGTTGTAAATATTCCGTGAAATATTAAACAAGCAAATAATCTCGAAGAACACAAGTGTTTAGCACTTGTAAGTGGCTTTAATTAGCCTAGGCCGAAATATGGCCGAATAAATATATATAAAGCTCGTCGAAGCGAGGGACGCTATTACGCGTTAAATTAAACACACAAGCACATAAACACAACTCACACGTACGTAAAAGTAACTCACTTATCTATAGGATAAAACGAGGGCCGCTATTATGCGTTAAACTAGTGCGAGAAAAATAAACACGTAAGTAGCCGGGAGAAGTCACACAAGGGGCTTATCACACAACTAATGCAAGACAATAAATTAAACGTGGATGCAACAATATATACTATGCAAGAAACCTTCGGCCGAATGTAGATCAAGGAAGGGCCGAGTGTTTTGAACTTAGTTTCGGTTAAGAAACTAGTTCGGGTAGTATTGGTTAAGTCCTTAAAGAAATAAGCACAATTAAGTTCTAGGGACTTGACGAACCAACACTAAGAGAAGTTCACTTTTAACTTAAGATGTACTAAGTTTAAACCACTTAGTTTATGCAAGTTAAGCACTAGTTAAAAGATACTTCTTTGCCTTATAACCAAGTATTGATCAAATGGTTACTAAGGTCTTAAAGAGGGCTTAACAAGTTCTTACACGAACCTCCTCTTGGTAGCTTACAAGTTGTATACACACACTACACGAATTAATTCAAGAACAAGTGTGTAAATGTGACAAATGTAAGACTACTTAACAAGTATATATTCAAAAGATTCAAGCACTTAGTAGCCGAATATATAGCTTGCACAAACCCACTAACTAGCTTATGACTCCTGACCTTACAAAGGCTCAAGTTCCTCTTTAAATTAAGGGAGAACTACAAGAGATACGAGCTAGTTTTAAGCCTAAAAACCACACCAAGGTGAGCCGAAATGAGCACCAAAAAGATATAATCAAGATGAGTAAAATAGTGACTCAAATGCTCAAGAAAGAACACTTAGAAGGCTGTTATAAAATGTGCAAAGTGATGCCTTGAAGAGTGTTTGCCGAGAGTGCCAAAAATGAGCAAAAGAAGAGCCAAAAACACCACTTAAACAAAGCCAAATGAGCACCAAAGAAAGATATAATCAAGGAGGATAAAATGGTGACTCAAATATACTTTGAAGAGCACTTGGGGACTGCTTAAAACGTGCAAGAGGCTTCCCCAAGAATAGCTTGGCCGAATGGTGTTTAAAATGTAAGAAATGGAGCAAAAACAAAGCTTAAAATAAGATAAAAGAAAGATGAACGTGCAAGTTGCTCTCCTGGTTATCTCTCGGGTTCTCAAGCATTCTCAAACTCGTTTAACAATCTAAATTCCCTTGGCATTTCTTGACTTGATCACTCCTTGGTTTAACCTAATTTCACTATTTCCTGAAGATATAAACCCTTTAACATTTCTATACTCCTTAATATCACATTCAATAGAGTCTCAATCGAAATCGAAAATCCTTAAAGTCCATATTCAGGAATTTCTGAAATCCATCGTCATTTCGAGTCACTTATTTTCATAGTACATCACTAATATGGTTTCCATTTATTCATTTTCTGTTTCAAGTATAGAGTACCTACATACCATTTCTCTAAATCCTCAAAATTTACTGTTCATGTGATCACTGTAGCATTGCTAAAGTTAGGGTTATTACATAAAATGTAAGAAATGGAGCAAAAACAAAGCTTAAAATAAGATAAAAGATGAAGGAGCAAAGCTTTGTTATCCAAATCTTTTTGAAGGCTCTTGGCTACATGATATTGCTGTGTTTCTAGAGAGAAAAGAGCAGCAATTCTTTGGCACAAGAAGGCCTGAAGAAAAGAATGGGTTTAGCTTGGTATTTATAGGCAAATTTAGGGTTTAGTGACCAATGGTTAAAAGACAAGTGGCAAGCTACTAATAAAATACAAAAATGCATAAAGTAGCTTTTTGGCACCTTCCTAGAAGTTCCCAACAGATCAGCATGTGTATAATATTATATAAAAAATATCTAGGAAGCTTCTTTTGGCTCGGTTTATCCGAAAAACCCGAAACGATAAACCCATAAATAAGAAATAAATCTTAAAATCAGTTAAAAATTATAAAACTTGGGGAATCCTCTAGAAATATTCCCAGAGAATTATGGTCAAAATTTCACCTTGAAATTCGTTGACCATCTATGACTTTTAAGTGACCGAAAAATCAATTATGTATCGATTTTTGGAGTCCCGGAAAAAAGTCATGTAAAAATTATGAAATTAATCCTAAAATTCTTTTTAATTATTCTAGTGACATATCCAAAGTTTCAAGTCAAAATAACATGTGTAGGTATTTTAATCAAAAATATTTTGATTAAATGTCCTTATGCGACGGAATAAACTACATTAGCCGTTTGCCGTAACTTGTCAATATTTTGGCTAAAGTTTTTGACTTGAAATATATTCAAATATAATATTTCTCAAATAATAATGACTAAGAAGTCCTCAGAATATTTAATTTGAATATTTTAGAGTTTTATCCAATTTAATTGAAAACTGTTAAGGATTCGGGGATAAAATCCATTTTTATTCTTTCGGCAAGTCTTTGGGCAAGGCACTTTGAAAATAATTCTTTGAAAAATATGTTGAATATATTTGAGAATAAAACCTTTGAAATGAACACTATTTTTGAATAAAACATTTATTTTTGGTCCGAAAAATCAGTATTCGGGAAATTTCGATATTTGTGCCGTATAGACATTGCCTTTAAATATATCACAAATAACTTAGACTAGGAAACATCATTTTATTGACATTCCTTATCCAAATTATTGATTGGTGCAAGAAATCGTTTTGACAAATTGACTCGTTACTTGTTTATGTCACATCGAATAAACCTAAGGGAGGATCTACTATGTTATCTAGTAAATTTCTAAATCTAATTTAATATTTCACTTTCGAACTTGACAAATCACCAAAACCTACAAGTGAAAGACGGTCTTACAATCTTCCCAAAAGACTGTCGACTCACAAATATAACTCTAATCACAACGTTTAAAACACTCTTACATAACATGAATCGAAAAAAATTATTTTGTTTTATATAAACTCACAACTCCAATATATGTTTTATACAATAGAAAAAATTATTTTGTTTTTCAAAATCAATGCATATATTTATATTTAAATTAAAGTATTCTTAAAAAAAAATACTCTGAGCCTATCTTTAAATAACATGAATCAATAAAAAAATATTTAATTATTTTATTTAATAAAGTATTCTTTTTATTTTTTAACGAGTCAGGGCATCAGCGAGAAATTATTAAAATATATAAATGTAACCTTATTTTTTATTAATACTGTGTTAAAATCCGTGCGATGTAGGGTTTATTTAATATTATTAATTTTTTAATTAATTTTTGAAAATTTTAAAATATAAATTTTGTAGGCTTAAAATAGTGACGCCCCCAAATTAGTGGATTCAGGTCATCACGTCTCTGTTCATATAACACATGTATTCTACAATCATCACCAAAACAATTACAAGTTTCTCCTAGCTTCACCCCATAGTTCCAAGAATCGCACTTAATTACATAAATGGCTATCTATAATCAATGTTATTACAACAAAACGTCTTAGCTTACATGCCTGTTAGCAATGAACAAAGGTAAGCGCTACGGTCAGAAATCTGAGGCATACACTATAGCATAATGAAACTAAACTGCATCAAAATGACTGGATTTTCCCCTTGTCCTTCTACTTCTACTCGAAAGGTCGATCGTTCTCGCCTTTGACTGTTAAAAACATAATTATAATAGCAAGAGTGAGCAATTGAATGCTCAACAAGTTCACCATACCAAATCTTACAAAAGTAAATTTTATAACAAGATGATGATAACAAGTATTATAGGAGAATCATATAATATCTAATCCTGAAAGCAGTATAAAAAACTTCTCAAAATTTGTGAGAATTTTCATATCTATCAAAATCTCTGACAACCCAAAGAATTCGAATCATCTCAACCATAAGAACATCATAAGCGAACTACATAATGACTTCAAGAATTACCTAAAAATTATCAACTTATCTAGCAGCTCAAAATTTAAGAAAAGATTACTAGTCTTCCATCCGCTCGATACCCCGCTGGTACGATCAACTACGATGCTGCAGATACCGTCCTCCTGTGATACCCCACCCAGCCCGATCACGACTATGATGTAGTACCACCGAAATTTTCTCTTTGCTAGCATCATATGGGTTATCATTTTCAATCCTACCAACATTAGTGCCTTAATAATTATCTGTATTTTCGGATAAATATACCTCGCCGAAACCACGGGTTATTACCCATGTTGACCAGTTTACACAAAAATTCCCGAATGTCAAGCATGACATATAGTCAGAACTTTCTCAAACTCCACTGCTAATCCAAACAATGGATTAACCATAAGAATTAGAATAAATGTTTATTCGACGATGCGAACCATGCATCATTTGCATTGACAAAGGAGGTAGCTATCTCGAACTAATGAGTATAGCTATAACAAGAACAATCAAGATAACTAAAACAAGCCAAACTTCCAATAGTGTGCAATCGAACAGCCTTTAACAGTTTTAACGAAATAGACACTTCATGAGGTATAACTTGATTATCAAGAGTTACGATAAATATAAGTTACTATTTCAATAAATGGTTTGTACAATGAACCATTACCCGATGTCAAGAAAAGTAGTTGAAATTTGAGAAATAAATTCAACTGGTAGGAATAAATATTTAGCTGTCTCGAAACAATAAGACAAGCTTTAACTAAATAATATTAAAGAATCGTCCTGATTAATGTGACTGACTGATATTTTTGAATTTCGTTTTTGGTGCACAAAGGATTTATGATTGATTTAATATCGTTGAGAATAAAATATCTAAGTACTCAACATTTCACCAAAAATTTTCACCACAACAATAAAATCCTTGAGAAAAATAATGTTCACAGAAAAATCTCATGAATTCTTTAGAAGATAAGGAAAATAATGAACTTGCCTCATGTCCGACAATAAACGCTAGAAATAAACAAATTAGCTTAACTTTGAAGCAATACCCAATTGCCCCAATATTCAAAAATTCTCGGTCCACGCGCTCTCTTAAAGACAAATTAACAGCTCAACCTACGAGATTAATGAATCCCGAGCTACTAAAAATTCTAATAGAATATTCATTTAAAGGAAAATGCTTTAGTACAAATATTTAATAAAAATTCACCAAAATAAATAATAATTTTAAAAACCTTATTAAATACTCATCTAAATCACTCCCAATAAAGGAATCCACAAAATTTTACACAAATATTGTCTAATATTTAAATAATACCAAATCTCATTATAGTTTTTTTAACAAATAAACCACTAAATAATTTCTAAACAATTATTCCTTTGTTGATAAATCCTACCAATCCCCAAAAGTATTCATAAAAAAAAATTAACTTATAATAAATAATTTACTAAATTCCCTCACAAATATTATATATAATTTACAAACAAACTCCGCCTCTTAATATTATCATATAATTTTCCTTTTTCATTCTTTATTACTCCTCTCAAAAATCATTTAACTCTATTTAATCCCCTTAAATCATTCTTTTAATCCAAAATAGTTTCTTATAAAAATTCTCTAGTAATTTTATCCACTCTCCCATTTTATTCTCTAGAATAAAACACCTCAAAACTTATTTTCACTCAATTTAATCCATTAATCAATAAGTCATCCTTTATCACAAAAATTTTAATCCACTAAAAATATCCAATATTAATATCTCAAATTTGATTCCATTTTTTATCTTTTATTCCCCAATTTAATATTCCATTTCTAAATGAAATTAAACCCATAAATTATTATCATTCATAAAATTATGCTCATCCAAAAAAAAATATTACATTCTATTCCATTATTCTTTTATTCATTAAAATTATTTCCCCTAAATATTTAATTATAAAATTACTAAACTGGCGTTACCCTTTTTTTTCCTTCTTCCTCACGATATTTCGGTGAGACGCCGACCGGAAACTTTTCCGAAGTTTCCGGTAACCGTGTCACCACCACCTCTTATCTCTCTCTTTCTCTCCAATCTCTCATCTCTCACTCCCCCCTCTCTCTCTCTCTCTCTCTCTCTCTCTCTCTCTCTCTCTCTCTCTTTTCAACAACAATCACCACCACCACCACCTCCATCATTGGTGGTTCCTCCTGTTGTAACACCTACATACACACATACACACACATACGCACACCCAACACATCACAATCCACACACACATACATCCACTATTTCCCTTCTCCGCCACCACCATCGCGGGCAACCACTGGCCACGGTGGTGTCTCCCCCTCCCCATTCCGGTCGTCGCCATCACAATACAAACCCATCTCCTCGTTCTAAATCTATTTAGACCATCCAACTCGTCAATTCAACCGAGAATTAAAAGTCCCCAATTCACAATTCTAAAATTTTTATTCCATTTTTTTAGAAAAGAAAACCCATTTACATATCTTACTCTAATATTCATGTCCCAATTAAAAAAAATGAAATTAACTAATATAACCCATAAATAATTCACGCAATTCATTAATATTTATCATCATAAAAACCAAAAATTCTATAAATAACAAACTAATTTAAAGTAAAAACTTGTTTCATATCATTAATCAAGATCTCATAAATAGTATTGAAAATAAGAATTTAAATTAGAGAATTTATTACCTTAACTCACGAATTTACAAAATTCTAATACGAAATCAACACTCCCGAAAATTGTGCCTCCATCGTGTGAGTACCCATTCCTCGTATTATAATCACTATAATTTACAAGATCAATCTATTACAAAAATTCCAGATCCATTAACCATTTAATGGAGTATATATGTGTTTTAGTGTGTGTATAGAGAAAATAATAATTATAAACTCAAATTGCTAATATAGTTAATCTAGTGTTTATTTATTCTGAAGGCCAACAACTATTTTTATTTATTTACAAGGGACAAGGGCAAGCTTCTAAATTTATTATTAAGGACAAAATAAAGCTTAATTACACAAACGACCCCTCAACAAGGATCGATTACAGGTCAAGGTATAAAACAAGAATCTAAATATACAAACTAATATAACATCTATTTCTGATCTAGACATAATCCACTATACCATCAAATCTCTGGCTCGGTCCAAAACTGTATCTGCTCATGCTGGCTCCGAAATCTATCCTGCTTAAAATGTCTCGTCGCTCTCATTCGATTCGCAAGACGTATTATCCATCCTTTTTCTTAACTGTAAGGTTAGGTAAAATAAAACAAGAATGAGCCAAAAACGTTCAGCAAGTGTAAATATAAACAACAATAATCTTTCTTTCAGTTCAAGATATGACAATGGTAAGGTCATCAAGTTTAAAATTGATATTAAACAAAGTTCCAAGGTGTAATCAACAATTTGAATCTGGTTTGTAATATGAAGAATCAACCATGATGGATTAAGGATCAACAATAAAGATCCAAGATATTAAAACAAGAGTTTACATTATAAACGACAATTTTAATCAATAAATAAGTCTTTGGGATTTTAACTTGACGCTACGAGCTAGCCAAGTGATCAGCCCATGCATTAGCTCCGAACATCACACCCGTACATTTGATTCCTCCTTTATTTTAGGATCCTTGGAACTTATTTAATAGTGTTAGTGCCCTAGAGACAATGTAGTTGTCTAGGAAAGACTATTTTGTTACTTGTTGATTATGTTCCATCGATTATTTCCATGATGATTTATTATGTCTTTATTTACTACGAAATAAATGTTAGAATAATAAATTTCCTTGGAATATGTAACATGTAATCTATATCTTTAATTATTTGACTTAAAAAATGAGATTATGAGAATAGTGTTAATATTCCTAAATATCCGTAATCGAGCATTAATAATATGAGACAATTATAATGCATAAAGATTAGTATGTTTGTGGACTGATGACCACATCTCATTGGTCATAGGTATAATGATACTAAAGTCAAGAACATAGGTGCATGTAATATTCTACATGGCACTGGATAGACCCACGGTGAGATTCTACATGTTGATAATGTCATTAGAAAGACTCACAGTGATAATGGTGTAATGATCCTTAGACTTGAGATCATTATATTTCTATATGAGGATTAATATACTTTGAGTACATTAAAAGTTACCTTTGACTGGGTGATGATAAAAGTGGACATCGGGTATATTATGAGACGTATGAGAAATATGAATGTTAGATAAGGGATTTAACCCTCCTATTTATAGGAGAGATATTATTGGCCTCTTGATTGAGTGAGACTATGAAAATGCATGGCCATGCTCAAATATTGATTTGTTTTTAATAGTCTACTCATTGATCAAGGAAACCCGGATTAAACGTTGAAGAGGATGACTAAACACATGCCTCAAGTTTACTCTATAATATTTGGTTAAAGGGATTATAAAGGTTTAATTGGATCACCAATTATTATTATTACTTGGGTAGCAATGATGTATTATTAGATGCCACTCATTGTTTATAATTTTATTATTGGACATTAAAATTATTGCCAACGTAATAATAACCTAAAGGGTTACACAATAAGAACGTTTAAAAGGAGTTTTAATTTAAATTACGAATTTAAATTAAATCATAAATTCAAAATTAGTTATTAATTGAGCTGGTCTTAATTAATTATTTAAAAGGAATTCAAATTTAACAATTAAAATCTAAATCAGATTGGTTTAAAGAAACCCAAATAATTTATGGTTTTAAGGCCCAACTCTCTCCCTATAAATACATAATGATGTAAAATTAACATAACGATTATGAGATTTCTGTGTTTATGAAACACGAAATTAAATACGAATTTTCAATAATTTTGATATGGGGAGATTTTGTCAAAAACGGGTTGTACCTGTAAGGAAGTTGGTTATTAAGTGAGACCACTGTGTCTTCCCCAACAACCTGGAAATCAAACCATTGGTGAATATTGATTTGAAGTATTTAATTCAAGGAAAAATTGGGAATCTCTTCATGATGGGATTATGGTCGTTTTAATTTAAACCCCTAAGAAAAATATTAAGTTTAAGATGCCTTCCAAATGGGAAACACTCGTCAAGACCTAGATCGAAAAAGGGCGGGTTCGCCAAAGCGAAGTGCCCTCGTTTATCATGGTAAGGCGCGATAGAGTAAAATAGTGATACTCAACTGTTAGACCATTGGGTTCGACTTAACTAAGTGACCACAATATGATTGTGAACTTAGAGGCAGAGAGTTTGGTAAGATTTATTGGATAAATGTGAGCGAATGTTGTTATGTGAACAAATGTTGTTCTACCAAACTATCCAAGAGTTGTATATGATATAATTGACAAACGATGTCTACGTAAATAATAATTTTAAGGAGAAAAACTAAAGTTGACCTTAAAAGTGACGAAATATGGATCTTGGCTCACTAGAAAGGTTTAGAGAAACCTGTTCGAATTGATAGGTAGGGCTATTAATTTGACAAAAATAGTGGGAGATATAAATTATGAATATATATGAATAATCACTTGAACATAATTTAACAATTCCGCAGATTAATTATTTAAGCATTTTAACATTGTAGATATTCGAAATGGCAAATAACTCAAATAACTCCTCTGTAAGATCAGTCCTTGAGAAGGACAAGTTGACAGGAACTAACGTCCTAGCCTGGCAAAGGAATTTGAGGATTGTCCTCAGGCAAGAGCGAAAGCTCTATGTCATAGATATTCCTCGCCCTGGACCTCTCCCTGAAGGTGCAACAGAGGATCAACAAAATGCTTATCAAAAGCATTTGGATGATGACACCGATGTCACCTGTTTGATGCTTGCGACTATAAGTCCTGAGCTGCAGAAACACCATGAGAATTTTGATTCTTATATCATGATCGAGCACCTTAAACGTATGTTTGAGGTCAGGCTCGTCAAGAGATGTTTGATACAAGCAAGGCCTTGTATGCGTGTAAACAGGGTGAACGTGATCCGGTAGCACCGCATGTTCTAAAGATGATTGGATATATGGAGTACCTTGCTACTCTGGGTTCCGCGATTAGTCTGGAATCTTAGATAGATCTGATCTTGCAATCTTTGAACAACAACTATGCTCAGTTTATAATGAATTATAACATGAATGAGATAGACAAGAACCCCACCGAATTGTTGGTTTTGTTTATAACTACTGAGACCAACATTCAGAAGGCATTATCTGCACCCATAATGATGGTCAACAAGGGGAATGCCAAAGGAAAGGGTAAATGGAAAGGCAAGAAGAAGATTGGATCTAAATCTGCTAGTCCAAAACCCGCGACAAAGAAGGCTTTAAAGCCTAAAGGTGGTGCTCAAATGGCAAAGGGTGATTGTCACTATTGCAAGAAGTCGGGTCGTTGGAAGAGAAACTGTCACGCTTATTTGGAGGATCTGAAGAAACTGAAGGCTGTTCAGATTTCTGATTCAGGTATTTATGTTATAGAAGTCAATTTATCTCCTTCTACATCATGGGTATTAGATACTGGATGTGGTTCGCACATATGTGTAAATGTGCAGGAACTACGAAGGAGTAGAGATTTGGCAAAAGGAGAAGTTAACCTACGTGTTGGCAATGGAGCAAAGGTTGCTGCTTTAGCTGTAGGGACTTATCATTTATCGTTGCCCACTGGGTTCATTTTAGAACTTGAGAACTATTTTTACGTGCCTTCGATTTGCAGAAACATTATTTCCGTTTCTTGTTTGGACAAGATTGGTTTTTCCTTTTTGATTCAGAACAATAGTTGTTCCTTTTCGTTGAATAATGCTACCTATGGGGTGTTAGGATCGCATCCACTATAGATCAATGTTAATCAAACACAGTAACAAACACAAAAGTAAAGAACACAACGAATTAACGTGGAAACCCCTTAAGGGAGGGTAAAACCACAAATCCACTAAATATGAATGTATTACAAGATTAGAGTCGCTCCCTCACTCAACACTCTTAAATACAATCACCTCACCTTGATCACAAAAGTTTTCTCTTGTGTGTGGCACACAACTCTCTAACTTTTACAATACTCCAAAACTCCTACAAATATCTATATTTATAGTCACGACAAATATTCTAATCCTATTCTATATCAAATCCTATTTGTGATAATTACCATATTTTCTTATCTTGGATAGAAATCCTTCCACAATTAATAATCCTACCAAAAATAAGAATTACCTCAATTATAACAAATTAGAATTCTTTTCATAATAGGATTCTTAACTTAATTAGGAATTCGGGGCGGACCCCAACAAATTCTCCCTCGGCTCGAATTCCCTAATACCTCAACCGATTCCGAGAATCTTACCTTTTTCTCGGTCTTCATCGTTGTTGCTTCCCCATCTAAACAATAGATGTTCTTCTTATTCATCATCCCTTGTAGAATCAAGCTTTTTCCACTATACACCTTGCAACTTCGCCCCCGTCCAATGAATCTGTACCGACGTGGTGCCAACACACTCAAAGACAACACATTCTTTGATGCATCTGGTACGTTCCCACATTGAGAGCTTTCTTGATTGTACCATCATGGAGTTTAAAACAAATAGTTCCAACTCCTTAAACCTTCATCTTCTCATCATTCCCCACAACGATATTACCAAGATTTTCATCAGTGCATAAAGTCTCAAACATCGCTCGATCTCTACATATATGCATGGAAGCAGCAGAATCCATCACCCATTCTGATTTACTCTTCACCGAACTAGGAGCGGTATCCTCAC
The DNA here is from genome assembly GCA_036435485.1 of Saposhnikovia divaricata. Classification (NCBI taxonomy): domain Eukaryota; kingdom Viridiplantae; phylum Streptophyta; class Magnoliopsida; order Apiales; family Apiaceae; genus Saposhnikovia; species Saposhnikovia divaricata. The sequence goes on along the minus strand of CM071601.1, from coordinate 39,181,749 downwards.
TCGCCATCAAAAACTCTCCATCCTCGATCACATGTGTAGAGTCCGCATCAACAACTTTGTTCTTTCCCTTCATCTGTTTAAAGGACTTCAAAGCATCTTTAAAGCTTGGACAAAAAAATTGCACATGACCCGTTTCACCACAATAATAGCACTCAACAGTGCTCATATCTTTCTTACTCGGCCGAGATTTATTTCTTCCTTGCAGGTCACTGCGGTTGCGACTCCTCCCTCTTTCAGCACTTTGGACAGCTAAAACTGCCTCACCACTTTGAGAAACAGCATCCTTTGTCATCCTCTCATTATCTCTTAACGCCTTTAACACATCATCAATCGTAAGAGTTGTCCTCCATACTAACAGCGTTTGCTTAAAATACTTGAAGGAACTTGGCAACGATGACAACAACAACGGAGCTTGTTCCTCATCTTTCATCGACTCATCAACATTAGCCAGATGACATACCAACTGATTAAAAACAACTAATGTGATCATGGAGATTACCTTCCTCATCCAGTTTTAAAGAGTACAACTCCATCTTCAAATTAAGTCGATTGGTCAATGACTTCGACGTACAAATGCTTGCTAACTTGTCCCATATCTCCTTCGGTGTTGACTCCATAAACACGTTATACTGTAGTATCTATATGTTATCAATTGATAGTGTTTTTATCCATAGTCATGTCGACCATCATTGGATAGGCAGAATAGGGTAGCCAATTGTAAATAAGCTATGCTATGTAATTTTGTTTAAGTGACAGTGTATCAACGGATGAAGACAGAACTCTATCAACGGATACAGCTCAAATCTACAATATCAACGGATACAGCTCAATCTATTATCAACGGATGACAGTGTACAATGTCAACGGATAATCATTAACACTTTCTTCTATGCTAAGCTGGGGATTAGCAGTTGATAAAGACAGGTTTGATTGACAGATCACATGGGTTGATAGTAGATACAAAAAGTAGTATGGCAGCCATACTTTAGAAACACAGAAGAAAGAAGCATTCCGTTTACACTATGAATACAAGAAAGGTGCAGGGGACATGTCTGTTCACAAGGACAACCTTTCGGCTACATGTGTATTTGGAATGAAGTAGCAAGTCAACTTGAATTAGATTAGTATTATCTTATTCCTGTAGTACTTGTAAACTTGGGATATATAACCAAGTGTAGCAACTCTTTAGAAGCTAAGAAAACAGATACATTTGCTTAAAGTTTTCTTGAATATCATTAAAGCAAAGAGTTGTAAAACAACAGCTGTGTACATTTGTATCACAGAGTTTTCTTCAAATAAAAGCTTCAGGTGGTACATTTAACCACCTGATTTTATATGTGTTTGTGCATTAATCTTTATACAGCAATTATCTTCTTATAGATTTCTGGAATTCTTATCAGGAATTTATAAATATCAAGAATTGTATTCAACCCCCCCTTCTACAATTATACAAGTGTGTAATCTGGGAATAACAATTGGTATCAGAGCAAGCTTCTAACATATTTGAAGTTTAAAGATCAACACACTTCCAACATGTCTAAGAAGGATTATGGAGTAAAGATACCAGTTCTTGATAGAGAGAATTACTTTCACTGGAAAGTAAAAATGCGTCTACATCTCGTGTCCATTGATGAGGGTTTTGTGGATTGCATTGACAAGGGTCCTCAAGTTCCGATGAAGACTGCAGCAAGAGTTGGCCCTGCTGAAGATACGCCTGACCATCTCATTCCCAAACCTGTTTCTGAATGGAGTCTTGAAGATATGGCAGAAGTCCACAAAGACAAAAAGACCATGAATATACAGTTCAATGGTCTAGAAACAGACATGGTTGACAATGTTATCAGCTGTACTACCTCCAAGGAAGTATGGGACACTGTTCAAACCCTTTGTGAAGGAACAGAACAGGTGAGGAAAAACAAGATGCAACTACTAATCCAACAGTATGAACACTTCCATTTCAAGAGTGGAGAAACATTGAATGATACATTTAGTAGATTTCAAAAGCTACTAAATGGCTTGAAACTGTATGGAAGAATCTATCAAGTTAAAGATTCTAATCTCAAATTTCTGAGATCACTGCCCAAAGAATGGAAGCCAATGACTGTTTCTCTAAGAAACACTCAAGAGTATAAGACATTTACTCTTGAAAGGCTCTATGGAACTTTAAAGACATATGAGCTGGAAATGGAGCAGGATGAAGAGATTGACAAGTCCCAAAAGAAAAGTGGGTCAGTTGCACTTGTTGCCAACTTGGAGCAGATGGAGGAGAAAAGGACAGAAGCTGCTTGTTCTACACCAAACAGGGAGGTTTGTAAAGATAGAGCAGAATCAAGTAGGAGCAAGGAAAAGGTGTCTGAAAAATTGAATGTCCTTCAGCAGGATGAATTGGATGAGATAGATGAGCACTTAGCTTTTCTGTCTAGGAGATTCTCTAAGCTCAAATTCAAGAGAAACTCTGGGGTGGCCAAGCCATTTAACAAGGATTATTCCACAAGCAACTTTGTGGATAAATCCAAAATTAAATGCTACAATTGTGGAATTGCTGGTCAATTGATAAGTGAATGCAGGAAGCCCAGATCTGAGAACAAAGGAAAGCCAACTGAAGCTGTTGACTACAAGAAGAAATATTTTGATCTTCTTAGGCAGAAAGGAAAGGCATTCATGACCCAAGAGTATGACTGGGCTGCTGATGGAAATCATTCTGATGATGATGTTGAGTATGTCAACCTTGCATTGATGGCTGATTCTGGAGAGCAGGAAGCAAGTTCAGCTAGCAATCAGGTATTTTCTACTAATCTCTCTGAGCTCACCAAAGAGGAATGCAATAGTGTTATAGATGAAATGTCTACTGAACTATATCACTTGAGTGTTACTCTTAAATCAATTACTAAAGAGAACAATAGGATTAAAGAGACTAATCTATTTTTAAGTGATAGAAATGCTGCTCTAGAAGTTCAATTTCTAGAATTTGAGAAAATGAGAGTTGATTGCAATAATGCTAAAAGTGAACTTGAAGCTGTGTTAAAAAGAGAACTGATTTTAAGAGACCAGCTTGAAAAAGAACAAGGGATAATTGCTAAATTTCAAAGCTGTAGGAATATTTCACAAAACATAATAGAAGTCCAGGGAATAGAATCGTTTGTGAAGGAGACCTGGACTCAAAAGAAAAAGGAGCTAGAACCTTGCCTTGAGGATCTAGAGACTATTTGTGAATCAACAGATAGTGATCATCCGTTGACAGATGAACCATCAACGGATGAGAGGTATCCGTCGACTAACAAAAAGTTTGTTAGTAAGAAGGAACTCAAGAAATTGGATATTAAGTATGGTCCAGTCAACAAGAACTTTGTTACTGGTGAGAGTAGCCAAACCAAATCTAGTGGGAAGGCTAAGGCAGGTGATTTACACAACAAAAAGGCTGTTGGTAAATCAGATAATGAAAAGGTATAAATTAAGGGTAAAAAGGAAAAGAACAGAAATGGTAAGATAGGCATCAACAAGAAAAACAATTATTCTCCTGACAAGTTTGCCCCTAGGAAAACTTGTAGTAATTGTAATAGTGTCAATCACCTATCTTCTAATTGCAAGATTGTTAACAAGGCTCCTGCTCATGTACCTCAAACTATACCATGTATGCCTGCAATGCCTGGTTTATATCAAAATGCTAGTTTTTCAAATCCATATGTGAACATGCCATATGTGTCTAATCCTTATTTTCAATCTGTGAATATGCCACAAATGTCATGGAACATTCCTAGCATGAATAATATGTATGCCAATTTTCCACAAATGCATTCATCAAATATTCATGCAAATAAGCATTTGCCAAACCCCATCGATCAGGCATCTACATCTAAGGTGAAGAAGGCCAAGATTGTAAAGTCAAAGGCTAACAAGAAAGGACCCAAGGAAGCTTGGGTACCAAAATCAACTTGATTTGCTTTTGGATTTGTGCAGGGAAACAGAAGGAATCTATGGTACCTAGACAGTGGATGCTCTAGGCACATGACAGGAGATTCAACCCTGCTCACAGAGTTCAAGGAAGGAGCTGGCCCTAGAATTACCTTTGGAGATGACAGCAAAGGATATACTAAGGGATATGGCTTGATTTCAAAAGACAATGTCATCATTGAAGAAGTGGCCTTAGTTGAAGGTTTGAAGCACAATTTGCTGAGTATCAATCAGATTTGTGACAAAGTCTATGAAGTAAGGTTCACTAAAGAAGCCTGTGTTGTTTCTGCCAAGGAAGACAACAATGTGGTATTGACAGGTTTTAGAAAAGGAAATGTATACATAGCTGACTTCAATTCAGCATGCTCAGATTCCATTACTTGTCTCTACAGCAAAGCAAGTAAGGATGAGAGTTGGCTATGGCATATGAAACTGTCACATTTGAATTTTAAAGTTATGAATGACTTGGTAAGAAAGGATCTTGCTAGAGGAATCCCTCAATTGGAATTTATCATAGATGGACTGTGTGATGCCTGCCAATTAGGGAAACAAAAGAAATCATCCTTCAAGAGCAAGACAGAGTCATCCATTGTTAAGCCACTTCAATTGCTGCATATGGACTTATTTGGTCCAGTAAATGTCATGTCTAATTCAAAGAAGAAATACTGTCTGGTGATTGTAGATGATTTTTCTAAGTTTGCATGGACCTTCTTCCTGCACTCCAAGGATTGTGCAAGTGAAATCATCATCAATCACCTCAGAATACTAAACAATGGTTCTGAAGACAAAGTAAAAAGAATCAGGAGTGACAATGGCACTGAATTCAAAAATTCCACAATGAAGATCTTCTGTGAAGAGAATGGAATTGTCCATGAGTTTTCTGCTGCTAGAACACCTCAACAAAATGGGGTTGTTGAAAGGAAAAACAGAACTCTCATTGAAGCAGCTAGAAAAATGTTAAGTGAATCAAGATTACCAACATATTTCTGGGCTGAAGCTGTCAACACTGCATGCCTCACTCAGAATATTTCCTTGGTTAATCAAGCTAGAGGAATGACTCCTTATCAGTTGTTAACCAACAAGAAGCCAACTTTAGCTTTTCTTCATGTCTTTGGATGCAAGTGTTTTGTGCTAAGGAATCATGGAGATAACTTAGGAAAATTTGAAGCAAAGGCAGATGAAGCTATATTTGTTGGATATGCAGCAGGGAAAGCCTATAGAGTCTATAATCTACGAACCAACATTGTTATGGAATCTGTACATGTTGTGTTTGATGATCAAAAGATTCTAGGTCTAATGATGAAGGCTTCCATGAAAAGTTGGAATTTGAGAATGAAGGTGAAGGAAGAATGTACTATGATGATGATGAGGAAAATGAAGATCATGACCATGAAAATTCACCAAGAGTTGTTGGCCCAACTAGAAGTGATGCTCACACTGGAAATGAAGCATCCATTGACAGTCATATTGAAGCATCCGATACATCCGTTGACATATATTCTCATGCATCCGTCGACAGGCAAAATGGAGCATCCGTTGATAGACAAGGAGATGCATCCGTTGACAGTCAACTTCATAATTCCGCAAGGATAACAAACTCAGGGGGAGTTTCTCAGGGTCAAAATTCAATGCTAAATCAACATGATCATGCTCATGAAAATGAAGCAACCTCATCAAGATCAAACCTTCCACCTGCAAGAAAATGGACTAGAGATCATTCATTTGAGTTAATCATTGGTGAATCAAATCAAGAGTCCAAACAAGGAGGGCCACTCAAGCAGAATGCCTATACAGTAGCTTCCTGTCTCAAGAGGAACCTAAGAAAGTGAAGATGCCCTTCTAGATCCAGATTGGGTCTTAGCAATGCAAGAATAGCTAAACCAATTTGAAAGAAATAAAGTTTGGAAGCTTGTGCCCAAACCTGATGATAGAAATGTCATAGGTACTAAATGGGTTTTCAAGAATAAGACAGATGAAAATGGAATAATTGTGAGGAATAAAGCTAGATTAGTGGCAAAGGGCTATTCTCAAGAAGAAGGGATAGATTTTGGTGAAACTTTTGCTCCAGTGGCAAGACTTGAGGCAATCAGAATCTTCCTAGCCTATGCAGCACATGCCAATTTCAAGGTCTACCAGATGGATGTCAAAAGTTCCTTTCTAAATGGGGAACTGGAAGAAGAGGTCTATGTCCATCAACCTCTTTGATTTGAAGATCCAGAATTTCCAGAATATGTATATCTTCTCATGAAAGCACTTTATGGTTTGAAGCAAGCACCAAGAGCCTGGTATGACACTTTATCTCAATTTCTTTTGGAGAATCACTTCACTAGAGGTACAATAGATAAAACCTTATTTCATAGGAATATCAATGGCTCTTCAATACTTGTTTAAATCTATGTAGATGATATTATTTTTGGGTCTACAGATGAGAAGCTTTACAAAAGGTTTGCCAAACTTATGCAAAGTAGGTATGAAATGAGCATGATGGGTGAATTAACTTACTTTCTTGGCTTACAAGTAAAGCAAGTTAATGAGGGCATTTTCATAAGTCAAACAAAATATATTTATGATCTTTTAAAGAAATTTGACTTAATGGATTGTACCTCTGCAAAAACACATATGGCCACTGCAACTAAGCTTGAGTTGAATACTAAAGAAAAGTCTGTGGACATCTCAAGCTATAGAGGCATGGTAGGTTCACTTCTATACCTAACAGCTAGTAGACCTGATATAATGTTTTCTACTTGTCTTTGTGCTAGATTTCAAGCTGACCCTAGAGAGTCTCACTTGATAGCCATTAAGAGAATTTTCAGGTATCTCAAGGGAACACCAAACCTTGGCATTTGGTACCCAAAAGAATCTGGTTTTGATCTAACTGGCTACTCAGATGCAGATTATGCAGGTTGCAGAATTGATAGGAAAAGTACTACAGGTTCCTATCAATTTCTAGGAAACATGCTTGTTTCATGGTTCAGTAAGAAACAGAACTCAGTCTCCACTTCTACAGCTGAAGTTGAGTACATTGCTGCTGGAAGTTGTTGTGCACAGATTCTATGGATGAAAAATCAACTTATTGACTATGGTCTAAAAGTTGAGAAGATTCCAATTTTCTGTGACAACACAAGTGCTATTGCCATCACAGGGAATCCAGTTCAACATTTGAGAACCAAGCATATTGACATCAAATACCACTTCATCAGATAACATGTGATGAATGGTACAGTGGAAATGCACTTTGTGCTAAGTGAAATGCAGCTTGCAGATATCTTCACCAAGCCTCTTGATGAATCCACATTCAAAAGATTGGTAGGTGAACTAGGTATGATTAATTTGTCATAATTCCTAGTGATATTTGATTTTACTGCATTGCAGCTAGAAATGTGTTTTGATTTACTTGAGAATTAAAAACTATCAGAAAAATTTTCTGCAGAAATTTTGTCTAAGGCAAAATTATCTTATCAACGGATATCCTTTTACCTGTTGGTAGTATAAACACATTACTAGATTTTCGTATATCAACGGATAACAGGTTGTCCACATCATCGATGGATAAAATGTTTCTCAACCGTTCATCTTATATCCGTTGATATACATATTTTTTTTAATATAGCCATTGGTAAACGTGTATATATAGGCATGGTTGTATTTATTTTCTTTTATTAACTGACAGTTACTTTTGACCAATGGGTAATTACTTTTAATTATTTCATTTTCAACTCTTGAAAAATATAAAAGGCTGTCTTGTGCTCTCACATCTCACTTTTATCCACTTTCAAGATTCTCATAAGTAAACTACATCCTCTACACTAAAACTCTCTGCAACAAAAGTTCAAACACTTCAATGGCGCCTATTGTTAAGATGATGTCTTCCACTGGGTTCACCTATGAGAAGAACAACTTCGCGGCCTATGTTGATACTGTGAATGCTCCAGAAGTTTATCACACAATGATGAGTTTCGTGAAGAACTGTAGGCTGTCGTATGCTATGACTACCACCACACCCATCATCCATGAAGTAATTGAGGAGATGTGGACATCGGCTGAATTCAATGGTACTGATGAAACTCTATCTTTTTCTCTTAAGGGTAACAACTATGTGGTTAATTCTGATGTCCTAACTGCATGTTTGAAATTACCTGAGAATAATTGTTTACCTGAAATTACCATGCTTAATTCAATTAATTATGTTTTTAGTACTGATAATTTAGGCAAAATTGTTAGGAAGGGCATGGTTAAAGAATGGAGTTATCTTTGTGATGCCTTCATTAAAACTTTTTCTGGTAAAATTAGTAATTTCGATGCTGTTACTAAATCCATGCTTGTGATGCTATGTATGCTCTTAACTGATAGATATTATAATTTTAGCACACTAGTGATGTATGAAATGGCAACTAAATTAGGTAATAAAGAAGCTAGGGGCAAGAATATCTACTTTGCTAGATTTTTGATGCTCTTAGCCCTGCATATTTCTGAGAATGAGCTATCCATTTCTAACCCGGATAGCAAGTTCAATTGTTTTGTACAGGAGAAGAGAGTCCTTAGTGACTTGATTCGAATGAATCTGAATGCAGGGGTACAATTGGTTTATCTTCCAATTGTTCAGGTAGCTTCTAACCTTAATACTCCTATCTCTACCCCCCAAATTTCTTTGCCTTCCACTGTCACAATGGAGTCTGTAGTTGTGACCAAACAGGCCCCTACCAAGGTGACCAAATCCAGAGTTCCAAAACCACAATCTAAAAAGCAAACCTCAAGTGTCTCTCAAAAGACACCTGTTGTAAAACCTACCAAAACACTTGAGGGGAGTGTGAAGGTGGTAGTGAGTGGTGAGGGACAGGGTGCAAGCCCTAAGAATAAGGTAGGTGAGGAGAGTGCACCAAATAGCCAAGCCTTAGTTACATCCTCTGTAACGCCCCGACTTCCCAATACAGAAAATATACTTTTTAAAATAAAATAGACTTTGATACAGGGGAATTTTATAAAATTTTGGCATGAGGTGTTTGTAAATCGGACTATCCACCTGTATTTCAACCCAAACCAAATTTCAATTAACAATTACAAATATAACATAATACACCAACGATTCCTCATCGAGGATCGATTCCAGGTTATGGTATTAAACAAGAAACTAAACTATAAAAATTATTACAATTTCTTTCACTACCCTGAATACAATTTAATATACCGTCTAATCTGAAGCTTAATTCCAATCCGTGCTTACCCGCTCTGACTTCGAGATCTATCCTGTATAGGCTGGCTCATTGCTCTCATATGATTTGTAAGATGTAGACATCCACCCTTAATCCTAACTGAAAGGTTAGGGAAAATAAAGCAAGAGTGAGCCAATAACGCTCAGCAAGTGCAAATAATGATATAATATCAACAACAGTTATAAGTGCTAAAAAAATCAAGAAGAATCATCATATGCTTCATCAAGTATCAACTTAATCAAATATATTTTTTTTATTACCACGAGGAACCAACATTGCATCACTGGGATGGGATGTATCAACAATAAGAACTGATAAAAGTTCTGATAGCAAGATCTCATCGAAATAAGTTTCAGGGGAATTGAGAATCAGAACAGCCCAGTCTCAATGTAAAGATTAGAATTGGATTCTTATTTAATTTTTTTTTTTAAAAAAAACAATAAGGTTAGGCTGCTGATCAGTCAAGCACTAATCCCGGACAAATGCACACAGCAATGTCCTTTAATGGATCCACGGCACACATTGGCCTTATCAACTTCTGACCACGAATCTGGTCCGACCCCTTACGGTCCACATTTAAAAAAAACAATCCAATCCTATATCAACCGCACTAGGTGTCGGAACAATCGACCACCTTTGCCAGCCAATAACGGGAAAACTCACGTTCCACGACAATAGTTCATAATTAAGAATCACTGATGATGACGTATCAACATCAACTGGTATCAACAAGATCAACCCAACAACAGGGTTAAATAAAGAATGATAATAATAATAGGTGTCGACAAGTTCGACATGAGAAAGGGGGTGATACAAAAAGAACAACAATCCCAAAGGGTATCAACAAGTTTGATACGAATAATTTAGGGGTAAATGAATAAACAATAGTAACAGGTATCGACAAGTTCGATAGGCGTAATTGGGGTCATACATCACTAAATCAATCGAAGAAAGAATTTACTGATAACATGTTTAACCATAACTGAGAATATATGATAAAACGAGGATATAGTCAAGTGATAAACATTTAATAAAATTCTCTAACACCTTGCAAAGTTTGGACTAAAGTAGGTAAGTTAAGTGGTTAAAAATGAATATTTGTAAAATAATTTCAGGATAATTAATCGTCAACCAGTTTGAAGAAAACATCCCCTAAAGAGGGTTCATCGGGTAAAAATATGTTAAAACTCATAAACTAGGCTAAAAGGCTTTTATAAGAATTTAAAATTTTGGATTTCCTCTGTTTAGAAAGTTTCTTAAATACTTTCGAAGAAAATAAAAGAAATGGCACTCTACTGAGGAATCCATCAACATACCACGATTTAAAATATCTCTTGAGGAAAAAGGGTATTTGTAAGATCAGCTGAAAATTTGCACTTCAGCTATAGGTGGAAATATAAACATTTGCACGTCATTCAAAGAAGGATGTCACTTTGTAAACATAATTTGACCGACACAGTTGATATATAAATAGAACAGAATTGCATCACTTGAATAATAAGTGAGGAGCGATAACACTTGCAACTAATTTGACAGAAATATTTTATAAATAACAGAAACAGATTTATCCCACTTGAACAATAAGCAGGGAATAGTATACTTGCCTCGATATACAGATTCCAATTCCAACACATTATCTCGTTATTCACTTTACATCCGTCTCCACTTCTTTATATGATGGCCTCTGCTCGGCTATATATTCATCCTACCTCCATAATTAATTATTCTCTAATTGAGTCCACTCGCCAACTCCGATACACAATTCCTTCCTTAAAATTCCGTCCTTACATACATTAACACCTACTCGGGCCTCCTTCTCTTACCTACATGGAAGTAAAACATTACTTCAGTACCTAACCAACTAAAACCTCACGCTTTATTCGAGTCTACCCATACATGTCTTAACTCGTATAAAAATAATAACATTTAGCACATAGAGCTATATATAAATATATATCAATTACAGTGATGTAAACAAGTATCTCATATAAAAGCCCCCCCCCCCTTTTTTTTTAAACCGCAATACAAGCACTGCCTTGCACATTATAAATACAACCAATTGTCAAATGAAATTCCACTTCGTACCACATTTGAACCATACCAATCATTTTCCCTTGTTACTTTCTTCTCTTATTCTTTTCTCCCTTTGTTTTCTTCCTTTTCTCGCTTTTGGCCCTTCAGCCTATCCCTCAACACACAACAGCTCACATGTGTTTTCATACCGCACACCCACTACTTTCTTTGTGACAAACACCTAAACAGGTTCACCCTCCTTACCTACCTCTTTCCCCTTCGAATAACACAACACTAGGATTTCTATAGCACTTCCCAGTCACACCCAGTCCTGCACCACCTTTTCACTCCACTTCATCGCCATGTCCTATTATTACAGCTCCAACACAAGCTGCTCTACCTCTCTTACTCGGCTTTCCAGCTTCACGCACAAACTCGTAGCAAACACCCAACATCACGACCCCCTTCTTTTCTTTGACTTAACACCATCAACATACCCATGTCTACATTCACACAACCATTATATAGATATATAAAAAGCATTCTACACCAGCCAAGCACCCACATACCACCCATTCTCTAAATTTTTCACCATTTCAACATCACAAACACACTCCCACAAACGTACATATACCTCCATAATTTTCCTCACTTCATCCATCCTACATATGACACCTTTAATTCCCAAACACTTCAATCCTCAACCTACCATGTCTCCATCCCTCGGCCTTACCTTACCAACACACCCACGCACTCTCGGATTCACCCCAACTTCGAACTACAATCACGGCAAGAAACTCCAAAACGATTCGGACATACACAGACTCGCGGCCAAGCTCAATTTTAATCCTCCAGAATCACTTTAATGCTCTCAGAATCACAATCGAACCCTTTAAGCCCTTGATTGACCCCACCCGTATATATAGATACATATAGGAATACATAAACTTCCAAAACTCTCTACAAAATCACATAAACTCAATGATTTAGGTAATACTAAGATAGAGGTGAATTTACAAAGATTATAGAAATGATTTGGAGGTGGGAAATCGAAGAGGGAAGGGGATTTGGGGGTCTGCTATGTAACTAAGCTGAAGAAAAATGAAATAAGAAAAAGAAACCAGGCGGATGTAGTACATTTTAGAGGCAGAGGCAACTTGAAATGTTCACCTTGCTGAAAATATATATATTTCTTTAAATCTATTAAAATAGCTTCTAAAATCGAAATCAAATGAAAAAAAAATAGTAAAATCTAAAACTTTTCATTTATAAATAAAGAGTATAAAATTCTGAACACACATATATTTGTAAAATATTTCTAGGATCAAAAATGAATTAAATATGGATTTTACAAGTTTTGACACTTTAAATGCACTAAAACTCTTAAAATCATTTTAAAATACTTAAACACCCAAAATAATACACCCAATAATTTTAAAAACTTATTAAATATACAAAAATGATATTACAAAAGATTTCGTGATTTTTAATAAATCCGTTGATTTTTATAAAAACTTTTCGAATATCAATAATGCCTAATTTAAATAGATTTTAATTGTCAAAAATACAAATAAAAATACACGGACTTATCAGGCACACATAAATCACCATATAAATATGTAAACATGATGTCAAATAAATTCAATCCTAAAAAAAAATTCACCTCATATAATCCACATTTAATATTAAATAATTAACTAATAATAATAACGATATTTTCTAGGGCGTTATATCCTCTCAACAGGGTGTGACTACTGAATCAAGTTCCCCACAAGGAACACTGCACAAAAGGGTCAGATACACAACTAGCCCTCTCTCAAAAACCTATGAAAGAAGAGTAAAATCTAAAACCATAGGGGAATCACAGGGTGCACACACAATACAGCAAACTGTACCTTCTCAAAATCAGTTTGATGTGGCTCCAGCAAATATGGAGTCACAGCCCCTGTTAACAAAATATCACGCAAGCGTACGTGGTTACAAGTAATATATGAATAAGTCAAGTTCGTTCCCACAGAGATCTGGTTGGGTTTCAATTCAGTTCATGCACCTATGCAATAATGTATGGTTTTTATTCACTGCTAAGACAATTAACAAGATTGGGTTTAGATTAACTATAATTAACTAAGAAACAAATTAACAAAACTAAGAATTAACAAACTAACGAGAATTGGAATCGAATTACTTATGCAAGAGAAAACATGGAATCCTAACTTCATTAAATACTTTGCTTAGATCTGATGCCTTTAATCACTATATGCAATGGTTATGATATCTGATCGGACAACACGAAACAAGTATAAGCTACCTCTGGGTATACTAACACCAAACTACTCATACATCCAAAAAAGAAATAGAAGATGAATAGACACCAATTATGTTTAGACCCTATATCTCTATAAGATTTGAAAACATAACGGTTTAAGCACAAGTTGTCCATATTGATCACATAGGGTAGCATAATATCTCTATTTACGCTACAAATCATGATGTTAAAACATCAACCTATCCTATGCTAGCATGGCAAGTTCTAAATCTCAAGATCCACTATCGTTTCACAAGAGATTAACAATTCAATTTAGATGTTAGCTACGCATCTAAAAGCATTAAGAATAACCATAGAAGGATATCAAATATACATCACACACAGATCTTTAAAGCATCAAAATACTAAAGCTCCATAAATAAATCCGTTAGAATCCCATGACAACGATTAGTTCATAATCGAACCTCTCGTCATCATGGGATCTGATGAAACCATGATAAAAACAAAGTATGAAAATATACAAATAAACCTAAGTAATTGATATGTAATGATGTGTTTTTTTCTGTCCCCCAAGATGTGTATTTATAGCCCCAATTTGCCTCTCCATCAAGCAATTTCCGTTTTAGAGTTGGAATAGGCGTATGGTAATTTTCGTTCTTGAATGAGAATAAAATTGCAAATTCCATGTGTAGATCTGATTCTGGAATGTTCTAGCCGCCCAGAGCAATTACCATACTTATTAGAAGTAGGCATTATAGCAATTTCCTTGTCAAAGTTGAATTTCTGCAGTTCGGCACATAATACGTTTCCAAAACTGATTCGTTTTTGAAGGAAAATTCGTAACTGACTTTTATTCAGTATTTTTGGGCCGTTCTAGTTGTATTTGGACCTCTGGACCACTTTAAAATGAAAGAGAATTCCGTTATCTTCGTGTGGACAGTAAGATCATCCAAAACGGACTTATAGAACTCAAGATATGGCCCAAACAGTGAATCATAATTTTCAGGATAAAAATTCGGAATTTCCAGCAAAGACACCGTGCCGCAGCACGCTTTCCAAGCCGCAGCGCACCCTGGTCACTGTTCACTTTTGCAAAAAATCTTCTCCTCTTCGTGTGAGCTGTAAGATCGTCAGAATCGGACTTGTAGAACTCCAGATATGGCCAAAACAGTGTAGACTGCGCAACCGACCCCGAAAATCCAAATTTTAATCAAATTAACCTCCAACTCTCTTAGCTCTGCAAAACTCAATGAAAACACATTAAACACACCACATACTTGAGGCCAAGTAATCAATTTAAGCCGATATGGAACGCTTTAAGTGGATATAAAATCCACTTATCACACCCCCAAACTTAAACTTATGCTTGTCCTCAAGCATAAACAACTAACACTAACTTGTACCACTTCCGTAGGTGATCACGGTTGCATTTGGCATATGCAACAAGCCCTTTAAACCCCTAGACAGCCCTAGTGGACGAGTAAAGTCTCGTGAGGGCCAATAGTGAATGTACCCATAAAATCCAGTTAACTAAACAATGCAATAACAATGCAATGCATGAATGTAACTAATATGAAAATGCATATGAGTTACTACTAATACATCATCACACCTTTAAATCCTCTCATGTCATTTCAACTTAAGAATCAAAGTAATAATGTGATGTCTTGGTGTCAAAAATGCAAGTATTCACATAGTCTACTCAATTAACATGCATAAATTCTCAAAAGCCCATGTCAAATGTAAGAATAAGTTAGTAAACATGCTAAGCCTACAAGAGTACATCTTTGAGACAAAACTCGGGATCTCAGACGCAAAAACAAGTACACACTCACAATTCACTCAAAAAAGAATATTCACTCAAGAACAAGGGTAAGTGTATCACTCAATTCCAACTAAATCATAAGCATGCTTGACAATTGGTATCAATCTAACTCTTAACACAACATACATCAATGACGATAATCAAATGGTCTTTAATTGGGTTGTAACGGGGCTAGGGACAAGGTATGTCAAATAAGCCAAATCAGGTAAAGTGTCAAAAGCTAGTAGGAACTATAATGAATCATACACAACACCCTATTTCCCCCCACATAATTTATTATTTTTCTTCCAACAAAAACACTCGACTAGTCGACTAAAGTAGGATCACAACAAACACAAATATGCTCTCATAATATTTTTTTTCTTTCTTTTTTCTTCTTTTTTTCATTTTTTTACTTCTTTTTTTTCCCAGAGCTAAATATAACAAGAACAATAACAATAACAATGATCCCATGATTTTATTACACATGCCGACTATCAAGTAAACAACCAAACCCAATTTTCAATATTTCCCCCAAAATTATGACCAACAATAAACCCCTCCTTGCACACCTTATTACTCCCTTAAGCACTCTACTAGCCTTTGACAATGTGGGTTCAAATTAATGTAAGGCCAATACAAGAAAAAGGTCTAGGCAAGTAATGTGGTATGTCACCGAAAAAATAAGATTAAGCTCAACGGGTTAACTAATTGATCATGTAAATATGGTGTGGTAATATGGGAAAATATGCGGTTATTCCTAAATGCCTTTATCATTTTAATCGTCAAATAATGTCATGTGTTTCAAGAAAGACCTCAAACAACTACTAGCAATGCAAACAATCAGTGGACACTCAAGCAAACGAATAAAATTGCAACAAATATGCAATAAGGCTCAAAAGCTCACTTGGTGGAAAAACATACTCAATCCCAAGCAAAAATCTCTCTAATGCACCGACTTGTATTCAAAGCATGCAAACTAAATCAACTTGCACCTATTCATGTCCTTCTAATTACTCACAACATTCAATAAGTCAATAGCTTCAACTTACTAGTGTATGTGTGTGCACAAGAACAAAGCATATCACTTCTCAATCAAAAGCGTCAATCAACACGAATTTCCTATCAAGCATGGATGCAAATGAAAACTACTATGGACTCACATGATAATAACACGAACAAACATGCATGAATTACAACTAAAATGCAAACATGATATCCTACATGAACACACTAACTACTACAAACAACTACTATACACTACTTATCCCAAAACCACCCCCAAACTTAGAATATTCAATGTCCTCATGGAATGAAAGTAAATACAAGGGATAGTAGGAAACATACGTAAAACTACCGAAACACGTGGGTTGCCTCCCACGAAGCGCTTGTTTAGAGTCTTTAGCTAGACATGGCCAAGGCTTTTTCTCTTGAAAATTCCTACACCGTAGCTTAATATGGCCATTTAATTATCTTTCCCGGTGCTACATCCTTGATAACAAGTTTCAGCCTTCTTCGCTCTTCAAAGGTGTTCGTAACATTGTTCTCTTCACTACCTGACAAGTTAGCAACAATAATAATAGGCAAAGTAGATGATTGACCCAAATATACATACCTTAGCTGATCTGATGGTTTAAACTCGAGTCTAGAAGTTTCTTCAACATGATGATTTTCATTATTAACCACCAAACACTGAGCAAGAGTGGAAATAGACGGATTAGGAATGAAAGTGGGTAGTTCACCAACAGAAGTCTTCACAACTGACTTAGGATCAAAAGAATTCTCCTCAAGTTGGATTTCATGCTTAGAACAAATGACCTTTAATTCCTCTAACATCTCATCAGAAGTAAAATTCCTATACAACTCATGAAGATCCTCATTACCCTCAATCAAAACATCTTCCTCAAGAAAAGACTCAATTGCACTATCCTCAAGATTTGACCATGAAACCATCTCATCAACCAGCACCTTAGAATCCCAAAGATCAGCCAAGCCTAGTGACTCACACTCTTCCTCCTCATCACTATCCACCACAGATTCTGAAAAAACAGAATTTTCTTCTTTTTCTATAGGATCCTGATCATGAATTCCTTCTTCATCCTCAATTGCTGAATTCTGATCGTTCGTGACTTTTCCAGATCTGAGTGTTATGGCATTAACCTGCTCCATGCCATCTTGTTTTCCTGGATTTACCTCTGTGGCACTAGGAAGAACTCCCTGCGGTCCGTTGAGAAAGGCACTTGCAATTTGCCCAATCTGATTCTCCAATGTCTTGAGAGATACCGCCTGACTTTTAATCATCAACCTCAATTCATCCAATTCAGATTTTTCATTCGAAGATTGACCATCATCCCCATGAAACTGTTGCTGCTGAAAATCTTGATTGTAGCTCCAGCCAAAATTGGAATGGTAGGTGGCTGGAGCTGGTTGCGAAGGTTGCTGGAAGTTGCTCACAAACTGTGCCGATTCAGAAGATATGTCACATTGACTCATCTCATGTGCGCCCTCACATAGCTCACCACCACTAGCAACTTGAGGCACCCCATGCTTTGACATAAAATCCAATTTCTTATTAAGTGTCGCTAGCTGAGCTGCTAGAGCTGTGATTGTATTAACTTTCAAAATTCCTGCTAATTTGCCTTGTGATAATCTCTGAGTTGGATTCTGGTATTCATTCGCAGCCATCATCTCAATTAGCTTATAAGCTTCCGCATAGCTCTTAGCCCATAAAGCTCCACCTGATGCTGCATCTAGCATGGGTTTTGACTGTGCACCCAAGCCATTGTAAAAGCAGTTAATCACCATCCAATCGGGCATCCCATGATGTGGACACTTCCTCAGCATCTCCTTATATCACTCCCAAGCCTCGCACAAAGATTCTTCAGACTGCTGTGAAAATTGAGTAATAGCGTTCCTGATTGCTGCGGTCTTTGCCATGGGAAAAAATTTATTGAGAAATATCCGAGCAAGATCCTCCCATGTCAAAATAGAACCTGCTGGTAGAGAATGCAACCAGCCCTTAGCTTTATCCCTCAAAGAGAATGGGAAAAGTCTTAATTTGATAGCATCTTCCGACACCCCGTTGATCTTGAAAGTGTCGCAGATCTTAATGAAATTCCGGATGTGCATGTTAGGATCTTCAATCGGAGCACCCCCAAACTGAACCGAATTCTGCACCATCTGAATTATGCTAGGCTTGATTTTGAAAGTATTAGCTGCAATAGTTGGCCTGACAATGCTAAATTGGACGTCATTGATCTTTGGTTGAGAATAATACATCAATGCTTTCGCTGCTGCTGCTGGTTCTCCCATTGCTACCTGAAACACATAGAACTAAACAACTATGTAAGAAATAATCCGAGTCAATGAACTCTAACGACCACTGATGACAAGCACATAAACTAAAAATAAAACACCGATGATCCCCGGTAGCGGCACCAAAAACTTGTTAACACAATATCACACAAGCGTACGTGGTCACAAGTAATATATGAATAAGTCAAGTTCGTTCCCACAGAGATCTGGTTGGGTTTCAATTCAGTTCATGCACCTATGCAACAATGTATGGTTTTTATTCACTGCTAAGACAATTAACAAGATTGGGTTTAGATTAACTATAATTAACTAAGAAACAAATTAACAAAACTAAGAATTAACTAACTAACGAGAATTGGAATCGAATTACTTATGCAAGAGAAAACATGAGATCCTAACTTCATTAAATACTTTGCGTAGATCTGATGCCTTTAATCACTATATGCAATGGTTATGATATCTGATCGGACAACACGAAACAAGTATAAGCTACCTCTCGGTATACTAACACCAAACTACTCATACATCCACAAAAGAGATAGAAGATAAATAGACACCAATTATGTTTAGACCCTATATCTCTATAAGATTTGAAAACATAACGGTTTAAGCACAAGTTATCCATATTGATCACATAGGGCAGCATAATATCTCTATTTACGCTACAAATCATGATGTTAAAACATCAACCTATCCTATGCTAGCATTGCAAGTTCTGAATCTCAAGATCCACTCTCGTTTCGCAAGAGATTAACAATTCAATTTAGATGTTAGCTACGCATCTAAAAGCATTAAGAATAACCATACAAGGATATCAAATATACATCAAACACAGATCTTTAAAGCATCAAAATACTAAAGCTCCATAAATAAATCCGTTAGAATCCCATGACAACGATTAGTTCATAATCGAACCTCTCGTCATCATGGGATCTGATGAAACCATGATAAAAACAAAGTATGAAAATATACAAATAAACCTAAGTAATTGATATGTAATGATGTGTTTTTTTTCTGTCCCCCAAGATGTGTATTTATAGACCCAATTTGCCTCTCCATCAAGTAATTGCCGTTTTAGAGTTGGAATAGGAGTATGACAATTTTCGTTCTTGAATGAGAATATAATTTCAAATTCCATGTGTAGATCTGATTCTGGAATGTTCTAGCCACCCAGAGCAATTATCATACTTATTAGAAGTAGGAATTATAGCAATTTCCTTGTCAAAGTTGAATTTCTGCAGTTTGGCACATAATACGTTTCCTAAACTGATTCGGTTTTGAAGGAAAATTCGTAACTAACTTTTCTTCAGTATTTTTGGGCTGTTCCAATTGTATTTGGACCTCTGGACCATTTTAGAATGAAAGAAAAATTCCGTTATCTTCGCGTGGACAGTAAGATCGTCCAAAACGGACTTATAGAACTCAAGATATGGCCCAAACAGTGAATCAGAATTTTCAGGATAAAAATTTTGAATTTCCAGCAAAGACACCGCGCCGCAGCATGCTCTCCAGGCCACAGCGCACCCTGATCACTTTTCACTTTTGTAGAAAATCTTCTCCTCTTCGCGTGAGCTGTAAGATCGTCAGAATCGGACTTGTAGAACTCCAGATATGGCCAAAACAGTGTAGACTGCGCAGCCGACCCGGAAAATCCGAATTTTAATCAAATTAACCTCCAACTCTCTTAGCTCTGCAAAACTCAATGAAAACACATTAAACACACCACATACTTGAGGCCAAGTAATCAATTTAAGCTGATATGGAACGCTTTAAGTGGATATAAAATCCACTTATCAGCCCCTATTCATAACCTTCAAATCGATACACATTACAATCCACCATCACCAACTCCATCTCTGAATGTGGATATGATATCTACATCAATTTCTGATTCTCCATCTTTAAGATTCTTGGGGAAGCCCCACTCTGCAATTAGTGGTCATCATCTTTTAGATGATTTGTTGGGCCATCAATCTTCCATTCCTGAATTCACAACAAAATCTGTGGCCTCATCTTTAAAATCAATCTCCACAGATTCAGTGTTGGTTTTCACTTCAACGGATACTATCTTTCCTTCATCAATGGATATCCTTCATCCGTTGACAAGTGTTTCTCCATCAACGGATGCGCCTATGTCTAGCCATCCGTTGACAGCTATAACTACTCCATCAACGGATATCCCTTATCCGTTGATAACTCACTCTACCACTGCTATATCTGACATTCCTGTGTCAAGTGTGGAGGAGTTCTCAGTAGTTGAAACACTTTTAGGAATGAGGGAAGGGAGTGAGAGGCTGCCTTCTGAGCAGGCAAAAGGAGAGGTAAATAATGAGAGGTTGACCATTTCTTCAGGTCAGGCAAAAGGAGAGCAAGAGAGTTCCACCTTAGTCGGAGAAGGTGAGGGTGTGAGAGGTGTGAGCCAGGGGGAGCCCCTGATGCAAGAAAAAAGAGATGAGAGGAGAGAAGGGACTACAGGAGAAATAAGGCAGGAAGATCCAGCCATTGCAAATGAGTTAATGGAGGTTGATGAAGCTTCTAAAGAGATGGAATTTCAACAAGAATATCAGTCAATCATTGACTCCATCTCTTTGGATCCTGAAACCTTTACTCATCCTATTTCTACCTATCAAGTCATGGCACAACAGGGCAATGTGGAAGCAGAGGAGGCAATGCACCTAGTGCATACCTCACAATCTCTACAAAGAGTAAAGGAAGCTTTAACAGCTCTGCCTTCAGAAAATGATAAGTGAAGAGTTTGGCAATGATGACAGTGCTAGCACAGAAAATGATGAAGAAGTCAATATGGAGATTATGAAGCAATATCAAACTGCTATGGCTATTTTCTACTTCCACTGTGGTTGGTGACTTCAATGTGGAAATTATGAAGCAATATCAAACTGCTATGGCTGAGCACGAGAATACAGATCCACAGAGGAAGGCTGTCCTTCAACAAATAATGGCCTCCCTGAAACTTCACAAGATGCAAATGGTTATTCAAAGAACACAACAAGAGGAGGTCCAAACTGCAATTAGAGAAATGAAAGTACAACTAGATGCCAGGATTGAGGCACTAGCCCCTACTACCACTCAGAAGGTGCTGACTAGCAAACTGTTAAAAGAAGATAGCCTGGCCAAGTCTGTTCAGCATCTTTCCTCCAGAGTGGGTAGTATGGAATCTCAAATGAAGGAAATCATTGCCAACCAAGCAAAACAGACTGAGCTACTGGAAAGGCTACTTGCAGCCTCACCTCCAGCCCTTGATGCTAACAAAAAGGGGGAGAAAAAGGAAACAAGAATATAAGAAGTTGCAGCTACTACTAGTCAATTTCAAGCTGCCTGTAGCAAGATAGCACGGACTGAGGGGGAGCAACAGCCAACTATAGTGGTCAATCCAATACAATTTTCTATAGAGGCTTCCCCTGTGAAGAAACAAAAGGCTTTGCCTGTGATTCCTGACTTATCAGAAATCTCAGATGGTGAGAGGCAAGCTAGAATTAAAGAATTAGAGAAGATCAACAAGGAGGCAAATGAAAGAATAATGAGGACAGAGAGGATGATCAATGAATCAATTGTATCAGCTTTGTTCTCTACTCAAGCTTCTACTCCAACAATATCAACTACAATTCTGAAGGTGCTCACTCCAGAAATTGTGGCTCCTACATTCTATGATGCTGAACCATCTTATGTCAAAGAATTTGAACCATACATAAGAACCAGAGCCTACTCTCCACTAAAAGCAAATGGGAAAAACAAGTTACAATTGGACTTTCCATTTCCCAAGGATGATGATGAGAAGCTAATGGGAGATACAATCAAAGAGTTCAAGGAAAAGACAAATAAAAGTGTAAGAGATTGGATGACTGTAATTATAAGAAATTGAAAAGTGTTAATTATATCCAACAGCCATCCTAGATTTGTTGAAGCAAAAGGAGAGGAGACCTCCAGAATTCTCAGGGAAGCTCATCCAAGTGAAGAAGAGAGATATGAAATATAAAGCCTTAGAAATTTTTAGTAATAATAATTATTTATTTAATATCAAATGTGAATTATGTGGCGTATAAATTTGTTGAGGAGGTAAAGTATGTGTGGTATGATATTTGTGGGCTTAATGGATGATTTATATGTGATGTGTAAGCCCGGATATTTTTAATTATATTTTTTGGAATTTATTCCTATTTAATTGTGTTATATTTACCTTCTGTGAATTTTATAAAATCCTCGGGATTAGCAGAAATCCTGAAATCTTTTGCAGTATTAATTTTATTAGTTTATATAACTTTTAAAAATATTTGGTGAATTATTTTTGGGTTTCAAAGATTTTAAAATGATTTTATGAATTATTTTTCCATTCTATGGATTTAATCTTGTAAAATCCATATTTAATTCGTTTTTAGTCCTAAAAATATTTTAAAAATATGTGGGTGATCGTAATTTTATACTCTTTATTTTAAAATTTTTAAATTAAATATTCCACCCATTTTTCAGTTTAAATGTTATTTTATTCGATTTTATGAATTTAGTTTAAAAGAAATTGTGGGAAAAAAAAATTATTTTTAACATCTCCCCCAAATCTTTTATAAACTCAAATCCCTAATTGAGTTTTTACATCAGCTAAACCACTGCCTCCCTCTCTCGAATGTTCTAGCAAACCTTCTAATTTTCTCACGCAAATCTCTCCCTTCTCTTCTATACAATCAAGTTTTCATACTTATTCGAGTTCTCATGTTTCACTGGTATAACCACCTCCTTCCCTGGTTTTCTTGCTGTGGTTGTGGCTGTTGCGCGTAGGTGTGTGTAGCAGTGCATTTGGGTGTATGTCTTGGGTCGATCATACCGTTACAGAACTGATTCCTTCCTCCCTTGTTTCTGCCATTAACGTGTGGTATGTGTGTGTAGTTGTGTGTACCACGGGTGTGTGCGTAAACAGAGTATGTGTGTGTGTGTGTGTGTGTATAGTGACGGTGTGTGCGTGGAACAATCGTGGGTGTGTGTGACGCCTTGTATTGATGAATATGTGTTATATTTGTTCATTGCCGAAGTCCTGAATTCCACTGTGCATTATTATTTATGCGTTGTTGTACTAGTACTACTGTTGTATATATAGTCGATATGGTTGCAAGGCATTTTGAGGATTTTGTTGTTAAAATTCGAATATGATTGGCTATGTGATTTAATGGTATTGCAATAATTAATTACTGAATTGGTTTCGTGATGCAAACTGCTAATCAATTTTGTAATTTATTGCGCGAAGTCTCGTGTTTGGAAACCCAATTTAGGGTACCATCGGGACTTTGCCCTATCGACAGTGATATTAAAAACAAATTGAGTCGATGGTAATTGGCAATGATGATTTTTCTGAGCCAAATAATATTTTATAAATTATATAATATTCTTTAGTTCTCTTAATTTATAAGATTTCATATTTTATTGATACGAATTGATTAATTTAAGGGTTATTCGGATTGGAATAATATGAGTCTGAATGGTTGGATAACTTCTGAGATATGATTGGTAATTGGGATTTATATTGGTTGGTTGAGTCGGTTGTATTCCGACGGGCAATCACCTGTATAAAGGGGATGCCGTCAAAATTTTCTAAAAACCTTAAACAATTTCTTTGTATATATATGTGCATATAATTACACAATTTGATCAAGGTGTTGGATTATTTACCTTATTATTTATTTAGTTGATTTTGTGAGAAATGTTTGTTGGCTATAATTAAATATCTATATTTGAAGCTTATTAATTATTGATGTATGATTAAATAAATGAAAATTAGGAGATTACTCGCGGGGGTAGATTAAGATTTATTATTGATGTTGATTAGCGAATATCAAATAGAATTCTAAAATAGTGTTATATTGTGTGTAGATCCCAAGGATAAAGGGAAAGCTAAAGTCGAGGACGTAGGAACTCTCCGAATTCTGTGATTTCCTGGTTAAGGCAAGTAAACCACTTCACTTACAATTCCAGTGAATTATGATTATCATAACTTGATTCTTATGTTCGTTTGATTTATCCTTGATATAACTGTTCTGTTAATTTCCATTAATTTCGAATATTCAATTGTTATACCCCAAATCAATTATATTGTTTTCGTTGATCCTTTTAGTGGCTTGACTTAAATCAATACCCTTTTTTCTATGTCGAACTTGTCGATATCTAATTCAGAAATTACCCGACCTTATTTTACTTTGTGAGATTTGAAAGGTTGATCTGGAACGAAAGTGTCCAGGGTGTTTGGCAGTTGAGGTGGTCGATTGTTCCGACACCTGATGTCTAGTTAGGATTGGACTGTTAGTTTTTTTTTAAAATGTGGACAGTAAGGGTCGGACCAGATTCGTGGTCAGAAATTATTAAGGCTAATGTGTGCCGTGGATCCATTAAGGACATTGCTGTGTGCGTTTGTCCCGGGTTAGTGCGTGACTGATCAGCAGCCTAACCTTATGATTGTTTTTATTTATAAAATGCATAATAGTCCAATCCACTCATATTTTATGATTCAGATAAAAGACATATCTATCAGTTGAGCTTTTATATTGTTGATTACTAGTTCCTAATAGACCTGCAGATTCAGTTCATTTATGCTTATAACTATATATACTTGCTGAGCATTCTTAGCTCACTTGCTTGCTAATCCTGTTTCTTCAGCTAAGCACGAAGATGTCTAGGAGGAGCGGACAGTCTCATAGAGGCAGCCAGCGAGTTGAGGTCCTAGGACGGGTAGTCTGTTGTCAGCTCTATTTTTATATTGTATTGTTGTATTATCAGTTTGGACAGTTCACTTGGCTTTTGGGTTGTAAATTATTATTAAGTAGTTTGGTTTTGGTTTGTAATAGCTAGTGGATGTTGTTTCATACTGTGACCTGTGAGCGGTCTTGGTTTGTAGAGTTTATATTCCTTTATGGTTTTGATTTTATTATGCTTGTGGACAACGTGATTGGAATTAGTGATGTGTTGGTTGGTTTACAGGTGGTTAGTTCGATTTACGAACACATCATGCCGAATTTTCTAAAATTTCTTCTATATTAATGTTTAATTAATTATAAAAGTATATAATTCTAACATTGATAGGTGAGGGTGTTACAAGTTGGTATCAGAGCTACAGGTCACAGTCACTGAAACAAGTTAGGTGGGAGAATTTTGGGTAGAGTAACGGGAGAGTACGGTCGTATTTTGAGGAATTAGTATATCTGATTATTAGGTGTTACTGTCATTGTAGCCTCCTAGTTCGAGTTCTGATTCTGACCCGTCAGAGGATCCAGTTGAGGCGGACCCTATACCACAGCCAGTGCCATTGAGATCCGTGTCCTCACGTGTAGTTTCGCAGAGCTCGGTGAACGGGCCACTATATCGGTTTACTCAGCCCCCTGTTCCATACCATGAGTACCAGAGAGTGGGTGCAGAGCGAGATTTTCTGTTTGGACAGCTAGCTGAGGTTAGAGCTCTACAAGAGACACAGGCACAGATGGCTAGGGAGCGAGCCCGAGCAGTGGAGGAGTTGGGATAGATCCGGATGCGGCTACGGGTGATGAGGACTATTATCCAGACGCGGACTCAGCATGCGTCCAATGATGAGTTTTCAGCCATTGCACTCCATGTGACGTTGGCATCTGTGATGAGTGAGCTAGATGACATTCTCGGACCAGATCAGTAGACGAGGATCAGTTGGTTAGTGGAGCTGTGGGTGGGATTTTATATGTCGTAGCGTAGTGATTCCATCTTGACGCATGGTACATAGATGCATAGTATGGTAGCAGCAGGGTTTGCAGTGCAACCAGTTTTGTTGTAGATATCTGTTGTACTGTGACTAGATGCTAGCAGTTTCCTCTTTTAGTGTTATGTTGTACCTTTATCGAAGCGTTGTTTTTACGCTTGTACCAGATATATATGATGATCCCTTTCTGCAAAACTGGGTTAAATTCCTTTCACATTGTTATTTATTTTTAAGCATCACATTTACCTTTCAGCATTGAATTTATTTTCAGCACTGCTTCTTTTTCTAGTACTGCATTTACTTTCAGTACCATATTTAATTTCAGCATTATTTTTATTGTTCTGTTAATGCATCTATTAGATATTCATGAATACCTTGCATAGCTTTGATTTTTGTATTCTGTTACACCTTGTAAACCAATTGCTGACCCGAGTAATGGCTGGGAACCTTCAATTATATTTCAATAGTATATTCACTGTTGGCTTAAATTAGATTCTTTTGATTTATTGACTCTTGAATCTGAACCTAATGATTGTCCGTTGATTTCAGAAATATGCCTCCAAGAAAGAAGAAACAAAATACTCGAACCTCCAATCAGGATGAACAAGCCAACCCACCTCCTGTAGGTCAAATAGACCCTGCTTTGGTTCAAATATTGCAGACCCTTGTTCAGCAAACTGCTACTCTAGCACAGCAACAGCAACAGTTACAGCAGCAGCTGTTGGCTCAGCAGCAACAACAGCAACAGCAGCAACAACAGCAACAGCAGCAGCAGCAACAACAACCCGTTCCTCCGGTAGTCACCTTAAAGTCCTTCCAGGCAGTTAAACCTCCCGAATTTAAAGGAACAGTGGACCCAGTAGAGGCGAGATCTTGGCTGAAAGAGATGGAAAAGGCTATTGAACTGGTGGGGGTCCCAGTAAATAAAAAGACCAAATATGTAAGTTACTTCCTGAAGAATGAAGCCACTTATTGGTGGGAGTCGGTAAAGATGCTGGAAGCTATAGAAGTGATTCCTTGGGAAAGGTTTACAGAATTGTTTTTGGAAAAGTATTTCCCGGATTATATGAAAGATCGAATGGAGATGAAGTTTTTAGAGTTGAAGCAGGGAAGTATGACAGTGACAGAGTATGAAGCGAAGTTTACCGAATTAGCTAGGTTTGTCCCGACATATGTAGACACGGAAAGGAAGAAGGCAAAGAGGTTTCAACAAGGGTTGAAACCATGGATTCGTAGTAAGCTAGCAGTTTTGGAACTGGATACTTATGCAGCAGTGTTGCAGAAGGCCATGATAGCAGAAGGAGAAAGTGAATTGTACTTTAAGGAAAAAGAGGGAAAGAAAAGAAAAGCTGGATCAATGGAAGGACAACAAGTGCAAGGCAGCTCTCAGAGTGTGCCCAATAAAAAGCCAGGATTTCAGTCAGGAAAGAATTGGAATTCTAAAAAACCGGGATCGGGGAATGGAGGGCAAGGAAATAGACCTCAAGATTCAAATCAACAGAAACTGGTTAGGCCACCCTTGGCAGAGTGCAAGACTTGTGGAAAGAGGCATCCAGGAGTGTGTGCAAAGTTGGAGGTGACGTGCTACAAGTGTAATCAGAAAGGTCACTATGCTCGAAAGTGAAAGGTAGGGATTGTATGTCATCGTTGTGGGAAACCAGGGCATGTAATGAGAGACTGTAAAGTACCTGTAGTGAAACCTCCGGTTCTGGCTAACCCAATGCTTCAAGCGATTGAGGCACCCCCAACAGCAAATGTCAGACCAGTGGCTAGGACCTTCAATATGACTATGAATGAAGCTATTAAGAATTCTGATGTGGTATCAGGTACGCTCCCTATAAATTCTATTCAAGCAAAAGTATTAATTGATTTCGGGGCTACGAAATCCTGTATATCTAAAGAATTTGTTCAAAGGTTAAATTGTGAGATATGCATGTTACATGAGGCTATAGTTATAGAAATAGCTAATTCAGAACGAATTCCAGTTACTCAAGTATGTCCTCGTTGTAAGATCGATATCTCAGGGCATTGCTTTTACGCTAATTTAATACCTTTCCAGTTAGGCGAATTTGATGTAATTTTAGGAATGGATTGGTTAACAGAGAACAATGCGCAAATTGACTGTAAGAATAAGAAGGTGATACTCAGATCCCCTGATGATGTAGAAGTTACCTTTAGAGGTCAGAGACAGACTAGGAGATTTTTAACGATCATGCAAACTAAGAGGCTTGAGACAGGGATGCGAGGGCTATATGGCTTATGTCATGGATACCAAGCAAGAGGTACCTAAGATAGAGGAAATACCAGTGGTGAATGAGTTTCTCGATGTTTTTTCCAGATGAAATCCCCGGGTTACCCCCAGATAGGGAAATAGAATTTACCATAGACTTAGCGCCAGGAACCGAACCCGTGTCGAAAGCTCCATATCGTATGGCACCTGTAGAGATGAAAGAATTGGCAGCTCAGTTGCAAGATCTTTTGGAGAAATGTATTATTAGACCTAGTGTTTCGCCGTGGGGAGCTCCGGTATTATTTGTAAAGAAGAAGGATGGAAGTATGAGATTGTGTATCGATTATCGGGAACTAAATAAGTTGACCATTAAGAATAAGTACCCTTTGCCAAGAATTGACGATTTATTCGATCAGCTGAAAGGAGCAAGTTGTTTCTCGAAAATTGATTTGCGATCAAGATATTTCCAATTAAAGATTAGACCGGAAGACGTTCCAAAGACCGCGTTTCGGACTAGGTATGGGCTTTATGAATTTTTAGTAATGGCGTTTGGGTTAACCAATGCACCGGCAGCGTTCATGGATTTAATGAATAGGGTTTTTAAGAAATATCTGGACAAGTTTGTGATTGTGTTTATAGATGATATTTTGATATACTCAAAGACCGAAGAAGAACATGCAGGGCATTTGAGGATAGCTCTAGAAACGTTGAGAAAAGAGAAATTGTATGCAAAGTTTTCTAAGTGTGAGTTTTGGTTGAAAGAAGTGCAGTTCTTAGGGCATGTCATCAACAGCGAAGGGATTAAAGTGGATCCTGCTAAGATTGAAGCTGTGATGAATTGGGAGAGACCTAAAACACCTACAGAAGTTCGAAGTTTCTTAGGATTGGCGGGATATTATCGAAGATTTGTTCAAGACTTTGCGAAGATAGCCACCCCACTAACAAAGTTGACAAGGAAGAATGAAAGGTTTGTGTGGAATGAGAGGTGTGAAGAAAGTTTCCAGGAATTGAAGAAGAGATTGGTGACTGCACCAGTATTGACACTTCCAGACGAAAAAGGAAATTTTGTGATCTATAGTGATGCATCTCACAAGGGTTTAGGATGCGTATTACTGCAGCACGGTAAGGTAATTGCTTACGCTTCGAGACAGTTGAAACCTCACGAGCAGAAATATCCTACTCACGATTTGGAATTGGCCGCGATTGTTTTCGCTTTGAAGATTTGGAGACATTATTTGTATGGGGAAAAGTTCGAAATTTACACGGACCATAATAGTTTAAAGTATATTTTCACCCAAAAAGACTTAAATATGAGGCAGAGGAGATGGTTAGAGTTGCTCAAGGATTATGACTGTACAATTAACTATCACCCCGGGAAAGCGAATGTGGTGGTAGACGCTCTAAGTAGAAAGGAGAAAATTAACATGTTTACACTACCTGAGGAGTTATATAGAGAATTTGAGAAATTAGAGATAGAAGTCTGCGTGCCTACAAGCAGTACAGATTAGGGTTACACTATGACGTTTCAGCCCGAGTTGTTATAGAAGATTCGCAGATGCCAGGAGGAAGTCATGAAAGGAGATGTTAACAAGTTAACAGGTGAGGAAATATGCACTCAAGTAGATGACAGTGGAATATTGAGATTTTCTTCACGCATTTGGATACCGAATGTGACAGAGTTGAAGAATGAAATTCTACAGGAAGCCCACAGTTCGAAATATTCGATTCATCCTGGAAGTACGAAGATGTATCGAGATTTGAAAAGAAACTTCTGGTGGCCGGATATGAAGAGGGATATCGCAGAATGGGTGAGCAAGTGTTTAACCTGTCAGAGAGTAAAAGCTGAACATCAGAGACCAAGTGGGATGCTGCAACCACTGGAAATCCCTGAGTGGAAATTGGAGCACATTGTAATGGATTTTGTGGTAGGATTGCCAAGGACGAGAGCCAACCATGACGCTATCTGGGTAATTGTTGATCGATTAACAAAATCTGCACACTTCCTTCTGATAAATGAGTGGTTTTCATTAGACAAATTGGTTCACCTATACATAAAAGAGATTGTGGTGCGACATGGAGTTCCAGTATCAATAGTCTCAGATCGAGATCCAAGATTTAATTCGAGATTCTGGAGAAGTTTTCAAGAATGTTTGGGCACTGAATTAAAAATGAGTACTGCTTACCATCCTCAGACTGACGGTCAGAGTGAAAGAACGATTCAAACAATTGAAGACATGCTCCGAGTTTGTGCACTGGATTTCGCAGGAAGTTGGGATGAACAATTGCCATTAGTGGAATTTTCATACAACAATAGTTTTCATGCTAGCATTGGTATGCCACCGTATGAAGCATTATATGGGCGGAAGTGTCGATCTCCGGTATACTGGGAAGAAGTTGGCGAGCGAAAGATACTCGGACCAGAGTTAGTACAGCAAACCAAGGAAGTAATTCAACTTATTCAGAAACGGTTAGTGACAGCTCAGAACCGACAGAAGAAGTACGCTGATTTTGCCAGAAAGAATATGGAGTTCGAAGGAGAACAAGTTTTGTTGAAAGTATCTCCGTGGAAGGGGTCAGTAAGATTTGGTAAGAAAGGAAAATTAAGTCCAAGATTTATCGGGCCTTTTGAGGTATTAAAGAAGGTTGGAAAAGTTGCCTACGAGTTAGCCTTACCACCTCACATGCAACATATTCACAACGTGTTCCATGTATCAATGCTAGAGTTAGCCTTACCACCTCACATGCAACATATTCACAACGTGTTCCATGTATCAACCCGGACTCTAAACATGTCATCGAATATGAGCCGATAGAGATCCAGCCAGATTTATCCTATGTGAAACAACCCATCAAGATATTAGATCGTAAAGAGAAAGTCCTACGAAATAAGACAATACCTATAGTAAAAGTTTTATGGAGAAACCCCAGAGTGGAAGAATCAACTTGGGAGCTTGAAAGCGACATGCTCGAGAATTATCCTCATTTGTTCACGTAGGTGAGATTCTGGGGACAGAATCCTTTTAAGGGGGGAAGGGTATAATGCCTTAGAAATTTTTAGTAATAATAATTATTTATTTAATATCAAATGTGAATTATGTGGCGTATAAATTTGTTGAGGAGGTAAAGTATGTGTGGTATGATATTTATGGGCTTAATGGATGATTTATATGTGATGTGTAAGCCCGGATATTTTTAATTATATTTTTGGGAATTTATTCCTATTTAATTGTGTTATATTTACCTTCTATGAATTTTATAAAATCCTCGGGATTAGCAGAAATCCTGAAATCTTTTGCAGTATTAATTTTATTAGTTTATATGACTTTTAAAAATATTTGGTGAATTATTTTTGGGTTTCAAAGATTTTAAAATGATTTTATGAATTATTTTTCCATTCTATGGATTTAATCTTGTAAAATCCATATTTAATTCGTTTTTAGTCCTAAAAATATTTTAAAAATATATGGGTGATCATAATTTTATACTCTTTATTTTAAAATTTTAAAATTAAATATTCCACCCATTTTTTAGTTTAAATGTTATTTTATTCGATTTTATGAATTTAGTTTAAAAGAAATTGTGGGAAAAAAAATTTATTTTTAACATCTCCCCCAAATCTTTTATAAACTCAAATCCCTAATTGAGTTTTTACATCAGCTAAACCACTGCCTCCCTCTCTCGAATGTTCTAGCAAACCCTCTAATTTCCTCACGCAAATCTCTCCCCTATCTTCTGTACAATCAAGTTTCCATACTTATTCAAGTTCTCGTGTTTCACTGGTATAACCACCTCCTTCCCTGGTTTTCTTGCTGTGGTTTGTGGCTGTTGCGCATGGGTGTGTGTAGCAGTGCGTTTGGGTGTGTGTCTTGGGTCGATCATACCGTTACAGAACTGATTCCTTCCTCCCTTGTTTCTGCCATTAACGTGTGGTGTGTGCGCGTAGTTGTGTGTACCACGGGTGTGTGTGTAAACAGAATATGTGTGTGTGTGTATAGTGACCGTGTGTGGGTGGAACAATCGTGGGTGTGTGCGACGCCTTGTACTGATGAATATGTGTTATATTTGTTCATTGCCGAAGTCCTGAATTCCACTGTGCATTCTTATTTCTGCGTTGTTGTACTAGTACTATTGTTGTGTATATAGTCGATATGGTTGCAAGGCATTTTGAGGATTTTGTTGTTAAAATTCGAATATGATTGGCTATGTGGCTATGTGATTTAATGGTATTGCAATAATTAATTACTGAATTGGTTTCGTGATGCAAACTGTTAATCAATTTTGTAATTTATTGCGCGAAGTCTCGTGTTTGGAAACCCAATTTAGGGTACCACCGGGACTTTGCCCTATTGACAGTGATATTAAAAACAAATTGAGTCGATGGTAATTGGCAATGATGATTTTTCTGAGCCAAATAATATTTTATAAATTATATAATATTCTTTAGTTCTCTTAATTTATACGATTTCATATTTTATTGATACGAATTGATTAATTTAAGGGTTATTCGGATTGGAATAATATGAGTCTGAATGGTTGGATAACTTCTGAGATATGATTGGTAATTGGGATTTATATTGGTTGGTTGAGTCGGTTGTATTCCGACGGGCAGTCACCTGTATAAAGGGGATGCCGTCAAAATTTTCTAAAAACCTTAAACAATTTCTTTGTATATATATGTGCATATAATTACACAATTTGATCAAGGTGTTGGATTATTTACCTTATTATTTATTTAGTTGATTTTGTGAGAAACGTTTGTTGGCTATAATTAAATATCTATATTTGAAGCTTATTAATTATTGATGTATGATTAAATAAATGAAAATTAGGAGATTACTCGCGGGGGTAGATTAAGATTTATTATTGATGTTGATTAGCGAATATCGAATAGAATTCTAAAATAGTGTTATATTGTGTGTAGATCCCAAGGATAAAGGGAAAGCTAAAGTCGAGGACGTAGGAACTCTCCGAATTCTGTGATTTCCTGGTTAAGGCAAGTAAACCACTTCACTTACATTTCCAGTGAATTATGATTATCATAACTTGATTCTTATGTTCGTTTGATTTATCCTTGATATAACTGTTCTGTTAATTTCCATTAATTTCGAATATTCAATTGTTATACCCCAAATCAATTATATTGTTTTCGGTGATCATTTTAGTGGCTTGACTAAAATCAATACCCCTTTTCTATGTCGAACTTGTTGATATCTAATTCAGAAATTACCCGACCTTATTTTACTTTGTGAGATTTGAGAGGTTGACCTGGAACGAAAGTGTCCTGGGTGTTTGGCAGTTGAGGTGGTCGATTGTTCCGACACCTGATGTCTAGTTAGGATTGGACTGTTAGTTTTTTTTTAAATGTGGACCGTAAGGGTCGGACCAGATTCGTGGTCAGAAATTATTAAGGCCAATGTGTGCCGTGGATCCATTAAGGACATTGCTGTGTGCGTTTGTCCGTGGTTAGTGCGTGACTGATCAGCAGCCTAACCTTATGATTGTTTTTATTTATAAAATGCATAATAGTCCAATCCACTCCTATTTTATGATTCAGATAAAAGACATATCTATTAGTTGAGCTTTTATATTGTTGATTACTAGTTCCTAACAGACATGCAGATTCAGTTCATTTATGCTTATAACTATATATACTTGCTGAGCATTCTTAGCTCACTTGCTTGCTAATCCTGTTTCTTCAGCTAAGCACGAAGATGTCTAGGAGGAGCGGACAGTCTCATAGAGGCAGCCAGCGAGTTGAGGTCCTAGGACGGGTAGTCTGTTTTCAGCTCTATTTTTATATTGTATTGTTGTATTATCAGTTTGGACAGTTCACTTGGCTTTTGGGTTGTAAATTATTATTAAGTAGTTTGGTTTTGGTTTGTAATAGCTAGTGGATGTTGTTTCATACTGTGACCTGTGAGCGGTCTTGGTTTGTAGAGTTTATATTCCTTTATGCTTTTGATTTTATTATGCTTGTGGACAAGGTGATTAGAATTAGTGATGTGTTGGTTGGTTTACAAGTGGTTAGTTCGATTTACGAACACATCATGCCGAATTTTCTAAAATTTCTTCTATATTAATGTTTAATTAATTATAAAAGTATATAATTCTAATATTGATAAGTGAGGGTGTTACATGAAAACTCAGATGAGAAGCAAGCTAGGCTGGCTCAGGAGTTAATGGATGAGGTTGAGGATGAAATGAGGGAACCTGAGGAAGTTCCAAAATTCAAACCAAAAAGGAGAGTGAAAACAAAGGCAAAGAGGCCTGTCTCTCCAGAAAATGTAAGTAAGGAAACTACTGGCTCATCAATATCTATTTCTGCACAAGTAATCAACCCAGCTGTGAATTTCCATGGTGACCCTATAGTACCTAAAGAGGAACCAATGAATCTTGACTCCATTGAGGTTCCTTCATTCTTGCTGAAGCCTCAACAGAAGCCTAAACAGAAGAAAAGGATACCAAGGAAGCAATCTTCAAAGAAACCAATTCAAGTTGCTAGGGTTCCTGCTTTTGTCAAGCAGCCAATCTTGGAAAACAAGGATGATTTTATCTATCAGGCAGATATTGAAGAATACTCTGGCATGAATATGTATCTGGATGAATTTCAGAAGTAAGAGGAATTGACAAATACAAGAATTTGCCTGAGAGATTTGTCTTTGTATACAAGGGAGGAAAGGAAAGGACATGGCCACTACAGAGGGTTCTTGGAGAAAATTATCTGACCTTAACCAAGGTGTTCTCTAAAATTAGGAGATACACAGGGTTCTCCAAGATAGCAAAAGGGGAGATACTGGACAGAATAGAACAGATAAGGAGAGAATGGAACTCACCATTAAGACTACCAAAGAAGATGAAGATCCCATACAATGAACAAAAAATCCACATTCAACCCTTCTGGATGATGGAGTTCAGGGATGAAGATGGAAACATGAGATTCTTCAGGTTAGAAGACCAACTATCAAAGGCTAGTTCTCAATACCTGAGATGGCTACAACAAAAGCTAAATACAAAAGTTGTTGAAGAAGATGCCTTCTATAGGCAACTCCAAATGTAGATTGAGTCCAACTCTACCAAAGAAGGAAAATCAAGGGTGATGCCAACCAGAGAGAAGAAACAGTATTAATCTGCTCAGTCTAGAGGAGCAATTCTCTGTAAATTTCTCAAACTTTCTGTTTTTAATTTTTGTAGCTTAATACAATATTTGCATTGTTCTATATATATCTTTAGGAATGTCTTGCTATCATCAAGGTCCTGAATTTATGCATTATTGCCATCAAGTATAAATTGGGGGAGATTGTTAGGAATATGTTGTACTTGATGATAACTTCACAATCAATCAAATTGTATAAGTATTATAGCTGTCAACGGATGAGGATTTATAACTCTATCTGTTGACAGGTAGCTCATCAACGGATGAGGTTTTGTAGCATACTACAGTATCTCTATGTTATTAATTGATAGTGTTTTTATCCACAGTCATGTTGACCATCAATGGATAGGCCGAATAGGGTAGCCAATTGTAAATAAGCTATGCTATGTAATTCTGTTTAAGTGAAAGTGTATCAACGGATGAAGACAGAACTCTATCAACGGATACAGCTCAAATCTACAATATCAACGGATACAGCTCAATCTATTATCAACAGATGACAGTGTACAATGTCAACGGATAATCATTAACACTTTCTTCTATGCTAAGCTGGGGATTAGCAGTTGATAAAGACAGGTTTGACTGACAGATCACATGGGTTGATAGTAGATACAAAAAGCAGTATGGCAGCTATACTTTGGAAACATAGAAGAAAGAAGCATTCCGTTTACACTATGAATACAAGAAAGGTGCAGGGGACATGTCTGTTCACAAGGACAACCTTTTGGCTACATGTGTATTTGGAGTGAAGTAGCAAGTCAACTTGAATTAGATTAGTATTATCTTATTCCTTTAGTACTTGTAAACTTGGGATATATAACCAAGTGTAGCAACTCTTTAGAAGCTAAGAAAATAGATACATTTGCTTAAAGTTTTCTTGAATATCCTTAGAAAGCAAAGAGTTGTAAAACAGCAGCTGTGTACATTTATATCACAGAGTTTTCTTCAAATAAAAGCTTCAGGTGGTGCATTTAACCACCTGATTTTATATGTGTTTGTGCATTAATCTTTATACATCAATTATCTTCTTATAGATTTCTGGAGTTCTTATCAGGAATTTATAAATATCAAGAATTGTATTCAACCCCCCCCCTTCTATAATTATACAAGTGTGTAATCTCGGAATAACAACTTTAGATCCTCCATCAAGCCAAGAAAATCAACTCAAGACCAACTAACAACGCGCAAACAATCTACTTCGTGATTGCCTTCTCTTTAACGCCGAATCTACTTCTTGAACCCAAGCTCTGATACCAGTTTATTAGGATCGCATCCACTATAGATCAACGTTAATCAAACACAGAAACAAACACGAAAGTAAAGAACACAACTAATTAACGTGGAAACCCCTCACGGGAGGGTAAAACCACAAATCCATTAAATATGAATGTATTACAAGATTGGAGTCGCTCCCTCACTCAACACTCTTGAATACAATCACCTCACCTTGATCACAAAAGTTTTCTCTTGTGTATGGACACAACTCTCTAACTTTTACAATACTCCAAAACTCCTACAAATATCTATATTTATAGGCACCACAAATATTCTAATCCTATTCTATATCAAATCCTATTTGTGATAATTACCATCTTTTCTTATCTTGGATAGAAATCCTTCAAAAATTAATATTCCTACCAAAAATAAGAATTACCTCAATTATCACAAATTAGAATTCTTCTCATAATAGGATTCTTAACTTAATTAGGAATTCGGGGCGGACCCCAACATGGGGTTGAACGTTTGTTTAATGGTTTATATGTTCTTGATCTTGAACTCCTATCTATAATTTAAATAACAAACATCTTAAGACAAATGACTCAAATCATACATACCTCTGGCACTGTCGTTTAGGCCATATAAATGAGAATCACATTTCCAAGTTATATAAGGATGGATACTTGGATAAGTTTGATTTTGAATCATACGAGGAATGTGAACCATGTCTCATTGGTAAGATGACTAAAGCTCCTTTTACTAGACAAGGTAAGAGGGCCACCAAATGATTGGAACTGATACATAGTGATGTATGTGGTCCAATGCGTACGATGGCAAGAGGTGTTTTTTATTATTTCATAACCTTTACTGACGATTTTAGTAGATACGGAAATGTGTATATTTTGAAGAACAAATCCAAATCGTTTGAAAAATTCAAAGAGTATAATGCTGAAGTAAAAAATCAATTAGGCGAAAGTATTAAAACTCTACGATCAGATCGTGGGGGAGAATACTTAAGCAGGGAATTTAAGAATTTCCTTAAGGAGTGTGGTATCGTATCACAACTCACTCCTCCTGGAACACCATAATGGTATGGGGTGTCTGAAAGGAGAAATCGTATCTTGTTCGACATGGTGCGATCGATGATGAGTCATGCGGATCTTCTAATCAGTTTCTGGGGTTATGCCCTAGAGACGACTGCACAAGCACTAAACCAAGTTCCTTCAAAATCGGTTCAAAAGACACCATATGAGATATGGACTGATAAACGTAATAGCTTGTCATTTATGAAAGTTTGGGAATGTGAACCTTTTGTGAAACGCTTGGTCTCCGATATGCTAGGACCGAAATCAGATAAATGTAATTTTGTAGGAAACTCGCTAGAAACTAAAGGGTATTATTTCTATAAACCTTCTGAGAACAAAGTGTTTGTTGCTCGAATGGCTGTGTTTCTAGAGAGAGAACTGTTTTCTATGAAAAATAGTGGGAGGACAATAGATCTCAATGAGGATTGAGAATTGCAAGATTATGTTGAACCAGAGTTGGAACATGAGCAGAATCAGACTCAAGATGTTGAGAACAATACTGCTCAAGAAACACAGGTCGTTCGTAGATCTAGTAGGGTTCGCAATGAGCTAGAGAGATATTACGGATTTCTCCTGACTCAAAGTGGCGATGTGATGCTTGTAGATAATGATGAGCCTCTCACCTACACAGATGCTATGAATAGTCCAGATTCTGAGAAATGGCTAGAAGCCATGAAATCTGAGATGGATTCCATGTATGAAAACCAAGTATGGACTTTGGTTGAACCAACTGATGGGGTAAAACCCTTAGAGTGCAAGTGGGTTTTCAAGAAGAAAATTGACATGGATGGAAATTTACAGACCTACAAAGCAAGACTAGTGGTGAAAGGTTTCATGCAAATTCATGGTATTGACTATGATGAAACTTTCTCACCGGTAGCTATGGTCAAATCCATCAGGATTTTGCTTGCGATAGCAGCTTATTATGACTATGAGATCTGGCAAATGGATGTCAAGATCGCTTTCCTAAATGGGAGCTTAGAAGAGGATGTGTACATGACACAACCTAAGGGTTTTGTCGATTCAAGGTTTGCTAGAATGGTTTGTAAGTTGCGACGATCCATTTATGGATTGAAGCAGGCCTCAAGGAGATGGAACATCCGTTTTGATGAAACAGTCAAAGAGTTTGGCTTCATACAAAATGAGGATGACTTGTGTGTTTAAAAAAGGTTAGTGGGAGACATGTGGCATTCCTAGTATTATATGTAGATGACATATTACTAATAGGGAATGACATTCCTTCTCTACAGGCTGTGAAGACTTGGTTGGGAAAAAGTTTCTCGATGAAAGACTTAGGCGATGCTACCTATATCTTAGGGATCAGGATCTATAGAGATAGATCTAAAAGAATAATCGGCTTAAGTTAGAGTACATACATTGACAAGGTGTTGCATCATTTTGGGATACAAGCGACAAAAAGGGGATATGTCCCGGTGTCTCGTGGGATAGCGATCTCAAAGGAAAACTATCCTAAATCATCAGATGATAAGGACCATATGAGTAAAGTACCATATGGTTCGGTAATTAGTTCTACAATGTACACAATAATACTCATCCTGATGTCTCATATGCTTTAAGCATGACGAGCAGATACCATTCTATTCTAGGTGAGGGTCACTGGACAGCTGTGAAGAATATTCTTAAGTACCTTAAACGGACTAAAGATTCATTCTTGATATATGGAGGAGTTGAGAAGCTGGTTGTAAGAGGTTACACTGATTCTAGTTTCTACACATATAGGGAGGATTCTGTGTCCCAGTCTAGATTCGTGTTTTGTCTAAATGGAGGTGTTGTAAGCTGGAAAAGTTCGAAGCAAGAGACAGTAGCTGATTCTACAATGGAAGCTGAGTATATTGCTACCAGTGAAGCAGCCAAAGAGGTTGTTTGGATACCGAAGTTTATTACAGGACTTGGTATGGATCCATCGATCGCTGATCCAGTTGATCGGTATTGTGATAATAATGGAACCATTGCGCAGGCTAAGGAACCAAGGTCCCATTCTAAGGGAAAGCATATACTTAGGAGATATCACCTTCTTCGAGAGATAAACGAGAGAGGAGATATACATATATGTAAAATGCATAGTAATGATAATGTTGCAGACCCACTGACTAAGGCTTTGTCGCAGCAGAAGCACGAAGGTCACACTAGTTCCATGGGTATTAGATACATGGGCGATTGGCTCTAGTGCAAGTGGGAGATTGATAGTGTTAGTGCCCTAGAGACAATGTAATTGTGCTTCTAGGAAAGACTATTTTTTTACTTGAAGATTATGTTCCATCAATTATTTCATTATTGATTTATTATGTCTTTATCTATTTCGAAATTAATGTTAGAATTATAAATGTCCTTGGAATATGTAACATGTATTCTATATCTTTAAGAATGTGACTTAAAAATGAGATTATGTGAATAGTGTTAATATCCCTAATCGAGCATTAATAATATGGGACAATTATATTGCATAAAGATTAGTATGTTTGTTGACTTATATCCACATCTCATTGGTCATAGGTATAGTGGTACTAAAGTCAAGAACATAGGTGCATGTAATATTCTACATGGCACTTGATAGACCCACAGTGAGATTCTACATGTTGATAATGTCATTAGAAAGACTCACAGTGATAATGGTGTAACGATCCTTAGACTTGAGATCATTATATTTCTATATGAGGATTAATATAATTTGAGTAACTTTTAGTACATTAAAAGTTACCTTTGACCGGGTGATGATAAAAGCGGACATCGGGTATATTATGAGACGTATGAGAAATATGAATGATAGATAAAGGATTTAACCCTCCTATTTATAGGAGAGATATTATTGGCCTCTTGATTGAGTGAGACTATGAAAATGCATGGCCATGCTCAAATATTGATATTTTTAATAGTCTACTCATTGATCAACGAAACCCGGATTAAACGTTGAAGAGGATGACTAAACACATGCCTCGAGTTTAATCTATAATATTTGGTTAAAGAGATTATATTACACGGAAACATTAATCACATAAGGTATAATTGGATCACCAATTATTATTATTACTTGGGTAGCAATGATGTATTACTAGATTCCACTCATTGTTTATAATTTTATTATTGGATATTAAAATTATTGCCAACGTAATAATAACCTAAAGGGTTATACAATAAGAATGTTTAAAAGGAGTTTTAATTTAAATTACGAATTTAAATTAAATCATAAATTCGAAATTAGTTATTTGATTAATTGAGCTGGCCTTAATTAATTATTTAAACGGAATTCGAATTTAACAATTAAAACCTAAATCAGATTGGTTTAAAGAAACCCAAACGATTTATGGTTTTAAGGCCCAACTCTCTCCCTATAAATACATAATGATGTATGGTTTAGGGTTACGACTTTGCGAAGTCATTCTTTAGAAAAACCCTAGCTGCTCTATACTTTGAGAGGCTAGAGAGAGAGAGAGAGAGAGGCATCCTTCGGCTAGTACCGGCTCCCTTGATCGTTGGATGATCGGACGTTCGTGTGGATTACTTTGGAGATGCAGATCTTGCTACAAGGGTTGCGTGGTGATTGAATCTTTGGATCTCCATATTTCATATGATTTAAAGCTTCGTAAAGGTACTAATTCTAATCTCTATAATCAGCCACGACTTATACATGGATCTTGAGTTAGGGCTTCGTAATTTTTATTGTTTTATGACTATTTTTCGCTGCGTTTTTGCCCCGAAACCCAACAATGGTATCAGAGTTACGTGTACAAGGGGCTGATTTGGTTACATGTTTACTGTATTTGATGCATGTACGCATGTTTTATGAATCTGCCATGTTTCTATTTTGATATTTGTTAATAATAAACTGTTATATCGCATATATGATGATCTGTTAAGCTTTAAACTGTCATTGGATGATTGTTTGATGATCTGTACGTATATGATATGTTAACTGTCCAAGACGACCTTTTGGAATCGTTCTGAAAGTGATCGAAAATCAAATCGCATATGATGCGCTTGCTGTGAATAGTGATTCTGGAAGTGAATAGGGATTTTCGACGAGTCAGAATGGCGAATAATACCTTTTCAGAAAGGGAAAATTGCCACGAGCAAAACTCACTGCTTTGCTTTGACCTATGCTGCTTTTAGGCCTTTTGGGGCCGTTTAGGCCTACAAAAGGGCCTTGCAAAATGTTTCAGATTTTTTGAAAATTTGTTTTTGATTTTTTGAAAATTATTATGAGTTATAACATATTAGATCATATTGGATATTATATGTACTGATGTATATTGATGTATTACGTGATTACATGAGCATGGTGATGGTTATGTCCTTAAGACCCTTAGATTAATGGTTTTTGGTTTTATAAATATGACTTGCATGTCATTTTCTTCACTCTTGTAATTCTTTAACCTCGAATGTTACTCGAGTATTATTATTTAAGTACTCTGTATAGGTTGTATTCATTTATTCAATGTAATGTACTTGAAGATTGAAGGATAGTCCTAGAGGAGGAGCAACCAAGAAGACAAGAAGAATGAAGACATGTAATTGTATTTATATTTATTCCACCATAGATTGACCTTGATCCTTTCATTAGCTTGAAAGGATCATATAGGATAAAAGCCACAACCAATCACGTTTACATATTTCACTTTACATATTGATGTTTGAATGTATGTGTATGATACATAGAGATGCATGCGTTAATTAGATTAATCATGTATGAATGAATGTATTAGATACATCACCTATGCCATGCCTGCTTAAACAAGATAAAATCTCTAACGACTCGAAATTTTAAAATTAACATAATTATTATGAGATTTCTATGTTTATGAAACACGAAATTAAATACAAATTTTCAATAATTTCGATATGGGGAGATTTTGTCAAACATGGGTCGTACCTGTAAGGAAGTTGGTTATTAAGTGAGACCATTGTGTCTTCTCCCTCAACCTGGAAATCAAACCATTGGTGAATATTGATTTGAAGTATTTAATTCAAGGAAAAATTAGGAATCTCTTTATGATGGGATCATGGTCGATTTAATTTAAAACCCCTAAGAAAAATATTAAGTTTAAGATGCCTTCCAAATGGGAAACACTCGTCAAGACCTAGATTGTCCTCAGGCAAGAGCGAAAGCTCTATGTCATAGATATTCCTCGCCCTGGACCTCTCCCTGAAGGTGCAACGGAGGATCAACGAAATGCTTATCCGAAGCATTTGGATGATGACACCGATGTCACTTGTTTGATGCTTGAGACTATGAGTCCTGAACTGTAGAAACAACATGAGAATTTTGATTCTTATATCATGATCGAGCACCTTAAACGTATGTTTGAAGGTCAGGCTCCTCAAGAGAGGTTTGATACAAGCAAGGCCTTGTATGCATGTAAACAAGGTGAACGTGATCCGGTAGCACCGCATGTTCTAAAGATGATTTAATATATGGAGTACCTTGCTACTCCGGGTTCCGCGATTAGTCCAGAAGCT
Organism: Saposhnikovia divaricata; assembly: GCA_036435485.1. NCBI lineage: Eukaryota > Viridiplantae > Streptophyta > Magnoliopsida > Apiales > Apiaceae > Saposhnikovia > Saposhnikovia divaricata. The sequence continues at coordinate 39,138,309 of CM071601.1, read as the reverse complement.
CAGCTAGATCTGATCTTCCAATCTTTGAACAGTAGCTATGCTCAGTTTGTAATGAATTACAACATGAATGAGATAGACAAGTACCCCACCGAATTGTTGGCTATGTTGAAAATTGCTGAGACCAACATTCAGAAGGCATCCTCTGCACCCATAATGATGGTCAACAAGGGGAATGCCAAAGGAAAGGGTAAATGGAAAGGCAAGAAAAAGATTGGATCTAAATCTGCTAGTCCAAAACCCACGACTAAGAAGGCTTTATTTAAAGCCTAAAGGTGGTGTTCAAAAGGCAAAGGGTGATTGTCACTATTGCAAGAAGCCGGGTCATTAGAAGAGAAACTATCAAGCTTATTTGGAGGATCTGAAGAAACTGAAGGTTGTTCATGTGACGACCCCAAATCCCTTAACTAGAATTAACTTGATAATGATAAAGCATGCATATTAATTAATAAACATTACCAAAAACCCACGCCTAGGCCGCCAACAGGTAAGAGTTTGAACAATATAAAACTACAAGTTATTATCAATATTATTACAAATCAAAATAAATCTAACTCCAAAAGTTATTACAAACCAAGTTCTAAAGTTCTAGTATTACACATGCCACTAAGGCCGACACACCCTCCTACCTGAGCAAAACGCCTTCTATAGGCTGCAGCAGATCCACCATAATTCTTACGCGCTGTTTCAATAGTCCTTACCATCTTCAGTCTTAATTGTAAGGTTAGGGAAAAACAAAATAATTGAGCCAAAAGCCCAGCAAGTGCATAATCCAACAATATAAAACTGGCAGAATAAATCAGATGTAAAGCTTGTATTAAAGTCTGCAATAAGAGTTATCAACTGAATCAACATCATAATATAATGAATAGGAATTGGAATATCTGATAAGACGCTATGAGCAAAGCTGGGTGATCAGACCATGTCAGAGCTCCGAACCCGTATATCCAAAACGTGTTCTCAAATATAAGGGGATCCCAGGCACACATTGGCCTATAGTGATGTTAATATAATTTTGATCGGCGCCTCGGTCAAAATAAAATTCCATCCAATTCCGTCAAGGTCAAATAAAGATCTGTCAAGTTCAAATCATCTCAGTGAAACAAGAAATATCATTGTTATATCAAGTTTCTGATCAACAAGAATAGGACTTTAAGATTTCAAATAATTGTCAAGGCAAAGTGAAGAAAGTTACTCATTTTGGATTCTTAGGAGTTGGGATTCTGTTTAGTATTACTTGGTTAAATCAAGAAAGGTTAATCAAGAATCAATAAATGTTTTGGGGTGGAAAGGAGATCAAGTACTGGAAGGTATTTATGTAGTTGGTTAGAGAATTGAAGAAAGTATGAAATGGCTCTAGTAATATGGTTAATAATTTGAATGAAAGGATATAGATACGAATCTAGTTAAACGAATGAGTTACAAAGTTTTGGTATCGATTAACAAGTCAATATAGGTTCAAAGTTATATAATCAATCACAAGGTATGCAAAAAAGTAATAGAGTCAAAAGAACATGATACTAGTTCGAAGCAAGTTAACGATTCAATATCTCATGGCATTCATCATATGGTAATAACAAGGTTAGGGTAGTACACTTGCCTTACTACACGAGATTGCACTTAATCAGCTTCCTCTTCAATCGGTTCCTTGCCAGGTCTCCTACTCGGACCTATAACAATATAATCAATATCTTATTTTCCCCTCATTGTTTACGCAACTCAACATGATTACCATGACCTAGTACCCCCTCGACAAATATAAATATACATATCTCCAACTATAGACACAAAACTTACACATATCTTATACCAATAAATATATTATCCATACTTATATATTACACTTCCTAATTTAATCTAAGCATGAATCACAGTTCATCTAACTCCATATAATCACATGACTCAATAATTCGTTACCATACGGTATAAATTTCCAAAAAGGCAATTAACATCAAATCCAAGTTTTGAAATCTAAACCTGACCAGTTTTTATAGAATAATATTTTTCCATATCTAAATGGACACAAACAGAAAAGGTCAAAACATAAAAGTTGTAGAGTTCTCTAAGATCTTTCCAAAATGATAAGCCTCGGTAAAAATGGTTAGATAATGAATTCAGAATCATGAAAACAAACAGACTATTCTCACAGAATTCAACCTAGTCACTAGAGTAATCTTACTAAATCATGTACCAAACTACATTTTTAACAAAAACATTGTAAACAAGAATTATAGCTTCTGAAATTATCTACACAAGTTGATAAAATTCAACACCAATGCATTTACGAAACACGTTTTATGAATTTTGCAAGAAACAGGGTACTTAAGAAGATTCAGGAGCACTCGACAAAGATTCAAAAATAACAATTATTAGAGGGCTGATTTACACAAAACTTAAAGAATAAAAGTTGTAGAGAAATCTTATATATTTCTAACATAGGTGGATTCACAGGGTTTCGACAACTAGTGGATTAATTATGATTTTTGAAAGAGCACAGACTTGCAGTTTCGAAATCAGCAGAGCATGATATCCTAAAATGACCATAACTCCTAGCTCACAAATCTAAGTCCAGAAATTTTTTTTCGTAGATACACTACACTCCACATAGAACAAATTCTCAGAAGAAACTTTTCTCAAAATAGACTTTAACCTAGATGAAAATTATATCCCAAAACAGAACAGTTTTTACAAGATTTTTCATGATTGAGTTCAATTTACATTCACCATAATACTACAACCTACAAGCAAGAAACCATTCACTTAAGATCACAATACACATGTATATATATAAACATACACAAGTACTTCTACCATTCTCAATCTTAGCCCATCAATTTACATATACATATCATCAATTATCAATACTAACTTATACAGATCTTATTAATTCATAAAAGTTCAGACCATCATAGAACTCAACTTAATAACTTATAAAAACTCATGTGCAATCATGTAACATATAGAAATCAAACATAATCATCGAAGTAGGCCATGTATGTGAACCCTTGGCTCCCTTTTCGGTCATGGCCGGAGAGCCCGAAATTCGTGGGTCTCTACCACGGAGCGACACCCAATCACAATAACCCACAAACTCACCTTGATTCTCAATTTTCGGAAAAACCCTAATTTAAAAAGTAGAGAAAATTAATATCCAAATATATAGGGTTGTAGATGAATAAAAGAGGAGTGTTTTTCTTAACTTTGAGATTTAGTGGGGAAATTACCTTGAATCAAGCTTGAACTATAATGGAAGTTGAGAGAGATTTTGAAAGAGAAGGGGAGAGACACGGACACGGGGAGAAAGAGACAGGGGGGTTTGGTCATGTAAAAGAAAAGAAAAAGGGGGAGGTGGGGTATTTACAAGTATCACACAATTCCCTAATTAAACTAATACACTTCTAATTAAATAAAAGACTTGTAAAAACAATCTAATTACAACACATACTGGGTTTTAAAAATAAAATATTGGCACATATAATTAAGTCACAAAATTCTATTCCTCAAGGTATTTTTAAAATATTTTTAAGACCAATATATAAAAAGATTTGGATTTTACAAGTTTTAATATTTTAAAAGAATAATAAATGGAAAAATCATTATAAAATATTTTGATTCAAAAATAATTCATACTCTTATTTTTAAAAGTCTCTAAATACATAAAGACAATAAAATGAAAGATTTCATGATTTTTACTAGCTCCTAGAATTTTACAAAAATGTTTAAGTGAATTAAAAATCATATTTAAATATTTTAATGGTATGCGAAATTTAATATAAATTCATGTCAAAACATCTAGCAATTATAAGCAAAGCACACGTTCACAATCATATAACCAAATATTGACTCACCAATTAAAGCACATAATAATATTTTTACTACCAAGTAATATAATTTACATAGTACGAAATTCCCAGATATTACATCCTTCCCCCCTTAAAAAGATTCTGTCCCCAGAATCAGCTATGTAAACAAATGAGGGTACTGTTCTAACATATCACTTTCTAACTCCCAGGTTGATTCTTCAACCCTTGGGTTCCTCCACAAAACTTTTACTAAAGCAACTGTTTTATTTCTAAGTACTTTCTCTCTACGATCTTCTATTCTGATTGGTCGCTCTACATAATACAAATCTGGCTGAATTTCTACTGGTTCATACTCTATCACACACTTAGTGTCAGGATGAAATTTCTTAAGCATCGATACATGAAAAACATTATGAATATGCTGCATCTGAGGTGGTAAAGCCAATTCGTATGCTACTTTGCCCATGCGTCGCAAAATTTCGAATGGTCCTACAAACCTTTGACTTAATTTTCCTTTCTTCCCGAATCTGGTTAATCCTTTCCATGGCGAAACTTTTAATAATACTGGATCTCCTACTTCGAAATCTACTTTCTTTCTTGCTGGATCCGCATATTTTCTCTGCCTGTCTTGAGCAGCTCGTAATCTTTTCTGAATTAGTTCTACGGTCTCTTTCGTCTGCTGAATCAACTCTGGTCCTAATATTTTTCGCTCATCGACTTCTTCCCAACACACAGGAGATCTACACTTCCTTCCATAGAGAGCTTCATATGGAGGCATTCCGATACTGGCATGATAACTTTTATTGTAAGAAAATTCCACCAAAGGTAGATGTTCGTCCCAATTGCCTTTAAAATCTAGTGCGCAAACTCTAAGCATATCTTCAATTGTCTGAATCGTTCTTTCACTCTGACCATCTGTTTGGGAATGATAAGCATAACTCATTCTAAGTTGTGTCCCGAGATGTTCTTGAAATTGTCTCCAAAATATTGAGTTGAAGCGGGGGTCTCTATCAGATACTATAGATACTAGAACTCCATGTCGAGTCACAATCTCTTTCAAATACAAATGCACTAAATTGTCTAGCGAGAATCTTTCGTTAATCGGTAAGAAATGAGCTGATTTCGTCAGTCGATCAACTATAACCCAAATAGCATCGTGATTAGCCTTCGATCTTGGCAGAGCTACTACAAAGTCCATCTCAATGTGCTCCCACTTCCATTCAGGTATTTCCAATGGTTGAATCAATCCACTCGGTCTTTGATGTTCCGCTTTCACTCTTTGGCAGGTATAACAACGACTTACCCACTCAGCAATTTCTCTCTTCATGTCTGGCCATTAAAAGTTCTTCTTCAAATCTTGATACATTTTCATGCTTCCAGGGTGTAATGACAACTTAGAACTATGAGCATCACACAACAACTCTTCTTTTAACTCTTTCACATTAGGAATCCATATTCTCGAGGAAAATCTTAAAATACCTTGTTTATCTTTTTGTGTACAAATTTCTTCTCCAGTTAACTCATTCAATCTTTGATTCATCACTTCTTCTTGGATTCCCGAATTTTGTCCAGTAACGCTGGTTGGAATGTCATGGTGTATACTTGCTTTGTTGGCATCTTTGTCGTACAGACCTCAATCTCTAACTTTTCAAATTCTCTAAACAATTCTTGGGTCATTGTCAACATATTTAACCTTTCCTTCTTGCTCAGCGCATCAGCTGCGACATTCACTTTTCCCGGGTGATAGCTAATGGTACAATCATAATCCTTTATCAGCTCTAACCATCTTCTTTGTCTCGTGTTGAGTTCCTTTTGAGTAAAAATATACTTTAGGCTCTTGTGATCTGTAAATATCTCACACTTCTCACCGTACAAATAATGTCTCCAAATTTCAATGCAAACACAATCGCTGCTAGTTCATGATCATGGGTAGGGTATCTCTGTTCATGAGGTTTCAGTTACCTTGAAGCGTACGCAATTACCTTTCCATGTTGCATCAATACACATCCTAAGCCTTTATATTAAGCATCACTATAGATTACAAACTCTCCTTTATCATCTGGTAATGCTAACACTAGAGCAGTTACCAATCTTTGCTTTAGCTCTTGGAAATTCTTTTCACACTTTTTAGTCGATTCAAACTTTTCATTTTTCCATGTCAACTTGGTCAATGGTACCGCAATTTTAAAAAAATCCTTAACAAATTTGCGATAATATCCTGCTAGTCCCATAAAACTTCTTACTTCCGTCGGTGTTCTTGGTCTTTCCCAATTCACAACAGCTTCAATCTTGCTGGGTCGACTCGAATTCCTTCCTTACTTACAATATGTCCCAAAAATTGAACTTCCTTCAACCAAAACTTGGCATACAACTTCTCTTTTCTCAATATTTCTAATGCTATCCTCAAGTGCTCTGCATGTTCTTCTTTAGTCTTGGAGTATATCAAAATATTGTCTATGAACACTATCACAAACTTATCCAAATATTTCTTAAACACTCGGTTCATTAAATCCATAAGTGCTGCAAGCGCATTCGTCAATCCGAAAGCCATAACTAAAAATTCGTAGTGACCATACCTCGTTCGAAATGCAGTCTTCGGTATTTCCTCTAGCTTGATTTTCAACTGGTGATATCCTGACCTTAGATCTATCTTCGAAAAGCAAGTGGCTCCTTTCAACTGATCAAATAAATCATCGATTCATGGTAACGGGTATCTATTCTTGATGGTCAGTTTGTTTAACTCCCGATAATCAATACAAAGTCTCATACTTCCGTCTTTCTGCTTTACGAACAACACTGGCGCTCCCCAGGGTGATACACTTGGTCTTATAACTCCTTTGTTCAATAAATCTTGAAGTTGACTGGCAAGTTCCTTCATTTCAGATGGTGCCATTCTATATGGAGCTTTGGAGACAGGTTCTGTCCCTGGTTCTAAATCAATCGCAAACTCAATTTGACGATCTGGAGGTAATCCGGGTAATTCTTCTAGAAAAACATCTGGAAATTCATTGACTACTGGAATGTCTTCTAATTTCACTCCTTCTTGATTCTCGTCTATCACATAAGCAAGATAAGCCTCACATCCTTTTCTTAACAGCCTCTTGGTTTTCATCATAGTAAGAAACGTACTAGCTTGCCTACGACCCTTAAAGATAATTCTATCGCCTTTTGGGGTTCTCAATGTAACTCTCTTACTCTTACAATCCATTTGCGTATTATACTCGGCGAGCCAATCCATTCCTAAAATTATGTCAAAATCTCCTAAATGAAAAGGTATCAAGGTGACTGGAAAAAGATGTCCTAAAATCTCTACTGCACATGGTGAACATACTTTATCTACTGGTATATGAACCTGATTCGCTAACACAATATTCAAAGCTTCTTTTAACATACGAGTGTCACACTTCAACTTATTCACAAAATCTTTAGAAACAAATGACCTAGTAGTGCCCGAATCAAGTAACACTTTTGCACTAGTGGCATTCACGAAAAGCGTACCTGCCACCACGTCCGAGTTTTGCACTACGTCCTTCATATTCATGTTGAAGGTCCGGGCATGAATTGGATAGGCTGGAGCTTGATAACCTGGAGCTTGAAGTGCTGGAATTTCCTGAATTGAAAGTGGATTTAGAATCTGATCTGGAATTTGAGAAGTTATCATTGGGTTCACTGGGGTAGAGGTAGTCAATCTTATTAAGTTGTTATTTGGAATAGGGGTTCTGCACTCTCTAGCCATGTGTCCCACTTTACCACACTTGTAACAAGTCACATTTGATTTGGAATTTCGGCATTCATTAGCATAATGTCCCTTCGAGTTACACTTGAAACAAACAATATCCGCTTTAGCACACACTCCGGTATGTCTTTTAGAACATATCTTGCACTTTGGAATAGACGGTCGGGGAAATCTTGGTTGATTAGGGTTCTGGGGAGGGGTCTCTAGGTTTCTATTTCTGGGCAAATTTCTTTTAAAATGTCTTCCTTGGTTCTGAAATTCGGCCTTTCTCTTCATTCGATTTGTTGACTTTCCTTGATCCTGATTCCTTTCTATTGCCTCAACTTTCCTCTTCAAGTTGCCCTTTTCTTTCTGATTCTGATCACTTTCTCCTTCTATTATCATCGCCTTCTGAACCACTTCTGTATATGTGTTTATCTCAAAAGTCGCAACTCTGCTCCTTAACCATGGCTTCAATCCCTGTTGAAACCTCTTTGCTCTCTTCTCATCTGTATCCACGTAATCTCCTACAAACCTTGTTAATTCTGTAAACTTCTTCTCGTACTCATTAATACTCATATTCTCTTGCTTTAGATTAAAGAACTTTAACTCCATCTGATTCTGCGTATACCCGGGAAAATACTTTTCTAGAAAAATCCTTGTAAATCTATCCCATGGAATCACTTCTGTTGCTATTAGGGCCTTAGCCGACTCCCACCAATAATTTGATTCACCTTTGAAAAAATAGCTAGCAAATTCTACCTTCTGCTCATCACTAACCTTCACCAGTGCGAAGGCCTTCTCCATTTCCTTAAGCCATATCTGGGCTTTAACTGGATATTTTGTTCCTTGAAAATCTGGGGGTTTCACAGCCTGAAAAGATTTAAAAGTTACCATAGGTTGGGCTGGTGGTTGTTGTCCTTGTTGCTGTTGTAACTGTTGATGTTGTTGAAGTAACTGTTGTTGCTGTGCCAAGGTAGCCGTTTGATGTTGCAAAAGTCCCAGAAGTCGGGCCATATCCATATCTCCTTGAGTGGTCCTAGTATTACTTCTTCTCGGAGGCATCTTTCTGAATAATAAACAATCATCTATTTATCCACAAGCATACATCTATCTCTATAATGGCATATTATAGACTAACAGTTCTAATATAAGTACGATGCTAATATTTAAACAATCTCATGTGACCAAATAATACGATAAGGGAAACGATAGTAATTAAACGATAACAGTATCAATGACATACACCAATATCCCAAAATCCAAAGGTTCAAAATACCAACCAACATAAAGTACATAAAGCCGAGAACTGAAAGTACGATAAAGTCTAGCACTTAGCAACACAAATCTGATAATAAAATGGCTATACTATACGCCATCTCATTAACCCATAACATAAAACTAATTATTCTGAACTGGTTAATCACACGCTGGAGCTCATCCACCATCATCTGAACCATCGTATGACTCTCCCAATCATGCTGAGGTGCCATAGTACGAAGCCGCTCATTACCCATCCAGATAAGTGCCTGAAGCCTAGAGGCAAGAGATGTGTCATGGTCTGGAAGTACACCCTCGTCATCATCGTACAGCGCATCAATCCTCCTCTGAAGCTGATTGTTCTCACTATAAAGACGATCACACTCCCTGAGCAACTCCTGATAGACGGGCAAAGGTACAGTAGCTGAAAGCTCTACAGGAGGGTGGAGCTGAGGGTCCAGGAGCCTGCTGTCAATGCCAATAATATAATATATATATATATATATATATATATATATATATATATATATAAAGCGTCAGATATAACTTAGAAACATGCTACTTAAACACTCTTGTTAATATGGGTCAATCAATCCTATTCTTTTATAAATACCATACTATTTATTCTAAGTGAGTTTCTACTTTAATCCTAAGTGATTATTATAAAGCGATCTATCTTATTACCTAAACCTATGTTGTTCAGTGACTCAAACCTGTGGCTCTGATACCAAACCTGTGACGACCCCAAATCCCTTAACTAGAATTAACTTGATAATGATAAAGCATGCATATTAATTAATAAACATTACCAAAAACCCACGCCCAGACCGCCAACAGGTAAGAGTTTGAATAATATAAAACTACAAGTTATTATCAATACTATTATAAATCAAAATAAATCTAACTCCAAAAGTTATTACAAACCAAGTTCTAAAGTTCTAGTATTACACATGCCACTAAGGCCGACACTCCCTCCTACCTAAGCAAAACGCCTTCTACAGGCTGCAGCAGATCCGCCACAATTCTTACGCGCTGTTTCAATAGTCCTTACCATCTCCAGTCTTAACTGTAAGGTTAGGGAAAAACAAAATAATTGAGCCAAAAGCCCAACAAGTGCATAATCCAACAATATAAAACTGGCAGAATAAATCAGATGTAAAGCATGTATAAAAGTCTGCAATAAGAGTTATCAACTGAATTAACATCAAAATATAATGAATAGGAATTGGAATATCTGATAAGACGCTATGAGCAAAGCTGGGTGATCAGCCCATGTTAGAGCTCCGAACCCGTATATCCAATACGTGTTCTCAAATATAAGGGGATCCCCGGCACACATTGGCCTATAGTGATGTTAATATAATTTTGACCGGCGCCTCGGTCAAAATAAAATTCCATCCAATTCCGTTAAGGTCAAATAAAGATCTGTCAAGTTCAAATCATCTCAATGAAACAAGAAATATCATTGTTATATCAAGTTTCTGATCAACAAGAATAGGACTTTAAGATTTCAAATAATTGTCAAGGCAAAGTGAAAGAAGTTAATCATTTTGGATTCTTGGGAGTTGCGATTCTGTTTAGTATAACTTGGTTAAATCAAGAAAGGTTAATCAAGAATCAATAAATGTTTTGGGGTGGAAAGGAGTTCAAGTACAGGAAGGTATTTATGTAGTTGGTTAGAGAATTCAAGAAAGTATGAAATGGCTCTAGTAATATGGTTAATAATTTGAATGAAAGGATATAGATACGAATCTAGTTAAACAAATGAGTTACAAAGTTTTGGTATCGATTAACAAGTCAATATAGGTTCAAAGTTATATAATCAATCACAAGGTATGCAAAAAAGTAATAGAGTCAAAAGAACATGATACTAGTTTGAAACAAGTTAACGATTCAATATCTCATGGCATTCATCATATGGTAATAACAAGGTTAGGGTAGTACACTTGCCTTACTACACGAGATTGCACTTAATCAGCTTCCTCTTCAATCGGTTCCTTGCCAGGTCTCTTACTCGGACCTATAACAATATAATCAATATCTTATTTTCCCCTCATTGTTTACGCAACTCAACATGATTACCATTACCTAGTACCCCCTCGACAAATATAAATATACATATCTCCAACTATAGACACAAAACTTACACATATCTTATACCAATAAATATATTATCCATACTTATATATTACACTTCCTAATTTAATCTAAGCATGAATCACGGTTCATCTAACTCCATATAATCACATGACTCAATAATTCATTACCATACGGTATAAATTTCCAAAAAGGCAATTAACATCAAATCCAAGTTTTGAAATCTAAACCTGACCAGTTTTTATAGAATAATATTTTACCATATCTAAATGGACACAAACAGAAAAGGTCAAAACACAAAAGTTGTAGAGTTCTCTGAGATCTTTCCAAAATGATAAGCCTCGGTAAAAATGGTTAGATAATGAATTCAGAATCATGAAAACAAATAGACTATTCTCATAGAATTCGACCTAGTCACTAGAGTAATCTTACTAAATCATGTACCAAACTACATTTTTAACAAAAACATTGTAAAAAAGAATTATAGCTTCTGAAATTATCTACACAAAGTTGACAAAATTCAACACCAATGCATTTACGAAACACGTTTTATGAATTTTGCAAGAAACAGGGTACTTAAGAAGATTCAGGAGCACTCGACAAAGATTCAAAAATAACAATTATTAGAGGGCTGATTTACACAAAACTTAAAGAATAAAAGTTGTAGAGAAATCTTATATATTTCTAACATAGGTGGATTCACAGGGTTTCGACAACTAGTGAATTAATTATGATTTTTGAAAGAGCACAGACTTGCAGTTTCGCAATCAGCAGAGCATGGCATACTAAAATGACCATAACTCTTAGCTCACAAATCTATATCCAGAAATTCTTTTTCGTAGATACACTACACTCCACATAGAAGAAATTCTCAGAAGAAACTTTTCTCAAAATGGACTTTAATCTAGATGAAAATTATATCCCAAAACAGAACAGTTTTTACAAGATTTTTCAGGATTGAGTTCAATTTACATTCACCATAATACTACAACCTACAAGCAAGAAACCATTCACTTAAGATCACACTACAAATGTATATATATATACATACACAAGTACTGATACTTCTACCATTCTCAATCTTAACCCATCAATTTACATATACATATCATCAATTATCAATACTAACTTATACACATCTTATTAATTCATAAAAGTTCAAACCATCATAGAACTCAACTTAATAACTTATAAAAACTCACATGCAATCATGTAACACATAGAAATCAAACATAATCATCAAAGTAGGCCATGCATGTGAACCCTTGGCTCCCTTTTCAGTCATGGCCGAAGGTTAGGGTCTCCGGAGAGCCCGAAATTCGTGGGTCTCTACCACGGAGCAAAACCCAATCACAATAACCCACAAACTCACCTTGATTCTCAATTTTCGGAAAAGTCCTAATTTAAAAAATAGAGAAAATTAATATCCAAATATATAGGGTTGTAGATAAATAAAGGAGGTGTGTTTTTCTTACTTAACTTTGAGATTTAGTGGGGAAATTACCTTGAATCAAGCTTGAACTCTAATGGAAGTTGAGAGAGATTTTGAAAGAGAAGGGGAGAGACACGGACATGGGGAGAAAGAGAGGGGGGGGTTTGGTCGTGTAAAAGAAAAAAAAAAGGGGGAGGTGGGGTATTTACAAGTATCACACAATTCCCTAATTAAACTAATACACTTCTAATTAAATAAAAGACTTGTAAAAACAATCTAATTACAACACATATTGGGTTTTAAAAATAAAATATTGGCACATATAATTAAGTCACAAAATTCTCTTCCTCAATGTATTTTTAAAATATTTTTAAGACCAATATATAAAAAGATTTGGATTTTACAAGTTTTAATATTTTAAAAGAATAATAAATGGAAAAATCATTATAAAATATTTTGATTCAAAAATAATTCATACTCTTATTTTTAAAAGTCTCTAAATACATAAAGACAACAAAATGAAAGATTTCATGATTTTTACTAGCTCCAAGAATTTTACAAAAATGTTTAAGTGAATTAAAAATCATATTTTAATATTTTAAAGGTATGCGAAATTTAATATAAATTCATGTCAACACATCTAGCAATTATAAGCATAGCACACGTCCACAATCATATAACCAAATATTGACTCACCAATTAAAGCACATAATAATATTTTTACTACCAAGTAATATAATTTACATAGTACGAAATTCCCAGATATTACAGTTCAGATTTCTGATTCAGGTATTTATGTTATAGAAGTCAATTTATCTCCTTCTACATCATGGGTATTAGATACTGGATGTGGTTCTCACATTTGTATAAATGTGCAGGAACTGCGAATGTGTAGAGATTTGGCAAAAGGAGAAGTCGACCTACGTGTTGGCAATGGAGCAAAGGTTGCTGCTTTAGCTGTAGGGACTTATCATTTATTGTTGCCCACTGGGCTCATTTTAGAACTTGAGAATTGTTTTTACGTGCCTGCGATTTGCAGAAACATTATTTCCATTTCTTGTTTGGACAAGATTGGTTTTTCCTTTTTGATTCAGAAAAATAGTTGTTCCTTTTCATTGAATAATGTTACCTATGGGGTTGCACGTTTGTTTAATGGTTTATATGTTCTTGATCTTGATACTCCTGTATATAATATAAATAACAAACGTCTGAAGACAAATGACTCAAATCATACATACCTCTGGCACTGTCGTTTAGGCCATATAAATGAAAATCGCATTTCCAAGTTACACAAGGATGGATACTTGGATAAGTTTGATTTGGAATCATACGAGGAATGTGAACCATGTCTCATTGGCAAGATGACTAAAGCTCCTTTTACCGGACAAGGTGAGAGGGCCCCCAAACGATTGAAACTGATACATAGTGATGAATGTGGTCAAATGCGTACGATGGCAAGATGTGGCTTTTATTATTTCATAACCTTTACTGATGATTTTAGTAGATACGGATATGTGAATATTTTGAAGAACAAATCCGAATCGTGTGAAAAATTCAAAGAGCATAAGGCTGAAGTAGAAAAGCAATTAGGCGAAAGTATTAAAACTCTACGATATGATGGTGGGGGAGAATACTTAAGCATGGAATTTAAGAATTTCCTTAAGGAGTGTGGTATCGTATCACAACTCACTCCTCCTGGAACACCACAATGAATGGGGTGTCTGAAAGGAGAAATCATACCTTGTTGGACATGGTGCGATCGATGATGAGTCATGCGGATCTTCCAATCAGTTTCTGGGGTTATGCCCTGGAGACGGCTGCACAAACACTAAACCGAGTTCCTTCAAAATCGGTTCAAAAGACACCATATGAGATATGGACTGATAAACGTATATAGCTTATGTTGTTATTTGTCACTTAATTTAATTTTTTTCTTTTTCAGTTGTTTGTATCTTATCAATTTACTTATATAAATACCCAGTTATAACTTATACAATATAGATCAATCAACATAATTTACACTCTTAGGATACATAAGTTTTACAAAACTCTTGAATCAAAATAACAAAATAATTTGCTTATATAAAATACACAAAACTCATCAAAACAATATATTACTAGTTGATATAGGCTAAAATTAAGCACTAAAGACACAATTAATGCTGCATTACTCAGACCTAGCTTGGTCCAAATACGAAGCCCATTAATGAGGCCCAAAACCCTAATTCAATATTAAATTCGTAATTAATATTGAGGGTGATTAACAGCTCAGCAATAAGAGTCAAATAAGGATTTTACTCCTACTAGATGTAGCCTCCAAGGCACCGAATTCAACATGGAAACAGACTCCTAAAAGCAGGAGTCTAGAACCTTCCTCAAGGCAGTGACTTGTCCACCAAGTCTCCAAGCTCTAATTCTAAGGCTCCCAATGCCTATATAAGGGCCCGACCCCTCATTCTCAGAACTACGTTGGCTTGATTCTCTAGCAATACAGAGATACGTAGGCATCTTGTGATGACCGTTTAGTCTCCAACGCAAGAACATCCATTAAAGCTCGAAGCTCACCATCCCTTGTATTTAATACACACAAACCCTAGCCACAATTTACAAACCATAGTTTTTATTCCACAACATTGGCGCCGTCTGTGGGAAGACAACATCAAACCATGGTTCAAACACGAAGGGCATCAGTCTCAACTGAGGCTACTACCGTCACCTCTGTACCGCCAATCATCACTGAGCAAGGGTATGTACCCCCATCAACTTGGACAATCACTCAACCTCAATTTTATCAACCTATAGGGATGACTCCCCATGTTAAGAGAACTCTGCCCATAGTTGTCCATTCAAACCAGAAGACCAACCCTCTTCAGATGGTGGTCTCTTCCTTTGTCAATCATCCACTAACTCTGGGGGTGTAGATCTCTACTACAGATCTCCCTATAAGTACGAATTCGGCATATGGTTTGCCTAACTACCCCCCGAATACTCGAGGTATTGGGCCAAGTGGCCATGCCCTGCAGATACAAGAATATTTTGACTACTCTGGTCCTTATACTGATGATTCTTCATCTGAGGATGACAATCGTGATCAAGCCCCATGGAGACGACATCCAAGCAAGGAGCCTATACGGCATACTCGACAAATCCTTGATGGACCCCCAATGACAGCTACTGAGAGAATCAAGGCTTATGAGGCCGAGATTCAAAAGCTGAAGGAAGACATAGCATGAGAGCAACTAGGACAGAATCAGAGTCAGAATCAAAATCAAAATCGGCCTCCTCTAACTTCAGGAGAGATTCCCTTTGTTGATTTGGAAAGGCCTTCAAGGAGTCAAAGAAGGGCTGATGCCCCAACGGGAGGAGCTACAAGGGCAAAGGCCCCCAAGGGTGATCCCAAAGATTTGATGCCACTTGAAGATCCTGAAGATTCCGCGCCACCGTTCACTAAGGAGATGATGAATGCTCACATCTCCAGAAAGTTTAAGATGCCTACTATTAAGGCTTATGATGGAATGGGTGATCCCAAAAATCACGTTAGGACATTCTCAAACACACTGCTGTTGTAGCCTGTTAGTGACGCTCTCAAGTGTAGGGCATTCCCTCAAACCCTAGCAAGCATAGCTCAAAAATGGTATAGTCGTCTGCCTACCAACTCCATTGGCTCTTTCAAGGAATTGAGCAAGGTCTTTATCAACCAGTTTGTTAGTAGAAGAGTCCACGAGAAGAGTTTTGCATCCCTCATGAAGGTGATACAAGGAAAGAATGAGAACCTAAGGGACTACCTCAAGCACTTCACCAAAGAGACGCTGAACATCCGTGACCTGGAAAACAAAGTAGCTATGATAGCTTTGGAGAATGGGACATCGAATATTTTCTTTTAGATGTCATTAGCTAAGCATCCCCCTAAGAGCATGATTGAGCTCCAGAAAAGGGCGAACAAATACATAAAGGTTGAGGAAAGCATGAGGAAAATAGACGTCTCTACCGTAAGCGATGAAAACGGGAACTCTAAGAAGCGAAAGACAGAACAGGAGTATGATGCTAGGGACAAATATCCCTGAACTAGAAAGGACTCCGACTCTGCTCTAGGACCAAGGTTTTCTAAGTATGCAAGGTTGAACACTCCTAGGAGTCAAATCGTGTTAGATATTGAGAAAGATAAAGATTTTCGATGGCCGAAGCCACTAATGAGTGATCCCTCAAAGTGAAACAAGAATTAGTATTGCAGATTCAATAAGGATGTGAGGCATGACACTGATGATTGCAAGCACCTCAAAGATGAGATCGAGTTCTTGATCCGTAGAGGGAAGCTGAGCCACTTCACTAAGGGTGAAGATCGTGGTAATCAGAGAAGAGAGTATGATAGGATCGACAATGACCGAGATCGCAACCCACATCCCCGAGGGCCAGTAATCAACATGATCTCCGGAGGCCCGACTGCGGCTGGGATAACAAAATATTCTCGAAAGGCTTATGCCAGAGAAGTAATGCACATTTCTGAAACCCCGAAACGTGCAAAAACTAAGGTAGCAATTGGTTTTGATGATTCGGACTTGGAAGGGGTGAAATTCCCCCCTGACGACCCGTTGGTCATAACTCATGTGATTGGAAACTCAGAGATGAAGCGAGTCTTGATAGACAATGGAGCTTCTATCGACATTCTGTTTCATGATGCGTTTGTGAAGATGGGGTACAATGATTCTCAGTTGACCCCCAATAACATGCCTATATATGGATTTAATGGAGTAGATTCCAAAGTTGAAGGGACTACTCAGTTGCTTGTAATTGTTGGATAGGAGCCCAAGGAGGCCACTTAGATGTTAAACTTCCTGGTAATCGAGGCAGATTCAACATACAACGCTATCTTCGGAAGGACTGGACTTCATGCATTCAAGGCTATTGCCTTAACTTATCATATGAAGATCAAGTTCCCAACCAGGTATGGTGTTGGAGAACATAAAGGTGATCAGAAAATGGTAAGAAGTTGTTATGTAGCCTCGTTAAGGCCTGATGGAGTCGGAAGGCAGGTCCTCCCGATTGAAGACATGAAGGTCTATGGCGACGAAGACATGGATGCCCCAAAGTTTATTATGTTTTAAACTATCCTAGTACGACGTTGCTTCATATTTATTAGAAGAAGTAGAAATAAGGTTCGATGAAACTATTCCAGGGCTTACTGCCCCGAGTAGGACAGTAGTACTCTATGTAAGGGTTGAACCCATTTCAGATTATTAATGCAAGTTTGTTTTTCATTCATTGATTATATGAATTTATGTGCCAAGCACCTGATATGTGTAAGTAGAGATGACCAAGTACTGAATATAAAAGAATCTATGAATGAAAACAAGCACATGCATAAAAAAAGATCCTGAAGGATCAACATTAGATTCCAATATAATCGAATTAAAGTTTAAGTCCTTGAAGGACCCTGGGTAAAAGACAAAAGTTGAAGTCCTGATGGACCACCCCCTGAAAAAACATATTGCATAGCCCAAAAGCGAATGAAAGGCTAATCAAGTGGGCAGTTGAGTTAGGAGAATTTGACATCACATATAAGCTTCGACGACCATCAAGGCTCAGGCGTTAACTAACTTCGTGGTTGAATGTACAATTAACAACCAAGAAGTTGGGAGGCAAGAGGTATTAACCCAAGAGGGTAAAAAAAATAGAAAACAAGAATGAAGATGAAAAACAAGACCCTGAAAGAATAGTGGATGCTCTATTTTGACGGAGCGTCAAAAACAAAATCAAGAAGATTAGCTAGAAGAAGCCTTGAATTTCAAATCTTAACACAAAATTTATGCCTTGATGGCGAACAAGGCTATCTACCTCCAATCGAGCTTGTCGTTTGAATTCAAGAGGCGTCAGTCAAATTAAAACCTAAGCAAGGTTCTATGAGCATAAGAAGAATGTTGGAAACCTAGAATCAAGATAAAGGATCGAAAACCAACCAAGGCACACCAGGCCTGAGGTCAAGCGCTAAGGAGCACGTGGAGTTCCTGGATGATCAACCGACAAGTAAAACCTCCTCCATGTGAAACGAGGGGCAGGCAAGAACTAAAGAACTTCATCAGAAGTTCTACATGTAACGCCCCGACTTCCCAATACTAAAAATATAATTTTTATAATAAGATAGACTTTGATACAGGGGAATTTTAGAAAATTTTGGCATGAAGTATTCATAAATCGGATTATCCACCTGTGTTTCAACCCAAACCAAATTCCAATTAACAATTACAAATACAACTTAATACACCAACGGTTCCTCGCCGAGGATCGATTCCAGGTTATGGTATGAAACAAGAATCTAAATCTTACAAATTATTACAACTTCTATCTCAGCTCTAAATACAAATCACTATACCGTCTAATCTGTAGCTTAATCCAAAACCGTTCTCGCCCGCGTTAGCTCTGAAATCTAATCCGAATAGGATTTTCCTCGCTCTCATTCGCATTTGAAAATATAAGTAGGGAATCCTTAAACCTAACTGCAAAGGGTTAGGTAAAACAAAGCAAGAGTGAGCCAAAGAGCGTTCAGCAAGTATATAATATAGTGAACAGCAATTTATGAATATTTCATTGATGAACAATATCAATGATCAACTATCTCAAGGAAATAAATCAATTCTCTTCATAAAATAAAACTTTCCATTTTTCCTTAAACCATAACTCTTTCTCAAATCATTCCTTTGAAATTGGGTTCCCAATTAGGCAACACATTGGCCTTTAATGTCGGACTAGGACCACCCTAGCCTCTTACGCTAAATAAAAGTGCTGGACTAGGACCACCCTAGCCTCTTACACTTTTCCAATTTATATAAAAAAATTATTATTATTAATTTAAAATGTTTCACTTTATAGTCCTTAAACTCACTGATAACAGAAGTATAAGGAATTTTAAAAACATCTTTAATTAATTAAGTCATTTTAATGAGTAACAATAAAAGATTAAGGGTCAGGGAAGCATTCGATATAAGAATTTATAAACAACAAAGCAATAAGATCGAACTAAACATAATATGGTTCAACAAACAGAGACATATATAAACAAAGAAACATTAATCAATTAAGGAACAAATCAATTTATAAAGAAATCAAGGATTAAGGGAATATGCAGTTCAAGGGAAGATTTATGTAATACATTGGTTATAAACAAATGAAGAGTCGTTAGTTAATAAAGAATAAAACAAAGGTTAGGGTTCTAGAATTTAATTTAAAGGATATGAAATCTGGTTTCACTGGTATGGTTTAAAGGAATAAGCATAAGGAAAAAGGCTAAGATAAAGCAAGGCATAAATTATAAGTCAAGGATTATGGTTCAACAGGAAATAGGGTAAATAATAGGGTACACGAGTTTAAATAATGATTCATAAGATAAACAAGTTACATGTGTTTCAACAATAATTTATAAAGAATAAACCTTAATGAAAAAGGGTTCAATAATATTTAAAAAGGAATGACAATAAGGTATAAAAATTTAAACAACAACTCGTAAGCAGTTCAAGAAATCTGAATTTCAATACAAGTTTCGAGTCAATAGAAACAAATGAAAGGGGTGTAGACTCTAGCAACACGAATTAGAATAAAACCTTATAATAAATAAAAACAAGCTCACATCATTCAAAATAAATAGGAAGAGAATACAA
The DNA here is from genome assembly GCA_036435485.1 of Saposhnikovia divaricata. Classification (NCBI taxonomy): domain Eukaryota; kingdom Viridiplantae; phylum Streptophyta; class Magnoliopsida; order Apiales; family Apiaceae; genus Saposhnikovia; species Saposhnikovia divaricata. The sequence continues at coordinate 39,118,356 of CM071601.1, read as the reverse complement.
GCTTGCAAGAAAAGATTTTAAAGAACAATAAATATCCCATAAGGATTCACTTCACTTGAACGATAAGTGAGTGAAAGTATACTTGCCACAATACACGCAGTTTCCAATTTCAACATTTCAATCTTTTACTCACTTTACAATAGTCTCTCCTTCTTTATACGTTGGTCTCTAATCGATCATACATCTGTCTTTCTTCTATGACTTGTCAGCCGCTCCACGAGCATACTCGTCAATTTCCATAATTACTCCAGTCCCCTAGATTCCATCCACACGTGTACCAGCTCTCAGCCTGTCTCCTATTTGTACCTATATACAGGTAAGGTACTACTTCAGTACGCTCATAATACGCTCATAACCTTTTTGTTTTACAGTTATAACACGTATAGCAATATATAGACCACTTATTCAAAATAGTATAGTGAAATACGATACGCCACATAAACACTTAGCACGTATTATCAACTTACACTTATTCCTTCTGGCATATATATATATATATATATATATATATATATATATATATATATATATATATATATATATATCACATCGATTCACAGATAGTTTTACAAGATTACTATAAGATTTACAAAATTTTTAATAAAAAATAAATCGAACATCACCTCCTTTGTATTACAGTCTAACCCGTCGAAATACAACCGACCCAAACAAGCTACAACCACATCAATACATCCCCTGTACATATAATCGACTAAAACTTTAACAATTAATGTCTAAATCTTTACTCCGCATTAACCATCCACGTTGCACATATAACTCGAAACCCATATATAATTTACAACCATCAAAATCGAATTTTACAAAAATTTATCGAATTCGACATAAAATTGAAATCACACTCGAATATTAATTATTATATATTTTTTGGACCAAAATTAAGACCCATCCTTAATTATCATCATATCGAATTTATACAGCTCAGATTAACACAAGAATCGGAAAACCCCTAAATCATTAGAACCATCATAGCTTATAACGTTACTAACTTAGAGAACCCAACAGAAGTTATAGTCACCCCGTACACACACACACACAGATGCCACAACCCCACACAACAACGAACTGCAACACAACCTTAACAATACCACGGTAGAAAAAACAGAGGGGAGGGAAGTTTTATTGACCAATAGAATCGTCACCATTTCAGCATACACTCAGCAATCACACACACCCAATATGTATACATACGCACATAACACTATATTTCACACGCACACACACGGTATTTAGAGGCAGGGGAAGGGGAATAAGGTATAAACAGCAATAATCACCAAATACTTAGCAGTTACCAGCCGCGTATGACCCTGCAGAGTCATCACGCTCAAACTCGAACACATCCACACTATTTAACTCGACACACACACACTCGAATGGCGCACACCCACACAGAACAGATACACATAGTAAACATACATACATGTTTATGCCGACACACACATACCCAGAAGAATTACACATCCACGAATTGTAATTACACACACACGCTGCAACTCCAAGATCACACACACACTGTACACGTTGATATAGACATACAATACGCATATACATACACGCTGCCTCGTAGGAGGGAGGAGGGAATAGACAGAGCTCCAGAGAGATTAGATAGAGAAAGAGATTGCGTGAGAGATTGAGAGATAGCTGGAGAGGCCGCGAGAGAGTTCTAGAGAACTCAAGATAAAACCCGAAGAACACAGAGCCCAGCCCCAGTTTTGGGGAAAAATACTGTCAATTTAGGGATTTAAGGGAAATTTTATAATTTTATACAAACTGAAAATCAATAAAAAAATTGATTTGAATCATTTTAAAATCGAATTTAAATAGGGAATTAGTAGAAAAATAATTTTAAAACTTCTAAAATAAAATTTATGAAATTACAAACATCCCCATATTTTTAAAATATTTTTAGGATAAAAAAAGAATAAATTATGAATTTTGCAATTTGTGATCCTTTAAACACAACATAACTCTTAAAATCACTTTAAAATACTTCAACACCCAAAATCATTATCCAAATAATTTTAAAAAGTAAATAATTTCATCAAGATAATAACAGAAAAGATTTCCTAATTTTTAATAACTCCGATGATTTTATAAAATTCTCAGAAGATAAATAAAGCATGTTTTTAATAAATATACTCACAAAAAATGAAATTAAAATACACAGGCTCACACTGGCGCACTTAAATCATCATATAAGCATGTAGACATGATGTCACATATATTTTCTTTTAAAAAAATACACACTATAATCCACATTTAATATTAAATAATTAAATAGTAATAATTAAGAATTTTCTAAGCCGTTATATACTTCCCCCTTAATAGGATTCTGTCCTCAGAATCGACCGCAAGAAAACATATGATGGTATTCTCAAACATTTCTCTTTCAACCTCCAAGCCATTTCTTTCATTCTAGAATTCCTTTAGGTGGTGTTTGGAAACTTGAATTTCATTTCAAATCCATGATTTCAAATTCAGAATTTGAAATCCATAATTTCAAATCCAAATTTTTTGTTTGGTAAGTACTAGAATTTCAAATTCTGAAATTTTAAATATGGAGAAAATTTTCCGGGAATAAATTTCTCGAGAAACTTTTCTCGGAAAAAAAATTTCTCGAGAAACTTTTCCCGGGAAAAAATTTCTCGAGAAAATTTTTCCGGGAAAAAATTTCTCGAGAAATCGAGAATTTTTTCGCGGAAAAATAATTCTCGAGAAATTTTTCCCGGAAAAAAATTTCTCGAGAAAATTTTCCCGAAAAAAAATTTCTCGAAAAAATTTTGTCGGAAAAAAATTTCTCGAGAATATTTTCCCGGGAAAAAATTTCTCGAGAATACTTTCCCGGGAAAAAACTTCTCGAGAAAATTTTCTCGGAAAAAAATTTCTCGAGATTTTTTTTCCCGTTCGAGAAAATTTTCCCGGGAAAAAAATTCTCGAGAAAATTATCCTGGAAAAAAAATTTTCAGAAAAATTTCCTCGGAAAAAAATTTCTCGAGAAAAAAAGTTTTAAAAACTATATCTCTAAAAAATTCCCAAAAAAGGAGTGATGGTAATATAGTTTGGTGGAGAAGAATTTCAAATGACTACCTTTTATTTGTAATTTCAAATTACAAAAAAATAGGTAATATTTAATTGGTATGGAATTCATCAATTCCAATTCCAAATTTTCTTAATCTTGCCAAACACTAAATATGATCAATTCCAGGAATTCAAATGAATTCCAAGTTACCAAACAGGCCATTATATCATTTCATATCTCGCTAGGCTCGTCCTGTAAGCCCGCAGATTCCAACATAAACTTAAATCTTTGTTTTACATGTGTCGTTAATTCTAGATACTGATCATTCGCACGTGAAAATCCTTTTCTACCGAAAATTGGACATGCCCTATTCGTATAATGGACTATGTCCTGTACAACGCCTTCACTACTGACCCAGTCATCCATAAAAATTCATTCATATAAAATACTAAAACAAAACCTGCCTTAACTTACAGCAAACATATAAACGAAGAAATATGCTTTGACTTGAAGTAAACGGGTAAATAATTAAATCTTTAAAACAAAATCCACGAGATTAGGACAATTGATACCACTTCTACGCTCCTACTCATAATTTAGATTGCCCCAGATAAAACTCTGAGAAAAAGAATATCAAGAAATCCCCCAATCATTTTTACTCCCCATTCAACGTACAATGTTAGTCGAGGAGGGAATAACTGGGAAACTTCTATCCATCCTTAATCCCATTTTTTTACTGAGTAACCTTTTCAAAACTAATAACCATTTACCTTGAAACGTATATATCTTATTCGTGATACAAACTACCCGGGGTCACAACCTTCCAATACCATTCACAAATCAAACTTATAATCCAATTAAGCTCTCGTAATTCTAACATCGGATAAAACCAACACTTAACTTAACATACGTAAAGCAAAGTATACATCACCCATAATTAACTTACTACCTGCAAAGCTCATTTAAACTTCACCGTCTCCAATTCCCGAGAAATCGACTTCCAAAACCTTACTTTACATACTGTACAAATTCTCAAATTTAAAGTCTGTACATTATAACTCCAACATGTATTAATAACCGAATAAGCAAAATATAATACGCGTCCACCACTCAGCTCCTTTAACTATTCCCTTCTTCTACAGTCAACTCCTTCACATTATGCTTCAACTAACTCTTCTTGGTACTTCTCAACTTCCTTTAACGATTCATTTGTAATAATCTAGACCTTTGGGTCTTCCATCTATAACTTCCCACATTCCTTGAGAATTTTCCTTGAGCATTATATGCCTATTTAATCTTTCCTGGTTCATCCGGTTGCACTGACACTTGAACGGTTTTCGATCTCTTCTTCGACTCCTAAAAGCTCTCTTTACATTTATTCATTCGTTTCTTGATTTATAGTCTTGTCCAAGACTATAACTATCTTGGTAAAATATTTGACAATTTAAGGAAATTCCTAGATGATCCTTCAAAACTTTTGATCTTTGCTGGCATCTTAGGCCTTTCTCGATTCATTACTGCTTCCTCTTCTCGTAGTTCACTTCGATCCTTTCGTCATATCCTGAAGATTATAATTCTTTCAATTCCAAAGCTTGTACTTAGAGATCCTATTCATGTTCTTCTTATACCCTCGATATCTTGCTATGTCTTCCGATCTTGAATCCTCGGAACTGATTACATTCCTGGTTGTAATTAATCAAATTTATATCTCTTTCTGGTGATAATCCTGGTAACTCATCAAATCACATATCCGAGAAATCATAACCACTGAAATATTCTTCACTTTAATTATCTCCTTATCGATATCTCCCACATACATAAAATAACCTTAAAATCTTATTATAATAACCTTTTGGTCTGCGTAACCATTAAAACTCCTTTATCTGCTTTCTGGCTTGAAAGACAACTTACCTATCCCTTGAAAATCATAATTTCACCTTCTTTTCCTCACACCTTGCCTGTACTTTATAGTTAACTATACAATCAAATCCTAACTCACACTCAGCTCTTTTAACTGCCATCACATTCATCTTCTTCATATTAATCTTAGTGCAATTAAAATAGGCTTCTTCTCGAAATCTTACCTTCCGATAATGGTGGTCCTTCTAGTCTCAGTAATTCATATCCTATTGTTGCCCAATAATTAAAAATTGTAGAAGATGGGTTGAATACAATTGTATAAGATTTTCGATTTAAACAGAAATGATAACACAAGTATGAATAAATAACAGCTTTATTAACTCTGATATAAAACTGTTACAAACTCTCTCAAGAAATCCTTATGTTCTTGAGAGCTGCTAGGTTACAAGATAACTTGTGTAAGTGATTACAATCATGTAAAACCTAAACTTTGTTTATATAACGTACACAGCCGCACTATCAATTACAAGATATTCTAAATCAATTACATACAACTCTGAATGCATATCTTGCATGATAGTTGCCTTCCTATAATTTAGGAACCGACTTCTAAATATTCCTTGATCTCTGGACTGATGAAAATCTTCATGTAATCCTGATCAGCTCATAATCCTGATAACACCCTAATACTGACGTTGCATTACTGATGACATCAGCATCAGTATCTGATCCGTAGTCCATATCCTGACATCACTTGAATCAATATCTAACAATCTCCCCCAATTTGTACTTTGTGAAATAAAGCACAAATTCCTTGATTCAATGATGTCAAAAACTCAAAACAAAATATTATAAGTAATCCTCAGGCTTAGTCTCAGAAATTCTCACAAAGAAATTACTCATCTGCAAGAAACTTGATAGTAATTCTTCTTCTTTACTTTCGAGAATTTGAATTAGTCTTTTCTTCAGATTCCTGAGTTCTTCATCTTCCTCATTAATCTGATAAATACCTGCCCTGAGATTTTGAATTGAGCTTCTTGGTAAATCTAAATCTCCCAACAGTAGATATGCAAGTTCTTTCCCACCAGGATTCAGAGATAATTGTTCTTGATAAAATATCACTTCTTTAACAGCTGAAACTCTTTGCATTTCAACTTCTTGTCCTACTGTATTCAAGTATGTGGGAGTATAATTACCATCATACCATGATCCTCCATCTAAATGTCTACATCTGATAGTTCTGAGAATCATGGTACACCAGTTATTGTAAACATTAGCTTCCTATCATGAATTCTTTTATTCTTGAGCAGATAAAGAACGTATTTCAACTCTTTTGTTGATTTGCACAACACCTCCTGAATAGTCAGGTTCTTGACACTCTTGTCTTTCATGAAATACAACAACTTTTCTACCTTCTTAGAATCAACATTGGAAGCAACAATTGCAACAACTACAAGTTCCCAAAGATCATCAACTGTTAGTTCATCACCAATTCTTTTCACTAGAATATGCTGATCTGTTTGAGCTGTAAACATAAATTCTGATTCTCTAGAACCAATACCTCCTCTTGTGTTAGGTTCTAGTCCTTTCAACTCAGATTGCATTTTAGTCCATCTTGGTGAAAGTTTGTCAGATCTAGAAACTTTATCTGCACAGTGGAGGAATAAGAAGTTTTTCTTTAGCAACTTGTGGAGGTTCAATTATCACACCACCAGATTGAAAAACAGCTGGTCTAGTGTAATTTATGTCATCAATCTTCTTCCACTTGTTTCCCTTTGTTTTGGAATGAGATTCATTAGTTTCTTCCTCCTTAGCTTGCTTTGTGATATCATACCACAACTTTTTTTCAGAACTGAAAACATTTCTCAAATACCTTTCACTTTCCCTGTTAGCAACAGTTCTTCCTTTTTCCCTGATAACCTTTGCTTCTTCAAGTTTTCTGAATCTTTCTTGATCAATCTTCAAGTTCATCTCATCAACTTCCAGTTTATGAGATTCAATTACAACAATAAGAATCATCACTTCAAGATCTTTCAAGATTTCAGCTTCATCAGAATCAGGAATTGCAGGTTGAGTAGTTTCAGCAGCAACATTCTGTGCTCTCACAGTAGCTTTACTCTTCCCAGCTCTTAGTAGATTTTCTTCTTCAACTTCTTCAGATACATTGACAATATCTTCAGTTTCATTAAATATGTTGTCTGGAGCCATTTCAAGAAGTAGTGGAGTTTTCTTCCTTTTAATTTTCTGAGGATCTTCAGTTATCTCCTCAATTGTGATTCCACTAGACCTTGTCTGTCTTGTACTTGTCTGAACAAGTTTTCTTCCTCTGCCTCTGCTTCTACCTCCTCTGCCTCTCCCTCTACTTACAGCAGGAGCTTCTTTCTGTTTAGCAATTTCCTCAAGAATCTTCTTTTGTTCTTTTAAGATCTCTTGAGTACTCATCTCAGAATTCTCTGCAGAGATCAAAGCCAGTGCCTCCCTAGCATGATGTTGTTGAACTTTAATATCATTGTGATATACAATTTCACTCTCACCTGACTTGGAAGTAATCTTCTTAAAGAGATGTGGAGCATCTTCTATCTCAGTAATAAACAAATCCTCATCTTCTTCAGGAATTGTTGAAAGTGATTGATTTTGACCAGGTAGTTGAGATTGTTCTTCTGTCAAAACTTGAGATTTCACCATTGTCCTTACTATTCTCTTCCCAGATTTAGAAACATGAGTTGACTGCTTAGTTCGAGTTTGAGACAAACTTCTCCTTGTTACCAAAACAGCATCAGAGTTTCCTGGTGCATGTGGCTGAGCACCACCATCATTTTCAGAAGTATCATCATCCTTTCTTACAACTAGATTAGGTGTACATTTTGTTTTGACCACCTTCTCCCCCTTTTTGACATCAGAAGCATCATCAGTAGGATCAGTTAACAAGGATAAGATCAATTGGAGAGAATCTTCAATATTAGTCATCCTTGAGGACAAAGTAACAACCTTATCTTCCAAGGTATCCATCCTTGTGGTGAAGGCAGTGCTTAAACGTGGAAGTTGTTTAACAGTAGCAATCTCAGAAGAATCCTTAATGAACCGAGCATGAAACTTTTCATTATCAATCTTGACAGAGTTAATTTCATCTTTCAAACCTTTTTCCAGAATAGTAGTAGTCATTAGATGAGCTTTGAGATTAGGATCAGAAAGCTTAGTAGCTATATGACTTGAGTGAAAAAGAGCATTATTGAAATTTATATCAGCAGTACACTGATTCCACTCAGTATACCATTCAGATCTCTTGAGAGCTTGAATATGTTCAGGAATAAGATGGCTATAATCTCCTCTGATCTCAACTTGAGCAACTGTAGATTTACCCACAGACTCCATAAACTTGCTGGATGATCCGTAAGTAGATCCTAGACTTGCTTTCATGACAGCATTCAGTTGAGCTGCTTCAGGATCATTATCAGCCTCAGGAATTCTATCATCCACTGTAAGAACCCTGATTTTTGTAATATTTTAAATATGTAAAAGCTTATGACATTGTGAATTAGGGACCTTTTGAGTCACCTATGTTATGTAATGGAATTGATTATCTGAAAATTTATGTTGCTATATTCACTGTGTAAGAAAAAGGGAAGATTGTTGAAGGCAAGAGGCCTACTGCTATTAAGATCCATAAAAACTTGGGATTTGAGAGTTATTAGAGTATTAGAAGATTTCAAGAGACTATGACAAGGAGTTATGGATATTTAAGGAATTTACACAATTAAGTACTTAAGGAATTACAAGGGAAATCTCTACGCGACAAAATATTACTACGAGAAGTTAATTAAGATACGATATGAATTAAGGATTAAGTGACAACCATTGGTAGAGAAATAATAATACAAGGAAGGATATTACATGCAAGTATCATGTAACTAGGTAATTAGGAAAGTAAACTAGAAAAGCAAAAAGCAAAAAAAAACAAAGAGCAAAAAGGCAAAAAGCAACCAATGGTTAATGACTAGTTGGATGGTGCTACATCCTAGGAGACAAGGAGGCATGGTGCATGCCTAGTCTACTAACCCTAGGGTGGCAACATATGACATATTATACACACATCCATACACATTACAATTATTCACTACATCTCATTATTTCAAAACACAAACAAAACACAATCAACTCTCTCTCTCCCCTTGTGCTCTCGGCCGAACCAAGAAAGAGGAAGAAGATGAGATTTTTCTTCAATTTCCCCTCCCTCACAAATCAAGGCAAAATTTCTAGGTCTTCCATACACCATAGAGGAGGTATGCTATGAATTTCAAATCATTTTGTCCATCCAATCTTGAGTTATAAATTGTTAAAGTTTGGATGAAATGTAACCAATGTTTAGTTTCCTTTAGATCTTGAATTTTAAGGCTTGTAGAGACTCATCCAAGGTGTTCTTGAGGCTTGTAAAGCTTACCCAAGGTTCCTAGATACTCAAGAAGGTATAAAACTCTAACCACTCTTAGTCATGGATTGTTTATGGTTTATAATGTTAGATCGAAGAGTTTTAATGCATATCTTGGTTACATGAGTTATGGATGATGAAAATCTTGAGGTTATATGTTGTTGATGTGATTTTAAAGCTTGTACTTGGAGTATGTAATCCCATGTATGCTAGAGAGTCAAGTTTTGGTGGTTTTGATGATAGATGTGATGTATAAAGTGAGTTCTTGAATGTTTGAGAAAGAATGTGTGCTGTGTAAAAATTATGGGAGCATGTACTGACTTGCAGGAGGGTTTTTAACCCCTTAAACTTGTCCCCTTAAGACCCAATACGTATGGTTAGAAAGGTATTTGAATGTAGTTTCCAGAAACATAAGGTTCATGACTATGTGATGTATAGATTTTGAGTTATGACCCGATAAGTAAAGGGTGGTTCTGAAATCCGGACTGCACTATATGGTCCACTTGTGAACCCCCTTTAGACCCCTAAAAATTATGTAAACATTATGAAAAATTGAGTAAAGCTAGAGTTTACAGTGGTGAAGATTACCCAAAAAGAATTTGAGTAAAATTTGTATTTTTCAATTTTATAAAAATGTTAGAGCGAAGTGCGCGCGAGTGAAAAATCACCTAGGAGGTTAGTTTAACGTAGTTTTAAGTGTACTCACTTGTGTTTCAAGTTTGAGGAATGGATACGAGTCGAATGGGTAACGAATGTGATAAAGTAATGACATGGTCATATGGGAGGGTTAGTGGTCACAAATTGGAGTCGTTAAGTTGGTCTTACATCCTTTCAAACCTTACGATTAAGTAGTGTTGTTAAGGTACTAACGTACGAATATTGATTATGTATAGATCTTTGTTCCACGTCGTGAGCTCGACCACCCCACCCTACCAAGGCAAGTTTTCCAACCCTAAGTATTTATTTTCAAAAGATTATATTCTTGATTTTACCTATGCAAGTTTACTTTTCAAAACTTGTATATAAGGATTTTCATTGTTGTGTTTATAGCTTCCAAACGTATTATATGATTATGCTTTACGAGATTATGTTGAAGTTTGAGATATATGCATATGTGTTTGTACACCCTTGAACTTAGAATGAAAGTGTTTTCTTCGGACAATGATTCTAGCAATAGAGGTCGTAGCGGTCCAAATATATTATTGACCGGGGAGCGGTATATTATTGTATCGTGATTAAATTGCGAAAACCTGAAGGGTCATTCGGGAAGTATCGTATACTTAAGTATTTACTTTTATTTTTACGTTGTTAAAAATACTCAAAAATATCTATCTTGGATTAAAAGTTTATTTTAATTAAATAATTATTTTATTAATTTGGTTATATTAAATCTCAAAATATCATTTATTAATTATTGTTCATCATTTTAAAGACAAAACTAATCCAAGATACATTTAGCGTTTTCAAACTCGAACTCCTTCGAACCCAAAATATTTTCGAAAACCCCCGATCAGGGTTTGCTTCTTGTACGTTTTTCAAGAATTATCGGTTGACTGAGGTCGAACTTCAACTACTCGAATTTTCTATTAAATGATTTTGACAAGAAAGAAAAAAAAAGGGACTCTGGCAGGTGTGGGGATCGTTGACGAACGATTCCCGGGATGTGTAAGCGGCCGTAAGCTAGGCGGTCCATCATTTATTCCGGCCTAGGTGTTGCCGAACGATGATTACGGATGTAGTTTTCATCGAGGGTGATTACGGATGTAGTTTTCACTCGAGGGTAGTTACGGATGTAGTTTCTATCCTTCTACCGGTAGAGAAGACCCGCGGATTATTGGACTTGGATGTGGCGACTGATCATCGTCAATCCCTGTCAGGTTTTTTTTGTTTTCTTCAAGTCCCATCCTCCACTTTGGAAAAATACTCAAACACTGCTTCTTGGGCCTAAGTGCCAAGTTGCCGATAGTGTGGTTTTTGATAAGAAAAATATTGACATCGTGCAGTATCTAGAACTGCAAGATTTTCTATAAAGATTGGCACGTGTTAGTGCACTCTTGCTATTATTTTAAAGAATGAAATGTTTTTGAATGAGAAACCTTCTAAGCTAATGGAAGGAAAGAGGTTTGCAATGATGTATTCCCTGTACAGTATGTTAACCGTAAAGTGTTTTGCCGGAAATGATATACTCATATGTATATATTTTCAAACTTGAGATATATTGAAATGGGAACCTTATAAAGGGTTCATATGTTATTCTTAAAGCTCCTTAGTGAGTATAAATGTTTTATTCAAACTCGGACATATATATTGTCCAATTATGTTTTGAAATCTGAGATATATACCCATACAGTTGGGAATGTTTTCGAAATAAACCACATTATTATTTTTCAAAATGGTGAACTTGCTGAGCATTATGTAGCTCATTCTTGCTTTATAAAAACTTTTCAGAAAGAGAAGAATTTGGGCAGTTAACTCCGCACGAGCAGAAGAGGAGTAGAAGATTTACCCCGGAGATGATTTATTTCCTGATAAATACTACAGAGTAAGTCTGATAGGTTTTCAACTGTAAAATTAAGACTTGTCTTCAAGTGTAGTTGTATAAGTGGAAGTGCGTAAGACTCTGGATTGTACAGATGAATTGTAATATTTAGTGTTACTTTTGATTATCGTTTCTGAGGCTCTAACTTGTTTGTGCGTAAGATTGAGGTCTAGATGGATGTATTGTTGAGTTGTAAAGTTAATACAGGTATGATATGGTTGGATGGTGATGTGACGACCTGAATCTTTGACCTCGGATTTGGGGGCGCCACATCCACATTGTCTTCAGGATTCATAACTCCTTTCAATTTTAAATCAACAACAGATGGTACTGTTGTATCCTAAAATCCTGCATTCAGATTAGAAACAATTCCTATATCTCTCTGTTTTTCTAAAGTGATCTCATCACTTCTCACAACATCATCTAAGTTACTTTCAATAGTAACTGCTACTTCACTAGAAGTTTGAAACTTCTCACTCTGTTCTACCTCTCCTTTTGCCAGTTCAGGAGACTGCCTCTCTTCACTCTTTCACTCTCTTTCTCACAAGAAAGGTTCTGGCTCAACAAATTCAAAGAAATAAGAGGTGGCCGAGGGAGTGGACTGAAGTCATACAAATAGGGGTATCCCCTGTCTCAGGTCTATCTGTAATCATGCTATCAGTAGTAAAAGAATTAGAGATTGAAGTGTTACCTGATGAAGTAGTTAGAGATTCCATTGGTCTTGAGGAAATTGGTTCAATGAGCAGTGGAATATTTGGATCAAAAATATTTACATCAGGATTGACATCTGTAACTATAGAATGACTTGCATCAGTATTTGCTACCAATGGTTCTTGTGGAGTTTGAGGCTGTGAAGCTGCTTCAACACTTTGAGTCAAAGGTTCTTGTGTGCTTCCCTCAAATTCAATGTCCTTGAGAAGTTCATCACATTCAGCAATGTGCAAATCATGAGTAGCTTTATCTGCCAGACTTTGAGCTAAGTCAAATTCAATTTCAGAAATCCCTTGAGCATTGTCAGGAAGCTTCTGTGCTGATATGATTTTGCCTGCATCTTCACTTTGAGAAGATGGTTCTTGTGGGGCAGGAATGTTCTTGTCTTCACCTTCCTTTTGAGAAAGTGGTTCTTGTGGGACTATTCCTTCAGAAAATTCTGCACCCACACTTTGAGTGAGTGGTTCTTGTATGACTGGATCTTCAGTAGCTGCTGAACTCCTTTGAAGTTCAGGTTCTTGTGGGCTAGATCCTTTCATAGGTGAAATAATTCTCTGTTTCTTTTATCTTTGAAAGACCCTTGCTTCAGCCTGTCTCTTCACTAGAAGTGGTGATGGTGCAAGACCAAGCTGAGCAGTAATAGCATTTGCTTCTACCACAGACATCTCAATGATTCTTCTTTTTGGAGAAGCAGGTGCTGGAGAATCAGAAATCTCAACAGTCTTCACAGGTGAATTATCTGGAGTAGAGGTGTCAAGATTGACAGTTGTGTCAGGAACTGATGAATTGCCAGGATTGGTAGAGACTTCAGGAATGGTCTCTATATCATCATCAAGATTCTGTTTTTCCATAGGAATGAAAAATTTGCTCTTGTTAATTATCCTTCTTCTTTTCTTTGGCTTTTCAGAGACAACCAATTCTTCAGGAACAACAACAGCAATTTCCTTTTTCTTCAACATAACTGATAATGGTACTGTAGCATCACCAGAATCAGAATCAGAATCCCCCTTCTGACAAAATTTCCTCTTCTCTCCTGTTTCTTTATACACTCATATTTCAATTAAAGATTCATCAACCTTAGAAACAGGTTTCTTCAAAACCAGGACTCCTTTTTCACCCCCTTGTGACTTCTTTTGAGTGAGGGTTGGAGTAGAGAAATCCTTTGATCTGATTGCCTTCCAGACACATCAGATCTAGCTGATTTCTTAGATTTTACAACTGATGCCTTTTGTGAGACACTAGAGGTGGTTGACTGTTTGGATGAGTGTTTGGGTTGTGTGCTTTGGTCAGAAACAGAATGTGTGTTGTCCTGTCTCATAGCACCAGAAATAGGTCCAAGACCATCAGTAATTGATCCATAATGAGTAGGCTTTCTCTTTTTCAAAAGAAGCATGACCTCATTAGGAATAATAGCATTGCTTTCAAAATTGTTTACCTTATCACATTTTTCCAAATTTTTGATGTTATTCTCAAAAATTTTGAATATAGGCAACACTGTATCATTTTCAAACTCAACATTGGGGCATAAGTGAGAGAATATCAATTGAAAGAATCTAATAAAACAGTCATAACCACATTTATTTATTCTTCTAGCACTTAATGCTTTTAGAATGAATGACCCATAATCAAATAAAGTTTCATGGATTAGAGAATACCCAATGTGAACTGAAGCAGAAGGTAGTGCATCAAAGTTAGAAACATTATTCAAGAAGCATCTACTGATGGTTTCAAAGAAGAAATTCCATTCCTTCTTTAGCTTGGTTCTGAACAGATCTCCAAACTTCTTTGGTTGTCCATTGTAGCCAAAACTTGTAGCATATTCCAGAAGAGCAGTATCAGAAATTTTTTCTGGAGACTTACCATTTAGAAATGGTAATTTGAGCGCTTCAACTACAACTTCTGGAGTTACATGAAGTGTAACACCATTGTATTTAAAGGTCAAGTTTGGTTTTCCTAAAGGTTCATAGTTGCCAAAGATAGCAATATTCCAAACCTGCATAACACACTTGAAAAAGACTTTTGCAGGTTGGGTTAAAGCATAATTAATTATACTTGTTACCAAGATATCTTGATTGATATGAAAATCGTTGGACAGTTCCTGATGATCAAGAACAGCAACATAATTGTTAGGAGCAAAAGTGATACCATTGATAACAACCTTATTATTTACGAATGAAGAAGTGTCCATTATAGTTGAGACTGTGAGAGAAATTTAGGTTTTTTTTTTGAACAGTTAGGGTTTATATTCGCACAGAGATGGAGAGAAAAGGCGATACTGATAGTTTTGAGAATAGCGTACAATTTAGAAAACTAAATTGATTTGAGACAAGGCAAACGATTTCTCAAATACAGGTGTCAGTGTATGATTTGTGCAAACATGAGTAGTGGACTAATTGACATGAGAGAGTGGTGATAACTGCACGCGACACGTTTTACAATGTGTATCTATATGTTTCTGTGAGTGAAAAACATGCGCCCGTGTTTTTAATTAAGAAATACAATTGTGATAATGATGAGAAATATGGCAATGATTTTAATTAAAGAAATCAAATATCACAATCTAAAAATACATGGTACAAAAAAAAACCAGAATATGAATCGTTTCATGTCCTCGTTTGTCTTCCACCTTTATTTAACAAAACGAGATATGTCCACTAACTCTTTAACCCTTCATTCTCTCCTGAAAATCAAAAACCCTTCACAGAAAACACCTTAATAAAAAGATGTCTAACCTTACCATCAAACAAAAGAATCTCTATCTTGTAGAGAAGAGAGATATCTTCAGTTATACTCGTAAAGAGTTTGATGCCTTTGACAGGGAAAGGCAACTTGAAACTTTGTGGCTGCAGATGGATGCCAGTCTTGAAGAAATCGAGATGGAGAGACCTGCAAAAGTGATTGACATCGATGCTGCTCTCCAAGCAAAATTTGCATGGCCTTCCTCTAAGGAATCCTCATCCAACTCCACCAACCATTGTTAATGAATATGTCAGCAAAAATAACCTTATCCCTTTCGACTTCCACATAAACAAAGTGGCAAAGATAATATCTGGGATAGCTTCTCTCAATGGTGTGGTTTGGACTTCACTTTTTCTTGTGCTGTTGAATAGATTAGTGGATAGAGAAAGCAAAATATGTAATATTTCCATGTAATCTCTTTCTTATTATTAATGAAAAGCTTTGTTTCTCTAATATAATTCAATTTGTACTACATCTTTTATGTTATTGAACTGTTCTTCCAAGAATTAAAACAAAGAGGTGAACATGAGAACTAATTAAAGTAATCACATTATCAACAAGTTCATTAACAAATAACCACAAATAAATCAGGAAAAAGAACAATAAAGAGTACTTAGATTCTTAAAGTTGTACTGATAATAGAACCATCGCATCAGGATTCGATGTTTGACTAGAGTCAGTATTCGCTATGCATCAGGATTCGATGTTCATCAATATTTGGTCTCCCTTTGTTCTCAGAAACTCTCATAGTTCACCATTCTTAATTCTTTCACCAATTTTGTAAAAGTAGCTTCAGGAAGTGGTTTGGTGAATATATCAGCTAGCTGTTGATCAGTAGGAACAAAGTGTAACTCAATTGTCCCTTCCATTACTTGCTCTCTTATAAAATGATATCTGATACTGATATGCTTAGTAAGAGAATGCTGTACTGGATTTCCTGTCATAGCAATAGCACTTTGGTTATCACAATAGATAGGTATTTTTGAATATGACAAACCATAGTCCATTAGCTGATTTCTCATCCACATTATCTGAGCACAACAGCTTCTAGCAACAATGTACTCAGCTTCTGCAATTGATGTAGAGATTGACTTTTGCTTTTTACTGAACCAAGAAACTGGTCTTCCTCCAAGAAACTGACAACTGCCTGAAGTACATTTCTTGTATATTTTGCAGCCTGCAAAATCAGCATCTGAGTATCCACATAAACTAAAATTAGACTCTCTAGCATACAAAAGGCCAAGAGACAGAGTGCCTTTCAAGTATCTGAAAATCCTTTTGACTGCAATGAGATGTGGTTCCCTAGGATTTGCCTGAAATCTTGTACATAGACAGGTTGCATACATGATATCTGGTCTACTAGCAGTTACAAAAGTGAGCCAATCATACCTCTGTAGTTAGTTACATCTACCTCAATACCTTGATCAGGATCAAGCTTAGTAGCTGTAGCTATGGGAGTTGAAGCAGTAACACTGTCTTGCATGTTAAACTTTTTCAATAGATTCTTTTTGTACTTTGACTGATTGATAAAAATCCCATCATCAGTCTGTTTAACTTGTAGACCTAAGAAATAGCTCATTTCCCCCATCATGCTCATTTGATATCTAGACTGCATTAGCTTTGAAAACTTCTCACACAATTTGGAGTTAGTTGACCCAAAAATGATATCATCAATATAAATTTGAACTAACAACAAATCCTTACCATGATTTAAGTAAAACATGGTTTTATCAATTGTACCTCTTTTGAATCCACTTTCTAGTAAGAATTGAGCCAATGTTTCATACCAGGCTCTTGGAGCTTGCTTTAGTCCATAAAGTGCTTTATCCAGTTCTATAGACATAATCTGGATATTTAGGATCAATAAAGCCAGGAGGTTGTTTAACATGTACCTCCTCTTCCAATTCTCCATTTAGAAAAGCACTTTTCACATCCATCTGGAAAACCTTGAATTTATTATGGGCTGCATATGCCAGAAAAATTCTGATGGCTTCTAGCCTTGTAACTGGAGCAAAAGTCTCATCATAGTCTATTCCTTCCTATTGAGAATACCCCTTTGCAACTAGTCTTGCTTTATTCCTTACAATTGTGCCATCTGAATCTGTCTTGTTTCTGAACACCCATCTTATGCCCACAATTGACCTACCCTTTGGCCTTGGTACTAGTTTCCAGACTTCATTTCTTTCATATTCATTTAGTTCTTCTTGCATAGCTGTAACCCAATCAGCATCCTTAAGTGCATCTTCAACTTTCTTAGGCTCCTCCTTTGATAGAAAGTTGTGATAAAGACATTCATTCTGAGTGGCACTTCTGGTTTTAACACCTGCATCTGGATTCCCAATAATTAAATCAGGAATATGGCTTTTAGTCCATTCCCTTGCTGGTGGTAGACGCTCCCCCTGGATTGGTGTTATCTTCAAAAGAACTAGAATTGCTAGAAGCTCCCCCTGAGATAGTGCTATTTCTTTCTGATCTGCTGTCAGAATTATCACTTGAATCTGTTTCTAATGAATCTCCTCATGATGTTTGAGATGTTTCTGAGTTGATGGTCTCTTGCTGTTGCTCCCCCTCAATATTTGCATCACCATCAATAATTTGTGTTTCATCAGGAATGAGAGAATTGTCAGGATCTGATGGTGTTTCAGTATCCGACATAATTTCATCAGAATTCTTGGTAGCTTCATTTGCAAAAACCAAACTATCATGTGAGTCTTCTGCTATTCCTTTTATCTTCTTATCATCAAAAGATACATTGATAGACTCCATGACTGTCTTTGTTCTTAGATTGTAGACTTTAAAGGCTTTTGTTGTTGGATAGCCGATAAAGATGCCTTCATCAGCTTTAGTCTCAAACTTTCCTAGCTATTTAGGATGAGGTCTTAGAACAAAGCACTTGCAGCCAAATACATGTAAATACTTCAAACTTGGCTTCTTTTCCTTAATCATTTGATAAGGGGTTACACCATGTCTGTTGATCAGTGTAATGTTCTGAGTGTAACATGCTGTGTTGACTACTTCTGCCCAGAAATATGTAGGTAGTTTAGCTTCCTCCAACATAGTTCTGCCAGCTTCAATAAGAGTTCTGTTCTTTCTTTCAACCACTCCATTTTGCTGGGGTGTGCCAGGAGCAGAGAATTGTTGAACTATTCCTTTGTACTTGCAGAACTCTTCCATTGATGAATTCTTGAATTCAGTTCCATTATCACTTCTTAGAATCTTGACTTTGTACTTTGTGCCTGTTTCAATGAGTCTCGCATGATCTAAAAGTATCTCAGCTGTTCCATCTTTTTTGTGTAGAAAATACACCCAGGTAAATCTAGTATATTCATCAACAATGACTAGAGTATACCTTTTCTTACTGATGGACATTATGTTGACTGGTCCAAACAAGTCAAGATGAAGCATGTGATATGGTTCATCAATTGAGGATTCTGTTTTACTCTTGAATGATGTCCTTCTCTGTTTAGCCTTCTGACAAGCATCACAGAGTCCATCAGGAGTATACAATGCCTCTGGTAATCCTCTCACCAAATCTTTCTTAACCAACTCATTGATGTTGTTGAAGTTGAGATGAGAAAGCTTCTTTTGCCAATTCCAACTATCATCTATAGAAGCTTTACTAATGAGACATGTAGATGAATCATCAGTATTGGTGTTGATGTTAGCTTCATATATGTTACCATGCCTTTGACCAGTTAATGCAACCTTCCCTGATGCCTTGCTGATCACTTCAAAATGAGTATCATAGAAGTTGACATGATAACCTTTGTCTGTGATTTGACTAACACTTAGCAGATTGTGTTTGAGTCCCTTCACCAGAGCTACTTTTTCAATGATGACATTTCCAATGATTATATTGCCATATCCCAAAGTTTGTCCAATGTTGCCATCTCCAAAAGACACAGTTGGTCCAGCCTTCTCTTCAAATCCTGACAGCAAGGTTTTGTTTCCTGTCATGTGTACAGAGCATCCACTATCCTTGACTAACACATTTTTCTTTTTACCCTGCAATCAGAACCACAAAGAACTCAGTTAGAATTTTTAAGAACCCACACTTGTTGGGTTCTTTTTGCATGCAATTTAACATTTTTAGCAGAAGAAGACTTCTTAAAAAAGCATTTTCTTTAGGATTGACTCCATCAGAATTTGCCTTGTAATTATCAGATTTAACAGATTCATGCTTAAAATTCACATTCTTTGTTTTACCAGAATTTGCACTTTTATTAAACTTTGGCAATGGATCATAAAGATTGTAGTACAAACTATGGTATTCTTCACATGTACAAATAGAATGCCATTTACTACCACAATGAAAATAGGGATTCTATGGTTTATAAAATACTGATCTATTCTTAATGTTAGACTTAGGAATTACAATAGCCTTCTTTTTCCTCTTCCTGCAATCAATAGCAAGATGATTAGAGTTACCACAGTTAAAACATACTTTCCTTGGTGCATTTGGAATATACTTATAATTATTCTCTTTGTTTATTCCAACTTTACCATTCCTGTTTCTTTTAGCAGTAGAAACTTTCTTTTTATCTATTGCTTCACGGATTTTGTCTCTCAGTTGTTTCTTAGACAAAAGACCTACACTTTTTGTTTTTGACAGTTCTAGACTCAGAATTTTGTGTAGAAGTAGATCCCTTTTCTGAAGTAGATTTGGGATTTTCTGGATACACATAATTAACAGGTTTTAATTCAGTTTTTGTTCTGTTTGTAACATATCTATAGGTTTTTGGATTTGTTGACTCATTCACAACAACTCTTCCTGGTTCTGTTGTTTCAGCAGTAACAACTTTACCTTTATTCTTTTTCTCATTTTCTGGCTTATAACCTAGACACTCTTTCCAATTTTTGTCAGTGATAATTCCATGAGTTTTCTTTCCAGAGTGTGTCCAGGTTCTGAGTTTCTCTTTAGCATCCTCAAGTTCCTTTTCAAGTTCAGTACATTTAAACTCTATTTCTAGTTACATGTGCTTAGCAATATCACATTCTGTTTGTACCTCTTGCAAGAAAAGTAACTCAGCTTCTAGATGATCATTTCTCTTAGCCACCTCTGCCATTTCAGATTTTATTCTAGCATTTTCATGAGATTGACTTCTAAACCTAATATGCAGAGATTTTAGAAAGGATCTTAACTCAGAGACATTATTAGTATCAAAATCAAACAAAGTTTCAGATACCTTATTATCAGCAGCAGCAGTTAAATCAGTATTAGCCATCAATGCATAATTCACCTTCTCTTCTTCAGATGCTGAGGAAGAGTCCATCCAATCCTTGCTTGATGAAATGGAGCTCTAGCTTTGGCCTTCTTGCACTCAGTTGCAAAGTGACCCATTCCATCACAATTGTAGCATCTGACTTTTGACTTGTCAAATTTGCTGCTTTTGTCTTCTTTCTTCTTGTACATGTCCTTGTCAGCATTGAAGGTTTTCTTTTGAAACTTTCCTTGCTTCCTAGCCTTTCTGAACTTCATCTTCTTGAAGCCCTTGACTATCATAGCAACCATCTCCATCATGTCAGAATCAGTAGAGTCATCATCAGTATCAGAATTAGACCTAGCATCAGTATCTGATGATGAGTCATCAGGAATTGACTCTACAACTCTACTCTTTCTGCTAGAAACCTCCTCAACTTTTCCCTTTGATTTTGATTCCACATTCAAAGGAACAGACTTTGCCTTGATATTCTTCTTGTTCTTTCTTTGTTGAACCTCAAGATCAAAGGTTCTCATCATTCCATAGACTTCATCAAGAGACAACATTTTTAAATCATACCGATGCCTAATGATTGAGGCTTGAGTATCCCACTCCTCAGGCAGGGCTCTTAGAAATTTGATATTTGAATCCTCTGGATCATACTCTTTGCCAACAAGAGATAGATTATTCAGCAGTGTCAGAAATCTATCATATATATCAGTAAGGCTTTCATCAGATTTAGCATCAAACTGTTCATAATCCTGAATCAACAGAGCCCTTCTGTTTCTTTTGATAGATTCAATGCCTTGGCATTGAGTTTCCAAGGTATCCCAGATTTCTTTAGCAGTTTGCCTGCTATTACCCTGTTTGACATGACAACATCAAGACTGTTATGCAAAATATTCTTTACCTTTGCATTTTTGAGTACTTGAGCCTTTTCCTCTAGAGTCCATTCACTTTTTTCCTTGACGACATAGTGTTCAGGAACAGTCTCTGTTCTTCCAACTAATCTCGTTGGAAGAAATGGTCCATCATTAATCCTATCGAGATAATCTGGATCAGTTGCTTCCAGATACATCAACATTTTCACTTTCCATGTTGGATACTCAGTTTTCCTTAGAATAGAAATCTTAATGCTTTCATACTTGCTTGTCGACATCTTGAGATCATTTCTGATTATAATTAATCAGTTTGCTCTAATACCAATTGTTGCCCAGTAATTAACAATTGTAGAAGAGGGGTTGAATACAATTGTATAAGATTTTCGACTTAAACAGAAATGATAACACAAGTATGAATAAATAATAGCTTTATTAACTCTGATATAAAACTATTACAAACTCTCTTAAGAAATCCTTATGTTCTTGAGAGCTGCTAGGTTACAAGATAACTCGTGTAAGCGATTACAATCATGTAAAACCTAAACTGTGTTTATATAGCGTACAGAGTTGCACTATCAATTACAAGATATTGTAAATCAATTACATACAACTCTGAATGCATATCTTGCATGATAGCTGCCTTTCTACAATTTAGGAACAGACATATCAATCTTCCTTGATCTCTAGACTAATGAAAATCTTCATGTAATCCTGATCAACTCATAATCCTGATAACACCCTAATACTGACGTTGCATGACTGATGACATCAGCATCAGTATCTGATCAGTAGTCCAGATCCTGACATCACTTGAATCAATATCTAACACCTATAGATAGTTATCTTGTCTCTTTATCCTGGTTTTCAAAATCTCCTAGATCTTACATTCCTTTCCAGCCAAATTTCACCTCCTCTATTAACACTATTCTTGAAAATTTCCTGGTTCCCTATCTTCTTTTTCTTACCATCTCGTTCCATCTGCGTAAACTCACTCTTACTCTTAATATTAGTGATCCTCTGATTATATTCGCACAAGTTATTAACTCCACACAATCACTTTACTTCTTTATCCAAAACATCTATTCCTGATGAAATTGTTATAGATAATTGTCTAGCTCTACTCTACTTCATCTACTGTATCCACAGTGAAGATATATAATAAACAAGTGTTCTTCAACAATCTTTCCTTCACGATAATCATCCCATACCAATTATATCAATCATCACTCTATTTCTGACTTTAACAAAATTATCATTTCATGTCCTTATCATCTGCTCCTTAACCATAATCAGTTTCCCCGTATTATTGAATCTTTTACGTGTTTTGTCAATCCACTGCATAATTTAACGTGATAATCAATCTCTGTTTTAACCTCAATTCTCAAACCTGCTCATCCAATTTTCATTCAACGTATATGTAGCTTACACCACTCAAGATTTCATCATCTTTATCAGTACTGCTCTCAATCATCGATAAATTTTAGAAATCATAAGGGTTTATAACAAAAGGGATCATTAGAATAAACATGCATTAACATGTATGAATATTAGATGAGTTTTGTTTGATAAGAATTTTATAAAAGAATTTAACTGAGAGATAAATATGATCATTGAACTGTTTTCAGGTTTTATTTGTCACTTAAGTCCACCGCCATAGTACAAAAAGGTGGCCATCCTTCAGTACTTTCATGACAAACACAATCAGTGGCATCCCACCAGACTCCTGTCATATAGATAAGATGTCTCTGAATCCCCTACATACATAGGGTTGCTCATCCCAGTTAGAATAAAGAAGGTTAAGTATTCGGAGAGAAACAAAAAGAATTCAAAAGTTTATATTTATTTATATATATATATATATAATGTTGAATAAAGAATAGCAAATGTTCGGGGAAAATAGAAAGAATTCAAGGATCTCAATAATTTATATGCGTCATGTTGAATCAAGTGATCCCCTGGAAAATAGAGGTATCTCTGAAAAATAGGAATGTGTTTAAATAAATCTGAAAAATTCGTCACCAATTGAAGTATAGTTGATTATTAAAGGTGATATGGTACCAACAAAAGCAAAGAAGAACAAAAAT
The DNA here is from genome assembly GCA_036435485.1 of Saposhnikovia divaricata. Taxonomy (NCBI): domain Eukaryota; kingdom Viridiplantae; phylum Streptophyta; class Magnoliopsida; order Apiales; family Apiaceae; genus Saposhnikovia; species Saposhnikovia divaricata. The sequence goes on along the minus strand of CM071601.1, from coordinate 39,094,878 downwards.
GAAAATTAAATCTCCTCCGACAATAAATTAAATGAAGTCCATTGCTAGTAGTGAATAACCACACCCTTACTTCCAACACCTACCAGTAATCGCATTTCGCATCATGTTTACAGCATTTTCTTAATCTCTATAACGTTCGCTAAATAGTTAAGAGTCGTAGAAGAAACCCTAGAAGGTACATACGGATATCTAGGTGGCGTCTTCTAAACTGGTAGCCCCAGTCGTCTAATTAACTTATGCGGCTCCGAATTAGCTGCCTCGTCCGAAATCGAATCTTTGGATGAATCGAACTCCTGCTCGCGTAATATCGGATTACTAAATTATAACGCCCCGACTTCCCAATACTGAAAATATGCTATTTATAATAAAATAAACTTTGATACAGGGAATTTTAGAAAAATTTGGAATGAAGTATTCCTAAATCGGATTATCCACCTGTATTTCAACCCAAACCAAATTCTAATTAACAATTACAAATATAATTTAATACACCAAAGATTCCTCACCGAGGATCGATTCCAGGTTATGGTATGAAACATGAATCTACTATATACAAATTATTACAACTTCTATCACTACTCTAAATACAAACCACTATAACATCTATTCTGTAACCAAATCTCAATCCGTGCTTACCCGCTCTGGCTTCGAACTTTATCATGTATAGACTGTCTCCTCGCTTTCATATGATTTGTAAGGCATAGACTTCCATCTTTAATCCTAACTGAAAGGTTAGGGAAAAAAAATATAGAGCAAGAGTGAGCCAACAATGCTCAGCAAGTACAAAGTATAGTGAAACAACAATTTATCAATATTTCATTGATGAACAATATCAATGACCAATTAACCTCAAGGAAAGAATGCAATTTCCATCATAGGGTAACTTTCCATTTTTATCGAATCATAAATTTCATGAAAATATTCCTTTTCTTAAAAACATTCCATTCACTAGTACAGACTGAACCTATAGCGTCGCCACTTTTAGCGTCGGTTATTGACCTATAGCGTCGGTTATTGACCTATTTCGTCGGTTGTTTTCATTAACCGATGCTTAATGACTTCTATCAGAAGCTTTGGCGTCGGTTGTTTGCATCAACCGACGCTATAGGTATCGCCTATAGCGTCGCCCTTTTAAGGGGTGACGCTATAAGTTATACCTATAACGTCGCCCTTTTAAAGGGCGACGCTATTGATATAACTTATAGCGTCGCCCCTTAAAAGGGCGACGCTATAGATATAGCTTATAGTGTCGCCCCTTTAACAAAAATATTAATAAAATAAGCTTTATGTGTCGCCCTAATGTTAACCGATGCTTTAACTCCTAAAAAAAATTAAAAAAACACGGACTCTCATTACTCATTTCCCCCAAAATATTTCCCCTTGGTCTCTCATCTCCCGACTCTCATCTCTCTCATCTGACATCTCTCCCGTCTCTGTCTCTCCCACCTACATCTCATCTCTCTCACAAAATCCCAACCCCCATCACTCTCTTTCCTAATTCTCTACCTTTATTAACCAAAAACCCCTAGATATTACAAAACCCCTTATAAATCAGTTACTAATTGGGCGAAACTTAGCCCTAGCTTTTCTTGGTCTCAATTGAAATATGCTCTGCAAGTTTAACTAGGAAACATTTATCTACTCTCTCTATCTTCTGTAATCGTTCTCTGCTGGGTGTGTGTTCTTGTAATCGTTCTCTGGTCGGTGTGTTTTGTTCTCTGCTGGGTGTGCATGAAAACTTGATTCGTAAGTGGGTAAGCACGATTGGTAAGTGGGTGGGTTTGATTTAATTTTAAATTGGGGGTAAGTTGTAACACCCTCACTTGCCAACAATAATATTATAAACTCTTATACTCAATTAAACATTAATATAGAAGAAATTTTAGAAATTTCGGCATGATGTAACCATAAACCGAACTAACCACCTGCTCAAACATCTAAGTAGAACTAAAACAGTCCACTTGCATAAGTTATTCTAAACCACAAGGAAATAAAACCATGCCAACCCAGACCGCTCACAGGTCACTGTATGAAACAACTACCAATAACTATTACAACCCAGAACTGAATCAAATAATATACAACCCATTAAATATGATAATCTGTCTACTAATACAGACATAATATAAACAAAGATATATGCTCACTACCCATCCAACCACCTCGACTCTCTGGCTGCCTCTATGGCTACCCCAACCAGACGGGCCACTCCTCCTAGACATCTCCGAGCTTAGCTGAGGAAACAGAATTAGCAAGCAAGTGAGCCAAAATGCTCAGCAAGTATATATATATGTAATCAAAACATCAACAACTGAAATGTCTGCAAGATTGTCAAGAATTAACAATCAACAATATATAAGCTCAACTGAAAGTTCATCTTTTGTCTGAATCATAAAATAGAAGAGGATTGGACTATCATGCATTTTATAGATAAAAACAATTATAAGGTTAGGCTGCTGATCAGTCACGCACTAACCCCGGACAAACGCACACAGCAATGTCCTTAATGGATCCACGGCACACATTGGCCTTAATAATTTCTGACCACGAATCTGGTCCGACCCTTACGGTCCACATTTTAAAAAAACTAACAGTCCAATCCTATAACTAGTCATCAGGTGTCGGAACAATCGACCACCTCAACTGTCAAATGCCCTGGACACTTTTGTTCCTGGTCAACATCTCAAGTTTCGCAATATGGAATAAGGTCGGGTAAATTCTAATCTAAATATCGACAAGTTCAATATGTATTTATATACAAAGGGTACGGATGCAAATCAATCTGCTAAAAGAATCAACGAAATCAATATAATCGATTTGGGGTGTAACAATTAAATATTCAGAATTAAAGGAAATTAATGGAACAAATATAGAAAGAATAAGTCGAATAAGCATCTGAATCAGGTTATAATAATCATAATTCATGTGAAAGACAAGTGAAGTAATTTACTTGCCTTAACTAGAAAATTACAGAATCCGAAGTGTCTTTACGTCCTCAGCTTTAGCCTTCCCTTTATCCACGGGATCTACACACAATATAGCACTATTTTAGAATTATGCTTAATATTCGCTAATCAATGTAAACATTCCACTTAGTCTACCCATGCGAATAATCTCCTAATTTATATTTATTTAATCATATAATCACATTAACACAAACTACATAGATTTTAAAATATGAAGCCCGACTCACAACTCATATAAATTGTATAATTATATATGCTAATTTTTAAGAAATGATTTTAATATATTTTAGAAAAATTTAGACGGCATCCCCTTTATACGGGGAACTGCCAGTCGGGATACAGCCGACTCAACCAATCACCATAATTATTATCCAATCCCAATTCACATTTCAATTTGCATTATCAATTCTCCGATTCATAATCTAATACAATTTAAGCAATTATTACTAATTTGATAATTAATTACAATTTATTGCATAAATAGTAAATATTAAATATTTTTAAATATTTGGCTCAGAATATCATCATCATCGCCATAATCCATCGACTCAATTTACATTAAAACATCACTGTCGATGGGGCAAAATCCCGAGGGTACCCGATTGGGTTTCCAACTCAAGATTCCGCACACAAAATTTTACAGATCAAAATTTGAATCAATATTCATCACAAAACCGAAATCAAATACCAAAAATCCGGAACCCATTTCAGTAATGTATAGAACCAGATAATCAATCCACACATTTATTCTCGACCAAGCAAAATACTAACATGAACAAGTTACATAATCAGAAACTAGTATCATGGGCATCATGAATATATCAAAATCGAAGCCAACAGTAAGAGGAGCGATTGCTTGTAAGAAAACAAGAAACCGAAGCAATATTTCATAAGTATCACAAGTATCACATGAGCATTTCACAGGTTTCGAACAAGACTCGCACCACATACGCAAAACAGGACCAACGCAGCTCACTTATGAACACAGTCCACACACATATATATGTCATGAACTCGATGAAAGAACAGGGGAGGGGGTTTAACCACAATCGGCAATTAAGCCAACCACACACACCATCACTACTTACACACCCAAGCTTCAATTACACACACACACGGCAGGCTTCCAGTCGGCAAAACTCGACACACCCACCACGACTTACTCACCCTCTCTGCTGAACACACCCACACTTGACAACACACACACACGCACAGATAATAGCACACATATCCATCGCAGGTAACCCCCACCACGAACACGCACACACACTTTGCTTTACATACACACACACTCGCAAGTAGGGGAATTACATATACCGACTGCAACACCCACCCTTTCAATCGACTGGAAACAGAGATCGACAGAGGAGAGGAGCTAGATGACGTGTACTAGCTTAAAACCGAACAAAGACCCGATTGCAAGTCGGAAATTGTGAGGAAAAAAACGATATGAGAGAATTTAGAGAGGAGAAGTCGAGAGCTTTCTGGAGAGAGCTAAGAAATGAGACTGTCCCCCAAATAAAAATTAGGGATTGAGTTATATGATTTGGGGAAAATTTTAAAAAGCAATTTCCACAATTTCTTTTAAATGAATTTCAAAAAGAAAAATAAATTTTTAAAATAACAATTAAATAGAAAAATGGGTGGAATATTAAATTTAGAAATTTAAAAATGAAGAATGTAAAATTACGATCACCCACCTATTTTTAAAATATTTTTAGGATTTAAAACGAATTAAATATGGATTTTACAAGATTAAATCCTTAAATTGGAAAATAATTTATAAAATCATTTTAAAATCCTTGAAACCCAAAAATAATTCACCAAGTATTTTTAAAAGTCATATAAACTAATAAAATCAATAATGAAAAAGATTTCAGGATTTCTGCTAATCCCGAGGATTTTATAAAATTCACCGAAGGTAAATATAATGCAATTAAATAGGAAATAAATCCCAAAAATATAATTAAAATAGTCGGGCTTACATAACACGTATAAAACACCAACCAGGCCTCCAAATATTATTACACAGATACATCACCTCCTTAACCAATTTATACACCACATAATTCGTATTTAATATAAAATAAATAACTTTTAGTAATTAAAAATTCTGAAATTTCTAAGGCGTTATAACCTCCCCCCCTTAAAAGGATTCTGTCCCCGGAATCTTACCTAAGAGAATAACTGAGGATAATTCTCCAACATATCACTTTCCAACTCCCAAGTTGACTCTTCTACTCGGGGGTTTCTCCACAAAACTCTCACTATAGGAATTGTTTTATTCCTCAAAACCTTTTCTTTTCGATCTAGTATTTTGATAGGCTGCTCCACATAAGATAAATCTGGCTGAATCTCTATCGGCTCATATTCAATGACATGTTTAGAATCCAGATGATATTTCTTAAGCATGGATACATGGAACACGTTATGGATATGTTACATATGAGGCGGTAAAGCTAACTCGTAGGCGACTTTCCCGACTTTCTTCAATACTTCAAAAGGCCCAACAAATCTTGGACTTAATTTTCCTTTCTTGCCAAATCTTACCAACCCTTTCCACGGAGATACTTTCAACAGTACTTGCTCCTCTTCTTTGAATTCCATATTCTTTCTGGCCAAATCAGCATACTTTTTCTGTCGGTTCTGAGCTGTCACTAACCTTTTCTGAATAAGTTGAACTACTTCCTTGGTTTGCTGCACTAACTCAGGTCCGAGTATCTTTCGCTCGCCAACTTCTTCCCAGTATACTGGAGATCGACACTTTCGTCCATATAACGCTTCATACGGTGGCATACCGATGCTAGCATGAAAGCTATTGTTGTATGAAAATTCCACTAACGGCAAGTGTTCATCCCAACTTCCTGCAAAATCCAATGCACAAACTCGGAGCATGTCTTCAATTGTTTGAATCGTTCTTTCACTCTGTCCATCAGTCTGAGGATGGTAAGCAGTACTCATTTTTAATTCGGTGCCCAAACATTCTTGAAAACTCCTCCAGAATCTCGAATTAAATCTTGGATCTCGATCTGAGACTATTGATACTGGAACTCCATGTCGCACCACAATTTCTTTTATGTATAGATGAACTAATTTGTCTAATGAAAACCTCTCATTTATTGGAAGGAAGTGTGCAGATTTCGTTAATCGATCAACAATTACCCAGATAGCATCATGATTAGTTCTCGTCCTTGGCAATCCAACCACAAAATCCATCGCAATATGTTCCCATTTCCACTCGGGAATCTCTAATGGTTGTAGCATCCCACTTGGCCTTTGATGTTCTGCTTTTACTTTCTGACAGGTCAAACACTTACTCACCCATTCAGCAATATCTCTCTTCATATCCGGCCACCAGAAGTTTCTTTTCAAGTCTCGATACATTTTCGTACTTCCTGGATGAATCGAATATTTCGAGCTGTGGGCTTCCTGTAGAATCTCATTCTTCAACTCTGTCACATTGGGTATCCAAATACGTGAAGAAAATCTCAATATCCCCATGTCATCTACCTGTGTGCATATTTCCTCACCTGTTAACTTGTTCACATCTCCGCTCATGACTTCCTCCTGGCATCTGCGAATCTTTTCTAACAATTCTGGCTGAAACGTCATAGTGTACACCGTATCTGTACTACTTGCAGGCATACACACCTCTATCTCCAATCTTTCAAACTCTTTGTATAATTCCTCAGGCATTGTCAACATATTGATCTTCTCCTTCCTACTTAAAGCATCCGCCACCACGTTCGCCTTCCCAGGGTGATAGTTAATGGTACAATCATAATCCTTGAGTAATTCTAACCATCTTCTCTGTCTCATATTCAGCTCCTTCTGGGTGAAAATATACTTTAAACTCTTATGGTCCGTGTAAATTTCACACTTTTCCCCATACAAATAATGTCTCCAAATCTTCAAGGCGAAAACAATCGCGGCTAATTCTAAGTCATGAGTAGGATATTTCTGCTCGTGAGGTTTCAATTGTCTCGAAGCGTATGCAATTACCTTACCGTGCTGCATTAGTACACATCCCAAACCTTTGTGAGATGCATCACTGTAGATCACAAAATTTCCTTTTTCGTCTGGAAGTGTCAATACAGGTGCAGTCACCAATCTCTTCTTCAATTCCTGGAAACTTTCTTCATACTTCTCATTCCACACAAACTTTTCATTCTTCCTTGTCAACTTTGTTAGTGGGGTGGCTATCTTCGCAAAGTCTTGAACAAATCTTCGATAATATCCCGCCAATCCTAAGAAACTTCGAACTTCTGTAGGTGTTTTAGGTCTATCCCAACTCATCACAGCTTCAATCTTAGCAGGATCCACTTTAATCCCTTCACTACTGATGACATGCCCTAAAAACTGCACTTCTTTCAACCAAAACTCACACTTGGAAAACTTCGCATACAATTTCTCCTTCCTCAACGTTTCTAAAGCTATTCTCAAATGCCCTGCATGCTCTTCTTCGGTCTTCGAGTATATCAAAATATCATCTATAAACACAATCACAAACTTATCCAAATATTTCTTGAAGACTCTATTCATTAGGTCCATGAACGCTGCTGGTGCATTATTTAGCCCAAAGGCCATCACTAAGAATCGTAGTGCCCATACCTAGTCCGAAACGCTATTTTTGGAACGTCTTCCGGTCTAATCTTTAATTGAAAATATCATGACCGCAAATCAATCTTCGACAAACAAGTTGCTCCTTTTAATTGATCAAATAAATCGTCAATTCTTGGCAAAGGGTATTTATTCTTAATGGTCAACTTATTTAGTTCCCGATAATCGATACACAGTCTCATACTTCCATCCTTCTTCTTTACAAATAATACCGGAGCTCCCCACGGCGATACACTAGGCCTAATAATACCTTTCTCCAGAAGATCTTGCAATTGAACTGCCAATTCCTTCATCTCTACAGGTGCCATTCGATAGGGAGCCTTTGACACGGGTTCAGTTCCTGGGGCTAAATCGATGGTAAATTCTATTTCTCTATCCGGAGGTAAACCGGGAAGTTCATCCGGAAAAACATCAAGAAACTTATTCACCACTGGTATTTCCTCTATCTTAGGTACCTCTTGCTTGGTATCCATGACATAAGCCATATAACCCTCGCATCCTTGCCTCAACAGCCTCTTTGTTTGAACGATCGATAAAAATCTCCTAGTCTGCCTCTGACCCCTAAAGGTAACTTCTACATTATCGGAGGGTTTAAGGATCACCTTTTTATTCTTACAGTCAATTTGCGCATTATTCTCTGTTAACCAATCCATTCCTAGGATGACATCAAATTCACCTAACTGGAAGGGTATCAAATTAGCGTAAAAGCACTGCCCTGAGATATCGATCTTACAACGAGGACATACTTGAGTAACCGGAATTCGTTCTGAATTAGCTATATCTATAACTATAGCCTCACGTAACATGCATACCTCACAATTTAACCTTTGAACAAATTCTTTAGATATAAAGGACTTCGTAGCCCCGGAATCAATTAATACTTTAGCTTGAACAGAATTTACAGGGAGCGTACCTGCTACCACATCAGAATTCTTTATAGCTTCGTTCAGAGTCATATTGAAAGTCCTTGCTACCAATCTGACACTTGCTGTCGGGGGTGCCTCAATTGCTTGCAATATTGGGTTAGCCAGAACCGGAGGTTTCACCACAGGCACTTTACAGTCTCTCATTATATGCCCTGGTTTCCCACAACGGTGACATACGATTCCTGCCTTGCACTCTCGAGCATAGTGACCTTTCTGACCACACTTGTAGCACGTCACCTCCAACTTTGTACACACTCCTGGATGCCTCTTTCCACAAGTTTTGCACTCTGCCAAGGGTGGCTTAACCAATTTCTGCTGACTCGCATCTTGAATTCTATTTCCTTGACCTTCATTCCCTGATCCCGGCTTTTTAGAGTTCCTATTCTTCCCTGACTGAAATCCTGGCTTTTTAATAGGTACACTCTGGGAACTGCCTTGCTCTTGACGTCCTCCCACTGACCCAGCTTTTCTTTTCTTTCCCTCTTTTTCCTTAAAATATAATTCACTTTCTCCTTCAGCTATCATGGCCTTCTGCACCACCGCTGCATAAGTCTCCAGCTCCAAAACTGCTAGTTTAGTACGAATCCATTGTTTCAATCCTTGTTGAAACCTCTTTGCCTTCTTCCTCTCCGTGTCCACGTAGGCCGGAGCAAACCTAGCTAGTTCAGTAAACTTGGTTTCGTATTCTGTCACCGACATTTTTCCCTGTTTCAACTCCAAAAACTTCATCTCCATCTGGTCTTTCATATAGTCGGGGAAATACTTCTCCAAAAATAGCTCTGTAAACCTTTCCCGAGGAATCACCTCAGTAGCTTCCAACATCTTTACCGACTCCCACCAATAAGTAGCTTCATTCTTTAGGAAATAACTTACATATTTATTCTGTTTATCTGCTGGGACCCCCACCAGTGCAACAGCTTTTTCCATCTCTTTTAACCAAGATCTCGCCTCCACCGGGTCCGCTGTTCCTTTAAACTCAGGAGGTTTAACTGCCTGGAAAGACTTAAAAGTGACCACCGGTGGAACAGGTGGCTGCTGCTGCTGCTGCTGTTGCTGTTGTTGCTGCTGTTGTTGCTGCTGCTGTTGCTGCTGAGCCAACAACTGCTGCTGTAATTGCTGCTGTTGCTGTGCTAGAGTAGCAGTCTGCTGAACAAGAGTTTGTAATATTTGTGCTAAGGCAGGGTCCATCTGACCAACAGGAGGTGGATTAGCTTGCTCACCCTGATTGGTGGTTCGAGTATTTTGTTTCTTCTTTCTTGGAGGCATATTTCTGAAATCAATGAACAATTATATTAAATTCAGGTTCAGAAAATAATGGCTCAAAATGATCCAACTTAGGCAAACAATGCATATATTATTGAAAAGTAATTCAAGGTCTCCAACCAATATTCCGGTCAACAATTGATTCACAGGGTGCAATAGGATATCAATCCAAGGTTACACAAGGTATTCACAAACATTCAGTCGGTACAATAAAGAAACAATAGTCATAATGCTAAGGTCAAACATAGTATCGAAAGTAAAAACAATGCTAGAAGGAAATGGTGCTGAAAGTAAATATGAAACGAGCAGTAAATAAGATGATTAAGTAAATGACAGTATAAGGAAATTTAACACAGTTCTGCAAAAGTGATAATGATATATATAGATAGATCTGATACAAGCGTAAGAACAACGCTTCGATAAGGGTACAACATAATACTAAAAGAGGAGATTGCTAGCATCTAGTCACAGTACAACAAATATATACAACAAAACTGGTCGCACTGCAAATCCTGACATACTACTACTACCATAACATGCCTCTATATACCACATCATCATCATACTACCCTCATCATCACTGGTCATCATCGTCATCAGACTCTCCCCGCCAAGCTGATCCCAGAATGCTCTCCAGCTCTGCCCTCACCAGGCCTAGAGTCACCTGCTGTGTCACGAATGCCGGCTCATCTCGGGACCTAATCCGTCCTCGCCTAATGATAACATGTCTAAGAGCTCGTACTCGCCTCCGGACATCCTCCAGCTCAGCTACCGCTCTATCTCGATCTCTAGCCCGGTCCTCCTTCCCAGCCCTCATAGCCCTCAACTCTGCCATCTGCCCTAAGAGATAGTCCCTCTCTCTGGCCACTCGCTCGTACACATGGTATGGAACAGGCTGAGGAGTGTACTGATATGCTGGCCCATTCACCGAGCCCTGCGATCCTACGAATGGCTGCCTAGCCCCTGGGGAAATCTGCTGCGGAACAGAAGCCCCTCCTTCCGGATCCTCGTCCGGGTCTGAATCGGAACCAGAAACAGGTGCCTGAAGTATACATATATATATATATATGTATATTATAATTAGACATCCTATCTCTCACGAAACAATCCTAACCTTTCTTATAACTCTACCCCGACTTTCCCACCTAATTGTTTCAGTGACTGTGACCTGTGGCTCTGATACCTACTTGTAACACCCTCACTTGCCAACAATAATATTATAAACTCTTATACTCAATTAAACATTAATATAGAAGAAATTTTAGAAATTTCGGCATGATGTAATCATAAACCGAACTAACCACCTACTCAAACATCTAAGTAGAACTAAAACAGTCCACTTGCATAAGTTATTCTAAACCACAAGGAAATAAAACCATGCCAACCCAGACCGCTCACAGGTCACTGTATGAAACAACTACCAATAACTATTACAACCCAGAACTGAATCAAATAATATACAACCCATTAAATATGATAATCTGTCTACTAATACAGACATAATATAAACAAAGATATATGCTCACTACCCATCCAACCACCTCGACTCTCTGGTGCATCTATGGCTACCCCAACCACACGGGCCACTCCTCCTAGACATCTCCGAGCTTAGCTGATGAAACAGAATTAGCAAGCAAGTGAGCCAAAATGCTCAGCAAGTATATATATATGTAATCAAAACATCAACAACTGAAATGTCTGCAAGATTGTCAAGAATTAACAATCAACAATATATAAGCTCAACTGAAAGTTCATCTTTTGTCTGAATCATAAAATAGAAGAGGATTGGACTATCATGCATTTTATAGATAAAAACAATTATAAGGTTAGGCTGCTGATCAGTCACGCACTAACCCCGGACAAACGCACACAGCAATGTCCTTAATGGATCCACGACACACATTGGCCTTAATAATTTCTGACCACGAATCTGGTCCGACCCTTACGGTCCACATTTTAAAAAAAACTAACAGTCCAATCCTATAACTAGTCATCAGGTGTCGGAACAATCGACCACCTCAACTGTCAAATACCCTGGACACTTTTGTTCCAGGTCAACATCTCAAGTTTCGCAATATGGAATAAGGTCGGGTAAATTCTGATCTAAATATCGACAAGTTCAATATGTATTTATATACAAAGGGTACGGATGCAAATCAATCTGCTAAAAGAATCAACGAAATCAATATAATCGATTTGGGGTGTAACAATTAAATATTCAGAATTAAAGGAAATTAATGGAACAAATATAGCAAGAATAAGTCGAATAAGCATCTGAATCAGGTTATAATAATCATAATTCATGTGAAAGACAAGTGAAGTAATTTACTTGCCTTAACTAGAAAATTACAGAATCCGAAGTGTCTTTACGTCCTCAGCTTTAGCCTTCCCTTTATCCACAGGATCTACACACAATATAGGACTATTTTAGAATTCTGCTTAATATTCGCTAATCAATGTAAACATTCCACTTAGTCTACCCCTGCGAATAGTCTCCTAATTTATGTTTATTTAATCATATAATCACATTAACACATACTACATAGATTTTAAAATATGAAGCCCGACTCACAACTCATATAAATTGTATAATTATACAGACTCATTTTTAAGAAATGATTTTAATATATTTTAGAAAAATTTAGACGGCATCCCCTTTATACGGGGAACTGCCAGTCGGGATACAGCCGACTCAACCAATCACCATAATTATTATCCAATCCCAATTCACATTTCGATTTGCATTATCAATTCACCGATTCATAATCTAATACAATTTAAGCAATTATTACTAATTTGATAATTAATTACAATTTATTGCATAAATAGTAAATATTAAATATTTTTAAATATTTGGCTCAGAATATCATCATCATCGCCATAATCCATCGACTCAATTTACAATAAAACATCACTGTCGATGGGGCAAAATCCCGAGGGTACCCGATTGGGTTTCCAACTCAAGATTCCGCACACAAAATTTTACAGATCAAAATTCGAATCAATATTCATCACAAAACCGAAATCAAATACCAAAAATCCGGAACCCATTTCAGTAATGTATAGAACCAGATAATCAATCCACACATTTATTCTCGACCAAGCACAATACCAACATGAACAAGTTATATAATCAGAAACTAGTATCATGGGCATCATGAATATATCAAAATCGAAGCCAACAGTAAGAGGAGCGATTGCTTGTAAGAAAACAAGAAACCGAAGCAATATTTCATAAGTATCACAAGTATCACAGGAGCATTTCACAGGTTTCGAACAGGACTCGCACCACATACGCAAAACAGGACCAACGCAGCTCACTTATGAACACAGTCCACACACATATATATGTCATGAACTCGATGAAAGAACAGGGGAGGGGGTTTAACCACAATCGGCAATTAAGCCAACCACACACACCATCACTACTTACACACACAAGCTTCAATTACACACACACACGGCAGGCTTCCAGTCGGCAAAACTCGACACACCCACCACGACTTACTCAGCCTCTCTGCTGAACACACCCACACTTGACAACACACACACGCACAGATAATAGCACACATACCATCGCAGGTAACCCCCACCACGAACACGCACACACACTTTGCTTTACATACACACACTCGCAAGTACGGGAATTACATATACCGACTGCAACACCCACCCTTTCAATCGACTGGAAACAGAGATCGACAGAGGAGAGGAGCTAGATGACGTGTACTAGCTTAAAACCGAACAAAGACCCGATTGCAAGTCGGAAATTGTGAGGAAAAAAAACTATATGAGAGAATTTAGAGAGGAGAAGTCGAGAGCTTTCTGGAGAGAGCTAAGAAATGAGACTGTCCCCCAAATAAAAATTAGGGATTGAGTTATATGATTTGGGGAAAATTTTAAAAAGCAATTTCCACAATTTCTTTTAAATGAATTTCAAAAAGAAAAATAAATTTTTAAAATAACAATTAAATAGAAAAATGGGTGGAATATTAAATTTAGAAATTTAAAAATGAAGAATGTAAAATTACGATCACCCACCTATTTTTAAAATATTTTTAGGATTTAAAACGAATTAAATATGGATTTTACAAGATTAAATCCTTAAATTGGAAAATAATTCATAAAATCATTTTAAAATCCTTGAAACCCAAAAATAATTCACCAAGTATTTTTAAAAGTCATATAAACTAATAAAATCAATAATGAAAAAGATTTCAGGATTTCTGCTAATCCCGAGGATTTTATAAAATTCACCGAAGGTAAATATAACGCAATTAAATAGGAAATAAATCCCAAAAATATAATTAAAATAGTCGGGCTTACATAACACGTATAAAACACCAACCAGGCCTCCAAATATTATTACACAGATACATCACGTCCTTAACCAATTTATACACCACATAATTCGTATTTAATATAAAATAAATAACTTTTAGTAATTAAAAATTCTGAAATTTCTAAGGCGTTATATAAGTAGTGAACCCTAATTTTTTAATTCACCTAGAGCTTGAATTTTAAAGTGGGTAGCTTTAATTTTATATATGGAGTCTTTCGATGATGGAACTATCTATCGATTTACTATGATTTTGGGCTTTTATTACTGTACCTTTATTGCTTTGAGTGAATGAGGTTCAGAGGAGAGGTGTCATTCTCTTTGTTGGCAATGTAATCTATAGTAACTATTCTGCATAACGCTTAATTTGTAGTTTTTTGGAGTTGTGGTGCATATTTTCCATCCTCTTGTACTTAATAAGGATGGAGGAAAAGCACCAGAAGCCACAGATTTGGCATAAAAAGTTGCCCTTGGTTTCATAATTAACAAAGAGCTCTGGATAAAGACTTCGGAGTTGTGGTGGGTATAAGGTATATATATATATAGCAGCATTGTTTGAATATGTAATATATCCGTACATCCCCATATGTTATTTCATTTTCAATTTTTTGACTGATGTAATTATAGCATGTTTTAATACTATTGGTGGTGCTATTATAAATGGTTAAGTATATCCTTTATTTAGTAATTTTTTATATAGCATACTTGAAGACGATGTCTTCTTTAAAAAACATTTTCTTCTTTATTCAGTTTGTGGACATGGATGTTTGCTGTACTCTTTATATTCTTGAATGCAGATGGTAATGCTTTATTATCTCCCTCCCTATCTGTAGATGACGGCTTGCTAACTTGAGGAGTTATTAACTTCTATGCAATGCCACAGAATTTTACAATGATCTCTGGCTTCCGTTCGTTCCACTGGTGGTAATCATATATGTCAACTGATATATACTTATATATAACAAAATATAAGATCTAAATTGTAAGAAGAATCAAAAGTTGCGGGGCTTCCACAAAACAAGTTGATATGCTAAGTAAACCCAAAAGAAAATTGAAGAATTATTTCCCATTAATGGTCTGTGCTTCATTCAGTTTAAAAACCAATGTCTGTAACTTTAACTCTCGTTCTGTTCCCATAGGAGTCCCAAATTTTATTTTTACAGTTTCTTTACACTGTAAATACAAATTTTTGTATAGGTCATTTCACAGCCTCTTGAATTTCAGAAGCAAAAAAGAAGGCATAGTTTGTTTAAAAATATAACGAATATCACTCTTTTTGTGGTTGGAAGATTAGCTTTTCAGTTTGTACATGGGTTTGTAGGATATTAAAGTTGAAAAGTGAATAGTGATATCTTTGTATGGCAGATGCTGTTGGTGGTAGGTACAAAGCTACAAGGCATGATAACAAAAATGGGATTGGATACAACAGATAAATCACTAGTTGTTAGAAGAACTTTGCTTGTTAGGCCCAGTGACCACTTTTTCTGGAACCAAAATTACTTCTCCACCTCATGCACTTCATTTTATTTCAGGTGGTTTTTATGTTTCTAGTACTTTATATATTAATTGTACAAATCTAGCTAGGCAAAATTTGATCACAGAAGCACATGTCTTCCTGTGTATCTGCAGCCACTTGCACTAAATCTTTTGTTTGCAATTAAATTTGCAAGCCCGACATTTGCTGATAGTGATTTGTCCTTTTTGGGTCTATCATGTTGTAACTACTCTTAAGTTAGAAAAGGTCAAATGAATTCACTCCGAGGCATTGAGCACATGCCATATCTTGATACTTTGACAGTATATTTTTAAAAGTTACGAAGTAAAGTAGTATAGTATTAAATTGAGATTTTAAGGATAGTTGTCTGTTTCCAAGTCACTTCCATAGCTCAGACACTCTATGACATTACAATACGTAAATATTATGCGTCATATGATTATATCTTCATTAGAGGCAGATTTTAGCTTCCTGTCCTTTAGTATATTTCGTAAAGATAATTGTTGTCTACTATTTTCTTTATAATATACGTATGTTGTGAATTTCAGAACTCCTTTCAAGTGGCATTCTTCACATGAAGCTCAGTAAGAAACTTAGAATCCTTAATATCATAATATCTGTTGAGTAGTAATGGTTTATGTGAAAATGCGACCACTAGCAATGCCTTCTGATTTTACTGTATGAATTTGGACTCAATTTGATCACAATCTGTTGAATGTTTTATGTTTTCCTGTCCTGCAAGTGCTTCAGGAGTGGACTAATTTCCCAGCTGGTGTGAAATTTGATCCAACAGATGTTGAGCTTCTGGATAGCAACATGGCTAAAGCATCCATGATTTTGGAAGTAAATTAGGATTACTAATGCAAATCTAAGAGCAACAAGCAAAACTATACATTCAGAGTTAATTCAGTCATGTATACGATACAAGGTATTATCCTCTGACCAGCACTTTATTGTTGTGCTAATCTACCTCATGTTGAGGCACTTTAAATTTGTTCACTTTGGACAATAATTAATCTGTCATTGGGCACAAGGACTTGAGTGACTGATACTGCTTACTGTAAATTGTAACGAGGACTGCAACATTCTATGTGATTGAATATCTGTATGTTTAGTCTGATATGGAATAATACTATTGTATTAACAGAGGTAGTGTGTGACTCGGTGTTTGTTAAAAATATAATAAGTTCTGATTAAGCCCGATTTCTTACAACTTAAGGTTTTAGAACTATCATTTGACACTGGATTTCAGAACTTAAGGGTTACTTTAATTATGTACCAGTCCTAATTACAATTGTATCGGATGCCAAGCACTTAAGGGTTTCTAGTAATTGTCTTTTTAATTCTATTGACTGGAGCTTGATTATTTGATTTCTTCATTTGATTTATTGCACAAGTTGAATCTGTTTTGTTTCTGAATATGTATGTATTTTATTCTTTGTGCTTTCTGTCATGTGATTTGGTATGTCAAGTGCATATCTTGTATGTGAAAATTAATGTCATTAAAGTAATTTCTGAATACTATCTATCATTTGTTAAATCTTGTTTTAATTTCTGAATACTATCTATCACTTGTCAAATCTTGTTTTATCTGCTAATAGTAGAAACTCTTCAATCATTCCCTGATTTTTCTATTGAAATTCAGGTCCTTGAGAATGTTCACTGGGCTGATGGCAGTGAGCTGATGGCTATTGCTAATGATTCCTCATTCTACATCCTAAAGTTTAATGTGAGGACCCTAATTGATTATCTTTAGCATCTTGTGTTGGAGTTGGGTTTTTTAGCATCCTGTGTTGAAATCGGAATTAGATTGTATTTATAATCAAATTTATGGATGTAATTGTGTATTTTGTAATTGGGTAATTCTAATTTTGTATTTAAATTTCCAATTATTAGCATAATTGTAATTATTTTATACTATATATTTATTTGTTGGGTTTCAGTTAAAAGATCACTGAAATTGCAATTTTGTAATTATTATTATTTTTTAAAAATATTGACTTTAAGCATCGGTTGTTTAGAAGCCCGACGCCTATATTCAGACTTTTAGCGTCGGTTATTTAATTGACCGACGCCT
Source organism: Saposhnikovia divaricata (assembly GCA_036435485.1). Lineage (NCBI taxonomy): Eukaryota > Viridiplantae > Streptophyta > Magnoliopsida > Apiales > Apiaceae > Saposhnikovia > Saposhnikovia divaricata. The sequence continues at coordinate 39,077,192 of CM071601.1, read as the reverse complement.
AAAGTAGAGTTTTAGCGTCGGTTGTTTAATTGACCGACGTCTAAAGCTGACTTTTAGCGTCGGTTGTTAAAATGACCGATGCCGAAAGTAGACTTTTAGCGTCGGTCAATTGATTTACCGACGCCTAAAGAAGACTTTTAGCGTCGGTCATTTAAATAACCGACGCAATAGCAGACATTCAGCGTCGCCATTTTAACCGACGCTATAGGCCTATACCTATAGCGTCCCCTGCATATACTACGCCATTTGACCGACGCTATAGGCCAATTTGACGGACGCTATAGGTGCTTTTTGTACTAGTGATTATTAAAACAGACTTTCCATAAATCCTTTTTAGAATCATTTCAGTTGATTGGAGTTTTTTCACGACTACGGACAATACGGGTGATCAGCCACGTAAAGTCCCCATACCGGACACGAAGTCCCTCTGGACCTTAAAATTGGGTTCCCAATTAGGCAACACATTGGCCTTTCAATTGCTGGACTGGGCACTCCCCTAGCCTCTTACGCTAAAAAAATATGCTGGACCGGCGTCACCCGGCCTCTTACGCCTCCAATCTGAAGGAATCCGTAGAAAACATTTTGACAGAATCCCCCACATTAAAATCTTTAAAATCTTTAAAATGTTTCACTTTTAAGTCCTTTATACTCACTGATAACAGACCAGCCCAGTATAAGGAATTTTAAAAAAACAAACATCTTTAATTAATTAAACCATTTTAGGGAGCAGCATTAAAAGATTAAGAATTAGGGAAGCAATTGATATATGGTATTATAAACAGCAAAGCAACAATATTGAACTAAGCAGGGTATAGTACAGCAAAACATAATCATGAATCAGTAAATCAACAAGGCAGTATTAATCAGTTAAGGAACAAGTAGTTGTTAAAGCTCTAAAAAGGAAGCAAACATTTATAGAATATTCATGGAATAGAGGGATATGAAGTTCAATGGAAGAATTAAGTTACTGCACTGGCTATAAACCACTTATTTCAAAAGTTATCAATTAATGAAATTACGTTGTAAAGTTTGAATAAGCACAGTAGCTTTGAATAGTTTAAAATGAAGATTTAAGAAATTCTCAATTATTCAAGGTCTCACTCCAGTAGGCTAAGCACTCATAGGCTTTAGCTACCAGAACCGGCATGACAATCATGAGTTTGAATAATTAAGAAGATCTCAACTCATTCTCGATTTTAACCATCACTGAGCAACACATGCCTCAACAACAGTATAAACCTCGAATTAATTTACATCAATTTGAAAGAAAACGTACTTTGGAAGAATATTGGCATAGACAAGGAATATTGAAATAAAATAATTTTAAAATAAATCATCACCTGAACGATAGGTGAGGAGCATAAACAAAAATAGAATAATTTAAGAATGTATGTTTATTAATTAATTGAAGAAGAATGTCACCGAAAACAAAAATGAAAGGTACAGACACTAGCAAAATTATTTGGAAAGAATAACATATAATTGATGGATCACGTTCACATTATTCAGAATAAACATGAAGGGCATAATTGTTAGCAAGAAGGGATTTTGAAAGAACAATAAATAATACAAAATGTTTCACATCACTTGAACAATAAGTGAGGGATAGTAAACATACCTCAATATGCGGAGTTTCCAAATCCAACACACCAACTCGTTATTCACTTTACGTCAGTCTCTAACTCTTTACACATTGGCCTCTACTCGGCGATACATCTATCTTTCCTCCATAATTGTTAGTCACTCTGCCCTTATACCTGTCACACCGATGAATATCACATTCCTCAAAAGTCCATCCTTACGTACACTGGCTCCTAGCCGGGCCTCCTACTCATACCTATACCAAGGTAAAGTACTACTTCAGTACAGAACCAACCAAAACCTCACTGTTGTTCTAGTCTACCCATACGCTTCCTAATTCGTGCAAACCAAATAACATGTATGATATATAAGACTATACTTATAAAATATTAACCAGCTAAACCAAATAATTCACATAGAACGTATTGTCATCTATCAATTATAATTATAGTGCACACATAAATATATATACAGATTGTTCTTATTAAAATACTTTAAGGACCATATACAATTATCACAAAACTTTAACAGCACCTTCTTTGTATTATTACGCTACCTGTCGGAATACAACCGACCAAACAATAATCCTTTTTATCCACTATCTGTACAAATCAAGCTCATAACTTACAATCACTATTCGAACACAAGCTAATAACATAATTTTAATTATCTGAGTAATTCACATGATCTTCACGCCACATATTCCGTCTAATCACATTTACAATCCATGAATTATACCGCTCAATTTAATTAAATCCCCTACTTAATTATCACAAAATCACCTAATATCATATACAGGTCATTACTAAATAGTTATTAGCCGATAATTAACAAAACATTTTAAATCAACATTCAACAACCCATATAACTCGAATACTATTCGAAATAGTAGTATTATACTCGAGGAATAGGTGATTAAGATTTTAGAATATGTATAATTTTTAGAAAATTTGAACAGCATTCCCTTTGTACGGGTACACTACCAGTCGGAACATAACCGACACCAATAACCAACAATTATCACATTCGACCCATAATTACAAATTAACAATTTATATACACCAATCTCACATAATTTGCAATAATTCGAGTACATAATACAAAAATTAAATACACGATTTCAAAATGTCTCATAATTGATAAAATAATTATTTTCGAACTCAGGGTACCATCATCGTCCCTGTCGGCTCGCGCTCATCGCCGAGGGCGGCAAAATCCGGAGGTGCCCGAAAATTCGGGTTTCCATCACGGACCCCACCAATATTTTCGTACAACAAATTTGAACCAAAATTCATCATACAATCAAAAATCATGCATGACCAAAAATCGAAACCCATTTTCGATTTCGGCTATACACGCAATATCACACATTCGTGGCCTTAATACCGATCCCAAACAAATCATCATCGAATAATCCAATTAAACTCAGGTGGTGAAAAATTCGAAGGCAACAATACCGATATACACTGCAGAACGCACACACACATCGCCATATACACACATACCTGTAACACATACATGTAACACATACATACACACGCTCACTAAACACATACACACACAAAATCTGCATACCCCCAACTCATCAAATACACACACGAACGGCGTACACCCCCTGAAATTCGAGCACACACATAGCATATATACCCACACACACGTTCTGTTAGCTGAAGAAGAGAGGAGTGAGGTTGAGAGAGAAACGGGGGGAGAGAGAGAGAGAGGAGAGAGACTTCGAGAGAGATTGAGAGAGTGATGAAAGGGGGGTGGGTCTCGGCTGTTTGCAAAAAGAACAGGGAAAGGGTCTCGGGGGTTCTGGAAATAGGGGGTTTGTGATAAACAAAAATTTTGTTTATGTTTTTTTTTTTTGCAAAAAGAACAGGGAAAGGGTCTCGGGGGTTTGTGATAAAAAAAAATACAACTTTTATTGATACTTAAATTTGGAATATACTGAAAAATTATTTTCATATTTTTAAAATAAATATCATAAAAATATCTTCTCGCCCATATTTTTAAAATAATTATAGGATAAAAAATGAATTAAATATGAATTTTACAAATAAAGATCCTTTAAATGCCACAAAACTCCTAAAATCATTTTAAAATACTTAAACACCCAAAATAATTCACTAATAATTTTAAAAACTAAATAATATTACAAAGAGGATAACACAAAAGATTTTGGGATTTTTAAATACTCCGATGATTTTATAAATTTTTTCGAAGATCAATAATGCGTAATTTAAATTGATTTTAATCATTAAAAATACAAATAAAAATACACGGACTCACACATCACATATACATCATCATATAAATATGTAAACATGATGTCACATACATTTAACCTAAAATAAATTCCACACCATATAATCCACATTTAATATTAAATAATAATATTTATAAATACGATATTTTCCAGGGCGTTATATAAATAACGTCGCAACCGTCGTCCTAATAACCTTATGCGAACCTAATCCTAAATCGTTTTATCTAATGTCTTACCTAAATACGTACACCTAATCATCCTAACTTGTTTCAGTGACCATAACCTATCGCTCTGATACCAACCTGTAACGCCCCGATTTCCCACTATTGAAAATATACTTTTTATAATAAGATAGACTTCGATACAGGGGAATTTTAGAAAATTTCGGCATGAAGTATTCGTAAATCGGACTATCCACCTATGTTTCAACCCAAACCAAATTCCAATTAACAATTACAAATAAAACTTAATACACCAACGATTCCTCGCCGAGGATCGATTCCAGGTTATGGTATGAAACAAGAATCTAAATCATACAAATTATTACAACTTCTATCTCAGATCCAAATACAAATCACTATACCATTTAATCTGTAGCTTAATCAAAAACCGTTCTCGCCCGCGTTAACTCTGAAATCTAATCCGAATAGGATCCTCCTCGCTCTCATTCGCATTTGAAAATATAAGTAGGTCATCCTTAAACCTAACTGTAAAGGGTTAGGTAAAACAAAGCAAGAGTGAGCCAAAGAGCGTTCAACAAGTATATAATATAGTGAACAGCAATTTATGAATATTTTATTGATGAACAATATCAATGATCAACTATGTCAAGGAAATAAATCAATTATCTTCATTAAATAAAACTTTCCATTTTTCTTTGAACCATAACTCTTTCTCAAATCATTTCTTTCCTTTGAACCATTCTATCATCAAAACATACTTTCCGTAAAACTTTTTAAAAACATTTAAGTTGATTTTAATTATTCTCCTGATTACGGACAATACGGGTGATCAGCCACGTAAAGTCCCCATTCCTTTGAAATTGGGTTCCCAATTAGGCAATACATTGGCCTTTAATGCCGGACTAGGACGACCCTAGCCTCTTACGCTAAATAAAAGTGCTGGACTAGGACCACCCTAGCCTCTTACGCTTTTTCAATTTTTTTTAAAAAATTATTATTATTAATTTAAAACATTTCAGTTTTCAGTCCTTAAACTCACTTATAACAGATCAGCCCAGTATAAGGAATTTTAAAAGCATCTTTAATTAATTTAGTCATTTTAATGAGCAACAATAAAAGATTAGGGGCCAGGGAAGCATTCGATATAAGAATTCATAAACAACAAAGCAATAAGATCGAACTAAACATGATATGGTTCAACAAGCAGAGTCATATATAAACAAAGAAACATTAATCAATTAAGGAACAAAGCAATTTATAAAGAAATCAATGATTAAGGGAATATGCAGTTCAAGGGAAGATTTATGTAATACATTGGTTATAAACAAATGAAGAGTCGTTAGTTAATAAAGAATAAAACAAAGGTTAGGGTTCTAGAATTTAATTTAGAGGTTATGAAATCTGGTTTCACCGGTATGGTTTAAAGGAATAAGCATAAGGAAAAAGGCTAAGATAAAGCAAGGCATAAATTATAAGTCAATGATTATGGTTCAACAGGAAATAGGGTAAATAATAGGGTACACGAGTTTAAATAATGATTCATAAGGATAAGCAAGGTACATGTGTTTCAACAATAATTTATAAAGAATAAACCATAAGGAAAAAGGGTTCAATAATATTTAAAAGGAATGACAATAAGGTATAAAAATTTAAACAACAACTCGTAAGCAGTTCAAGAAATCTGAATTTCAATACAAGTTTCGAGTCAATAGAAACATATGAAAGGGGTGTGGACTCTAGCAACACAAATTAGAATAAAACCTTATAATAAATAAAAACAAGCTCGCATCATTTAAAATAAATAGGAAGAGAATAAACGCTTGCAAGAAAAGATTCGAAAGAACAATAAATATCCCATAAGGATTCACATCACTTGAACGATAAGTGAGGGATAGTATACTTGCCTCAATACACGCAGTTTCCAATTTTAACATTTCAATCTTTTACTCACTTTACAATAATCTCTCCTTCTTTATACATTGGTCTCTAATCGATCATACATCTATCTTTCTTCTATGACTTGTCAGCCGCTCCACAGCATACTCGTCAATTTCCATAATTACTCCAGTCCTCTAGATTCCATCCACACGTGTACTGGCTCTCAGCCTGTCTCCTATTTGTACCTATATACAGGTAAGGTACTACTTCAGTACGCTCATAACCTTAATTGTATAACTCTATTCTACCCAATCGTGTCCTATTTTGTTTTACAGTCATAACACGTATAGCAATATATAGACCACTTACTCAAAATAGTATAGTGAAATACAATAAGCCACATAAACACTTATCACGTATTATCAACATACACCTATTCCTTATGGCATATATATATATATCACATCGATTCACAGATAATTTTACAAGATTACTATAAGATTAACAAAAATTTTAATAAAAAATCGGATAGCACCTCCTTTGTATTACAGTCTAAACCATCGGAATACAACCGACCCAAACAAGCTACAACCATAGCAATACATCCCCTGTACATATAATCGACTAAAACTTTAACAATTAATGTCTAAATCTTTACTCCGCATTAACCATCCACGTTGCACATATAACTCGAAACCCATATATAATTTATAACCATCAAAATCGAATTTTACAAAAATTTATCGAATTCGACATAAAATTGAAATCACACCCGAATATTAATTATTAAATATTTTTCGGACCAAAATTAGCACCCATCCTTAATTATCATCATATCGAATTTATACAGCTCAGATTAAACAAGAATCCGAAAACCCCTAAAGCATTAGAACCATCATAGCTTATAACGTTACTAACTTAGAGAACCTAACAGAAGTTATAGTCACCCCGTACACACACACAAAGATGCCACAACCCCAAACAACAACGAACTGCAACACAACCTTAACAATTCCACGATAGCAAAAACAGAGGGGATGGAATTTTTATTGACCACAAGAATCGTCACCATCTCAGCATACACTCAGCAATCACACACACCCAATATGTATGCATACGCACACAACACTATATTTCACACTCACACACACGGTATTTAGAGGTAGGGGAAGGGGAATAAGGCATAAACATCAATAATCACCAATAACTTAGCAGTTACCAGCCGCGTATGACCTTGCAGAGTCACCACGCTCAAACTCGAGCACACCCACACTGTTTAACTCGACACATACACACTCAAATGGTGCACAACCACACAGAACAGATACAGACGCACACATGATTGCAGTAGACACACACACGTTTATGCCCACACACACATACCCAGAAGAATTACACAGCCACGAACTGTAATTACACACGCACGTTACAACTCCAAGATCACACGCACACTGTACACGACGATATAGACATACAATACGCATATACATACACGCTGCCTCGCAGGAGAGAAGAGGGAATAAACAGAGCTCCAGAGAGATTAGATAGAGAAAGAGATTGCATGGTAGATTGAGAGATAGCAGGAGAGGCTGCGAGAGAGTTCTAGAGAACTCGAGATAAAACCCGAAGAACACAGAGCCCAGCCCCAGTTTTGGGGGAAAATACTGTCAATTTAGGGATTTAAGGGAAATTTTGTAATTTTATACAAGTTGAAAATCAATAAAAAAAAATTGATTTAAATCATTTTAAAATCGAATTTAAATAGGGAATTAGTAGAAAAATAATTTTAAAACTTCTAAAATAAAATTTATGAAATTACAAATATCCCCATATTTTTAAAATATTTTTAGGATAAAAAATGAATAAATTATGAATTTTGCAATTTGTGATCCTTTAAACACAACATAACTCTTAAAATCACTTTAAAATACTTAAACACCCAAAATAATTCTCCCAATAATTTTAAAAACTAAATAATTTCATCAAGATAATAACACAAAAGATTTCATGACTTTTAATAACTTCGATGATTTTATAAAATTCTCAAAAGATAAATAAAGCATGTTTTTAATAAATATAATCACAAAAAATGAAATTAAAATACACAGGCTCACACTGGCGCACATAAATCATCATATAAACATGTAGACATGATGTCACATATATTTTATCTTAAAAAAAATTTACACAATATAATCCACATTTAATATTAAATAATTAAATAGTAATAATTACGAATTTTCTAAGGCGTTATATCCTTCCCCCATAATAGGATTCTGTCCTCAGAATCGACCGTCAAAAAACATATGACGGTATTCTCAAACATTTTTCTTTCAACCTCCAAGTCATTTCTTTCATTCTAGAATTCCTTTATATCATCTCATATCTCGCTAGGCTCGTCCTGTAAGCCCGCAGATTCCAACATAAACTTAAACCTTTGGTTTACATGTGTCGTTAATTCTAGATACTGATCATTCGCACGTGAAAATCCTTTTCTACCAAAAATCGGACATGCCCTATTCGTATAATGGACTATATCCTGTACACAACGCCTCCACTACTGACCCAATCATCCATAAAAATTCATTCATATACAATACTAAAACAAAACCAGCCTTAACTTACAGCAAACATATAAACAAAGAAATATGCCTTGACTTGAAGTAAACGGGTAAATAATTAAATTTCAAAAACAAAATCCACGCGATTAGGACAATTGATACCACTTCTACGCTCCTACTCATAATTCAAATTGCCCCAGATAAAAGTCTAAGAAAAAGAATATCAAGAAATCCCCCAATCATTCTTACTCCCCTTTCAACGTACAATGTTAATCAAGGAGGGAATAACTGGGAAACTTCTATCCATCCTTAATCCCATTGTTTTACTGAGTAACCTTTTCGAAACTAATAACCATTTACCTTGAAACGTATATATCTTATTCGTGATACAAACTACCCGGGGTCACAACCTTCCAATACCATTCACAAATCAAACTTCTAATCCAATTAAGATCTAGTAATTCTAACATTGGATAAAATCAACAATTAACTTAACATACGTGAAGCAAAGTATACATCACCCATAATTAACTTACTACCTGCAAAACTCATTTAAACTTCACCGTCTCCAATTCCCGGGATATCGACTTCCAAAACATTACTCTACATACTCTACAAATTCTCAAATTTAAAGTCTGTACATTATAACTCCAACATGTATTAGTAACCGAATAAGAAAAATATAATACGCATCCACCACTCAGCTCCTTTAACTATTCCTTTCTTCTACAGTCAACTCCTTCACATTATTCTTCAACTAACTCTTCTTGGTACTTCTCAATTTCCTTTAACGATTCATTCGCAATAATCTAGATCTTTTGGTCTTCCATCTATAACTTCCCACATTCCTTGAGCATTTCCTTGAGCATTGTATGCCTATTTAATCTTTCCTGGTTCATCCGGTTGCACTGACACTTGAACGGTTTTCGATCTCTTCTTCGACTCCTAAAAGCTCTCTACACCTTTATTCATTCATTTCTTGATTTATAGTCTTGTCCAATACTATAACTATCTTGGTAAAATCTTTGACAATTTAAGGAAATTCCTAGATGATCCTTCAAAACTTTTGATCTCTGCTGGCATCTTAGGCCTTTCTCGATTCATTACTGCTTCCTCTTCTAGTAGTTCACTTCGATCCTTTCGTCATATCGTGAAGATTATAATTCTTTCAATTCCAAAGCTCGTACTTAGAGATCATATGCATGTTCTTCTTATACCCTCGATATCTTGCTATGTCTTCCGATCTTGAATCCTCGGAACTGATTACATTCCTGGTTGTAATTAATCAAATTTATATCTCTTTCCGGTGATAATCCTGGAAACTCATCAAATCACATATCCGAGAAATCTTTACCACTAAAATCTTTTTCTCTTTAATTATCTCCTTATCGATATCTCCCACATACATAAAATAACCTTAAAATCTTATTATAATAACCTTTTGGTCTGCGTAACCATTAAAACTCCTTTATCCACTTTCTGACTTGAAAGACAACTTACCTATCTCTTGAAAATCATAATTTCACCTTCTTTTCCTCCTACCTTGCCTGTACTTTATAGTTAACTATACAATCAAATCCTAACTCACACTTAGCTCTTTTAACTACCATCACATTCATCTTCTTCATATTAATCTTAGTTCAATTAAAATAGGCTTCCTCTCGAAATCTTACCTTCCGATAATGGTGGTCCTGCTAGTCTCAGTAATTCATATCCTATAGATAGTTATCTTGCCTCTTTATCCTGGTTTACAAAATCTCCTAGATCTTACATTCCTTTTCAGCCAAATTTCACCTCCTCTGTTAATACTATTCTTGAAAATTTCCTGGTTCCAAGTCTTCCTCTTCTTACCATCTCGTTCCATCTGCGTAAACTCACTCTTACTCTTAATATTAGTGATCCTCTAATTATATTCGCACAAGTTATTAACTCCACACAATCACTTTACTTCCTTATCCAAAACTTCTATTCCTGATGAAATTCTTATAGACAATTATCTAGCTCTACTCTGCTTCATCTACTGTATCCACAGTGAAGATATATAATAAACAAGTTTTCTTCAACAATCTTTCCTTCACGATAATCATCCCATACCAGTTATATCAATCATCACTCTATTTCCGACTTTAACAAAATTATCATTTCATGTCCTTATCATCTACTCCTTAACCATAATCAGTTTCTTCGTATTATTGAATCTTGTACGTGTTTTGTCAATCCACTGCATAATTTAACGTGATAATCAATCTCAGTTTTAACCTTAATTCTCAAACCTGCTCATCCAATTTTCATACGACGTATATGTTGCCCAGTAATTAACAATTGTAGAAGGGGGTTGAATACAATTGTATAAGATTTTCGACTTAAACAGAAATGATAACACAAGTATGAATAAATAACAGCTTTATTAACTCTGATATAAAATTGTTACAAACTCCTCAAGAAATTCTTATGTTCTTGAGAGCTGCTAGGTTACAAGATAACTCGTGTAAGCGATTACAATCATGTAAAACCTAAACTGTGTTTATATAGAATACACAGCTGCACTTTCAATTACAAGATATTCTAAATAAATTACATACAACTCTGAATGCATATCTTGCACGATAGCTGCCTTCCTATAATTTAGTAACCGACATATCAATCTTCCTTAATCTCTGGACTGATGAAAATCTTCATGTAATCCTGATCAGCTCATAATCCTGATAACACCCTAATACTGATGTTGCATTACTGATGACGTCAGCATCAGTATCTGATCAGTAGTCCAGATCCTGACATCACTTGAATCAATATCTAACAATCTCCCCCAATTTGTACTTTATGAAATAAAGCACAAATTCCTTGTTTCAATGATGTCAAAAACTCAAAACAAAATATCATAAGAAATCCTCATGCTTACTCATCTGCAAGAAACTTGATAGTAATTCTTCTTCTTTACTTTCCAGAATTTGAATCAGTCTTTTCTTCAGATTCCTGAGTTCTTCATCTTCCTCTTTAATCTGATAAATACCTGCCCTGAGATTTTGAATTGAGCTTCTTGGTAAATCTAAATCTCCCAACAGAAGATATGCAAGTTCTTTCCCACCAGGATTCAGAGATAATTGTTCTTGATAAAATATCACTTCTTTAACAGTTGAACCCCTTTGCATTTCAACTTCTTGTCCTACTGTATTCAAGTACATGGGAGTATAATTACCATCATACCTTGATCCTCCATCTAAATGTCTGCATCTGATAGTTCTGAGAATCATGATACACCAGTTATTGTAAACATTAGCTTCCTTATCATGAGTTCTTTTATTCTTGAACGGATAAAGAACGTATTTCAGCTCTTTTGTTGATTTGCACAATACCTCATGAATAGTCAGCTTCTTGACACTCTTGTCTTTCATGAAATACAACAACTTTTCTACCTTCTTAGAATCAACATTGCAAGCAACAATTGCAATAGCTTCAAGTTCCCAAAAATCATCAACTGTTAGTCATCACCAATTCTTTTCACTAGAATATGCTGATCTGTTTGAGCTATAAACACAAATTCTGATTCCCTAGAACCAATACCTCCTCTTGTGTTAGGTTCTAGTCCTTTCAACTCAGATTGCATTTTAGTCCATCTTGGTGAAAGTTTATCAGACCTAGAAACTTTATCTACAACACTTATTGGAGGAATAAGAAGTTTTTCTTTAGCAACTTGTGGAGGTTATGTTATCACACCACCAGATTGAAAAACAGCTGGTCTAGTGTAATTTATGTCATTAATCTTCTTCCACCTGTTTCCCTTATTTTTGGAATGATGTTCATTAGTTTCTTCCTCCTTAGCTTGCTTTGTGATATCATACCACAAGTCTTCGTCAGAACTGAAAACATTTCTCAAATACCTTTCACTTTCCCTGTCAGCAACAGTTCTTCCTTTTTCTCTGACAACCTTTGCTTCTTCAAGTTTTCTAAATCTTTCTTGATCAATCTTTAAGTTCATCTCATCAACTTCCAGATTATGATATTCAACTACAACAACAAGAATCATCACTTCAAGATCTTTCAAGATTTTAGCTTCATCAGAATCAGGAATTGCAGGTTGAGTAGTTCCAGCAGCAACATTCTGTGCTCTCACAATAGATTTACTCTTCTTAGCTCTCAGTAGATTTTTTTCTTCAACTTCTTCAGATACATTGACAATATCTTTAGTTTCATTAAATATGTTTTCTGGAGCCATTTCAAGAAGTAGTGGAGTTTTTTCCTTTTAATTTCCTGAGGATCTTCAGTTATCTCCTCAATTGTGATTCCACTAGACCTTGTCTGTCTTGTACTTGTCTGAACAAGTTTTCTTCCTCTGCCTCTGCTTCTACCTTCTCTGCCTCTCCCTCTACTTGCAGCAGGAGCTTCTTTTTGTTTAGCAATTTCCTCAAGAATCTTCTTTTGTTCTTTTAAGATCTCTTGAGTACTCATGTCAGAATTCTCTGCAGAGATCAAAGCCAGTGCCTCCCTAGCATGATGTTGTTGAACTTTAATATCATTGTGATATACAATTTCACTCTCACCTGACTTGGAAGTAATCTTCTTAAAGAGATGTAGAGCATCTTCTATCTCAGTAATAAACAAATCCTCATCTTCTTCAGAAATTGTTGAAAGTGGTTGACTTTGACCAGGTGGTTGAGATTGTTCTTCTGTCAGAACTTGAGATTACACCATTGTCCTTACTGTTCTCTTCCCAGATTTAGAAACATGAGTTGACTGCTTAGTTTGAGTTTGAGATAAACTTCTCCTTGTTACCGAAGTAGCATCAGAGGTTCCTGTTCCTGTTGCATGTGTCTGAGCACCACCATCATTTCCAGAAGTATCATCATCATTTCTTACAACTGGATTAGGTGTGCATTTTGTTTTGACTACCTTCTCCCCCTTTTTGACATCAGAAGCATTATCAGTAGGATCAGTTAACAAAGATAAGATCAATTGGAGAGAATCTTCAATATTAGTCATCCTTGAGGACAAAGTAACAACCTTATCTTCCAAAGTATCCATCCTCGTGGTGAAGGCAGTGCTTAAACGTTGAAGCTGTTGAGCAGTAGCAATCTCAGAAGAATCATTAATGAACCGAGCATGAAACTTTTCATTATCAGTTTTGACAGAGTTAATTTCATCTTTCAAACCATTTTCCAGAAGAGTAGTAGTGTTCAGATGAGCTTTGAGATTAGGATCAGAAATCTTTGTTGCTATATGACTGGAATGAAAAAGAGCATTATTGAAATTTATATCAGCACTAGGCTGATTCCACTCAGTATACCATTCAGTTCTCCTTAGAGCTTGAATATGTTCAAGAATAAGATGGCTATATTCTCCTCTGATCTCAACTTGAGCAGCTGTAGATTTACCCACAGACTCCATAAACTTGCTGGATGATCCATGAGCAGATCCTAGACTTAATTTCATGACAGCATTGAGTTGAGCTGCTTCAGGATCATTATCAGCATCATCATCATCATCTGTGCTATCATTAACCTCAGGAATTCTATCATCCACACTGTCTTCAGGATTCATAACTCCTTTCAATTTTAAATCAACAGCAGATGGCACTGTTGTATCCTGAAATCCTGCATTCAGATTAGAAATAATACCTATATCTCTCTGTTTTTCTAAAGTGATCTCATCACTTCTCACAACATCACCTAAGTTACTTTCTATAGTAACTGCTACCTCACTAGAAGTTTGAAACTTCTCACTCTATTCTACCTCTCCTTTTGCCAGTTCAGGAGACTGCCTCTCTTCACTCTTCTTTTTCTCTAATTGTTCACTCTCTTTCTCACAAGAAAGGTTCTGGCTCAAAAAATTCAAAGAAATAAGAGGTGGCTGAGAGGAGTGGACTGAAGTCATACAAATAGAGGTATCCCTTGTCTCAGGTCTATCTGTAATCATGCTATCAGTAGTAAAAGAAGTGGAGATAAAAGTGTTACCTGATGAAGTTGAAATAGATTCCATTGGTCTTGAAGAAATTGGTTCAATGAGCAGTGGAATATTTGGATCAGAAATACTTTCATCAGGATTGACATCTGTAACTGGAGAATTACTTGCATCTGTATTTGCTACCAATGGTTCTTGTGTAGTCTGAGGTTGTGAAGCTGCTTTAACACTTTGAGTCAAAGATTCTTGTGTGCTTTGATGAGTGGGTATTTTATTCACTTAAAACGTTTCCATTTGGCTTAAAACGAATGTTTGTACTCAAGTTGTGGTATTTTTGATCTCTTTTAAGGGTATTGTGCAGGAATGTTAATCACAGGTGTTCAAGGAATGCAGCGGAGCAATCGGAGTGCAAATCGGAGTAGTAATGAAGAAAAGGGGAAAAAATCCAGTTGCTGAACAGAAGGCACGGCGCGGCAGCGCCGTGTTTGTGCTTGATTATGGCGCGGCAGCGCTGGGAGTCTCGAGGAGGCGCGGCAGCGCCGTGTTGAAGCTCTTGGATGGCGCGGCAGCGCCGGCTCTTCTGACGGGAAACTTCTGTTTTGCTGATTTTTCGAGATAAAGTCAAAAATAAAATTCCTTTCGAATTTCTTGCACCTGGAAGCCTATATAAAGAAAGAAAAACCCTAGAATAGAGGAGGTCTGACCACGTATTGTATTTATGGAGTTTTGAAGCACGAAGAAGCGAGGAAGAAGATAGTTTTCAATTTATTCTTGTATTCTTCCTAGTTTGTGGATGCTTGGTTTGGGTATATTCTTTAGAACCCTTGTTATTTATTTAAATCATTATTCGTTTTCTTCTATCATGTTTACATTGGAACCCATGGTGATGATTAGTTTGATTATGAACTAATTCGTTGTCATGGGGTTTTAGTGGATTTATTCATGAAGTTTATTTGTTGAATCTTCTCGATGCCTATAGTGTGATTGATGTGATATCCTATCATGGTTGATTTAATTCGTTATAGGAGAGTAGCTAACTCCTGTAATTGTGTGTTAATTCTTATTGAAGCGAAAGTGGATCTAAGAGTTTAGAACTTGCCATGCTAGCATAGGTTTATGCGTGAGAATATCATTCGTAATTAGTGTCGTAACTCTAACCGTTTTATGACGACTATGTGATCAATTGAATGCTTGTACTTCAACCATTATGTTTCAACCTTTATAGACATATGAAGATTAAGCATGATTGGGAGACTAAGTGATTTCTATCTTTATTGTGGATGTTATTTAGGATGGTATTTGTGCAACGAAAGTTGGCTTATATCAGTTTTGTGTATTCGATCAGGTATTAACAAATCACATGAAAAGGCTAGAGAAGTGGAGACTATAGATGGATTGTTTAATGAAGTTAAAATCCCATGTTTATTTCGCATAAGTAATTCGACATAATTCTTAGTCAAGTAGTTGATAATTAGTTATAAATCTTAGAGTAATTGTAGTGATAAACAAAAATCCAATTATTAATTTGTCGTAGCATCGAATAAGAATCATACATTGGTGAGTGAATTAACTAGACAATACAACGAGTCCCTGTAGGAACGAATCTTATTTGCTATCTATATTACTTGAGATCACGTGTACTTGCGTGTTGAGTTTGGTCGTAACAAGTTTTTGGCGCCGCTGCCGGGGACGCTGTTTTATTTGTTTAGTTTCAGTATTTGCCATCAGTGGTCATTAAAGTTCGGTGACTAGGACGTTCTCACCAAATTTCTTGTTGGTGAATTTCAGGTACTTTTTTAGAGTGTATGCGTACACGAGCTCAAGCACATAGAGAAGAACTAGCAAGAAGAAAACTTGATTTTGAGAACATCGGGTTAGAAGACGATCTTGAATCAATAGAAGAAATGGCAGATCAAGCACAACCAGCGAAGGCTTTGAGTGAATTCTCTCAGCCAAAAGTGGAGGATATTCATACCAGTATTGTTTGCCCAGCTATTGGGGCTAATAATTTCGAGCTAAGCCAAACATCATTCAGATGATTCAGAATACAATACAGTTTGGGGGTAGTCCTGCTGAAGATCCCAATGCTCATATTAGGGACTTCCTTGAGATCCGTGACACCTTCAAATTCAACGGAGTTACAGATGATGCAATCAGATTGAGACTCTTTCCCTTCTCTCTTAGGGATAAAGCCAAGAGTTGGTTACATTCTATGCCATCAGGCTCTATTAAAACATGTGCAGACTGTGCTCAAAAGTTCTTGACGAAGTATTTCTCCATGGCGAAGACAGCAGCTTATCGGAATTCTATTTCTCAGTTCGCTCAGCAACCTCAGGAACGTTTGGGGGAAGCTTGGGAAAGGTACAAGGAGATATTGGCACGTTGTCCTCATCATGGGATGCCGGATTGGATGATAATCAGCAATTTCTATAACGGGTTGGGAACTTAGTCCAGGCCTATGTTAGATGCAGCTTCTGGAGGTGCGCTATGGGCAAAAAGCTATGAGGATGCCTATAATCTTATTGAAATGATGGCGGCCAATGAGTTTCAGCATCCTACTCAACGCTTGCCACCTGCTAAAGTGGCTGGAGTTCTTGACTTGGATGTAGCTACTGCTATTGCTGCTCAACTCAAGGCGTTGACAATGAAGGTAGATTCCCTTTCTAATCATGGGACTAACCAGGTTGCTATGGTGTGTGAATTGTGTGCAGGGGCTCATGACACGAGTCTGTGTGCTATCTCATCTAAATCCGCACAATTTGTCAGTAATTTTCAAAGAGCTCAGCAACCAGTGCCTAATGTTTATCATCCCAACAATCGGAATCATCCTAATTTCAGTTGGAGCAACAATCAGGGTGGTGTTTAGCAACCCCATAATCAGCAGTTCAATGCATGGCCATATAATCAGAACTATCAACCACCACCTTATGCTCCAAGGCAACCATTCAATCCACCGGGATTTCAACCATCTCAAGGGAATTCATTGAATCAGTCTGAGAAGTCTGAATTGGAAGAGCTTCGAATGATGTACAAGAGTCAGGCGGTGTCATTGAAAACTTTAGAGAATCAAATTGGTCAACTGGCCAATGCACTGTTGAACCGTCAACCAGGAACACTTCCGAGTGACACAGAGATGAATCCAGGCAAGAAGGATCACAAGGAACAGGTCTAGGCAGTAACATTACGATCATGAAGAATTCTACAAGGTCAGAACAATGAAAAATCAACTGAGGAAAAAAATGGAAAATCTGAACAGATAGCACGGCGCGGCAGCGCCATTTCCCAGTATAGCACTGGCGCGGCAGCGCCGCAACTTCTGGAAGAAAAAGTTGATTTGGATGCTGGGGTCGAATCTGGTCCTAAATTGCTACCTAATGCTACTCCCTCGACTCCTATAACTTGTAAGAATGATAATGCTCAGAAAGAGGTAGAAGATAAGGTGTTTCCACCTCCTCCATACCCAAAACGAATTCAAAGGCAAAAGTTCGACAAGCAATTTGCTAAGTTCTTGGATGTCTTCAAGAAGCTTCAAATTAATATACCATTTTCGGAGGCTCTTGAGCGAATGCCGAACTATGCGAAGTTTATGAAGGGCATACTCTCGAAGAAATTGAAACTTGAGGAGCTAGAGACCGTCGCCTTGACGGAGGAATGTAGTGCCATCTTGCAACAAAAGTTGCCGCCTAAGTTGAAGGACCCTGGAAGCTTTACCATTCCATGTACTATTGGAGATCTCTCATTCAGCAAATGCTTGTGTGATTTGGGTGCAAGTATTAATCTCATGCCCTTATCAGTTTTCATGCAACTTGGTCTTCCAGAACCAAAGCCAACTACCATGACTCTACAACTTGCGGACTGTTCAGTTACTTTTCCTCGAGGGATAGTTGAGGATGTTTTGGTGAAGGTCGACAAGCTTATCTTTCCAGCCGACTTTGTTATTCTTGACTTCGAGGAAGACAAGAAGATTCCTATTATCTTGGGATGACCATTCTTGGCTACGGGCCGAACTCTTATTGATGTCCAAAAGGGAGAACTCACTATGAGGGTGCACGATCAAAACGTCACCTTTAATTTTTTCAATGCAATGAAGCTTCCTACTGACTATGAAGAGTGTCTCAAAATTTATATGGTCGACAAGGTGGTTAACTCCGCGACTCAACACTTGATAAAAGCTGATGTGTTGGAAAGAGTTCTTGCTAATGACTCGGAGGTTGAGAACGAAGAGGATAAAGAACACTTGAAATATCTTAATGCATCTCCATGGAAGAAGTTTGGGATTCCATTTGAATCATTGGGTTTGTTAGAATTGAAGAAGTCTCATGTTAGACTTAAACCATCCATTGAGGAAGCACCTACCTTGGAACTTAAGCCATTGCCTGAACATCTAAGGTATGCCTATCTTGGTGATTCTTTTACCTTACCTGTTATTATATCATCTAAGCTTTCAGGCATAGAAGAGGAAAAACTATTGAGAATCTTAAGGGATTTCAAGTCAGCCATTGGGTGGACTATAGCAGACATCAAGGGTATTAGTCCTTCGTATTGCATGCACAAAATTCCTTTGGAAGAGGGAGCTAAACCTACAGTCGATAATCAAAGGAGACTGAATCCTGTTATGAAAGAAGTTGTGAAGAAGGAAATTCTTAAATGGCTTGACGCGGGCATTATCTATCCGATTTCTGATAGCTCTTGGGTGAGTCCGGTGCAATGTGTGCCTAAGAAAGGGGGCATGACAGTGGTTACTAATGAGAAGAACGAGCTCATTCCGACGCGAACAGTTGCTGGTTGGAGAATTTGCATGGATTATCGAAAGTTGAACAAAGCCACTCGAAAATATCATTTTCCACTCCCGTTCATTGATCAGATGCTTGAAAGATTGGCTGGACGTCAGTACTATTGTTTGCTTGATGGGTATTCTGGGTACAATCAGATTTGCATAGCACCCGAGGATCAGGAGAAGACTACATTCACTTGTCCATTTGGTACATTTGCATTCAGACGTGTTTCTTTTGGGTTGTGTGGTGCACCAGCTACTTTTCAGAGGTGTATGATGGCCATTTTCTCTGACATGATTGGAATTAATATGGAAGTATTCATGGACGATTTCTCAGTCTTTGGGGATTCTTCTGTTGAGTGCTTGGAAAACTTGATTTTGGTTTTAAAACGTTGTGTGGAGACAAATCTTGTTCTTAATTGGGAAAAGTGCCACTTCATGGTACAAGAAGGTGTCATTCTGGGACACAAGGTTTCGAGTAAGGGTTTGGAAGTTGACAAGGCAAAGGTGGAAACTATTGAGAATCTTCCTGCCCCTATCTCAGTAAAAGGTATTCGTAGCTTTCTTGGTCATGCAGGGTTCTACAGGCGCTTCATAAAGGATTTCTCAAAAATTTCTAAGCCGCTTTGCAATCTTTTGGAAAAAGATGTACCATTCAATTTTGATGAGACTTGTTTACATGCGTTCGAGATCTTGAAGAAGAAACTAATTTCTGTTCCAGTTATTACAGCTCCTGATTGGAGCCAACCATTTGCTTTGATGTGCGATGCTAGTGATTATGCAGTTGGGGCCGTTCTAGGCCAAAGGAAAGAAAAAATGTTCCATGTTATTTACTATGCGAGCAAAACTCTCAATGATGCTCAGTTGAATTACACCACTACTGAGAAGGAACTACTTGCTATTGTCTTTGGGTTTGAAAAGTTTCGCACTTATCTGCTTGGTACTAAGGTGACAGTTTATACGGATCATGCTGCTATTCGCTACCTCCTTGCAAAGAAAGATGCTAAGCCGAGGTTGATTCGTTGGGTTCTTCTGTTGCAAGAATTTGATGTGGAAATCAAGGATAGAAAGGGGACGGAGAATCAGGTAGCTGACTATCTCTCTAAATTGGAAGATCATGGAAAGTCACCTAAGGACAACACGGTTATTAATGAGTTTTTTCCTGATAAGCAACTATTCAAAGTGCAAGATGATGAACCATGGTTTGCCGACATTGTGAATTATCTAGTATGTAACATCATTCCGCCTGAGCTCTCTTATGCTCAAAGGAAGAAATTCTTGCACGATGTCAAGCAGTATATTTGGGATGAACCGTTTTTGTTCAAGCAAGGAGCTGATCAGATTATTAGGCATTCTGTTCCTTACAGTGAGACCGAGGCTAGTCTTAGTGATTTTCATGCTACAGCTTATGGAGGCCACTATGCGGGTGAGAAGACAGCCACACGTATTCTTCAAGGGGGTTTCTATTGGCCGACTCTATTCAAGGATGCTCATAAGTTTGTGTTGAGATGTGATCGATGTCAACGAGTTGGTAATATTTCTCGTAGGGACGAGATGCCTCTGAATGTCATGTTGGAGGTAGAGATCTTTGACGTGTGGGGAATCGACTTCATGGGACAGTTCATTCCATCATGTGGTAATCAGTATATTCTTGTAGCTGTGGACTATGTGTCTAAGTGGGTGGAGGTAAAAGCACTTCCCACGAATGATGCTAAGGTGGTACTCAATTTTCTTCACAAGAATATTTTTACTCGGTTTGGCACTCCACGGGTGATCATCAGTGATGAAGGTACTCATTTTTGCAATCGAAAGTTTACATCTCTTATGGCGCGCTACAACATCAATCATCGAGTTGCTACAGCTTATCATCCTCAAACCAATGGACAAGCCGAAGTGTCTAATCGGGAAATTAAACGGATTCTTGAGAAGGTAGTTAGTCCTTCTAGGAAGGATTGGGCGTTGAAGCTTGATGAAGCGGTGTGGGCTTATCGGACAGCCTATAAAACACCTTTGGGAATGTCACCATTTCAGCTAGTGTATGGGAAAGCATGCCATCTTCCAGCTGAGTTAGAACACAAGGCTTATTGGGCATTGAAGAAGCTGAATTTTGATCTTACAGCAGCAGGTGAAAACCGTATGGTTCAGTTGAACGAAATGGACGAGTTTCGATTGCAAGCTTATGAGAACAACAAGCTATACAAAGAGAAAGTAAAAAGGTGGCATGATCGTCGGCTGGTTCTTAAGACGTTTGTGCCCGGGCAATTGGTGTTGTTGTTCAACTCTCGACTTCGGTTATTTCCTGGGAAGTTGAAGTCACGTTGGTCAGGTCCATTCACAGTTAAAACAGTTTATCAGCATGGGGCAGTGGAGATTTTTGACAAGTTACTGGAGCAGTCGTTCAAGGTCAACGGTCAGCGGTTAAAGCCATATTTTGGAGAGAAGTTGAATCGAGAAGTTGAGACCGCGGTTCTAAGTTGCGCAATGTAAGGAGATGGAGCTACGTCAAGCTAATGACGTGAAAAGAGTGCTTCGTGGGAGGCAACCCACGTGAATATTTATCAAAAAAAAAAATGTCGCAACGGTAGCTATGGCGCGGCAACGCCGTTCCACAGTGTATTCCTGGCGCGGCAGCGCCGCACGGGCTGTTCAGAAAAAAAAAATTTCAGCAAATTTTGAAAAAAAAAAAAAAGTTGTTGGTTGTTGTTATTAGTGACCCACGACCCAAGCCCACTACTTACACCCACTAACCCTAATTTCTCCTATATATACATACCATTACACAACCCTACCTATACATACACACTTACAGATCTCAAAATTTTCAAAATTTTCTAAACACTTCTTTCATTCAAATCAATGGCATCCAAGCGACAAAGGGTTGTTGGTGGTGGTAGTGAGGGTGCCGGTGGTAGTGGGACTGGTAGAAGGAACCCTCATTCTTCATCTTCATCTGATTCTGAGGGAGGCAATGGTGGACCTCAGTTTATTAATAACGTGGCTCGTGATGAGTATAATCGGTTGTTGGGGCGTCCTATTGCCCGTGAGAGGGGTCTTTTGCCTAATGCAGCGGATGGGAATATGTTGGAGAATATTCTGGAGAGACGTTGGGAGCAGATCTTTGAGGTTCCGGAGCCTGTTCCGATGACTGTGGTTCGCGAGTTCTACGCGAACGCTAGTGTGGAGAGGAATGGGATTAGCCAGGTTCGTGGGTTTCGTGTGGATTATCAGCCGCCTGCTATTCGGCGTGTTCTTGGGCTTCAGACTCCTAGGAGGGGTCAAGAGGATTAGTCGGGGAAGACTCGGGATGTTGTGGATCTTCAGATGGTTATTCAGCGGTTGTGTGTGCCTGGTACAGAGTGGCGTTTGAGGAGAGGCACTACTGAGCCCACCTCGTTCTTGTCGACGGCTCTGAATAGATATGGGTGTACTTGGCACTTGTTCATTTGTGCCAATCTCATCCTTACGAGGCATTCGAATGAGGTCACAGTTGAGAGGGCTATCCTGTTGTATGCTATCTGCAGCAGAGAATATGTGGATGTGGGCAATTTGATCCATCAGGGGATTATGCGTTTTATGCAAGGTAGTACCACTGCAGCGATGCCTTATGGTTCGATCATTGCTAGGTTGGCTAGAGATTGTGGTGCTCGTTGGTCAGCAGAGGAGGTTGTGCAGCAGCCATAGGAGGCGCTGGATCATCAGAGTATTCGGAGGTTGGCTGAGTGGAATAGAGGTGAGCCGGACTGGTGGGGTCTTGGTTATGTAGTAGAGCAGCAGCAGCAGCAGGAGGAGCCTTAGGGAGGAGGTTCTTTTATTACTCAGAGACAGTATAGGCGGTTGACGAGGCGTATCGATGCGGTGCTCGATATGCAGGCAGGTTTTGCAGCAGATTTTAGTCAGTTTGTACAGGCGTTGGGCACGGCTTTTCGTGCGAGTGGAGTGGACGTGACTTTTTCGTCCTTTGGAGCTGGCGCTGTCTATCCGCCACCGGACACTCCCGATGGGAGTGGTTCGGGCGACGAGTAGGTATGCCTTGCACACTTGTTATTCTTACTTTCAATGGGGGCATTGAAAATTTTTAAGTTGGGGGTGGGGATACAAGGTGCATTTGTATATTTGTATGTGTGCATGTTAGAAGCATATTTGTTTGTTAGCATATTTGCATGTTAGTTAGAGCATTTTGTTTATATTTTTTTTTATGTATGCCATATAGGACATTCTGTTATTGTGGTATTTATGTTCATATAGTTGCATGAGCATGGCATGCATTTTCATGATCCCGTAGAACTTGCTAATTCTGACTGGTAGGTAGGTATCTAATTGAGTGTGATGATGATGAGTAGAGGGTTGAATTATAGTGCCTATGAAATTGACTTGCGTGTTCAGAAACAAAACTTTTACACAGACTCATTGGGTGCTTTTGGGCTAGGTTAGGGTCATGCTTGTTGGATGTTTAGAGATTTAATCACTTGATTATAGTTAGAATTTTTGTTATTCCCTTGATGGCGTAGGAGCACTAAAATCTAAGTTTGGGGGAAACCAGGAATTTCATGCTAGTTGTAAATATTTGTTAATAATGGCTAGGTGTCAAATGGCTAGTAGCCGGCTCATATTTATATGAGTAGTCTAGGGTTGGAAATGAGAAAGGCTCATTCCAGATTGCATATAAAAAAAAAAGAAAAAAAAAGAAAAAAAAATCAAAAGTGTCAATTGTGAAATGCAAAATTAACCAGAGTGAGCTCTTTAATACTCGAGTAATTAAGTCTGAGGGGACTTAGTCCTAGTGACCTAAGGCTTTTATAGTCTGGGATCCACTGACCCAACACTCGCTACATGAGTATTATTGTATAAGCCTTTTGGAGTCTCATTCATTGCACGGTTAAATGAGCATGTGTATTGTATATAGTATTATTTGTCTTAGTAATAAAGCATGAGTTTCTGTCTACCTTGGATGAGGGTGGAGGTGTTCCTAGGCTATGAAGTGTCTACAGTCTATTCTAGTTATAAACCTGTGATTGTCCTGGCTGAAAGCATGTATGATTTTTGACCTAGTTTGGGAGTATTTCTGATGAGCATCGCACACACGCACGTTTTTGTTCATGCATTGTTAGTATACGGGGACTTAGTCGAGCTCTATTTGGATTTGTTGCATTCTTTGAGATAGTTGTTTGTTAGTTGGTTTTGGTGAGTTTAAAGGGGATCCTTGCATTTTTCATGTAGTTGCATACATATAGTTTGTTGCATTATAGATCGGGATTTTGTGGGTACATTCGCTATAGGCCCTCACGAGACCTTACTCGTCCACTAGGGCTGCCTAGGGGTTTAAAGGGCTTGTTGCATATGCCAAATGCAACCGTGATCACCTACGGAAGTGGTACTAGTTAGTTGTACATAATTTGTCTGTTTATGCTTGAGGATAAGCATCGGTTTAAGTTTGGGGGTGTGATGAGTGGATATTTTATTCACTTAAAACGTTTCCATTTGGCTTAAAACGAATGTTTGTACTCAAGTTGTGGTATTTTTGATCTCTTTTAAGGGTATTGTGCAGGAATGTTAATCACAGGTGTTCAAGGAATGCAGCGGAGCAATCGGAGCGCAAATCGGAGTTGTAATGAAGAAAAGGGGAAAAAATCCAGTTGCTGAACAGAAGGCACGGCGCGGAAGCACCGTGTTTGTGGTTGATTATGGCGCGGCAACGCTGGGAGTCTCGAGGAGGCGCGGCAGCGCCGTGTTGAAGCTCTTGGATGGCGCGGCAGCGCCGGCTCTTCTGACGGGAAACTTCTGTTTTGCTGATTTTTCGAGATAAAGTCAAAAATAAAATTCCTTTCGAATTTCTTGCACCTGGAAGCCTATATAAAGAAAGAAAAACCCTAGAATAGAGGAGGTCTGACCACGTATTGTATTTACGGAGTTTTGAAGCACGAAGAAGCGAGGAAGAAGATAGTTTTCAATTTATTCTTGTATTCTTCCTAGTTTGTGGAAGCTTGGTTTCGGTGTATTCTTTAGAACCCTTGTTATTTATTTAAATCATTATTCGTTTTCTTCTTTCATGTTTACATTGGAACCCATGGTGACGATTAGTTTGATTATGAACTAATTCGTTGTCATGGGGTTTTAGCGGATTTATTCATGAAGTTTATTTGTTAAATCTTCTCGATGCCTATAGTGTGATTGATGTGATATCCTATCATTGTTGATTTAATTCGTTATAGGAGAGTAGCTAACTCCTGTAATTGTGTGTTAATTCTTATTGAAGCGAAAGTGGATCTAAGAGTTTAGAACTTGCCATGCTAGCATAGGTTTATGCGTGAAAATATCATTCGTAATTAGTGTCGTAACTCTAACCGTTTTATGACGACTATGTGATCAATTGAATGCTTGTACTTCAACCATTATGTTTCAACCTTTATAGACATATGAAGATTAAGCATGACTGGGAGACTAAGTGATTTCTGTCTTTATTGTGGATGTTATTTAGGATGGTATTTGTGCAACGAAAGTTGGCTTATATCAGTTTTGTGTATTCGATCAGGTATTAACAAATCACATGAAAAGGCTAGAGAAGTGGAGACTATAGATGGATTGTTTAATGAAGTTAAAATCCCATGTTTATTTCGCATAAGTAATTCGACATAATTCTTAGTCAAGTAGTTGATAATTAGTTATAAATCTTAGAGTAATTGTAATGATAAACAAAAATCCAATTATTAATTTGTCGTAGCATCGAATAAGAATCATACATTGGTGAGTGAATTAACTAGACAATACAACGAGTCCCTGTAGGAACGAATCTTATTTGCTATCTATATTACTTGAGATCACGTGCACTTGCGTGTTGAGTTTGGTCGTAACATGCTTCCCTCAAATGCAGTGTCCTTGAGAAGTTCATCACATTCAGTAATGTGCAAATCATGAGCAGCTTTATCTACCAGACTTTGAGCTAAATCAAATTCAATTTCAGAAATCCCTTGAGCATTGTTAGCAAACTTCTATGCTGATGTGATTTTGCCTACATCTTCACTTTGAGAAGATGGTTCTTGTGTGGCAGGAATGTTCTTGTCTTCACCTTCCCTTTGAGAAAGTGGTTCTTATAGGACTATTCCTTCAGAAATGTCTGTACCCACACTTTGAGTGGGTGGTTCTTGTGTGACTGGATCTTTAGTAGCTGCTGAACTCCTTTGAAGTGCAGGTTCTTGTGGGCTAGATCCTTTTAGAGGTGAAGTAATCCTCTATTTCTTTTGTCTTTGAAAGACCCTCGCTTCAACCTGTCACTTCACTAGAAGTGGTGATGGTGCAAGACCAAGCTGAGCAGCAATAACATTTGCTTCTTCCACAAACATCTCAATGATTCTTCTTTTTGGAGAAGCAGGTGCTGGAGAATCAGAAATCTCAACAGTCTTCACAAGTGAATTATCAGGAGTAGAGGTGCCAGGATTGACAGTTGTGTCAGGAACTGATAAATTGTCAGGATTGGTAGAGACTTCAGGAATGTTCTCTATATCATCATCAAGATTCTGTATTTCCATAGGAATGAAAAATTTGCTCTTGTTGATTATCTTCCTTCTTTTCTTTGGCTTTTCAGAGACAACCAATTCTTCAGGAACAATTGCAGTAATTTCTTTTTTCTTCAACTAAACTGATAATGGTAATGTATCATCACCAGAATCAGAATCCCCCTTCTGACAAAATTTCATCTTCTTTTCTGTTTCTTTATACACTCCTATTTCAATTAAAGATTCATCAACCTTAGAAACAGGTTTCTCCAAAACCAGGACCCCTTGTTCACCCCCTTGTGACTTCTTTTGAGTGAGAGTTGGAGTGGAGAAATCCTTTGATCCTGATTGCCTTCCAAACACATCAGATCTAGCTATTTTCTTAGATTCTACAACTGATGCCTTTTGTGAGACACTAGAGATGGTTGACTGTTTGGATGAGTGTTTGGGTTGTGTGCTTTGGTCAGAAACAGAATGTGTGTTGTCCTGTCTCATAGCACCAGAAATAGGTCCAATACCATTAGTAATCGATCCATAATGAGTAGGCTTTATCTTTTTCAAAAGAAGCATGACCGCATTAGGAATAATAGCATTGCCTTCAAGATTGTTTACTTTATCACATTTTTCCAAATTTTTGATGTTATTCTCAGAAATCTTAAATTTAGGCAACACTGTATCATTTTCAAACTCAATATTGGGGCATAAGTGAGAGAATATCAATTGAAAGAATCTAATAAAACAGACATAACCACATTTATCTATTCTTCTAGAACTTAATGCTTTTAGAATGAAAGATCCATAATCAAATAAAGTTTCATGGATTAGAGAAAACCCAATGTGAACTGAAGCAGAAGGTAGTGCATCAAAGTTAGAAATTTTGTTCAAGAAGCATCTACTGATGGTGTCAAAGAAGAAATTCCATTCCTTCTTTAGCTTGGTTCTGAACAGATCTCCAAACTTCTTTGGTTGTCCATTGTAGCCCAAACTTGTAACATATTCCAGAAGAGCAGTATCAGAAATACTTGCTGGAGACTTACCATTTAGAGATGGTAATTTGAGCACTTCAACTACAACTTCTGGAGTTACATGATGTGTAACACCATTGTATTTAAAGGTCAAGTTTGGTTTCCTGAAGGTTCACAGTTGCCAAAGATAGCAGTATTCCAAACCTGCATAACACACTTGAAAGAGACTTTTGCAGGTTGGGTTAAAGCATAATTAATTGGACTTGATGCCAAGAAATCTTGAATGATATGAAAATCATTCGACAGTTCCTGATGATCAAGAACAGCAACATAATTGTTAGGAGAAAAAGTGAAACCATTGATAACAACCTTATTGTTTACGAATGATGAAGTGTCCATTATAGTTGAGACTGTGAGAGAAATTGAGATTTTTGAACAGTTAGGGTTTATGTTCCCATAGAGATGGAGAGAAAAGGCAATACTGATAGTTTTGAGAATAGTGCATAATTTAGAAAACTAAATTGATTTTAGAGAAGGCAAACGATTTCTCAAATGCAGGTGTCAGTGTCACTACGTCAAATTTGGGCTTTCGCCACTCTTTTGTACAGTAAGGGCTGTGACGCTTTAGAAAAAACAAGTGGCTAAAGGCCATCGTCCCCAGTTTTAGCCACACAATTGATTTTCGAGTGACCGAAAACACATTTTTTGGAAGATTCAGTCACAACTTTAAAAAATGTATGACAATATTTAGCCACGTTCCAAATATGTAACCAAATATGATAAAACACCATGGTTTTTTGTTGACTTTGACCAATTCCAAAATTTTTAGTCATGCTTGAGAGATAGAAGTGTGACAATAATAGCGATGCTTCTTTGCTGTGTCTAAATGTTACGAAACGGCCATAGTCATTTCCGGTGATGTGGCTAAATGGAAAATAACCTAGGGTCACTACATTTTTTATGTGACTAAAAAGTAGAGTTTTCTGCATGTGTCAAAGCTTTGTTCACTTAAGGAAGCTAAAAACTAGTGACGACATTATTGTGTGACTAAAAAATACTTTGTTTTAGGAGTACTTGAAATAGAGCTTATCGTGTGACTAAAAAGTACTCTTGTTTTTACTTTTTAGGAGTACTTGAAATAGAGGTTAAAATTTAAGCTTCAGTCCTCACAAAAGTCGGAACTGTGATAGTTACAACCTTTACTATCAAACTACATAAGCTGAAGGATTCTTCTATCAGTTGTGGTTTAATACTTCGTTGCTTTTACATATTTGATCGGACTGCAAGTGAACAGTTAATTTACCTAGGAAATTGATTTCACCTTGGAATTTAACAATCAGAACTATTCTATCAAGAAAAAATTACAAATGATAAACTCCTAAGAAGAGATACTTTGGCCAGCAAGAATTTAGACTGGTAAGAATAAACATATAACAATCTGTATGAATATGGTACCTCCCATTTACTAAAGAAAAGTATCAAACACCAAAGCTTTCTTTAGCCTTAATAAGTGCTCCCTTGCAAACTAAACACATATAACAAGAGCAGCTATAAATTTATAGTTTGCAGTTACTGGATACATTACTTAAACATAGGGTAAGTGTAAGGGTCAAACTCAAGGTGGTAATTCCTATAGCCAGATATATAATAGAAAACTTTCTTCGTCCAGTGACAGAAAAAACAAGTGAACCGATGTAACACCCCCAGATCCGGGGTCCGGGATCGGGTCGTTACTGTCTCATAACTTATACACAATACTTGACTTGAGTCCAAAATCAATAAGTAGCATGCTATGACCCCACAATAATAACCACTCACACATACACACAATTATAGTCTCAGAGATGAAATTGAAATAAGTCTTACATAAAAGGGGTTTACGAATGAAAGTTATTACAATCCCAAAAGGATAACATCATAAGTTAAAAAGTTTTGTCGTTGATTACATTAATTATACATATAGTTAAACAGGAAACAAAAGCTGTCTAACTATGCTACCTCAGCGATGGCGGCTAGCATCTCAGCGGGGAGTCCGGTGGGTCGGGTAACCCGCTTGCGCCGAGTGCGCCTGACGCGAGCCATCTGTCCTAGCTGTTGTTGTGACATAATATCAACAAAGCAAGGGTGAGCGAGAGCCCACCAACAATAATATAACTGAACAGTGATACATATACACAGTAGTTCAAAATATCCTTTGAAATCATATGCCATGCATTAATGAAGTTATTGCCCGTATAATATAAAGGATGAAGTTACCAGGTAACTAAAATTATTTGTTTGTAGAAATATCTTCTATATCAAAAGTAAGCGAGATATTCTCATTGTCATTAAAAAGAGGAACTTGCATGAAAAGATTGCAATTCCAGTTATGAACACTTTTCCAGCTCTGCCAACGGTAATCATGTGGCAGGAAATAAATAAGTTTGGATGATGAACCAATGATGGAGTATTCACCGCGCCCGCTGTTCCAATCTTGATGATCAGTCGAGATCATACAGCACAAATTAGATTTACTACCGGTAGAAGGAAGAACTGACGGCTTTACTTGTCTACCGCCTTACTAGCTCTCCCCGGCCAACGGTTGGGCCAGAGGGGATGGACCGGCGCTACTCGGCCTCTTACACGACTCCTAGTTCAAATAGAATTCATGATTCTGAATGTAACGTTCGTCCCCCTTTCCCCAAGTATAATACTTGTTGATAAGACTCTACAAAGTAGTCGTATCTAGTTGGAAAGGAAAATTCACCAATAACTTCCAAGCTACTGTTTGGTAACGAATATCAACTTGTTCCAACAATCTTACCCCTCGAAAGATGAGAAGGTAAACAACGACTTAATAAGTCAATAGCACCCGAGTTGCGAGTGAAGAGAATACTTTATGACCGGGAAGTCGACAAGATAAATAACATTTTCCAAGTAAGGTTCCCTTATTATTAAAGAGATAGACTCAAAGAAGAATGATGTCTGAGAACCTTTCTTGATATAAGATTAATAATAATATGTCTCCGAAATATTTTTCGTAATAATCGAAGAAGATAAAACTTATTGAGGTTATTCTAAGTATGGAATAAATATTCAGAGAATATTTATTGAATTAAGAATATTTAAAGAATATTTAGGAATATGAAAGAATATCTTTAATCAGAGTATTTTTCAAAATAATCCCTGAAGAAATATCAGGAGAATATTTATTGAATAAATAAATATTTAAATGAATTTTCAAAATAATATTCATGAATTAATCAGACCAGAAGGGAATATTTAAGATAATATTCATAATTAATTAGGAATTTAAATGAATATTCAAAAGTAATATTCATTTAATGAATAATATTCTAAATGAATATCAAGTAATATTCATTTAGTAATCCAAGCCTTAAAGGAATATTCGAGATAATATTCGATAAATAAATCAAGCTTCAGATGAATATTAGAATAATATTCATCTGGTAATTAATATCTTAAATGAATATTCAAAAGTAATATTCATTTAATAAAATAATATTCTAAATGGATATTCAAATAATATTCCTTTAGTAGTCAAATCTTTAGAAGAATATTCGGGATAATAATCGATAATCTATTCGACTCTGAATGAATATTGAAAAATATTATTCGTCGAATGGTTACGTTCAAATAATCATTTGAAGTAAGGATCGTTAAATAAATAATCTCGAACGAATATTCAAATAATATTCGTCGCCCAAATAATGGAAAGTATTTACTTAAATATTTTCCTCCGAGGTAATCTCGATATATCAAGAAATATTGACTCTCGGTCTATATTTGATGAATAAGATGTATACGCCCTTCTATGAGGGTCTTACAATATCCGGCTTATAATTGATACGTTAGCTATCTAATTTATAAGCCAATAAACAATCAGGGAACAAGCATAACGATATAACTTGAAAGTAGGCATGCATGCTATGACATATGTATAACAGAAAACATATATATATATTCAATCACAACAACAGCCTAAAAGAAGGGAATTGAAACTTGCCTGGTAGTCGAGTACGGTAAGGGGTAGTGGTAGCGGGTCCCGGGTCAACTTGGTGATCTATAAATAGCCAAGGCATTCGGGATTAATCACTTAACATCTTAAAAGTTAAGTTATACTTAAATCGAAACACGTTCTCGAGTTATCTCGTTATACCCCTTTCTGTGGATTCCTTTTATCATCGATCCGACCCGACATTCGTTCGTTAATACGACATGTCACTGTACTTACACTTGGGACATACTTAAGTCATACAAGTTCTAAAGTCGATCGTTATGAACCAATATTATACTCCGAGTTTTATTGCCCGTTTTCTAAGTGTTTTACCGAAGTTATAATCGAGTCGTCTTTTAGGGGTTCGTTCGCGTTTAACCTCGACTCGAATATTTTTAATAAATCGAAAAACGATCCTTTTGACATACGGTTTTCTTTCACACCTTCCTTTTTACCTCAAGTATTTATTTACCAAGATTCGTCATGACTTTACATATTTTATCGGGGTTCAATTTTAAGTACGAATACTTGTTTACGGTTTCGAACTACTTTTACGAATTTTATCATAACTCCTAAACCGTAAGTCCGTTTCACATGATCTTTATATCAAAACGAAGCTTATAACATAGCCTATCCTATCATGGCAGAAAAGGTTTCTAGACAGTAGGGTCTTGATATGAAAAATGGCACACAAAACATGATATTGTAAAATTGGGCATTATAACGGCTATGTTTACGCGTTTTCCAAAGTTTTTACACTTTATTACGAGCTAACCAAGATCAATTCAACCATCCCAACCCGTAATAATCATCATGACTAGTCTATCAACAACTCATCTTAACCATTACATGGTTCATAAACCAAATCATAATCATAACAACTAATAACAAGGATCTAAGCATACGATAACATACTAATCACTAAATCATCCATAAAACTTATAAAATCTCAAAATAACACCAAGGGTTTTCAGGTCTTATACCTTCCTTAGAGTGTTTACTAGCCTCACTAAGCTTGGCATGGTCCTTAGGTGTGCTTAAGCTTGCTATATCATCCATGAAAACAAGAAAAAAACCAAGTTAGTTCATAAGAAATACTATTCATGCTCCTCTTTCTTGATTTTTTTGAAAATGCAAACAAAGGAATTTGGAGCTAAGATTTTGAGGAGATTAGTTTTATGAAATATAAGACTCACCATAATTATTTCAAGAGCAAACAATGGTGGGAAGGTGGATTTTGGTCTTTGAATTAAGCAAATAGCCGAATGGGTGTTCTTGGAGGGGGGGTTTTTGCTTGGTTTGTTTGGTTTGCTCTCATCCACTTTGATGCATTATTGGAATAATATCTTGATAAAGTGACTTTAATAAAGTGGTGATGTATTGGATGATGGAAATTGCATGCCAAGTGTTGATCTTTGGATGGTTATAAGCTAACTAGTTGGTTTGTTTTGCTAAGTACTTGTTCAATCTCTAAGTGTCTAGTTACTTAGCCCACTTGGTTGCTAGATATTTATCTAGTAGCTTGTGCATGACTCTTGCTTCCTCTGCTTGTTTCTTTGTTCATTTATTGCTCAATTTGCTACTCGTTCGAGGGAATAATTCAATCGTTCCTAGTTAGGGTTTTACCGGGAATCCTCTTAATATTTCTACAATCATTCTCACTTCTTTCCTATAATCTTGGATTCCAACTTTATCGAATCTTATCAAATAAGTCCCTAAATCGTTCCGTATCTTGAGAATCTCGGGAAAATTAAAGTACCGTTTTTCAGAATCCGACAGCTTTTACATACATTCTTTTCCCCCCCGGATCAATAATACGAACTCAGAATTTCGTTCCGGGTACTTCTATATAGCTTCGTCTAATAATATTCTCAATTCTACCAAAATCACTATTCATCCTTATTCTTTACTTATTCGTTTAGGGTTGTACAATTGTCCCTGACCTCTCTCGATCGTTCCTTAACCTTTTTATGGAACCCCTGGATTCATAACAGACATTGATTTGGATGACATAAGAACAAACTTCTCCTTTCGAACTACCAACTTAATTCCCTAGGAGATAGATAACTCTTATTTACAGCGTCAACCAACAGTATTCTTTATAGCATACAAAAATTTGAATTCAAATCCATCCCGTTCATTCATTATAACATTCGTTACATCGAAACCGTTATCCCTATTTACCATTACCTCAGTACATAATAAAAAGTTTTAATTATATCCAAAATTTGGGGTTCTTACACTCTCCCCTCCTTAAAAGGATTCCATCCCGGAATCAGGTAGGAAGCAAAGAGTCATTTGTCTGTCGTTTCACCTTTCAGCTTCCGGGTCAACTCTTAGTCGTTCTGCCCTTTCTCAGCACATCTACTGGTGCTACAATACGTACTTTATCCTTTTTCCATCAACTTTGCTACTTTTTGTACAACACATTATTCGGGTTATGCTCTTACTCAGTCTTATCCTTATTGTTCTTATTAATATCCGCAGTGGCTTTGGTATCACTATCGTGCTGCGAATTCGGAGATAACCTTGCTCGCACTGTGTATTTCCTGATCGCTTTAATCTTCACAATCTCGATCAATATAGAGAAGTGGAAAGATTTATTGAGAGATCACTATGATCAATTGAACATTTGTTATATTGCATAGTTAGTACAGAAGGGGGCCAGCCTTTAGTACTTGACAAGCAATTAAACAAGTTATGGTATTCCACTTAGACTTCTATCATATAGACAGATAGTCACGTAGCAGTACCTCCCCTCCTTAAAGGGTTGTTCTTCTCAATTCATAAAGAAGATGAATAAAAGAGAAGAAAAGAAAAGAATTCTAAAGGATTATAGAAAATTTTCATGATTGTAAAATATCGTACTCAGAATTTACCTCTGAACTATAGAGGTTCATCAAGGAAGAAATTAATCATAATTATATCCAATACTATTTGATCGCAATCTCATGTGTCAACATATCTTGCTGCTTTGTCCACTATTCTATGGACCTATACTCTGGTTCAACCTTAGCACACTTACTTTTGGAAAATCTTTGAACCTCTCAGGTTAAATATTAGTTTCTCGCTTGACACCATTGTTACTGACATTCCATGTCACGCTACTAGCTGTTTCATATCTATAATATTAACACTATCAGGTTGTCATCCCGAGAATTCATCAAAAAACCCATTTATTAATCCATTCATAACATTCCTTGCTTCACATTCCCTAGTTGCTTTCCCAGTCTTTTCTTTATCAATCACATCCTTCTTATTATCTGATTCTTATTTACTTCTGGTATTTACTTTCACCTTCATCTCTTTATTGAGACATCTTTTGCACTTGGTACTTCCTTATTGGTATCCCGTCACATTTCCTCTATAATCATCACATTATTCCAATTTAAACTCTCCGAAATAAATCAGGCTGGTCCCTTTAACTTAGATCCGATATAATCTACTTTTTCCAACCTTGTTTCCCATCACTTGTTCTTTTTCTACCCGTGGTTTTCCACAGGTTGTCTTTCGTAAGTCAGACCAGGTCGTATATCTACCTGCTCATGCTCTTATCATCTATCGAGCATCTGCATTTTACTGGCGTAGTCTTGCCACATGAAACACGTCATGATCATGCTATAAGTTTTGGGGGTAGAGCTGGCTTGAATACCACCTTCCGAACACTTTTAAACTCTCAGATGGCCCAATAAGTCTCGGGCTCAACTACCCTTCCCTCCAAGTCTCATTAATTCTTTCTACGGGAATACATTTAGCATCATGAATCATCAACCTCATATTCTCTATCTTGTTTGTGCAGAAGTACACTAACACAAACTTGTTTGTCATTCATCAACATGCCATTTAGCTTATCAATAGCATCACTTTCTTTATCTTTACGTTGTCATCTACTTTCTTAGAAGAATCACCATCGCTTGTTGTTTACGTAGTGCGTTAATAGCTAACAATACGGGTTTCAATCCTTTAGGGAGACAAAGTAATCACTATTCCTTATCCATAAGGAACACTTCCTGAACTTGATGTAGATATTACATGAAGTAGATAAAATTGCAGAAGAGTTTCAAGCATCGCAGCTATGTCAGGTTGATGAAACTATCACTTTTGCAGCTTCCATAAAAGATTGGAAACTTAACGGTTTACTTTGTCAATTTTGTATCATGGTCCTGGTTTGCCTCAAAACGGGACCTTCTAAGGTACGTAATATGCTTAAGACTCCATCAGGAATCGAATCTTTATTTAAACTATTATTACCTTCGATTCTTGCACAATCATCAAAAGGAATGTAATTTCCTCCACTCCGATATGACCTTCAAGGTCTTTCCAAATATCATTTTGTTTCTTCGGTATGAACATTTGTAATTATTCCTTTATACTTAGACTGTCGGCCACCTCATTGGCCTTTTCTGATAATAATAATTTCTTGTAATCCATGTTCTCTGGATACATTCCAACTCAAACTTTTCTACCTCATTCTCATCACTGTTGGGTGAAAGCATTCTCCCTTAAGCTCTGCTGAAGGAGAAAAATATATCTATCAGTCTTTTTTCATAAGTCATTGCTTCCACCTACCCGTGGGAACTTTATCACGTTTATTCCCAATCCTACTTAGGATACTTCTTTTCTTAGTTCTTTCCTTATCTTAGGATAATCTCAACCTTTATAGGTTCAATCCATACTTCCTCAGGGTTCATACATGCCTCATCTGACATTATTGTTACTATGTCATACATTCCTTACCAAACTTCCATTTTGAAGTTCGGAATATTCCCTTTTTCCTTGTAAGGTTTCTTAGGTCATCCTCATCATTCCTCCTGTATTTTCTGGGTACAGGGTATATCAAAATGTCATTGATCAATACTCTAATAATTCTATCTATTTTCTTTCCAGAACTCTTTTTAATAATCCTTACCGGTCATTGTTGCCTTAGCAAGTCCAACTCATATCATCTGAATTCATAATGTCATTATTAGGGTTAATGCCATCCCTTGTGCATTCCCCAGGGTTTGTCTTAATTTATGGATATCCTATCCTTAATTCAACTGCCAAGGAATTCTTGCATCC
The DNA here is from genome assembly GCA_036435485.1 of Saposhnikovia divaricata. NCBI lineage: Eukaryota > Viridiplantae > Streptophyta > Magnoliopsida > Apiales > Apiaceae > Saposhnikovia > Saposhnikovia divaricata. The sequence goes on along the minus strand of CM071601.1, from coordinate 39,040,539 downwards.
TATACTTGGCAATCAAATCATGTCTTTTTAATAAGGGTCTCTTTTCAATCATTCTCATTTGATAATCGATCGGTGGCTTAATGCTAACCTCTTCCTTCAGATAGTTGTCAGCCTATTTGACCTTCCAAAAGAAAACGTATGTCTATCTGCTCTCTTACAGAACTTGGTAATGGTAGCAAGGATGTTCTGGAAGATATTGGTCGAGTTCAACGTGAATCTCTTAGTACTTATCGTTCTTCGCAAAGGTACTTGCCTCATACAAAATTTCTACAGCATACTGATCAATCTCTGACCATTTCTATATTCTCTTCATAAACCTTCGTTGTTTACTTTCCTTAGTCATAATATATTCATGGTATTCATGATACCTTAACATCATACATCTCAAGTCACTGTACTTCTATTTTTACTCGTAACCTTGGACAATCATATACAAATGAATCACTTTAGTACGGGTGACCCCATTTCAAAAAAAATCTAGTAAATTCCCAATCATAACATGGGTTGCAAAGGGTTCAGTAAAAGATTCCTACGATCTCATTAATGTTTCCTTTATATCAGAAGCCCTTGTAGTCGGTGCTTACTTAGAAGCAACCCTGCTTTGTCTTTTCATTGCTGGTCTAGTCACTTTATAGTCAGTTGTGACTTGGCCTCAACTGGCCACACTAAAATAAAAAATATATGATTTTTGGGGTTGGCTAATTAGCATTACTTTTCTAGCAATTACCGGCATAGTGTCTTCTTCTTTGATACCTTTCTACCTTTCCAAAACTTTACTTCATATAAGTCTTAATCGGCTACTCAGCGCCGTCTCCGGTCACCTTTCCTCTACTTTTATCTTTTCAAATATTCTTATCGATCCCACGTGCCACACAAGTTTACTATTCCTGGCATAACAGCCTTTTCATTTAAGTTAATCCCGGACTTTCTCAGTCCGGCTGGTTTCTTACTTACATTTCCTGTTTCCGTCCAATCTTACTTCATCATTTTATCTCTACCATCGATTTTAATACTTAGGGTCCGTCTACTAACCCATATGACGGCAACCTTACCCAATCCACAAGGTTCGCTCCAGTTCCCATTCTCTTCAATGATGTTCTCTGATAATCAGAAAGACAAGGTTTGCCAAAATTGGCCGAATTCCTTTCCAGACTCAAGGAAATTTTGGTCAATGTAACGCCCCCAAATCCGGGGTCAGGGATATGGGTCGCTACTGCGGAAAACCTTAATAATCAAACAATCACCTGCTAATATTTAATCTAAAACATGACATCCGACCCCCAACCTAACAAGATCTTTTCAGGTTATAGACTTGGAAACAAGAAATCCAAAAACACTCATAATAATAACTTCTTTTATTACAAATCAAATCTCTAAACACAACAATTTCTTTTATACAATCTTATGCTGTTGGTATCACCTTGACATAAGGTATACAACGGCCACAATATTCTAATACAACAAATAATACAACACAAGAATATGAATACCATACCAGTCTAACTAAACATCTAGTAGACAAAGTCAAAAGACAGAATCGCTCTGAGCCAAACATCAACTCGATCCAAGATTTGCCCTGCTTCGAGCTAAACTAAGTCAACCGCATCAACTATCTATCTCTGAAAAACAAGATTTAAAACAAAAGCAAGAATGAGCGAAAGAAATGCTCAGCAAGTATATAATAGAATATACTAAAATACTTTTCAACATAAGTTAAAAAGGGAATTTTCAAATCCGATAGCGAATTGATATCTTTCAAAACTTTTGTGAAAGAAATAGAAGTAAATAAGAAAACATTTCTTTGTATAACACAAGAGTATATTTGAAAACAAGCAACAGTTCAATGAAGTATCTCTTTTGAAAAAGAACCGATACAATTTATAGAACCAGGGTCGAAATTTTGTAACACGAGTAAAGATTGTATGAAAGGAAATTTCAAACAGACTACAGTTTAATAAAAGTATCTTTTATCTAACAACATTATTTCCAGTCAAATATGAATTTTTTTTTCCCTTAAGTGATATGTGGAATATCAACAGTTGCAAGAGTTAAGCTGATGATCAGTCCCGCTTAACCCAAAAAACCATGCACACATGATGTACAGGCTATAAAAATATGGATCCTGATGGCACTTATTGCTATTGGCCTAAAGAAGACCGTCACTAGTCTCTTTTAAAGCTGGACCTGCAACCGGCCTCTTACGCTAAACATATTCACATATCAAAACAAAACATTTTTGTCCAGAGATCAAGGGATAAGCATCTCTAAAGTTTTATTCCTAACTTATATTGTAGGAATAACATTTTAAAACAATTGGGTAGTAAAACTACCAAATCAGTGAAATTCTTAAATAACAGTTTCTCACTGAATATTTATATAACAGAGTTAAATTTGAAGATGTAAAGATCTTTTATTAAAAACAATCATAAACTTTTAAAACATGATACACACATGCTCGATCATAAGTTGGAAGTGATAAGAACTGATTTGATTAATTTAAACGGGTTCTCGATGATTACGAGTTTTTAAATAAAACATTCGGCATAAAATTTAAGGAAAATTAAACATACTCTGAATAAAAGAGTACGGTTAGGTAACTTGCCTTATTCGGAGCTTAAACTCTGCTAGAAGCTGACTAATATTCTGACTGCTAGCTACCCCACACTTTATGTCTATTTGATCCTTAGTCGCTAGTTATGACGTAGATCCGAAATAACACAACGATCTTCTTCCCGATCGATCTTATTTGCTCCTACGACTGCCACGAGTCCGAACTACCTCGATCGAGCCCGCACGTCAATTCTACCATTAAATACAAGACGACACTTCAGTCTTCAGAATAAATCTATGGTCTACCAACGTTTGTACGCATACTATAATCATGTTTAAATTAAATCACATAACACATACGGTTAATCACATAAGCATACTCGATTAAATACGTAATCACGATGACATGTAACATATAAGAAACATTTAATCGACACACGTAACTTAATCACGTAACTGACATGTAAAATGTAATAATATTTAATAAACGACTCAATTAAATCAAATTATAACATATAAACATTTATCAAATACAACGGTCAAACTCGATTATTAATACTTGACTCGACTCGTAAAATAATAATCAGCTCGACGTTTCGTAAAACATCTCAAATTAAATAAAATATATTTTGACATCTTTATAATACGTCTCGAGTCATTAAGATGACTCGTGAAAATTAAATCTAATTTAATTGAATTTAATCGAACTCGTTACGCTAGTTAATCGTATAATTAAGACTCACACAATCATTTAAAAAAGATTAACTATCTCTTACAATTAAAAGGAAGTCCAAAATAATTTTTGGAATTAATTAGAAATTTTTAAATGATTAAAATATATTTTTAGGAATATTTTCCTATTTTTAAATCATTTTCCAAAATTAAATTAATTTTTGGAAAATAATAGATAATTAAGATTTCTGAAATAAATCTGTAAAATAAATTACAGAATATTAAATAAATATTTCAGAATTTAAAAATAATTTTTCTGAAATTAAATCCTATTTTTAAATTAATTTTAAAGTAAAAATCAATATTTAAAAATCAATTTTCGAAATTAAATTATTATTTTTTTTGAATTAAATAAATAATAAATATTAATTATTTAAATATTTAAATAACTCAAATAATAATTAAATAATTATATAAAATAATTTTTCTGATTTTTAGAAATTTAAAATAAAAAAAAAAATTATTCAAAAACACTATTCATCTTCTTCCCCACCTGGGAAAGAAGATCAAACTCTACTGTTCATCATCTCCCTCACGAAGAACACGATGAATGCTTCATGACAGCTTTAATGGAGGTTTGCCGGAATCCGAAAATAATCCGGTAATCTCCAAAAGTTCCGGCGACCATAACTTTCACATAACTAAACCAAATCAAGCGTATAATATATGGATCTTGACTAAAATTTCACGACAAACTCAACCGTGCCAACGAAAACAACAAAAACGCGGCCGAAATCCGGCGGGCTTGAACCCAAATTCGGCCGGAATCGTTCTCCCTCGTTTCTACACCAAATCGTGCGTTTAACATCACAAATCAAAGCCCATAACTTTTACAATCTAACCCCTAACACCTTACATACAAACAATCAACACAAGCTTTGAAAGAATGATTTGAAATTTCAAGAAAACTAAATTATTCGACCCATACAATTTCGAAAACCAACATTCAGTTTAAACACGTGAATTAACTCCAAATCATCATACAAAGCTATAGGAATCATCAAAACAAGCAAACAATTCACCAATTAAAAAGCCCTAATTTGCTCAAGAACCCTAATTTCGAATTTGAAAATCGGGCATTATAATGATGAAATTGATCACATAATTAGACTCATAGCATCCAAATAAAGCTATAATCATCATCAGTTTCACTGGAAAAGCTCATAAAATAAAAACCCCAAAATCTAAGATGAACCCTAATTTTTCAGATTCAAAAGAAAATTAATATAAAATCAGAAATTTACCCAACATGAAAACTGATTGTAGATTATGAAACTAGATGTCAAGAGCTTCGATTTGAGTGGTTGCACGCCAAAATCCGAGATCGGCATCACCTCCAAATTGAGTTTGATCTTGAAGAACAAGAGAGAGAAAATCTACTTTACTATTTAACTTTTGTAAAAATCTGATTTTTTTATGATTTTTGTAAATAAATAAAAATAATTTTAGGCTATTTATATTTAACGAATATTAGTACATCGAAAACTATTTTTGGTTCGATAATGAATCGATGAATCGTTAAAATCGAAAAAAAAACTAATCGTTTAAAAAGATAAATATCAAAGATATACGGATAATTACAATAATTATACTCTGGACTAATAAACGATAAATACGAATCAAAAATGTATTTATCTCGCATTTTAAAAATATTTTTGGCTCAACGGATAAAACATTGGTACGAACGATGTACCAATACATACGAATAATTAAGAAATAGACGAACCAAAATAGATGTTTATCCAAAAGAAAGATATCAACAATGAAACGGACACGAAAAACGAGAAAATAATTATAAGAACATAGAGTACTAGTAAAAGAACCAAGTCTTTTAAGTAAAGCCCCTATAATTAGTAATTACGGGGTACGGAGTAAAAGATATTTTAATGGATTCGTTTTACGAGAAAAACCCCGAACATTAGCAATTAACACGGAACAAATAATATACACACCGATACATTTCTAATACCCTTAATTTCTATTTTTGTTTCGTAAAATTTATTTAAACGATAAAAATATATCCGTAACGAAATTTTCGTATCGTCTAAAAATTTTAAAACACGATACATTAAAATCCAAAAATTTTAAGAAACGAATAAAATACACATACACGTATCGTTTATTTAGTTAAAATAATAACCTTGAACTAAAATAATTACTGAATCGAATATTTTGAAAAACCGTATCTACAACAATTAATAGAACGTACAGATAAACATTTAAACACGTAACATTTAATCACATAATTGTATCACATACGAATAAATATTATAACTAATATTTAAATATTATATTCTCGTCAAATCTATCGGTCAATGCAAAATAATAAATTTATTTTGAAAATTCGGGTTGTTATAATATTCCCCCCTTAACAGGATTCCGTCCTCGGAATCAACAGAAGGAAGAACGAGGTTCTAGGACGCACCGCTTCCCTCTAACTAAAGTTCCAACGGTCTACGGTAATCACTGCAACTTCGCGACTAAAACAATTTGTACACCAATCTTAAGTCACAAAAGAATGTTGAAAAATAACTGAAATGATGGAACCCTTGAATAGAAGAAATTCCTTAACAATTTGAATGTCACATAATGTGATCGAAAAATTTTAAGAATTTTACGTAACCATTGAAGATTACAAAGGAATAACTGAGAGATCAATATGATCTAGGAAACTCAACGTTGCGTGTCTTAGTTAAGACATTACTAAAGGTAATTAGCCTTCTTGTATTACACAACACACAAGTGATGGCGTCCCATCCAATTTCTATCACACAGACAGATAGTTCTTGTGTCCCCTATATAATAGGGTTGTTTGTCTCAGTTAGAGTAAGGAGTTTTGAAATGAAATTTCTGATTAAGCAAATAAATATCATCTTACAACGAGAAACTTTCAAACGCATACCTTGGATAAAACTAGGCAAATTCCAAGGGTGTTAATCCCGAAAGAAAAATTTAACGGGAGAGGATACTAGCACATAACGAGAAGGTAGTGCTGTACCACGAATAAAATTTTACCCACCACTAGAAAAATAAAGGCGGAAGTTTGATTTGAATAAATTTGGCAGGGCCTCAAAAATCCTGAAAAATAGGTATTATGATAGCCTCTGACACAATCAAAACCCCACATTCGGGTGAGCTCAAATATTTAAAAGATCTATACTTAGAAGACGGAATATATCTTCAAACAAAACTTCCATTGAAGGAGAGTCAAATAAATCATAGATGAAAAGAATGATTGCCCCGATCTCTACCGATGCATCCTCTGCTGGTTCTTCTAACAGACGATCGATCAATTTTTTTAAACTCTCTCCATAACGTCTTAAGATACACGATTCCCTATGTCGACGACAACTCACAATGGTCTCCAAGGACTTCACTGCAACTATTTACAATCACAAGCATATCTATCCAACTCGGCACAATCATCTCATGAGAGTGTTCCAATCTATAAGAAGACTTTGCTACGGTGCTGCTCTTACTAATAAATCAACGATAAATTCTATATCTCTAATAAGTGGTACTTAGAAGGTCGTTAGGAGCTACATCCTCGAATCCAATCATTTTTATAACCTTATCTATACTAATGTTTATATTCACGTACCAATCACATCTGCTAAATAAGCTTATCATCTTTGGCATCACAGCCTTTCCATTCAAGTCATTTCCTGAAATTCTCAGTCCTTTTTCCTTTGAAATATAATCTCATCCTTACCGAATAATCTTAACATCACCATTTTATCGCTATAGTCAATCCAAATATTAGAATCCACCAATCAATCCATTTACTATATTACATCACTTTCCTAACTCAAAAAGTTTTACAAACAAGTAACTTCAACTCGTACCCTATCATACTCATCCAAAGATCCCGCAATACAATGACAGTCTCAATATATCACTATCATATTACCAGATACTAACTATCCATCCTTTAATGTCCTGCTAAAGTTATCTATAGGTCGGAAAGTACACAACTATATCCATGAATCATCTAAAACCATAAGTAGCCAGATCTAACTCAGCAAATTCTTAATTCAGGCACCCCATTCTTACTCACTTATTGGTACTACATCCAGTAGTCCAACACAAACTCTATGTGAGTTTAGACACTCTCACATAACTATATATAATCCTACACTCTCTCTTGTTTCTAGTTTCTATAACCTCAGCTTTGATACCAACTTGTAACGCCCCCAAATCAGGGGTCAGGGATATGGGTCGCTACTGCGGAAAACCTTAATAATCAAACAATCACCTGCTAATATTTAATCTAAAACATGACATCCGACCCCCAACCTAACAAGATCTTTTCAGGTTATAGACTTGGAAACAAGAAATCCAAAAACACTCATAATAATAACTTCTTTTATTACAAATCAAATCTCTAAACACAACAATTTCTTTTATACAATCTTATGCTGTTGGTATCACCTTGACATAAGGTATACAACGGCCACAATATTCTAATACAACAAATAATACAACACAAGAATATGAATACCATACCAATCTAACTAAACATCTAGTAGACAAAGTCAAAAGACAGAATCGCTCTGAGCCAAACATCAACTCGATCCAAGATTTGCCCTGCTTCGAGCTAAACTAAGTCAACCGCATCAACTATCTATCTCTGAAAAACAAGATTTAAAACAAAAGCAAGAATGAGCGAAAGAAATGCTCAGCAAGTATATAATAGAATATACTAAAATACTTTTCAACATAAGTTAAAAAGGGAATTTTCAAATCCGATAGCGAATTGATATCTTTCAAAACTTTTGTGAAAGAAATAGAAGTAAATAAGAAAACATTTCTTTGTATAACACAAGAGTATATTTGAAAACAAGCAACAGTTCAATGAAGTATCTCTTTTGAAAAAGAACCGATACAATTTATAGAACCAGGGTCGAAATTTTGTAACACGAGTAAAGATTGTATGAAAGGAAATTTCAAATAGACTACAGTTTAATAAAAGTATCTTTTATCTAACAACATTATTTCCAGTCAAATATGAATTTTTTTTTTCCCTTAAGTGATATGTGGAATATCAACAGTTGCAAGAGTTAAGCTGATGATCAGTCCCGCTTAACCCAAAAAACCATGCACACATGATGTACAGGCTATAAAAATATGGATCCTGATGGCACTTATTGCTATTGGCCTAAAGAAGACCGTCACTAGTCTCTTTTAAAGCTGGACCTGCAACCGGCCTCTTACGCTAAACATATTCACATATCAAAACAAAACATTTTTGTCTAGAGATCAAGGGATAAGCATCTCTAAAGTTTTATTCCTAACTTATATTGTAGGAATAACATTTTAAAACAATTGGGTAGTAAAACTACCAAATCAGTGAAATTCTTAAATAACAGTTTCTCACTGAATATTTATATAACAGAGTTAAATTTGAAGATGTAAAGATCTTTTATTAAAAACAATCATAAACTTTTAAAACATGATACACACATGCTCGATCATAAGTTGGAAGTGATAAGAACTGATTTGATTAATTTAAACGGGTTCTCGATGATTATGAGTTTTTAAATAAAACATTCGGCATAAAATTTAAGGAAAATTAAACATACTCTGAATAAAAGAGTACGGTTAGGTAACTTGCCTTATTCGGAGCTTAAACTCTGCTAGAAGCTGACTAATATTCTGACTGCTAGCTACCCCACACTTTATGTCTATTTGATCCTTAGTCGCTAGTTATGACGTAGATCCGAAATAACACAACGATCTTCTTCCCGATCGATCTTATTTGCTCCTACGACTGCCACGAGTCCGAACTACCTCGATCGAGCCCGCACGTCAATTCTACCATTAAATACAAGACGACACTTCAGTCTTCAGAATAAATCTATGGTCTACCAACGTTTGTACGCATACTCTAATCATGTTTAAATTAAATCACATAACACATACGGTTAATCACATAAGCATACTCGATTAAATACGTAATCACGATGACATGTAACATATAAGAAACATTTAATCGACACACGTAACTTAATCACGTAACTGACATGTAAAATGTAATAATATTTAATAAACGACTCAATTAAATCAAATTATAACATATAAACATTTATCAAATACAACGGTCAAACTCGATTATTAATACTTGACTCGACTCGTAAAATAATAATCAGCTCGACGTTTCGTAAAACATCTCAAATTAAATAAAATATATTTTGACATCTTTATAATACGTCTCGAGTCATTAAGATGACTCGTGAAAATTAAATCTAATTTAATTGGATTTAATCGAACTCGTTACGCTAGTTAATCGTATAATTAAGACTCACACAATCATTTAAAAAAGATTAACTATCTCTTACAATTAAAAGGAAGTCCAAAATAATTTTTGGAATTAATTAGAAATTTTTAAATGATTAAAATATATTTTTAGGAATATTTTCCTATTTTTAAATCATTTTCCAAAATTAAATTAATTTTTGGAAAATAATAGATAATTAAGATTTCCGAAATAAATCTGTAAAATAAATTACAGAATATTAAATAAATATTTCAGAATTTAAAAATAATTTTTCTGAAATTAAATCCTATTTTTAAATTAATTTTAAAGTAAAAATCAATATTTAAAAATCAATTTTCGAAATTAAATTATTATTTTTTTTGAATTAAATAAATAATAAATATTAATTATTTAAATATTTAAATAACTCAAATAATAATTAAATAATTATATAAAATAATTTTTCTGATTTTTAGAAATTTAAAATAAAAAAAAAAATTTATTCAAAAACACTATTCATCTTCTTCCCCACCTGGGAAAGAAGATCAAACTCTACTGTTCATCATCTCCCTCACGAAGAACACGATGAATGCTTCATGACAGCTTTAATGGAGGTTTGCCGGAATCCGAAAATAATCCGGTAATCTCCAAAAGTTCCGGCGACCATAACTTTCACATAACTAAACCAAATCAAGCGTATAATATATGGATCTTGACTAAAATTTCACGACAAACTCAACCGTGCCAACGAAAACAACAAAAACGCGGCCGAAATCCGGCGGGCTTGAACCCAAATTCGGCCGGAATCGTTCTCCCTCGTTTCTACACCAAATCGTGCGTTTAACATCACAAATCAAAGCCCATAACTTTTAAAATCTAACCCCTAACACCTTACATACAAACAATCAACACAAGCTTTGAAAGAATGATTTGAAATTTCAAGAAAACTAAATTATTCGACCCATACAATTTTGAACACCAACATTCAGTTTAAACACGTGAATTAACTCCAAATCATCATACAAAGCTATAGGAATCATCAAAACAAGCAAACAATTCACCAATTAAAAAGCCCTAATTTGCTCAAGAACCCTAATTTCGAATTTGAAAATCGGGCATTATAATGATGAAATTGATCACATAATTAGACTCATAGCATCCAAATAAAGCTATAATCATCATCAGTTTCACTAGAAAAGCTCATAAAATAAAAACCCCAAAATCTAAGATGAACCCTAATTTTTCAGATTCAAAAGAAAATTAATATAAAATCAGAAATTTACCCAACATGAAAACTGATTGTAGATTATGAAACTAGATGTCAAGAGCTTCGATTTGAGTGGTTGCACGCCAAAATCCGAGATCGGCATCACCTCCAAATTGAGTTTGATCTTGAAGAACAAGAGAGAGAAAATCTACTTTACTATTTAACTTTTGTAAAAATCTGATTTTTTTATGATTTTTGTAAATAAATAAAAATAATTTTAGGCTATTTATATTTAACGAATATTAGTACATCGAAAACTATTTTTGGTTCGATAATGAATCGATGAATCGTTAAAATCGAAAAAAAAACTAATCGTTTAAAAAGATAAATATCAAAGATATACGGATAATTACAATAATTATACTCTGGACTAATAAACGATAAATACGAATCAAAAATGTATTTATCTCGCATTTTAAAAATATTTTTGGCTCAACGGATAAAACATTGGTACGAACGATGTACCAATACATACGAATAATTAAGAAATAGACGAACCAAAATAGATGTTTATCCAAAAGAAAGATATCAACAATGAAACGGACACGAAAAACGAGAAAATAATTATAAGAACATAGAGTACTAGTAAAAGAACCAAGTCTTTTAAGTAAAGCCCCTATAATTAGTAATTACGGGGTACGGAGTAAAAGATATTTTAATGGATTCGTTTTACGAGAAAAACCCCGAACATTAGCAATTAACACGGAACACATAATATACACACCGATACATTTCTAATACCCTTAATTTCTATTTTTGTTTCGTAAAATTTATTTAAACGATAAAAATATATCCGTAACGAAATTTTCGTATCGTCTAAAAATTTTAAAACACGATACATTAAAATCCAAAAATTTTAAGAAACGAATAAAATACACATACACGTATCGTTTATTTAGTTAAAATAATAACCTTGAACTAAAATAATTACTGAATCGAATATTTTGAAAAACCGTATCTACAACAATTAATAGAACGTACAGATAAACATTTAAACACGTAACATTTAATCACATAATTGTATCACATACGAATAAATATTATAACTAATATTTAAATATTATATTCTCGTCAAATCTATCGGTCAATGCAAAATAATAAATTTATTTTGAAAATTCGGGTTGTTATAGTCAATCTATCCACCTACTGGTAATATTAAGGAGACCAGTTTAGAAACCTGAAGAATAATTCTATGAACCCCCAAGCAGGTAGAACCATAAGCAGTCATAATTAATGAAATAATCGTCATCAGGTTGGAAGTTTAACCACTGGAGAGGAACCAATTATATACATCCCTTAGAAGGGACTCAACAGTTTCAAACTGAAACCTGTCACAACGTCCTGATACTTATACGTCCTGATATTCAATATTACCAAATGTCAATCTACCTAACCACTAGTCTCAGAAGGAACATTACCGTCGGAGTTGGTCCTTCCACAAAATTGGCACTACTAAGGCCATCCGAACCTGGCGAACCGTACTGTCCGAATGCATCCGCAAGTACTTTATCATGCTGCGCAAGCACACATCCTAATCCTTTATGCGAAGCATCGTTGGAAGCACAAAGTCTCCTTTTCCATGAAGCAATGCCAACTCTTGGTCATTATCAATTTCATCTTTTAGCTCCAGGAAGATTTTCTCACATTTTTCTCTTTAACTGCTGATCGTATTACTTGATCCATTATAATTCCATGTCAGAGTAAACTTAAGGTAACTACTATAATCCATTCAAAGAAAGAATTTAATATTCCTCTGAATCACATGCATCTAACATTTCTGGTTCATCATTTCACTGAGTTGAAATAACCCTATACTCAGTCTTTGACAGTAGTCTCATTACGAGTTCATCTTGACTCACTGGTCTTATCTTCCGGTAGGTTCTAAGATCATTGTCTTGCTTACTACTTCCTTATATAACTTTATCCAATCATGCTGTCACTTCCCAATGTCTTTACTTTCTAACTGATTCATTCATAAAATGAACATTTCCCTTAATAAAATCACCTCATTAACCTCAATTTGGTTCCATAAATTATAACCTATGACATCTGCCTTCTCATGGCAAATTATTACTGAAAATATTCATACTAATTCATTTGTCAAATGATATGGCACTTACTGCCTCCTTTTTAACTATTCCTAGGGACTCTGCTCCTGGTCCTATATCGATGTCTTTGATAATCATACATCCCTCTAGCTCTTTCTTCGTTAATATGAAAGTCTCTAGGTATTCTCATTTATTCTCGTATAAGATCTCAAGTAATTCTTCCAATCCGTCTTATTTGCTGGTACTACATCCAGTAGTCCGGCTACGAATCCAACATGAATCTTCAGTTCTCTTGCTAATAGCTCAGTTCTTTATGCTCACTTTTCTGAGCACCATACCTTAATCATCACAGTCTTCCTAGCTACAGCCCTCATTCCTCAAGGGTAAGCTCTTTATCCTAACAGAATTTTCCTTATCTGCTGGAACCTCTTTCGGGTCTCCAGTAGGGTACTCCATCGAATTTACCCGCTGATCTTCAGCATATAAAGCATCATCACGCTGATACTCGTATGCCTCAAGGTTTGTCGCCTTACTCGTCGATACGATATCGAGCTAAGTTACTATCATGATACTTAAGAGTTCCCATAAGGGTTTTATATGTCATCAGTACATTAAGTAGTCCGACTATGAACTTGGCAAGAGTTCTTATTATCTTAGTGAATTTATTGTTTTAACGTCGCCTCATCTCTGGGGTTTATAACGTACGCTCTGATACCATCTCTGTAACACCCCCAGATCCGGGGTCCGGGATCGGGTCGTTACTGTCTCATAACTTATACACAATACTTGACTTGAGTCCAAAATCAATAAGTAGCATGCTATGACCCCGCAATAATAACCACTCACACACACACACAATTATAGTCCCAGAGATGAAATTGAAATAAGTCTTACATAAAAGGGGTTTACGAATGAAAGTTATTACAATCCCAAAAGGATAACATCATAAGTTAAAAAGTTTTGCCGTTGATTACATTAATTATACATATAGTTAAACAGGAAACAAAAGCTGTCTAACTATGCTACCTCAGCGATGGCGGCTAGCATCTCAGCGGGGAGTCCGGTGGGTCGGGTAACCCGCTTGCGCCGAGTGCGCCTAACGCGAGCCATCTGTCCTAGCTGTTGTTGTGACATAATATGAACAAAGCAAGGGTGAGCAAGAGCCCACCAACAATAATATAACTGAACAGTGATACATATACACAGCAGTTCAAAATATCCTTTGAAATCATATGCCATGCATTAATGAAGTTATTGCTCGTATAATATAAAGGATGAAGTTACCAGGTAACTCAAAGTATTTGTTTGTAGAAATATCTGCTACATCAAAAGTAAGCGAGATATTCTCATTGTCATTAAAAAGAGGAACTTGCATGAAAAGATTGCAATTCCAGTTATGAACACTTTTCCAGCTCTGCCAACGGTAATCATGTGGCAGGAAATAAATAAGTTTGGATGATGAACCAATGACGGAGTATTCACCGCGCCCGCTGTTCCAATCTTGATGATCAGTCGAGATCATACAGCTCAAATTAGATTTACTACCGGTAGAAGGAAGAACTGATGGCTTTACTTGTCTGCCGCCTTACTAGCTCTCCCCGGCCAACGGTTGGGCCAAAGGGGATGGACCGGCGCTACTCGGCCTCTTACACGACTCCTAGTTCAAATAGAATTCATGATTCTGAATGTAACGTTCGTCCCCCTTTCCCCAAGTATAATACTTGTTGATAAGACTCTACAAAGTAGTCGTATCTAGTTGGAAAGGAAAATTCACCAATAACTTCCAAGCTACTGCTTGGTAACGAATATCAACTTGTTCCAACAATCTTACCCCTCGAAAGATGAGAAGGGAAACAACGACTTAATAAGTCAATAGCACCAGAGTTGCGAGTGAAGAGAATACTTTATGACCTGGAAGTCGACAAGATAAATAACATTTTCCAAGTAAGGTTCCCTTAATATTAAAGAGATAGACTCAAAGGAGAATGATGTCTGAGAACCTTTCTTGATATAAGATTAATAATAATATGTCTCCGAAATATTTTTCGTAATAATCGAAGAAGATAAAACTTATTGAGGTTACTCTAAGTATGGAATAAATATTCAGAGAATATTTATTGAATTAAGAATATTTAAAGAATATTTAGGAATATGAAAGAATATCTTTAATCAGAGTATTTTTCAAAATAATCCCTGAAGAAATATAAGGAGAATATTTATTGAATAAATAAATATTTAAATGAATATTCAAAATAATATTCATTAATTAATAAGACCTGAAAGGAATATTTAAGATAATATTCATAATTAATTAGGAAATTAAATTAATATTCAAAAGTAATATTCATTTAATGAATAACATTCTAAATGAATATCAAGTAATATTCATTTAGTAATCCAAGCCTTAAAGGAATATTCGAGATAATATTCGATAAATAAAACAAGCTTCAGATGAATATTAGAATAATATTCATCTAGTAATTAATATATTAAATGAATATTCAAAAGTAATATTCATTTAATAAAATAATATTCTAAATGGATATTAAAATAATATTCCTTTAGTAGTCAAATCTTTAGAAGAATATTCGGGATAATAATCGATAATCTATTCGACTCTGAATGAATATTCAAAAATATTATTCGTCGAATGGTTACGTTCAAATAATCATTTGAAGTAAGGATCGTTAAATAAATAATCTCGAACGAATATTCAAATAATATTCGTCGCCCATATAATGGAAAGTATTTACTTAAATATTTTCCTCCGAGGTAATCTCGATATATCAAGAAATATTGACTCCCAGTCTATATTTGATGAATAAGATGTATACGCCCTTCTATGAGGGTCTTACAATATCCGGCTTATAATTGATACGTTAGCTATCTAATTTATAAGCCAATAAACAATCAGGGAACAAGCATAACGATATAACTTGAAAGTAGGCATGCATGCTATGGCACATGTATAACAGAAAACATATACATATATATATATATATATATATATATATATATATATATATATATATATATATATATATATATATATATATATATATTCAGTCACAACAACAGCCTAAAAGAAGGGAATTGAAACTTGCCTGGTAGTCGAGTACGGTAAGGGGTAGTGGTAGCGGGTCCCGGGTCAGCTTGGTGATCTATAAATAGCCAAGGCATTCGGAATTAATCAATTAACATCTTAAAAGTTAAGTTATACTTAAATCGAAACACGTTCTCGAGTTATCTCGTTATACCCCTTTCTGTGGATTCCTTTTATCATCGATCCAACCCGACATTCGTTCGTTAATACGACATGTCACTGTACTTACACTTGGGACATACTTAAGTCATACAAGTTCTAAAGTCGATCATTACGAACCAATATTATACTCCGAGTTTTATCGCCCATTTTCTAAGTGTTTTACCGAAGTTATAATCGAGTCGTCTTTTAGGGGTTCGTTCGCGTTTAACCTCGACTCGAATATTTTTAATAAATCGAAAAACGATCCTTCTGACATACGGTTTTTTTTCACACCTTCCTTTTTACCTCTAGTATTTATTTACCAAGATTCATCATGACTTTACATATTTTATCGGGGTTCAATTTTAAGTACAAATACTTGTTTACGGTTTCGAACTACTTTTACGAATTTTATCATAACTCCTAAACCGTAAGTCCGTTTCACATGATCTTTATATCAAAACGAAGCTTATAACATAACCTATCCTATCATGGCAGAAAAGTTTTCTGGACAGTAGGGTCTTGATATGAAAGATGGCACACAAAACATGATATTGTAAAATCGGGCATTATAACGGCTATGTTTACGCGTTTTCCAAAGTTTTTACACTTTATTACGAGCTAACCAAGATCAATTCAACCATCCCAACACGTAATAATCATCATGACTAGTCTATCAACAACTCATCTTAACCATTACATGGTTCATAAACCAAATCATAATCATAACAATTAATAACATGGATCTAAGCATACCATATCATACTAATCACTAAATCATCCATAAAACTTATAAAATCTCAAAATAACACCAAGGGTTTTCAAGTCTTATACCTTCCTTAGAGTGTTTACTAGCCTCACTAAGCTTTGTATGGTCCTTAGGTGTGCTTAAGCTTGCTATATCATCCATGAAAACAAGAAAAAAAACAAGTTCCTTAATTCCCTAGGAGATAGATAACTCTTATTTATGGAACCCCTGGATTCATAACAGACATTGATTTGGATGACATAAGAACAACCATCTCCTTTCGAACTACCAACTTAATTCCCTAGGAGATAGATAACTCTTATTTAGAGCGTCAACCAACAATATTCTTTTTAGCATACAAAAATTTGAATTCCAATCCATCCCGTTCATTCATTATAACATTCGTTACATCGAAACCGTTATCCCTATTTACCATTACCTCAGTACATAATACAAAGTTTTAATTATATCCAAAATTTGGGGTTCTTACAACCGATCTACTCGTGATTCAGCGATTAGATAATTCTTTAACTTGTTCAAGCCACAATGTTGGTCACCTTACTTGAGCTACTAAATCCTCGCTTCTCCTTGGCCAAAAAAAAAAAGAGAAGTTCTGTCAGCAATAAGACTGTTAAACTCAGTGCTGAACTTGCTGCTCATAAATCTGCACATATGTCTCCGACAGTGCAACCATCTGAGGAAGAGTCTCGGAAACATGCAGATCTTGCATCTCATACCTATTAATGTGGTGACAATAATGGTCATCCACTCAATAACAAGAGACTGGAGTATATTTCAAATATAAAAGTTAAATATTACCATAATTCTTTTGATTTCCGTTGTACAAACACTCTGTAGGATCCTTCACCTGGTTTCCCATCACGTACAATATTGGCAATTAAGTCGTACTTAGACCTAACCTTCTCCTTTCCTTTTGGGGCTGGGAGTGGGATGTAATCCTTCAGCTCCAAATTTTTAACAGGAAACTGTAGAAAAAAAAGTTCAAGGGTGGACAGATAAAAGATATGTGAATATCTCGTCCTAATTTGTACTTAGCTACCTCAAGCTTTGCCTGTTTTATTTATAAAATTAATCAGCATAACCACAAGCGTACAAAAATACAAATAATATGATTAATGGAGACGTAAATACATGTTCATATACGCATCTAATTTAAATAATTCAAGTTGAAGATAATAATATACTTGACATTCATATAATTAAGCAGTAGAGCATAAATCCAGGTAGATAGAAAGAAACATATTTACATTCCATGGTTGAAATTGAAGTTTGGTAAGACCATAACAACGCAGTTTGACATTCATAAAGTAAAAGAGCAAAATACAAGTAAAATGATGGTTAAATTGAAATGAACAGTAGAATTTTAACACAAAACAATTACTCAAGCAACTTTTTCCATTTTATTAAAAGCAATAACTAATTGCTAAATACCAAAAGAACAAATTATGTAACTTCTTGATTAATAAGCTACAAGCAAAGCAGTATAGCCTTTCTCCAAGAGTCGTCTACTCATAACCTCGAATCAGATTAAAAAGATATATTATAGCTAGAAGGGACAATAGTGTGAGCTAATAAAGTTTCAGGTAACCAATTTACGCAATACTAATGTTGTATTTCAACAAAGACCCAATGTCAAGACAAACAAATTCATAACAAAACCTTTACAACATTCGGTCATCTAGACTCCTTAATAGAACAACTACTAATCAACAAAACTACATCTCCTCCCTTACAATCATCTAAACCATTACAAGGCCGAACATTCAGAATAGTACATACCTTTACTTGAAGCCTCAAGAGCTTGGCATAATCAAGAATCTCATCCAGCATAGCAGCCTTATCTGACTGATAATATATTAGATTCATTAGCACTAGTGAAGGGTATAATTTCTTGACGGTGGAAAAACACAAACACACTGTACATACATAAAAAAGTTTCAAACATCAATACAAACAGTTTAAGTACCTAACTTCATCCATCTCCATATTGAAAAAAGTTTCAAACTTTAATTAAAAAAAATTCAAGAATCCAACTTTATCCATCTGTACACACACACATATACACACACGTACCAGAAACAGAGGAACAAGAGGTATCAACAACGGAAGAAAGGGTGTCTACAGCTTTTGCCATTGCTTTAATTGGATAATTATTCAATCTAAACACACTTGAACACTAAAAAAAGTTCCTTATGTAAAGAAAAAATGGGCCTTTGAGAAGGGTGGAGTTGAGAAACGACGTCGTAAAGAAGGTTGTTGTGAAGTGGTTGTTCTGAAGTGGGTTGTCGTAAAGAGGGTTGTTGTGAAGTATCAATCTACGGAGATTAAAAACAACTGAATTTGGGCGAGAGAGATTTAGGTTGAGAGAGATTAGGGTAGTGTTTTATTTGGGCGGAAAGCGTATAACTAAATTTTCATTTTGGGGGAAAGTATTTCACGCGGTGCTTTCCATTTTTTGATTTATTTTTTTTTAAAGATTTTAGTTTAATTATTAAAATTATTAACTATTAACTTAAAATTAATGAAAAAATATTCGTTCCATGTATTTATATTATAAATAATATTTTAAAATTTGTATGGTATTAAATTTATATTTTAGTGATAAGAATGATAATATATTCACATTAGTGCTTGTTATTAAACAATATATCCTAAAATTAATATTTAATCCGAATAAAAAATTGATAAGTATATGTCGTATAACCCGACTTTTTTATTTTTTGATAATTTATCCAACACTAAAATGAGTGTTTATTAACATCGGTACGGTTGGAGCGTCGAAGAAATCATTCAAAAAAATATTTCAGTGAATCTGGAACGTATCTCGTTATAGGAAGTAGCACTTTTACTTTGTTTTTGTTAAAATCTCATCCAATCCAGCCTTTTTATTTTTCGATTATTTTTTTATAACACTAAAATGAGTGTTTATTAACATCCGTACGGTTCGATCGTCGAAGAAATCATTCAAAAAAATTATTCAGTGAATCAGGAACGTCTCTCGTTATAGGAAGTAGCACTTTTACTAGGTTTTTGTTAAAATCTCATACAACCCGGCCTTTTTATTTTTCGATTATTTTTTTATAACACTAAAATGAGTGTTTATTAACATCCGTATGGTTCGATCGTCGAAGAAATCGTTCAAAAAAATTATTCAGTGAATCTGGAACGTGTCTCTTTATAGGAAGTAGCATTTTTACTAGGTTTTTGTTAAAATCTCATACAACCCGGCCTTTTTATTTTTCGATTATTTTTTTATAACACTAAAATGAGTGTTTATTAACATCCGTAAGGTTCGATCGTCAAAGAAATCGTTCAAAAAAATTATCAGTTAATCTGGAACGTGTCTCGTTATAGGAAGCAGCACTTTTATTTGGTTTTTGTTAAATCTCATACAACCCGACCTTTTTATTTTCCATTATTTTTTTATAACACTAAAATGAGTGTTTATTAACATCCGTACGGTTCGATCGTCGAAGAAATCGTTCAAAAAAATTATTCAGTGAATCTGGAACGTGTCTCGTTATAGGAAGTAGCACTTTTACTAGGTTTTTGTTAAAATCTCATACAACCCGGCCTTTTTATTTTCAATTATTTTTTTATAACACTAAAGTGAGTGTTTATTAACATCCGTACGGTTCGATCGTCGAAGAAATCATTCAAAAAAAATATTTCAGTGAATCTGGATCGTGTCTCGTTAGAGGAAGTAGCACTTTACTACGTTTTTGGTAAAATCTCGTACAACCCGGTTTTTTTATTTTTTG
Organism: Saposhnikovia divaricata; assembly: GCA_036435485.1. Classification (NCBI taxonomy): domain Eukaryota; kingdom Viridiplantae; phylum Streptophyta; class Magnoliopsida; order Apiales; family Apiaceae; genus Saposhnikovia; species Saposhnikovia divaricata. The sequence continues at coordinate 39,019,912 of CM071601.1, read as the reverse complement.
ATTATTTTTTCCCAATACTAAAATGAGTGTTTATTAACATCCGTACGGTTCGATCGTCGAAGAAATCATTTAAAAAAATTATTCAGTGAATCTGGATCGTGTCTCGTTATAGGAAGTATCACTTTTAATACGCTTTTGGTAAAATCTTGTACAACCCAGCCTTTTTATTTTTTGATTAATTTTTTTCAACACTAAAACGAGTGTTTATTAACATCCGTACGAGTGTTTATAAAACAAAATTTTACTTTTTTTAATAAAAATTAAGTTAAATAATCAGTTTACATAAAAAGTAATAATTTCTGTAAAATTTCATTTATTAATTTATTGGAATTATTAATTTAAATAAGAATGAATGAAGATAGTTCTTTAACATGAAATTTTTTTAAAAAAATTTGGGAAAAAATAATTAAAAAATAACAAATTAAAAACAAATTTTTGGAAAAAGATAATTTTCAAATCAAAACTTTATTCCAGATCTGGCCATACATTATTACATTTTGATGAATGAAAGTAGCTGTGAGCGGCAAATACTACCGCCATTCCCCTTGCAAAATTTTTGAAGACAATTATTGGGTCAAGTGAAAAAGTAATCCTCGGTCAATGTTCTCTCAAAAAACACAACATCATCCCTCTCACTCCTTGGACAGGGCCATGGTGAGAGGTCCAACTAGAGCTTCAAAATTGATTTGCAAATTATGGGATTTAAGATTAGGGTTTCGTTTTACAAATTACAGTTTGAATACAAGTTCAATTAGGGCTTACAAATTCGCGTGTTGACTTAAGGTATCATTCTTCTACCTTTAATTTTGATGTAATTCTCTTTGTTAATTCGCTTTGTTAATTAATCACTGCTTAGTTGCAGTATCTATCTAAAATCAGAAACAGAGAGGGGGGTCAAAAAAAACTTTTTTGATCTGTTTCATTGCATGTGACGCCCTCCCGACCTGGGGCCTAGATTGGAGAGTCACTAACACACATCTAGATGCAAACAACCTAAAATATAATATAAATATAACATGCTGACTGGCCCCAACACTACTATCCAAGATCTTTCATAGGTAATGGTATAAACAAACAAGCCATCGTCTAACAAATTATTATTACAAACCTGAATTCAAAAAATATTATTATTACAAACCAAAGTTCTCAAAAGTTCTACTGTCAGTTCTCATAGCTAACTAAAGATCTCCTCACTGAGCTGTTATTGCATCTACCTCGGGAGCTATCTCCAAACGGACCAACTCAGGGCCACGGTAGGTGAGCTTCCTTGCGGTTTGGATTGTACGAACCATGATTCTTAGATTACTGTCAAAAGGGTTAGACAAAATAATAATGAGCCAACGCTCAGCAAGTAACTAAAGATCTCAACTGAATATAATATAGCAGGGTATCGCAGAAGATGACAGTAATTCAAGATACGACATAAATATGCTGGAAGCGGTAAAAGCAATACTGGTATTTAGTAAAGACAGGATATCATCTGATAAACAGGATAACAATAGATATTTCAAAACTGTGTAAAGTAATTGACATTTCAATCGGTAAACCAATTTCATTTCACAGTAAATAAAACGTAATCATCACTTTAAGAAAACTGATTGGAGGTTTTTATTTTATAACAAACAATACGGGTGATCAGCCCATAAAGTCCCCATACCGGACACAAAGTCCCTATGGCCATCATTTCCTTTCATTAGGATAGCTTGGGTTCCCAAGAGGCAACACATTGGCCTATAAAGGTGTCGAACTGGACAGACCAGAACTACACAATACTACATCTCAAAAATTGACGGGACCAGCATTACCCGTTCGCCCCGTCTCTCCAATCGTCAGGAATCCGTGGAGACCATTTAGACGGAGTTCCTGACATTTTTATAAAAATCTTATTTTAAAACATTAGGCTTTGCAAAACTCTCTTTAAATTTATAAAACATTTTAATACTTAATCTTTTCGAAAACCTTTACTTCGAAGTACCTTCGACTCTCTGATAACAGATCAGCCCAGTTTAAGTAACTTCAAAACAACTCATTTTGATTCGAAATGATAAAAATCAAAGTTTTTGATTCGGTTTTTTGACGTCAATGAAAAAGGGTACAAGTCTGAATCAAGAAGATATAGACTCAAGTGGAAATCTGGCTTCAATCATGGAACAATCCAAGTCAAAGGTCAAAGATATCAATTAAGTCTAGTTTTAAAATCATTTGATCAAGTTGTAAGGTTTAAAAGTCATCGATAAAGGATAACAAGTTTTTAAAGCAGTGTTTAGGGCAATATGATATTTGATAAGTATTTTAAAAATCAACACAGGGTATCCGGGTCACGGACATAAGTCAAGTGGAACTCTGGTTTATCGGTCAGTCTATATGACTTGATTATGGTAAATTGTAGGACGTATATGGTCAAGAATCAATTAAAAAGAATTAGTATTGTTTAACTCTGGGTGACAGTATGGTCAATAAGCAATTAAAAAAAATTATGCTGGTCTAGGGTTTACATGTGTTAAATCAGGGTTTATCGATAAAGATTTTGGATACATACAGAGGTAAGTTTGTAACAGGAGTATGATCAACATGGTATAAGATAGGCATGCTTGAAACAATAAGATATAGCAGTTTCAATAATATAACTTTAAGAGGAAAGATAGAGTTACTTGCCTCCGGTAGAATGCAACAGCTAACAGCTCAGTCACTGGTACTCGACCTTAGCCTTCCCTTTATCGCTAGGTCCTATGTCCTTCTTATCTACATAAACCATATCACTTCTTTAGAATACTATACTTCTAATACGACTCATCCTAATCTACCCAAACGATTCCTATATCGCATTATTATTTAACATATAACATACGTACCTGATATTACATTATCAGATTGGCTCGTAATCAGGTAATCACTTAAACACATAGCATATATAATATGCAATCATGTAGCCACTTAAGCAATTAACAAATAATACCAACTTGACTTATAACTTTAAACTATATACTTTACGTCTTATAATTCTAACAAAAATCGGGCAGAGTTTCCTTTGTAAAATGGACTATCCCGTCGGAATTTTCCGACTCCAAATCATAATCAAGTACCTACGATGAATTCAAGATCCACCTACACTTTCAAGGAGTATATAATAAACATCAAAATTCATACTACTTACTGCATTATCCGAAAATTTCACACATGTAATTATTATATTTCGAACTTACACATACAATTAATTAACAAGCATATATCAAAATTATAATCTCCATATTAAACCGAATAATTCACATTAATCATATAAATTCAAATAATTCCATTTAATTCATAATTAACTTCCAAAAATTCGAATTATTAAATACAAGACATCATATATACAGTTCATATAATTCGAATAGCATCTCAGGAATTTAACACGATTCAAATCATATACTCGAATAATTAACACGAATTTATCGAACCAATTTACTCAACTTTTAACACATAATTCGAATAAAACATAGTGAAAATTCGAATACTAAACATGCATGCATCAAATCGAAGTAAACTGAATTTATTAATTTTATTAGGCCTCAATCATCATCATCGGCCACCACCGGTTCACCGGAGTTCATCACCGGTGGCGGTGAAGCTTCGGGGTTTCCCATTTTTGGGACTTCCAACTCGAATTTCCACCGATTAAACTCGTAGATATAACAGTTAACAAGAATTACAACACAGCAGCTAGGAATCAAGCAAAAACCGAAGTGGTTTCATAATTTTCTTCACAAAAGTCGAACATACATACACGGCAACACATATATACATACATGAACACAGTAAACACAACACCAACATGATTTCTAAGCATTAGGACAGATTCTAAACATCATGGGCATCATTAATATGTATAAATCACACCACGAAGTCGAGTAGGAGCAAAAACCCGAAGTGGGTTTGTAAATTTCCCACACGAAATTAACATGCAAGTACAGTTTTGAGTAGAGGAGAGGAAACCGAACACAACCCTGGTCTCCGATCTCAAAACCGAAGTAAAATGAGAGAGATTAGTGAGGAGAGAGAGAGTACCGAGAGGAGAGAAACGAGAGAGAGAACATTCGAGAGAATGAGGAAGGAGGATGTAACACCCCTAGATCCGGGGTCAGGGATCTGGTCATTACTGTCTCAATTTCCATCCAAAAAATCAACATAAATAGTAAATTACAACTTCGTGACGCAAAACAACAACATAAAACACACCCATTATAGTCCCAGAGATGAAATCAGAGTAACTACCAAATTTTATTAATCTCAAGATTGAGATCTTACAACCCAAAAGATTTACAATTTAACCATTACATACTCTTTGCCATCCATTTGTTTATGTCATATAATAAATACCTTTGATATTCAAAGGCTAACAACTAGCCTACCAATAGCTTCCTTTTTAGCAATGGTAGTTATAACCTCAGCGGTAATCCTCTGACGGCTGACACCTGCTTACGCTGAATGCGCCTTGTGCGGGCCATTTGATCTAGCTGTTGTTGTGATATAATACATAAAGCAAGGGTGAGTAATAGCCCACCAAAAGTAATATATGACTGAACAATAATATATATATAACAAGTCAACAATATCGTTGAAGCCATATGCCATGCATTTACGAAGATAGTGCCAGTATAATGTAAATGATGAAGTTACAAGGTAATTCAAAACATATATCTTGTGAAAATATCTGATGCCAAAGATAAGCAAGATATCATCATTTATCATAAAAGAGAAACTTGCAGGAAAAATATTGTAGTTCCAGTTTTAACACTTTTTCACCCTGCCAACACCTATGATGCTACAGAACATTTCCAACTTTGAATGATGAACTAATACTGGAGTATTCACCGCGCCCGCTATTCCAATCCTTACGATGATCAGTCGCAGATTGTATAGCTCAAATTAGTTTTACTACCGGTAGAAGGAAGAACTGACAGATTTACTTGTCTAACGCCCTGCTAGATCTCCCCGGCCAACGGTTGGGCCAATGGGATAGACCGGCGCTACTCGGCCTCTTACACGACTCCTAGTTCGAATAACATTCATAACTTTGAAACGTAAAGATCCTCCCCCTTTCCCCAAGTATGATACTTGTTGATAAGACTCCACAAAGTAGTCGTATCTAGTTGGAAAGGAAAATTCACCAATGCTTCCCAAGCTGCTGCTTGTTAATAGATATCAACTTGTTCCAACAATATTACCCCTCGAATGATGTGAAGGTACACAAGATTCAATAACCACTTAGCAACCAAGTTGCGAGTGACAAGAATAATTTCAAAGGATTTATGACCGGGAAGTCAACAAGATAAATAACCCTTCTCAAGTAAGGTTCCCTTATTATTTGGAAGATAGATTCGAAGGAAGAATGAAATTTTGAGAACCTTTCTTGATATAATATTAATATTAATACGGCTCCGAAGTAATTTTATAATAATCGAAGGTCGAAGATAATATTTGAAGTCATTTCATAGTATTGGATAAATATTCAGAGAATATTTATTGAATCAGAAATAGTTAAAGAAGACTTATAACCATGAATGAATATTTAAATCGAAGTATTTCTCAGAATAATTCTCGAATGAATAAGGAAAAAATATTTATTAAATAATTATACATTTAAATGAATATTCAAAATAATATTCATTTAATTAATAAGACTTGAAAGGAATATTAAAAATAATATTCGATACATAAATAGAACATCAGATGAATATTTAAAATAATATTCATTAAGTAAATAGGAACTTAAATGATTACTTAAAAAGTAATATTCATTTAATGAATAATATTCTAAAGACAAAATGACATTTTGTAACCCCTATGTATATGGGCTTTGTCAAATTGGTCCAGATTTACGTTTCTTAGCACTTTGCAACCCCTATCTTCAAATCTCGCTTCATATTACAACCCCTCCCGTCTAATTGACCTATTTTACAAGCAAAAATGAGTCAAAAACCTCTATACATAAAGGGTACAAACTGTCATTTTTGAAGATAGTGGTTGTAATATGAAGCGAGATTTGAAGATATGGGTTGCAAAGTGCTAAAAAACGTAAATCTGGACCAATTTGACAAAATCCATATACATAGGGGTTACAAACTGTCATTTTGTCTATTCTAAATGAATATCAAAATAATATTCATTTAGTAATCCAAGTTTTAAAGGAATATTCGAAATAATATTCGATAAATGAATCTTCTTTAAATGAATATTGAAAAATAATATTCGTCAACCAAATAATGGAAAATATTTACATAAATATTTCCCTCGAAAGTAATTACGATATATCAAGAAGTACTGACTCCCGGTCTGTATTCAACGAATACGATATATATATATATGCCCTTCTCTAAGGGACTTAACAACATCCGACTTATAACTGATACGTTGTTATTTTTCTAGCTTATAAGCCAACAATAATCAAGGAACAAGTATAACAATATGAATTGAAAACAGGCATGCATGCAATGGTATATGTATAACAACATTCATATATATATATATATATATTATCACAACAACAGTTCCAAGTATTAGAAACTTGCCTGGTAATCCTGTAGGGGCCGTGTGCCTCGGGTCAATCCGGTGATCTATAAATAGTCACAATATCCGAGGTTAAACACTTAATACTTTTAAAGGCTAAGTATAAACTTAACTTAAGTCAAAACATGTTTTCGAGTTATCTCGATATTCGCCTTCTAGTGTAACTCTTGTTAACAGCGTTATAATCCTACACTTACCCGTTATCAAGACATATCACTTCACTTATACTTGGCATGTACTTAAGTCGTATAAGTTCTATGGTCGGTCGTTTACGAACCAAGATTATATCTCGAGTTTTATCGCCCGTTTTCTAAGTGGTTTTCCAAAGTTAAACCAAGTATCCATTTTAGGGGTTCGTTCATACTTAACCTCGACTCAAACATTTTTATAAAATCGAAAAACGATCCGATTGACATGTGGTTTACTCTCACAGTTTCCTTTTTATCTTTAGTATTTAATTATCAAGATTTGCCACCGAATAAACAATATTAAAGGGGATCAATTTCGATTACGAACTTTCGATTACGGTTTCGAACCACTTTTAGTAATTTAATCATATCTCCTAAACCGTAAGTCCAAATGCTTCGATTTTTGCGCCAAAACGATCTATGACTCGATATTCACAAGAGTATGTCATATACTTATCAAGTCCAGAAATTTATACCAACTGTTATGCACGAATTCTTAAGGCCTAACGAAAATCGGGCATTACGACGGCTATAAATGGGACGTTTCCAAATTTATTTCAACACAACCAAGCCACACCGGGCATACCATCAATCTTACACACATAATACTCATCTTAACAGTCCAAGAACATCTCTCATATCCATAATTTGAATCATGGTTTTATAACTACTAAAACTACTACATAATCTCATAAACATGCTTGTACTAACATCATCATCATATATCATCTAAAACCACCAAAACTTAAAGTCAAAGCTAGGGTTTCAAGAGATGATTACCTTCCTTGGAGTTTGGGTAAGCCTCAATAAACCTTGATTAGTCCTTAGAACTCCTTAACAACCTTAAACTAGCAAGAATCATCAAGAATATAATTAGAGGTTTTTTGGATCTGCTAAACCCCAGTTGAAAGAACATGAAAAACGAAAGCCTTACCGAGGTTTTCTGGACGAGGCTTCTAAAGGAGAGTTGTAAAGCATCTAACCAGCTTTCCAAAAAGCTAAAGAACACCAAATTTCATTGAGTAATGAAGGAGATATGGCCGTTTGAAACTCATCACAGAAACTGTCAAACAATCTGGACAGTTTGGTTTCTTCTCTTGGGGAGGAGATTTGACTAGGCTACACTCATTAGAATACCATGAAATTTTGAGCGAATATTACCAATGGAGTGGAGAGGCTTCAGTTAAAATTTGGTGATTTTATCATGGATAGAAATGGAGATATGAATTTTCTTCTTTGAAGTGTTCTTGCTGGGCAGTTTGAGAGAATGAGAGGAATGGAGTTTGTTTTGCTTGCTTTGATCTCATCCTTGTCCAAAATGCATTATTGATGATAATATCTAGCATAAAACTACTTTATTAAAGTGCTTTGCTCATCTATGATGCAATCCAAGGGACAAGTGTTGTGATTTTGTGGTGGAAAGGTGTCATGCAAGCTAACTAAGTGATTTGGTTTCTAAAGATGCTAGTTACTTTGTAACTACTTAGTTACTTGATCTTATCTACTTGCACATGCATGTATCTTGGATCTCTGTTTGTCTCTTTGTCCGGTTAGTACTCAATTTGATTGATCGTTCGGAAGAATATCTCAAGGATTTCTAGTTAGGATTTTACCGGAAACCTTCCTAATATTTACACTACCATTTCCATCTTTCTTTATAATCCTCGAATTTAAATTCCTCAAATAGTTTTCTTAAATCCTTAAATCCTTCAGTGTCCAGGGGAAATCTCGGAGAAAAATAAAAGTGCTGTTTTTTAGAATCTGATAGCTTTTACATACACTTATGTATTTATAGTGTCGTGTCATAATATTCCAATTTCCATCAAAAACACTATTCACAACTTATTCTCTTCTTAATCCTTGTATTTAGAAAATATCCTTGTGCTTTCTCGAGTGTTCCTTAACTCTTTTACGGAACCTCCGGACTTATTACAGATATCAATCTGGATGACATGAGAATATCTATTCTTCTCTAGGAAACCCTATCTTACTTTCCTAGGAGATAGATTATTCTAATCTAAGTTGTCAACCCATTGCATTCTTCATGACATATACAAATTGGAATCTATATCCATTCAATATTCATTCATTAAAACTGTTAATACCTTGTAGTCGGAATCATTGTTCCTCCTTTTATCAATACTTAATAAAAAGTTTTAATTCTACCGAAAATTTGGGTTCTTACAGAGGAGGAAGAAGAGACTGTTGTCTCTGAACTCTCAAATCCAAGGGCAAAATGGTAATTACACAATTATAATTTACTTTTCTGAAAAATCATTCTTTAATCTTTTATTAAAATGAAATTAAATCAGAAAATGGGGTGAAAATATTTTTAGAAAATTTTAAAATAAATCATACAAAATTAGAGGCATTCCCATATTTTTAAAATAATATTTGGATCAAAATTGAATTTTTTACGAATTTTTGAAATAAAGGCTCTTTAAAAGAAATAATGCTTTTTAAATCATTTTAAAATACTAAAACACATAATTAAACATCCACACAAATTTTAAAAACTAATTCACATCCCAAAGATGATATTGCAAAAGATTTCATAATTTAAAACAACTCCAACCAATGATTTTATATGATTTTCGAAAGATTAAAAATGCACTTTAAAAATACTTTTAATGATTTAAAAATATAAATAAAATTCCATGAACATGTACGACACATACTAATCGTCACATAATCACATAAACATGATTTCACATATACCTTGACTTCACAAAATTTATCTATCACATAATTCACATAATTTCCACATTTAATAATTAAATAAACATTGATAAATCGCAAAAATTCTAGGTCGTTATAGCCTTCCCCCCTTAAAAGGATTCTGTCCCCAGAATCTCACCTAAGTAAACAGATGAGGGTACTTGGAAAGCATCTTGCTTTCAAGTTCCCAAGTCGACTCTTCGACTCTAGGATTCCTCCACAAAACTTTAACCAATCTAACAACCTTATTTCTAAGCTTTCTATCACTTCTATCCTGAATCTCTACTGGTTGTTCTTCGTAAGATAAATCTGGCTGAATCTCGATAGGCTCATACTCAATTACGTGACTCGCATCGGGATTGTACTTCTTAAGCATAGATACGTGAAACACATTATGACTATGGTGCATATGCGGTGGCAATGCCAACTCGTAAGCAACTTTTCCAACTCGGTTCAAAATCTCAAATGGTCCTACGTATCTTGGACTCAGCTTTCCTTTCTTACCGAATCTTGTAACTCCTTTCCATGGTGACACTTTCAATAACACTTGATCTCCTATTTCAAAACTAATGTCCTTTCTTTTTAAATCAGCATACTTTCTTTGACGATCCTGGGAAGTAATTAATTTCTTCTGAATAATCTCAACTTTCTCCTTCGTTTGTTGAAGCAGCTCTAGTCCTAAAATTTTCCTCTCACAAACTTCTTCCCAATGCACTGGCGATCTACACTTTCTCCCATACAAGGCTTCATAAGGGGGCATTCCGATACTCGCGTGATAACTGTTGTTATATGAAAACTCGACCAATGGCAAATGCTCATCCCAACTTCCTTCAAAATCCAACGCACAAGCTCTAAGCATATCCTCTATTGTTTGAATAGTCCTTTCACTTTGTCCGTCCGTTTGTGGATGGTAAGCTGTACTCATCTTCAATTGGGTTCCTAAGCATTCTTGAAATTGTCGCCAAAACCTTGAATTAAACCGTGGGTCTCGATCAGATACTATCGAAACAGGAACTCCATGTCGTGACACTATTTCCTTCAAATACAAATGTACCAACTTGTCCAATGAAAATCTTTCGCTAATCCGTAAGAAATGAGAAGACTTCGTCAGTCGATCAATGATTACCCAAATCGCATCATGATTCGCTTTAGTTCTTGGTAATCCTACTACAAAATCCATGGCAAGGTGCTCCCACTTCCATTTAGGGATATCTAATGGTTGTAACAATCCGCTTGGTCTCTGATGTTCTGCTTTAATACTATGACAAGTATAACACTTACTTATCCATTCAGCTATCTCACGCTTCATATCTGGCCACCAAAAGTTCTCTTTCAAATCTCGATACATCTTTGTACTTCCACGGTGAATAGAATATCTTGAACTATGGGCTTCACTCAGAATTTCATTCTTCAATTCTTCTACTTTAGGAATCCATATTCTTCTTCCAAATCTTAAAATACCTTGATCATCTTTCTGTGTACAAATCTCTTCTCTAGTCAACGTATTCATCTCACAATTCGTAACTTCCTCTTGACATCTCTGTATCTTCTCCAACAATTCTGGTTGAAAAGTCATTGTACTCAAAAACTCATCTACATCCTGTGAATCATAAATTTCTAAACTTAACTTTTCAAATTCTTGGAATAACTCCTTTGGCATAGTCAATGTATTCAACCTCTCATTTCTACTTAACGCATCAGCGACAACATTCGCCTTTCCGGGATGGTAACTTATCGTGCAATCATAATCTTTAATCAACTCCAACCATCTTCTTTGTCTCATATTCAACTCCTTCTGGGTAAAGATATACTTTAAACTTTTATGATCGGTGAAAATTTCACACTTTTCTCCATACAAGTACAACACAACAACAACACAACGTACTCAGTATATCCCGCATGAGCAGGGTCTGAGGGGGGTAGGATGTACGCAATCATGCCCCTACACAAAGGTAGAGAGATTGTTTCCGGTTTTTGACCCCCGGTAGGAGTCGAACCCGTGACCTCACGGTTCACGGATTGGGCACTTACCACTGTGCCAACTCAACCCCTTTTCTCTTTTCTCCATACAAGTAATGTCTCCATATTTTCAACGCGAACACAATTGCAGCTAACTCCAAATCATGTGTCAGATACTTTTGTTCGTGCGGCTTAAGCTGTCTCGAAGCGTACGCAATAACATTTCCATGTTGCATCAAAATGCATCCTAATCCTTTGTACGAAGCATCACTATAGATAACAAAATTTCCTTTATTATCTGGAAATACTAACATTGGTGCTGAAACTAATCTTTTCTTTAGCTCTTGAAAGCTTTCTTCACAATTATCGTTCCAAATAAACTTCTCATTCTTTCGGGTCAACTTTGTCAACGGGGTAGCAAACTTTGAGAAATCTTGTACAAATCTTCGATAATACCCATCCAATCCTAGAAAACTTCTCACCTCAGTAGGAGTTCTTGGTCTACTCCAACTCACCACAGATTCAATCTTAGCAGAATCCACTCAAATTCCTTCTTTACTAATCACATGACCTAAAAATTGCACTTCTTGCAACCAAAACTCACACTTAGAAAACTTGGCATATAATCTTTCCTTTCTCAGGGTGTCCAATGCTATTCTCAAATGCTTGGCATGCTCTTCAGGGTTTCTCGAGTATATAAGGATGTCATCAATAAATACAATTACGATTTTATCCAAATATCTCTTGAAAACTCTATTCATTAATTCCATAAACACAGATGGCGCATTCGTCAATCCGAAAGCCATCACTAAAAACTCATAATGTCCATATCTCGTGCGAAATGCAGTTTTCGGAATATCTTCTGACTTAATCTTTAATTGGTGATAACCTGACCTTAAATCAATCTTAGAAAAGTATGCAGCATCTTTCAGCTGGTCAAATAAATCATCAATCCTTGGCAGTGGATACTTGTTCTTGATAGTTAACTTATTTAATTTCCTATAATCAATACAAACCCTCATGCTTCCATCCTTTTTCTTGACAAATAACACTGGTGCTCCCCATGGGGACACACTTGGCCTTATGATTCCTTTATCCAACAAATCTTGCAATTGAATAGCTAATTCCTTAATCTCAGCAGGCGCCATTCGATAAGGTGCTTTAGATACTGGTTCGGTTCCCGGTGCTAACTCAATCGGAAACTCAATCTCTCTATCTGGAGGTAATCCGGGCAATTCATTGGGAAATACATCAGGAAACTCATTCACTACTGGGATATCTTCCATCCTTGGAACTTGTTTGTTGGTATCGACTACATGCGTTAAAAAAGCTTCACATCCTTGTTTCAACAGTCTCTTCACTTGCATAAACGTTAAAAATTTCTTATCGTGCTTCTGTCCTTGAAATACTACTTCACTACCATCTTCAGTATGTAACTTAACTTGCTTCTTCTTACACTCAATCTGCGCATCACTCGTAGACAACCAATCCATTTCTAAAATAACATCAAACTCTCCCAACTTAAATGGTAATAAATCCACGTAGAAAAGAAATCCTCCAATCTCAATATTACAGTTAGGACCCTCCCAGTCTATGGAAATCTATTCCTGATTAACAACTTCTACAACTAATGCCTTTTCTAATGGACGAATCTCATAGTGCAATTTATCAAGAAATCTTTCAGATATAAAGGATGTAGTTGCTCCAGAATCAATTAAAACTTTAGCTTCAAAAGAGTTGACAGGAAGCGTACCTGCAACCACATCGGCATCATTAACAGCTTCTTTAACAGACATGTTGAAATTATGGGCTCTAGGCTGAGGTGCTTGATATGGCACTTGTCGCGGTGCTGGTGGTGCGGTGATTCTGAAAACATTAGCAGTCTGGATAGGCTCCTTGCAGTTCTTAGCAATATCGCCAATCTTGCCCCACTTATAACAAGTTAATCCTACTGACTTCACTTCCGGACATTCTTGAGCATAGTGTCCTTTCTTCCAACACTTGTAGAAAACTATATTAGGCTTATTACCGATACCCGGGTGCTTTCTCCCATAAATTTTGCAATCTGGTAGTACAGGTCTTGTTATAGCCTGAGGGTTTACTCCTTGGGGTCTACGGTTTTGTCCTCCGTTACCACCTCCAAACTTCTGAAAATTTCTCTGTCCTCCTGGTCGATTTCCCAACCTTCCTCTGTTCTGAAAACTTTTCTGGCCTTCTATCTCTTGGCTCTTCTCTACTTTCTCAAATTTTCTCTTCTTACCAGCTTTTTCCTTCTAGTTCAATTCACTTTCCCCTTCTATAATCATTGCCTTTTGCACAACAGCAGAATAGGTTCTCAACTCGAATGAAATTTCTACTTCTACTTCTTAACCAGGGCTTTAATCCATGCTGAATTTCTTAGCCTTGCTAGCTTCATTTCCTACATACCGGGGTGCAAACCTAGATAACTCAGTAAACTTAGCTTCATACTCTGCAACAATCATTCCTTCTTGTTTCAACTCCATAAACTGAATCTCCAACTGGTCTTGTAAATAACCTGGCAGATATTTTTCATTAAACAATTCTACGAATCTTGGCCATGTAATCGCATTTCCTTCTGCGGCCTTAACAGACTCCCACAAAAAATTTGCTTCCGCCCTCAGATAAAAACTAGCAAACTCCACCTTCTGAACTTCATCAACCCTAACTAACGTGAAAGACTTCACGATATCTATCAACCAAGATTTAGCTTCAACAGGGTTCAAGGTACCTTTAAACTCAGGTGGGTGAACGGCTTGGAAAGATTTAAAAGTTGTAGCAGGTAGGACAGCTTGGTGTTGTTGGTGTTGAACAAATGCAGCAGTTTGTTGTTGAAGTAATTTGAACATCTGGGCCATAGTAGGGTTATCTTGATCTTGCTGGTCTTGGTTATCATTACTGGCAGCTTGACGAGTTCTTCTGGGAGGCATCTTTCTGATAAGAAGGTAAACAGTTGGTAAATAACAAGTAGGTCTATATTCAAAAGAAATAGGGTTCCTCCGTCTGGTACCAATAGACGATCGGTTTCGATAAGACAATATTACATGGGTACAGTTGTAAATTATGCAACAGGGTTTATATGAACAGGTTACTAAGTTATGGAAATACGGTATGTAAAGACAGTATGAAAAAAAGAGATAAGTAACGAAATGAACACAGGGATATACGAAATATGCATACGTCACTAAGATGAAAATGATCCAACATCATAAAAGATCATAAAAGTTAAGGGCATTCAGCCCTTCTACATCCGAACTGAAATAAACAAACTAAAACAACAACAATCCCTTTACTAGCACTGGAAAATTGGAAAACATCCCAGACTAGTAGTAAACATAACTAACACTAGTGGGCTCTAACAAATGTCCCACTCACAACCATCTCCACAGCAGTAGTCTAATCACGGGAACCTCGGGTTCCACCATACTCACATATCATCCAAGAAATCAAACCCGAAAGTCGACAAAGCTCATCAAAGGCAGGCCTAGACAGGGGAACCTCAAGAAAACGCTGTTGGGTGACCTTCTGTGCTAACTTAATACGACTATCCCAATCTATCGTAGATAAATCAACTTGACACTGCGCCTCGTCCTTCATCTGTTTAATCAATGCTGAAAGCTTATCATTCCTGCTCGTCAGATTCTCACAAGTGCGGACTATCTCAGCGTATGTGTGCATAGGTGCAACCTCAGCAAGTGAGTAGGGTCGATAGATGACTCGCCGTGCTCGGTGACAAAAGGGGTCACAACTGGTACTGAGACAGGAACAGACACTGTATTAGTAATAGGCTCAGACACTGGTGCAGACTGAGGCACAAGCTCAGTGGTAGGGACAGGAATGTCAGCACGGGCCGTGGGACTCTCAACCTCAGACTCGGATACTGGCACATCAGACTCAATCTCAGCATCGGCATCAGACATCGCCTCCGAAGGATCAAACTTCTCAGATGAACTACTAGAATCGGAAGGTAGGGGTGGTACATCATCGGCAAGATCCATGTCCTGTAGTAATAATATATATCTATACACGCAGAATATAAACGAGTTAAATTATGTTAGTCCTAATGATCTATCGCGGAAGGAAAACCTAAACCTATAATCACTCCCTACATCTATCACTCTCAAATCCTAATTGTATGTACTTCTTTTATTAATGATCCTAATTTCCTGGCTTGTTTCAGTGACCAAAACCCTTAGCTCTGATACCAACCTGTGACGCCCTACCGACCTGGGGCCTATATCGGAGAGTCACTTACACACATCTAGATGCAAACAACCTAAAATATAATATAAATATAACATGCTGACTAGCCCCAACACTACTATCCAAGATCTTTCACAGGTAATGGTATGAAACTAGCAAGCCATCGTCTAACTAATTATTATTACAAACCTGAATTCAAAATATATTATTATTACAAACCAAAGTTCTCAAAAGTTCTACTGTCAGTTCTCACAGCTAACTAAAGATCTCCTCACTGAGCTGTTATTGCATCTACCTCGGGAGCTATCTCAAAACGGACCAACTCAGGGCCACGGTAGGTGCGCTTCCTTACGGTTTGGATTTTATGAACCATGATTCTTAGATTACTGTCAAAAGGGATAGACAAAATAATAATGAGCCTACGCTCAGCAAGTAACTAAAGATCTCAACTGAATATAATACAGCAGGGTATCACAGAAGATGACAGTAATTCAAGATACGACATAAATATGTTGGAAGCGGTAAAAGCAATACTGGTATTTAATAAAGACACGATATCATCTGATAAACAGGATAACAATAGATATTTCAAAACTGTGTAAAGTAATTGACATTTCAATCGGTAAACCAATTTCATTTCACAGTAAATAAAATGTAATCATCACTTTAAGAAAACTGATTGGACGTTTTTATTTTATAACAGACAATACGGGTGATCAGCCCATAAAGTCCCCATACCGGACACAAAGTCCCTCTGGCCATCATTTCCTTTCATTAGGATAGCTTGGGTTCCCAAGAGGCAACACATTGGCCTATAAAGGTGTCGAACTGGACAGACCAGAACTACACAATACAACATCTCAAAAATTGACGGTACCAGTATTACCCGTTCGCCCCGTCTCTCCAATTGTCAGGAATCCGTGGAAACTATTTAGACGGAGTTCTTAACATTTTTATAAAAATCTTATTTGAAAACATTAGGCTTTGCAAAACTCTCTTTAACTTTATAAAAATCTTATTCGAAAACCTTTACTTCGAAGTACCCTCGACTCTTTGATAACAGATCAGCCCAGTCTAAGTAACTTCAAAGTATTTTTTTTAAGAAAATAACTCATTTTGATTCGCAATGATAAAAGTCAAAGGTTTTGATTAGGTTTTCTGACATCAATGAAAAAGGGTACAAGTCTGAATCGAGAAGATATAGACTCAAGTGGAAATCTGGCTTCAATCAGGGTATAAGGGAACAATCTAAGTCAAAGGTCAAAGATATCAATTAAGTCTAGTTTTAAAATCATTTGATCAAGTTGTAAGGTTTAAAATTCATCGATAAAGGATAACAAGTTTGTAAAGCAGTGTTTAGGACAATATGATATTTGATAAGTATTTTAAAAATCAACACAAGGTATCCGGGTCACGGACATAAGTCAAGTGGAACTCTGGTTTATCGGTCAGTCTATATGACTTGATTATGGTAAATTGTAGGACATATATGGTCAAGAATCAATTAAAAAGAATTAGTACTGTTTAACTCTAGGTGACAGTATGGTCAAGAAGCAATTAAAAAAAAATTATGCTGGTCTGGGGTCTACATGTGTTAAACCAGGTTTATCGATAAAGATTTTGGATACATACAGAGGTAAGTTTATAACAGGAGTATGATCAACATGGTATAAGATAGGCATGCTTGAATCAACAAGATATAGCAATTTCAATAATATAACTTTAAGAGGAAAGACAGAGTTACTTGCCTCCGGTAGAATGCAACAGCTAACAGCTCAGTCACTGGTACTCGACCTTAGCCTTCCCTTTATCGCTAGGTACTATGTCCTTCTTATCTACATAAACCATATCACTACTTTAGAATACTATACTTCTAATACGACTCATCCTAATCTACCAAAATGATTCCTATATCGCATTATTATTTAACATATTACATACGTATCTGATATTACATTATCAGATTGGCTCGTAATCAGGTAATCACTTAAACACATAGCATATATAACATGCAATCATGTAGCCACTTAAGCACTTAACAAATAATACCAACTTGACTTATAACTTTAAACTATATACTTTACATCTTATAATTCTAACAAAAATCAGGCAGAGTTTCCTTTGTAAAATGGACTATCCCGTCGGAATTTTCCGACTCCAAATCATAATCAAGTACCTACGATGGATTCAAGATCCACCTACACTTTCAAGGAGTATATAATAACCATCCAAATTCATACTACTTACTGCATTATCCGAAAATTTCACACATGTAATTATTATCTTTCGAACTTACACATACAATTAATTAACAAGCATATATCAAAATTATAATCTCCATATTAAACCGAGTAATTCACATTAATCATATAAATTCAAATAATTCCATTTAATTCATAATTAACTTCCAAAAATTCGAATTATTAAATACAAGACATCATATATACAGTTCATATAATTCGAATAGCATCTCAAGAATTTAACACGATTCAAATCATATACTCGAATAATTAACACGAATTTATCGAATCAATTTACTGAACTTTTAACACATAATTCGAATAAAACATAGTGAAAATTCGAATACTAAACATGCATGCATCAAATCGAAGTAAACTGAATTTATTAATTTTATTAGGCCTCAATCATCATCATCGGCCACCACCGGTTCACAGGAGTTCATCACCGGTGGCGGTGAAGCTTCGGGGTTTCCCATTTTTGGGACTTCCAACTTGAATTTCCATCGATTAAAATCGTAGATATAGCAGTTAACAAGAATTACAACACAGCAGCTCGGAATCAAGCAAAAACCGAAGTGGTTTCATAATATATACATACACGGCAATACATATATACATACATGAACACAGTAAACACAACACCAACATGATTTCTAAGCATCAGGACAGATCCTAAACATCATGGGCATCATTAATTTGTATAAATCACACCACAAAGTCGAGTAGGAGGAAAACCCGAAGTGGGTTTGTAAATTTCCCACACGAAATTAACATGCAAGTACAGTTTCGAGTAGAGAAGAGAAAACTGAACATAACCCCGGTCTCCGATCTCACAACCGAAGTAAAACGAGAGAGATTAGTGAGGAGAGAGAGAGAGAGTACCGAGAGGAGAGAGACGAGAGAGAGAACAGAGAGAGAGAGAGAATAGTCAAGAGAATGAGGAAGGAGGAGGAAGAAGAGACTGTTGTCTCTTAACTCTTAAATCCAAGGGCAAAATGGTAATTACATAATTATAATTTACTTTTCTGAAAAATCATTCTTTAATCTTTTATTAAAATGAAATTAAATCAGAAAATGGGGTGAAAATATTTTTAGAAAATTTTAAGATAAAGTATACAAAATTAGAGGCATCCCCATATTTTTAAAATAATATTTGGATCAAAATTGAATTTTATACGAATTTTTGAAATAAAGGCTCTTTAAAAGAAATAATGCTTTTTAAACCATTTTAAAATACTAAAACACATAATTAAACATCCACACAAATTTTAAAAACTAATTCACATCCCAAAGATGATATTGCAAAAGATTTCATAATTTAAAACAACTCCAATGATTTTATATGATTTTCGAAAGATTAAAAATGCACTTTAAAAATACTTTTAATGCTTCAAAAATATAAATAAAATTCCATGAACATGTACGACACATACTAATCGTCACATAATCACAGAAACATGATTTTACATATACCTTGACTTCACATAATTTATCTATCACATAATTAACATAATTTCCACATTTAATAATTAAATAAACATTGATAAATCGCTAAAATTCTAGGTCGTTATATTGCAAGTTTCGTGTTCTTGCTAAACTAGTACTTGATGCTTTTTCTAGTGTACTTGTGTATTAACTTATGCTTGATTTCCTGTGTAGACTAGGGTTCCAGAAACATTACCACTATATGACATTCTAAATGAGGTCCAGAAAGGTCACAGCCAAATGGTGGTTGTTGTAAGACAATGTGAGAAGGCGAAGAATTATGGTGTAAATGAGGGCCCTGCTAACAGTAAGATTATGACAGTAAAGAATTTCTTTCACATATTTTGTTATTCTAGACTAACTTGGATAAATTCTGCACATTGATTCAGCGAAGGATGTGAAAATAGATGCTGATGGTGACAAACCGCCCTTAGAAAAAAGTTTAAAGACAAAATGATCTTTACAGAAATGGAAGACTTTCCAAAACAGCAGAAACAATTCATTTAAGGGTAGCAGGAGTAAGAAGTGGACAAAGGACATGTACTCGGACATCTTGCAAATAGATGGAAGCTGTTGGCATAATTACAATAGAAGAACTCCCTGAAGAAGAAGAAGAAGCTGTTGGCATAATTACAATGGAAGATGTTATCGAAGAGCTTTTACAGGTAAAATCATAATCAATTTTTATCAAAGAGTTGGTGTTGTGTATTTAGATTAGCAATTCATTGAAATATAATAGCAATTTGATTAGCGACAGCTGCAACATCTGCTTTTGACTCTTCTTTAGGCAGCCGAAGAAGAGAGGTTGCGCAAGGAATTTGAGAAGCAAGGCAGGAGGCTGCCTCTGAAACAGAAATCACAAGTTTTTAATTCTAATATTATCACTCCGGGGACTGAGTTTATGGCGGTTTTATCAACTGCTTTGCAGTACTATGTCCACTTCAGGTTAAATAATGATCCAGCATGGAAATCTATTAGGGTAACATCAATCCATAAGTCTGCAAGACTTTTTTCCTGTTAATTATGCAGTTATGCTATGTTAAGCCCTTGCACAAATTCCTAATTTTCTTTAATTAGGTTTATTATGATGTTCACATGGTTGCAAAAATGTGGATTTATTATGATTTTTTATAATAGAAATATCATAGAATATGTGTAGCTCATGTGAAACACCGATTATTGTGCACAATAGTAGCGCTTGTATATTTGTATAGAAGCGTGGAGATGGTTCCCTTTTTGGTAAAGATATATTTGTGTTTGTTGTCTAATATATATATATATATATATATATATATATATATGTATTTTATTGAAGGTTATACTTTCTGATGCAAACATTCCTGGTGAAGGGGAACACAAGATAATGTCTTATATTCGTCTTCAGAGAAATCTTCCTGGTTTTAATTCAAATACACGTCACTGCCTATATGGTTTGATATGTATTGTGATTTAGCGTGTTTAGGATTTTGTTCTGGTTTTACGATGCCATTGACCTCTGTTGATTCATTGAAATATAATAGCAATTTGATTAGTGATTGCTGCAACATCTGCCTTACCAATCTTTGATTCGTCTGTAGGCTCGCCAAGGTCGTCCTGATGAGCCATTTGCATGGTAAAGCAGAGAGTTTCTTAGAGATCTCTGCATAGGAAGGGTAAGTTATTTTTTTAAGTTTAGTACGGAACATAATATTGCTTTTGTTGTGAGTAAGTATTATATCACACTTAATTTTCCCTGTACAGGAGGTTACTTTCTAGGTAGATTACGTTTCCAAAGGCCGAGAATATGGCACTGTTTGTCTTGAAGATGAATTTGTTGCACACCTAGTTGTTGCTGAAGGCCGGGCAAAGGTCTGCACATAGTTCTCATATATGCTAAACTGCATATGAGTGACATTACAAAACTTATTGTTAGGTTAATTGCATTAGCTGAATGCCAGAATCTCTGTTATGCAGGTTTGGGAGGTGAGGGAGGAAGGCAGATATAGAGGTGAATTTAGTTCTCATTTGAATGCCTGAATTTAGTCCTTATTTTAATGTGCTCTTACGAGTTGCTTTGCTTCCGAAATATTTTTCCACAAGCTAATAATGAAAAATGTGTCTGTTTGTGTATTTGATCATACTAAATTGAATTAAATGTAGGTGGAGACAATCAGAGGAATCAACAATCTCAAGTAAAATTCATAAGCATAAGCAAGTTGAAGTTATAACATTGGAGTCTTCTAAAAAGGCACATGAAGAAGCCAAGAAAAAAGACAATAAATTTCAATCAAATTCAAAGCATCCTTCATTTCTAGCTAGTTGATCATACTTTGGTTCTAATTAAAATTATAGTTTTAGTTTGGTGATGCATTATGTATTGATTGGTCTTAGCTATTACATTAATTATGTTGCTATTTAGTTTGGTGATGGATTATGTATGGCTAAGTGTTTGAATTTTAGAATAACATTGTGTTTCAATTTTGGCATTTTGGTATTATTATTTATTATCGATCATTTATAATACAAATAAAACCCTGTATAATTTAGTTAAGTGTGTGTGGCTATTACTATCCTTTAGCCACACTATATATTACAAAAATTCTATAAAAATAGGTTTTAGCCAGAACTATAGTTACTACAATTATTAGTGACTAAAATCAATTATTTAATGTGTATATAACATAGAAACGAGCACATAAAAATTATATAATGTGGCCATCCCAAAGCTTTTTGCCACGATTTACCAATAAATAGTGCGACCAAAACTAAGCCTTTGATGAATGTTGGTGTTTAGCCACGTTATTAATTCTCTTTAGCCACTACGCATCCTGTGGCTGCAATCTTGTATTTAGTCACACTTTTGAGCTTAAAATGGAGGCTGTCAGACCCAAGTGGTGGTATGCTTTAGTCAGTCTGTTTTCAGTTACAGCCACACAACAGGGGTGTGTCCGTAGGGGGCGTACGATGATCCGACCTTTTGTCACACTTGGCCGAAAAATTAAAGAGTTACGTAAAGTTCATAGCCACACATATTTTATGTGACCGAAGCCAAAATTTGACATAGTGTGTATGATTTGTGCAAACATGAGTAGTGGACTAATTGACATGAGAGAGTGGTGATAACTGCACGCGACACATTTTACAATGTGTATCTATATGTTTCTGTGAGTGAAACACACGCGCCCGTATTTTTAATTAAGAAATACAACTATGATAATGATGAGAAATATGGCAATGATTTTAATTAAAGAAATCAAATATCACAATCTAAAAATACCTGGTACCAATAAAAACCAGAATATGAATCGTTTCATGTCCTCGTTCGTCTCCCTCCTCTATTTAACACAACGAGACATGTCCACTAACTCTTTAACCCTTCATTCTCTCCTGAAAATCAAAAACCCTTCACAGAAAACACCTTAGTAAAAAGATGTCTAACCTTACCATCAAAGAAAAGAATCTCCATCTTGTAGAGAAGAGAGATATCTTCAGTTATACTCGTGAAGAGTTTGATGCCTTTGACTGGGAAAGGCAACTTGAAACTTTGTGGCTGCAGATGGATGCCAGTCTTGAAGAGATCGAGATGGAGAGACCTGCAAAAATGATCGACATCGATGCTGCTCTCCAAGCAACATTTGCATGGCTTTCCTCTAAGGCATCCTCATCCAACTCCACCAACCAGTGTTAATGAATACGTCAGCAAAAATAACCTTATCCCTTTCGACTTCCACCCAAACAAAGTGACAAAGATGGGATGTGGGATAGCTGCTCTCAATGGTGTGGTTTGGACTTCATTTTTTCTTTTGCTGTTGAATGGATTAGTAGATAGAGAAAGCAAAATATGTAATATTTGCATGTAATCTCTTTCTTATTATAAATGAAAAGCTTTGTTTCTCTAATCTCATTCAATTTGTTCTGCATCCTTTATGTTATTGAACTGTTCTTCCAAGAATTAAAACAAAGAAGTGAACATGAGAACTAATTAAAGTAATCACATTATTAACAAGTTCATTAACAAATAACCATAAGTAGATCAGGAAAAAGAACAATAAAGAGTACTTAAATTCTGAAAGTTGTATTGATAGTCGAACCATCGCATCAGGATTCGATGTTTGACTAGAGTCAGGATTCGCTAGGCATCAGGATCTGATGATCATCAGTATTTGGTCTCCCTTTGTTCTCAGAAACTCTCATAGTTCACCATTCCTAATTCATTCACCAATTTTGTAAAAGTAGCTTTAGGAAGTGGCTTGATGAATATATCAGCTAGCTGTTGATCGGTTGGAACAAAGTGTAACTCAATTGTCCCTTCCATTACTTGCTCTCTTATAAAATGATATCTGATACTGATATGCTTAGTAAGAGAATGCTGAACTGGATTTCCTGTCATAGCAATAGGACTTTGGTTATCATAATAGATAGGTATTTTTGAATATGAGCGCAACAGCTTCCAGCAGCAATGTACTCAGCTTCTGCAGTTGATGTAGAGATTGACTTTTGCTTTTTACTAAACCAAGAAACTAGTCTTCTTCCAAGAAACTGACAACTGCCTGAAGTACTTTTCCTATCTATTTTATAGCCTACAAAATCAGCATCTGAGTATCTACATAAACTAAAATCAGACTCTCTAGCATACCAAAGACCAAGAGACGGAGTGCCTTTCAAGTATCTGAAAATCCTTTTGACTGCAATGAGATGTGGTTCCCTAGGATTTACCTGAAATCTTACACATAAACAGGTTGCATACATGATATCTGACCTACTAGCAGTTAGATACAAAAGTGAGCCAATCATAACCTTGTAGTTAGTTACATCTACCTCAATACCTTGATCAGGACCAAGCTTAGTAGTTGTAGCTATGGGAGTTGAAGTAGTAGCACTGTCTTGCATGTTAAACTTTTTCAATAGATTCTTTGTGTACTTTGAATGATTGATAAAAATTCCATCATTAGTCTGTTTAACTTGCAGACCTAAGAAATAGTTCATTTCCCCCATCATGCTCATTTGATATCTAGACTGCATTAGCTTTGAAAACTTCTCACACAATTTGGATTTAGTTGACAAAAAAATGATATCATCAACATAAATTTGAACTAACATCAAATCCTTACCGATTCAAGTAAAATAAGGTTTTATCAATTGTACCTCTTTTGAATCCACTTTCCAGTAAGAATTGAGCCAATGTTTCATACCAGGCTCCTGGAGCTTGCTTTAGTCCATAAAGTGCTTTATCCAGTCTATAGACATAATCTGGATATTTAGGATCAATGAAGCTAGGAGGTTGTTCAACATATACCTCCTCTTCCAATTCTCCATTTAGAAAAGCACTTTTCACATCCATCTGGAAAACCTTGAATTTCTTGTGGGCTGCATATGCTAGAAAAATTCTGATGGCTTCTAGCCTTGCAACTGGAGCAAAAGTCTCATCATAGTCTATTCCTTCATGTTGAGAATACCCCTTTGCAACTAGTCTTGCTTTATTCCTTACAATTATGCCATCTGAATCTGTCTTGTTTCTGAACACCCATTTTGTGCCCACAATTGACCTACCCTTTGGCCTTGGTACTAGTTTCCAGACTTCATTTCTTTCAAATTCATTTAGTTCTTCTTGCATAGCTGTAACCCAATCAGCATCCTTAAGTGCATCTTCAACTTTCTTAGGCTCCTCCTTTGATAGAAAGTTATGATAAAGACATTCATTCTGAGTGGCACTTCTCGTTTTAACACATGCATCTGGATTCCAAATAATTAAATCAGGAGTATGGCTTTTAGTCAACTTCCTTGCTGGTGGTAAGTCATTCCTTGAGCTGGATGCTCCCCCTGGATTGGTGTTATTTTTAAAAGAACTAGAATTGCTAGAAGCTCCCCCTGAGATAGTGTTATCTCTTTCTGATCTGCTATCTGAATTATCACTTGAATCTGTTTCTGATGAATCTCCTCCTGATGTTTGAGTTGTTTCTGAGTTGATGGTCTCTTGCTGTTTCTCCCCCACAACATTTGCATCACTATCAATAATTTGTGCTTCATCAGGAATGAGAGAATTGTCAGGATATGATGGTGTATCAGTATCTGACATAATTTCATCAGAATTCTTGGTAGCTTCATTTGCAAAAACCAAACTGCCATGTGAGTCTTCAGCTATTCCCGTTATCTTCTTATCATCAAAAGATACATTGATAGACTCCATGACTGTCTTTGTTCTTAGATTGTAGACTTTAAAGGCTGTTGTTGTTGGATAGTCGATAAAGATGCCCTCATCAGCTTTAGTCTCAAACTTTCCTAGCTATTTAGGATGAGGTCTGAGAACAAAGCACTTGCAGCCAAATACATATAAATTCTTCAGACTTGGTTTCTTTTCCTTAATCATTTGATAAAGGGTTACACCATGTCTGTTGATCAGTGTAATATTCTGAGTGTAACATGCTGTGTTGACTGCTTCTGCCCAGAAATATGTAAGTAGTTTAACTTCCTCCAACATAGTTCTGCCAGATTCAATAAGAGTTCTGTTCTTTCTTTCAACCACTCCATTTTGCTGGGGTGTGCCAGGAGCAGAGAATTATTGAACTATTCCTTTGTACTTTCAAAACTCTTCCATTGCTGAATTCTTGAATTCAGTTCCATTATCACTTCTTAGAATCTTGACTTTGTGCTTTGTGCCAGTTTCAATGAGTCTCACATGATCCAAAAGTATCTCAGCTGTTTCATCTTTTCTGTACAGAAAATACACCCTGGTAAATCTTGTATATTCATGAACAATGACTAGAGTATACCTTTTCTTACTGATGGACATTATGTTGACTTGTCCAAATAAGTCAAGATGAAGCATGTGATATGGTTCATCAATTGAGGATTCTGTTTTACTCTTGAATGATGTCCTTCTCTGTTTAGCCTTCTGACAAGCATCACAAAGTCCATCAGGAGTATACAATGCCTTTGGTAATCCTCTCACCAAATCTTTCTTAAACAACTCATTGATGTTGTTGAAGTTGAGATGAGAAAGCTTCTTGTGCCAATTCCAACTATCATCTACATAAGCTTTACTGATGAGACATGTAGATGGACCATCATTATTGGTGTAGATGTTGGCTTCATATATATTACCATGCCTTTGACCAGTTAATGCAACCTTTCCTGATGCCATGCAGATCACTTCAAAATGAGTGTCATAGAAGTTGACATGATAACCTCTATCTATGATTTGACTAACACTTAGCAGATTGTGTTTGAGTCCCTTCACCAGAGCTACTTTTTCAATGATGACATTTCCAATGATTATATTGCCATATCCCAAAGTTTGTCCAATGCCATCTCCATAAGACACAGTTGGGCCAACCTTCTCTTCAAATCCTGACAGCAATGTTTTGTTTCCTGTCATGTGTACAGAGCATCCACTATCCATGACTAAAACATTTTTTTTTTTACCCTGCATTCAGAACCACAAAGAACTCAGTTAGAATTTTTAAGAACCCACACTTGTTGGGTTCTTTTTGCATGCAATTTAACTTTTTGTTTTACCAGAATTTGCACTTTTATTAAACTTTGGCAATGGATCATAAAGATTGTAGTACAAACTATAATATTCTTCACTTGTATAAATTGAATGCCATTTACTACCACAATGAAAACAGGGATTCTGTGGTTTATTAAATACTGATCTATTCCTAATGTCAGACTTAGGAATTACAATAGCCATCTTTTTACTCCTCCTGCAATCAATAGCAAGATGATTAGAGTTACCACAGTTAAAACATACTTTCCTTGGTGCATTTGGAATATACTTATAATTATTCTCTTTGTTTATTCCAACTTTACCATTCATGTTCCTTTTAGTAGTAGAAACTTTCTTTTTATCTGTTACTTCACAAATTCTGTCTCTCAGTTGTTTCTTAGACAAAAGACCTACATTTTTGTTTTTGATAGTTCTGGACTCAGAATTTTGTGTAGAAGTAGATCCCTTTTCTGAAGTAGATTTGGGATTTTCTGGATACACATAATTAACGGGTTTTAATTCAGTTTTTGTTCTGTCTGTAACATATCTGTAGGTTTTTGGATTTGTTGACTCATTCACAACAACTCTTCCTGGTTCTGTTGTTTCAGTAGTAACAACTTTACCATTATCCTTTTTCTCATTCTCTGGCTTATAACCTAGACACTCTTTCCAATTTTTGTCAGTGATAATTCCATGAGTTTTCTTTCCAGAGTGTGTCCGGGTTCTGAGTTTCTCTTTAGCATCCTCAAGTTCTTTTTCAAGTTCAGTACATCTAAACTCTATTTCTAGTTTCATGTGCTTAGCATTATCACATTCTGTTTGTACCTCTTGCAAGAAAAGTAACTCAACTTCTAGATGATCATTTCTCTTAGCCACCTCTGCCATTTCAGATTTTATTCTAGCATTTTCAAGAGATTGACTTCTAAAGCTAATATGCAGAGATTTTAGAAATGATCTTAACTCAGAGACATTATTAGTATCAAAATCAAACAAAGTTTCAGATACCTTATTATCAGCAGCAACAGTCTCATCAGTATTAGCCATCAATGCATAATTCACCTTCTTCTCTTCAGATTCAGAGGAAGAGTCCATCTAATCCTTGCTTGATGAAATGAGAGCTCTAGCTTTGGCCTTCTTGCACTCAGTTGCAAAGTGACCCATTCCATCACAATTGTAGCATCTGACTTTTGACTTGTCAAATTTGCTGCTTTTGTCTTCTTTCTTCTTGTACCTGTCCTTGTCAGCATTGAAGGTTTTCTTTTGAAACTTTTCTTGCTTCCTAGCCTTTCTGAACTTCATCTACTTGAAGCCCTTGACTATCATAGCAACCATCTCCATCACGTCAGAATCAGTAGAGTCATCATCAGTATTAGAATCAGACCTAGCATCAATATCTGATGATGAGTCATCAGGAATTGACATCACAACTCTACTCTTCCTACTAGAAACCTCCTTAGCTTTTCCCTTTGATTTTGATTCCACATTCAAAGCAACAGACTTTGCCTTGACATTCTTCTTGTTCTTTCTTTGTTGAACCTCAAGATCATAGGTTCTCAGCATTCCATAGACTTCATCAAGAGACAACATTTTCAAATCATACTGATGCCTAATGATTGAGGCTTGAGTATCCCACTCCTCAGGCAGGGCTCTTAGAAACTTGGTTTTTGAATCCTCTGGATCATACCCTTTTCCAACAAGAGATAAATTGTTCAGCAGTGTCAGAAATCTATCATACATATCAGTAAGGCTTTCATCAGATTTTGCATCAAACTGTTCATACTCCTGAATCAACAGAGCCCTTCTGTTTCTTTTGATAGATTCAGTGCCTTGGCATTAAGTTTCCAAGGTATCCCAGATTTCTTTAGGAGTTTTGCATGCTATTACCCTGCTTGACATGACAACATCAAGACTGTTATGTAAAATATTCTTTACCTTTGCATCTTTGAGTACTTGAGCCTTTTCCTCTGGAGTCCATTCACTTTTTACCTTGTCTACATAGTGTTTAGGAACAGTCTCTGTTCTTCCAACTAATCTCGTTGGAAGAAATGGTCCATCATTAATCCTATCGAGATAGTCTGGATCAATTGCTTCCAGATACATCAACATTTTCACTTTCCATGTTGGATACTCAGTTTTCCTTAGAATAGGAATCTTAATGCTTTCATACTTGCTTGTCGAGATCTTAAGATCGGTTCTGATTAAAATTAATCAGTTTGTTCTGATACCAATTGTTGCCCAGTAATTAACAATTGTAGAAGGGGGTTGAATACAATTGTATAAGATTTTCGACTTAAACAGAAATGATAACACAAGTATGAATAAATAACAGCTTTATTAACTCTGATATAAAACTGTTACAAACTCTCTCAAGAAATTCTTATGTTCTTGAGAGTTGCTAGTTACAAGATAACTCGTGTAAGCGATTACAATCATGTAAAACCTAAACTCTGTTTATATAGCATACACAACTGCACTGTCAATTACAAGATATTCTAAATCAATTACATACAACTCTGATGCATATCTTGCACGATAGCTGCCTTCCTATAATTTAGGAACCGACATATCAATCTTCCTTGATCTCTGGACTGATGAAAATCTTAATGTAATCCTGATCAGCTCATAATCCTGATAACACCCTAATACTGACGTTGCATTACTGATGACGTCAGCATCAATATCTGATCAGTAGTCCAGATCCTGACATCACTTGAATCAATATCTAACAGTATATGTAGCTTACACCACTCAAGATTTCATCATCTTCATCTTTACTGCTCTCAATCATCGATAACATTTAGAAATCATAAGGGTTTATAACAAAAAGGATCAATAGAATAAACATGCATTAACATGTATGAATATAAGATGATCGTTTTGTTTGATATGAATTTTATAAAAGAATTTAACTGAGAGATCAATATGATCATTGAACTGTTTTCAGGTTGTATTTGTCACTTAGGTCCACCGCCATAGTACAAAACGGTGGCCAGCCTTCAGTACTTTCATGACAAACACAAACAGTGGCATCCCACCAAACTCCTATCACATAGATAAGATGTCCCTGAATCCCCTACATACATAGGGTTGCTCATCCCAGTTAGAATAGAGAAGGTTAAGTATTCGGAGAGAAAAAAAAAAAGAATTCAAAAAGTTATATATATATATATATATATATATATATATATATATATATATATATATATAATGTTGAATAAAGAATAGAAAATGTTAATTCAAGGATCTGAATAATTTATATGCGTCATGTTGAATCAAGTGATCCCCTGGAAAATAAAGGTATCTCTGAAAAATAGGAATGTGTTTAAATAAATCTGAAAAATTCGTCATCAATTGAAGTATAGTTGATTATTAAAGGTGATATGGTACTAACCAAAGCAAAGAAGAACAAAAATGAAAATTAAATCTCCTCCGACAATAAATTAAATGAAGTCCATTGCTAGTACGTAGTGAATAACCACACCCTTACTTCCAACACCTGCCAGTAATCGCATTTCGCATCTTGTTTACAGCATTTTCTTAATCTCTATAACGTTCGCTAAATAGTTAAGAGTCGTAGAAGAAACCCTAGAAGGTACAAACAGATATCTAGGTGGCGTCTTTCAAACTGGTAGCCCCAGTTGTCTAATTAACTTATGCGGCTCCAAATTAAGATGAATCGAACTCCTGCTCGCGCGATATCGAATTACTAAATAACGTCGCAACCGTCGTCCGAATAACCTAAGGCGAACCTAATCCTAAATCGTTTTATCTAATGTCTTACCTAAATACGTACACTTAATCATCCTAACTTGTTTCAGTGACCATAACATGTCGCTCTGATACCAACCTGTAATGCCCCGACTTTCCAATACTGAAAATATACTTTTTATAATAAAATAGACTTTGATACAAGGGAAGTGTTTACACAATATCACGCAAGTATACGTGGTCACAAGTAATACAATTAAAGTTCGTTCCTCTGAGATCTGGTTAAATTCTTTTCAGATAATGTACCTATTCAACAATGTATGGTTTTAATTCACTGCTAAGACAATTAATAAATTGGAGTTTTAATTAACTAAATTAAACTAAGATGCAAATTAAGAAACTAAAAATTAATTAACTAACGAGATCTAAAATCAAATTACTTATATGAGAATGAACATGGAACTCTAACTTCATTATCTACTTCACTTAGAGTCGATGCCTTTAATCAATACATGTGACGGTTTTGATATCTGATCGGATAACACGAAACAAGTAAAATTTACCTCTCGGTATACTAATACCAAACTATGCATACATCCACAAAAGAGATAGAAGATTAATAGACACTAATTATGTTTAGACCCTATATCTTTATAAAATTTGAAAACATAAAGGTTTAAGCACAAGTTATCCACATAGATCACATAGGGCAGCATAATATCTCTATTTATGCCACAAATCATGATGTTAAAACATCAACCTATCCTATGCTAGCATGGCAAGTTCTAAATCTCAAGATCCACTCTCGTTTAGTAAGAGATTAACATATTAGATGTTAGCTACGCATCTAAATTCATGAAGCACAACCATACAAGGATATCAAGAATTCATCACACATAAATCTTTAAAGCATGCAAACTACTAAGCTACATAGATAAATCCGCTAGAGTCGCATGACAACGATTAGTTCATAATTGAACCTTTCGTCACAATGGGATTTGATGAAAACAGGATAATGAACAAAACAGTAATGATGAATAAATCAATAGAGGAACAAGGTGTAAAGAACATATCCGTGTATGTAACAAGCATCCAAAAGATACGCCTAAACAAAGGAATACAAGAAAACTATGTCTAGATCTTCTCGTCGTCACAATCCTCGCCATGGCTCTCAATCTCGTGCTTCAATGGTGTGTATGTGTTGTGAAGTGAATCTGATCTCTGGTGAATGGTGATGTTTTTGTTGTCCCCAAGATGTGTATTTATAGCCCCACGTTGCCTCTCCTCCAATCAATTGCCGTCTTTGAGTTGGAATAGAATTGTAGCAATTTCCGTTCTTGAATTAGAATAGAATTGAAAATTCCATGTATAGAATTGATTCTGGAATGTTCTTAGCCGTCCAAACAATTACCATAAAAACTTGTTTACACAATATCACGCAAGTATACGTGGTCACAAGTAATACAATTAAAGTTCGTTCCACTGAGATCTGGTTAAATTCTTTTCAGTTAATGTACCTATTCAACAATGTATGGTTTTAATTCACTGCTAAGACAATTAATAAATTGGGGTTTTAATTAACTAAATTAAACTAAGATGCAAATTAAGAAACTAAAAATTAATTAACTAACGAGATCTAAAATCAAATTACTTATATGAGAATGAACATGGAACTCTAACTTCATTATCTACTTCACTTAGAGTTGATGCCTTTAATCAATACATGTGACGGTTTTGATATCTGATCGGATAACACGAAGCAAGTAAAAGTTACCTCTCGGTATATTAATACCGAACTATGCATACATCCACAAAAGAGATAGAAGATGAATAGACACCAATTATGTATAGACCCTATATCTCCATAAAATTTGAAAACTTAAAGGTTTAAGCACAAGTTATCCACATAGATCACATAGGGCAGCATAATATCTCTATTTACGCCACAAATCATGATGTTAAAACATCAACCTATCCTATGCTAGCATGGCAAGTTCTAAATCTCAAGATCCACTCTCGTTTCGCAAGAGATTAATATATTAGTTGTTAGCTACGCATCTAAATTCATGAAGCACAACCATACAAGGATATCAAGAATTCATCACACATAAATCTTTAAAGCATGCAAACTACTAAGCTACATAGATAAATCCGCTAGAGTCCCATGACAACGATTAGTTCATAATTGAACCTTTCGTCACCATGGGATGTGATGAAACATGATAATGAACAAAACAATAATGATGAATAAATCAATAGAGTAACAAGGTGTAAAGAACAGATCCGTGTATGTAACAAGCATCTAAAAGATACGCCTAAACAAAGGAATTCAAGAAAACTATGTCTAGATCTTCTCGTCGTCACAATCCTCGCCTTGGCTCTCAATCTCGTGCTTCAATGGTGTGTATGTGTTGTGAACTGAATCTGATCTCTGGTGAATGGTGATGTTTTTGTTGTCCCCAAGATGTGTATTTATAGCCCCAAGTTGCCTCTCCTCCAATCAATTGCCGTCTTTGAGTTGGAATAGAATTGTAACAATTTCCGTTCTTGAATTAGAATAGAATTGCAAATTCCATGTATAGAACTGATTCTGGAATGTTCTTAGCCGTCCAAGCAATTACCATAATGATTAGGAGTAGAATTGGTAGAGAATTCCAATTTAGAGTCGATTTCTGGAAGTCCTGGAAACTTTCTGTCGGCTCAGGCGCGCCCGCACGCACTTCTTTCGGTTTTGAAGCGCGCCCGCGCTCGTAGAAATTCTGCAGCCATTCCAAGCGCGCTTGCACGCGGCTCTAGTGTATTCTGAGCGTGCTCGCGCTGCAACCACTGTTCATGCACACTGATTTTTCCCTTTTACTGATTTTTCCTCCGTTTTCGAATGCAATTCCCAGCACTTATTCCTTTGACCTTCAAAACACCATATAATCAATGAAACTCGATACCTGCACCTAGATATACAACCTGCACAATTCTCACAAAACACATTAAAACACACTAATACTTGAGACACAAGCGATCAATTTAAGTCGAATAAGGCATTCCAAGTGGATAAAAATCCAGTTATCACACCCCCAAACTTAAACTGATGCTTGTCCTCAAGCGTAAACAAACAAAACTATCTATACTAACTAGTACCACTTCCGTATGTGATCACGGTTGCATTTGGCATATGCAACAAGCCCTTTAAACCCCTAGGCAACCCTAGTGGACGAGTATGGTCTCGTGCGGGCCTATAGTGAATGTACCCACAAAATCCGTCTATCTAACAATGCAATGCAATGCATGAATGCAACTAAAATGAAAATGCAAGGATCCCCTTCAAACTAACTAAAACCAACTAACAAGCAAATATCTCAAAGAATGCAAATAACTCCAAGTAGAGCTCGACTAAGTCCCCGTATACTAACGATACGTGAACAGAAACGTGCGTGTGTGCGATGCTCATCAAAATACTCCCAACACTAAATCAAAATCATACATGCTCTTCGTCAAGACAATCACAGGTTTATAAATAGAATAGACTGTAGAGACTCCATAACCTAGGAACAACTCCATCCTTATCCAAGGTAGACAGAAATTCATGCTTTATTACTAACTACTACGACACATATATACAAGCATGCTTATTTAACCGTGCAATGGATGAGACCCCGAAAGGCTTATACAATAATACCCATGTAGCGAGTGTTGGGTTAGTGGATCCCAGATTATAAAAGCCTTAGGTCACTAGGCACAAAGTCCCCGCGAACTTAATTGCTCGAGTATTAAAGAGCTCACCCTGGTTAATTCTGCATTTAAACTATTTACATGACCTTTTTTTTTTCTGTTTTGAATTTTTTTTTATATATAGAATCTGGAATGAACCTTTCTTATTTCCAACCCTAGACTACTCATATAAATATGAGCCGGCTACTAGCCATTTGACGCCTAGCCACAACTAGCATGAAATTCCTATTTTCCCCCAAACTTAGACTTAAGTGATCCTACGCTATAAAGGGAATAACGAAAATTCTAAATATAAACAAGTGATTAATTCTCAAAACATCCAGAAAAGCATGGCCCTAATCTAGCCCAAAAGCACCCAATGAGACTGTGTAATTAGTTTTATTTCTGAAACACATAAGTCAATTTCATAGAAACTATAAGTTAACCCTCTACTCATCATTACCACACTCAATTAGACATCTACCTACCAGTAAGAATTAGCTCGTTCTAAGGGATCATGAAAAATGCATGCCATCAAAATGCAACTAAAATGAACTCACATGGTAAATAAAAAACAACAGAATGTCCTATATAAAACACACATGCAATAAGACGAACAATATGAATGAACTACTATTAACATGCAAACTATGATTCCTATATGAACACAATGACTCCCAATCAGAAACAACAACATATACAATACTTATCCCCCAAACCACCCCCAAACTTAAGATATTCAATGACCTCATTGAATGGAAGTAAATACGAGGGAAAGTAGAAACATACCTACGTATCCGCGCCATCACCCTCCTCGGGTGGAGAATCAGGAGGAGGATACATAGTATCTGATCCAAAAACTGGCCAATCAACATGAACACCACTGGCTCCAAAAGCACTACCCAAAGCCTGTGTCAACCTCTGCGAAAAACGGCTATGACTCTCATATAAAGCATCCATACGCCTCATCATCCGTCTATCATGAGAAGCCCTAGAAATCGCAGCAGGAACCTGAACCTGCTCATGAACTGGCTGAGCTGCTCCGGCAATCACATAACCCAAACCCCTTGAATCAGGAATGCCGCCAGGCCATTCCACCATCTTCTCAGTCGTCGACTTATCAATAGGACCACTCGGCATCTGAACCTGCTTATCCTACGTCCATCTCACCCCAACATCTGTGCATAAACGAGTAACAACAGAACCTTGTGGAATCGCCCCTGTCGTTCCACCCCTCAAGAATCTCAAAATATTCTGATTAATCAGATACCCCACATCTATATAATGCCCATTCAGAATACCCCAAAACAGAATAGCATGCTCCACTATCACCTCATGGGAATGAGAAGAGGCAACAAGTTCGCACAAATGAATAAGTTCCAAGCCCTAGCATACCTGTTCATCGTGGAAGCAAGGAAAGTAGCCTTCTCCGTCGATCCCACCTTCAACTTCCACATAGTACCTGGAACACACAATCTCGCCACTATATCATCCAAATAAACCTCAGTCCTGGACTTAAAAGTCCAAGCCTCTGCCCCTGCAGGTCTAGCTGGCAACCCAAGAATCCGTCGAATAGCAGGCGGCGTGTAATCAACAGCAAAACCACGAACCATGGAATACCCATCCTTAAACACAGGTTTAAGCATCAGCTTGTCATACTCATTCTTAGCTTCCACCGACCTAAACTTCTCCATAGGAACATCCGAACTCGAATCAGAATCGGATGATTGTCGGGCACTCGAACTACCACTAACCACACGAGGTCGTTTCGGGGCCATGAATAATCAAAATCAACAATAATATGCCACCAAAAATTCTGCCCAAATTCCACACAACAAAAACCCCCAAAAATGCAAGTACTACAATTCGAAATAACAATTGATGAAGAAAAGTAATTACCCAATCGAACCGTAGAGGTAGAACTCGGACAATAGATCCTTGAAGCTTCAATGAGTGTTTGAGGTGTGTATCGATAAGTGGATGCGTGTATGGATAAGTAGATGTGTGTATGTATATATATGAATGAGATGTAGTAGAGAGATGAGATAGAGGGACTTAGATATTGTTATGAGAGAATTTAAGAGAAATAGGGAGAGTAGGGTTTTGATTTGTGGAAGAGAGAATGAAGTTTGGGGATAAAAAACACAAATGCCGTTTTTTTTTCTGAACAGACGATCGAGCGCGCCCGCGCGCATCTCCTTTGTATTCCAGGCGCGCCCGCGCCCAACTTTCTGTCCAATTTTTTTTTTTTTGGAACAAAAATACAACATAGACTTCATGACTTGGGTTGCCTCCCAAGAAGCGCTCGTTTAATGTCATTAGCTTGACCTTCTTCCGGTGATTCACGAACGAGATAAAACCGCGGCAACCTTCTCACGGTTCACCATACCACCAAAATAAGGCTTGAGTCGATGTCCATTCACTTTAAAAACATCATCATAGGAACCCCTATATATCTCCACTGCTCCATGTGGAAATACTATCTTGACTGTGAACGGTCCCGACCAATTTGACTTGAGCTTACCCGGAAAAAGTTTGAGACGAGAATTATAAAGCAAAACCTGTTGGCGTGGCACAAACGACTTATGCACCAACTTCCTATCATGCCACCTCTTAACCTTCTCCTTATACATTTTCGCGTTCTCGTAAGCTTGCTCACGAAATTCCTCAAGCTCATTCAACTGAAGTAGACGTTTCTCACCCGCAGCCGAAATATCCAAATTTAACTTATTCGACGCCCAATAAGCTTTGTGCTTTAACTCGGCTGGAAAATGACAAGCCTTCCCGAATACCAACTGATAAGGAGACATACCTAGCAGTGTCTTGTAAGCAGTTCGGTATGCCCAAACAGCTTCGCCTAACTTCAATGACCAATCCTTCCTTGATGGATTTACCACTTTCTCGAGAATTCTCTTGATCTCACGATTCGAAACCTCTGCTTGACCATTAGTTTGAGGATGATAAGCAGTGGCAACATGATGCGTCACATTATACCTTTCCATCATAGCGGTAAATTGACGATTACAGAAGTGTGTCCCCTCATCACTGATTATAGCTCGTGGATTTCCAAGACGCGTGAAAATTTGCTTGTGAAGAAAATTCAGCACCACCTTAACATCATTGGTCGGTAAAGCCTTCACTTCGACCCATTTAGAAACGTAATCTACTGCTAAGAGAATGTACTGATTATTGCAAGAAGAAACAAACGGACCCATGAAATCAATTCCCCAAACATCAAAAATCTCAACTTTAAGAATAATATTAAGAGGCATCTCGTTCCTCCTAGAGATATTACCAACCCTTTGGCATCGATCACAACTCATCACGAACCTATGAGAATCTTTAAACAAAGTTGGCCAATAGAATCCCGCTTGAAGTACTTTCTTAGCTGTTTTATCACCACCGTAATGGCCTCCATATGTGGTAGAATGACAATCATGCAAAATACTTTCTGTCTCACTGTAAGGAATGCACCTTCTCAAAATCTGATCCACACCAAGCTTGAACAAGAATGGCTCGTCCCAACGGTACCACTTCAGATCATGTAGAAACTTCTTCTTTTGAGCATACGAGAATTCCGGAGGGATGACATTACTAACAAGATAGTTCACATAATCTGCAAATCATGGCTCTTCACCTTGTACCCCAAAAAGCTGCTCATCGGGAAAAGATTCATTAATAAGAGATTTTCCATGCGAATCCTTACCGTGGTCCTCCAAACGTGAGAGATGATCCGCTACTTGATTTTCTTTGCCCTTCCTATCTTTGATCTCCAAATCAAATTCTTGCAATAGAATCACCCAGCGAATCAACCTAGGCTTTGAATCCTTCTTCGACATCAAATATCGAATCGCTGCATGATCCTTATAAACAATCACCATCGTACCAAGCAAATAAGATCTGAACTTCTCAAAAGCGTAGACAACAGCTAGCAATTCCTTCTCCGTGGTAGTGTAGTTAAGCTGAGCATCATTAAGGGTTTTACTAGCATAGTAAACCACATGAAACACTTTATCCTTCCTTTGTCCAAGCACAGCTCCCACAACATAGTCACTAGCATCACACATTAGCTCGAATGGTTCCTCCCAATTAGGTGCGGTAATGATAGGTGTGGTTGTCAACTTCTTCTTTAACAGCTCAAAAGCTATTAAGCAATCATCATCAAACTTGAAAGGAACATCCTTCTCCAAAAGATTGCACAAAGGTTTAGAAATTTTCGAGAAATCCTTGATGAATCGCCGATAGAAACCCGCATGACCAAGAAAACTGCGAATTCCTTTAACTGAAATAGGTGGAGGAAGATTTTTAATTGTTTCCACCTTAGCCCTATCCACCTCAAGTCCTCTACCAGATACCTTGTGCCCAAGAATGATTCCTTCTTACACCATGAAGTGACATTTTTCCCAATTAAGCACCAAATTAGTCTCCACATATCTTTTCAACACCAAGCCAAGATTATGCAAACACTCGTCATAAGAAATACCAAAAATAGAGAAGTCGTCCATGAAAACCTCCACATTCGTGCCAATCATATTTGAAAAAATAGCAATCATGCACCTTTGAAAAGTGGCAGGAGCACCAAATAAGCCAAAAGAAACTCGTCGAAAAGCAAAAGTACCAAAAAGACATGTGAATGTGGTCTTTTCTTGATCTTCTGGAGCAATGCAAATCTGATTATACCCGAATAACCATAAAGCAAACAATAGTACTCATGACCAGCCAGTCTGTCTAACATCTGATCAACGAACGGAAGAGGAAAGTGGTCTTTTCTTGTGGCTTTGTTGAGCTTCCGATAATCCATGCAAACTCTCCATCCCGTGACTGTCCGAGTAGGGATGAAGTCATTCTTCTCATTAGCAACAACTATCATGCCACCTTTCTTTGGTACACATTGCACTGGACTCACCCAAGAACTATCTGATATAGGATAGATAATACTTGCATCTAACCACTTTAGAATTTCCTTCTTTACTACCTCTTTCATGATAGGATTAAATCTTCGCTGATGTTCAACATTAGGTTTATCTCCTTCCTCTAGCAAAATTTTATGCATGCAATAAGAAAGGCTGATTCCCTTGATATCTGCTATGGTCCAACCAATTGCCGACTTGAACTCTCTCAGAATTTGTAAGAGCTCTTCTTCCTCACAATCTGACAGGTTAGATGAAATAATAACAGGTAATGTAGATGCATCACCTAGAAAAACATACCTCAAGTGCTCAGGCAATGGTTTGAGTTCAAGTGTAGGAGCTTCTTCAATAGATGGCTTAAGACGCTCCGTAGAATTTTTCAACTCCGCTAACCCAAGAGATTCAAAAGGCATGTCAATTCTCCTTCTCCAAGGAGCTGAATTTAACTGTTGTAGCTGTTCGGCTATGTCTTCCTCTTCAAAATCAGAATCGGCAACTAGAACCCTCTCCAAAGAATCAGACTTTAACAACTGCGCAATCTCCATATTGACTGCAGAATCAACCAAATCCACCTTCAAGCATTCTTCTTCATCTGTAGGAAATTTCATTGCATTGAACACGTTGAAAGTGACATTCTGGTCTTGCACCCTCATGGTGAGCTCCCCTTTCTGCACATCGATCAAGGTTCTACCAGTAGCTAAGAACGGTCTTCCCAAGATTATGGGAATCTTCTTATCCTCCTCGAAATCCAAGATAACAAAATCAGTTGGAAAGATAAGCTTATCAACCTTCACCAAAATGTCCTCCACTATGCCCCTTGGATATGTGATAGATTGATCAGCCAACTGCAAAGAGATGTTAATTGGCTTTGGCTCTGGTAGACCAAGTTGCATGTAAACTGACAATGGCATGAGATTGATGCTAGCCCCCAAATCACATAAACACTTGCTGAAAGAAAGATTGCCAATAGTACAAAGAATGGTGAAACTTCCTGGATCATTAAGTTTAGGAGGCAACTTCTGCTGCAGCACTGCACTACACTCTTCTGTCAAAGTAACGGTCTTCAACTTACGAGAGAGAATACCCTTCATGAACTTGGCATAGCTCGGCATCTGTTTAAGAGCTTCTTCAAAAGGAATGTTAATCTACAGCTTCTTGAACATCTCTAAGAACTTAGCAAATTTCTTATCCAACTTTTGCTTCTGGAGTCTTCTAGGATATGGAGGAGGAGGGTAGATCTGAGTATTCTTCATAGACTGCTCCGGAGAAGCTTTTTTACCAGGTTCCTTGCTCTTTTCCACTTCTCCATCTTGCTGATCAGCCGCCAAATCAGATTTAGCAATTTCGGGCACTGCAGATTTTTCAACCTGTTGATTCTGAACATCTTCATCTTCTTCAGCTGGTGATTTAGGGCCTGCTGTAACCTTTCCCGATCTCAAAGTCACTGCTTTTACCTATTCTTTGTTGTCTCTCCTGCCTGGATTAGCCTCTGTATCGCTAGGCAGAGTTCCTTATTGCCTACTAAGCAAAGCACTAGCAAGTTGCCCCATCTGGTTCTCCAAAGTCTTAAGAGAAACTTCCTGACTTTTAACCATCATCCTCAACTCCTCTATTTCTGATTTTTCATTAGAAGATTGACCCGCACTTGCCTGAGGCTGTTGCTAAAAACCTGGAGGTTGCAATTGTTGCCTCGGAGCATACTGTTGCTGAAAACCTTGATTGAACGGCCTTGCTTGCGGCTGATAAGGCTGTTGTTGTTGTTGTGCACCTTGATTGTTGCTCCAGCTGAAATTAGGATGATTTCTATTATTCGGATGATAGGTGGCTGGAGCTGGTTGAGAAGGTCTTTGAAAGTTACTAACAAACTGTGCTGATTCAGAAGAGATAGCACACTGATTCGTCTCATGTGCGCCAGTACATAACTCGCAAACACTAGCAACCTGCTGAACTCCATAATTAGAAAATGAATCCACCTTCATGGTAAGGGCCTTTAACTGAGCTGCAATAGCTATTGCTGCGTCAACTTCAAGAACGCCTGCTACCTTGCCTTGAGAAAGCCTCTGGGTTGGATTTTGATATTCATTAGCAGCCATCGTCTCAATAAGATCATAAGCCTCCTCATAGCTCTTAGCCCACAGAGCTCCACCTGATGCTGCATCTAGCAAAGGTTTAGACTGTGCTCCCAACCCATTGTAAAAATTGTTGATAACCATCCAATCAGGCATGCCATGATGTGGACACCTACGAAGCATCTCCTTATAACGTTCCCAAGCCTCACACAAAGATTCACCAGATTGCTGCTGAAATTGAGTTAGCTGGTTCCTTATTGCTACAGTTTTCGCCATAGGGAAGAATTTAGTAAGAGGTTTCTGAGCAAGATCCTCCCATGTAGTAATGGAACCGGCTGGTAAAGATCGTAACCAGCCCTTAGCCTTATCCCTCAGAGAGAATGGGAAAAGTCTCAATTTGATCGCATCATCCGGCACACCATTAAACTTGAAAGTGTCGTAGATCTCAATGAAGTCCCTGATATGCATGTTAGGATCCTCCGTAGGAGCACCCCCAAACTGAACTGAGTTCTGCACCATCTGAATCGTACCCGGCTTGATTTCGAAAGTATTTGCTGCAATAGCTGGTCTGACAATACTAGACTGAATGTCATTGATCTTAGGCTGAGAATAATTCTTCATAGCTTTAGCTGCTGCTGGTAAATCTGCCATCTCTTTTGCTGCTGCAAGTTCTTCTTCTACCAGTTTACGAGTTTGCAAACGTGTTCGCATACACGTTCAAGTACCTGAAACACCAAGAAACAACAAACTAAGTAAGAAAATCCGAGTCAGTGAACGCTAACGACCACTGATGACAAGCACATAAACTAAAAAACAAAACACCGATGATCCCCGGCAGTGGCGCCAAAAACTTGTTTACACAATATCACGCAAGTATACGTGGTCACAAGTAATACAATTAAAGTTCGTTCCACTGAGATCTGGTTAAATTCTTTTCAGTCAATGTACCTATTCAACAATGTATGGTTTTAATTCACTGCTAAGACAATTAATAAATTGGGGTTTTAATTAACTAAATTAAACTAAGATGCAAATTAAGAAAATAAAAATTAATTAACTAACGAGATCTAAATCAAATTACTTATATGAGAATGAACATGGAACTCTAACTTCATTATCTACTTCACTTAGAGTCGATGCCTTTAATCAATACATGTGACGGTTTTGATATCTGATCGGATAACACGAAACAAGTAAAAGTTACCTCTCGGTATACTAATACCAAACTATGCATACATCCACAAAAGAGATAGAAGATGAATAGACACCAATTATGTTTAGACCCTATATCTCTATAAAATTTGAAAACATAAAGGTTTAAGCACAAGTTATCCACAGAGATCACATAGGGCAACATAATATCTCTATTTACGCCACAAATCATGATGTTAAAACAGCAACCAATCCTATGCTAGCATGGAAAGTTCTAAATCTCAAGATCCACTCTCGTTTCGCAAGAGATTAATATATTAGCTGTTAGCTACGCATCTAAATTCATAAAGCACAACCATACAAGGATATCCAGAATTCATCACACATAAATCTTTAAAGTATGAAAACTACTAAGCTACATAGATAAATCCGCTAGAGTCCCATGACAACGATTAATTCATAATTGAACCTTTCGTCACCATGGGATTTGATGAAAACATGATAATGAACAAAACAATAATGATGAATAAATCAATAGAGTAACAAGGTATAAAGAACAGATCCGTGTATGTAAGAAGCATCCAAAAGATATGCCTAAACAAAGGAA
This sequence comes from Saposhnikovia divaricata, assembly GCA_036435485.1. NCBI lineage: Eukaryota > Viridiplantae > Streptophyta > Magnoliopsida > Apiales > Apiaceae > Saposhnikovia > Saposhnikovia divaricata. Next base: position 38,976,936 of record CM071601.1, on the reverse strand, counting down.
TACAAGAAAACTATGTCTAGATCTTCTCATCGTCACAATCCTTGCCTTGGCTCTCAATCTCGTGCTTCAATGGTGTGTATGTGTTGTGAAGTGAATCTGATATCTGGTGAATGGTGATGTTTTTGTTGTCCCCAAGATGTATATTTATAGCCCCAAGTTGCCTCTCCTCCAATCAATTGCCGTCTTTGAGTTGGAATAGAATTGTAGCAATTTCCGTTCTTGAATTAGAATAGAATTGCAAATTCTATGTATAGAACTGATTCTGGAATGTTCTTAGCCGTCCAAGCAATTACCATAATGATTAGGAGTAGAATTGGTAGAGAATTCCAAGTTAGAATCGATTTCTGGAAGTCCTGGAAACTTTCTGTCGGCTCAGGCGCGCCCGCGCGCGCTTCTTTAGGTTTTCAAGCGCACCCGCGCTCGTAGAAATTCTGCAGCCATTCCAAGCGCGCCCGCGCGCGGCTCTAGTGTATTCTGAGCGTGCCCGCACTGCAGCCACTGTTCATGCACACAGATTTTTCCCTTTTGTTGATTTTTCCTCCGTTTTCAAATGCAATTCCCGGCACTTATTCCTTTGACCTTCAAAACACCATATAATCAATGAAACTCGATACCTGCACCTAGATATACAACCTGCACAATACTCACAAAACACATTAAAACACACCAATACTTGAGACACAAGCGATCAATTTAAGTCGAAATAAGGCATTCCAAGTGGATAAAAATCCACTTATCAGGAAGTTTAGAAAATTTCGGCAAGAAGTATTCGTAAATCGGACTATCCACCTGTGTTTCAACTCAAACCAAATTCCAATTAACAATTACAAATAAAACTTAATACACCAACGATTCCTCACCGAGGATCGATTCCAGGTTATGGTATGAAACAAGAATCTAAATCATACAAATTATTACAACTTCTATCTCAGCTCTAAATACAAATCACTATACCGTCTAATCTGTAGCTTAATCCAAAACCGTACTCACCCGTGTCTAATCCGAATAGGATCCTCCTCGCTCTCATTCACATTTGAAAATATAAGTAGGTCATCCTTAAACCTAACTGCAAAAGGTTAGGTAAAACAAAGCAAGAGTGAGCAAAAGAGCGCTAAGCAAGTATATAATATAGTGAACAACAATTTATGAATATTTCATTGATGAACAATATCAATGATCAACTATCTTAAGGAAATAAATCAATTTTCTTTATAAAATAAAACTTTCCATTTTTCTTTAAACCACAACTCTTTCTCAAATCATTTCTTTCCTTTGAACCATTCTATCATCAAAACATACTTTCCATAAAACTTTTTAAAAACATTTAAGTTGATTTTTATTATTCTCCTGATTACGGACAATACGGGTGATCAACCACGTAAAGTCCCCATTTCTTTGAAATTGGGTTCCCAATTAGGCAACAGATTGGCCTTTAATGCTGGACTAGGACCACCCTAGCCTGTTACGCTAAATAAAAGTGCTGGACTAGGACCACCCTAGCCTCTTACGCTTTTCCAATTTATAAAAAAATTATTATTATTAATTTAAAACATTTCACTTTTTAGTCCTTCAACTCACTGATAACGGATCAGCCAAGTATAAGGACTATTAAAAACATCTTTAATTAATTAAGTCATTTTAATGAGCAACAATAAAAGATTAAGGGCCAGGGAAGCATTCGATATAAGAATTCATAAACAATAAAGCAATAAGATCGAACTAAACATGATATGGTTCAACAAACAGAGTCATGTATGAACAAAGAAACATTAATCAATTAAGGAACGAAGCAATTTATAAAGAAATCAAGGATTAAGGGAATATGCAGTTCAAGCGAAGATTTATGTAATACATTGGTTATAAATAAATAAAGAGTCGATAGTTAATAAAGAATAAAACAAAGGTTAAGGTTCTAGAATTTAATTTAGAGGTTATGAAATCTGGTTTCACCGGTATGGTTTAAAGGAATAAGCATAAGGAAAAAGGCTAAGATAAAGCAAGGCATAAATTATAAGTCAAGGATTATGGTTCAACAGGAAATATGGTAAATAATATGGTACACGAGTTTAAATAATGATTCATAAGGATAAGCAAGGTAAATGTGTTTCAACAATAATTTATAAAGAATAAACCATAAGGAAAAAGGGTTCAATAATATTTAAAAAGGAATGACAATAAGGTATAAAAATTTAAACAACAACTCGTAAGCAGTTCAAGAAACCTGAATTTCAATACAAGTTTCGAGTCAATAGAAACAAATGAAAGGGGTGTAGACTTTAGCAACACGAATTAGAATAAAACCTTATAATAAATAAAAACAAGCCCACATCATTCAAAATAAATAGGAAGGGAATAAACGCTTGCAAGAAAAGATTCAAAAGAACATTAAATATCCCATAAGGATTCACATCACTTAAACGATAAGTGAGGGATAGTATACTTGCCTCAATACATGCAGTTTCCAATTTCAACATTTCAATCTTTTATTCACTTTACAATAGTCTCTCATTCTTTATACATTGGTCTCTAATCGATCATACATCTGTCTTTCTTCTATGACTTGTCAGCCGCTCCACGAGCATACTCGTCAATTTCCATAATTACTCCAGTCCTCTAGATTCCATCCACACGTGTACTGGCTCTCAACCTGTCTCCTAGTTGTACCTATATACAAGTAAGGTAATACTTCAGTAGGCTCATAACCTTAACTGTATAACTCTATTCTACCCAATCGTGTCCTATTTTGTTTTACAATCATAACACCTATAACAATATATAGACCACTAACTCAAATTGTATAGTGAAATACGATAAGCCACATAAACACTTAGCACGTATTATCAACTTACACTTATTCCTTATGGCATATATATATATATCACATCGATTCACAGATAGTTTTACAAGATTACTATAAGATTTAGAAAAATTTTAATAAAAAAAATCGGACATCACCTCCTTTGTATTACAGTCCAACCCGTCGGAATACAACCGACCCAAACAAGCTACAACCACAACAATACATCCCCAGTACATATAATCGACTAAAACTTTAACAATTAATGTCTAAATCTTTACTCCACATTAACCATCCACGTTGCACATATACCTCGAAATCCATATATAATTTACAACCATCAAAATCGAATTTTATAAAAATTTATCGAATTCGACATAAAATTGAAATCACACTCGAATATTAATTATTAAATATTTAATAATTTTTGGACCAAAATTAACACCCATCCTTAATTATCATCAAATTGAATTTATGCAACTCAGATTGAACAAGAATTGGAAAACCCCTAAATCATTAGAACCATCATAGCTTATAACTTTAATAACTTAGAGAACCCAACAGAAGTTATAGTCACCCCGTACACACATACACAGATACCACAACCCCACACAACAACGAATTGCAACACAACCATAACAATACCACTGCAGCAAAAATAGAGGGGAGGGAAGTTTAATTGACCACAAGAATCGTCAAGATCTCAGCATACACTCAGCAATCATACACACCCAATATGTATACATACGCACACAACACTATATTTCACATGCACACACATAGTATGTAGATGTAGGGGAAGGGGAATAAGGCATGAATAGCAAAAATCACCAACAACTTAGCAGTTACTAGCCGCGTATGACCCTGCAGAGTCACCACACTCAAACTCGAACACACCCACACTATTTAACTCCACACACACACACACTCGAATGGCAAATACCCACGCAGAATAGATACACACACACACATGATTGCAGTAGACACACACACGTTTATGCCCACACACACATACCCAGAAGAATTACACAGCCACGAACTGTAATTACACACGTACGCTACAACTCCAAGATCACCCACACACTGTACTCGATGATATAGACATACAATACGCATATACATACATGCTGCCTCGCAGGAGAGAAAGCATCTACTGCTAGGAAGAAAGCATCTACTGCTAAAAGAAACAGGAATGGTAAAGTTGGAATAAACAAAGAGAATGATTATAAGTATATTTCAAATGCACCTAGAAAATCGTGCTTTAACTATTGGAACTCTAATCATCTTTCTATTGATTACAGGATGAGTAAAAAGAAAGCTACTATGATTCCTTAGTCTAACATTAGAAATAGATCAGTATTTTATAAACCACAGAATCCCTATTTTCATTGTGGCAGTAAATGGCATTCTATCTATACATGTGAAGAATACCATAGTTTGTACTATAACTTCTATGATCCTTTGCCAAAGTTTAATAAAAGTACAAATTTTGGTAAAACAAAAAATGTGAATACTACACATGCATTTATTAATTCTGATAATTACAAGGCAAATCTTGATGGATTCAATCCTGACAGAACTATTTTTGTCAAAAAGACTTTTGCTGCTAAAAATGTTAACTTGCATGCAAATAGAACCCAACAAGTGTGGGTTCTTAAAAATTCTAACTGAGTTCTTTGTGTTTCTGATTGTATGGTAAAAAGAAAAATGTGTTAGTCATGGATATTGGATGCTCTATGCACATGACTGGAAACAAATCCTTGCTATCAGAATTTAAGGAGAAGGCTGGCCCAACTCTGTCTTATGGAGATGGCAACATTGGCCAAACTTTGGGATATGGCAATATTATCATTTGAAATGTCATCATTGAAAAAGTAGCTCTGGTGAAGGGACTCAAACATAATCTGCCAAGTGTTAGTCAAATCACAGAAAGAGGTTATCATGTTAACTTCAATGACACTCATTTTAAAGTAGTCAGTAATTCATAAGGAAAGGTTGTCTTAACTGGTTTAAGGCATGGTAACATTTATGAAGCCAACATCTACTCCAGTACTGATGGTCCCTCTACATGTCTCATCAGTAAGCATCTGTAGATCAAAGTTGGAATTGGCACAAGAAGCTTTCTCATCTCAACTTCAATAACATCAATAAGTTGGTTAAGAAAGATTTGGTGACAGGATTACCAAATACATTATATACTCCTGATGGACTCTGTGATGCTTGTCAGAAGGAAAAATAGAGAAGGACATCATTCAAGAGTAAAATTGAATCCTCAATTGATGAACCATATCACATGCTTCACCTTGACTTGTTTGGTCCAGTCAATATTATGTCCATCAGTAAGAAAAGGTACACTCTAGTCATTGTTTACTAGATTTACTTGGGTGTACTTTCTTCACAAAAAAGATGAAACTGCTGAAATACTGTTGGACCATGTAAGACTCATTGAAACTGACACAAAATACAAAGTCAAGATTCTGTGAAGTGATAATGGAACTGCATTTAAGAATTCAGTAGTGGTAGAGTTCTGTAAATACAAAGGAATAGTTCAACAATTCTCTACTCCTGGAAGACCCCAGCAAAATGGAGTAGTTGAAAGGAAGAACAGAACTCTAAAAGAAACTTGCAAAACTATGTTGGAGGAAGCTAAACTACCTACATATTTCTGGCCAGACGCAGTCAACACAGCATGCTATACTCAGAACATTATTTTAATCAATAGACATGGTGTGACTCCTTATCAAATGATTAAAGAAAAGAAACCTAGTCTGAAGCATCTACATGTGTTTGGCTGCAAGTGATTTGTTCTGAGACCTCATCCTGAACAGTTAGGTAAATTTGAGACTAAAGTTGATGAGGGCATCTTTATTGGCTATCCAACTACAAGAGCCTTTATAGTCTACAATCTAAGAACAAAGACAGTCATGGAGTATATAAATGTATCTTTTGATGATAAGAAAATTACAGGAATTTCTGAAGTCTCACATGATAGTTTGATCTTTGTAAATGAAGTTACCATGAATCCTGATGAATCTGTGTCAGATACTGATATCCCATCAGATCCTAACGATTCATATATTCCTGATGAAGCACCAATTACTGATGGTGATGCCACAAATGCAAATGTTGAGGGGGAGCAACAACAAGATACCATCGACACTGATACAACTCAAGCATCGGAAGGAGGTTCATCAGAAACAGATTTAAGTGATAGTACTGATAGTACTTCAGGAGGAGATAGCACCATCTCAGGGGGAGCTTCTAATGATTCCAGTTCTTTTGAAGATAACACCAATCCAGGGGGAGTATCCAACTCAAGAAATGAGCTACCACCAGCAAGGAAATGAACTAAAAGTCGTACTCCTGATTTAATTATTGGGAATCTTGATGCAGGTATTAAAACCAGAAGCGCAACTCAGAATGAATGTCTTTGTCATAACTTTCTATCAAAGGAGGAACCTAAGAAAGTTGAAGATGCACTCAAGGATGCTGATTGGGTGACAGCTATGCAAGAAGAACTGAATGAATTTGAAAGAAATGAAGTTTGGAAACTAGTACCAAGGCCAAATGACAGGTCCTTAGTGGGTACAAAGTGGGTATTTAGAAACAAGACAGATTCAGATGGCACTATTGTTAGCAACAAATCAAGGCTAGTTGCAAAGGGGTATTCTCAATAGGAAGTATAGATTATGATGAGACTTTGGCTCCAGTTGCAAGGCTAGAAGCCATCAGGATCTTTCTTGCATATGCAGCCCACAAAAAGTTCAAGGTTTTCCAGATGGATGTGAAAAGTGCTTTTCTGAATGGAGAATTGGAAGAGGAGGTATGTGTTGAACAACCTCCTGGTTTCATTGATCCTAAATATCCAAATCATGTCTACAGACTGGATAAAGCACTTTATGGACTAAAGCAAGCTCCAAGAGCCTGGTATGAAACTTTAGCTCAATTCTTACTGGAAAGTGGATTTAAAAGAGGTATAATTGATAAAACTCTGTTTTATTTAAATCATGGTTAGGATTTGCTGTTAGTTCAAATTTATGTTGATGATATCATTTTTGGTTCAACTAACTCAAAGCTTTGTGAGAAATTTTCAAAGCTAATGTAGTCTAGATATCAAATGAGCATGATGGGAGAAATGAGCTATTTCTTAGGTTTGCAAGTTAAATAGACTGATGATGGGATTTTTATCAATTAGTCAAAATACACAAGGAATTTGCTAAAGAAGTTTAACATGCAAGATAGTACTACAGCTTCAACTCCTATAGCTACAGCTACTAAACTTGATCCTGATCAAGGTACTGAAGTAGATGTAACTAACTACAGAGGTATGATTGGCTCACTCTTTTATTTAACTGCTAGTAGACCACATATCATGTATGCAACCTGTCTATGTGCAAGATTTCAGGCAAATCCTAGAGAACCACATCTCATTGCAGTTAAAAGGATTTTCAGATACTTGAAAGGCATTCCATCACTTGGCCTTCGGTATGCTAGAGAGTCTAATTTTAGTTTATGTGGTTACTCAGATGCTGATTTTGCAGGGTGTAAAATAGACAAAAAAAGTACTTCAGGCAGTTGCCAATTTCTGGGAGTTAGACTAGTTTCTTGGTTCAGTAAAAAGAAAAAGTCTATCTCAACATCAAATACAGAAGCTGAGTACATTTCTGCATGAAGCTGTTGTGCTCAGATAATGTGGATGATAAATCAGCTAATGGACTATGGTTTGTCATATTCTAAAATTCATATCTATTGTGATAACCAAAGTGCTATTGCCATGACAGGAAATCTAGTTCAACATTCTCTTACTAAGCATATCAGTATCAGATATCACTTTATTAGAGAACAAGTAGTGGAAGGAACAATTGAGTTACATTTTGTTCCTACTGATCAACAACTAGCTGATATATTCACCAAGCCACTTCCTGAAGCTACTTTTACAAAGTTGGTGAATGAACTTGGAATGGTGAACTATGAAAGTTCTTGAGAACAAGGATAAACTAATTCCTGATGATCATCAGATCCTAATGGTTATCGAATCCTAATGAAAAGTCAAACCTTCACTTAGTCAACATCCTGACAATGGTCAAGCACTGAATCCTGATGCAACGTTTCGTTTATCAGTACAATGGCAACAGAGGGTTTGGATCTAAGTATTCTCCTTATTCTGTTTTCTTGACTTATTTTGTGGTTAATTTTAATGAACTTCTGAATAATGTGATTACTTTAATTCGTTTTCCTATTTACTTCTTAATTTTTATACTTCAGAGAACAGTTCATAACATAAAAGTGCAGAAAACAATAATAGAGAAATAGGATTTTCATTGCTAATGAGAAAAAGATTACATGAATACATCAAATTTTTATTGTTTTCTCAATCTACTAATCTATCTCACAGCTAGCATCCATCCTAGATTCCATCTTTGCCACTTTGTTTGGGTGGAAGATGATGGAATAAGTTTATTTTTGCTGACATATTCATTAATAATGGTTGGAGGCTTTGGATGAGGATGCTTTAGAGGAAAGCCAAGTGAATATTGCTTGGAGAGTAGCACCCATGTCAATCTCTTTTGGATATTTTGAAGGGACTATGGTTGGATTCTCTATCTCTATTACTTTGAGACAGGCATCCATCTACAGCCAGAGCGTCTCAAGTTGTCTTTCCCAATCCATGGCGTTGAACTCTTCGCGAGAATAGCTAAGAATATCTCTCTTCTTTACGAGATGGAGATTTTTCTCTTTGATGCTCAAGCTTGACATTGTTTGCGAAGTTCATTTGAAGGGTTTTGATGTATATGATTATCAAGAGATTGTTAAAGGGTTAAAGGATGTGAGATGTGTATCAGTGCATTATATAGAGACTTGAGCCAACGTTTCATATTCTCTTAATGACGGGTCCAGGTATTTTAGTATTTTGATATTTGATATATTTAATTATTCTAATTAAATATTTTCACTTCATTCACTTTTAATCAAATATCACAAAAGCCGTGCGCGTGTGATACACTCACATATACATACACGTAGATACAGATAAAAAGGTGTGCAGTTATCACCACTTCTCCATGATAGCTATCCACTAATTATTCTCACGCCAATCAGATACTAACATCTGTAATTGAAAGTTAATTTGTTTAAACAAAACTGATTCAATTTTCTATATCGAATATTATTCTCACATTATCAGTTTTTCATATCTCTCTCTCTCACTCTCTGTGCACATAAACCCTAAAGTTTGAAAGCTCAATTCACACACATTCTAAGTTATAATGGATTCTTCACCATTCATGAACAGTAAGACCGTGGTTAACGGAGTTACTTTTGCCACAAATAACTTCGTTCCTGTTCTTAATCATCAGGATTTACCCAATGATTTTCAGATCATTCAGGACTTTCTGGCCACAAGCCCTATAAATTATGCTCTAACCCAACCTGCCAAAGTCTCTTTCAAGTGTGTTATGCATTTTCAGTCAAGGCATATTAGGAAAGCCTTATATGACTTTTCAATACATTGGTGTCACACATCATGTGACTCCTGATGTTATTGAAGAAGCACTTCACTTACCATCTCTAAATGGTAAGACTCCTGATAATATTCCTGATTCTACTCTTCTTGAGTTTGCCACAAGTCTGGGATACAATGGGGAGCCAAAGAAGTTTTCAAGTCTGTATAGAACCAAGCTTAAGAAGGAATGGAATTTCTTCTTTGACACAATCAGTAGATGCTTCCTGAACAAAGTTTCAAACTTTGATACACTACCTTCTAGTTTAGTCAACATTGGGTACTCTCTAATTCAAGATCTTTCTTTTGATTATGGGTCGTTTATTTTGAAAGCATTAAGTGATAGAAAAACAGATAAATGTGGTTAAGTCTATTTTCTTAGATTCTTTCAATTGATATTCTCTCACTTATGTCCTGATGCTACATTTGAAAATGATACAATTTTGCCTATTTATAAAATTTCTGATAACAATATCAAGGTACTGATAAAATTTGATAAGGCAAATGGTTTTGAGGGCAATGCTTTCATTCCTGATGAGGTCAGACTTCTTTTGACAAAGAGAATGCCTACTCATTCTGGTCTAGCAACAAGTGCTATGGGACAGGACACTACACATTCTGTTCCTGACACAAACACACAACCCAAACACTTACTCAAACAATCAAGCACCTCTGGTGTCTCCCAAAAGGCATTAGTTGTAAAATCAAAGAAATCAGCTAGATCTGAGGTGTCTGGAAGACAATCGTGATCAAAGGATTTCTCCACTTCAACCCTCATTCAAATGAAGTCACAAGGAGGTGAACAAGGGGTCCTGATTGTTGAAAAAGCTGTGCCTGAGGTTGCTGAGTCTCTGATTGAAGCTAGAGTGTATAAAGAGACTGGAGAAAAGAGAAAATTTTTGCAACAGGTGGATTCTGATTCTGATGGTGATGATACTCTACCTATCTCAACAATCATGAAGAAAAAGGAAGTTGTTGTGCTGATACTGCTATTAAGCTTTGGCTAGCTCTGAAAAGCCAAAGAAGAAAATAAAGTTAATCAACAAGAGCAGGTATCATATTCCTATGGAGATACAGAATCCTACTGATGATACAGAGCATATTCTTAATGTCTTTGTGAATCCTGATGGAACATCTATTCCTGACGCTTCAGCAAATCCTGATGTCTCCACTCCTAATAACTCACCTGTCAAGATAGTGGAAGTTACTGATTCTCCTGCTCCTATTTCTCCAAAAGGAAAAATAATTGAGATGTCTATGGAGAAAGTAAATGTTATTGCTGCTCAGCTTGGTCTAGAACTAACACCACTTTAAGTAAAGAAATAAGCTGAATTCACCTCTTAAAGGATCAAGCCCACAAGAACCTGGATTTCAAAGGAATCCAGCAGCTACTGATGATTTAGCCCCACAAGAACCACCCACTCAAAGTGTGGGTGCAGGCATTGCTGAAGGAATGGTCACACAAGAACCACTTTCTCAAAGGGAAGGTGCAGACAAAAGCAGTCCTGCCACACAAGAACCATCTTCTCAAAGTGAAGATGCATGCATTCTTACATCAGCCGAGGGATTTTCTGACATTGCTCAAGGGATTCCAAAGTCTATAATGGTGGATGTAGCTCAGATTATTGCTGATAAAGAGGCTCATGAGAAGCACATTGCAACTGTGGATGCTGTGCTTGAAGAAACTGAATTTGAGGGAAGCACACAAGAACCTTCAACTCAAAGGGTTGAAGCAGCTTCGACACCTCAGGCTCCATAAGAACCATTGGTAGAAAATACAAATGCAAGCCCTATTCCTGATGAAAGCCAAATTCCTGATGATAGTGTTGCTGCTATTTCTGATGCTGATCAACCAATTCTGGTACAACAGTTGGTGTATACTGAAAATATTTATTTAAAGTATATACATTTATTTCTGGCCCAGTTTTATTGAGAATCATTTAAATATTTACATGCTGTCTAATATTATATATTGTGGACAATCTAGTATCAAATGGGATACATAATATTATATTGTTAAATACGGTTTATATAATATAATAAGGTTCACAGCACAGGTGGAGTTAGACAATCCACTGGAATGGCTGCAGTATTATTTAGATTAGTTTATATTGACTAATAAATAATACTAGTATACTTTGTGTATATTGAACAGGATCAAATTTAGAATTGTTCCCTTATACTGATTAAGAAGGAGAACTAAGATTCTATGTTATTATTAATGCTTAGGTTCTTAATCCAGATATAGTAATTGACACATGTATATTATTTACATGCTTTGATTTATATATGAAATAATTCTTTTGATTTATTTCATTATATTTTGGGTGATGAAATAATATATATGGTGAATATTATTTATAGAAGGAATCCATGTCCTGATAATATTCAGGTTAATAATGTCCCATTGAAAGCTCAAAAAGATTTAATTATGTGAAACCCTACAGGTGGATTTATTCCGGCATAATTAAATAAAGATTGAGTGGATGATCAAGGATAAAAGATATTAATTAAATGAATTATCAGTAATTTATTTAATTAATGGACATGCGATATTTTAAACATGGGGAATTTAATAAGCAAATAATAATGGAACCGAATTAATTAATTAAATTACGGTATTGGGAAAGGTAGTGCAAATATTAATTCTTTAGTGGATTGAATTAATATTTAATTACATTGGGCTAGGCCCAAGATTTAATTAGAAGGCCCAACCTATGTCCATGATCCCTATTGTAGCCCTATATAAATTCTTATTCTCTTCTTGCTAGGGTTGGTCGAAAAAATTTTGTAGCCACCCAGGAGCAAGAAGAGAGGTTAACTTGAGAAGACGAAGGCCACACTTCGCTCAAGGGAATTTGGGAATACAATAGAAGAGCGTGGAATCAACCGTTAACAAGGTGACTTTTCTATTCGTACTCGTTAATTTAGTGTATCAAAAATCGCAGTGCCAAGATCTGATTGTCCCAACAATTGGCATCAAGAGCTAGGTTAAATGGTTCTGCGATTTTTGATACATTGTCCATGTCGTAATTATATATGCATGTATATAGTGGTAGGCTTGTATATTCTGTTTTGCAGGTTGTTATTCACTATTATGGCCATGTATATTTTAATTATGTGTTTGCATCCCACGTGGTTTTATCGTGGTTAATTTTTATGCAATTGGTTTCCACGTGGTTTATCGTGGATGTAATTTACACGAGGGTTGATCGTGTTAGAATAGATTTTACAAAATTAGTTTTGTATTAGATCTATTTTTTATGTAATTGTTTGTTGGATTTTGTAAAAATCCGGATATTTTGTAACAATTACATATGGCTGAAAATCAAAACCGGATATTTTTTTATTCCACTGCGAAGCTACTGCGAGGCTGCTGGGTTCGTTTTTTCTACCGCGATGGACAATTAACAGAAAAGCCAAAGTCTTGTTAATTATTTTGCTTGGTCAAAGAATTCAGTATGGCTGGCGGGTCCACTTGAAGATGATTGTTTTTGCTGCTTGCGGGTTCAACAAGAACATGATAACATCATATGTCCTGTTAGTTTGTTTCTACCGCATTTGATTTAGATGCATAAGGACTGGACCCCATGCTGGTGTCATAAGAAATTCACAAGTGAAGCACAGGCGCATACCAGACAAAATGCGGCTAGATTATCTTCTCCTGCCGCTGTTTGTTCGAATGGGGCAGGAGCTTCCAATTTTTTTTTTCTACCCAGCTAATATTCGAAACAGGGAGCTGAAGCAATTAATTCTGGGGGCCATAATAGTGGATTTAATTATTGTTTTAATTTTTATTTCTGCTATTTAAATTTTTAATTATTGCTTTAAATAATTATTATGTGTGTTGTTAATTATGTATGTAATTTTGAATTGCATGTTTAACATAATTAGGACGACATGGACATAGTTTTTTTATTTATTGCATTAATTAAATGTTTTATGTTGTTAAATTATTTGTGTATTTTCAATGCATGCTAGACATAATTGTAACGACATAGGTCCCATTTAATTTTTAAAATTCCTCAATTTTTTTAAAAAATTCTAAGTGGGCGAGGGAATTAATTAGGAATTAAATCTCACGGTCTCCATTATTTTGTTTGTAATATAATCTTTTAAATAATGTAGATGGTATATATGATCACCTAACGTGGCGTACTATTTACGGTGTTTTAAAAGGTTATAGAAATTACTAGAACAAAATTCTTAAATTAAATAACGAATATTGAAAGGTATATAGATCACCCTAACGTGACATACCAAGTTTCAAAGAATTCGTTACGAAAATTGAATACTCTTTTGATGTTGACTATGGAGAATTCTGTCTAGGAATTGGGTATTAAGCGAGGCCGTTGTGACTCCTCCGAGACCTGGGAATTATCCATTAATATATCAAACGGATGTATTTAGTTGGAGTAATTTAAGAAATTAAATAACGGTATACACTTAGCTATGAAACATAATATATAGTCCACCCTAACGTGGCGTATTATTTAGTAATAGGACCGAAGTAGTATTTAAACGAATTTAAGTGGTATATATGTCACCCATCGTGGCGTACCAGAAACTTATGGTGTTTAAATATTAGTGCATTAATTTTGAATTAATTGTTAGAGGAAACCAATAGGATTTAAGATTTATGCAACTATCTGATTATGTGTTACATGTATGATTCTCAGGATTAGATCATTATGGGCTTTAATCCACTATTCACCATACTTAAGGATAACAAACTTACTGGACCGAACTATATTGAATGGAAACGTAATTTGGACATAGTGTTGACTGCTGAGGAGTACAAATTTTGTACTTATGAACCCAAGCCAGATCAGCCTGCTGAAGATGCTCCTGAAATTGAGAAGAAGTATTATAAGCGGTGGGTTAAGGCTGATGAGATGTCGCGATGTTACATTCTGGCAGCAATGTCGGGTGTTTTGCAGCATCAGCATCAGGATATGCCCACTGCTTCAGATATGCTCTTTAATCTCAAGGAACTTTTTGGAGAACAGAATAGGGCTGCTAGGCAAGTAGCAATGAAGGCTTTAATGCACACTCAGATGGTTGAAGGAACACCTGTAAGGGATCATGTTCTCAGAATGATGTCTCATCTGAATGAGATGGAGATCCTTGGTGCTGATATTGATGGGGAAACCCAGATCGATATCATCCTTATGAGCTTGCCCAAAAGTTTTGAGCAGTTTCGCTTGAATTACACCATGAACAAAAGGATGTATAGTCTCGCGGAACTTCTGACAGAACTTCAGGCAGCTGAAGGACTCTTTAAGCAGAATGTTCAAGTGAATGTGGCCAAGAAAGCTTCTTCATCTAAGCCGAAAGGTAAGAAGAAGAAAAAGACTCAGACACATAAAGCTGGAAAGATTGCTAATGCAGTGGGAGTTCAAGGTGGTATGAAAAAGCCTAAGGGCAAGTGCTTCAGGTGCAAGCAGTCAGGTCACTGGAAACAGGATTGTCCTCTTCCTAAGAAGACAAACAATACTGGTATGTCTCTTTCTCTAGTTACAGAAACATATATAGCGGCTATATCTACGAGCACTTGGTGTGTAGGTACAGGAGCCACTGACCATGTTTGTAACTTTATGCAGGGGTTCCAGCAATCCAGAATGCATAGAGATGGCGAGATATATGTGTTCATGGGAGATGCTACGAAAGTAGCAGTAGTTGCAGTTGGAATAATTACATTATCTTTTAGCGATGATAGGATTTTGGTTTTGCACAATTGTCTTTATGTACCTTCGTTTAGAATGAATTTAATTTCGGTTTCTAAACTTGCCATGGATGGTTATAATGTTTGTTTGGATCGTAATGTTTCTATTATGATGAATAAACGAGTTATATGTTCTGGTACATTGCAAGACAATTTATATATTATTAATCCTATCCAACCAATGTTGCAACATAAGGAAACTAATAACATTCTTTCTAGCTCAAATAAAAGAAAGAAACCTTCTGAATTGAACCAAACATATCTTTGGCACTTAAGATTAGGTCATATTAACTTGAGGAGGATTCAAAGACTGGTAGTAGATAGGCCATTAGGCTCGTTGGCAGTGGAGCCATTTCCAGTTTGTGAATCCTGCTTGGAAGGTAAGATGACTAATAGGACTTTTAAAGGAATGTTAAATAATAATATTAGATTGTTAAATACGGTTTATATAATATAATAAGGTTCACAGCACAGGTGGAGTTAGACAATCCACTGGAATGGCTGTAATATTATTTAGATTAGTTTATATTGACTAATAAATAATACTAGTATACTTTGTGTATATTGAACAGGATCAAATTTAAAATTGTTCCCTTATACTGATTAAGAAGGAGAACTAAGATACTATGTTATTATTAATGCTTAGGTTCTTAATCCAGATATAGTAATTGACACGTGTATATTATTTACATGCTTTGATTTATATATGAAATAATTCTTTTGATTTATTTCATTATATTTTGGGTGATGAAATAATTTATATGGTGAATATTATTTATAGAAGGAATCCATGTCCTGATAATATTCAGGTTAATGATGTCCCCTTGAAAGCTCAAAAAGATTTAATTATGTGAAACCCTGCAGGTGGATTTATTCCGGCATAATTAAATAAAGATTGAGTGGATGATCAAGGATAAAAGATATTAATTAAATGAATTATCAGTAATTTATTTAATTAATGGACATGCGATATTTTAAACATGGGGAATTTAATAAGCAAATAATAATGGAACCGAATTAATTAATTAAATTACGGTATTGGGAAAGGTAGTGCAAATATTAATTCTTTAGTGGATTGAATTAATATTTAATTACATTGGGCTAGGCCCAAGATGTAATTAGAAGGCCCAACCTAATTGTCCATGATCCCTATTGTAGCCCTATATATATTCTTATTCTCTTCTTGCTAGGGTTGGTAGAAAAAATTTTGTAACCACCCAGGAGCAAGAAGAGAGGTTAACTTGAGAAGACGAAGGCCACACTTCGCTCAAGGGAATTTGGGAATACAATAGAAGAGCGTGGAATCAACCGTTAACAAGGTGACTTTTCTATTCGTACTCGTTAATTTAGTGTATCAAAAATCGCAGTGCCAAGATCTGATTGTCCCAACAACAACCACTTTCATCAAGGCCAGTGGAATCTATTTCTACTTCATCAGGTAACACTTCCACTTCTACTCTTTTTAATACTGATAGTATGATTGTAGATATCCCGGTAAGGAATACCTCTATCTATATGACTACAGTCCGCTCTTCTCAGCCTCCTCTTATTTCTTTGAACTTGTCGAGCCAGAACCTTTCAAGTGAGAAATAGAGTAAACAATTAGAGTAAAAGAAGAGTGATGAGAGGCAGTCTCATGTACTGGAAAAAGGAGAGGTAGAAATGAGTGAGGAGTTACACACTTCTAGTGAGGTAGCAGTTACAATTGAAAGTAACTTAGGTGATGCAGTGAGAAATGATGAGATAATTTTAAAAGAAAAGAGGGTTTTAGGATCTATATCTGTTCTCAATGCAGGTCATCAGGATACACCAGCAACATCTAGTGCTAATTTGAAATTAATAGGTGTAATGCTTCCTGATGAGACTAAGGAGGATTCTACTCCTGATGTTGATGCTGAGGATAGTTCAGATAGTGATGATGATGATGCTGATGATTCTGTTGAATCAGCACAGCTGAAACAAGCCATGTTAATCAGTAAGGGGTCTACACATGGATCATCCAGTCATTTTATGTCTGGTGCATCTGATCCTGACAAAACTAATCAAAGAAAAGGTTTCATTGCTGTTGGTTCTGAAAGACCAGAAGAGTTGTGGAGAAGATCACAATGGAATGATGAATGGCATTTACCTAAACCTTCTATTGGAATAGAATGGGCACATGTTCATGCTAAACATGCAGTCTCACAAATATCTAGCTCTGATCTTAAGGATCATCTGAAGGCTACAACCATTTTATCCAAAGGCTTACAGCAGGATATCAACTTTGTCAAATCTGACAATGAAACTCTTCATACCGAGTTGGCTAAAATCGTGAATGCAACTGCAGTTGAAACTGGAACTCAGATCAGAACTCTGACCACTGCTGTCTATACAAGGATGGATACTTTGGAACTTAATTTTGATACTTTATCTTCCAAAGTCAATAATATTGAAGAATCCCTAAAACTGATTCTCTCTTTGTTGACTGATTCTGATGTCAAAAAGGGGGAGAAGGGAGATAAAAGAAAACGTTCATCTAATCCAGTATTAAGAAAGGATGATGATAATTCTGGAAATGATGGTGGTGATAAGTCTCAAAAAACCGCTGATGCTGTAATAGGAAATACTAAGAGCGTTCAATCTCGATCTCAAACTGTGCAGTCAACTCATGTTTCTAGTTCTGGTGTGAAAACTATAAGAACAATGGTACAATCTGAAGTCCAGACAGAAGATCAAATTCTACCACCTGGTCAAATCTTGTCAACAATTCCTGAGGATGATGTGTACATTGATGAAGAAGGAGATGCTGCTAAACTTTTTCATGAACTTAATACTAAGTCTGGTGAAGTTCTTCACTTATTTCATAAAGATAAAAGGGTAGAGTTAGCTAATGCAAAGTCAACTCTTTCTGTGTTAGCTGAAGAAGACTTTCCAACTCTATCAAAAGAAGAAATTCTAATCGAACAGAAAAACTTATGGAATGGTTTGAGAAGAAGACAAAGACTCCTGCTGTAGGTAGAGGAAGAGGTAGATGAGGCAGAGGTAGAGGAAAAGGAAGGAAGCTTATAGAATCTGGTCATTAGAAAGCTACAAAGAAAATAACTCCACTATCTCTTGAAATGACTCCAACCAACAGACCTTATGTTAGTGAAGAGACTGAAGAGGAAGGGCAATTTGTGAAGAGAAGGAGAGTTAATGAAAAACAGGAGGAAAAGAATTTACAAATCTCTATTCCTGATACAGTTCAAGCCAAAGTTTCTGATATTTCTCGAGCATGATTCTGAGAACTATTAGACAGAGATTTTTGTATGGAGGAGCAAGATATGATCGCAACTATACTCCTGTATACTTAAATACAAGAGGTAGGAAATTTAAATGCAAAGAGGAACTGCTGTTAAAGGAGTTTCTTTAGGTATGGAACAACTGTCTCTTAATCCTGATGGGAAGGAACTTGTATATCTATTGCTTGATGATTTATCTCTACCAAGAAGCTCAATTCAAAGTCTCAGAGCAGATATTTATCATATCAATGAGGAAGATGAAGAACTCAAAGGTCTGAAGAAGAAACTGATTCAAATTCTTGGAAGTAGAGAAGAAGAGTTATTATCAAATTTCTTGAAGATGAATCTTTTCTACCAGAGAATTTTTGAAACTGCTCCTGATGATTGGTAGAACATTTTGTTTTGAGTTTTTGACATCATTGAATCGAGGAATTTGTGCTTTATTTCACAAAGTACAAATTGGGGGAGATTGTTAGATATTAATTCAAGTGATGTCAGGATCT
Organism: Saposhnikovia divaricata; assembly: GCA_036435485.1. Lineage (NCBI taxonomy): Eukaryota > Viridiplantae > Streptophyta > Magnoliopsida > Apiales > Apiaceae > Saposhnikovia > Saposhnikovia divaricata. The sequence goes on along the minus strand of CM071601.1, from coordinate 38,958,152 downwards.
GGACTACTGATCAGATACTAATGCTGACATCATCAGTAAAACAACGTTAGTATCATGATTGCTATCAGGACTGGAAGCTGATCAGGATTACATGAAGATTTACATTAGTCCAGAGATCAAGGAAGATTGATAAATTGACTCCTATTTTATAGGATCGTAGCTAATAGTTAGGATATGTATAGTAAATAGTTGTTAATTGATTTGACATATCTTGTAGTTGATAGAGTAGTTTTGTACTAGATATAAACACAGTTTAGGTTTTACTTATGTGTAATCGCCTACACGAGAATTCTTGTAACCTAGCAGCTCTCAAGAACATCAGAATTTCTTGAGAGAGTTTGTAACAGTTTTATATCTTAGTTAATAAATCTGTTATTTATTCATACTTGTATTACTATCATTGTTTAAGTCGAAAATCTTATACAATTGTATTAAACCCCCTTTCATAATTGTTATTTACTGGGCAATAATTGTATCAGAGCTAACTGATTATTTAAATCAAAAACAATCTTAAGATGTCTGAGCATGAAAGCATGAGTAAGTAAGTATGAAAGCATTAAGATTCCCATCCTCAAGAAGTCTGAGTATCCTACATGGAAGGTAAAAATGTTGATGTATCTGGAAGCCTGTGATCCTGACTATCTTGATAGGATCTATGATGGACCCTATGTTCCTAAGAAACTGGTTCCATTAACAGGGACTGTCCTGAACACTATGTGAGTAAGATCAAGTGTATTATTGAGAATTGGGAACGTGGCAACCTGGATCACCGACCTCGGGTTTGGGAGTGTCACAAATGGTGATAACAATAGCAACAAACACATGAAGTAGACCTAGTTTTAAGGGTTATGATGACATTATGTAGATCGAACAGGATATGGTGGCATGGGTGGTGATACCTAATTTTAGGGGTTATGATCAAGTGTATTTTTAGTGCAGGGTCATGGGATGGAGAAGTTGGTGTGACGCGAAGTTGGTGGTGTTTATGAGCGCTTTGGCTCATAGTTAGATATTATGTTTGGAGGATGGAATAAGAAGTCGTGGTGATGGGAGATGAGTATAATAGAATTTAGATGAAGAATTATATCAAAATTAGTTTTAAAATTTTGTAGCTATCATTACATGTCATATCTCATTTTAGTGAGATTTCGAGCAAAATCCATAATTAATAAAATACATAAATGGAACCTTTTATAAGATAACTAAATGAAAATTTTATTTTCCAAATCCAACAATAAAAGTTCATACTAAATGCTACAGAATTAACACTTTTGTCTACATTCGGAGCGTGAGCGATAACATTTATTTGTGATTATATTGAAACAACACCAACACGTTATGATGCCCTCTGTGCTGCATAGTGATGGAAAGCAGAAACTGTTTGTTTCATTTGCACTTGATTTTGTATTGCTTGTGTCGTCATCTTCGATGGTAACTCTCGTGTTGTTTATCAACATACCTATATATTAAATTATAAACACAAAATTAATAAATTACCAATTATAAAGAAAAAATAAAGAAGATATTCTAAGGCGATGAAGCAAGTGGCAAATATGTTATACAGATCAATATGTCAAATGTTTATAAAAACTGTATTTACATATTAACTAAACTTTTAGGTACGTATAAGATAATAATAGCTTACATTGGTGCATATGCAAAACTGCAAAAGGAGAACCAGGATGAATATAATAGGAGCTTGTTGCTTGAGAGGTGCATATAATTGTTAGATGTTCTCTTTGTTGAAAGAGATGGTCACTATAGAGATATATATAGTGAATTTTATTGAAAAAATGTTTAGAAATTTTTTTATGAATATGATAATATACCATGTATACTAGATCCTAGAAGACTGATATATAATAAATCTCTTATAAAAAAAGAAACATTTTGATTCAATCATTTAATTATAATCTTTTCTCATGTACTATGGACACGTGTATTGAAAAAACTATCCACGCAAAACAGGATTTACATATATTATTTTTAACTAGGAGATTTGCATTTATTGTTTTCAAGGAGATTTCTTATTATACTATATGTTAAATAAGGCCATAAAATTGGTACGTGGATGTATTACCGAAAGAAGTTTAGCCATCCTGATATAACAGTATTTATGGATGTTGCTGGAATCACGGAACAAAATACGGATATTTTGCTAAGAACACGAAGAATAGGGAGGAGATTTGTAACTATTTGTGACTAATCTTCTTTGTTGATATTCTGGGGTGAACAGTTTCTCAATCTTAACAAGAGGCCTACGTACCAAATTTATAGGGAATCAAGCCACACGTAGTTCTTGGAGAAAAAGTTACCCTAACGGGCTAGGGTTTCTATGGGTCTATCTTGGCCCAAATCCACTAGTCGTCTATGAGATGATATAATTTATCCATTAATCCTGCTCACGACTCATGGCCCAATAAAGGTTACCCATGGCTAACATGATGTTAGAATCACATAGCCTCACTGGCGAGGCTAACGGAGAAGCTACATGGGCCTCGCATACGACCTCACTGGGCTTAGTCATGCGAGGTGATCCCATGTTATAGAGATAATCCTACTCATGTGACCTCGCTGGGCTTAATCATGAGCCTTCATAATAAGAGAATTCTAGGCCTCGGGGTAAAACTTCCACATTGTGTTGATAGTATATTGGACTGACTTTTGGTGGTGGGCTTTAGTGACCCAATCTTCGTCTTTAGGCCCATTGTGAGTTGTGGACCGCTATTCCGGCCCATTAGGCCTATTTAGGGCTTATGCCAAGATTTGGGCATAACAACTACCCCCCGAGTCCATATTGCCTTTGAAAATGCGATGTGGAGTCAAAAACTTCTTTGCTAAAACTTTCGATGTGAGGCTTGTGCTCGCTATAGATTGCTGTAGATGAAATCATAACTAGTTCTCAGGTGCCTTGGGCTCGCATCACAACCCCTATATATGAATTTGAATGGTGTCGGAAAGCTATCGTGTCTCGAGATCTGTTCCCAGCTGCTAAGATGATAACACGTGTTGTGCATCTTTCTCACTCATGATTACTATTTAAACTCAGACTTCCAATCATTTGTCACTTTCCTTATTAACATCACAACGAATTGCTGCCGGATTGCTCAAGGATCAAACAAAGAACCCGATCGCCTATTTTCAAGAACGACCCCAACTTTCTTCAAGATCTTCAACTTTTCTTCATCAGAAAGTAGTTTCTTTCTCTTGTTCTTCATTTAAATGCATTTATAGCTTGTAATTCTGTGTTTTTGATTCTTGAAATTGTATGCGATGCGAGCCCAATTATCTACGACCCCAAGTACTTAATTTCACATTGCGATCTTCGGCTCGCTTGTATAGAAAATGCGATCCCCTTTTTAGATGTAGGATTGCAACCTCACCTTTAGAATAGGAGCGTGACCCCCTTGTTTCTCGTGTGTGAAGTGAGGACACTTAGAGCCTTCTATTTATCTATTCTTTTCTTTCTACATTCCCTTGACATTCTGTAAATGCACACACTGATGATTCACAATTTTCTTAGATGTCTAACGATGATAGCTCAAGAACACCTTCCCTAGTACTCAATGTCTCAATTAGCGAGAATGCGGCAACAAACACTGCTAAGGCCACGAGCACGAGTGATAACTCGTTCAAGCTGTACATGGACCCTTTGTGGTCGAATGAAGAATATACTAGGGAGGTTCCCTTAAGATCATGGAGAGCGAAGTGCCCATCTAGCTCGCAAAGCCAATCTGCTGAGATCCCTCCAAACGAAAATGTACCCCTATACAACGCTACTGAGGTTAAGAAGCAAGTTGATGAACTGATAAGGAAGGGAAAGGAAATATTTTCCGGCATACCCGACCTTCTTTCTCCCCTTAAGACAAATCCTATAGAGACAATTAGTGATTCTTCTGTAGACTCGCTCGGCGAGGTGTACTATGACCTCGAGGGTGGAGGTGACAACGAGGCTAACTAAGATGACTCTAATTACGAAGAGCCCTCTTTTGCTGATGGTGACCTCGATGAAATGTCAAGGGTTGTTAATTTCGAAGATTATACGTATATGCCCAAGGCTTGGCCCTAGAATTATATGCCAACCCCTCAACCCGAGTTGGAAGGAACCATATATGTTGGGGGGCCTCCACCTGAGGAGATTGAGGAGGGCTCTGGTGTTAAACCAGGACATCCTCACATACTGGCTTGTAGGGATCAATCTACGACCCTGACTATTGACTACTTCTGCAATGCAATAGAATCACTTCGACAACGAATAGAACGGTGGCAGAGTTCCAAGGATTGGAGTCTTTTCTCCCCTTCACCCTTTCATCAAATATGTTTGCGAGTCCTATCATCTAACTCCAATCCAGATAAACCCTAATAGCTACTGGTCCATGATCACCCTCTACATTCTGTACCACAAACTTGGATACCCAGAGTTAGATGCGAGGACTATGGGGTACTTTCTTCAGCTCAAACGGTACGGGGCTTCTGATTTTATCTTCGTGTATTTTTCTATCTAGCCAGAGTTCAATCAAAAAAAAACTTATCCATAGTGGTCCAAGCAATGCAGACTCGTGGAAAGGGCCCTACTTTTACGTCCACGAGGTCCCAAGGCTTAAGACCTCGTTCAACTATCTCCCAGGTAAACAGCTACTCTTCAGGTCCACATCTTACTTTTTAGTTAAACCATTTTAGTTAAACCAAAGATTGACTCAACTATCTTGAGACCGTAGTTGGTCAAGTTCACACTGTCTAAAAAGGCGAGCCGTCGATGTGCTAAAGATAACTCATCGTGATGATAGAAACATCCGAACTCTCCTCTCGCTTGAAAATTTAATTGAATGCGGATTTCTGAAAGAGGGAGTAGGACTATCCCCAGAAGCGGGGCCTTCAAGTGCGAGGAAGGCCTCGTAAAAAAGGAAAACAAGGGAGGATGGCTCGTTCTCTCGAGTCGAAATCACAGAAGATGAGGGTATTTTTCTAATGCGTAGCAACTTTAGCCTCGTACTTGCTAGTTTTTATTTGTTCATTCAGCATTAGTCTTCATAACATTTGTCTTCGCATTTTCATATTGTATCTTTTTATATTGCTGTCTCTAATTGTAATTCATTTCCATTTTACAGGCATGTCTAACAGAAATGGTACACGCAAAACCCCATTCCTGGCGAAGAGTGGGAATTTGATCGTGACGAAGCCCTCTACCACCACTATTACGAAGCCTTCTGCCACTACTCAGGCACAGATCAGAGATCTTCTGAAGGATCCTCGGGCCGAGCGGGATGCCAACATCATCCATCAGCGAACCCAGGGCACTCCTGATGAGCACATTTCAAAGAAATCCAGGAGAGAGGTGCCTCTGTTGCCACATCCAAAACCTCCTACTACAACCATTCCTGTCCACCGCCTGTTTGCGAAGCACGGGTATCTACATGTTTCCAAAGCTGAATGCACGAGCTGGTGTAGTGCAGGTATGGACAAAAATGCTGATTATATGGCCAAGTGCTTGGCCGAGGCTTTCATTCGTTAGGCCTCGCATTTGAAAGATCTCAAGAACACCCTGGCCGCCAATTTGAAGCTTGAAAAGGAGGTCAAAGTCCTCAAATTTAAACTGGAGGAGGATAGAGGTCTTTGATGGAGGCTCACAGGCAAGCCCTTCAACCAAGACTGCGAGCCTACGGTCCGAGCTCAAAAATGTTGTCTCAGAGAAGAACGCTCTTGATAAGTCCTTGAAAGAGCAGAGAAGCTGGCTGAAGTTGTTAAGGAGAAGCATAAGACTGAGGTCGCGAAGCTGAAGAATGATCTCAAAGCCACCAAAGTTGACCATGATGCTGTTGTGGAGGCCGCCCAAGTCGAGTTTATGAAGGGGTTTATCAAAAAGGTCCCTGACTTCGATTGGGACAGGCTTAGGCCTGGGAATGCTGATTTTGCCGAGTCTTTCCGTAAGGAGATTGAAGACGAGGCCGAAGAGGAGGCCAGGAAGGCAGAGGAAAAGAAAACGAACCCAGATGGGACCGCCTCAAAACTTTTGTTATATTATAATCTGTTATTGAACTTGTTCTTGAACTAGGGATACGGGCACCCTTTGAATGCCTCGCAAGTGTAATATTTTTTGATAACTGTCTTGATAACTGTTGCAATTATTTTGAGCCCACTATTAATTCTTCGTTTAATATTTAGATTCCTTCTTGTAGTTCAATACTGCTTTAATTCTTCTTTGTGTTGAAACTTAGATAAGTAGATTGGCTTCGCAGATGCAAAGCTGCCTTTGCAGTTTAATTATTCCTATCTGTAGCTTGCTTTCTTCGACTTTAGTAATTGTATGAATGCTCCACTAAGTGGCTTTTAACTATGTTTGTATATTCTAAGGTACGATCCCTCTCTTTGGGACGTGACATGCGATGCCTTCCTTGTGAGGTCGCAGAAGCGGTCCCGAGACTAAGGTCGCCCCTCGAACTTCTTCATTTTTGAATTTTTTCTTTAAGTAGACTTTGGGGACGCTCCCTTGGGTCGTAGTAGGTACTACGCTCGCATCGCCTTTGACCTGAGGGGGATCAGCCTCGCATATACTGTGCTGGCCTAGTCCTGAAAAATTTAAAATACTAACAATCAAAAGTAAAGTTTGCAAAATTTATAGGGCCCTTCCCAATTTGCTCCAAAGACTCCATGAAGTGGGACCTTTGTGTTAGGCATCATCCTTCTCAGCACTAAGTCCCCCACATGAAGAGGCTGCACACGAACCTTTCCATTATAGTACCTCGTAGTTCTTCTTTGATAGGCTGCGAGCCTTAACTAAGCCTCCTCCCTTGACTCCTCAATCATATCCAAATATAACCTATGATTGACATCATTTGCCTCAGGGTCGTAATGTTCCCCTCTGAACGAGCCTGAGACCACCTCAACAGGCACCATGGCCTCGCAGCCATTGGTCAAAGAGAATGGGGTCTCCCCGATGGTGGTCTTGGGGGTCGTGTTGTATGACCACAAGACCTTTGGTAGCTCCTTGGGCCAATTACCCTTGATTTCCTCCAGTTTGGCCTTCAAGGTGTGTTTAATTATCTTGTTTATGGCTTTGGTTTGGCCATTTGTTTGAGTATGGATAACGGCAGAAAAGCTATTTTTGATCCCCAAGTTCTCACAAATTTCCTTCATTTCCTTTCTATCAAATTTCTTCCCATTATCTGATATAAGATGATATGGGATCCCATAGTGACACACAATTGCCATGTACATAAAGTCCTTCAATTTTTTGGCAGAGATGGTTGCAAGAGGCTCAGCTTCGACCCACTTAGTGAAATAGTCTACAGCGACCACTACGTACTTGAACCCTCCTTTTACTTTCGGGAGCTCCCCAATAAGATCAATCCCCCACATGGAAAAGGGCCACGGGCTCATGAGAGAAGTGAGGTGAGCAACCGAGGCATTACTGAAGTTAGCGTTCCTTTGGCACTTGTCACATCTCCTAGCAAACTCAAATGCATTCCGTTTCAAAGTAGGCTAGAAATATCCCTGGCCAAGAATCTTTTGGGCTAGAGAACTACCCCCCGAGTGATTGCCACATATGCCTTCGTGGACTTCCCTTATGATATAATTGCACTCCTCACCATCTACACACCTCAAGAGTGGTGTGTTGAACCCTCTTCGATACAAAATTTCATCAAAAATTACATAGCGAATCGTTTAGTACTTAACCTTCCTCGCTTCCTTCTTTTCTTGGGTCACAATTCCATTCTTCACATACTCCCATATAAGGGTCATCCATGTGGGACCTTGAGTTGCTACTTCCATTACAAACTCTTCAGGTACACTAGGCTTAGTCTGAATTTCTAGAGGAATTATTCCAAGCAGGGTGGCCATGCGTCGAGACCCTAACTTAGCGAGGGCATCTGCTCCTTGATTTTTGGCCCTTCTGATAAATTCCACCCTTACCTATTTGAAGGATTTCATTAGCCTTTGAATACATCTCAGATAGAACTCAATTTGAGGCCCCCTAGCCTGCCACCCACAATGAACGTGACCTGTGACCAACATGGAGTCGCTGTATGCATTAAGATTCTACACCTACATTTCAATTGCGAGCATGAGGCCAATGATGAGAGCTCGTACTCAGTTGCATTGTTAGAGGCCTCGAATGCAAAATGGACCGCGCTTCTTAACTTGTGACCCTCAGGGTAACGAGCTCGACCCCGACTCCAGCTCCTTCCTTATAGATGCCCCATCGACATAGAGCTCCCACCACGAAGCAGAATTCTGTTGGCTGGCCTCGGGCTTGACATCATCTGTGATCACTACGAGAGCCCAGGCATCTCCCTCAGATTGGGGACGAAATTCAAATATAAAATCCACCAAAGCTTGACCCTTCAAAGCACCTCGAGGCTTATACTCGATGTCAAACTGACCTAGCTCCACAGTCCATTTTAGAAGTCTTCCTGGCTTATGCATCACTTGCATTAAGAGAAAGGCAGTGCGAACCTCAATCTTGTGAGACTTAAAGTATGGCCTTAATTTGCGCGAGGCCAGCACCAAGGTATAGGCGAGCTTCTCCATGTTGGTATAACGAGTGTCAGCATCTACCATTATTTTACTAACATAATAAACGGGGTATTTAACCCTCTCCTCTTTGCGAACTAACACCGCGCTGACATCATGTTCTGACACAGCTAGGTACAATATTAGGGTCTCCCCCTCCTCAGGCTTTGAACTTCCTTAACACTCCTTGGCGACCTCATCTTCATTAAAGCCTTTATCTTTACCGATTGGCCTCAATACCCCGATGATTGACTATAAAACCAAGAAACTTTCCAGATTCGACCCCGAACACATAATTTTGGGGGTTGAGCTTCATTATATAATTTCTCAGAATATCAAACATCTCAGCTGTGTGGGCTATGTGCTCCCCAACATCCTTAGACATCACAAGCATGTTATCTACATTGACCTTCATTATCTTCCCAATTTGCTTCTCAAACATCATATTAAATAGCCTATGATAGGTAGCACCAACATTGAGGAGGCCAAAGGGCATCCCTATGTAATAGTAGAGACCCCTGTCTATGATGAAAGAAGTATGTTCCTGATCGGGGCCATACATGGGTATCTAATTGTACCCGGAGTAAGAATCCATGATGCTAAGGAGTGCATGCCCCGCTGTTGCATCCACCAATTGGTCAATCCTTGGCAATGGAAAGTTATCCTTATGACAGTGCTTATTGAGATTAGTGAAGTCCACACATGTCCTCCACTTTCTATTCGGCTTCTTTACTAGAACTAGGTTCGCGAGCCAATCAGGATAGAAAGTTTCCTAACTAGCCCGACCTTACTCCATTTTTATTGGGTTCTAGGTTAAGCCTGTGGCACATAACATTAGAATCAATCCCAATCATATCTTCGTGAGACCATGCCAACATATCCAAATTTTCCTTAAGAAAATCGACGAGCCTTCTGCGCAGATCGGGGTTGAGCTAAAACCCGACCATCAGCACCTTGGAGGGACCCTTAGTATCAATAAGAATAGAGATTGTATCTTCTGCAGCTCCAGCTCGCTCTACATGCTCTGGGATGTGAGGATCTAGATCGAGTTCACACTTGATCGCGAGCTCGGCTGGACTCTCCTTCATCCTTATTTGTGACCCCATTTAGTTGTGGTGTAGACACGATCCCTAAAGTTGGGGTCGCGCCAACATGGCCATACTTAATTATAACTATAGTCTCGCGAGTGATTCCATTTGGTAAGTCCATTAATGTGGAAGTCTCCTTACGAACCCAATTCCCCTTACAGGCTCGCATAGCAGCCTGTTCTAGGCTCTCCCCGTCGTCACTAGCCTCTTCAACTATTCCTTCCTAAAGGACCAACACTGGTTGTGAAGCCCCCATCACAATGGCCCCTGGCACTAGTTCCACCTGAATGTACAGGTTATCAAAGTAATCATCTGGAAACTCCTCAATAGATATTATATTGCAATCAGTTGAGGGTTACAAAGCCGACTTGCGAACCCTATCATCTTCCTCGCATATTGACAGAGTATATATTTATATGTATTTTATATGATTTTATTCTCATATTTATTGTATTTTATAAATAATTGGATATTATTAAGTAGAGTTTAATGTTTTATGATAGAAAATAAAGAATTCCCAAAGTTTGAAGGAATTGAGCTTATTTGGACTTAAAGTACAAGGAAATTCGGATTTATTGGGTTGCTTGTGCATACATCACTGTTTGAGCCATAACTTGAGTTTCAGACATCAGAATTGGGCGATCTTACAGCCTACACGAAGCTAATGAAATTATCTACAACGCATAAGTGGTCCAACATCGATATTCCAACTGGAGCAGCCCAGTAACTGTTGGGACAATCAGATCTTGGCACTGCGATTTTTGATACAATAAATTAACGAGTACGAATAGAAAAATCACCTTGTTAACGGTTGATTCCACGCTCTTCTATTGTATTCCCAAATTCCCTTGAGCGAAGTGTGGCCTTCGTCTTCTCAAGTTAACCTCTCTTCTTGCTCCTGGGTGGCTATCAAATTTTTTCGACCAGCCCCCAGCAAGAAGAGAATAAGAATATATATAGGCTACAATAGGGATCATGGACAATTAGGTTGGGCCTTCTAATTACATCTTGAGCCTAGCCCAATGTAATTAAATATTAATTCAATCCACTGAAGAATTAATATTTCCACTACCTTTCCTAATACCGTAATTTAATTAATTAATTCGGTTCCAATATTATTTGCTTATTAAATTCCCCATGTTTAAAATATCGCATGTCCATTAATTAAATAAATTACTGATAATTCATTTAATTAATATCTTTTATCCTTGATTATCCACTCAACCTTTATTTAATTATGCTGGAATAAATCCACCTGCAGGGTTTCACATAATTAAATCTTTTTGAGCTTTCAAGGGGACATCATTAACCCGAATATTATCAGGACATGGATTCCTTCAATAAATAATATCCACCATATATATTATTCCATCACCCAAAATATAATGAAATAAATCAAAAGAATTATTTCATATATAAATCAAAGCATGTAAATAATATACACGTGTCAATTACTATATCTGGATTAAGAACCTAAGCATTAATAATAACATAGAATCTTAGTTCACCTTCTTAATCAGTTTAAGGGAACAATTCTAAATTTGATCCTGTTCAATATACACAAAGTATACTAGTATTATTTATTAGTCAATATAAACTAATCTAAATAATACTACAGCCATTCCAGTGGATTGTCTAACTCCACCTGTGCTGTGAACCTTATTATATTATATAAACCGTATTTAATAATCTAATATTCTGTATCCCATTTGATACTAGATTATTCACAATATATAATATTTAGACAACATGTAAACATTTAAATTATTCTCAATAAAATAGGCCAGAAATAAATGTATATACTTCAAATAAATATTTTCAGTATACACCAACAATCTCCCACTTATACTCAAAATATTCTATGAGTATATCAGTGTTTATTTAATCCACTATTACACAGAAAACTATGTGTCCATCCATCTGACTCCTATCGCTTCCACATGCCTGTCAAAAACTTTGGCTGGCAAACTCTTTGTGAAAGGATCTGCCCGGTTGTCTTCTGATGATATGTGAGCCACAACTATATCTCCTCGCTTTACGATTCCTCGTATGAGATGATACTTACGTTCAATATGTTTAGCTGCTTTGTGATCTCGCGGTTCCTTCGAATTTGCCACAGCACCAGTGTTATCACAATACACTGTCAAGCTCCTAGGCAAATTAGGTACCACATCCAAGTCCAAAAGGAAGTTCTGAACCATACAGCCTCCTTTGCAGCCTCAGAGGCCGCCACGTACTCGGCTTCCATGGTAGAGTCTGCAATGCATTTTTGCTTTACACTCCTCCATATAACGGCTCCACCTCCCAAAGTAAAAACATATCCCGAGGTAGATTTCCTCTTATCCCTATCTAATTGGAAATCTGAATCAGTATATCCCAAAGGAAATAGATCTGAGGCCTTGTAAATTTACAAATACTCCTTAGTCCTTCTCAGGTACTTGAGTATAGTTTTTACTGCACTCCAATGTTCCTGACCTGGGTTCGACTGATATCTACTAACCATGCCTACAGCAAAGCAGATGTCAGGCCTCGTACATAACATAGCATACATTAAGCTTCCACATGCCGAAGCATAAGGAACTGCTTTCATGCTCTCTATATCCTTAGGTGTCGAAGGACACTGCTCCTTGGATAGAGACACTCCATACTTAAAAGGTAGAAAACCTTTCTTAGAGTTCTGCATGTTAAAACGAGCTAATACTTCATCAATGTAGGGCTCTTGAGATAAAGCCAACATCCTTTTCTTGCGATCCCTTATTACTTTGATCCCAAGGATGTATGCCGCTTCACCTAAGTCCTTCATTTCAAATTGTTTGAACAACCATGCCTTTATTGATGACAACATCTTAACATTGTTTCCAATGAGTAAAATGTCATCTACATACAGTACTAGAAAAACCACTGCGTTACCCTCACTTCTCTTATACACACATGATTCGCTTGGACTTTGATCAAATCCATATGACTGGACTGCCTGATCAAAACGAATATTCCAGTCCCTAGAAGCTTGTTTTAGTCCATAAATAGACCTCTTAAGCTTACAAACAAGATGCTCTTGGCCTTCCTTAATGAATCCTTTTGGTTGTTGCATATAGATGGTTTCCTCAAGACTTCCATTAAGGAAAGCTATCTTGACATCCATTTGCCAAATCTCATAATCGAGATGAGCTGCTATAGATAAAAGAATCCGGATCAACTTAAGCATAACAACCGGCGAAAAGGTTTCCTCATAATCGATCCCTTCTTTCTGAGTATACCCTTTCGCAACAAGTCGTGCTTTCCAGGCTTTCACCTTTTTGTCAGATCCTCTTTTCTTCTTGTAGATCCACATACATCCAATGGGTTTTACACCTTTGGGTGGTTCCACGAGCTCCCAAACTTGATTAGAATACATAGATTCCATCTCAGATTCCATTGCCTTTTGCCAAAGATCTGCATCTTTATCCAGAATTGCTTCTTCGTATATCCTGGGATCCTCATCATGTTCACCAGAGACCAAGTCCGAGGACTCTCCCAAAAACATGAATCTATCAGGTTGTTGAACAACCCTCCCACTACGATGAAACACCGGTGTGGTATTAGTGACAGGTTGTGCATTTTCTTGTGGTTGATCTACTTGTACTATTGGCAATTGGGGATTATCTGTCCCTCCCACTAGTTCCTCTAAAACAATACTACTCATGGGTTTGTGTTTCATTATATAGTCTTCTTCTAAGAATCTAGAAATGGTGCTAACAATGATATCTCGATCCCTAGGACTATAAAATGAATAACCTTTCGTTCCCATGGGATAGCCTACAAACAGCCTTACTTCTGTACGAGATTCTAACTTAGTGGCGTTCTTGTTCAGCACATGTGCTGGACAATCCCAAATCCGAATATGTCTTAGACTTGGTTTGCTACCAGTTCACAATTCTATTGGAGTCTTGGGAACCGACTTAGAAGGTACCAAGTTTAGAAGGTAAGCCGCTGTTTCTATAGCATATCCCCAGAACGACTTGGGTAAATCTGAATAACTCATCATCGATCTAACACTCTCTAAAAGAGTCCGATTCCTTCTCTCTGCTACACCATTCTGCTGAGGTGTGCCAGGTGCAGACAATTGGGATGCAATCCCATTTTCTGGTAAATATTCCCTAAATTCTCCAAGCAAGTATTCGCCACCACGATCTGATCGTAGTGACTTGATACATTTTCTAAGATGTCGCTTCTCCGCACTTGCTTTGTACTCTTTGAATTTTTCAAAGCACTCAGACTTACGGCGCAACAAATAAATGTACCCATATCTAGAATAATCATCAATGAAAGTGACAAAATACTCATAACCTCCTCTTTCTTGGATACTCATAGGTCCACATAAATCAGTATGAACCAATTCTAACACTTCTTTAGCTCTATTCCCCTTTGCTTTAAAAGGCCTATTAGTCATCTTACCTTCCAAGCAGGATTCGCAAACTGGAAATGGCTCCACTGCCAACGAGCCTAATGGCCCATCTACTACCAGTCTTTGAATCCTCCTCAAGTTAATATGACCTAATCTTAAGTGCCAAAGATATGTTTGGTTCAATTCAGAAGGTTTCTTTCTTTTATTTGAGCTAGAAAGAATGTTATTAGTTTCCTTATGTTGCAGCATTGGTTGGATAGGATTAATAATATATAAATTGTCTTGCAATGTACCAGAACATATAACTCGTTTATTCATCATAATAGAAACATTACGATCCAAACAAACATTATAACCATCCATGGCAAGTTTAGAAACCGAAATTAAATTCCTTCTAAACGAAGGTACATAAAGACAATTGTTCAAAACCAAAATCCTATCATCGCCAAAAGATAATGTAATTATTTCAACTGCAACTACTGCTACTTTTGTAGCATCTCCCATTAACACATATATCTCGCCATCTCTAAGCATTCTGGATTGTTGGAACCCCTGCATAGAGTTACAAACATGGTCAGTGGCTCCTGTATCTACACACCAAGTGCTCGTAGATATAGCCGCTATATATGTTTCTGTAACTAGAGAAAGAGACATACCAGTATTGTTTGTCTTCTTAGGAAGAGGACAATCCTGTTTCCAGTGACCTGACTGTTTGCACCTGAAGCACTTGCCCTTAGGCTTTTTCACACCACCTTGAACTCCCATTGCATTAGCAATCTTTCCAGCTTTCTGTGTCTGAGTCTTTTTCTTCTTCTTACCTTTCGGCTTAGATGAAGAAGCTTTCTCGGCCACATTCACTTGAACATTCTGCTTAAAGAGTCCTTCAGCTGCCTAAAGTTCTGTCAGAAGTTCCGCGAGACTATACATCCTTTTGTTCATGGTGTAATTCAAGCGGAACTGCTCAAAACTTTTGGGCAAGCTCATAAGGATGATATCGATCTGGGTTTCCCCATCAATATCAGCACCAAGGATCTCCATCTCATTCAGATGAGACATCATTCTGAGAACATGATCCCTTACAGGTGTTCCTTCAACCATCTGAGTGTTCATTAAAGCCTTCATTGCTACTTGCCTAGCAGCCCTATTCTGTTCTCCAAAAAGTTCCTTGAGATTAAAGAGCATATCTGAAGCAGTGGGCATAGCCTGATGCTGCAAAACACCCGACATTGCTGCCAGAATGTAACATCGCGACATCTCATCAGCCTTAACCCATCGTTTATAATACTCCTTCTCACTTTCAGGAGCATCTTCAGCAGGCTGATCTGGCTTGGGTTCATAAGTACAAAATTTGTACTCCTCAGCAGTCAACACTATGTCCAAATTACGTTTCCATTCAATATAGTTCGGTCCAGTAAGTTTGTTATCCTTAAGTATGGTGAATAGTGGATTAAAGCCCATAATGATCTAATCCTGAGAATCATACATGTAACACATAATCAGATAGTTGCACAAATCTTAAATCCTATTGGTTTCCTCTAACAATTAATTAAAATTAATGCACTAATATTTAAACACCATAAGTATCTGGTACGCCACGATGGGTGACATATATACCACTTAAATTCGTTTAAATATTACTTCGGTCCTATTACTAAATAATACGCCACGTTAGGGTGGACTATATATTATTTTTCATAGCTAAGTGTATACCATTATTTAATCTTAAATTACTAAAAAGACCGGATACCACCATTAAATATTTCAAATCAATAATCGATAATAGGATAATTCCCAGATCGGGGGGAGCATTGTCAAGAGGCATCACTTAAGACCCCTTTCTAGACAGAATCATCCTTTCTCTCTATATTGAAAATCTATATTCAATCATTGGCACCCTTCTAATTAATCGAATTCTATGAAACTTGGTACGCCACGTTGGGTGGCATATATACCTTTCAATATTCGTAATTAATTTAGGAAGTTTGTTCTAGTAATATCCATAACACTACCTGACACCATAAATCATACACCACGATGGGTGGCATGTATATAATTTATATTCGTCTCGGTGTTAAATTACATACAAACAATAATGGAGACCATGGGATTTAATTCCTAATTAATTCCCTCACCCACTTAGAATTTTTATTTAAAATTGAGGAATTTTATCTAGATGCATCGCCCTATGTTATTTTTTCGAGGTCTACATGTTATAAAAATAACAATACAAAGAACACATAACATAGCAGCATGCATCATAAAATTAAAGCAATAAATAAAATTAATGTCCATGTCGTCCTAATTATGTTAAACATGCAATTAAAATTACACACATAATTAACAACACACATAATAATTATTTAAAGCAATAATTAAAAAATTAAATAGCGGAATTAAAATTAAAAAAAAAACATAATTTAAATCCACTATTATGGCCCCTTGAAAAAATAAATTTCCAGCCCTGTGTTCTGCTGAAAAAATCTTATTTTCTGTAAAAACCTTCTGTTGCGCAGCTTGCAGTTGCGTTACTGCCCTGGAAACTCTTGTCGCGCAAGACGCACATGCGTTACAGGTCCTGGAAGCCCTGTTGCGCATGTGCATCCTGTGTTACACCCCTGTTCCCTTCTGTAACGCAGGACAGACCTGCGTTACCCTGCTTTGCCAGATTTTTTACGCGCGCCTGCTTCTATTTCTTGTTCACAGACTTGTTTCCTCCTTATTCGAACAGCAGCAGCTTCTGTCGACTACT
Source organism: Saposhnikovia divaricata (assembly GCA_036435485.1). NCBI lineage: Eukaryota > Viridiplantae > Streptophyta > Magnoliopsida > Apiales > Apiaceae > Saposhnikovia > Saposhnikovia divaricata. The sequence continues at coordinate 38,941,420 of CM071601.1, read as the reverse complement.
TAATTAAAAACAAATCGAACCAGCAGCTACGCAGCGGATAAATTTTTGTCTCCGTTTCGATTTCCGATCGCACGTAATTGTTACAAAATAACCGGATCTTAATAAAATCCAACAAACAATTACAAAAAAATAGATCTAATACAAAACTAATTTTGCAAAATCTATTCTAACACGATCAACCCTCGTGTTTTACAACCACGATAAACCACGTGGAAACCAAACAAAATAACCACGATTAAACCACGTGGGATCCAAACACATAATTAAAATATACATGGCCATAATAGTGGATAACAACCTGCAAAAAAGAATTATACAAGCCTACCACTATACACATGCATATATAATTACGACATGGACATCGTATCAAAATTCGCAGAACCATTGAACCAGGCTCTTGATACCAATTGTTGGGACAATCTGATCTTGGCACTGCGATTTTTGATACAATAAATTAACGAGTACGAATAGAAAAATCACCTTGTTAACGGTTGATTCCACGCTCTTCTATTGTATTCCCAAATTCCCTTGAGCGAAGTGTGGCCTTCGTCTTCTCAAGTTAACCTCTCTTCTTGCTCTTGGGTGGCTATCAAATTTTTTCGACCAGCCCCCAGCAAGAAGAGAATAAGAATATATATAGGCTACAATAGGGATCATGGACAATTAGGTTGGGCCTTCTAATTACATCTTGAGCCTAGCCCAATGTAATTAAATATTAATTCAATCCACTAAAGAATTAATATTTGCACTATCTTTCCTAATACCGTAATTTAATTAATTAATTCGGTTCCAATATTATTTGCTTATTAAATTCCCCATGTTTAAAATATCGCATGTCCATTAATTAAATAAATTACTGATAATTCATTTAATTAATATCTTTTATCCTTGATTATCCACTCAACCTTTATTTAATTATGCCGGAATAAATCCACCTGCAGGGTTTCACATAATTAAATCTTTTTGAGCTTTCAAGGGGATATCATTAACCCGAATATTATCAGGACATGGATTCCTTCAATAAATAATATCCACCATATATATTATTCCATCACCCAAAATATAATGAAATAAATCAAAAGAATTATTTCATATATAAATCAAAGCATGTCAATAATATACACGTGTCAATTACTATTTCCGGATTAAGAACCTAAGCATTAATAATAACATAGAATCTTAGTTCACCTTCTTAATCAGTATAAGGGAACAATTCTAAATTTGATCCTGTTCAATATACACAAAGTATACTAGTATTATTTATTAGTCAATATAAACTAATGTAAATAATACTACAGCCATTCCAGTGGATTGTCTAACTCCACCTGTGCTGTGAACCTTATTATATTATATAAACCGTATTTAATAATCTAATATTCTGTATCACATTTGATACTAGATTATTCACAATATATAATATTTAGACAACATGTAAACATTTAAATTATTCACAATAAAATAGGCCAGAAATAAATGTATATACTTCAAATAAATATTTTCAGTATACACCAACAGTAACAGGCCTGAAAGATAGACTACGAATTTTATATTCGGAATTCAATTTGTTTTGGGAAATTACTTGTATTTTCTTGAAAAGCATTAAAAACTCTTTTATATTAGGTTTTCATATATTGTAAAGAGAACAGAATATCATAACATATTATAGAATAGAATTAGATATCCATACTTTGGAGAGAGAAGCACCTTGAGAGTGAGACTAGAAGAAGGAGTGAAGGGATTCATCCTAATTTCGAGAAGCTTTTAAAGTTGTATTCTTCGTAATAAAACTCTTATGTTCATGATTTGTGGTATTAATTTATGTTTTTTTAATCTTATCATGAGTAACTAATCCCTTTATCCAAGAGTTGGGTAGTATTCGTTGGCTTATTGAGTTTGTCTGATTGTATTGTGGTTTTCTCACTAGTACAAAAACTACTTTACATGTCTTTCAAAAAGGGTGATATGCAGTTGTTCACAACAAATGCGTATGGAGGAGTCGTATCAGCTAAAAGTATATGCGTCTGTTGGGAGATAGATGCATATAGTCTATTATGTCTGTCAATAACTGACGCATATAACAGGAAAACTAATGCAAAAAGTTTAACTTTTGCGTCGGGTTTTTTTAACAGACATATAAAGTGTTTTTGCAACAGTTAACAACAGACGCATAAAACATGAGAACGGATGCAAAAAGTTTTGTCTTTTGCGTCTGCTTTCTATAACAGATGGATAAAATATTTTTACATCTGTCTCCAACAGACGTATAAAGTCCGAGAACAGAAGTATATAATAATGCATGATATGTCTGTTCTGCTAGAACAGACGCAAAAAGTCTTTTTTTTAATATTTATTTTGTATTAATTTCAACTGTCCATACCAAAAATTTGAATGTATTATCTTATATTTTCACTTAGCACCTGTCAATGCCAATAATTTGCATATATACATTCTGCTCGGAAAAATTCAAATCCAGTACTATACATCTTAATCCCAAAAATATTAAACTTACTAATTTGACAGAATGAAAATAGTACTTGATTAACAAAAACCGACAATAATCATATTAATTTTCAACTTGTCCCACCAAAGTACAATGTTTCACCACAATTAAAAAACCTTAACTTCAAATATTTTCACAAACTAAATTAACAACTCCATCATACCTACCAATCCTATAAATATTTATTCGTAAAATAATCGGCCCAAATGTCTCGAATTTCATCAATTTCTTGTCGAGTGTAGGATGTCACCCTTCCAATACCCTACAATAATATTTACATGCCGAGATTAATTTGTAGTCAACATATTTCCTATCATATACTTAAAAAAAAGACATTAGATTTGGTTTTTCACATACCTTAGTCCAATTACCCTCGCCATTTTTAATATATTGTGATACTATGTCATACATGTATCTTATAACATAATAACCACCCTCAGTACCACCTTGTTGTTGAGGACACTGAATAACCAATTAAATACTTTATTAAAGAATCAAAATAAAAAAAATGATATACAAAATAAAAATTATTATTAAAAGGGTACCTGAAGATCTTCATGCCAATGCATCTTACCATTCATACTTCCTTTCTTGTTGCCATTGGGCCCAACATAGACATGGTATACCCTGTGAAATAAGAAAAAGTTAGCCACTCACTTTAACAAAAAAAAAAAAGAAAATATCACAATTATCCAAATTTAGAGTGCATTACTTACACATTGAGAAATGCCTTTATGTGAATCTTTGGGGTTTTTCTTAAAGAATTGAACACATAAGCACGACTTTCGCGACAACAAATAAGGAGTAATAGCCAGTGATTACTAAAATAACCATGTTAAAATTTGAAACTAGAGTTATATATTTAACAATAGTTGATACAAGAGGAACAACAACATGTATTATGCTTACTCTTGAATGTATGGTGCCAAGATAAAACGTTTCGTCTTTAATTGTCGCATAACATCAGTCATGTAGTTAGTTATTCGATCTGGATTTTTACGCGCCAATGCCAATACTAAGGGACACATGAATCCGTAATCAACAACATTATATTCCTTGCACAATTTATGAATGTACCTTAATATATAAAAAAACGTGTTAAAAGATAGTTTGTATGACAAACATAGATCTATCCAAATTGTGAAATTAATTATAAATTAAATAAATAAATAAATAAATATATATATATACATATATATATATATATACATATATATATATATATATATATATACTCACATCATGAAAATCTACAAGATTGGTATATTCAAGCGACTCATCGTCAAAAATTAAATTATATCAACACGTGCCCCTGATATGGGTTGTCCTTCAACAAGATTACACTTAAAAACTTCACTATCCTTATCAACTCTGGTGTCAGATTTAGCAGGCAGCATAATCACATCATGCAGATATTTATAGGTTTCACTCAGATTTTGAAATTCTGCATCACCATTAATATCAAGCCGTTCACGCTTTTGATTATAGGTAGCCGACCCTTTACTAGCAACGCCACGTTTACTGTTGCTTTATGCCAAAAAAGTGTTGCATTAGACCAAATGCAGCACCAGGGGGCATTGCATCTGCGGCCGTTGCATTAGACACATAATGCCACGCTCACTACACCATACATGGCCTACCGTAACCCCTACCGGAGAAATGTTACCCCAATATGTTACCTTAGCTATACTACTTACATCCTGAGGTAACATTGTGTTTTTTATGTTACCTTAGCCAAAACATTGATGTTACATTAGCTAGAAAGTGTTAAAGCATGTAACATAGATATGTTCGTGTTACATTAGAGTTGACCATGCCAACTCTTTTCATCCAATTTAAATTTCTTTTAAATTCTTTAAATAAATTTAGTTTTTAAAATTTTTTAACTTTTTTATTAAATGAGTTGGAAAATTATTTTATTCTTTAAAATTAAATTTTTTTTCAAAAAATAATTTTTTTTTTCAGAAATTGTAATTTTTTTGTAAAGATTTTTTTTTAAATTGTTAAATTTTTTCTCGAATTTTTTAAAAAAATTGAATAAAAAAGTTTTTATAAAAAAATATCAAAATTATTATTTTTTTAATAAATACTTTACGTTTGTGTAGTAAATTTTTTATATTAAATTATAAGTATTTTAATGAAATATTATTAACAAAAAAACAGTTTTTCAAAAAAAAACAAGAAAACAAAAAAAAATCACTTTACTTTATTTTTTGTTGGGCTGGGCGGGAGGTTTTGGGAGGATTTTTGTTGGGCTGGGCGGGATGTTTTTGTTTCGGTTGAGCAGGATATAGGTTTTGGTCACTTTACTTTCCCCAAATCACTTTACTTTTTCCACCCAAAGCCGACTTCTCAGCAATTCTTCGGGCTTCTTCTTCTCAGATTGCAAGAAGAGCAGCAATTAGGGATTCCTTCAATTAGGGCTTCTTCTCCACCCAGCAAATAGGCTTCCTCCAATTAGGTATTTTCTGTTTTTTCATTTTGATGTTGATTTGGTGTTTTTGTCCTATTTGTAATCCTATGTGTGTAAGCCTCTATGTAAGCCTCTATGTTTGTTCTCTGTTTTTGTAAGCCTATGTGTTTTTGTAAGCCTCTGTGTAAGCCTATATGTTCTGTTACTATTATATGTGTGTGTATGAATTAACTATTATGTGCGTGTGTGTGTTAATCCTATGTGTTTTTTTTTGCAGCATTGAGACTATAACGCTTGGAGACAAAAGAATAGGGATCAAGACAAGTGTCTTAGAGGAAAAAGCGACAGCTTGTAACATGATATGTTGCTATGTTGATGAGTTGAAGGAAGGATTTTTCCCATGGATTGATCAGGTAATTACTTCTGAAATGGAGGAATAGTATAGTGATGATTAAGTATAAAGATAATAAAATTAAAGAATCAATGATGTATGCAGGTTGCTCGAACATTAGTCCCGCTTTTAAAGTTTTATTTCCATGAAGACGTTAGAAAGGCTGTTGCTTCAGGTGTTCAATTGACCTTGAAATTTTGTTGGCTTCTCTACAGCTTTAATATATTTTGTTAGCATGTTGATGCCATTTTCCTGATTTGTAGCTATGCCGGACCTATTACGATCAGCTAAATTAGCCGTCGAAAAAGGACAATCTCAAGGTCGAAATGAGTCTTATGTCAAGCAGTTATTAGATTACATTATACCAGCTCTAGTGGAGGCTTTACACAAGGTGACAATCTTATCTCACGAATTCACGTGTCTTCTATGTTTAGTATCGCCATACTTTAGGTTTAAATAAAATATTAGGCAGATTTTGCTTTGGTATTGACCTCGATGCTGCAACAATTAGTTTTCAGGAACCAAAGACAGAAATTTGTGCTAGCATGCTCGACTCCCTAAATGAGTGTGCAAAGGTGTGTAGCAAAAGTTTAAGCTTTTGACTAGTATTTTTGATCTTGTATATATCTAAGCAATAAGCATGTTACATTTTCCCCTTAAAACACCACAACAGTGTATCAATCTAGGTAGATGTTTAGGGAAGATCTGATGACATATGATACATGCAGATTAGGATTGAAGCTAAACCTTGTAGTATTGCAGTTTTTTCCCTTCTATGTTTGGTTGAATGCACCTACTGTAAGCATACGTATATTATAAGGGAATTGATACATTAGCTCCACAATTTACTACTTAAGCTCCATTGTGATATGTGTATTTGTACTCAAATACCCATAACTTTTATGCAACTCTCTCACCCATACTATGGGTAATTATGTAACTAACATATCAAATTGGAGCTTAAGTATTAACACTTGGAGCTTACATTTCCAATTGTAATGTAGCGTGTGATCTATTTCATATTATGAATTATTTTTACTGGAGCAAGTTGACTTTTTTCAGCGTTGGGCATATTTAGTTATTGTACGGAGTAATAGCTGAATAGCATTGTTTAGAAGATTTATTGATGTGCTTTTATTTTGTTGGAACTTGGCATGCCAATTCCCTCCTTGTTTTTTGTTGGTTTACTTGTATAATGAGTAGGTCACTGTTGATAGCACAACTACTGCTTTGTATTACTGAACTGGCTTAAATACAATTTTATAACTATAGGAAGTTTTCTGACTCGCAAGAATATAACAGTTTTCTCTAATCTATTTCTAGCTTTAGGGCGCATATAATATAAGTGAAAGTGTTTCAATATGTAGGGCTACACTAAAAACGTCAGGATTGGTTAGTTGGACCGGATTGGGTTTGTCAGTCCAAGACTGGATGGACTGATTACTTATAGGTCGGAATATTGTCCAGTCCGTAACCGGAAAAAACCGGGACCAAAATAGATTTATTACACCCTATCTTTATAAGGCTTCTCTAACTTACTGGTTGTATTTATCTTACTCTTCTTCGACATTCCCTTGAAGCAATAAATAGGTTCTTGGAGACATGGGAAGGTTTGCAACAATGATGAATTCAATAGAACAGTTCTCTTGTTTTTTTTTTTTAGATATACTGGACTGAGTTCTTTCTTTTTTAATAAGAATATTTGCAAACATAAGCACTATATAGTAATGCTTCATAGTTTGAAGTCGAATGCAAAGTACGGCAACAGAAACCATTTGCTACTATTAGAGAAAAAATAAATTAGTATATCAATTATTGTCCTTTAATTTCTTATATACTAGCAGTATAGTTAAATGCTGTTGCCAAGAATGTAGTACAACCTGTTGTTTTGTTTGAATTATTTCTAAATTTGTTCCGGAATCTGTGTCGATATCAGGACTGAATATAAACAGTCTGGTCTACAGTCCATGCCTTCTATAATTTCAGGTATTTGGTCCGGTCCGGTTGTAGGACTTTGTGCAGTGATACATGTTAAATTTGTAATAATATTTTTTCAATGTTGTGCTACACATTTTAGTTTAATCATGGCCTGTCAACTGTTATGAAGTTGCAGTAAGACAAAGACTTTTTTCAAACGTGACAAATATAGTTGAATATCTTCATCCCTGATTCTACTTTTAAAAGTTGATTGATATATATATTTATTAGTTGTTGAAGTTTATTTATCACGCAATGCAATTTGATACTAATGCTTATAATCATAGATGCTCAAGATTCCTGTGCTCTTTTGCCACAGATTTGTGGTCCGCTTTTAGATGAAAACCAAGTAAAGCTGATAGTGGAAGAGATTAAAATGGTAATTGCTGCTAGCTTTGCTAGAAAAAAAGCAAGAGCTGAGAGATCTAAAGCAGAGGACTTCGATGAAGAAGAAAGGGAACTGCTGAAGGAAGAGAATGAGCAAGAAGAAGACCTCTTCAATGAAGTAGTTTACATGTCATAAACTTTTATGGTGTTAATGTATATTTAAAGTTTCATGTTTCATTCATATTTTGTGATTATGATTCAGGTTGGTGATCTCCTTGGCACTTTAATCAAATTGTTTAAAGTTTCCTTTTTGCCTTTCTTTGAGGACTTGTCACCACATCTTACTCCTATGTTGGTAAGTCTGTTCTCTTCTAATAATTTCAGACACTTCAGAGTCATTTGAAACTCCTTTAGGCCTTTACCTTAATTCGTTAATAACTATTGCACTTAGTATATGATACCTTTTTCTAGTTTTACCTCTTTCGTGGCTGTTTCCACAATTATTAGGTATTTTCATTGATTCCATTTGGATTTCTAATTTTAAATGAATTCTGTATGTTTCCTCTATTAGTTAATTCTGTATGAATTAACTATTATGAGTTTTTGTTAAAACTCGGAAGTGAGTTGAAGGACGTATCTACAAGACCAATCCTGAAATAATCACAAAAAAAATTGTAAGTATTTCATTGTAACATTACATATGGTTGTCTATATATATGATTGACATTATCTGTGTTCTGTAAGAAAAGTGGATATTACTGTGTGTGGCTTAGGGCTTTAAATGTTGTCTGTTAGCCCATCTATATATACACAAGTTTTCTTTTATGCATGTTTAACCAGGTGTGTTTAACCAGGAGAATATTATAATTAACTAAGTAATCTTATGCATGTTTAACATGCCAAGTCTCTGCAGTAGAAATCTAAATTCTAGTTGAGAAGAAATCTTTTCTTTTTATTTAAAAGATGACACACTTAAGTCTCCCATATTAGTTGAGTTCGGAAAAAATGTTCCGATATAGGCAGACTTGTTTAGAATTATGTCCTAACTAAGAAAAACATGAACTTAAGTTCAAACTCATGCCCCTAGCATAAGCCTGTCTAATTGTTGAATGGATTCTACTTGGAGGTTGTGACGTTTTGTTTGTAATGCAATACATTGCGATATTGGTACGTCTGTTAGAAGCTCTTTGCCAGACCCATAATACTTCTGGTATACTTTAACTCTTTCCTGATACTATCATTGTGAAATCAGTGGGAAAATGCTGTTAATAATGTGTAATCTGGAACTGTTTCTATATTTGATAGTTTCCTACCCTGTTCCCAGTTCTCACCACACAAGTCTCTTATAGTAGCCTTCCTACAGACAGAAAATCAGGTACTCTATAGACTAAAATAAATTTACTGTGAATTTTCGAACACACCTGATTCGGTCTTTGTTTGTTTCAACTAGAATTTAGATTTCTACTGCAGAGACTTGACATGTTTAACCAGGAGACTTGGCATGTTTAACCAGGAGAATATTATAATTAAATCAAGTAATCTTATGCATGTTTAACCAGTTGACTTTTATGTTTTCTTTTGTAGGACAATATTACCAAAAAACTCACCACCGGAGATGCCGCTTCTGATGAGCTTGGTGCAAAACATGGTCCTAATTGGCTAAAAGGAAGATGCTTTAAGTCAGGAATGAGCAGTTGTTCTAATCCACCAACAGAAACATATGTGAAAGAGCTGACCACAAGGATTAAGGAAAGCCTCGCTTCTGAGGTGGAGGAGAAAATGAAGAAAGTCGAGTCTGAATTTGAACAGAAGATGCAACGGAACTTGGCATTTGCACTTAAAAAACTTGGAGAGGCCAACCCGGACATCACAGTTGATGTCGAGCAGTTGTGTGCAATTGCTACAAGTGAAGCTGATGATGGTACACCTATCACTGGAGGCAGTAGCTTCTAGTATCACTGCTTTCTAAGTTTAAGCTTCTAGTACATTATTTAACTTAGAATTGGGATGTAAAAGTACTTATGGATGTTAACTAGCTTTTATCTTCTAATTCGGATGTTAAATTAGTTTGTTTTGTTTGGATGTTGAATCAGAATTTATAAGTTTGTTTGGATGTTGAGATTGATCTCTTTGTGGTTCATTGTGGTTGAATGGTATTTTGGGATTGTATACTTTCAAAGAGGTGCTGTTCAATTGTTTTTTGTTAAAGTGTTACATTAGCCTGTTAAATTGTTACTTTAGATTGTTAAAGTGTTACATTAGCCTGTTAAAGTGTTACATTAGACTGTTAAAGTGTTACATTAGCCTGGTTAAAAAATAGGGGGCACGGGTGGGGTCCACAGGTGGGGCCCAGTAGGGGGACCCACTGGTGGGCCCAGTAGTAGGGCCCACTGGTGGCCTCACTTTTTCCCACGGGTGGGGCCCAGTAGTTGGACCCACTGGTGGGGTCCACTGGTGGGCCAAGTAGTAGGGCCCACTGGTGGCCCCACTTTTTTAAAAAAATTGAAGCACCCTAGGGTAATCGAATTTTATGTTGCAATATGTCATTTTTATGTTACAGTAGACCTCTAAGGTAACCGATAGGGCATGTTACCCTAGGGGTGAAATATGTTACCTTAGGTACCCTAGGGTAACATCGAAAATTGTAAATTATAATTTATGTTACCTTAGCCCAAAAATAGGTCTATAGTAACATTTTAGCACCCTAAGGTAACATAATTTTTTGGTTACCGAAGGCCTTATATGGTGTAGTGATCCATGTAATATAACACCACGGCAAGAAAATGCAACACCAGAAAAGCGTTGGCTTTGACTTTAGCTAGAGTCCCAATTCCACGTCACGAAGTGGGGCCCACTAGCATGACACATCAGCAGTGGGTCCAGCTGGCATGCCACGTCAGCATTGGTCCAGTTGGCATTCCACATCAGCATTGGTCAAATTGGCATGCCACATCATCAGTGGGGTCCACATGCCATGTCAGCAGTGGGCCCTACATGCCACGTCATCAGTGGGTCCCACTAGCATGCCATGTCAACAGTAGGTCCCACGTGCCACATTAGCGGTGGGTCATGTGCCACGTCAGCAGTAGGGCCCATATGTCACGTTAGTCGTGGGGCCCACAACTATGTAATGCAACGCTTTCATTAGCTTTTTAAAACACTAGTTCCTTATCAAAGGCAACTCTACATTTACCAAATGCAATACTAAAATATCAAATACAACGCTACTAAGTTCTGGAAACGCAATACTAAAAATATCAAATGCAATGTTGTAATTAAAATTTCTGTAATATATAGTTTCTTACATAAAGAAACCCATCCAAAACATTCAACATACATTCAAACCAAGAATAAATACAACAATTGAGGAGAGGCTTAGCACTCTAACATGAGCAATGGAAATTTCAACCAATAATCTTCAGTATAACATGTTGATGACTGAATGTCTATTCAAGCTAGACTCCCTGGATAGAAGTACTTTGCGATGCTCTCCTTCAATTGGAAATGGAAGTTATGCATCTTGTTCCTTGAGCTACCCAGGCCATAACAATTTCTTTTGTTCAGAATTGTGAGCTATAGATTAAAAAATTTATTATGTAGATGCCTAGATAGATGGCAACTAATAAATATTAAAAAGGGTTGGTCCGCCAATGAAGGGAATGACTGTGACTATTACAATAACTTATATGCAACAAAATATATATTACATATATTGTCAGTTATAAAGAACATATATGGTTGATTCTTGGTGTTCTATATCTGGAAATCGGTGCGGGGACTTGGCAAATAGAATTTCATATTTTTTTTATTTCCTGGATAATGAACAAATCAAATGAACTATGACTATATACATTTTTTGTGAAATAAAATCTAAAGGATAATTCAAAGAGAAGCTGTTTTGGACTTCACTATATCCATAAAACTATGATAACTTATAGAATGGCGATCACCAATTGATCACTAACTATAAAAATTTATAAAAGAGTTGGGACCAAAAATAGCCGGTAGACCAAAACAAATTTGGCATGCGACAGACGTATTATGCAAACATAATCTGTATTATCAGTGATGCATTTAAAATTACAATTGTCCTCATTTGCGAGAAAAGTAGTTTAATTACGAATCATTGCATGTTAGATTCTTATCTGTTCTTTTTAATGAAATTAATTAGCATAGATAACCAATTCCAACTAGCAAATGAAACCAACAATCTGTTTCACATTGGCCACAGAATACAGATGCAGTTAATTTCTGCCAAAAATAAAACTGCAGAACAAGAAAAGCATCTGTCCATGCACATCAGTTGCCAAACCAGTGGGCAAAGGTTCTGCCTTTACCAAAACATCTGTAAGCTACTCCATTTGTAAAAGAAGTGTAGTTTTATCTGCTACTGAATATATATCTTCGTGTGTAAGAATAACAAACAAACAGCCCTATGCAAGATAAAAAGTGAAAGAACTTGTATCAACACAATAAATATTGCAAAATATTTATGATATACAATGTCTAAAAGTCCGAAAGCAAGTATTACTTGTCTTACAAATTGAGTTGTTAATGTGTGACAGTAATGCAGAAAGTCTAAGACATCGTTAGAAGAGCCATTAACCGCTATCTCCATGACAGAGATATCACCAATCATGATATGATGTCTCTGTTGCTTTCTGATGACGAAGCCATTTCAACAGCTTTTTGAATCTTGTGGTATAAAGCACGAAGCCCAACTTGACCAGTTTTTCTTACAACTTCATCTACCCATAAAACAAATCAAAATGAACTTCGTAAGCGTATATAACTGACATCACATGTGCAAACACAAATATTTGCCTTTGCTGGATGTCTGAAGTTCCAAAGTGTTATACTTCTTCCATTCACAAATAGATTACAGGGTACCAAAAACAATTTTAGCTCTTTAAAGACAATATAAGCAAATATACTCCAAAAAACAATCAATATTAAACTTGACCGGATTGACATGGTAAAAAAATTGGGGCATCTATCATACAGTCATTCCTTTAATTCAACAAAGTCATTCACAATGCTTACATGTTTATCTCGTAATATGCATCTGCTAACATAAGTCAAGTCTAGAAATGAATATATACAGCATAACTACTCAAATTTCAGGAATGTACATGAAATTTAGCATACCAATAATTGAACATCCATAACTCTGCAAAAGATCTGAGGACTAAACTTCAAATTCAAAAAACACCAAATAAAAACCCAAACATTCAAATTTAAAAGCCTAATTTGAATCTCGAAATTGAAATCCAAATCAGTTAGAGATTGAAAGCCATACAATGAAAGCCCTAGAATGAAAGACCAAATTGGATCACCCGCATTACCACTGGAATTGGAAGAAGAAGCTTGAGAGAGCTTGAGATTTGCTCGATGTAGGTGTTCCATGATTTTGTCACAAACAAAATTTGATAATCAAAATAATGAAATCAACCTTTATGTTTGTGACAAAATCAAGAACACCTACATCCAGCAAAATGAATTGAGCTTGAGATTAGTGTTTGAAGATGGTAGAAATCTCACAATGGTCTTACAAATCCCTAGAAACCAAGAAGCAACACTGATAAGATGAGGTTTGGTTTCAAGAGAGACGTGGAGAGAGAAGAAGAGGTCGCCATTGTTGAGATGAGAGAAACAGAAAAGGGGGTGTTAAGTGTTTGGAGGGGAAATAGCATATATTGGGTAAAGTAGAGGGAAGAGGCGCTCAAAATTTTTCATTTTGGGGGGAAATTAGCCGCTCAAAATTTTCACCAAAATTTTACTTGGATTGATTTTACTTATAAAGTCTACTTTGACCGTTATAAGACCAAACCAAATACATCTAGCAAATTTTTTAAAAAATTACCACATCACTAAAATCATTGGATCTTGACATCCGTACGTTTGGAATGTCGGAAAAATAATTAAAAAAAAATAGATTCATCATTCGGGACAAGATTAGTTAAAAGGAAAGTCTACTTTGACCGGTTTCACCGTTATAAGACCAAACCAAATACATCTAGCAAATTTTAAAAAAATTTACCACATCACTAAAATCGTTAGATCTTGACATCCGTACATTTGGAATGTCGAAAAAATAATTAAAAAAAATAAATTCATCATTCAGGACAAGACTAGTTAAAAGGAAAGTCTACATTGACCGGTTTAACCGTTATAAGACCAAACCAAATACTTGTAGCAAATTTTTTAAAAATTTACCGCATCACTAAAATCATTAGATCTTGACATCCATACGTTTGTTACGTCAAAAAAAAATTTAAAAAAATATATTCATCATTCGGGACAAGACTAGTTAAAAGAAAAGTCTACTTTGACCGGTTTGACCGTTATAAAACCAAACAAAATACATCTAGCAGATTTTTTAAAAATTTACCGCATCACTAAAATATATAAATCTTGACATCCGTATGTTTGGAATGTCGAAAAACTAATTTAAAAAAATAGATTCATCATTCGGGACAAGACTAGTTGAAAGGAAAGTCTACTTTGACCGGTTTGACCGTTATAAAACAAAACCAAATACATCTAGCAAATATTTTAAAAATTTACCGCATCACAAAAATCTTTAGATCTTGATATTCTTACGTTTGGAACGTCGAAAAATTAGTTTAAATAAATAGATTCATCATTCAGGACAAAACTAGTTAAAAGGAAAGTCTACTTTGACCGGTTTGACCGTTATAAAACCAAACCCAATACATCTAGCAAATTTTCTAAAAATTTACCGCATCACTCAAATCATTAGATCTTAACATCTGTATGTTTGAAACGTCAAAAAAATAATTTAAAAAATAGATTCATCATTCGGGACAAGACTAGTTAAAAGGATAGTCTACTTTGACCGGTTTGACCGTTATAAAACCAAACAAAATACATCTAGCAAATTTTTTAAAAATTTACAGCATCACTCAAATCGTTAGATCTTAACATCCGTATGTTTGAAACGTCGAAAAAATAATTTTAAAAAATAGATTCATCATTCTGGACAAGACTAGTTAAATGGATAGTCTACTTTGATCGGTTTGACCGTTATAAAACCAAACCAAATACATTTAGCAAATTTTTTAAAAATTCATCACATCATTAAAATCGTTAGATCTTGACATCCGTACATTTGGAACGTCGAAAAATAATTAAAAAAATAAATTCATCATTCGGGTAAGAGAAGTAGTTAAAGAAACACTTTAAATAGCAAATTCAAAACACTATTCTGACCTAATGCAACACTTCTGACACGTCAGCAAATGCCACGTCAGCAAAGGTGGGTCCCACTTCTGCCACGTCAGTAATTGTGGGCCGCACACTTGCCACGTCGACATTGGTAGGCCTCCTGCCATGTCACCCTTGTGGGTCCCACACTACCACGTCAGCAGTGGTGGGTCCCACACCTGCCACGTCAGCATTTATTAAAATTTAAAAATTAGTTAATGCAACACTTTAAAGAGAAAATGCAACACTATTCTTACCTAATGCGACAGTTCTGACACGTCAGCACAGGCGGGTCCTACTTCTGCCACGTCAGCAATTGTGGGCCGCACTCTTGCCACGTCAGCTTTGGTGGGCCTCCTACCATGTCACCCTCGTGGGTCCTATATTGCCACATCAGCATTTATTAAAATTTAAAAAGTAGTTAATGCAACACTATTCTTACCTAATGCAACACGTCTGACACATCAGCAAATGCCACGTCAGCACAGGTGGGTCCCACTTCTGCCACGTCAGCAATTATGGGCCCCACACTTGCCACGTCAGCAAATGCCACATCAGCACAAGTGGTCCCACTTCTACCACGTCAGCATTTATTAAAATTAAAAAATATCTAATGCATCAAGCTATTAGTGTTGCATTATGTGAAACATCGTGGGTAATATGCAACACTAAATTATATCTAATGCAACACCAGTTCAGCTCTGTTGCAAAAGAGCCAAAATTTCATATCTAACGAAACACTTTCAGTGAAACACTTTCTAAATGCATTGCATATGAGCATTTATGGCGTAGTGTTGGACTTTATTCTTCTCAGGTATAATAGGATCCTACTTAAATGGATTCCAAAATATTTAATTTATTTTTACTAAAGTAGAAACAAAATGTAAGATTATTAATTATTTCCAATGGAGACATGTAATTTTTTTTATAACAGTCATAACTACAAATTTAATTCGAAATTATTACCTGTCCCAACAGAATGAGATTCTTTGGCCATTGAACAAAGCTACCACTTGCATCCCCTACCAAAATGTCCTCATTGCATGGCACAGGAAGGGGGGTTGTTTTATATTTCGCCGAAGACATCATCAACACACACTTTAACATTACCTGGCGCTATTTGTATGCCGTGAACCATCCCAGCCCCTGGTAAAATAGATGGAAAAACTGTCCCTCTTGCCACGATCAATTTTTTAGATTTAGATGTCATCACAGAAAGATGACATGGGGTGGGTTTCTACATTTCATATAACATAAGTTTAAATAACCAAATTGTTAGATATATAATACAATTAAAATTCTAACCCTTCTTATTTAATGGTGTAATGGAAATAATAAGATATTTAACTAGTTAATAATCTTTTCCACCAAAATTTGGAAAATATGGATGGACAGCAGAAATTATTGTTCAGCCTGAGTACCAAGTAGTATGTATAAACTAAGAAATGCAATTCTGGAATGTATAATGTAACTTCATAAACTAGTTATAATACACTATCATAATAGTTATAATACTTGAAATGGTAATCTGTTGTTATCTGAGAACTACCCCAACTACTAGACAAAAACATATCAGCAAATTATGACTTCAGTCATATGCAAAAGGCAAGTTAATAAACAAGCTGAACAAAGACAAAAACAAGGCCGGGTAGGGGCAGCAAAACTAACAATTATGCAGATTCAGTGGCAGGATCATAAAGGAAAGATATGCAAGTTTAAACTATGCACTTCACTAGCTAATCATAAAGGAAAGATGCAGTTCAGATTATTAAACTGGTGGCTAAAACTCAAGAACTCTTTAAACATAAACCTAGGTATTGTCAATAAGTTCTTTTCATAAAGCCCAGGTCGATTATATTTTGAATATAAATTTTACAATTTTGCGAATATGAGAACAGGTAGAACTATTTACTGAACATAAGAGCTCAGAAATCCTCGCGCGTCTGTATTAAGAATACATCCTGTAACTCTTCTTAAGAAGTTACAAAAATTAATCGATAAAATTATGAAAATATGGCTTCTACACAGAGAACAGTACATCAGTGCTACTAAGCCAAATTTTTAATATTAAATCTGTTAAATCTGAAGTAAATATTAAATACAAAATTGAAACAAGACAATTAAATACCTGGATATCCATTAAAGGATCCGATGCGTTTGGCTCCACAGATTGGCAGCTGCTTCTAATTAATTCTTTCGGTGGAGTACTATGCTCAATCCCAAAATTATTAGAAAGCCGCATACCAATTTGCTTGAAATGATCCAAGATGCCCCGTAGCTTCGTATGCATCTCATTACCCTCATTACTATATTTCGTATGCATTTCGCTGATTTCTTTTATTATATTTCACATGAATCTCACTGATTTCCTCCTTGCACTCCTCTTTCACTCTCCTGGTAATCGTAGCCAAGTCATCTACTGAGACAATTTTGGTACTTTGCTTTTTTTTTGGTGACCCAAACACATCCCTGATACAAGCTCATCCACCAACCCCTCTAACGTGCCACCATGCTCCTTTTTTTCAAGTGCACGTGTCAAAATATCATCATGACCGCGCGGACTCCATTCACCTTCAGAGATTTTACCCTTCAAGGCTACATGTTCCAATATCAGGAGATTCGTTAGTGTAGTGCAAACTGATTATTATTGGTTTCTCAAATAATTAAAGTGATATGTTAACTTATAGAAATAGCAATTTACCATTTTTTTAAACATTTCCTTAGTGGAAGCTTTGGGAAAATAATAACCTTCTCCCTCCTTCTTCTTGAGTCGTGCTCTAACCCAATCAAAACCACGACCCGTATAATCATCAGATAACATGGATGGATCAATGCATTCAGATTGAGACAAATTAGCAAGAAGGTCCTCTTTAAGCCACTCCATCCTTGCTTCACCATAACCACCCTTTCCTAGATAATGTGAATGCTTGTTGCATTTTTGGCATTTCTGTGCTTTCTCATGAATTTCCTGTTTCAAAAAATCTGATTAAGAGAAAGAACTAACAAAATTACTGCTTTTACCTAAAATTACTGCATAATTATGTCACCTTAAATTCAGGAGTTTCTTTGGCCTTCTTAAAAATTTCCCACTATTCTTTTGTGATGTAATCATATTTCTCACATGGATCTTCACCTCCAAACAACTTATCAACCATCCGTGTCTTAAAATCCATCCACGTGGTCCCAACCCTCTTCATTATTCGCTTTTTATGTTCATCATCCTTTATATTCCACTCTCCCTGACAAAGTTCATACATGCACATGAACATAAATTGTTGGACTACAAAAATAGAACATAAATTACACACATTACAGGGAGGGAAAAGAAAAGAGGAAACATGGAAAAGTTAATAAAGGACTACTAAAAACCTTGAGTACATTGTTTCTGCACAAATTTTAGATATTCTTTTAACATTTAATTGACTTCATAATGTATTTCGATTACATATCAAAGGACATCATCCACTATAAAATGGAGTGACTTAGTCCGAGTACTTGCGAAACTAAACATGAATTAGTGAAATTAGACATAAATTTGTTGTTCACTTTCTTTCCCATGCTTGATACAGTGAATGCCAGTGATATGCTCGAACTGACTAACACTATCACTGCTTAATCATCAAATCTTATAGAAGGCTAAATATGGAATTAAGAAAAGAACGAGTAAAATTTCTAAAATCTAGGAATGCAGCGAATCTCCAGAAAGAGTTCTGGAAATAAAAACTATACCAGATAAGACTTTAGATGCTTGAAATTATAAAGTACCCTTCTGTGATGAAAAAAAAAAGAAACATATCTTTAATTGACCAAGATGGCTGTTTAACAAAAGATCGTTGTGCATTTGAAAATGTTAGTAATTCAGTGTATACACAGTAAAGAGAAGAATCAAACTACAAAGTGGTGTATTAGCCTTCAAAAACTCCAACTTCTTGTACAGAATATGACCAAGATTGCACTTTCAATAGAAGTAATGACACAACAGGAAGTTACTACACTAGAACATGGTTTAAATCAACAGTAAGGATATCCTAATATGATCATGTTTTCCAAACTTAAGTCAGAGCCCTGACTGACAACAAACTTAACTACAGGTTATGCTGTTAATCTACACAAATTCAGGGTTAGATTTGCTTATAAGCTCTGGAAATGACAAAATAGTGAGCGTAATGCATCAGGGGAAATTATTATTATAACAAAAAAAATAACTTAATATATATTGCAGTTGGTACGTAAGAATATTATTATTACAAATCATAATATATTAGTTGGAAATGCCCTGTTTTTGGTAGTGTTAAAAAAAATTAAATGAAGTGTCAATAATGCACAACTCAGAACAGTGTACGTAACCTTACAACCTATATGACAGAGTAACACAACAGTTGCAAATTGAACTCTTAAATAAGTGATAAAATTTTGAAAAATATATACCTTGATATCCTCCCAAATTGTGTTCTTCAGCCCTTCATTTACAAATTTCCAACTCTTGGTATTGATATCCACCTTTTGTCGACCAATTACTCCTATATAAGTCATGAACTGGTTTTTCCACTTTCCAAGTTTTGGTTTACCATATTCGTCCAACTCAATCGTTTTCTCAACATCTTTGTTGGCAGTTTGCTCTTTCAGCTTCTTGCTTACAGTTGGACCACGTTTTCTTTTTTTGGATTCAATTTGACTAGAATTTGTACTCCTATCCATTAATAAATCTGAAAATGAAAAATGAGAGAAAGTTTAATAATTAAGCAACATATCAGGAGTATTTACAGAAAGCAAGAACAGAAAGATTAAATGTATGTTATAGACCTAAAATACGTACAAATGTCTTTAAATTCAACTATATTTTGTGAAACAAAATGCAAGAACCCTTTATTAATTTCACAGTGATTATCTTTTGCTGATTATAATTAGATAGACAATTAAGCAACTAAGAATGATTATGAGGTATGTCAGGCAGCTAAAAGCACTACACCATATATACTCTTTAGCAACACCAAAAACTAGTGTTGGCTGTAAAATGTAACCTTAGATGGCTTAATTTTGATGTAAGCCAACATTTTATTTTGATGTTGCAATACATTTCAATATGTGTTGCGTTAAATATTTTTGGTTAGCAAAGCCAACACTTAAAATGATGTTGCTATAGACACTAACAAAAGTGTTGAAAATAAGGGGGGAAAGTAAAATATTTGAGTGGATTGTGAAATATTTGGGGGGAATATTTAGCCGGGTAATAATTTGGGCAAGTCCAAAATACTCATTTTAGTCCATACACTCATACACGCTCTTATCTCTCTCGCTCTCATCTCTCTCAGGTATCTCTCTCTCTACCTCAATCTATCTCTCCCTCTCACTGTATCTCTTTCGTTCTCTATATATATATATTTATCTTTATCTCTCGAATGTTTGTACCTCTATCTATCATGTGGCTAACAAATAACGTAATTCTCTTTTTGTCATTTGAATTTAAGGCTAGTTATGTGGTTCTGTCTCAAACGGGTAAGAGAAAACCATAATTTGTAGCTTCTAGTTCTTTACATAGCCTAATTCTTATTAATTTCAGATTTATAAACCCTAGAATTTGGGGATTTTTAACTTTATAGATTTGTTTTTTAGTTTTGTGTATCTTCTATTCTTGTTTGTTTATGTTTGAAACTTCAGGAGGACTGCTAGTGTACCAGCTCCAGGCCATCCTTATGGGGGTTGGGAGGCTCCAAACATTGAGCTTCGAGGACACTTTGTAGGTTAGTTTTTCTCTAATCACCGTAATGTATTACCAATGATTTGATCTGGTATGGTGGCACATGGATGTAGTCATCCTTACTTAATCATATATGTATCTACTTTGCCGCCTCCGTGTGCTTTGGCTTCATGGTCTGCACCTTTGGTTTTACCTTCTTGTTCTTCTTCGATCCACAACACAGAAAGCACCATTTCGGCCAACAGTAGCATGTCTTACTGGGACCCTTGTTCTTGGAAGAAGCATCATACCCATAAAGTGCCCGTCTCCTGAAAACACACCCTGTTCCTATATATATCGGCCCCTTTAAACCATCTAAACCTTTCATGTTAACCTGTGGATAGCTAAGAACTTTGGTTAGTTTTGATTGGATAAAGAAAGGTCAAATTAATTAGGCCAATAAAATAAGAATGTACATACATCAAAGAATACAACATTCCTATTGGAGTATCGGTCATGACAATCAATGCCATCATATCTCTGAGGAAACTGGACATAACATATTTTTTCCCTGTAGTTGGGTCAATCATGAAACACATAGCTTCTCGTAGTGCCTTGCTGTTGTTTATATAGTTATCACAGTCTACATTCAGAATATAAGGAGCATTTGAGAGAATTTCTGAAACCCGCGCCTACAAAATTAGCAAAAAAGTTTATCACAAAGTCAATTTAACTTTTATTTTAAGTTGAGAAGAGATCTTAGAGTAGTTATAAAAACTGGAACTTATATTGAAAAGGAGGAATGGACTTCCTGTTACCAGTGAATTCATTGCTCCTGCTTTCTTGTGGTTATCGAATCCCGGTCTCTTCTCACGGGATACATAAACCAATGTAGGAAGCTTGTTTCCTCCAATGTCACGAACACCACTTTCACCGAGGAAAACCTAGGAAAAGGCCTCATAAACAAAATCATCACTACTAGAAATCTGTTAATAGACATCACACCTTTAACATCGGTCAGTAACGCCACCGATGTCTTTGTGATTTAAGACATCGCTTGAAATAAAACCGATGTCTTTATGTTTTAAGAAATCGCTTTCAAGAAGAACCGATGTCTTAAAGAAGCTAAAAAAATAAAAAATTCCCGCGCATACCCCAAATAGTTTCCCCCTTAGAATGTTTCCTCCAATTTGTTAAAATGTTTCCCTCCCTTAGGCGATCTTTTATTCCCCCCAATTTATGAAACACACTCAAAGCTTATTCAGACAAAAAAACATAAAAACATAAAACAAAAAAACATTTTCTCTCGTCACTACACACTCACGGTACTCACCCCTCTCCTCTCAAGAACCCTAAATCTCACATACTCACCGGCCTCTCTCTCTCCCCCCCTCTCTCCCTCTATCTCTCTCTCTGTCTCCCTCTCTCTTTCTCTCTCTTTCAAAGCTGATTTGACCGGAGACTTGTTCGAGTACTGAAGCGCTCTTGCATTAAACTTGATTTCTACAAAGCTCGATTTGGGTAAGCTTCCACTGAACTCGAATTAGCTTGCACTGAACTCGAATTATCTTGCATTAAACCATTTGTTCGATTTAGTTTTAATTTGGGGATTTTTAAACTCGAAACCCTAATTTTTTTAATTTGGGGAATTTTAATTGGTGTTGGATAAGTATTTTTCTTTGTTTTAATTTGGGGATTTTTAAACTCGATACCCTAATTTTAATTAGTTTGTTTTTTATTGAATATTTATTTGTTTTTCATGAATTGAATGTTCGTTTATTCATTTTAATTGATTGTCCTGCATGTGTTTTTTCATTTTAATTTAGTGAATTGAATGTTCATTTGTTCATTTTAATTGATTGTCCAGCATGTGTTTTTATTGAATGTTTATTTTCTTAATTGTCATGTATTGTCCTATGTTTGTAGCTTTACTGTCCTATGTTTGTTCATTCTAATTACATTTGTAATGTAGTACCATGTAAATTACTAGGAAAAAGAATGATTTCATTTGTTGTTGAACAGATGAAGATTGAGATAATATAAAATCATTAAGACATTTGAAAGTGAGTAGATTTAAGGTTGACTTTTCATTATGCATATGTAGGGAATCTTGCAGGAATAGTTTACAAGTGAATTGCTAGAACTACAGTGTTCTTTCTTTCTTTTCCTCCTTACTAGTTCTTGCTAAAATATTCTATTTTCTAGGTAGGTCTGATCAGGCTGGAATGTTACTCGTTGAAGAAGTTCTGCTAAAGGGATTGCACGGACAGAGGTAAACATGCCAATCAATATATAGGAACATAACTGTTGATATACTTGGAATTCATGTTTGGTGGTTTACAATTTGTTATATTTTGTGTCCAAATATATTTCAGGCCTGTGACACTAATAGGGTTTTCGCTTGGACCACGAGTAATTTTCAAGTGTCTCGAAACTCTGGATAAAGTAGATTGTGATGGTATCTACAAGGACACAAACTCTTATTCCTTTTTGTTATGGTATCTGTTCTAATGCAGTTATAAATGAATACTTGTAGCTCTGCTTGCCGAAAGGGTTGTTCTCCTTGGTTCACCTCTTTCTATTAAAGATGAGAACTGGATGCATGGAGTCGTCTTTCGTGCTAGGTAAATACTTTTGCAGCCGTGACCTAAATGTCTTCAGTTCTGCTATTTCTTCCCATCTACATGATAATACTATTTCTCTATTTCATTTCCGATTACTTTTAAAAGTATAATATTTGTTGGCCACAATTTGTGATTATTTCTTCATTAGTTTATTCTAAAATTTTGCAACTTGTTACTCTCATATATCTTGTGATGACAGGGATTACTACTTTCTTGGACAGCTGCCTTACTTAAGTGGGGTTGGATCTCTTGTATATGAGGTAAGGATCTTGTTATATGTGTTGAATAATTTCATCACCGATGACCACTATGCAGTATCTACGCAAGAATATGTCACATTATAAACCCCCAACCACAGTAAAAATAATTATTATACAGCTTTAAAAGTTTCCCTTAACATATCATCAGATAACTAGATATTTCTCTAATTAGTCATATGCTTCAAATATGGCCACTATTACTCTACTCACCCAAGATGTAACTTCAACCAGAATCATTCAGATGTCATATAAGGGGCCTGAACAATTATTGTGTATGAAGACAAGCCGATTAATGGCCTCTTTCTACACTATATATGAATATGATACCTTTGGTCCATAGGTTTGCCACTCAACATTTTTATAAAGAAGATTAAACTAGAAAAGTGCACTAAAAGGTTGAGATTTACTATCTCTACCTCTGTTGCTTCTGTTGCTACATCATGGCTTGGTATATTTGCTATTTTCCTTTTATTTTTCTGTCCTCTTGCTATTTGTAATTATTTTTTATTAGGTATTGTGAGGTTTCGTTAGAATAGTATTATTTGTTGGAATTAGGTTTCGGGATCAATTTGTGTTTGTAACTATTTTTTGCGTGTTATCAAGATTATATCTTTGATTTTGAATTGCAGGGATTCAATTTGGATGAAGGTGATATAACAATTTAGCAAAAAAAAGGTGATATAACAAAGAGGTGTTAGATGTAATTAAAATGGTTTAATTCTTCCCATACATAGAATTACTTTTGTTCGGAGTTAGAAACGTATGTTTTTTTTTGTTCATTTATGGATGGTTCTGCATTTGAGAAATTATGACATCTATGTGAAATTAGAATGCATTACCTGGTATGTTTTCATGGTTCATGTTTAGTGTAAGTTAACAAGCATTTATAATCAGTGTTCTTCCGTATTATTTCTCTTCTTTCTTTCTTATTTGCTATTAATCATTTTTTTATTGGAGGCCAAATTCGATAGACTGTATGCATGCATGACTTGCAACTTTTTTCCTTTTGTTTTATTTTAATTATGGTCGCTTACAGTATCTCTTATCATGTGTTAGGAAACCAACGTTAACCAGGATGAAAATTCACAGGGTGACCCTTCGCAAGCTCGATTTCAGCGTACTGATCAATGGAAACCAATTTATACTTGGTTAGAGACTTTAGAAGATACAGAGCTAGTGAAGTCAAATGATATTGCAGACTGGCTATCTGCAAACCCGGATGTCAGAGATGATTTATACTCAAGAAACTCCTGCTATCATTTAATGCACTACATTAAAAAGTTACATGTTAAAATTCTAAAGAGAAAGGAGAGGAAGAAGGTAAATGTCATTTTTTTTACAAATACAATATTATGTCCCAACTCCCAAGATTTAAGAGCAATTTTGCGTATCTATGTGTTGATTTCTACTGGTCTACAGTTGTTTTACTTCTCTTTGAAATTACTTGTGATAGTTTTTCATTGATATTTTTTCTTATGGAACTTATCTGTGTTCTACTTTGGGCAGGGGTTGCCTATCACCAACAAAGCAAACACCAAAATAATGTCAAAAAGTGAAGGAAAAAAATTGCCAGTCCCCTTCCATGTATGTTGCTAATTGTATTACTTATTTGACATGTTCATTATCCAGCTTACTTTATTATTTACCTTCTATACTGTAGTCGTTAGGTTAATTTTGTGTATGAGTAGTCTACAAAGTCACATTACTGGACTACAAGTTAATGTTACATGTCTAATTTTCGTGGTATAATGGATACATGTATGCCATATGTGGTATTTTTATAATATTTGTACATCTAATAACACGAGATTGCTATTGTATCTGAATTATGTAAATTATCTGACATTTGGATGGAAAAAGTAGCAATTAGCAAATACTAATTGGCACCACATGTTGATGTAGGAAAAATTTAGAAACGATGGATATATGAACTAAAAACGATAACAATGATAAAACTTGGGTGGATGAACTGTAGAACATCATCTATCCCAAGGGTTTCCCCACCACAAGGGAGAATTATAATGAACTTGCAGAACATCCACTATCCCAAGGGTTTCTTTATTATTTCTATTCTTTCTTCATTATTTTTCAAGCCATATTTGTAGTTTTTTCATGTTAGATAGTGTCCCGTAATCTGGATTAAAAGATTTTGTATAAAGTTTGTTTGGAGTTTGGGCAGATTGTATTTTTTGCATAATTCGTCACTTATAAAGGTCTGATGGTTTTTGTATTTAGTTTTATAATTTAAATAAATTCTTTGTATAACAGGTATGCTGATTTGAAGAACACAGAGAGACCAGTTACACATACCAAGAGAAGGAGATGCTTAATGATAAGGTGATTGCGTATGGTAGGATTGTTTTATCAGGGAAACTAACAGTAGCGAATCTATTACAGCTTATTGCTTCCTCCGCATTAACATATTTTTAGAACCCAAATCTTATAAAACTTTGTTCTTCTACAAGGGCCATTGGGCTTGAGATTGTTTTCATTTAGTTCTCCATTGCATTTTGTGTGTTGCTGGATTTCTCGTTGACGAATATATCACATCCTATAAAGTATTACTTCTAATCGAAATGTTTCACAGTGGTTAGTCGGTCATAGTGAATTCCTTTCAAATCCGTTCTATGTTGTTGGAGATTCTTATGCTGGAGTATTTTCCAATTGTCACTCAAATGATCTCAAATGGTAAGCCTGAATTATACTATAATAAGTCAAAGGACACAAAGGAATTATCTAATTCTTATCTTAATGTAGGAAATGAAGCAGGCCTTGGACCATATTAATCTTAAGGTTTGTCAATTTTGTGATATATTACTCTGTTTCAAGACCTAACAAGTGCTTCTAACATGCAATTTCCTGATTTTTTACTTGCAGGAAGTACTTGATGGTCTTGAGTTCGGCAAAGGCGATGCTTCATCAAAATGGGGTTCTGTTCGAGCATCACTGGGATGTACATTTGACTAGTAGATACTTGATGGTTCTAACTTTCTAGGAGTTAGGTTATTTTTGCATATGGTAGTAGTAAACATTTTTGTTGGTTTTGCGGATTGGTGTATAGAATTGTGATACTTTGGATTTGGCTAGCTAGTTCCTTAGATTTAGTATATTCGTTTGGATTACGGTTGTTTGAGTGACATTGGTTGGATATTTTGTAAATGACAATAGTTGTGGTTATGAGATGAATGTTTTGGATTAAGGTATCAATGTTTGAATATTATGTAAATGTTTGGTATGAATGTTGTCAATGACAAATTGAGCAATTAAATAACAAATATTTATTAAAAAACAATACAGGACAAAATACAGTAGACATCAGTAAAAAACGATGTTTATAACAAATATACACAACAGTTATCACAAATAAAAACCGATGTCTAACTTCAACTTAAATATCGAATAAGTATAAAAAACGATGTCTAATATACTCTTCCACATCGGTTATCACAAAGAAAACCATTGTCGAAGGTTATATTTAACATCGTCCCAAACCAATGTCTAATACGACTTGATACATCAGTTACGACAGAAGAAACCGATGTCCAAAAAGGCCTTAGGCATCGGTCAAAAACCGATGTCTATGACATGGTACAATAGACATCACCGACAAAGACATCGGTATGATTTTTTAATAGACATCGGCCAGAAACCGATGTCTATGAGCTTTTTTCTAGTAGTGCATTCTGCAGAACCTAAACTTATTTAATCTTACATGGTCGCACAAAATATGATATGATAACATAATACAGTACTACTACAAGGGAAAGCACAATAAGACTGGCAAGTGGAATTATAGCTGAAATGCGCTTACTCGAACTGTGATGCTGATTTGTAAAACCTGTGAAAAAAAATTATATAGCAGAAAGACTAGTTAAATCAATGTTGCTAGAAAATTTTCCTATAGTCATCTTTTGAAAAAATAGCTTAATTTCAATTTAAATTTAAATAAAAATTAATTTGTTGACATTTTAAATATCATGCCTTCATATTTTATAAATAATCATACATTCTCAACTTTTAATTAAACACATACTAAAGTCCCTTAAAACCAAAAGCATGTATGTCAGTATAAAATGATTTAAGATTGTAATTGAATAAAGTAGTTAAAATGTTAAATAATATGTTATGTATACATAGTACGAGATGAATTTGACTAATTTTACATTAAAAATATATAGTTTTATGAGTGTGATTTTGAGAAATTTCCTAACATTTTATCCTATTAAATAAGATATTTATAGCAAAAAAAGGTTAAATTTTAATATTAATTAAGGTATTTATTAGAAAAAAAGGTTAATAAAGAAACCATAATTTAAATCGTAAAATTAATTAAGATAAGCTATAGTGTTGAATTTTAAAGTTTGAAATTGTATTGAATCGAAATTTATAGCGGGGTTAGATGTGTAACTATAGTTAAGATGGAATTTTGATAGAGGATGTATAAAGTATACAATAAAAATGTTACCGTAATATATATTTTTTTTATTTTATATAATAGAGAGAAAAATGAACTATAGAATATGTAAATTAAAATTATAAAGGATCAAATAATTAATGTATATTAATTATGAACTTACCTTTAAAAAAGGGACTTCAATTCTTGAGGAACAACTCACAAATGTAGTATTTCTTTCATAGTAAACCGGGATTTTATAAGGATGTACTTTTCCAGATGAATTTGACGTGGAAACAAGTTCAAGATTGTTGGTAAACCGGGACCTATCAGCTAGTACCTCTTGTGATGTGTAGTTGATATTAAGGACGGATACATTTTTAGAAAAGAAGATCAGGGTTTCTTGCAGGGAAGTGTTTGCAAGGAATTGGAAGTACAGCAAAGTTTTTCCTCTGCGGCAGAAAACTTGGAAACCAGGGTAGCCACAGTGGTCAGGCTGCTTGTCTTTGATCCAGAACGGGAACCGAATTTCTGGGCCATGATGGGAGCATCTCGTGGTCCTGCACTCGTCACCTGCGGCTAATACTTTTGCCACTACAACTCCTCTTATTGCAAGCATTAGTATTACCCATGAAAGCCATACTTGGACACCCATGAAAGCCAGCCTGAATATTTTTAGAAGCTAAGAATGTTATTCGAATTTTGATAGTGCTTGTATTAACTCAGGAATAGAGACAGAGACCTCAGAAATATATATGGATCATGAAGTAGTAAACTTGGAAATTTTTTATTTTTATTTAATTAAATTTTGAATTATTCCTTTGTTGTAACAGTTGATCTGACTTGAACAAAATATTTTGTTCATATGAATAAAATATCACCTGTATCATCCCAGGATGGTCGCGGACATTGTTTCCTGGCCATAGAGTTCCATCTTGCATTGTCCAACCCTCCTCCGGAACCTTCTCTGCTATGGAGACCAAACCATTTATTCGTACTTTAAATTCGTCATACTCCCTCTACACCCAAATATATTCAAATAGTAAATCAAATCATAAATGTGATAAGCCTGATGTAGCAAAGGCCAGATGATTGTCTAGGAGATAGCATTCAACTTTATCAACCAGTGGTCTAGGTTGCACTACAACATAAAAACCAGTGATGTGTTTGTCTAGGAGATGATTGCTGAAACCGGTGAGATAATAATGTGACATTGCAGTCTAACTCACAAGCTACTGATGAACCAGCATAAGGCAGTGGATGAACCCCATGACCCATGATTAGAATTCCAGTCATATGATTGCGAGAAATGTTCTATAGTAGAAATGTTCTTTGCACATTGCACTTGAGAAGACCATGAATATGACATTAGGGAATATGTAGCTGTCTATTTTGGTAACAAACCTTATAAGTCCTTACAAGCTATTCATCCTCCGCAGATAGCAATGTTTCAGTTATTTCAGGTTCTGCAGTTGCCGCAGGCTTCAAATCATCATCACCAATTGACCGTGTAACCTGGTAACAAAAAATTATTTAGTAATATAGCATTTGCTACTGAATAATATAACCCCATTATGCACTTTTTGAGCGATACACAGTAAAAATACCTTGAACAACCAACTTATTTACTTATACAACAAAGTATTAATTTCGAAAATTTAAATTGTAAAGTATACACCGCCTATCCATACTTGCTAGTCGCGGCTAGTTTAATTAGTGAGATGGTATTTAAAATGCTGGATTAATTTGTGAAAGACATGTATACGATGTGATGAGTAGCATTTCTTCATATATGAGGTTTTACTATGCTCAATATGCTAACTCGGGATCTGTTGCTTATTACTAGGTAACTCTACATGCTCGAGATCTGTTACTAAAGGTATGTCACTATCACTATCAAATCTTGTGGTTAGAATGTGACAGCGAAAATTATGAATATGTATCATACTAGATTTATCTGCATCTTGTGCAGAAAAGTCTATATCACTTAGTAGAATTATTCCACAATAATTGTTAGCCTCCGCAAACAGGCTAGTTCCTATGAACTTATAATATAGAGAATCTCATTTATGAACCCTGTAATTGCCTGTATATTAAATGGTGATTATGGTTAAAAAAACAAAAAAAAAACCTGGACACTAAGAAAAGCACAAAACTAACTACACTTTTCAAAATTCTAACTGCAAAATAGTAATTAATAGATGACATTAGGGAATATGTAGCTGTCTATTTTGGTAACAAACCTTGAAAACATCCATGGCTGGAATGAGGTTCAAGTCTGTTTGACATATTATAGTGGGATTTATCAATTGTGATTATTCACCTTGATTGGATATACATGGTAGATTTCATTTGTCGGGTACAAATATGAGATCCATTCATTCAGATATTAGATTAATTTTAATCCTTGAATTGTTTGGCATGTACATTAACGTTAAACTGCATTTTGAGCAACTGGTTTTTGTCCGGAGTTTTGTCACAAGTAATTTTTAAACTCGGCCACTTTGTGACTCGGTTTACAGAGAAGCATGAATTATAATCCTTCAAAAGAGCAGTTGCTTGACGCTGTTCAGCAGCAATTTGCTTCACAGGTTTCTCATTTCTCACTTTCGTGTTTGTCTCCTCTCTTTCTCGTGTACAGTTATATAAGCAAATGTTAAATTTCTCTTTACTAAATATATAATTTATTCAATGCAGCAAGTTGATCATGTTCAAGGGATTGTGGAATTCATACATGCAGCCAGGAGACTTAAATCAGATGGTGGTAGCTGGAGAAAGTGAGTCAAGTGATTACATAGAATCAGATGTTGGACTAGTTTGTCGTTATCTAGTGGAATTTATTTTAGTCGTTACGTACTTAACTAGTTTGTCGAATATTGTGTTTGGTTGTACTTTTCTAGTTGGTTGATGATTGTAGTTAATTTAGGTTGGTTGTGATTGTAGTGAATATGGATTAATGTAGTATGGATTATTATGATTGTACTTTCCAAGTTGGTTGTGTTGATTTGGTTATTAAGGGAATGAATATTTTCATATTACTGATTTTTTGTTTAAAATAGAAAAGTGTTGCCATTGAGGCTATAAAATGTTGGCAAAAAGTAAAAATAATGTTAAGAAATGTTGCTAGCAAAATAATGTTGCTGTAGCTAAAATTTGTGTTGCCATAAAAGTGGGTCCCACACTTGTCCTCACAATCACGGTGGGCCCTACTAGTGGGCCCTACTGGTGGTAACATTTAAGTTTATGGTAACATTGTATTTGGTGTTGCTGTAAGAAAAAATGATGTTGCAGTAGAGTTTATGGTAACATTGTACTTGGTGTTGCTGTAGATCGTAAAGTGTTGCCATAAATAACTAAGGCAACATATAAATCGATGTAGCCATAGAATTGAACTAAGTGTTGGCTTATCACCTACGGCTACGGGACTATATCCAACATCACCAAATTTGGGAAAAGTGTAGCCTTAGACCAATTTTTGGCTTAAGGCAACACTATTCTTGATTTTTTACACTTTTTTTAGGTGTTGCTAAAGAGCATATATGGTGTAGTGAAGGTTTACACATAAGCTTCTAGATCACACAACTACAATACTATAAGATATAGCATATTCAGATATAGTGGTATAAAACATATCATAAGAGAATAGTCAAGGATATTGATTGATATACATATTATTATACCTTACTATGCCATTTACAAAATTATACCTAATCAGTCCACATTCCTTCATCGTGGTCATTCCGTGCATAATGTGTACCAAATTTTTTCGTCCATATATAATGTGGGCAGCCCTGTGGAGAAAGGGGGATTTTCATCAGATTGATTGTACTCCTCTTCGTCTATAACATCATCAATACCCAAAATTCATCTTTTACCTTGACCAACAATCAAACATTTAGAATCAACGGGGTCTTGAATGTAAAATACTTGCTTCACTTGTGTTGCAAGTATGAAGGGGTCATCTTCATGACCAAAGCAACTGAAGTCCACTAAAGTGAAACCCAACTCATCCTCTCGAACACCACGTCGGATATCAAACCACTTACATTTAAATAAAGCAATCTTGAAGTCTCTATAATCAAGCTCCCAAATATGTTCAATAATTCCAAATAACTCACATCTCGTGATTGAGTGTTACTACTATCAATTTCTATTGACGAAGCTTCCACACATACTCCACTATTTTGCATAGCACTTTTTTCGTCTTGATGTTGGGTATAGAATGTGTATCCATTGACATCATAACTTTCATAGGACCTCACAAGCACTCCAGGGCCATAGGCTGACCACTGTACTGTATCTGATATCTCACTAGGTGTTTTTGATATGAGAGACATTACTCGCTCTTTAAACCATTAACCAAAAATGTGATTGTGCTCATTTATTACCCACTTACGATTCTTAGAAGGATGCATTTGGCAAATTTGGGTTACATGTTCCTCCAAATAGGCATTAACTATGACAGCCCCAGATCCGGGGTCAGGAATCCGGGCCGTCAACGACCAATTTCAGTTTAGTGACACTTCATTCTTGGCAGCTGGAATATAAATTCATACTAAAACTTACATAATAGACCCCACACTTAATAATGTTACACACCTGTCATATGCTCAGAGAACAACATCCACAATATTAAAAGTTTAGATTTAAGCAGTTATTACAAACCAGGATCATACTTAAATACCTTGTTGAATAATACTTCGACATGAAGCATTTCAACAATCAAAAGTTTATTACAACAGCTTACACACTAAATGTACATAATCTACCAGTACCCAACCGTCCGATAGCTACCTCGGGAATCGTTGCCAACACTCTCTCAAAAGTTCATCTTTCCCGTACCCTCTTGCAGGGTGTAGTGCGGAGTATCGGCATACCTAGCTGTTGTATACATATTAGCAAGAATGAGCTAAAATAGCTCATCAAGATAAATTCTATCAACTAGCATCAAACGGAAATAAATCATTATATATATATATATATATATATATATATATATAATAGACAAAAACAAATTTCAGTTATTATGGAAAGAATTTTATTTTCATTCAATATATATACACTTTCCAATTATCTTTGTACGAAAAGAAATATATAGTATTATTATATCAGTTTCTCTTCTAATATCATATAATATCAGTTTCTCTTCTTAAATAATATAACAATCAATATACCATTTCAGTGTACTTTTCTAAAATAATATGATAAAATTGAACAAATCTTTCGCTATCATCTTCTCATTTCCTTCTTATGCAACAATTATATAAATTAATATAAAATCAGTTTCTCTTCATCTGTAACAATAATTCCATCATTTCAGATCATGTTTCTGTTTTCAGTATAAAAATCTGAAAACCATTGTCAACACTTTCTTTTCAAAAACATTGGGGATATCTGATGTCGCCTGATACGTTAGGACGATGATCAGTCGCCTAATCGTACCTGCTCTCTTTTTACTACCGGTAGAAGGAATGAAGATCATCCCTGGAGGAAGGCCACCTGCTAACATCCTCCCTTGGCATCTTCGTGCCGTAATAAAAATAAAATGCTGGACTGTGTCGCACACAGCCCTGACACAGCCACTTACGCAAGTCTGTTGCAATCCCCCTTTTTTTTTTCAATCAGTATTCCATTTATACCAATACCATTCCACATTTTTCCTTTCAATTTCCATTTCCATTCACATATATCATTTCCATTTCCATTTATCATCACCTCTAAAAATACATATGTTATAATACTTTGTTTATGACTCAGACACCTTCTCTGTGTTTACTGGAATCCAGTACACTTACATATATATAAAATATTCCATTCACATTTTCATTCACATTTATCTTTTTCATCATTTCCATGTATCATCACCCTTAATATATATATATATATATATATATATATATATATATATATATATATATATATATATATATATATATATATATATCATAATACTTGGATTATAACTCAGACATCTCCTCTGTATTCAATGAAATCCAATACGCTCTTATAAAATATTCCATCTATTTTCAAAAGTATTAAATAAAAAAAAATCAAATAATATTTATTAAATCACAATTGCTTAGAAAGAATATTTTTAACATAACGTTATAAATTATATAACCCTAGATAACAACTGATACCATTCTTCATATAACTCTAGATAACAACTGATACCATTCTTCATATAACTCTAGATAACAAATGATACCATTCTTCATATAACTCTAGATAACAACTGATACCATTCTCTTTCACCTCTCTTTACCATAAAGCATATTCGCTCCATTCATAATCATATCCACATTCATATTTCATAATTTATATCCATTTCTCTTTAATTCTAATATCAGGGAAATAATTCTTAGCAATATAGCAAACATAGAATAACATATATATTCCATGAAATCATTTACTTTGAAAATAAAATAGTTTTCCAAGGTAAGGATAGAAGAAATCTTGCCTCGATCTCTATATCCCAGTGGCACGACCCGCGGTTCGTCCTGAGTTTCTATAAACACGAAAAGGATCCTCGTTAGAATACTACATCCCTTACTCACTTCACCTTTATATAACAATATCCTTGACACTTAGTATATGTTTAACACATTATTAATAATCCAAGAGTTCCAAGAACCTAACCATTTTGGACTCAATCAAAGTTTCAGTGTTTTTCACCATTTCCCTTAATAACCACACTCGACTGTAAAAATTCTCAGAAAATATCAATTTTGAATTTTAATGCAAGGTCAGTGGGGTTTTAATCTTTGTTCAACCTACTATATTGTCCCAAAATTTTATAACTTTTAAAAATGTTTAAGTATGGTAACTATGACCTCAAAGTTGACACAACTGCATTTTCTCGGTTTCCGAACGTCTTTCACTAAAACTGACTTTTCTCCTAAACCGTACATCAGATTTTAACGTACTTTATATCAAAACGATCTATGAACTAAGCTCTATCATCTCATGGTCACTTGGTACTCTAGACAGGGTGCTACTGTACGGAATTGGTGTCCAAAAACAGGGCAGTTTTTGTTTTAACTAAAATCCGACATTATAACGGCTATATTTTCATACTTTCCAAAATCCAACTCCTCCAAATCTATCATCCACCTTATACACCATCACCTACACCATGTGGTCATCTTACCAACCATGGTTACAAGCACATACTCCTTCCATATTGAACTTTAATCACTTACAAACACATATATCATCATGAATAATCACTTATCATAATCTTAATCACTAAACTTTCTATAATCCATCCTATATTCAAAGTAATACTAAAGGGTCTTGAGATTTATACCTTCTTGAAGCTTTAACAACCCTTATCAAGCCTTGGGATATGCTTAATCAACTTTATACTAGCTTGGATCAACTAAAGAAACCACAAAAACAAAGTTAGTTTCTAAGGGTTACTATTTATCATCACTTTTGTAAAAATCATAACAAATCGAAAAATAAGAGTTTCACTCTCAAATTTTTACCACATCTTGGACTCTGTATAAGCTTTGATTTGAGCTATAGATCACCAAAAACAAAGCTTCCTAGCTATGGTTTTGAGATCCATCTTTCCGCTGGACAGAAACTGGACAGGTTTGGTTCTCCCACTTTGAGCATGGATTTGACTAGGCTATACTACTTGGATTGCTATGAAATTTGGAGCGAATCATGCCCATGGAGTGGAGAGGTTGTGATTAAAATTTGGTGATTTTATCATGGATAGAAATGGAGATATGATTTTTCTTCTCCTCCTTGCTCTTGCTGGGCAGGTTGTAGAGAAAGAGATAATGGAAAGTAATTGATTCCTCTTGCTTGTTTTGATCTTATGTTGATCAATTCTTGAGAATTCTAGAGTCTAGTGGAAGCTTTGGAGATATTTTGTGGTAAAACCATGCTAAAATGACTAATTTACCCTTAAAACAAGTTAGTGGAATGTGATGTCATTCTAATGATCTCATAATTCTCTTTTCTTGATTTTCCTAAGTAATTTGCAAGCACTCTTGGTAATAATAATGTGGTATATATCCTTGTTATATTATAATCTTGGTTGTTTGGTTTCCATACTCGTCTAGTTGTGGTTCATTTCGAATATATCTCGTCATCCAGTGGTTTTGAAATCGTTTAAAAATCCAAATTCCCTTAGCATTCTCTTAACTTAAAAATCCCCTGGTTTAACTTAAATTCACTAATTCCTTAATATATAATTCCTTTAATATTTCTATGCTCCTTAATATCCAATAAATAGAAGCTCGTTCGAACTCAAAATCCTCAAAATCTAAATTCAGGAATTTCTGAAATCCATCGTCATTTCGAGTCACTTATTTTTATAGTATATCACTAATATGGTTTTTGTTTGTTCATTTTCCATTTCCAATATAGAGTACCTACACACCATTTCTTTAAATCCTCAAAATTTACTATTTATGGGGTCACTGTAGCTTTGCTAAAATTAGGGTTATTATATTAACTTCTGTCATGTGTTGAAAGACGAAGAGATGAGCTCTATTCAGTATTTCAGCTCCAGGAGAGATCATCTTTAAGCCCAGTGTACCATGACCTTCAAGTCTACCCTCGTGACGAGATCTTTGAACTCCAATAGGATCCAGACTTGCTAAATAATTAGTGCAAAATTCAATTGCCTCCTCCACAGAATATGCTTCAACTATACTACCTTCAGGCCGGTATCGATTTTTCACATATCCTTTTAAAGTGCACAGAAATATCTCAAAAGGATACATGTGGTGCAAATATAGTGGGCCACAAAATTTGACCTCCCTCACTAAATGAATAAATAAGTGCACCATGATGTCAAAAAAGGAAACTGGAAAATACATCTCAAATTGGCGAAGTGTAACAATAATATTAGCTTGTAATTTATCCAATGAATCAGGATCGATTACTTTACTGCATATAGCTTTAAAAAAGGCATAAAGTTTTGTAATAACAAATCTGAAATGCTTCGGTAGCATGCCTCGAATCGTAATTGGTAGTAACTATTGCATTAACACATGACAATCATGTGACTTCAAACCCACTAGTTTCAAATCTTTCATGGACACAAGCTTTTTGATATTAGAGGAATATCCATGTAGAGCTTTCACACTAGATAAACACTTACAAAAGCTAATCTTCTGCTTTCTGGAAAAAGTATAACAAGTTGGAGGTAGATAGGAACGTTTTTTTGACACTTGTTGTGCTAACTCTTTTCGAATTCCCATTTCTTCCATGTCCAGTCTAGCCTTGACCCCATCCTTTGTCTTGCCAAGAATATTCAACAATGTTCCAATAATGCTTTCACAAACATTTTTCTCTATATGCATAAGGTCAAGGCTATGTCTGACCTGTAAGTGTTTCCAGTAAGGAAGCTCCCTAAAAATAGATCACTTCTTCCAAATATTCTCTTGAGGCCTTTTGTAGTGCTTTCCAAGTTCAACATCAAGATCTTTAACCTTTTGAAAAGGCTCCATTCCACTCAAAGGCAAACGAGCTACTCGTCTCGACAAGTCCATCAAAAGACTTCTTATCCTTACGATAAGGGTGATTGAGCGGAAGAAATCTTCGATGATTCATATACACATTTTTCTTGCAATTTTTTACCGGTGGGTATTTGTACCATCTTCGCATATTGGGCATGCTTTGGCTCCTTTTATGGGGTATCCCGAAAGGTTTCCATAACCCGGAAAGTCACTTATGGTGCAAAATATCATGGCACGTAGATAAAAATTTGACTGACTATAAGAATCATAAGCTATCACGCCTTTGTCCCATAATAATTTCAAATCTTCAATAAGAGGTTGAAGATAAACATCTATGTTATTCCCCGGCTCTTTACGTCTAGAGATTAGCACTGCCAACATTATATACTTGCGCTTCATGCACAACCAAGGAGGCAAATTATAAATCATGAGCATAACTGGCCAAGTGCTATGATTA
Source organism: Saposhnikovia divaricata (assembly GCA_036435485.1). NCBI lineage: Eukaryota > Viridiplantae > Streptophyta > Magnoliopsida > Apiales > Apiaceae > Saposhnikovia > Saposhnikovia divaricata. The sequence continues at coordinate 38,903,692 of CM071601.1, read as the reverse complement.
CAACTTATAGTATGATACGGATTCATGCCATTTGCACAAAGTCCAAGTCGTAGATTCCTAACATCTGCACCAAATTCAGGATACATTCCATCAATAGTTCTCCATTGTAGAGAGTCACTTGGATGTCTAAGCATCCCATCTAATTTTATCCCTTCTGCATGCCACCTTAAATGTTTAGCATCTTTTGCATTTGCAAAAAGGCGTTGAAAATGTTCCACAATAAGGAAATACCAAACCACCTTGGCAGGAGGCCTTTTCTTGTTCTCCTCTGAAGAAATATTACAATCTGGTTTATATCGAGATGCTCCACACTTGGGACAAACGTGTAAATCTTCATGTTCATTTCAAAACAAAACACAATCATTTGGACATGCATGTATCTTTATTACTTCCATACCCATGGGACATAATATCTTCTTAGCCTCGTATATGGAATTTGGGAGCTCGTTATTTGGAGGAAACATCTCTCTCAAAAGTTTTAATAGGTCTATAAATCTCTTGTCAGTCCACCCATGTTTTACTTTCATTCTACACAACTTCAATGTTGTTGACAACCTACTGAATTCACTCTTGCACCCGGGATACAAAACTTTCTTTGAATCGCTTACTAAGTTCTCGAGATTATATGTTTGGTGAATGAATTGGTCCTCAACATCTTCTATCATCTCCCGTATTTTGTCATTGCATATATCATTTCGTCATTGTTGGTCATACTCTCTACCTCATGTTCATTATCTCTACGAGAATACCACCAGAATCTATTGGCTCACCATGCCAAATCCAGTTAGTGTAATTCTTTTTAAAACCATGACGAAATAGATGGTCTTGCATAATGTCGATATTTGAAAAAAATTTCATGTTACCACATAGTTGACAAGGACACGGAATCAAGTTTTTGTAACCAAGTTCCTTCTCTTTCTTTTCTTGGTGTTTCAAAGCACATTTAATAAAATCATTAACACCAAGAATATATTCCTCTTCGACATGTGAAACATTGTACATCCATGTTTTATGATCCATTTACTAGTTTCCTTCATATGTATAAAAAATTGTTAACTTCAATACTATGTGAATCAGATAATATAAAAAATAGATTGCAACAATCCAGAAAACAGAGCAATTTAATGTAGAAAGCTGAGCAGTTTGAAGGTAGAAAGCAGGGTAGAATGCTAATAAAAAATAGGGCAGAATGCTAATAAAAAACAAGGAAGAATGATGACAAAAAATAGGGCAATTTTTACGCAATTAAACATAGAAAAATACTATATCACTTGATTAAAAAATAATTTTGTGTTATTACTGAATGGAATAAGTCCGAAAGCTAGCTCCCGACTAATTACTAACTAGTATTAGAGCATCAACATTTCATAGGACCACTTGACCAGTATATGTAATTCGCTCCGATGCTTATTTTGGAGACCAGATTAGATGCACATCTCCCCATGCGGTAAGTGCCTCCGCGCCAGGGATTCCCTTAAAGAATAACATCCAACTACAATATCTTCAGTTCCTACTCTGTTAACTGATCAGTATACTTAGATCTTAAATTTGTTCTGAATCGTCTCGACTAGGGTAATTTGTTCTGAATTAATTCAATAATCATACACAAACTAGGTATTAGGCTCGATCTCTACTTGAATATGCTGATACGTACTAGCTTCACAATATCTCTCCAATGTGCCTCAATATTAAATTTTGATTTTCACTTTTTCAGTTAAAATTGGAAGTTCTCATCGAGGATCATAAATTTATCGCTATATATAATCTAGAGATAGAGAGACCCTTACTGCTGAAGAGGAAGTTGCATCAACTTTTGTTTGCTCAAGTCCTGTTTTATGCATGTCATTGTTTAATTGCTTAGAATCACTGTTCTCTTTTTCAATCATACTTGAAATAGATATTGATCACATCAATCAAAACAGACCTTCGTAATTTGTATGTAAAGATTTCTTTCCAGGCCACATATTGACACATAATTAAAATTTTATTAATTTAAACTAACACAAATAGTCCATTAACACCAACTTGATTTTATTTGACCACTAAACTAAATTTCATTTGACAACTATAGACACATATATATATGCACATATGTGAGAGAGACAGAGAGAGGAAGAGGGAAATTACCCTGAATCGAATAGATGGAATTACGGCTTCTCCGTGAATCAAACTAGATTTCTCTATCGTAGTCAATCGTAGATGGAAGTATGGATTCTGTGAACTACCTCCCCAGGACCTCTACGCAAGTAACAGTTTTTGAATTAGGGCTCACAGTGAGAAATAAGCGTGGTTGATCGTGTTATGTAAATTGGGGCTAATCTGTTTTAAGTGTAAAATAATATGATTTGTTTTGTGATTTTGTTTTTGATTAATTATTGTTTATGTATCAGGTGTAAATAAACCGACGTATATAAGGGGATATACTAATTGGGTGCTCATATTTTTTATTACATTTATTTATAATTTTTTTATTCTTCATTTATACGTCTGTTTTAAAAGGTAAGCCATATATAGTTCAACTATATACGTCTGTTGTAAAATAACTGACGCAATTAATTTTCTAACAGACGTATAAAACTACCTTATACGACTGTTCAATCACAACAGACGTATAAACATGTCTCTTTCTAATATATACGTCTGTGTAGTGCTCGACAAACGCATAAAACTATTTTATGCGTCTGTTCCTCCTATAACAGACGCAAATGGGGAGACGCATAAGGCAGTTTTTGTACTAGTGTCTTGTTATTGTTAATCTGGTTCACTATGAAGGAACAAAACCTGTCAGGAAGAATATGAGGACACTTCTCATACAACAGTATGAGTACTTTGAATCCAAGTCTGGTGAGTCACTTACCGACACCTTTGATAGGTTTACTAAACTCATCAATGAGATGGCCATGCATGGTAAATATTATGACTTGGAGGATATGAATACTAAGTTCATGAAAGCTCTTCCTGATTTCTATAATGAAAAGATATTTGCAATTGAGAAAGCTAATGATCTGGATGAAATATCATTAGAAGCAGTTTATGGAAAATTGAGAGCTTATGAACTTGACAGGCAGCAGAAAAAGAGCAGGAGTGAAGGAAAGTTGAAAACTGTTTCACTCACTGCTCAATCTGAATCAAAGAAGCTTCCAGAAGAAAAGTCTGAATCTACTGAAAGAGACTTGAGGAAGAAGAAGAGCAAAGAAAGTTCTGGGTCAGAGACTGCAGATATAGACTCTGAAGATAATGATTCTGAATCAGAGATGCAAGAACTCTTTGCTATGTTTGCTAAAGCTTTCAAGAAAGGAAGATTCAACAGGAGAAGATTTAGCAAAGGATCTTTTCAAAAGAAAGAGGAGAAGAAGAAGTGACAAAGGCAAGAGTACAATTATCAAGCTTGATAAGGCCAAGATCAAGTGCTTTAACTGCAGTGAGCTTGGACACTTTGCTAGTGAGTGCAAGAAGCCTAGGAATTCATGGAAGGGTAATGTACTCATGGTCACACAGAAGGATTGGGCAGACTCCAGTGATTCTGAAGATGAATTGGATTATGACAACATTGCATTGATGGCAAGTGCTTCAAACAAGTCTGGATCACCAAAGAAAACTTCATCTTCTGTTAAGGTATCACTTCACTCTGTTAATTCATTTGATAGCTTAGATTCTGATGATATTATATTTATTCATGTTGAGTTTAAGAATCTTATGACTAATTTCAAAATTCTTGCTAGTGAAAAAGATGAACTTAAGGCTAAGAATGATGAATTAGTTAGTAGAAATAATTTTCTTGAATCTGAGTTAATTCAAATGGAAGAATATAGGTTTAGTTCTGATAAAGCTAAGCATGATTATGGTGTTATCCTTGAGGCTTATGACTATGTCAGAAAAGAATAAGAGGAAGAGAGAGATATGATGAAAACCATTAACACTTCTGGTAAAAAGACTCAAGAAATCATTGACAATCAAATTATTGGTAAAGTCTATGGCTTAGGTTTTGGAAAGAATAAAAGTGAAAATTCTGTAGCTATTGTCTTGAATGATAGCAAAGAAGAAGCTAGCATATCCAAATCTGAAGGTAAGAAGATAGTTTCTGAACCTAAACATGTTAAATCTATTGATTCTAAAGGTACCCCAGTTGTGCACAAAAGAATTAACAATAGCAATTCAGATGAGAGAGTGTTAGAAAAACATAAGAATGTCAACATAGGCTTTTTGTCTATGTCTCAATTAAAACAGAGACTAGAAGATATTTCAGAGTCTAGCAAGATCAGAGGAAATAGGAATGGAAAAGAAGGTATTAACAAAGAGAATAATTACAAGAATGTACCTGATGCACCTAGGAAGAAATGCTATAAATATGGAAATCATAATCATTTGGCCCTAGACTGCAATCAAAAATCTTCTTGGAAAACTGAGTCCAAATTCCCCAAGACTCAGAGAATTCAATACCAACCACAAGAACCCTGTTATCATTGTGGTAGTTTACTACATTCCATTTATATGTGTAAGGAATATCATGAACTGTATTATGACTATTATTCTTTGAAATCTGAAACTCCTAGTCATAAACAGTTTGTGAAATCAGAGTCTAAGGTTGACTCTGCAACAGGTAAATCAAAAGCAAAATCTTCAAAGCATGTTGGTTCAAAAGTTAGTAAGAAAGGATCCAACCAAAGTTGGGTCCTAAAAAATTCTAACTAGCTACTTTTTGTTTGCAGGGCACTGGAAAGAAGCATTCAATTATCTTGGACAGTGGATGCTCTGGACATATGACTGGAAAGAAGTCCCTGCTTACAAAGTTTGAGAGGAAAGTTGGCCTAGTAATATCCTTTGGAGATGGCAACAAAGGAGAAACTCTGAGATATGGCTCAATTATTTTGGGGAATGTCATAATAGAAAACGTAGCACTGGTTGAAGGATTGAAACATACACTTTTAAGGATAAGTCAACTGGGTGATAAGGGTTACCAATCAATCTTTGACAGTGAAGGATGCAAAATCTTGAATATGAAGAATGGAGACATTGTTTTGACTGGTCAGAGACATGGTAACATATATGAAGCTAGCTTGAATGACACATCTAAAGAAACTGTCAGATGTCTTTACAGCAAGGCATCAAATGATGAAAGCTGGAACTGGCACAAGAAGCTCTCACATCTCAATTTCAAGAAGTTTAATCAACTTGTTAAGCACCATCTAGTGAGAGGCCAACCTCAGGCAAATTATGTGCAAGATGGACTTTGTGATGCTTGTCAGCTTGGAAAACAAAGAAGAACCACTTTCAAGAGCAAGACATAAAATTCAATTACTGAACCATTTCACATGCTGCATATTGATTTATTTGGTCCAGTAAACATTATGTCTATCAGCGAGAAAAGATATGCTCTAGTTATAGTGGATGATTACACAAGGTTCACATGGGTATTCTTTCTACACAAAAAGGATAAACTCCTCAGCAAATCATTGAACTTATCAAGAATATTAAAAATAGCTCTGAGTACAAGGTCAAAGTGCTCAGGAGTGACAATGGTACAGAATTTAAGAATTCTACAATGGAGGAGTATTGTGCAGACAATGGAATTACTCAATAGTTTTCCGCACCTGGAACACCTCAGCAGAATGGTGAGTAGAAAGAAAGAACAGAACTCTCGCTTGCAGATGCAAAGCTTCCAACCTATTTTTGGGCAGAAGCTATTAACACTGCATGTTTCAAACAAAATTGTACCTTGGTAAATGGCCATGGAAAGACTCCCTATGAGATGATCAAAGGAAAGAAGCCAAGTGTGAAATACTTTCACATCTTAGGATGCAAATGCTATGTCCTGAAAGTTCATCCAGAACAAGTTGGAAAATTTGAAGCCAAATCGGATGAAGCAATCTTTCTAGGATATTCAGCATCAAAGGCCTTCAAAGTATACAATCTCAGAAATCATATTGTTATGGAATCAATTCATGTTGCATTTGATGATAAGAAGTTTGGAATTTTGCAAACTGATGAAAGCCATGACAATCTGGAATTTGAAAATCTTAAGTATTCTGAGATTCTCTCTAGTGATGATGAAGGTTCTCCAGAGGAGATCTCTATTGCTTCTCAAAGGAATGCTAATTTTGAGGGGGAGTAATTCAATCAAGGAGAACACAGTACTGGTCAGGATCAGACTAGTCTTTCAGAGTCTACTTCATCAGGAACTGATCCTTCAGAGTCTAATGAAGGAAGATCAGGAACTAGCAGCAGTATTGAATCCACTGATTCTACTGATCAAGGGGGAGCTTTTGAAGGCAGAGAAAGTTCTTCTACAAGAGATACCACTGACTCATGGGGAGAGTCTAGCAGGAGTAATCTACCACCTGTTAGAAAATGGACAATGGATCATACTGAAGATTTGATTATTGGTGATCCAAATAGTGGTGTTCGAACTAGAAGATCAATTCAAAATAAATGCTTGTACAGTTGTTTTCTCTCAAAGAATAAACCTAAGAAGGTTGAAGAAGCCTTACAGGATCCTGATTGGGTAATAGCAATACAGGAAGAATTGAATGAGTTTGAGAGGAACAAAGTTTGGAAATTGGTACCAAGACCTAAAGATAGATATGTTGTTGGTGCTAAATGGGTTTTCAGAAACAAGCTAGATGAATCTGGTATGATTGTAAGAAACAAAGCAAGACTGGTGGCCAAGGGTTATTCTCAAGAAGAAGGAATTGACTATGATGAAACCTTTGCACCTGTAGCAAGATTGGAAGCAATCAGAATGTTTCTTGCATTTGCAGCTCATTCAAAATTCAAGGTATACCAGATGGATGTAAAGAGTGCTTTTCTAAATGGCAAGCTTGATGATGAAGTGTATGTGGAGCAACCACCTGGTTTTGTTGATCCAAAGTTTCCAAATCATGTCTACAAACTTGATAAGGCACTCTATGGACTAAAGCAGGCACCAAGAGCATGGTATGAAACTTTGTCTAAATTTGTACAATTGACAAAACTCTATTCTTTAGAAAGATAAACGGTGATTTGCTTTTAGTTCAAGTTTATGTTGATGATATTATATTTGGTTCTGCTAATGAAAAGTTATGTGCTAAGTTTAGCAAGCTTATGCAGTCTAAGTAACAGATGAGCATGATGGGTGAACTAAATTACTTTTTAGGCTTGCAGGTCAAACAGACTGAGACTGGTATTTTCATTAATCAGTCAAAGTATATCAAAGATCTTTTAAAAAGGTTTGACTTTCAAGATTGTGCAATTACAAAGACATCCATGGCAACAGCCACTTAGCTAGACTCTGATTCTAAGGGAAAGAGTGTTGATAACACTAGCTATAGAGGCATGATAGGTTCACTGTTATATTTAACTACAAGTAGACCAGATATAATGTTCTCTACCTGTTTATGTGCTAGATTCCAAAGTGATCCTAAGGAATCTCATTTAATTGCTGTGTAGAGAATTTTTAGATATCTCAAGGGAACTCCAAATCTTGGTTTGTGGTATCCAAGTGAATCTGATTTCTCCCTAATTGGCTATTCAGACTCTGATTATGCAGGGTGTAAAATAGACAGGAAAAGCACTACAGGTACATGTCAATTCTTGGGAAACAGATTGATTTCTTGGGCAAGCAAGAAGCAACAATCAGTTTCAACCTCAACTGCAGAAGCTGAATACATTGCAGCAGGCAGTTGTTGTGCTCAACTCCTTTGGATAAGAAATCAGTTGATGGATTATGGTATGACACTTAATAATATTCCTATGTTTTGTGATAATACTAGTGCTATCAAAATTGCAGAAAATCCAGTTCAACACTCAAGGACTAAGCACATTGATGTCAGGTATCATTTTATTAGAGAACATGTTGAAAATGGTAATGTGGAACTTCATTTTGTTCCTACTGACAAACAGCTTGCAGATATTCTAACTAAACCACTTGATGAGGCTACATTCATTAGATTGGTTAGTGAGTTAGGAATGTTAAACTTTTAGATCTTTAACATCTGCACAAGTAGCAAGGTATGTTGTTTTAGCTTATAGACTTGATATCTTTGTAAGGATCTATACTTGACTGTTAAATGCTTAAGCTGTAACATCTTACTTTGATAAATTTTAGTATGATAGACTTATTAATAAACATCAGGATCAGGATTGCTATCAGGATGCTGACGTCATTAGTATTGACATCAGGATTGTATCGTCAGTATCAGGATTGTGAAATTTGTGTGTCTTACTATTTCAAATCTTGAAGATCATTCTCTACAGTGGTTATTTCTATGATAGCAAGTTTTACCACATGCATACTGATAATTTATGTCATTATTCAGATCAGTCAATAAACAACAATATACAAGTAGATAATTAGAAAACTTGTATTTTCATTAATCAAAAGCATTACATACATAGAAATGAAATACAATTCTTCTTTTTGTCTAACTACTACTAATAATCCTATTCTTGTCTAAAGTTGGGGCTTTTAACTCTTGCTTCTTTCATTTGTCTAAGAGACAGGATAAGGAGCATCTCAAGATCCGCATTAGTGATTTTAAATTCCTCATCTGCTTCTAGACCTCATCTCAGGATGACTTGAATGAGAACAGCTGACTCATCTTCATGCTTATTGAAGAAAATGAATAGCATCTCCATCAAGATCAACCTCAGACTCTTCGCCAAATTCTTCATCCTCAAGGTGTGAAGAGATTAGAGGAGGATTGTATCCAACTGGTAGATGTTTTAGAGGAGATTCGTGGAAATCATCTAGGTTAAGATTAACCATATCTGACTTGATGAGAAAATTGATATCTTCTAAGAGATAGTTCACTTGCTCCTGATCATCAAGAGTAAAGAACTTCTCAGTGGTAATGAACCAAAAGCTAGGGTTCATATGAAGATTTGGGTTGAAAGCCATGGTGTAAAGAGAAAAGAATGAAAAGGTTTTGGAGTATGGCATAAGGCAATAGTTTCTTTTATAGAAAGACGTGGGAAGCTGAACAGTCATTTGGGGGTTATCAATGCAGTCAGTCATAATTATGTGTGACTGTATTTCTTATATTTTCAAGAAATGTTGAACGTATCTAACCAATTGATTTTGTTCAGATTTTATTTATTTCTTTTACAGGTAAAAGAAAATGCCACATGGAAACTCCATTTAGTCTCTGAAATCAGGATGATATTGATCAGGAATACAAGTGTGTTCACATCAGGATTAGTAATTCTTTCTATTCAGAAATCACATTGAATCTTGTGATTATCTTGGTGAGAAGATCACATCAGGAGAGGAAGCTGATCAGTATTGACTTATATCTTGATTTTACTTTGATTTATTTACTTGAAATCAATTTTGGATTTTATTTTCCAAAAATCGTGGGTAACTGCATTTTTCAGGGACTGACACCTGTCAACCTACATGTCAACGTGGGATAATGGGTCTAAAGGATTTTTGAAATATAATTACTTTGAAACTCTAATCGTGTAATTGCTTTCTCTAATTTCATTTTCTAAAGCAAAAAGAAACACTCTTGAGTTTTCAAAATCACTAATCAATTTCAAATCTTTCTTAAGTTCTTTTCAGATCAAAATGGCAACTCAAAGAAGACTACCCAAATCAGTAGCTTTCAAGTTTGGTGACTTTGATTTTATGATGAACAATCATGTTGCAGCTATCACCAAAAGGAAGGGGTGTCAACTGATTTTCACCCAATTATGGACTTTATGGCGAAAGGACCATTAAGTTATGCCTTGACAGCATCTCCATAAATTAATCAAGTAGCTGTTTCACAAGCTTGGGAGAATGCTGAGGTAATTGATTCTACTCAGAGTCATTCAGGTAAGATTGTTCTACACTTAGGACAAGACTCATTTGATATTACTGAATCTGTTGTTAATTCAGTACTTCACTTACCTGTTAGTACGAATTTTGAGAATGTACCATCTGATGATAATGTTAGAACTATGTTGTCTGAATTAGGATACAATGGACCTCTAGATAACATGAGCCAGTTAAATAGATCATTTCTTAGGAAAGAATGGTCTTTCTTCTTTGACCAACTTGCTAAATGTTTTACTGGTAAATGTAGTTCTTTTCAACAAATTACTGCTATTACATCTTACATTGCATATGGCTTGCTTTATAACAGAGTAATTAATTTTGGTCGCATTATCTTAAATCAGATGTGTATTAAACTTGGGTCAAGAGATCATAACAGGAATATGGTATATTATCACAGATTCACGCAACTATTTATTAACCATTTCATTCCTGATGTTGAAGCTAGATTTGGTAGAGAAGATTGTGTTTCTCCTTACGTACAGCAAATGAGAATTTTCTCTGACATTACAAAGAAGGACAGTGGAAAGAATCTAGATGAAATACCTGCATTACACTATCCAAATCATGTTCAGGTACTTCTAAGAACTAATCTTCCTACTATCTATAATTCTTCTTTCTTTGGTGGTGAAATGACTTTGGAATCTCAATTGGAGGAGAACCCCCTGTGTCTACCCATGTAGCCAAAAACATTACAGTCTCTGAAACAATTCTAGAACCAAATTTTGATCCACAGCCTATTGTTTCAAAGAAGCCAACATCTGGTGTTTCTCAAAAGACATCAGTTGTAAAGAAGAGGAAATTTGTTGTTTATAGTAGTAGTTCTAGTGAAGATGATGATAATATATCTCTTGCTGAGTGAACAAAATTAAAGGCTACAATTCAACTTTCTAAGCTAGGACAAAGAGATAGAACACATAGTCACAGCCAGGCTGCAGTCTCCCAAAAGGCTGTAGTTCTTAAAAAGGGAAAATAGTTACTGGATACTGTCTCTCAAAAGACTGTGTCTATTAAAAAAGGATCTCATCCCAAGATCAATTCTGTGTCTACACCTCTTGAGTCTTCTCAAGATAAATCTGTTGCTCACTATACTAGGAGAACAAGGAGAAAGATTCATTTGTCACCTACACACACAGTGTCTAGTCCAACTAACATTATGCAGGTTTCTACAAATAAGGCTATATCCACATCATTATCTGACAAGAGATCTGGATCTTGATTCTTCATGGGAAACTACATTGACATACAGACTGGCTATGGAACTTATTTCTCTAAAAGTGAAGCTTTCCAGGCCTGTTCTAGATTTTCTGATTGAAAGAGTTCCCAAACTTTCATTTCCTGGAAAATATGGACTGTTACATCAAAGACTTGATTTAATGAATATGTACTTCTATGTATCAGTCAGAAAGGAATTACACAAGAAATTTGGACTTCCTAAGCATGTTGCACTTCAAACACTTCATGTATATTTATTTGAAAAGGATGTCATTGTTGAAGATGCTTCAGCTCAAGGTGAACAAGAGGAGGTAGTTGATAGAGGGAAGCAGTCAACAGAAGATACTATTACACCAGTGGTGAATAGTAGGATAGATCAGATCACAGTCACTGCAACACAAGAACCATCTAGTCAGAGTTTGGATGACTCAGGAAGTGTGATTGATGATGCTGAAAGGTCTTCTGTGATGACTGAAATTGCAAGTAAGAAACCCTATGATATGGGAGGAATGACTTTGATTGATTTTCCTGAAGATCAAACCAATATTGTTCTTTCAGAGTCTATCCACCTTGAGGATGTGTCTCAACAACCAACACTTAAAGACGGTGATATACTAGCTATGCTGTCTAATGATGTATTACTGAAGACATCAGAGTCTAGTTTAGATCCTGAAAGTGGTATACTAGAGCCTGTAGTCTCTGGAAAGAAAGTAGATGTTTGTAAGGGTTCAGAGACTATAGCAGCTCACTCCTTGGAGAAAACCTCAAGCCCCATGCCATATTAGGAACCCTCTCTCCATGTGAGTTCAGGTATAAAAACTTCTTCTAACCCCTATTTTTCTGTAGGTCATGAGAGTACTTATCCAAATTTGAGTGATACACTTGAAAAGATGGACATAGATCCACACATAAAGAGGTTGGATCCTGACCAGGAAAAAGGAGAGGTAGAAAGAGTGTTGGCTTTAGTTAGTCAAAGTGAGAATGAGGGTATGGATGATCAACTCCATAGTGAGGGAGAGAAAGTTAGGAAACCACCATCGTTTGATTTCTGGGATCAGGTTTTTCCTGAATCTTGGTCTGAAAATCTTGGTAAAGATGCTGGTACTTATTACTTTATCAATATGTATGAGAAGAATGACTTAGCAAAGCACAATGTAAAGCCAGAAGTTAAAGCTCAGAAACAGAAAGCGAGGCTTGCAGGAATCATCAACAGAAGAGATAAAAAGCTAAGACAATCTCTTACTCCACATGTACCAGAAGATATTCCTAATGATCCTAGTATTTCTTTGTATGTACTTCCAATATCAGCTAGAATTGAGACATCAACAGTATCTGATCAATCTAAGGAGGAGTCAGGATTTATAGATGTTAGTATACAGAATACTGGTGAAGGACAGGATGATCATGTTTCAGCTTCAGAGCAGAAAATTGACGATGTGTGTACTTTTACTAAAGTTTTATTACTTGAATATCATTCTACTCCAGTAGAGCATACTGCACAGACAACTTCTTCAACAAGGATTGAAGATAAGGTTATTTCTGCATCTGAGTCTGAAGATACAACAAGCACTTCCAACTTTGAAGTTAATTCTGGAATTCTAAAGGATATTCAGAAATCTCAAATTACTATTCAATCGAGACTTCAAACACTTGAAGATAACCAAGTCACTATTATGGAAAATCAAGCAGTTCTGATGAATCTTATTTCTTCTGTTACTGAATCTCTCAAAATTAACGTTGCTAAATGTCAAAAAGGGGGAGATAAAAACAATTCAGAGGCAACAGAATGGGGGAGATGAACAGACTGGAGATAAAGAAAGAACTAAGAGTGACAGAGGTGACTCTCAACAAAGAAGTGGAAGCATCAAATAGTTGAATTCTTTCTTCTAAGTACTGAATACTATGTCTACATCTGAAGAAGAAGGAGGTACTTAACTTCATGATCCTAAATTCATAAATTCTATTCTAGTTGAATTGTCATATGTTTTGACATCTACAACTTAGATTTATGCATCAGATTCTAAAGCATAAATAGGGGGAGATTGTTAGGAATAATTCATAAGTTGTGATGTTGAGAATAGAATTTTGCTTATATTTCTTGTAAATCCTAATCTTATAAAGGATTTACCACTTTTTATAGGATATATGCGTTAGACAGTAATCTGTAGAGTTTAGTCAGGAACAAAAGTGCATCAAGGACTACATGTCAGGAACTGAGATCAAATCCTGATACGCCAAGTCAAATACTGATGGATGTCGAATCCTGATGCAAGGTGGAATCCTGATATGATATCAGTCATGTTACTGATGATGTCATTATGGATGCTACAGAAACTGGCAAGTGCTATAAAATAGGATCATTGTTTTGAAGAACAAGCAAGAAGCTATCATGAAGGAAAGAATTTTCTATTGATGAAAACTATCAACTGGACGGCAGAACATTATCATGTATAGATCATTACTTTCTGTTATTAGTTGATAGGTAGCATTATAAATACTCTCTCTATATCATTGTAAAAGAGTGGATTTTTGAGTGCATATCATGTGAAGCTCTGTATAAGGTTTGTATTCGAGAGTTCGAAACAAACAGAGAGAGAGAGATTTGTATTGTCAGCAGCTGCTAAAAGTATTGTACACCTTTGGTAGAGTTTGTATTTGATTTATTTAATACAAACAAAGTTTGATTCATTCATTTGTTCTTGTTCATCTAATCAAGCAAAAATAAGACACGATTATATAACTTGTATTCAACCCCCCTTCAACAAATTATTCGAGTTAACAGTCTTGTCTAGAATGATGTACCTATTTTTTTAAATTATTTTTTCGACATTCCAATCATACGGATGCCAAGATATAACGATTTTAGTGATGTGGTAATTTTTTAAATAATTTCCTACATGTACTTGGTTTGCTTTTGTAACGGTCAAACCGGTCAAAGTGGACCTTCCTTTTAACTAGTCTTGTCCCGAATGATGAACCTATTTCTTTAAATTATTTTTTCAATGTTCTAATTATACGGATTCCAAGATATAACGATTTTAGTGAAGTGGTAATTTTTTAAAAAATTTCCTACATGCATTTGGTTTGCTTTTGTAACGGTTAAACCGGTCAAAGTGGACCTTCCTTTTAACTAGTATTGTCCCGAATGATGAATCCATTTTTTTAAATTATTTTTTCAATGTTCCAATCGTATAGATGCCAAGATATAATGATTTTAGTGATGTTGTAATTTTTTTAAATATTTCCTACATGTATTTGGTTTGCTTTTGTAATGGTCAAACCGGTCAAAGTGGACCTTCCTTTTAACTAGTCTTGTCCCGAATGTTGAATCTATTTTTTTAAATTATTTTTTTCACGTTCCAATCGTACGGATGCCAAGATATAATGATTTTAGTGATGTGGTAGTTTTTTAAAAAATTTCCTACATGTATTTGGTTTGCTTTTGTAACGATCAAACCGGTCAAAGTGGACATTCCTTTTAACTAGTCTTGTCCCGAATGATGAATCTATTTTTATAAATTATTTTTTCGACGTTTCAATCATACGGATGCCAAGATATAACGATTTTATTGATGTGGTGGTAAGTTTTGAAAAAATTTCCTACTTGTATTTGGTTTGCTTTTGTAACAGTCAAACTGGTCAAAGTGGACCTTCCTTTTAACTAGTCTTGTCCCGAATGATGAATCTATTTTTTTAAATTATTTTTTCGACGTTCGAATCATACGGATGCCAAGATATAACGATTTTAGTGATGTGGTAATTTGTTTAAAAATTTCCTACATGTATTTGGTTTGCTTTTGTAACGGTCAAACCGGTCAAAGTGGACCTTCCTTTTAACTAGTCTTGTCCCGAATGATGAATCTATTTTTTTTAAATTATTTTTTCGACGTTCCAATCGTACGGATGCCAAGATATAACGATTTTAGTGATGTGATAATTTTTTAAAAAATTTCCTACATGTATTTGGTTTGCTTTTGTAACGGTCAAACCGGTCGAAGTAGACCTTCCTTTTAACTAGTCTTGTCCCGAATGATGAATCTATTTTTTAAAATTATTTTTTCGACGTTCCAATCGTACGGATGCCAAGATATAACGATTTTAGTGATGTGGTAATTTTTTAAAATATTTCCTACATGTATTTGGTTTGCTTTTGTAACGGTCAAACCGGTCAAAGTGGACCTTCCTTTTAACTAGTCTTGTCCCGAATGATGAATCTATTTTTTTAAATTATTTTTTCGACGTTCCAATCGTACGGATGTTAAGATATAACGATTTTAGTGATGTGGTAATTTCTAGATGTATTTGATTTGGTTTAAACGAAATAATTCAACACACTAAGCATAGGGCACGAGGTGAAAATTTTGGGCGGAAAATTTTCTTCTTAAACGAAATAATTCATCTCAAAATCTCAAAATTTCCCTCATTTGAGCATTACTCCTCTACCCCTTCTCATCTCAAAAGTAGTTCATTCCCCTTGAGGCCAGGCTCCGTCCCTCTAAATGGATGCCTACTCAGATTGGGTCACGACCAGTTCTTGATAAACCCGACTCAAGCTCAAGCTCAATTCATTTTGCTGGATGTAGGTGTTCCTGATTTTGTCACAAACGTGAAGGTTGATTTTGATTATCAAATTTTGTTTGCGACAAAATCAAGGAACACCTACATCCAGCAAATCTCAAGCTCTCTTAAGCTTCTTTAGCCTCAATTTTGAACCTTAATTAGGGGTTATAAATTGAGTTTGAGAGTCAAAATTAGGCGTTTAAAGTGTGAAGAAGCTATGGTTGAGTACTTCCACTCCAACTCACTCTTCCATTCCGCTGATTGCATTCGATTAGGTTCCTCTCCCTCTCTCTCTCTCTCTCTCTCTCTCTCTCTCTCTCTCTCACACACACACACACACACGCAGTCCAGAAGTTGCTTATGATATTGTTGCGACACGACGTGAAGAGTAAGTTTATATGGTGGCTGAGAGGTTGTGGGATTTTAAATTTTCATTTGTATATTTTTCTTATCCTTGTTTTGCCCTGTTTGTTCTATGCTAAAGATTGTTAATTTAATTCATTTTTTTGATCTGGGTGTTTGAATTATTACTTGTGTTATGTGTTAATAGGCTTGTTATGATAAATTAAAGATTTTTATTGCAAGGATCATGAAATTAACAGTGAAAGATTGTAGCTCTTTAGGGTGTTTTCGCTGGCAGGATGTTTTCGCTGGAGGTCTCACAGGCAAGTTCAACTAAAGTTTCAGTCTTCATTCTTAAGTTAATACGAGGCAGTGGTGAATTTATTTGTAAAACCTAAACGTTAGTCCTTTTGCAGGTTTGACAATAGCCACATTTTGCTATTTGGAGTTCTTCCCTCCTCCCTATCATAGTGAAGGTATCATTCTGAATATATTAGTAGTATATGGTTTCATCATTATAGAGTTCTCTCTGAGTTAGGGCTGTAAGTGTGTTGATAATCTATAACAACTCAATGTTCAATTCAATAGAAGTTTGTTCGTGTTCAAATGAGAATAAAAAAGCTGATTTTGAGCTCAATATCAAGCTTGACCATAGACGAGCCTGATGCAAACAATAAGTACTGATATTTGATAAACTTCATCAGTAGCTTGAGCTTGACTAGACTTTCCGCAAGAAAGTCCAGAAATATAAGCTTCTCAACTTAGCTAGCTTTATCCTAAGTAAGAAAGCATATATACGATTTCATCTGATTGACTGAATAGTAGCTTTGTCATGATTATTGTATCAAGGAGAATCTAGTTGATTCCTAGAAAGTATTATGTGTGACGTTTCAAAGTGAATTTTTGCTTAAGATAACTTCCCCCAAGTGGCATCCTTTCATTTGTTGAATGGATTGTTTAAACTCCGTGTCGTCTCTGTAGGTTGCTGAGTCACTTGGGCACACTGTTCTTGGCTGGCACAGTGTCCCAACAGATAACTCTAGATTGGTTCAGTCTGTTATACAAACGGAGCCTGTCATTGAACAAGTGTTTCTTACTCCTACACCCAGGTCTAAGGCTGATTTTGACCAACAGGTAGTTCCGTAACATTGTTTTACTTATTTGTGAAATAAATTTCAGTTTAGTAAGATAAGAATGTGTAATATTCCGTCCTTATTATACCTACACAGTTGTACATGTTAAGTGTGACGCCCCCAGATCCGGGGTCGGAGATCTAGGCGCTCACGGTCCATTTTCCATTAATAACATACCTGTTCTTGCACACAATATATATAACACACCCATCGACCCCACAATAAACTCACACCACACTCACACACACAGGTTAGAGCCTCAGAAACGTCACACATTGATTAAACAGTAATGAAGTTATCAGAGTTATTACAGACCGAATTAAATAGTATTTATGCTACCAGCAACACTCCGATATGAAGCGAAGCTGGCGGCTTGAAAGTTTGTTACGATACACTGCCTTGCACAGGTCATGCTGATAAATAAAACGTACTAACAAAAGCTGCCAACCAATCCGGCTAATGGGGCCTACCGGTGGAATCTTAAGTGGAGGCTCGGGCCTAGTCACCTGCTTTCGAGCAGTCTGCCTGGGTCTTGCCATTTCGCTTAGCTGTTGTGTTTGTAAAGTTTGAAAACAAGCAAGGGTGAGCAACTATAGCTCAGCAAGAAATATGTATATAAGATAAGCAATATACATCTCATATGATTGGCAGTTGATATATTTGTTTGTATCAATCAGTTATAAAATCATTTGTCACAGTTGATAAATCTCGAAGGCGCAACAATATGTGCCCTTGTTTTCAAAATAAACTTGCAGTTCTAGATACTGCATTGAATCAACATCTTTCTCATCAAAATAGAACACTATCAGCAACTTGGCACAAAAGCCTAAGAAGCAGTGTCAAAGCATTTTTCCAAAATGGAGGAATGGGACTTAAGGAAAACATAAAAACCTGACAAGGATTGACGATGATCAGTCGCCACATCCAAGTCCAATAATCCGCGGGTCTTCTCTACCGGTAGAAGGATAGAAACTACATCCGTAACTATCCCTCGGGTGAAAACTACATCCGTAATCACCCTCGATGAAAACTACATCCGTAATCATCCTTCGGCAACACCTGGGCCGGAATAATAAGTGATGGACCGCCTGGCTCACGGCCGCTTACACATCCCGGGAATCGTTCGTCAACGGTTCCCACACCTGCCAGAGTCCCTTTTCTTTTCTTTTAAAACTTGATTTTGATTGAAAACAGAATAATTGAGGTTCGACATCAGTCGACCGATGATTCTTGAAATCATACAAGAAGCAGAATCTGACCGGGGGTTTTCAAAAATGTTTTGAGTTCGAATAAGTTCGAGTTTGAAAGTATAAAAAAAGTATCTTGGATTAACTTTGTCTTTAAAGAATGAACAATAAATAATAAATAATATTTTAAGATTTAATATTAATAATTAATAAAATAATTATTCGATAAAATAAACTCTTAATCCAAGATAGGGTTTCGAGTATTTACGAAGATATAATAGTAGTTATTTGAATATACGATACCACCCGAATGACCCTTCGGGTTTTCGCAATATAGATACGATATAATAATATACCGCTCCCCGGTCAATAGTATATACGGACCGCTACGACCTCTATTGCTAGAGTCGTTGTCCGAAGAAAACATTTCAATCTAAGTTCAAGGGGTAAAAGCATACATGTACTTGTTCAATCTCAATTGCATCAATACTTCGATAAACATAGCATTCGATATAATTTGAAAACTACAAACACAACAGTGAAAATCCTTGTATAGGGATAAGTTTTGAAAAGTAAACTTGCCTTGGTTTGGTTGGGGTGGTCGAGCGTGCGAATTCGAACGATCTATACATAAACAATAATCGTTCGTTAGTACCTTAACAATTTCTCTCTAATTACGGGGTTTTAAGGGGGTACGAAATTAACTTAACGACTTCGTCTTATGACTCCCTAGTCCCACTATAAGTCCATGACATCACTCGTTTACGCTCGTCACTTACTCGACTTAATTTAGTTACCACGTTCGAACCATAACCACTAACCCTAGAATAATGTTCCACTAATCGACTTTTTTTCCATTGCGCGAATTTTACTCTAGCATTTTTATAAAATCCAAAAATTCATATTTTAATCCAATTCCTTTTGGGTGGTCTTCACTACTGCATTACTTACATTCTCAAATTTTTCCATGATCCCAAACATATTTTAAGGTGTTTAAACAAGGTTCACAAGGGGGTCACTTAATGCAGTTCATAGTCCAGAAACAAAATTCACTTCTCCGGCCATAACTAAAAATCCACACATCACCTAGCTATGAATCTTACATATCCAGAAACTAAATTCAATTATCTTTCCAACAATATAAGGTAGGACATCAGGGGACATCATTTGGGTGTTCAAAATCGTGCTACAACACAGATCAAAGCTCCTGGATAAACTCAGCAAGCTCAATTCACTTAGATCAACCATTTTTCATGCTTCCATAACATAAACACCACTTAAAACACTTAGATCATGACTCATAACACTCATGGAGATATATATATTAACCATAGTCATAAAATTCACAATCTCAACATCAAACTCAAGATCCATGCTATCCATCACATATACATTCAAGATAAGCCCTAAAATACATGGATCTACTACCATATTATATGAACAACACTTATCCAAGGGTGGTTTGAGATTTCATACCTTCTTGAGCTCCTAGAGACCTGGTATAAACTTTACACAACTTAGAAACACCTTAGATGGCCTCTTACAACACTCACAATGCAAGATCTAAAAGATAATAAACTTATGTTAGTATTTCTCTAAACTTCCAACAACTATAACTCAAAAACCAATGGATAGAAGGCTTTGAAATTGATACCATACCTCTACTAAGATGCAAGGAAGCCCTAGGAATCTTGTTCAAGGTTGTGGATGAAGAAATGGTGGAGAGAAAACCTCTCCCTCTCTCCTAGAGCAGTTCGGCCGAGAGCTATGTTAAGGGGGGGGAGTGTTTTTCTTGTTTTGTTTTGTTTGAAATGATAAAAAGAAGGCTAGCATGCTTGTATTATTGTGGTTGACAAGGAGTAGTCACATGTGCCAAGCCATAGCCTAGGTTTCCTCCATACCCTAGTGTCCCCTAGTACATCATCCACCATGCTAGTCACTATTCACATTTGCTTTTATGTCTCCTAGTTCCTTTTTCTAACTATCTAGTTACATGGCACTTGCATGTAATTTCTTTCCTTGTAATATTATTCTCCCACCAATGCTTGTTATTTAATCCTTACTTCGTATCGTAACTTAATTATCCTCTCGTAATAATATTTCGTCGCGTAGAGATTTCCCCTATAATTCCTTAAGTACTTATTGTGTAAATTCCTCGAATGTCCAAAATTCCTCGTCATAATTCTTAATAAATCCTTTAATATTCTTACCATTCTCAAATTCCAAGTTTTATAAATATTACTAACAACAGGACTCTTGCTTTCACAATCTCTCTGTATATCTTACATCATAAATGCAACAACGCAGTTTCTCAGACAATCAATTCTATAAATCAACAGGGATGACTAGAAAGGTTCCATAATAATAATGTCACAAGATATTAAATAAAAGGAAATATTACCAAAAATTAGGGTTCTTACAGCCTCCCCTCCTTAAAAGGATTCCGTCCCGGAATCAGGTTGAAAACAGTTGGGGGTGCTTTTCACGCATTGCGCTTTCTAGTTCCCATGTTGATTCTTCGACATTCTGATTCCTCCACAAGACTCTCACTAGTTTGACAACCTTGTTCCTCAGCACCTGTTCTTTTCTATCCATGATTTCTACGGGTTGCTCTACATATGTTAAGTCTGGTTGCAGATCCACTTGATCATGTTCTATCACATGTCGGAAGTCGGTATGGTACGGTCGTAGCATGGACACATGGAACACATTATGTACTTGCTGTAAGCTCGGGGGTAAAGCCAGTTCATAGGCTAACTTCCCAACTCGTTTCAAGATCTCAAAAGGTCCAATAAACCTCGGGCTTAGTTTTCCCTTCTTACCAAATCTCATCAATCCTTTCCACGGTGATACTTTCAACATCACAAACTCTCCTACCTCATATTCTTTGTCCTTGCGGGTCTGGTCCGCATAATTCTTCTGTCTGTCTTGGGCCGCTACCAGCCGTCCTCTTATGAGCTCGATAGTTTCTCTCGTCTGTTGGACCAGTTCAGGCCCTAAAATCTTCCGCTCTCCAACTTCTTCCCAACACAAAGGAGACCGACATCTTCGTCCGTATAAAGCTTCATATGGGGGCATGCCTATACTCGCATGGTAGCTGTTGTTGTAGGAAAATTCGATCAACGGCAAGTGGTCATCCCAACTTCCCTTAAAATCAATGGCACATACCCTCAACATGTCCTCGATGGTTTGGATGGTTCTCTCACTCTGTCCGTCTGTTTGGGGATGGTATGCAGTACTCATGTTTAACTTAGTCCCCACACAATCCTAAAAACTTCTCCAGAACCTGGAGTTGAATCTCGGGTCTCTATCTGATACAATGCTCACAGGAACCCCATGTCTAACCACAATCTCCTTTAGGTAAATATCCGCCAGCTTTTCGACAGTATATCTCTCGTTGATTGGAAGAAAATGTGCTGACTTGGTCAACCTATCGATAATTACCCAAATGGCATCATGATTCGTCTTGGTCCTTGGTAATCCGACCACAAAGTCCATCGCAATCTGCTCCCACTTCCACTCGGGTATCTCTAAGGGTTGCAACAATCCGCTGGGCCTCTGGTGTTCGGCCTTTACTCTTTGACATGTCAAACACTTACTTACCCACTCTTCCACGTCCTTTTTCATATTAGGCCACCAATAGTATTCTCTTAGATCTCTATACATCTTAGTGCCTCCAGGGTGAATTGAGTACCTCGAACTATGAGCCTCTTGCAAAATCTCATCTTTCAACTCTTGAACGTTCGGAATCCATATCCTAGATGCGTACCTCATGATTCCATTCCCGTCCTTCTCACACTTAATTTCTTCGCCAGTCAAGATTTTCTCCATTGAATTCTTTTCTTCTTCCATCTTCTTTTCCTGGCACAACTTAATCTTTTCCAATAACGGTGGTTGGACTTTTATTTCCATTAGACTCTCTTGTCCAATTCCTGGTAGCCTCACTTCAATCTCCAGTTTCTCAAGGTCCTTGATCAACTCTTCCACTGACGTTATCATCTTAAGCTTCTCCTTTCGGCTAAGTGCATCGGCCACCACGTTGGCCTTCCCTGGCTGATAATGAATCTCACAGTCATAATCTTTAATTAGCTCTAACCATCTCCTCTGCCTCATGTTTAACTCTTTCTGCGTGAATATGTACTTTAAGCTCTTGTGATCCGTGTAGATTTCACACTTTTCTCCGTACAGATAATGTCTCCAGATCTTTAAAGCAAAAACTATCGCTGCTAATTCCAAATCATGGGTGGGGTATCTTATCTCATACTCCTTGAGTTGTCTGGACGCATATGCAATCACCTTACCGTGCTGCATAAGCACACACCCTAAACCTTTATGGGATGCGTCGCTATAAATCACAAAATCTCCCTTATCATCAGGTAGGGCTAGTACTGGTGCTGTCACCAACCTCTTTTTCAACTCTTGAAAGCTCTCTTCGCATTTTTCAGTCCACACAAACTTCTCAGTCTTGCGAGTTAGTCGGGTCAAAGGGGCTGCTATCTTTGCAAAGTCTTGGACAAATCTCCTATAGTAGCCAGCCAGTCCTATGAAACTTCTCACCTCTGTCGGAGTGGTTGGTCTCTCCCAATTTTATACAGCCTCTATTTTGGCTGGGTCCACTAGAATACCTTATTCGCTGATCACATGCCCTAAAAACTGAACTTCCTTCAACCAAAATTCGCACTTCGAGAACTTAGCGTACAACTTTTCTTCTCTCAATGCTCCCAATACAATCCTTAAGTGCTCTGCATGATCCTCCTTCGTCTTGGAATAAATTAAGATACCATCGATGAAGACTATAACGCACTTGTCCAAGTATTTCTTGAAGACTCGATTCATCAAGTCCATGAAAGCTGCAGGGGCATTCGTTAACCCAAATGACATCACTAGGAACTCATAGTGTCCATACCGGGTGCGAAAGGCCGTCTTTGGTATATCTTCTGGTTTAATCTTTAACTGGTGGTACCCGGTCCGCAAATCAATCTTGGAGAAATAAACTGCATCTTTCAATTGGTCAAACAGGTCATCTATCCTGGGCAAGGGATACTTATTCTTGATAGTCACCTTGTTCAACTCCCTGTAGTCTATACATAATCTCATGCTACCGTCCTTCTTTTTCACGAATAACACCGGGGCTCCCCACGGTGACACACTAGGTCTTATCATCCCTTTATCCAATAACTCTTGTAACTGAGTGGCCAGCTCTTTCATCTCCACTGGGGCTAGCCGATATGGGGCTTTCGAAATTGGGGCCGTACCCAGAACTAAGTCTATAGCAAACTCGATGTCCCTATCGGGTGGTAGTCCGGGAAGATCGTCCGGAAATACATCCGCGAACTCATTGACGACAGGGATTTCCTGCAGGTTTGGTGCCTCCTTCTTGGTATCCTTCACATAGGCTAAATATGCTTCGCATCCTTTACGTAACAGCTTCTTAGCTTGAATCATAGTCAGGAACTTTTGGCTTTGCCGTTTCCCACTAAATACTACTTCCTCGTCCCCTGGCAGTCTCAAACTTACTTTCTTCTTGACACAATCAATCTGGGCTCCATGGGTTGTTAACCAATCCATACCTACTATTACGTCAAACTCCCCTAGTTTAAAAGGTATTAGGTCTACCCGAAAGTGTCGCCCTCCTATTTCTAGGTCGCAACCTAGACATACTCGGCTAACGGGAATGATTTCATGATTAGCTATCTCTATTTGCAATCTGTCTTTCAATGGTTCAGTCTTAAGGCCTAACCGACATACAAAATCTAGAGATATGATAGACTTGGTAGCTCCCGAATCAAATAAAACATTTGCTTTAACTGAGTTGAGTAGTAGGGTACCTGCAATCACATCCGTGTTCCTCACGGCATCCTGCACCGTCATGTTAAAAGTTCTTGCAGTAGGGGCCTTGTTAGAAGCAGTTCCACTCACTCTTGATGCAGCTGGCCCAGAGGACATACATTCCCTCATTCGGTGCCCTGGTTTCCCACACTTGAAGCAATTACCTCCGACACTCAGGTTGTTACTGGTTCCGCGACAGGCGTTAGCATAATGCCCTGTCAGCCCACACTTGAAGCACTTCACATCTTGCAGGTTGCACACGCCCGCATGTTTCCTTCCACATTTGTTGCATTCTGGGGGTTGGGCTCGGGATGGGGTAGAGTAAGATGATCCCTGTGGTCGGCCGCTCTGGCCCACACTCCAACTTTCAGCTCTCTTGGTTCCAAAGTTCCCGCTTGGTTGGGACATTGTTCCTCGCTTAAATTTGCTCGGAAAGCTCCCACCAGCAGAGTTTCCCTTTCGGCTATCCAACTTCCTCTTCTTCCCTTCCCTCTCCTTCTGCATCTGCTCACTTCCAGCTTCAACAATTGACGCTTTCTGTACCAGGGTGGCATAGTCTGTCAGCTCAAGAACCGCCACACGATTCTGAATCCATTGTTTTAGCCCTAATTGAAATCTTCGGGCCCTCTTTGCCTCAGAGTTCACATACTCCGGCACAAACCTTGACAACTCAGTAAATTTGGCCTCATACTCGGCCACTGTCATGTTTCCTTGTTTCAGCTCCAAAAACTTTAGCTCCATTTGCGTTTCCATGAACCTAGGAAAGTACTTCTCCAAAAACAGCTCGCTAAATCTCTCCCAGGTTACCACACCTCTTCCTTCCAAATTCTTCTTAGCTTCCCACCAATAGTTCGCCTCACCCTTCAGAAGGTAAGTGGCAAAAACAGTCTTCTGCTCTTCAGCGACACCTAGTATCTCGAAAGATTTTTCCATTTCCTTCAGCCAGGCCCTTGCCTCGACAGGGTCGGCAGTTCCTTTAAATTCTGGGGGTTTCAGGGATTTGAAGTTCCGGAAAGCATTAGCATTAGCATTCTGGGGTGGTTGCTGAACTGGGGGTCGGTCCAAGTTCTGCCTTAGTAACTCCATGAACTGTTCCATAGGGCCTCCCCTAGGATGTTCTACCTCTCGGGTATCATCACCAGCTTCTTCTTCTTCATACTCCGAGTCATCAAACAGGTTATAATCGTTGCCCTCATTATCACTCAGGTTGACATTCTCCCCTTCACGGTTCTAGTGGCCTCCGGCTCCATGGTGGCTACCCTGGCCCTCAGAACTGATCGGGTGAGCTCGAGTGTTCATTCTTCTGGGTGGCATGATTCTGATAATAAAACAAGAGAGGGGTTAAGGGTTTTCCAATTACCTGACAGCGTTTGCACGGGTCAGGAGCGTATCGTTCCTCCTCGTAAGGGTGGAAGTGCAAAAGTTTTAATAATCCGATGTTGGAGATAAAATGTCAAACATTTTTGGGGGCAAAATCCCTTTGGAATGCGAAAACATTTACAAGAGTTTTCAAAATTTCGAAACCTCAAAAATATTTTTCAAAATTTCAAAACATCTTTTTTTTTTTTTGAAAAAATTATTTTTAAAGATTGTAGGAACATTTTTGGAAATTGTAGAAAATAATTTGAAATCGCATATCGTAAATTTGAAACAGTATGGTTGTATCTGTGGCTTGTAGCAATTGTATAATCACAGTTGTATATCAATACAGTAAAGCATGGCATCGGAAAGTAAAGCAGTTGAGGCAACATTAAAGAAACTGAAACTAAATAAGTACGGTACAAGGGTTATCACAAGTTTGGATGTTAGAGCCAAATACATAGTTCCGATGTCAAAGTCTAGCAAAAGTGGAACAAATACAAGTACATCATCCGAATAGTCAGGCTACACAAAAGTAAGGCTACATCCATACATACTACCCGAAGTCACATCTACATATCTGTAGGTCAGTCTACTCATCCACTGGTCAGAAAGGATACCACTGCACAAGTCAACTATCCCGAAAAATCGACACACTAATGTCATCTGAACCTAGGGGACTGAGCTATAAGTACACATCACGGGGCCGCGCCGCGACGGAGCAAGGTCCTCACTCGGGCAAATGCACGACGCACAACACGTCTAGCATCCCTAGCCTGGATCACTCCGCCCCCGCGGATCCCTAAACCAAGAATCCTATCGCGACTCCTCATCTCGATCCTGTGGAGTCGAGCCCTAGTCCTCCTAGCAACAGTGGTCCTCATCTCAGCCTGGATCCTCAAGCGCGCCTCGCGCTCCTCCACTAGTGCCCGCCTCGCCTCGTTAAGTCGGGCCTCTGCAGATAGTAAGTCTCGGGTCAAAAACTGTACCACGTAAGCATGCTCAGTACCAGACACTGGGGGTAGGTCCGCCGGTGGAGGTGGTATGACCGGAAAAGGAGTAGGTGCAGCAGCAGCAGCAGGAGCAGGAGCAGGGGTAGGGTCAAGCTCCTCCTCGCCAGAAGTGTCATCCTCAGAGTCACCGTCCGATGAAACAGGGCTAGATGTCTGTGGAGAAGGTGGGGGTGACACAACATGACCCTCGCCGGATCTCACACTCTCCTCATCAGTAGCTACAGGAGATGGGGTAACAGGCTCTGGCTCGGGCTCAAAGGGCTCCTCAACGGGATCCTCATCATCAGTACTATCTATCACTGTAATCCAGGGGCCAAGCTCGGAGTCAGCACCCATATCCTCCTCAGGGTCCTCGGCCTCTCTCATCAGGGCCTCATCATGCTCCCTCTCGAAAGCCTCAGGGTCTGGTATCTCATCCATCTACACAAGGGAAATAAAGTGGGTCACTAACCATAAAGAAGGGTTTAGGAGTAGTTCCCTCACGGGCCTTAAAGTCAGGGCTATATCCGATAACCCGACTACAAACTCGATGAGAGTTCTAATTATTATTAAAGTTGTTATTAAGGTTATCGTTATTGTTATTATTATTAGGGTTGCTTTCTTAAATTACTACCGTTTCTGAGAACTGTAACCTCGCTCTGATACCATTTCTGTGACGCCCCCAGATCCGGGGTCGGAGATCTAGGCGCTCACGGTCCATTTTCCATTAATAACATACCTGTTCTTGCACACAATATATATAACACACCCATCGACCCCACAATAAACTCACACCACACTCACACACACAGGTTAGAGCCTCAGAAATGTCACACATTGATTAAACAGTAATGAAGTTATCAGAGTTATTACAGACCGAATTAAATAGTATTTATGCTACCAGCAACACTCCGATATGAAGCGAAGCTGGCGGCTTGAAAGTTTGTTACGATACACTGCCTTGCACAGGTCATGCTGATAAATAAAACGTACTAACAAAAGCTGCCAACCAATCAGGCTAATGGGGCCTACCGGTGGAATCTCAAGTGGAGGCTCGGGCCTAGTCACCTGCTTTCGAGCAGTCTGCCTGGGTCTTGCCATTTCGCTTAGCTGTTGTGTTTGTAAAGTTTGAAAACAAGCAAGGGTGAGCAACTATAGCTCAGCAAGAAATATGTATATAAGATAAGCAATATACATCTCATATGATTGGCAGTTGATATATTTGTTTGTATCAATCAGTTATAAAATCATTTGTCACAGTTGATAAATCTCGAAGGCGCAATAATATGTGCCCTTGTTTTCAAAATAAACTTGCAGTTCTAGATACTGCATTGAATCAACATCTTTCTCATCAAAATAGAACACTATCAGCAACTTGGCACAAAAGCCTAAGAAGCAGTGTCAAAGCATTTTTCCAAAATGGAGGAATGGGACTTAAAGAAAACATAAAAACCTAACAAGGATTGACGATGATCAGTCGCCACATCCAAGTCCAATAATCCGCGGGTCTTCTCTACCGGTAGAAGGATAGAAACTACATCCGTAACTATCCCTCGGGTGAAAACTACATCCGTAATCACCCTCGATGAAAACTACATCCGTAATCATCCTTCGGCAACACCTGGGCCGGAATAATAAGTGATGGACCGCCTGGCTCACGGCCGCTTACACATCCCGGGAATCGTTCGTCAACGGTTCCCACACCTGCCAGAGTCCCTTTTCTTTTCTTTTAAAACTTGATTTTGAATGAAAACAGAATAATTGAGGTTCGACATCAGTCGACCGATGATTCTTGAAATCATACAAGAAGCAGAATCTGACCGGGGGTTTTCGAAAATGTTTTGAGTTCGAATAAGTTCGAGTTTGAAAGTATAAAAAAAGTATCTTGGATTAACTTTGTCTTTAAAGAATGAACAATAAATAATAAATAATATTTTAAGATTTAATATTAATAATTAATAAAATAATTATTCGATAAAATAAACTCTTAATCCAAGATAGGGTTTCGAGTATTTACGAAGATATAATAGTAGTTATTTGAATATACGATACCACCCGAATGACCCTTCGGGTTTTCGCAATATAGATACGATATAATAATATACCACTCCCCGGTCAATAGTATATACGGACCGCTACGACCTCTATTGCTAGAGTCGTTGTCCGAAGAAAACATTTCAATCTAAGTTCAAGGGGTAAAAGCATACATGTACTTGTTCAATCTCAATTGCATCAATACTTCGATAAACATAGCATTCGATATAATTTGAAAACTACAAACACAACAGTGAAAATCCTTGTATAGGGATAAGTTTTGAAAAGTAAACTTGCCTTGGTTTGGTTGGGGTGGTCGAGCGTGCGAATTCGAACGATCTATACATAAACAATAATCGTTCGTTAGTACCTTAACAATTTCTCTCTAATTACGGGGTTTTAAGGGGGTACGAAATTAACTTAACGACTTCGTATTATGACTCCCTAGTCCCACTATAAGTCCATGACATCACTCGTTTACGCTCGTCACTTACTCGACTTAATTTAGTTACCACGTTCGAACCATAACCACTAACCCTAGAATAATGTTCCACTAATCGACTTTTTTTCCATTGCGCGAATTTTACTCTAGCATTTTTATAAAATCCAAAAATTCATATTTTAATCCAATTCCTTTTGGGTGGTCTTCACCACTGCATTACTTACATTCTCAAATTTTTCCATGATCCCAAACATATTTTAAGGTGTTTAAACAAGGTTCACAAGGGGGTCACTTAATGCAGTTCATAGTCCAGAAACAAAATTCACTTCTCCGGCCATAACTAAAAATCCACACATCACCTAGCTATGAATCTTACATATCCAGAAACTACATTCAATTATCTTTCCAACAATATAAGGTAGGACATCAAGGGACATCATTTGGGTGTTCAAAATCGTGCTACAACACAGATCAAAGCTCCTGGATAAACTCAGCAAGCTCAATTCACTTAGATCAACCATTTTTCATGCTTCCATAACATAAACACCACTTAAAACACTTAGATCATGACTCATAACACTCATGGAGATATATATATTAACCATAGTCATAAAATTCACAATCTCATCATCAAACTCAAGATCCATGCTATCCATCACATATACATTCAAGATAAGCCCTAAAATACATGGATCTACTACCATATTATATGAACAACACTTATCCAAGGGTGGTTTGAGATTTCATACCTTCTTGAGCTCCTAGAGACCTGGTATAAACTTTACACAACTTAGAAACACCTTAGATGGCCTCTTACAACACTCACAATGCAAGATCTAAAAGATAATAAACTTATGTTAGTATTTCTCTAAACTTCCAACAACTATAACTCAAAAACCAATGGATAGAAGGCTTTGAAATTGATACCATACCTCTACTAAGATGCAAGGAAGCCCTAGGAATCTTGTTCAAGGTTGTGGATGAAGAAATGGTGGAGAGAAAACCTCTCCCTCTCTCCTAGAGCAGTTCGGCCGAGAGCTATGTTAAGGGGGGGGGGAGTGTTTTTCTTGTTTTGTTTTGTTTGAAATGATAAAAAGAAGGCCAGCATGCTTGTATTATTGTGGTTGACAAGGAGTAGTCACATGTGCCAAGCCATAGCCTAGGTTTCCTCCATACCCTAGTGTCCCCTAGTACATCATCCACCATGCTAGTCACTATTCATATTTGCTTTTATGTCTCCTAGTTCCTTTTTCTAACTATCTAGTTACATGGCACTTGCATGTAATTTCTTTCCTTGTAATATTATTCTCCCACCAATGCTTGTTATTTAATCCTTACTTCGTATCGTAACTTAATTATCCTCTCGTAATAATATTTCGTCGCGTAGAGATTTCCCCTATAATTCCTTAAGTACTTATTGTGTAAATTCCTCGAATGTCCAAAATTCCTCGTCATAATTCTTAATAAATCCTTTAATATTCTTACCATTCTCAAATTCCAAGTTTTATAAATATTACTAGCAACAGGACTCTTGCTTTCAAAATCTCTCTCTATATCTTACATCATAAATGCAACAACGCAGTTCTCAGACAATCAATTCTATAAATCAACAGGGATGACTAGAAAGGTTCCATAATAATAATGTCACAAGATATTAAATAAAAGGAAATATTACCAAAAATTAGGGTTCTTACATTAAGGAGAGTTTCGATGGTAGCTATACGAGCGGCCTTAAATCTCCGACATGACAGCATGAAGGAGTTCTATATATGTTCTCTATCCTCGAGGTATGCTTTCAAAATACCTATTTGATTTTGCAATCAAATTTGGTATCGCTGTTTCTGAATGGTTGGAGTTTTGACTCATTGTTCCATCTTTTTTTTTGACAGAACCATCGTCTACAAATGTCAATTGAAGCCAGATCAGTTGCAAGTGTTCTAATTGATTAAACCATTGTTTTTTATCCAGGAGCTTTCAACTATAGTTCTGAACTGCTTCAAGGGATTGAATAATTTGCAAACAATAAGGATGGATAGGGCTCAAGTATCTGACCATGTCTTACAGATAATCGCTAGTGCTTGTAAATTACTAGTAGATATTGGCTTTAACAAATGCAAAGGAGTGACAGACTTTGGCATTTCACAACTTGTACTCGGATGCTTTAGATTGAAGATACTTGATCTAACATACTGCGACGAAGATACTTGATTTCAAATTCTTTAGCAATATCATTATGTAACTATTCTTAATATCTAAATTTGGATTCATTGGATGTATTTAATGGTTTTATTAGGTATTAGTATGATGTTGGATTACTTGGATGTATGATGTGGATGGGATGTAAACTATTTGGATGGCTAGTAGGATGTTTGAATGTATGTTGAATGATTTGGATGGATTTCTTTTTGTATGAAGTTATATATTGCCGAAATTTTAATTGCAGCATTGCATTTGATATATTAGTGTTGCATTTCAAGAACACGGTATTGCATTATAATAAATATAGTGTTGCATTTGGTAAATATAGTGTTGCCTTTGATAAGGAACTAGTGTTTTAAAACGCAAATGAAAGCGTTGCATTACATAGCCGTGGGCCCCACTGCTGACATGGCACGTGGGCCCACTACTGACGTGGCACGTGGGCCCCACTGTTGACATAGCACGTGGGCCCCACTATTGACATGGCACGTGGGCCCCACTATTGATGTGGCATGTCAACTGGACCCCCAGCTGACATGGCATGCCAGCTGGACCCAGTGCTGACGTGGCATGCTAGTGGGACCCACTTTGGTGACATGGATTTGGGACTGTAGCTAATGTCAAATGCAACGCTTTTTGGGGTTGCATTTACTTGCTATGGTGTTGCAATACATATATAATGCAACGCTTATTGATGTTGCTATTGATGCCAAAAAAGCGTTGCATTATGTGTCTAATGCAACGGCCGCAGATGCAATGCCCCCTGGTGTTGCATTTGGTCCAATGCAACGCTTTTTTGGCCTAAAGCAACAATAAACGTGGCGTTGCATAAGAGCGTTTATGGCGTAGTGTCTTTTGCAACCTTGGGTGAAGAATAAACAATAGCTTGCCAGGCCATTTCAGTGAAGAATAAACAATAGCTTGCCAGGCCATTTCAGTAAATTTCTCTTGCATAATCTAGTCAAAAACGATTAAACATATTAGTAATCCATTTAAATTTGTAAAATTAACAAAAACTAATTAATAACACACAATCATAATTCAGAGATATAGTATACCTATACTGTTAAAATTTACATATACATTTAAAATCAATTTTGTTAATGTATCATAGATTTCAAAAAAAGACTATGCATAATTTAACATGTACTCATAGATTAAATATAAAATTGAGCAAAAAATTGTGTGTACAGATACATACACATATAATCGAACAATATTGTGGTCTAAACTAACAAAAAATTATCTTAGATAAACTGAAATTTTAAATAGCATACATACATATACATATATATACAGTGTTTCCCAGTAAATAACAATTGTAGAAGGGGGTTGAATACAATTGTATAAGATTTTCGACTTAAACAATAATAGTAATACGAGTATGAATAAATAACAGCTTTTTTAACTCTGATATAAAACTATTACAAACTCTCTCAAGAAATTCTGATGTTCTTGAGAGCTGCTAGGTTACAAGATATATTGTGTAGGCGATTACTCTAATGTAAAACCTAAACTTTGTTTATATACAGTACACAACTACTCTATCAATTACAAGATATGTCAAATCAATTAACAACTGTTTACAATACATATCCTAACTGATAGCTACGATCCTATAAAATAGGAGTCGATAAATCAATCTTCCTTGATCTCTGGACTAATGTAAATCTTCATGTAATCTTGATCAGCTTCTAATCCTGATAGCAATCCTAATACTGACGTTGCTTTACTGATGATGTCAGCATCAGTATTTGATTAGTAGTCTCGATCCTGACATCACTTGAATCAATATCTAACAATCTCCCTCAATCTATACTTTGTGAAATAAAATACAAATTCCTTGATTCAATGATGTCAAAAACTCAAAACAAAATATTCTAAAAATCATCAGGAGCAGTTTCAGAAATTCTTCGATAGAAAATATTCATCTTCAAGAAGTTTGATAGTAATTCTTCTTCTTTGCTTTCAAGAATTTGAATCAGTTTCTCTTTCAGACCTTTGAGTTCTTCATTTTCGTCATTGATCTGATAAATAGCTGCTCTTAGACTTTGAATTGAGATTCTCGATAGCGATAATTCATCAATCAATAGATATACAAGTTCCTCCCCATCAGGATTAAGAGACAGTTGTTCCATACCTAAAGAAACTCCTTTAACAGCAGTTCCTCTTTGCATTTCAATTTCCTGACCTCTTGTATTTAAGTATATGGGAGTATAATTTTCATCATACCTTGTTCCTCCATCTAAATACCTCTGCCTGATAGTTCTAAGAATAATGCTATACCAATTCTTGTAGACTTCAACCTCTTTATCGTTAATACTTTTACCCTTAGGCAAATAAAGAACATACTTCAGTTCTTTTGTAGATTTTGATAACAGCTCCTGGATAGATAGCTTCTTGACACTTTTATCCTTCATGAAGTACAATAATTTCTCAACTTTCTTACCACCAGCATGACAATCAGCAATTATCGTAACAACTTCAAGCTTCCACAGATGATCTGCAGTTAACTTATCAATCCTATCAACTAGAGTATGTTGATCTGTCTGTCCAGTAAAAATGGTTTGAGCTTTAACATAACCAATACCCCCTCTGGTTTTAGGTTCCAAACCTTTCAAACTAGACTGAATGTCTTCCCAAAGTAGTTTGGATTTTTAAAATAATTGTGAAGTACCAGACCTAGAAGATTCAACTTCAGTAACCAAAGGAAGTTCAGTAATTGGAGCACCAGGTTGAAAAACAACTGGTCCATTATAATTCCATTTATCAATGCTCTTCCATTTCTTGTCTTTCTTCTTGATATGTGATTTATCCTTGTGTTGCTCTTGAACTTCTTTTGAAGGATCTTTCCAAAGCACTTTATCAGATTTGATGACTCTTTTCAAGTACTCGTTGCTTTATTTATCAGCAACATCCCTTGCTTTTTCTCTGATCTCCTTTTCTTTTTCAAATCTGATGAATCTTTCTTCATCAATTTTCGGTCTCTCTTCATCAACTTCCAGATTGTGACATTCAACCGCAACAGAAAGAATAATAACTTCGAGTTCTTTCACGATATCAGCCTCATCAGAATCAGGAATAACAGTTTGAGTAGCTCCAGAAACTGTGACTTGAACTATGTCAGGAATACAGATTTGTAAATTCTTTTCCTCCTGTTTTTCATTAATTTCCCCTCTCTTCACAAGTTTTCCTTCCTTTTCAGTCTCTTCACTAACATAATGTCTGATGGCTGGAGTCATTTCAAGAGATAGTGGAGTTTTCTTCTCTATAGATTTCTGAGAATCTTTAGTTATTTTGATCCACTAGACCTTGTCTGTCTAGGACCAGTTTGAACAAGTTTCCTTCCTCTTCCTCTACCTCCTCTGCCTCTTCCTCTACCTGTAACAGGAGTCTTTGCCTTCTTCTCAAAACTCTTCATAAGTTTCTTATGTTCAATCAAGATTTATTCTTTGGATAGAGTTGGAAAGTCTTCTTCAGCTAATACAGAAAGAGCTGATTTAGCATTCCTTAGCTCAACTCTTTTGTCTTTATGAAACAAATGAAGAACTTGACCATCCTCAGTATCACGCTCATAAAACAGATTAGCAGCATCTTCTTTTTTATCAATGTACACATCATCCTCAGGAATTATTGATAAAGGTTGACCTATACCAGGTGTCAGGATTTGCTCTTCTGTCAAGGTTTGAGATTGTACCATTGTTCTCACTGTCTTCTTTCCAGACCTAGAAACATGAGTTGACTGACTGGTTTGAGTTTGAGATCGACTTCTCCTTGTTACCAGTGCAGCATCATAGGTTCCAGCTCCATGTGTCTGAGCACCACCATCATTTCCAGAAGTATCATCATCCTTTCTTACAACTAGATCAGGTGTACATTTTGTTTTGACAACCTTCTCCCCCTTTTTGACATCAGCAGGATTAGTCAATTAAGAGAGAATCGGTTGTAGAGATTCTTTAATATTATTGACTTTGGAAGACAAAGTATCAACTTTAATTTACAAAGTATCCATCCTTGTGTAGACAGCAGTGGTTAGAGTTCTGAGCTGAGTGGCAGTGTCAACTGCAGTTGCATTCACGATTTTAGCCAACTCAGTATGAAGAGATTCATTATCAGATTTTATAGAGTTGATATCCTGCTATAAGCCTTTGGATAAAATAGTTGTAGCCTTCAGATGATCCTTAAGATCAGAGCAAGACATTTGTGAGACTGCATGTTTAGCATAAACATTAGCCCATTTCATTCCAATAGAAGCTTTAGGTAAATGCCATTCATCATTCCATTGTGATCTTCTCCACAACACTTCTGGTCTCTAAGAACCAACAATATTGAAAGGTTTTCTTTGATTAGTTTTGTCAGGATCAGATGCACTAGACATAAAATGACTAGATGAGCCATGTGTAGATCCCTTACTGAGTAACGTGGCTTGTTTCAGTTGTGCTGCTGCAACAGAATCATCAGCATCATCATCATCACTGTCTGAACTATCCTCAGCATCAGCATTAGGAATCGAATCCTCCTTAGTCTCATCAGGAAGCATTACACCTTTTAATTTCAAATGAACACTAGATGTTGCTGGTGTATCCTGATGACCTGCATTGAGAACAGATATAGATCCTAAATCTCTCTTTTCTTTTAAAATGTGTTAGGCCGAATTCATAATTATAATCAAGATTGTATGAGAGATTAACAATAAAACACACGTCTAAACAATTAAAAACTGTTTGGAATTAATAACTCCTCTCTCAGTGATGTAAAATATCACAGAGAGCTGCTTAGGTTACAATGAATAATGTTTCACAATAATCGATACCCTTCTAGGGTTAACCTAACTGTATTTATAAGATATACAGCTGCTATACAATCGATAATTGATACTCCTATAAATTAGCTATACAATTGATATCAATTACGATTGTTACACATCTTCTTAGTTAACTCAATCTCTTTGACAGCTATCCAATCTTCAAAGATATTGCTTCCATAATTATCTTCAATAATTCTTCAAACACTGTTGACCAGTAGACGCTTCCTCCAGACAGAGTTTAATAAACTCTGTCGAGCTTCCATCTGTCAGCGTTTAACTAAACTCTGACTGCTTCCAGCTAAACTCTGATATTTCACTGTAACACTTAAACACTGATTATTATTCACATCAATTATATCTAACAATCTCCCCCAACTTGTTCATTAGAAAAAATGCACAAGTTTACAATAATTGATGATGTCAAAACAAATAAACAAATACAGTGTTTAATATATAAACAGAGTTTAAACTTCTTCTTAACAAAATCTACAGAAAACAAAAAAATTCTTACAGAGCTTTATTCCTTGATTTCCGCAACATCTGGTGTTGATCTGAGATAGTCTATAAGTAATTTTTCAAGTTCCGTCTACATAACTTCCTTGATCTCTTTCAGCTTAGGATCATCTTCACCAGTTTGGTAGATAGCAGATCTCAGAGCATAGATCTGAGAATTGTGCTTTCTCTGACTCTGAGTTAAAATCAAGAACTGTTATACCCAGATCTGTCTTCAGCTACGCACTATTCTTCTTCATCTCAACAATATTCCCATGATAATCTCTGTACTTTGGGACATACTAACTGTTGTATTTCATACCTCTAACTGCCAAATTATGCAGGAATAGAATTTAATCTAGTTCCCTTAATATTTGGACTATGCCCGAAGGTGATGTCCCCTCTTCCTCCAATCCTTTAGAGAATTCTGTGCATCAGGAATAGAATTTAATCTAGTTCCCTCAAGCACACAGCTTGGTGACTGGTTTGGTAACCTTTACTTAGCTTTACTTCCAGGAATAATTGAGGAAGAAATTTTAACATGTGGGTTGACTTTAGTCAACAGATTTCGATTACTAAGAATCGCCTCATCAACATAACTTGGGAGTTGGTCGGAGTTTTTGAGTGCTTAGTCAAACCTGACCCCCTCCTTACTAGGTAGGGTGTGTTTCTTATTGATAGCGAAGGGGGGAAACATTTAATATTGGCTGCCAAAACCTTGGGTTCCCGAGTTTTGATAAGTTTGAGCGAGGTAGCGATACTTTTCGATGAGTGAAGCTATAATCAGTGAAGAAATGGGAACCGATACTATTTTTAAATAATTTTTCGACGATCAGAAAATATTTAAAATAATTTTTAAAACCTTAAATAACTTTTAAAATAATTACATGATTTTTAAATCATCCTGTAATATTTAATCAATATTCAAAATAATATTTATTAATTCAATAATCAGGTTGGAATATTTAATAAATATTTAAATAATATTTATTAAATAAAAATCATTCATAATTATTCTCAAATGGGAATAATATTCCACTTATTAATAAATATTCAAATAATATTTATTAACATCATTAAAAGGATTTTTAATCCGGAAATATCTAATTTATAACTATTTGAACATTTTTAAAACAAAATATACGTCATTTAACATCTCCGGTGACTTCCGGGTTTTTATGTCCTTATCCGGATGAAATATCTCCGACTCCCCTACTAAGAAAGGGTATTATCGTACCCTACTTGGAACTTTTAACACATCATCGCATACATGTATATATGTATTTATGCATACGTACTTACTAAACAGGTTTATAAATCAACGTAAATAAACCATATATTTCATGCTGATTCGCAAAAATATTATTAAAACAGTTCATAATAGTTATACCACAACAACAACTGTTTGAAAATACTTGAAGTACGAGTTTCGAAAACTTGCCTGATAGTGTCGGGATAGTCTGGGCTCTGTCTTTAATGTGATGATCTATAATAACCGATAAGGTTCGGTTAGTTCGTTAAACGATCCCGTCGAATCAACTATTCACATAAAGACACAACTTCGTAACGATACATCCTTACTACACATTTGGCTTATTATAAGTCCATTATATCCTTTAAGCACTTTTGATAATTATTGGTTTCATAACGACTTTCGTTAAAGGTCATTTTTAACGAAACTAAAGTTCGTCTTAATTCGTCCCCTAAAAGGGTCTTTCACTTGCGCAACTTTGATTCGAAAAATTCTATAAAATCAAAAATAAAGTTTTTCATGAAATTCTTTTTCTCACTTCTTCTTAACTGTCCAGAGGAGTTTTTATCCAAATTTCATACTTAAGAACATCTTTTTGATAGCTCAATTGTTGCTCTAAAAATAGCTTCTTTCTGCAGTGGTTTCTCATGCGCATGCTTTACTTAAACATTTCTATAAAATTGAAAATTTCGTATTTCTACTCCAAATTTGTATGGGATCTTAAGTACTGACCAGGTTACTCCTCATAAAATGTTCATAATCACAGACCATTTTTAAAGGGCTCGTTTGGCTTTTCAAATTCAGTCCATTTTACGATTAGTCCATTTTTAACCGGTTTCACTAAAACGAGCATAACTCAAAAACCGTAAATCGTTTTAAGTCGATTCAAATTCTCAAATACACTACAAGGTCAGATCTTCAAGTTCTTAAGCAGTTTTGTCCAGAAATCATGCGTTAACCATTCA
Source organism: Saposhnikovia divaricata (assembly GCA_036435485.1). Lineage (NCBI taxonomy): Eukaryota > Viridiplantae > Streptophyta > Magnoliopsida > Apiales > Apiaceae > Saposhnikovia > Saposhnikovia divaricata. Next base: position 38,865,091 of record CM071601.1, on the reverse strand, counting down.
TGAGTTTCTGTCCAATAGGTCTAATGGGAATTTGACATTATAACGACTATAATCGATCATTTCTAAATTCCATAAATTCCATTAAACCACTTAAAGCAACCACACAACATCAAGATCATACAAACATCATCAAGGGTATCTAAGACCAGTGGTAACATCCATTTATCACTACCCAAGATTTATCCATACTTATAAAGCTTAAAACATCACAATCCCCTTAAACATGTACATACTTGCATCGACCCTTCAAATCAACTTATAACTCATGAAATTTAAGGTGGGTGTGAGTGTTTTACCTTCCTTGGAGTCTTAACAACCTTAACCAAGCTTGATTTTCTGTAAAAACACCTTAGATAGCTTTAACAACCTTTAACCTTCAAGACCTAAACAACCAAGTTTAAAGTTTTCGGAGTCAGCATGACCTCTCTTGAAAGAACTGGAAAACCGAGAATCTTACCTTACTTATCTGGACGAGGCTCCTGAATACAAGTTGTAGAGTATCTCAATACCTTTCCAACAAGCTAAAGAACATAAAATTTCGTTGAGAAATGAGGGAGATATGGCTGTTTTACTGGGCTGCTGTGTGTTTGGCCGAAATGGAGAGTTCTTGGAGTTTTGCTTACTTCAATCTTGGCTACTACTTGTTTGAAATGGTTGTAATGCCTTCTATCATAACTTATCTGGTCCTTTAGTAAATAAATCAATTACCCGTAATATAATAATTATAGTGAATCACTTTTGCTAATGGTAATGGACCTTGTCTCCTTAATTGCCAAGTTGACTTCCTTGATAGCCAATTAGCTTCCTTGTATTCTCTTCCACTAACTAATGGTATAATACACCACTTAATACTATAATTCATTGTATTCATATATGTATTTAATTATTTTATTCTACATCATACTATTCTCGCGTATTCCCGGTACAATATTTATTCCTTAATTTCCATGGTAATCTTCAATAATCTTTAAAATGTTTTTGGTTCAACATTCTAATTTCTTTATCCTAGTACTTTGGTTGCATGGTCATTTTCAAATTATATAACTCTTGGGCTTGTCGTAGTACTCTTATTTATCGATACCTCATGAAACGTAGTTCGTTAGAGAAGTAGGATTCTTCGAATTCCGACGACATTTACACACACTTATTTCACTTAAGAAATCATAATATGAACTCGAATCTTAAATATTCACCATACCTAAGTGGTGTTTGAAATCATTTCCTTTAAGTAATGAAATTACTATTCATTCAAATCATTTTACAATAGTACAAAAATCCGGGTTCTTACAACCTTCCCCCCTTAAAAGGATTCCGTCCCGGAATCAAGTTGAAAACAAATGGGGGTACTTCTCTTACATTGCACTTTCCAGCTCCCAGGTGGATTCCTCTGCATTGTGGTTCTACCACAAAACTCTGACTAATCTGACCGCCTTATTCCTGAGTACTTGCTCCTTGTGGTCCATAATTTCTACTGGTTGCTCTATGTAAGACAAGTCTGGCTGTAGATCTACATGCTCATATTCCACCACATGCTTGGCATCGGGGTTGTACTTCCTCAACATGGACACATGAAATATGTTATGTACTTGCTGCAGACTTGGAGGTAAGGCTAACTCGTAAGCCACTTGTCCAATCCGCCTTAATATCTCGAAGGGTCCGATATACCTCGGGCTCAACTTTCCTTTCTTTCCAAATCTCATCAGTCCTTTCCTGGGAGATACCTTTAGCAGCACAATGTCTCCTACTTCGTATTCTCTGTCCTTCCGAGCTAGGTCGGCATACCTACGTTGTTTGTCTTGGGCTACTACCAGTCTTCCCCTGATTAGAACTATCACATCTCTTGTCTGTTGTACAAGTTCAGGTCCTAATATCTTCCTTTCACCAACTTCTTCCCAACATAAGGGAGAACGACATTTCCGGCCATAGAGGGCTTCATATGGGGGCATTCCTATACTTGAGTGATAACTGTTGTTATAAGCAAACTCAATCAGTGGTAAGTGCTCTTCCCAACTTCCCTTGAAATCGATAACACACACTCTCAGCATGTCCTCTAAGGTCTGAATTGTTCTTTCACTTTGTCCGTCAATCTGGGGGTGGTATGCAGTACTCATGTTTAGCTTGGTTCCCACACAGTCTTGAAAACTCCTCCAGAACCTGGAGTTAAACCTCGGGTCTCTATCGGATACAATGGTCACGGGAACTCCATGTCGTACCACAATTTCCCTTATATAGATGTCTACTAATCTATCGACCGTGTACCTCTCATTAATTGGGAGAAAGTGGGCGGACTTGGTCAACCTATCGACGATTACCCATATCGCATCGTGGATAGTCTTGGCCCTTGGGAGTCCTACTACAAAATCCATGGCTAGGTGCTCCCACTTCCATTCTGGAATCTCTAGGGGTTACAGTAATCCACTAGGTCGCTGGTGTTTTGCCTTTACTCGTTGGCAAGTCAAACATCTATTCACCCATTCCGTTACATCTTTCTTCATGTTGGGCCACCAATAGTATTCTTTCAAATCTCTGTATATCTTTGTGGTACCTGGGTGCACCGAGTACCTCGAGTTATGTCCTTCATATAGGATTTCATCCTTTAGTTGATGAACATTTGGGACCCAAATTCTCGTTGCATATCACATGATTCCTCCTGCATCTCTTTCGCACTTAATTTCCTCCCCGGTCAATATTTCTTCCTCCGAGTTCTTCTCCTTTTCCATCTTTTGCTCTTGGCACATTCGAATCTTTTCCAATAACGAAGGCTGGATTTGAATTCCCATTAACACTTCTTGGCTACTTCTCATTGTCTTAACTTCGATTTCTAGCTTCTCCATTTCCTTTATCAATTCTTCTGCTGAAGTCATCATCTTGAGCCTTTCCTTCCTGCTAAGGGCATCAGCCACCACATTGGCTTTTCCTGGATGATAACGAATCTCACAATCATAATCCTTGATTAACTCTAGCCATCTTCTCTGTCACATATTCAATTCTTTCTGGGTAAAGATGTACTTGAGGCTTTTATGATCTGTGTAAGTTTCACACTTTTCTCTATATGGGTAGTGCCTCCATATCTTTAATGCGAAGACTATCGCGGCTAGCTCTAAATCATTGGTAGGGTATCTTATTTCATACTCCTTCAACTGTCGGGAAGCATATGCAATCACCTTACCATGCTGCATGAGCACGCAACCTAATCCTTTATGCGATGCATCACTATAGATCACAAAGTCCCCCTTATCATCTGGCAGTGCCAACACTGGGGCGGTCATTAATCTTTTCTTCAGATCTTGAAAACTCTTTTCACACTTCTCATCCCATACAAACTTTTCAATCTTTCTGGTAAGTCGGGTCAATGGGGCTGCCAGCTTGGCACAGTCTTGTACAAACCTTCTATAATACTCGGCTAGTCCCACGAAACTTCTTACTTCGGTCGGGGTGGTTGGTCTTTCCCAGTTTGATATTGCCTCTATCTTGGCAGGGTCAACTAGTACTCCTTCACTACTAACCACATGACCTAAGAATTGTACCTCCCTCAACCAAAATTCGCATTTAGAGAATTTGGCATACAACTTTTCTTCCCTCAGGATTCCTAGGACTATCTTCAAGTGTTCCGCATGTTCTTCCTCAGTCTTTGAATAAATCAAAATATCGCCAATGAAAACTATGACACACTTGTCTAGGTACTGTTTGAATACTCAGTTCATCAAGTCCATAAATGCCGCGGGGGCGTTAGTCAGTCCAAAGGACATCACTAGAAACTCATAATGGTCGTACCTAGTGCGAAAAGCAGTCTTGGGTATATCTTCCGGTTTGATCTTTAACTGATGGTACCCCGTTCTTAGGTCTATCTTCGAAAAGTGAACTGCTCCCTTGAGTTGGTTAAAAAGGTCGTCAATCCTAGGCAAGGGGTACTTGTTCTTAATGGTTAACTTATTCAGCTCTCTGTAATTTATATATAGCCTCATACTACCATCCTTTTTCTTTACAAACAACACTGGGGCACCCCACGGGGACACACTTGGTCTTATCATGCCCTTGCCTAACAGTTCTTGCAACTGAGTGGCCAGTTCTTTCATCTCGAAGGGGGCTAATCGATAAGGGGCTTTAGAAACTGGTGTAGTTCCTGGTGCTAATTCTATCGCAAAATTGATCTCCCTATCGGGTGGTAACCCAGGGAAATCTTCTGGAAACACATCTTCAAACTCCATAACAACTGGAATGTCCTTCAGTCCAGGGGTTCCTTGCTTCGTATCTATTACATAAGCTAAGTAGGCCTCGCTCCCCTTTCGTACTAATTTCTTGGCTTGGGTAACAGTCAAAAATTTCTGAGTCCGTCACTGTCCTTTGAATAGGACCTCTTTCTTTCCTGACACCTTTATCTTGACTTTCTTGCTCTTGCAATCAATCTGGGCACCATTACTTGCCAACCAATCCATTCCTAAGATGACATCAAATCCGCCTAACTTAAACGGTATTAGGTCTGCCTGAAAGCTGTGTCCTCTTATTACTATATCGCAGTTAGGGTATATCTGGCTCACAGGAACCACTTCGTGGTTAGATATTTTTACCATTAGTCGTTGCTTTAACATTTCTGGTTTCAAGTTTAGTTTGCATGCAAAATATTGTGATATAAAAGACTTAGTAGCTCCAGAATCAAACAAAGTATTTGCACTCAAGGTGTTAAGGGAAAGGGTACCTGCGTTGACATCCTCATCCCTCACTGCATCTTGCACTATCATGTTTAAAGTTCTAGCGGTGGGTGGTCGATTGGATGCAGTACTGCTCATCCTTGATCCTGTCAGTTTCAATTTAGGGCAGTCTTTCTTCCAGTGGTTCGTACCTCCACACTTGAAACATTTCATGAGTGAGTTCCTCTGGGGGAAATTGTTGGAATAGTGTCCGGTCTGTCCACACTTGAAACACGTCGTCGTACCCTGGAGACATACTCCTGAATGTTTCTTTCCACAAGTCTTACAATTAGGTAGGGGAGGGCGCGACTTTCCTGATATGGGTACCCAGGTTGACCCACCTCCTTGGCCAACACTCTTGCTTTTTTCTTTGTTAAACCCTGTGCTTTTGGCTGGCTGGGTCACCGTTCTTCTAACAAACTTGCTGGAGAAACTCCCACTTGCAGCACCACTACTTCGACTTTCAAACTTCCTTTTCTTCATGATCTTGTCCTTCTGGGACTGCTCACTTCCTGCCTCTACAATCGACGCCTTCTGTACTAGAGTGGTGTAATCTGTAATTTCTAACACCGTGACACGGTTCTGGATCCACTGTTTCAATACTTGTTGAAACCTCCTTGTCCTGTTAATTTCAGTGTTCACATAATTTGGAACGAACCTTGATAGCTCAGTGAACCTAGCCTTATATTCAGCTACAGTCATATTGTCTTGTTTAAGCTCTAGGAACTTGAGTTCCATCTGGGTCTCCATAAACCTTGGAAAGTACTTTTCCAAAAATAACTCTGTGAATCTGTCCCATGTAACCACTCCAGCTGGTTCCACATTCTTCTTGGCCTCTTTCCAGTAGTTGGCCTCTCCCTTAAGCAGGTATGTAGCAAAGATGGTTTTCTGGGCTTCCTCATTTTTCTTAGTCTGGTTTTCTGTGATTTTCACCTCGAAGGTGAAATCTTTTAAAGGCATATATGCACCTCATAAATAGCTATCAAACGATCATGGCATCATATGTATATGACAACTTAAATGGAAACAGTTGCTAAAATCAAATGAAAATTACGTCATATTAATGCTAGTTACTTCTCAGAGTCAAGGTCTCAAGTACAACATAAGATTGAAATATATAAAAGTACATTAAAAGCCAGTTAACATGTCTTTCTATCCATAGGAAATATACTACGGGACTGACATCACTATCAAAAGTAAAACTACTACAACATCCCTCTATACTAGAAGACTGAACTGGTCAACCATCCATCAATCTATGTGAAAGCATATCGCCTCCCTAACTCGTCGCATACTCCTCGAAAGGACTCTCTCTACATCACTTCTACGGATTCTCCTCCTGCGGTGGGAACGTGGAAGTGCTCCAAGTCGGGTGAGAGCCCTCCTCTCAATCCCCAGGACTGCCCGCCTCATCTGTCTAGCTCTAGAGGCTCTCCCCTGGGAGTATAGTCTCGCTCGTCTCTCCTCAGCTAGCTGGAACCTCAGCTCAGCTACTCGGGCCTCCGCTGCCACCAGGTCGGTGGTCATACGGGTCACCATCCAGTCGTACTCAGTGGCTCTAACAACCTGTATGGGAGGACTAACCGGCTCACTCTCCGGGGCAACCTCAGTCTCTGCATCCTCTGAAATAGGCTCCTCTGAGTCACCATCCATATCTGTATCCCAATGAAATCCACTAGGGGATGAATCCTCTCTGAGGAGAGGGGAGTACGTAGGGATATCAGTCCAAACCACCTCCTCATCTTCAGGCTCCTCTCCGGGTGTGGGGTCAGCTGGAACATCGTCCAGGGGGTCCTCCTCTGGGTCACTATCTGGCTCATCTGAATCCACTAGGTCCTCTACAGGCATAGGGTCATCAGCTCTGGGATCCTCCTCCTGGACTATCTCTCTCTTTGTCTTAACATCAGGCTCATCTACAGCTCTCAGAAGAGCATCATCATGTCGCTGCTCGGAACTCTCAGGTAGCTCTACATCCTCGGGTATCTACACAAAAAGGGAAAAATGTTACTATCCTTGAGGTTCTGATAAGTAGTTCCCTTATTGGGCTTAAGGTTGTTAGGGCTATGTCTATTAGCCCGAATATGTTTCGGTAAGGGTTTGGGTCTTTAAACCTTCTTATCGTCTCTGAGATTATAACCTAATGCTCTGATACCATTTCTGTAACATCCCTAGATTCGGGGTCGGAGATCCAGGCTGTCACTCTGTCCTTAATTCCCATTTTAATAAACATTATTCTTATTCTTCAATTTTAACATGCTTTGACCCCTCATTCAAACATAACATTCACAGATTATAGGCTCAGAGACGAAATTAAAACATTACTAAGTTATTACAACCATCTTGAAAGAGTTATTACAACCCAGATTGTCGTTATCTTAAAAGTTCATACTTAAAAAGGAATTACCATCTAAGGTGGCACTTGCATCCAAAAAGAGGTATGGTTTTCAGAAACTTACACAAGTCATGTTTGTAAATAAATCTAACCAACCTAAGCTGTAAACCTATCCAACTTAGTCTGCTCACCTGTGCTAATGCTACTGGGTGCTGCCCTGGCACCTACCTCGTAAACAGTCTCCTAAACTGCTGACCAGTTAACATGCTTTTGCGGAGGGTCTGCCTTGTTCTTGCTATGAGTATCTGTTGTTGTATGGTGGTATATATGAAAGAAAAGCAAGAGTGAGCAATACAGCTCAGCCATATAACAATAGTTTTCAAAGTACTTTTATTAACATAAACCATATGCCAGATTGTATATTGATATTGTACCATCATTAAACATCTTTCATTCTTTATCCAGAAATATAGCGAGGAATTTCTGAGGTACTTTGAATAATTCATCATTATGTCAACACTATCGGTAATTGAGCACCTAGGCTTTCATTACAGTGTTGCAGTACAATTCCAATTGGAAGAATGGGATTATGCTGGAGCCTCTTCCACGATATCTGGTGATCAGCCAATATATCGTGCCTCTGCTTCTCTACTAGTAGAAGGACGATGTTCCCTTATCGGGTTGCACCCTGACCGCATATGGGCCTTAATATTTGGACTATGCCCGAAGGCGATGTTCCCTCTTCCTCCAATCCTTTAGAGAATTCTGTGCATCAGGAATAGAATTTAATCTAGTTCCCTCAAGCACACAGCTTGGTGACTAGTTTGGTAACTTTTACTTAGCTTTACTTCCAGGAATAATTGAGTAAGAAATTTTAACATGTGGGTTGACTTTAGTCAACAGATTTCCATTACTAAGAATCGCCTCATCAACATAACTTGGGAGTGGGTCGGAGTTTTTGAGTGCTTAGTCAAACCTGACCCCCTCCTTACTAGGTAGGGTGTGTTTCTTATTGATAGCGAAGGGGGAAAACATTTAATATTGGCTCCCAAAACCTTGGGTTCCCGAGTTTTAATAAGTTTGAGCGAGGTAGCGATACTTTTCGATGAGTGAAGCTATAGTCAGTGAAGAAATGGGAACCCGTACTATTTTTAAATAATTTTTCGACGATCAGAAAATATTTAAAATAATTTTTAAAACCTTAAATAACTTTTAAAATAATTAAATATGATTTTTAAATCATCCTGTAATATTTAATCAATATTCAAAATAATATTTATTAATTCAATAATTAGCTTGGAATATTTAATAAATATTTAAATAATATTTATTAAATAAAAATCATTCATAATTATTCTCAAACGGGAATAATGTTCCACTTATTAATAAATATTCAAATAATATTTATTAACATAATTAAAAGGATTTTTAATCCGGAAATATCCAATTTATAACTATTTGAACATTTTTAAAACAAAATATACGTCATTTAACATCTCCGGTGACTTCCGGGTTTTTATGTCCTTATCCGGACGAAATATCTCCGACTCCCCTACTAAGAAAGGGTATTATCGTACCCTACTTGGAACTTTTAACACATCATCGCATACATGTATATATGTATTTATGCATACGTACTTACTAAACAGGTTTATAAATCAACGTAAATAAACCATATATTTCATGCTGATTCGCAAAAATATTATTAAAACAGTTCATAATAGTTATACCACAACAACAACAGTTTGAAAATACTTGAAGTACGAGTTTCGAAAACTTGCCTGATAGTGTCGGAATAGTCTGGGCTTTGTCTCTAATGTGATGATCTATAATAACCAATAAGGTTCGGTTAGTTCGTTAAACGATCCCGTCGAATCAACTATTCACATAAAGACACAACTTCGTAACGATACATCCTTACTACACATTTGGCTTATTATAAGTCCATTATATCCTTTAACCACTTTTGATAATTATTGGTTTCATAACGACTTTCGTTAAAGGTCATTTTTAACGAAACTAAAGTTCGTCTTAATTCGTCCCCTAAAAGGGTCTTTCACTTGCGCAACTTTGATTCGAAAAATTCTATAAAATCAAAAATAAAGTTTTTCATGAAATTCTTTTTCTCACTTCTTCTTAACTGTCCAGAGGAGTTTTTATCCAAATTTCATACTTAAGAACATCTTTTTGATAGCTCAATTGTTGCTCTAAAAATAGCTTCTTTCTGCAGTGGTTTCTCATGCGCATGCTTTACTTAAACATTTCTATAAAATTGAAAATTTTGTATTTCTACTCCAAATTTATATCGGATCTTAAGTACTGACCAGGTTACTCCTCATAAAATGTTCATAATTACAAACCATTTTAAAAGGGTTCGTTTGGCTTTTCAAATTCAGTCCATTTTACGATTCGTCCGTTTTTAACCGGTTTCACTAAAATGAGCATAACTCAAAAACCGTAAATCGTTTTAAGTCGATTCAAATTCTCAAATACACTACGAGGTCAGATCTTCAAGTTCTTAACCGTTTTGTCCAGAAATCATGCGTTAACCATTCATGAGTTTCTGTCCAAGAGGTCTAATGGGAATTTGACATTATAACGACTATAATCGATCATTTCCAAATTCCATAAATTCCATTAAACCACTTAAAGCAACCACACAACATCAAGATCATACAAACATCATCAAGGGTATCTAAGACCAGTGGTAACATCCATTTATCACTACCCAAGATGTATCCATACTTATAAAGCTTAAAACATCACAATCCCCTTAAACATGTACATACTTGCATCAACCCTTCAAATCAACTTATAACTCATGAAGTTTAAGGTGGGTGTGAGTGTTGTACCTTCCTTGGATTCTTAACAACCTTAACCAAGCTTGAATTTCTGTAAAAACACCTTAGATAGCTTTAACAACCTTTAACTTTCAAGACCTAAACAACCAAGTTTAAAATTTTCGGAGTCAGCATGACCTCTCTTGAAAAAACTCGAAAAACGAGGATCTTACCTTACTTATCTGAACGAGGCTCCTGAATACAAGTTGTAGAGTATCTCAATACCTTTCCAACAAGATAAAGAACACAAAATTTCATTGAGAAATGAGGGAGAAATGGCTGTTTTACTGGGCTGCTGTCTGTTTGGCCGAAATGGAGAGTTCTTGGAGTTTTGCTTACTTCAATCTTGGCTACTACTTGTTTGAAATGGTTGTAATGCCTTCTATCATAACTTATCTGGTTCTTTAGTAAATAAATCAATTACCCATAACATAATAATTATAGTGAATCACTTTTGCTAATGGTAATGAACCTTGTCTCCTTAATTGCCAAGTTGACTTCCTTGATAGCCAATTAGCTTCCTTGTATTCTCTTCCACTAGCTAATGGTATAATACACCACTTAATACTATAATTCATTGTATGCATATATGTATTTAATTATTTTACTCTACATCATACTATTCTCGCGTATTCCCGGTACAATATTTATTCCTTAATTTCCATGCTAATCTTCAATAATCCTTAAAATGTTTTTGGTTCAACATTCTAATTTCTTTATCCTAGTACTTTGGTTGCATGGTCATTTTCAAATTATATAACTCTTGGGCTTGTCGTAGTACTCTTATTTATCGATACCTCATGAAACATAGTTCGTTAGAGAAGTAGGATTCTTCGAATTCCGGCGACATTTACATACACTTATTTCACTTAAGAAATCATAATATGAACTCGAATCTTAAATATTCACCATACCTAAGTGGTGTTTGGAATCATTTCCTTTAAGTAATGAAATTACTATTCATTCAAATAATTTTACAATAGTACAAAAATCCGGGTTCTTACAGAAGCTTCAAGAAGAAAAGTCTGAATCTACTCAAAGAGACTTGAGAAAGAAGAAGAGCAAAGAAAGTTCTGAGTCAGAGACTGAAGATATAGACTCTGAAGATAATGATTCTGAATCAGAGATGCAAGAACACTTTGCTATGTTTGCTAAAGCTTTCAAGAAAGGAAGATTCAACAGGAGAAGATTTAGCAAAGGCACTTTTCAGAAGAAAGAGGAGAAGAAGAATGACAAAGGCAAGAGTACAATTATCAAGCTTGATAAAGCCAAGATCAAGTGCTTTAACTGCAGTGAGCTTGGACACTTTGCTAGTGAGTGTAAGAAGCCTAGAAATTCAGGGAAGGGCAATGCACTCATGCTTACACAGAAGGATTGGGCAGACTCCAGTGATTCTGAAGATGAATTGGATTATGACAACATTGCATTGATGGCAAGTGCTTCAGACAAGCCTGGATCTCCAAAGAAAACTTCTTCATCTTCTGTTAAGGTATCACTTCACTCTCTTGATTCGTTTGATAGCTTAGATTCTGATGATATTTGATCAATTCATGTTGAGTTTAAGAATCTTATGACTAATTTCAAAATTCTTGCTAGTGAAAAAGATGAACTCAAGGCTAAGAATGATGAATTAGTTAGTAGAAATAATTTTCTTGAATCTGAGTTAATTCAAATGGAAGAATATAAGTTAAGTTCTGATAGAGCTAAGCATGATTATGGTGTTATTCTTGAGGCTTATGACTATGTCAAAAAAGAGCTAGAGGAAGAGAGAGATGTGATTAAAACCATTAACAATTCTGGTAAAAAGACTCAAGAAATCATTGAAAATCAAATTCTGGGTAAAGTTAATGGTTTAGGTTTTGATAAGGCTAGGCAAGAAGATACTGTAGCTATTGTCAGTGATGATAGTAAAACTGATGCTAGCACATCTAAGTGTGAAGGTAAGAAGATAGTTTCTGAACCTAAACATGTTAAATTTGTTGATTCTAAAGGTACCCCAGTAGTGCACAAAAGAATTAACAATAGCAATTCAGATGAAAAAGTGTTAGAAAAACCTAAGAATGTCAACATAGGTTTTCTGTCTAAGTCTTAGTTGAAACAGAGACTAGAAAGTATTTCAGAGTCTAGAAAGATCAGAAGAAATAGGAATGGAAAAGAAGGTATTAACAAAGAAAATAATTACAAGAATGTACCTGATGCACCTAGGAAGAAATGCTATAAACATGGAAATCATAATCATTTAGCCCTAGACTGCAATCAAAAACCTTCTTGGAAAACTGAGTCCAAATTCCCCAAGACTCAGAGGATTCAATGTGGTAGTTTACTTCATTCCATTTATATGTGTAAGGAATATCATGAACTGTATTATGACTATTATTCTCTGAAATCTGAAACTCCTAGTCACAAACAGTTTGTGAAATCAAAGTCTAAGGTTGACTCTGCAACAGGTAAATCAAAAGCAAAATCTTTAAAGCCTGTTGGTTCAAAAGTTAGTAAGAAAGGATCCAATCAAAGTTGGGTCCTAAGAAATTCTAACTAGCTACTTTTTGTTTGCAGGGCACTGGAAAGAAGCATTCAATTATCTTAGACAGTGGATGCTCTGGACATATGACTAGAAAGAAGTCCCTGCTTACAAAGTTTGAGAGGAAAGCTGGCCCGGTAATATCCTTTGGAGATGGCAATAAAGGAGAAACTCTGGGATATGGCTCAATTATTTGATAGGTTTCGGGGCAACAAGCACAACGGAAAAACGATAATAAACAATAAAAACCGAAACCTAACCCTAGGATCCGTGTATAAGACATGATGATTATGGAGAAAAGAATCTGTACCTTATAAAAGCTTTCCGATTCGGTTGACAGATGGAGGTCCAAGAACGATCACCACACAGCCCTCTTCGTGAGATCTTCTTCGCTAATCAGTCCACACGAACGCACGATTGTCTCCGCAATCTCCGGAGTTGGTACTAGCCGTAATCTGCCCTCTATCTCGATCTCTCTCTCTAGCCTCTCTTGATGTAGAGCTGCTAGGGTTTTTTGCTAAAAACGATTTTGGCAAAAGTCTAACCCTAAACCAATACATCTCTATGTATTTATAAGAGAGAATGAGCTGGGCTTAACCCTAATCGGTTTGGGCTTCTACTAAAACCAAACTGATTTGGGTTTTAATGATTTAAATTCGAAATCTAATTAACTAAGTCCAACTTAATTAATTAAATAACCAATTTCGAATTTTATCATCAATTAATTTAAATTCGAAATTTAAATTAAAACTCCTTTTAAACGTTCTTATTGTGTAACCCTTTAGGTTATTATTACGTTGGCAATAATTTTAATATCCAATAATAAAATTATAAGCAATGAGCGGCATCTAGTAATACATCATTGCTACCCAAGTAATAATAATTGGTGATCCAATTAAACCTTTCGTGATTAATGTTTCCGTGTAATATAATCCCTTTAACCATATATTATAGATTAAACTCGAAGCATGTAATTAGTCATCCTCATCAATGTTTAATCCGGGTTTCCTTGATCAATGAGTAGACTATTAAAAACAAATCAATATTTGAGCATGGCCATGCATTTTCATAGTCTCACTCAATCAAGAGGCCAATAATATCTCTCCTAAGAATAGGAGAGTTAAATCCTTTATCTATCATTCATATTTCTCATACGTCTCATAATATACCCGATGTACATTTTTATCATAACCCGGTCAAAGGTAACTTTTAATATAGTCAAAGTATATTAATCCTCGTATAGAAATATAATGATATCAAGTCTAAGGATCATTACACCATTATCACTGTGAGTCTTTCTAATGACATTATCAACATGTAGAAACTCACTGTGGGTCAATCCAGTGCCATGTAGAATATTACATGCACCTATGTTCTTGACTTTAGTATCACTATACCTATGACCAATGAGATGTGATCATCAGTCAACAAACATACTAATCTTTATGCATTATAATTGTCCCATATTAATAATGCTCGATTAGGGATATTTAGGAATATTAACACTATTCTTATAATCTCATTTTTAAGTCACATACTTAAAGATATAGAATACATGTTACATATTCCAAGGACATTTATTGTTCTAATATTTATATCGCAGTAAATAAAGACATAATAAATTTATTGTTGAATAATCGATATAACATAATCACTGAATAACAAAATAGTCTATCCTAGAATTACATTGTCTCTAGGGCACTAACACTATCAATCTCCCACTTGCACTAGAGCCAATCGCCCATGTATCTAATACCCATGGAACTAGTGTGACCTTCGTGCTTCTGCTGCGACAAAGCTTTGGTCAGTGGGTCCACAACATTATCATTAGTATGCACTTTACATATATGTATATCTCCTCTTTCGTTTATCTCTCGAAGAAGGTGATATCTCCTAAGTATATGCTTTGCTTTGGAATGGGACCTTGGTTCCTTTGCCTGCGCAATAGCTCCATTGTTATCGCAATACAGATCAACTGGATCTGCAATCGACGGAACCACACCAAGTCCCGAAATAAATTTCTGAATCCAAACAGCCTCTTTGGCTACTTCACTGGCAGCAATATACTCAGCTTCCATTGTAGAATCAGCTACTGTCTCTTGCTTCAAACTTTTCCAGTTAACAGCACCTCCATTTAGACAAAACATGAATCCAGACTGGGACACAGAATCGTCCCTATCTGTCTGGAAACTAGCATCAGTGTAACCTTTTACAACCAGCTTCTCATCTCCTCCGTATATCAAGAACGAATCTTTAGTTCGTTTAAGGTACTTAAGAATATTCTTGACAGCTGTCCAGTGACCCTCACGTGGATTAGACTGGTACCTGCTCGTCATGCTTAAAGCATACGAGACATCAGGACGAGTACATATCATCACATACATTATAGAACCAATTGCCGAAGCATATGGTACTTTACTCATACGGTCCTTATCATCTGATGATTTAGGACAGTTTTCCTTTGAGATCACTATCCCATGAGACACCGGGACAAAGCCCCTCTTTGCCTCTTGCATTCCAAAATGATGCAATACTTTGTCAATGTATGTACTCTGAATTAGGCCGATTAATCTTTTAGATCTATCTCTATAGATCCTGATCCCTAAGATATAGGTAGCATCGCCTAAGTCTTTCATCGAGAAACTTTTTCCCAACCAAGTCTTCACAGCCTGTAGAGAAGGAATGTCATTCCCTATTAGTAATATGTCATCCACATATAATACTAGGAATGCCACATGGCTCCCACTAACCTTCTTGTAAACACACGGTTCATCCTCTTTTTGTATAAAACCAAAATCTTTGACTGTTTCATCAAAATGGATGTTCCACCTCCTTGAGGCCTGCTTCAATCCATAAATAGATCGTAGCAACTTACAAACCATTCTAGCAAACTTTGGATCAACAAAACCCTCAGGTTGTGTCATGTACACATCCTCTTCTAAGCTTCCATTTAAGAAAGCAGTCTTGACATCCATTTGCCAAATTTCATAGTCATAATAAGCCGCTATCGCAAGCAAAATCCTGATGGATTTGACCATAGCTACCGGTGAGAAAGTTTCATCATAGTCAATACCATGAATTTGCTTGAAACCTTTTGCCACCAGTCTTACTTTGTAGGTCTGTAAATTTCCATCCATGTCAGTTTTCTTCTTGAAAACCCACTTGCACTCTATGGGTTTAACCCCATCAGGTGGTGCAACCAAAGTCCATACTTTGTTTTCATACATGGAATCCATCTCAGATTTCATGGCTTCCAGCCATCTCTCAGAATCTGGATTATTCATAGCATCCTTGTAGGTGAGAGGCTCATCATTATCTACAAGCATCACATCGCCACCTTGAGTCAGGAGAAATCCATAATATCTCTTTGGCTCATGGCGAATCCTACTTGATCTACGAACGACCTGTGTTTCTTGAGCAGTATTGTTCTCAACATCTTGAGTCTCATTCAGCTCGTGTTCCAACTCTGGTTCAACAATATTTTGTAGTTCTCGATCCTCATCGAGATCTATTGTCCTCCCACTGTTTTTCTTAGAAAGCAGTTCTCTCTCTAGAAATACAGTCGTTCGAGCAATAAACACTTTGTTCTCAGAAGGTTTATAGAAATAATACCCTTTAGTTTCCAACGGGTATCCTACAAAATTACATTTGTCTGATTTCGGTCCTAGCTTATCAGAGATCAAACGTTTCACAAACGCTTCACATTCCCAAACTTTCATAAATGAAACGCTATTACGTTTTTCAGTCCATAACTCATATGGTGTCTTTTGTACCGATTTTGAAGGAACTCGGTTTAGTATTTGTGCAGCCGTCTCTAGGGTATAACCCCAGAAACTAATTGGAAGATCCGCATGACTCATCATCGATCGCACCATGTCCAACAAGGTACGATTTCTCCTTTCAGACACCCCATTCCATTGTGGTGTTCCAGGAGGAGTGAGTTGTGATACGATACCACACTCCTTTAAGAAATTCTTAAATTCTAAGCTTAATTATTCTCCCCCACGATCAGATCGCAGAGTTTTAATAATTTCGCTCTTTTGCTTCTCTACTTCAGCCTTATACTCTTTGAATTTTTCAAACGATTCGGATTTGTTCTTCAAAAGATACACATATCCGTATCTACTAAAATCATCAGTAAAGGTTATGAAATAGTAATAGCCACCTCTTGCCATCGTACGCATTGGACCACATACATCACTATGTATCAGTTCCAATCGTTTGGTGGCCCTCTCACCTTGTCCGGTAAAAGGAGCTTTAGTCATTTTGCCAATGAGACATGGTTCACATTCCTCGTATGATTCGAAATCAAACTTGTCTAAGTATCCATCCTTATGTAACTTGGAAATGCGATTCTCATTTATATGGCCTAAACGATAGTGCCAGAGGTATGTATGATTTGAGTCATTTGTTTTAAGATGTTTGTTATTTATGTTATAGACAGGAGTATCGAGATCAAGAACATATAAACCATTAAACAAACGTGCAACCCCATAGGTAACATTATTCAATGAAAAGGAACAATTATTGTTCTGAATTAAGAAAGAAAAACCAATCTTGTCCAAACAAGAAACGGAAATAATGTTTCTGCAAATCGCAGGCACGTAAAAATAGTTCTCAAGTTCTAAAATGAGCCCTGTGGGCAACGATAAATGATAAGTCCCTGTAGCTAAAGCAGCAACCTTTGCTCCATTGCCAATGCGTAGGTCAACTTCTCCCTTCGCCAATGCTCTACTACTTCGAAGTTCCTGTGTAACACCCCAAATCCGGGGTCAGGGATTTGGTCGTCACGTGGAAATCCTCAATAACAAATCACCTGTTTATCAATATTAAACCATTTGTAGTCACTTACTAACAGAAATACAACAATTGAGACCCCAACTACCAAGCATCTTTTGGGTTATAGGGCTAGAAACAAGAACTAAAATCCTTATATTACTCGATTCATTACAGCCATTCAATTACATCACATCGTGTATTACAAATCCTATACTACTAGTATAGCTTCGATGAGAAGTACACCAGCAACTAGTGCTATCCTGTACAAAGTAATATAATTATTACACATCAATATGATTGCATATAACTTACTCCAGCTATAGATTTTCTGGATCATATTGTCTTCATAAGGGCATACTACCTGCTTCTTCCGAGCTATGCATATAAGCATCATCCGCCCACCTTTCTCTGAAAGGTTAATATTTAAAACAAACAAGTATGAGCGGAAGAATTGCCCAGCAAGTATTAATAGAGTTTAACAATATATAATCCAATATACACAGGGGTTTTAAAATCCAACAATACTTAACATCATTTCCGAAACATTTATAACTATGAAACTTCAATAAGGAAAATATGACGTTTAACGCAACATCCAATGAACAGATAAGTGTATAATAACCATAGTAATCCTCATATCTTAGCGAAATAGTATACATTACAGTATTGCTAATCTTTTAGAAAGCTTTTCAAAATACGCAGTTCAATATGCTGCTAAGACAGTTGTTTATCATCGTATACAAACCAAACCATTAGAAGGTTTCATTTTTAGTATTTCTCAAGTCTGAAAGTATATACATATAATTATGTCATTTCCATCAAACACCTTACAGATCAACATCATGTACCGGGTATAAGTTCTTTAACCACTTGATAAATCTAAACTCAGAAATAACTGATAGGAAGCGAGTCAAAGCTCTTGAAGCAAAACATTTGAGACTTGACATCAATAACCGATGAACCATCTTTCATCTTTTGAATAATTGCAAAAGTGCACAAACACGTGCCATTATTGTTAGAATATTCTTGCAGTTCTAGATACTGCATGAATTCATCATCATCTTTCATAATTGAAAACAACATTATCGGCTACTTGGCACTTCGGCCTAAGAAGTAGTTTTTGAGTATTTTTCCAAAATGGAGGATGGGACTTAAAGAAAACATAAAAACCTGACAAGGATTGACGATGATCAGTCGCCACATCCAAGTCCAATAATCTGCGGGTCTTCTCTACCGGTAGAAGGATAGAAACTACATCCGTAACTATCCCCGGGTGAAAACTACATCCGTAATCACCCTCGATGAAAACTACATCCGTAATCATCCTTCGGCAACACCTGGGCCGGAATAATAATTGATGGACCGCCTGGCTCACGGCCGCTTACACATCCCGGGAATTGTTCGTCAACGATTCCCACACCTGCCAGAGTCCCCTTTTTCTTTTTCTTTCAAAACTTGTTTTGATTAAAAATCGAGTAGTTGAGGTCCGACATCAGTCGACTGATAATTCTTGAAAAATGTGCAAGGAAGTAAAACCAAACCGGGGGTTTTCGAAAATATTTTGAGTTCGAAAGAGTTCGAGTATAGGTATACACTTATACCTATATCAATCCCGACACAGGGTTTTGTGTTCACATATGGAAAATGGTACGCATAAAGCTTGTAACACAACAGGGTAATTCCATATATATATATAAGTTCTTGAAAAGTAACTTACCTAGATAGAATCAAAATATAATATTTTAAATGACTATGAAAGTCCTTAGACATCCTTTGAATAGTGTTTTATAATCTTCAGAACGCTCAAAGTATTTAATAAATATTTGACTAATATGTAACAAATAATAAATATTCAATAATCCCTTTTTAAAAGAATACTCACAATAATATTCATTTATTTATTAAATAATATTCAAATAATATTTACTATTAATACTGAAATATTTAATAACCTCAAAACACCCAAATACAACTCTTGGAATGTTTCTAATAAAAAATCAAGACACAATCTCTCCGGCAGTCTCCAAACTTTAGCCACTTTATCAAATAACTACTACTGACTCTCGGTCAGTAAGAAATAATTATTAAGCCTGAAAATCCTTTTTCTCTTTCTCTCTTTTTGTTAATGAATATTATAATTAATATTCATCAATTTAGATAATCATTCAAATAACATATATCGATATTAATCTAGCTGTTTTAAGATGAAATAACCAATTTATAACCATTGGAATATCTTTAATCCGTATTGAAAATAAACTATCTCCGATAAATAATATACTAGATAGAATCACTCCATTAAATTATTTTATTATTTCTCCGGGACAAAGTGATTTTAAGAAAGCGTTTTGAAAACGATATTCATCTAATTAAATAAATTTAATTAGGCGAATGAGGTTTATTTAATTAGTGAATGCTTTCAGAATCATCTATTAATTAAATAAACACTGGTTTATTGGTGATGTTGCCTTTAGGTTAATTATTGCGAAATTCTTTTTAAAAGCTTTGCCCTCTAGACCACGGAAATTTAATAAATTAAATATAATTAATCGCAGGGGATTTTCAGAAAATTTCGGCATGGAGTATTCGTTTATCGGACTATGGGCACAGCCCCTCAAATACAATACAACCCTGTTTTAGCAAAAATAAAGCTGCCTCAACTTGCAGCAACATAAAATAAACACATAAGAAAGTATCCGCCCTGACATGCGGCACATAGCACATAATGATTTATATTACACTACTACTTACGCTACACCAATGATCGTATTTCTCACGTATTTTAATGATACACGTGACAATCAATCATTGATGTTCGTAAGCCCTAGGGAACAACCCCTAGCACTAACTATTACTTACGCTATATCGATGATCACACCACTCAAGTATATTAATTATACCCGTGATAGCTAATCATGGATATTCGTAAGCCCTAGGGATTAGTCGAAAAGAATTACACGAGTCCTTTAAATATTGACATTTAAAAACTTGTGATCTTCTCATAACCCCTAGCACAATTCTAATTATTATAAAATTCTAACATTTAACATATAACATTCATAATTAGTAAAGCCATCAAATACCACGACTCGACTTATAGCACTTAGCACGTAAACATTTATTGATGACCATATATTACAAGTAAGTCACATAAACCTTAATTAGCGACTCGATTAAATCTAATTCTCGCATATAAGACATTTATCAAATACTATGGTCAAACTCGATTGTTGACTAACTCGATTATCATTTAATCAATTAAGCATAGCAATTCCAGATAACCACTTAATCATTTTATTCATTTAAAACGAATCATAATAGTCTTTAAATCTACCATCCACTCCGACTATTAAACTCGAATATTAACGAGACCACAATTAATCTCACAATTTCAATTAGCAACTAACAATTTAACAATTAACAATTATTAACTCAAACATTTAATCGGACCCCTAATTAAACTCAACAATTATAATTACCAACATACTTTCCGAATTAAATTACGAAAATTAAACCAAAGATCGTAATTTAATCTAATTAAATCACAACAATATCCTCAAAATGCAATATAATCTAATTATAAAAGTCAACACATAAATCTCACAATTGACAACTAATTAAATTACCACAATTAACTAATTAAATTACTACCATTCAACAACATATAGCAATTTACATCTAATCACGAAAATTAGCAAATAATCCCGAAATTTAAAACTAATAATATTACAACAATAATCTCGCAATATCGCAATTCATCTCTAAATTAGTTACACAATAAAATAATCAATAAAAATAAAGAAATATACCATTTCGTCGGAAAGCTACTCCCCGGAGTCTCTCTCCCTCTCTCTCTCTCTCTCTCTCTCTCTCTCTCTCTCTCTCTCTCTCTCTCTCTCTCTCTACATAACACCACCACCACCAACTCCACTCCACTGCTAACACCACAACACAATACCGCTGGTCTCTTCCGCGCGCACAGCCACGACGCGCCACCACCTCGCCGGTCAGCGCCGCCGTCGCGCGTTCTCCGGCAGTCTTCAGCCGCCGCTGCTCCTCCCTCTCCCTTTCTTCCCCGACCTGCCTCCTCCCCTCTCCTTCTCTCTTTCTCTCTCCGCGAATCTCTCTCTCCCCGCTGTTTCCCTCCCCCTTTCCGATTGACTTATGCGACTGTGTCCGTATGTATATATTTGTGTGTATATTTGTGGTGTGTTGTGTGTTTTTGTGTTAAAACCTAATGGGCCTTTGGCCCAATACTATTTAAACACTACATTTCTAATTTTAAACCCGTAAAACACATCTCGGGTAAAATAATAATTTTTGAATTAAAAATCTCGATCGGTAAAAATAATAATTCCAGCATAATTAAATACTAGATTATTTTTAAAGACTTTTGGAGAAAGAATTAGAATTAAATCTATTTTTTCTGAATTGATATGCATTTTACAAATTATTGATAATTTATAAAAACAACTCATAAAAATAATAATTGTGATTCATAAATCACAATCTACAGGGCTTTATAAAAAATACTACAAACATTATTGTTTTAGTAAAACCTCGAATTCTCGATTTTATATATTAATCGAGCAATTTCTACAAATCCTCAGATAATTAAAATAATCATTTTCTAAGGATTTTAAAATATCCAACTTATTCAATAATTTAAAATAAAATCTCTACTGAATAATTCCACACTCCAAAATTAAATCTTTATCCAAATAATTTTTTGACTCGAGATATCTACTCGGTCCATAAAATTTTAAAAAGGGTCCCGGTTCCACTTAACCAAAAATAATTAAATAATAAAAAAAAAATTCCTCCTCATTTTAGGAAAAACATTATTATTATTGAAATAATAATAAATCATTTCTTGAAAAATCCGGGTTATTACAGTCTACCCTCCTTAAAAAGGATTCCGTCCACGGAATCAGCTAAGGCCACTACTGGGATTCCTTAACTCTTTCATCATCAACACTTATTTTGCCAAACCGGAAAGTGTCCATTCGTAAACAACTTCTCCGAAACCTCAATCCAACCATAGGATCTCTATTTGACACAGTTATCACTTGAGTCTTACCACGTTATTCCTTTCACACATATATCTCGACCAACTTTCCATTATCGTACTATCCTTGAGAGAGAGAGTTCACTGATTCTATTCACAAAACATCCTTGAGAGAGAGAATACACTAATTCCTTTAACATAATATCATTGAGAGAGAAAGAATTAACTAATTCTATTGATACGCCACTGATATTTTATTCGTTTTGGGATTCGCTCCTGCTCTTGGTGATAGAAGACAAGCCACATCAGTCGCATCATCAATATGCTTCTGATAAGCATTTCGCTGATCAACAGTGGCATTGGCAGCAGGGGCTGCCGGTGGAGGAATATCAATCACATAAGATTTCTTTTCCTGCATGAGAACAATTCTCAAATTCCTAGACCAGTCAAGGAAGTTTGATCCTGTCAGCTTGTCCTTCTCAAGGACTGAATATCAATCACTAACTTACTCGATCGCGCCTTACCACGATAAACGAGGGTACTCCACTTTGGCGCACCTACCCTTTGTCGATCTAGGTCTTGACGAGTGTTTCCCATTTGGAAGGCATCTTAAACTTAATATTTTGTTAGGGGTTTGTTTAAAACGACCATGATCCCATCATAAAGAGATTCCCAATTTTTCCTTGAATTAAATACTTCAAATCAATATTCACCAATGGTTTGATTTCCAGGTTGTTGGAGGAGTCACAAGCGGCCTCACTTAATATCCAACTTCCTTACAGGTATGACCCGTTTTTGACAAAATCTCCCCATATCGAAATAATTGAAAATTCGTATTTAATTCCGTGTTTCATAAACACAGAAATCTCATAGTCGTTATAGTAAATTTTAAAATCTTGAGTCGTTACAGATTTTATCTTATTTAAGCATGCATGGCATGGGTGATGTATCTAATACATACATACATTCTACTTAATCTAATTAAGCATGCATATCTATCACTACGCATACATATCATCATATGTAAAGTGCATGAATGTAAAATCGTGCTTGGTTATGGCCCAATCCTATATGATCTTTCCAAGCTAATGGAAAAATCTAGGTCAATCTATGGTGGTTTATAAAACTAAATTATTACATAGTTGGTCTTCATAAATACATGTCTTCTTTGTGTCATTAACCTTCATCTCCATTGATCCTTCATTGCAAGCTTCCAATGATCTTCTTATTACATAGAATATAAAACATAACTATACTAATGTACTTACATAAGAACTCGAGTTACATTCGAGATGAACAATTACAAAGCACCAAGAAAACGACATGCAAGTCGTATTTATAAAACAAAACCATAATAATAAAAACCACTAACCTATGGGTCTCAAGGCCATAACTAATCACCATGCTCAATTAACACTTAAGAACATCATCAATCATATTATCATATCATAATATATCACATGAATAAAGCATATGTCACAAGCCAAAATTTATCACAAGCCCTAAACACGCGGATCGAAATTTTTGCAAAATCACGTATCAAAATACATGAAAATCATGTATCAGAATACAATTCCAGAAGAATATATCAATATACATGCGACCTTAATTCCAGTTACCAGAAACATGTATCAGCATACACGTAACCCTAATCCCAGTAAACAGATCGTATCCGTTTGCATCCATCCGACAGTTTATATCATCATACAAACCAAACAGCATACATATCATAACAGATCGCATACATATGAGACATGGCAGATTCTAAACATGCTAACATCATCATATCAGATTATACAGATTCATTATATCACTCATATAACATAACTGTATCATGGCAGATTCATCAAACATGCATACTCGTAAAATACAGTAAACACGTAACCAAATCAACCTCTTATACACGTAGCTCTGATACCATTGATAGGTTTCGGGGCAACAAGCACAACGGAAAAACGATAATAAACAATAAAAACCGAAACCTAACCCTAGGATCCGTGTATAAGACATGCTGATTATGGAGAACATAATTTGTACCTTATAAAAGCTTTCCGATTCAGTTGACAGATGGAGGTCAAAGAACGATCACCACACAGCCCTCTTCGTGAGATCTGCTTCGCTAATCAGTCCACACGAACGCACGATTGTCTCCGCAATCTCCGGAGTTGGTACTAGCCGTAATCTACCCTCTATCTCGATCTCTCTCTAGCCTCTCTTGATGTAGAGCTGCTAGGGTTTTTTGCTAAAAACGATTTTGGCAAAAGTCTAACCCTAAACCAATACATTTCTATGTATTTATTAGAGAGAATGAGCTGGGCTTAACCCTAATCGGTTTGGGCTTCTACTAAAACCAAAGTGATTTGGGTTTTAATGATTTAAATTCGAAATCTAATTAAATAAGTCCAACTTAATTAATTAAATAACCAATTTCGAATTTTATCATCAATTAATTTAAATTCAAAATTTAAATTAAAACTCCTTTTAAACGTTCTTATTGTGTAACCCTGTAGGTTATTATTACGTTGGCAATAATTTTAATATCCAATAATAAAATTATAAACAATGAGCGGCATCTAGTAATACATCATTGCTACCCAAGTAATAATAATTGGTGATCCAATTAAACCTGTCGTGATTAATGTTTCCGTGTAATATAATCCCTTTAACCATATATTATAGATTAAACTCGAAGCATGTAATTAGTCATCCTCATCAATGTTTAATCCGGGTTTCCTTGATCAATGAGTAGACTATTAAAAACAAATCAATATTTGAGCATGGCCATGCATTTTCATAGTCTCACTCAATCAAGAGGCCAATAATATCTCTCCTAAGAATAGGAGGGTTAAATCCTTTATCTATCATTCATATTTCTCATACGTCTCATGATATACCCGATGTACATTTTTATCATAACCCGGTCAAAGGTAACTTTTAATGTAGTCAAAGTATATTAATCCTCGTATAGAAATATAATGATCTCAAGTCTAAGGATCATTACACCATTATCACTGTGAGTCTTTCTAATGACATTATCAACATGTAGAAACTCACTGTGGGTCAATCCAGTGCCATGTACAATATTACATGCACCTATGTTCTTGACTTTAGTATCACTATACCTATGACCAATGAGATGTGGTCATCAGTCAACAAACATACTAATCTTTATGCATTATAATTGTCCCATATTAATAATGCTCGATTAGGGATATTTAGGAATATTAACACTATTCTTATAATCTCATTTTTAAGTCACATACTTAAAGATATAGAATACATGTTACATATTCCAAGGACATTTATTGTTCTAATATTTATATCGCAGTAAATAAAGACATAATAAATTTATTGTTGAATAATCGATATAACATAATCATTGAATAACAAAATAGTCTATCCTAGAATTACATTGTCTCTAGGGCACTAACACTATCATTATTTTGGGGAATGTCATCATAGAAAATGTAGCACTGGTTGAAGGCTTGAAACACACACTTTTAAGCATAAGTCTACTGGGTGATAAGGGTTACCAATCAATCTTTGACAGTAAGGGATACAAAATCTTGAATATGAAGAATGGAGACATTGTTTTGACTGGTCAGAGACATGGTAACATATATGAAGCTAGCTTGAGTGACATATCTAAAGGAACTGTCAGATGTCTTTACAGCAAGGCATCAAATGAGGAAAGCTGGAACTGGCACAAGAAGCTCTCACATCTTAATTTCAAGAAGCTTAATCAACTTGTTAAGCATCATCTGGTGAGAGGCCTACCTCAGGCAAACTGTGTGCAAGATGGAATTTGTGATGCTTGTCATCTTGGTAAACAAAGAAGAACCACTTTCAAGAGCAAGACAGAAAATTCAATTACTGAACCATTTCACATGCTGCATCTTGATTTATTTGGTCCAGTAAACATTATGTCTATCAACAAGAAAAGATATGCTCTAGTTATAGTGGATGACTACACAAGATTCACATGGGTATTCTTTCTACACAACAAGGATGAAGCTCCTCAGCAAATCATTGAACTTGTCAAGAATATTCATAATAGCTCTGAGTACAAGGTCAAAGTGCTCAGAAGTGACAATGGTACAGAATTCAAGAATTCTACAATGGAGGAGTATTGTGCAGATAGTGGAATTACTCAACAGTTCTCTGCACCTCGAACACCTCAGCAAAATGGTGTAGTAGAAAGAAAGAACAGAACTCTCATAGAGGCAGCAAGAACCATGCTTGCAGATGCAAAGCTTCCAACCAATTTCTGGGCAGAAGCTATCAACACTGCATATTTCACTCAAAACTGTACCTTGGTAAATGGTCATGGTAAGACTCCCTATGAGATTATCAAAGGAAAGAAACCAAGTGTGAAATACTTTCACATCTTTGGATGCAAATGCTATGCCATGAAAGTTCATCCAGAACAACTTGGGAAATTTGAAGCCAAATCGGATGAAGCAATATTTCTAGGATATTCAGCATCAAAATCCTTCAAAGTATACAATCTCAGAACTCATATTTTTATGGAATCAATTCACGTTGCATTTGATGATAAGAAGTTTGGAATTTTGCAAACTGATTAAGCCATGACAATCTGGAATTTGAAAATCTTAATTACTCTGAGATTCCCTCCAGCGATGATGAAGGTTCTCCAGAGGAAATCTCTATTGCTTCTCAAAGGAATGTTACTGTTGAGGGGGAGCAATTCAATCAAGGAGAACGTAGGACTGGTCAGGATCAGACTGGTCATTCAGAGTCTACTTCATCAGAAACTGATCCTTCAGAGTCTAATGAAGGAAGATCAGGAACTAGCAGCAGTATTGAATCCACTGATTCTACTGATCAAGGGGGAGCTTTTGAAGGCAGAGAAAGTTCTTCTACAATAAATACCACTAACTTAGGGGGAGAGTCCAGCAGGAGCAATCTACCACTTGTTAGAAAATGGACAAGGGATCATACTGAGGATTTGATTATTGGTGATCCAAATAGTGGTGTTCGAACTAGAAGATCAATTCAAAATGAATGCTTGTACAGTTGTTTTCTCTCAAAGAATGAACCTAAGAAGGTTGAAGAAGCCTTACAGGATCCTGAATGGGTAATAGCAATGCAGGAAGAATTGAATTAGTTTGAGAGGAACAAAGTTTGGAAACTGGTACCAAGACCTAAAGATAGATCTATTGTTGGTGCTAAATGGGTTTTCAGAAACAAGCTAGATGAATCTAGTATGATTGTAAGAAACAAAGCAAGATTGGTAGCCAAGGGTTATTCTCGGGAAGAAGGAATTGACTATGATGAAACCTTTGCACCTGTAGCGAGATTGGAAGCAATCAGAATGTTTCTTGCATTTGCAGCTCATTCAAAATTCAAGGTATACCAGATGGATGTAAAGAGTGCTTTTCTAAATGACAAGCTTGATGAGGAAGTATATGTGGAACAACCACCTGGTTTTGTTGATACAAAGTTTCCAAATCATGTCTGCAAACTTGACAAGGCACTCTATGGACTGAAGCAGGCACCAAGAGCATGGGTGTAAAATAGACAGGAAAAGCACTACAGGTACATGTCAATTCTTGGGAAACAGATTGATTTCTTGGGCAAGCAAGAAGCAGCAATCAGTTTCAACCTCAACTGCAGAAGCTAAATACATTGCAACAGGCAGTTGTTGTGCTCAACTCCTTTGGATAAGAAATCAGTTGATGGATTATGGTATGACACTTAGTAATATTCCTATGTTTTGTGATAATACTAGTGCTATCAAAATTGCAGAAAATCCAGTTCAACACTCAAGGACTAAGCACATTGATGTCAGGTATCATTTTATTAGAGAACATATTGAAAATAGTACTGTGGAACTTCATTTTGTTCCTACTGACAAACAGCTTGCAGATATTCTATCTAAACCACTTGATGAGGCCACATTCATTAGATTGGTTAGTGAGTTAGGAATGTTAAATTTTTAGATCTTTAACATCTGCACAAGTAGCAAGGTATGTTGTTTCAGCTTATAGACTTGATATTTTGTCAGGATCTATACTTGATGGTTAAATGCTTAAGCTGTAACACTTTACTTTGATAAATTACAGTATGATAGACTTGTTAATAAACATCAGGATTGCTATCAGTATACTGACGTCATCAGTATTGACATCAGGATAGTATCGTCAGTATCAGGATTGTGAAATTTAAATTTGTGTGTCTTACTATTTCAAATTCTGAAGTTCATGTTATCTAGTGGTTCAATTCTGAGTTTTGTTAAGTCTATGTTAGCAAGTGTTATTACATGCATACTGATAATTTATGTCAATATTCATGCGAGTCAATAAACAACGATAGACAAGTAGATATTAAGAAAACTTGGATTTTCATTAATCAAAAGCATTACATACATGAAAATGAAATACAATTCTTCTTTTGTCTAACTACTACTGAAGATTCTGTTCTTGTCTTAAGTTGTTGCTACTTCAATTCTCAACGATCGACTTCAGGACAAGGAGCATCTCAAGATTGGATTCCTTGTCTGGGCGACTTGAATGAGAGCAGCTGACTCATCTTCATGCTTATTGAAGAAGATGAATAGCATCTCCATCAAGATCAACCTCAGACTCTTCACCAAATTCTTCATCCTCAAGGTGTGAAGAGATTAAAGGAGGATTGTATCCAACTGGTAGATGTTTTAGAGGAGATTCGTGGAAATCATCTGGGTTAAGATTAACCATATCTGACTTGATGAGAAAATTGATCTCTTCTAAGAGATAGTTCACTTGCTCCTGATCATCAAGAGTAAAGAACTTCTCAGTGGTAATGAACCAAAATCTAGGGTTCATATGGAGATTTGGGTTGAAAGCCATGATGGAAAGAGAAAAGAATGAAAAGGTTTTGGAGAATGGCATAAGGCGTCGGTCTCTTTTATAGAAAGACATGGAAAGCTGAACAGTCACTTGGGAGATATCAATGCATTCAGTCATAATTATGTGTGACTGTATTTCTTGTATTTTCAAGAAATATTGAATGAATTTAACCAATTGATTTTGTTATTTCTTTTACAGGTAAAAGAATATGCCACGTGGAAACTTCATTTAGTCTCTAGAATCAGGATGATATTGATCAGGAATACAAGTGTGTTCACATCAGGATTAGTAATTCTTTGTATTAAGAAATCACATTAAATCGTGTGATTATCCTGATGAGAAGAGAAAAGGAAGCTGATCAGTATTGATTTTTATCTAGATTTTACCTTGACTTATTTACTTGAAATTATTTTTGGATTTTATTTTCCAAAAGTCATGGGTAACTGCATTTTTCAGGGACTGACACCTGTCAACCTACGTGTCAACGTGGGATAATGGGTCTGAAGGATTTTTGAAATATAATTATTTTGACACTCTAATCGTGTAATTGCTTTCTCTAATTTCATTCTCTAAAGCAGAAACACTCTGGAGTTCTCAAAATCACTAATCAATTTCAAAGATTTCTTAAGTTCTTTTCAGATCAAAATGGCAACTCAAAGAAGACTACCCAAATCAGTAGCTTTCAAGTTTGGTGACTTTGATTTTATGATGAACAATCATGTTGCAGCTATCACCAACAAGGAAGGGGTGTCAACTGATTTTCACCTGATAATGGACTTTATGGCGAAAGGACCATTAAGCTATGCCTTGACAACATCTCCACAAATTAATCAAGTATCTGTTTCACAAGCTTGGGAGAATGCTGAGGTAATTGATTCTACTCAGAGTCAATCAGGTAAGATTGTTCTACATTTAGGACAAGACTCATTTGATCTTACTGAATCTGTTGTTAATTCAGTACTTCGCTTACCTGTTAGTACCACTTTTGAGAATGTACCATCTGATGATGATGTGAGAACTATGTTATCTAAATTAGGTTATGATGGACCTCTAGATAACATGAGCCAGTTAAATAGATCTTTTCTTAGGAAAGAATGGTCTTTCTTCTTTGATCAAATTGCTAAATGCTTTACTGGTAAATGTAGTTCTTTTCAACAAATTACAGCTGTTACATCACATATTGCATATGCTTTTCTTTATAACAGAGTAATTAATTTTGGTCACATTATCTTAAGTCAGATGTGTATAAAACTTGGGTCAAGAGATCATGACAGGAATATGGTTTATTATCACAAATTCATGCAACTATTTATTAACCATTTCATTCGTGATGTTGAAGCTAGATTTGGTAGAGAGTATTGTGTTTCTTCTTATGTATAGCAAAAGAGAATTTTCTCTGACATTACAAAGAAGGACAGTGAAAAGAATCTAGATGAAATACCTGCATTACACTATCCAAATCATGTTCAGGTACTTCTAAGAACTCATCTTCCTATTATCTATAATTCTTCTTTCTTTGGAGGTGAAATGACTGAGGAATCTCAATTGGAGGAGAACCCCCACCCCCCCCCCCCCCCCGTGTCTACCTAAGTAGCCAAAAACATTACATTCTCTGAAACAATTCTAGAACCAAATTTTGATCCATAGCCTATTGTTTCAAAGAAGCCAACCTCTGGTGTTTCTCAAAAGACATCAGTTGTAAGGAAGAGAAGATTTGTTATTTCAAGTAGTAGTTCTAGTGAAGATGATGATAATATATCTCTTGTTGAGAGAGCAGAATTGAAGGCTGCAATTAAACTTTCTAAGCTAGGACAAAGAGATGGAACACCTAGTCACAGCCAGACTGCAGTCTCTCAAAAGGCTGTAGTTCTTAAAAAGGGAAAATAGTTACTGGATAATGTCTCTCAAAAGACTGTGTCTATTGAAAAAAGATCTCATCCCAAGATCACTTCTGTGTCTACACCTCTTGAGTCTTCTCAAGATAAATCTCTTGCTCACTATACTAGGAGAACAAGGAGAAAGATTCATTTATCACCTACACACACAGTGTCAAGTCCAACTAACATTATGCAGGTCTCTACAAATAATGCTATATCCATGTCAGTATCTGGCAAGAGAGATCTGGATCTTGATTCGTCATGGGAAACTACATTAACATACAGACTGGCTATGGAACTTATTTCTCTGAAAGTGAAGCTTTCCAGGCCTGTTCTAGATTTTTTTTATTGAAAGAGTTCCTAAACTTTCATTTCTTGAAGAATATGAACTGTTACATCAAAGGCTTGATTTAATGAAGACATACTTCTATGTATCAGTCAGAAAGGAGTTACACAAGAAATTTGGACTTCCTAAACATGTTGCACTTCAATCACTTCATGCATATTTATTTGACAAGGATGTCATTGTTGAAGATGCTTCAGCTCAAGGTGAACAAGAGGAGGTAGTTAATAGAGGGAAGCAGTCAACAGAAGATACTATTGCACCAGTGGTGAATAGTAGAATAGATCATATCACAGCCACTGCAACACAAGAACCATCTAGTCAGAGGTTGGATGACTCAGGAACTGTGATTGATGATGCTGGAAGGTCTTCTGTGATGACTGAAATTGCAAGTGAGAAACCCTATGATATGGGAGGAATGACTTTGATTGATTTTTCTGAAGATCAAACCAATATTGTTCTTTCAGAGTCTATCCACCTTGAGGGTGGGTCTCAGCAACCAACACTTAAAGACGGTGGCATATTAGCTATGGTGTCTAATGAAGTATTACTGAAGACATCAGAGGCTAGTGTAAAACCTGAAAGTGGTATACTGGAGCCTGTAGTTTCTGAAAAGAAAGTAGATGTTTGTAAGGGTTCAGAGACTATAATAGCTCACTCCTTGGAGAAAACCTCCAGCCCCATGCCATATGAGGAACCCTCTCTCCATGTGAGTTCAGGTATAAAAACTTCTTCTAACCCATATTTTTCTGTAGGTCATGAGAGCACTTATCCAAATTTGAGTGATACACTTGAAAAGATGGACATACATCCACACACAGAGAGGCTGGCTCCTGACCAGGCAAAAGGAGAGGTAGAAAGAGTGTTGACTTTAGATAGTCAAAGTGAGAATGAGGGTATGGATGATCAACTCCATAGTGAGGGAGAGAAAATTAGGAAACCACCATCGTTTGATTTCTGGGATCAGGTTTTTCCTGAATCTTGGTCTGAAAATCTTGGTATGGATGCTGGTACTTATTCATTTATCAAGATGTATGAGAAGCATGAATTAGCACATCACAATGCAAAGCCAGAAGTTAAAGCTCAGAAACAGAAAGAAAGGCTTGCAGAGATCATTAACAGAAGAGGTGAAAGGCTAAGACAAACTTCTACTCAACCAGTACCAGAAGAAATTCCTAATGCTCTTAGTATTCCTTTGTTTGTACTTCCAATTTCAGCTAGAATTGAAACATCAACAATATCTGATCAATCTAAGGAGGAGTCAGGATTTGTAGATGTTAGTACACAGAATACTGGTGAAGGACAGGATGATCATACTTCAGCTCCAGATCAGAAAGATGAAGATGTTTGTACTTCTACTCAAGTATTATTACTTGAATATCATTCTCAATAGGCAACTTCTTCTACAAGACTTGAAGATAATGTTCTTTCTGTATCTGAATCTGAAGATACAACAAGCACTTCCAACATTGAAGTCAATTCTGAAATTCTTAAGGATTTAGAAATCTCAAAGTGATATTCAATCGAGACTTCAAATTCTTGAAGATAACCATGTCACTATCATGGACAATCAAGCAGTTCTGATGAATCTCATTTGTTCTGTTACTGAATCTCTTGGAATTCATGTTGCTGATGTCAAAAAGGGGGAGATAAAGACAATTCAGAAACAACAACAGACTGATGGAGATAAATAGACTGGGAACAGAAACAAGGGTGACAAAGTTGGTAAATTTCATCATGGAAGTGGTAAAGGAAAAGAAGCATCAAATAGTTGAATTCTTTCTCCTATGTACTAGATACATGTCTACATCTGAAGAAGAAGGTACTTAACTTCATGATCTTGAATTCATAAATTCTATTCTGGTTGTATTGTTATATGTTTTGACATCTACAACTTAGATTTATGCTTCAGATTCTAAAGCATAAATAGGGGGAGATTGTTAGGAATAATTCATAAGTTGTGATGTTAAGAATAGAATTTTGCTAATACTTCTTGTATATCCTGATCTTATAAAGGATTTAGCACTTTGTATAGGATATATGTGTTAGACAGTAATCTGTAGAGTTTAGTCAGGAACAGTGCGTCAGAGACTACATGTCAAGAACAGTGTATCAGGGACTACATGTTAGGAACAGAGGAGCAGATCCTGATACAGCAAGTCAGATCCTGATCAAATACTGATGGGATAATCAGATCCTGATGCAATGGGAAATACTGATATTAGTCGTGTTACTGATGATGTCAGTTGTGTTACTGATGATGTCATTATGGATGCTACAGAAACTGGCAAGTGCTATAAAACAGGATCGTTGTTTTGAAAAACAAGCAAGAAGATATCATGAAGGAAACGAATTCTCTCTTGATGGAAACTATCAACTGGACGGCAGAACATTGTCATAGATAGATTATAATTCTGTTATTAGTTGATAGGTAGAAATATAAATACTCTCTCAATATCATTGTAAAAAGAGCGTGTGAGCAAGTAAGTTCGTAAGATTTGTAATCGAGAGTTCGAAACAAACAGAGAGAGAGATTTGTATTTTCAGCAGCTGCTAAAGGTATTGTACACCTTTGGTAGAGTTTGTATTTGATTATTATAATACAAACAAAGTTTGATTCATTCGTTTATTCTTGTTCATATAATCAAGAAAAAATCAGACACGATTATATAACTTGTATTCAACCCCCCCTTCTACAAGTTATTTGAGTTAACATGAAATACAATAGAAAATCTTTGTTCAAACTTCTTTGATGAATCAACTGTACTAATTCCAGTCTGTCTAAACTCTCCTGAGTAACACCAAGACCTGGAACAGCCAGTGATGAAAGATCTCTAGGACCAGTATTCATTCTAACTTCTCTATGAGAGCCTAATCCAGATTTATCTCGACCTAGCTTACCTGTTAAAGTTCTGTCTTGTAGAGAAGTAATATTTCCAGTCATCAGATTTGGATCATGAAGTGTTGGTTTTCCAAAAACCATTTGCATCTGGGTAGATAAAGGTTTCTATACAACATGTGTAGCAACAGAGGTTGTATTCACTTTCTTTGAAACCTTCCCTTCTTCAACAATGCCTTTCAGCTTCAATTTAGCTTCTGCTTCTGTTGGTTTCTTAGACACTTGTAACCTTTGATCAGCACCAACATTTTCCTTAATAACAATGCCTTTAAGTACAGACCTGGGAGCTTTTTCTTGCTTCTTGAATTTTCCAGACTTCAAAGCTTTCTGATGTTCTTCTTGTAGATTCTTTTCTTCAGCTTGAATGTCTTTAATGGTAACTCCTTCTTCATTTTCTTCCAAAAACAATCTAGCAGCCAATTCTTCATCAGTCTGTGGATTTTTAGTGAATAACAAACTCCTGGTTTTTGAAGTACCCTGAGTATCAGTGTATATTCCATCAGACTTTGATTTGGAAGACTTGCCAGATCTCAGATTTAGATTTTGATCAGCTCTTAATCTCTTGCATTTGTCATTTGCTCCTCCATCTTCATTATCATCCTTCTTAGTCAGAGTTTGAGGTTGCCTGCATTTAGACTTAGCAACTCTCTCCCCCTTTTTGACATCATCAGGGATCAATATAGATGTAATCAGCTCCAAGGAGGTAGCAATGGAATCAATCTTACTAGACAAGACAGTCTGATTCTGTTCAACTTGACCTAGTCTTTGAAACAGAGTTTCTTGAGTTTTGGAAAAGGTCTGAAACTTCAGTTTGGTATCTCTCTGCATGTTCATGTCTCGAGCAACAACATCAGCTCTCAGATCAGTTATTGCCTTTTGAGACTCATCAAACCTTTCATTCAGTGTCTTGACTTGAACAATAGTTGCTTGCAGACTTGAGAGAATATCAGGATTTGAAATCTTTTGGGTAGATTGATGCACAAATTTAGCTGCTCTTCCAGTATTAAAAATGCAATCAGATTTATACCAATCCTTCGAATACTTGGCAAAATGTTCTGCTTCAATGTCATGTGCATGTGAAGGTTGAGAAAAAGGTGTGTGCTTAGCATCAGTTTGTACTGGTATACTCTGAGAAGAGTTTGACTCTGCACTTCCTTCATCTTCAGCAACAGCATCTGCAACTGGATCAATATCATCAATATGCACTGCAGCTTCAACAGTTTTAGCAACAGTCTCTACTACATTCTCTGCAGTTTTATCAGTAACATTCTTTGCAGGTTGCTCTCTAGTTTCAACAGACCTTGCAATGTCACCTTGTTCAACTTGTTCACCTTTGTCAGAAACCTGGTGAGCATCAGAGAATAGCTCAGTGTGTGATGCTACTGTTTCATCAAGTACTACAGTAGGCTGATCAACTGCAACAGTTTCTCCAGAATTAGCAATGATAGGTGAGATAGGAACATTAATGGTATGAATGTTTCAACAAAATCATCTATAGCAGCAAAACCATCTCTGTTTGACTCATCCATTTGTACATTTTCAGTTGTATGAACTGCTTCTTCTACAGTATGTACCTCAACAGTAGGTATTTCCTTAGAAATCACCTCTGGAGCTTCAATATTCATCTCCTCATCAGACTCATCAAGTATCAACCTTCTCCTCTTAGCTTGAGGCACCTCAACTGCCTCTTCTTCTTCAGTAGAATCTTCTTCAACAACAGATGGTGATGGAGGTCTGTTTGCTCTTTCCTTTCTTTTCCTTCTAGGCCTGACAGACTCCTTTTGAGCTTTAGCAGATTCCTTTTTAGCTCTAGCAGATCTATGCTATGTATTTTTTGCTGTGTGTTTTGTTCTACCTCCACGTTTTGATTTGGTCTATGTAGGTGGTGGTTGTTGTTCAGGTTGAGGTTGAGGTTGAGCTTGAGGTTGAGTTTGTGGTTGAGTTTGAGAGTTTGAGGTTGAGTGTCTGCAGGTGGTTGTATGGGTTCAGTGTTTACAGGTTCATGCTGTTGTGGTTCAGGCTATTGTGGTTCTTGGGGTTGATGTAGGAAATTTTGTAGAGCAAGAGGCAAAACCAAGGCAGGTAATTGCTCCTTGGTGGCATCCTTGTTAGTCAAATCAAAGAATATTCTCTTATAAACCTTAAAGGCCAGTATGGTGTCCTCCTCAGTAATCTCAATACCAGGAACACAAGTAGTGAATAATAATTGACAAAATCTAGCAAAGTAGACAGTACTAGACTCTGACAATCTGTCACCTATATTCATTAAAACAAGTCTACCAAAATCGAAATTACTTCGATAAAGAAGAGAATACCCGATTTGAAGACTGTCAGTAGGAATAGCATCCCAGTTTGTGACTTTCTTTCCAAAGGCCCTTGTTATACAATCGAAGAAGAAACTCCACTCCTTCCTTAGCATTGGCCTTTTCACATTACCAAGTCTCTCTAAAGGACCTGAACAACCAAGTTGCGGCAACATCTCTTTCAGTTGATTCTCACCAGCAATACTGTATGAAGTGTGTGTGTCGAAACCCATAGTGTCTTTGATTGTTGTAGGAGTAATCACATACTCTGTCTCCTCATATATGAAGATGATTGAAGGAGTCCCATTCTCTCCTCCATCGGCATAAGTAGAGTTCTTCCAGAATGTAGCAATCTGCGTGGCAAAAAGCGTTGGTGGTTCGACTAAAGCTGTACCAATCTCTGAATCCCGCAAAAAGTTTTGAATCAAATGAAACGCCTCTGGAACGTTTGCATTGTTAAATGGGGTTGAATAATTATTAGGAACAAATAATAACCCTTGAGCAGTAAAAGCTTTGGTGGCCATTAGAATCGATGTGAGAAGAAAATAGCAATGAAAAAGATATGTAGGAAAGGTGTTTGTGAAAATGTGCAAGTGAAATAACAAGTGACTGTGAGTGGGTTGTGTGCAGAGAAAATAATCGTGTATGTAAAAATGATTAGAGTTGTAATGAAAAAGTAAAACCCAATCGTTTTAAACATTAATACACTCAACCAATTCCTTGTTCAATGTGTAAGTGGGACACGTGGCACACATGCAATGAAAGTACTTTGCACGTTCAGTAATTGTGGCAATAATTACTGCTACTTTATCTCTCCCATTACCAACACACTTTAACACTCCAACACTCATTAACAGTTGTCAAAACTCTTTTTACCCCAAGTATGTAAATTATCTGAAAGAAAATATACCTTAGAGTATTAGACAAAATTCGTCAGCGTTTGTCAATTCTCCAACTTCATTACCATAATCCTTTCCAAAACTGCACAGGTGTGAATATATGTGTGTGTATAGTAGAGTTTACCAATTCAATTTTTAGAGCATCTAATTTTTCATAAAATCCATAAAGTAAATCAGTAAACACTGGATACACAAACTCTCATAGTAAACACTGAATGTATGATGAATGCTAAACTCTGTAGTAAACAATTTATATACAGTAACTCTAAACTAACTTATTCCCCCCTTCTAATTTTTTTTTATTTTTTTTATTTTTTATTTTGTTTATCTAGCAATCAGAGGTTGGAACTAGTCACCAAAAATCCTATAATTTTAGCCCTTACCATTTTGATAAGTTCCTGGGTCTTCCTAGTCTTTGACTAGTCACCAAAAATTAGAGAATTTTAGCCCTTACTATATACCAGCAAGTTCCTGGGTCGTCCTAGACACCAACATAATCTCAAAGGAGTCTTAGCAACCTATATACATTATCTTTGGGGGTAGTCTAATAGTAGCATTTAAATTAATAGTGTATAACTAACAGAGTTTAGAGCTCATCAACATCAGAAGTTATTCATGAGAGGCAATGCACACAGTATTTATAGACTCAGAGTTTAGGATAAATAAACTAAGAGATGCTATAAATATGAAACAGTATCATGCTATGTTAATTTTCTGCACAGTTTAAGATTATATCACAAATAACTTAGAAGGATTCATGATTAGTTACTGAGAATCATGCTTCATAAATATTTCTTCATCGGTGATTACATTCAGACAATAATAATATCAGAGTTTCTCAGAGTTTATCCAACATGTCAACAGTGTATGACCTACAGAGCATGCTAACAGAGTTTAATAGTTAATGAACAGAGTTTGCAAAGCAGAGTTTAACAACAGGGTTCACATAACAGTTAACATATCACAGAAATATGAGCAACACATTACATAAGTAAAATTTTAAGTCTAACCAATATCTCTAGTCAAAACCAGAGACCATTCCTAGTTCATTTACCAGCCTTGTAAATATAGCTTCACTCAATGGCTTGGTGAAGAAATCTGCAAGCTGTTGTTCTGTAGACACAAAATGAAGCTCAATGTTCCCTTCCTCTACATGTTCCCTGATAAAGTGGTACCTTATGCTGATGTGCTTGGTCATTGAATGCTATACTGGATTACCTGTCATAGCAATAGCACTTTGATTATCACAGTAAATAGGTATTTTACTGTACCTCAATCCGTAATCCAGCAATTGATTCTTCATCCACAGAATCTGTGCACAACAGCTACCAACAACAATATACTCTGCTTCAGCTGTAAATGTAGAAATTGATTTCTGTTTCTTGCTGTACCAAGAAACAAGTCTATCACCCAGAAATTGACAACTTCCACTGGTGCTTTTTCTGTCTATCTTACAACCTACAAAGTCTGCATCAGAGTAACCATGTAGCTTGAAATCTGATTCTCTAGGATACCACAGACCTAAGATTATGGTCCTCTTGAGATATTTAAAAATTCTCTTCACAGCTGTTAGATGTGGTTCTCTGGGGTCTGCCTGAAACCTTGCATAGAGACAAGTTGCATACATGATATCAGGTCTGCTAGCTGTTAGATAAAGAAGAGACCCTATCATGCCTCTGTAGCTTGTCATATCTACTGGAGCTCCTGTGTCTTTGTCCAACTTTGTTGCTGTTGCCATGGGAGTTGATGCAGATGAGCAGTCAAGCATACCAAATTTCTTGAGAAGATTTCTGGTATATTTTGCTTGATTTATGAAAATCCCATCATCTGTTTGCTTCACCTGTAGGCCTAGAAAATAACTAAGCTCTCCCATCATGCTCATTTGATACCTGGACTACATGAGCTTGGCAAACGTTTTACAGAGTTTATCATTAGTAGACCCAAAAATTATGTCATCAACATATATCTGAACTAAAAGCAAGTCATCACCATAGTTAAAGTAGAATAGTGTTTTATCAATTGCACCTCTGTTGAACCCACTTTCTAAAAGAAATTGAGCCAGAGTTTCATACCCTGCTCTTGGTGCCTGCTTAAGTCCATAGAGTGCCTTATCCAGCCTGTAGATATAGTCCGGATATTTTGGGTCCACAAAACCTGGTGGTTGTTCAACAGATACTTCTTCTTCAAGCTTTCCATTCAGAAAAGCACTTTTCACATCCATCTGAAATACCTTGAATTTCTTGTGAGAGGCATATGCTAGAAAAATTATTATTGCCTCCAATCTTGCAACTGGAGCAAAAGTTTCATCATAGTCTATTCCTTCCTGCTGTGAATAGCCTTTTGCCACAAGTCTTGCCTTGTTCCTTGTAACAACTCCCTCACTGTCAGTTTTGTTTCTGAAAACTCATCTAGTACCAACAACAGATCTATTCTTTGGTCTCGGTACAAGGGTCCATACTTCATTTCTTTCGAATTCATTTAACTCCTCTTGCATTGCTGTTATCCAGTCAGCATCGTGAAGAGCTTCTTCTACCTTCTTTGGTTCAAATTTCGACAGGAATGCATGAAACAGACATTCATTTGTTGTAGCACTTCTTGTCCTTACTTTTGCATCTGGATCTCCAATAATTAAATCAGGTGTATGAGATTTTTTCCATTTCCTAGCAGAAGGTAAATGGCTTCTATCAGTATGTGATCCTCCCCCTTGATCCATGTTCTCCTGATTTTCTTGTTGTCTTTCTTCATTTTCTGAGACTCCCCCTGAATTTGACTGCTCAGAGTTTGAATTGTCAGATTTTGCACTTTCAGAGTTTGAGTCATCAGAGTTTGATCCAGATTTTTCAGTTGACTCACTATCAGAATTTGAGTCATCATTTTGGTCATGCTCCCCCTCAACTGGTTCTTCCCTTTGTTCTGGCTAAGAAGTTTCTTCAGTGTTTACCAGTAGAGTAACAGATTGGCTCTGATACCAATTGTTAGGCCGAATACACAATTATAATCAAGATTGTATGAGAGATTAACAATAAAACACACGTCTAAACAATTAAAAACTGTTTGGAATTAATAACTCCTCTCTCAGTGATGCAAAATATCACAGAGAGCTGCTTAGGTTACAATGAATAATGTTTCACAATAATCGATACCCTTCTAGGGTTAACCTAACTGTATTTATAAGATATACAGCTGCTATACAATCGATAATTGATACTCCTATAAATTAGCTATACAATTGATATCAATTACGATTGTTACACGTCTTCTTAGTCAACTCAATCTCTTTGAAAGCTATCCAATCTTCAAAGATATTGCTTCCATAATTATCTTCAATAATTCTTCAAACACTGTTGACCAGTAGACGCTTCCTCCAGACAGAGTTTAATAAACTCTATCGAGCTTCCATCTGTCAGCGTTTAACTAAACTCTGACTGCTCCAGCTAAACTCTGATATTTCACTGTAACACTTAAACACTGATTATTATTCACATCAATTATATCTAACAAAATGATCTCATCATTCTTCACTGCATCACCTAAGTTACTTTCAATAGTAACTGCTACCTCACTAGAAGTGTGTAACTTCTCACTCATTTCTACCTCTCCTTTTACCAGTACAGGAGACTGCCTCTCATCACTCTTCTTTTTCTCTAATTGTTTACTCTCATTCCCAGTTGAAAAGTTCTGGCTTGACAAGTGCAAAGAAATAAGATGTGGCTGAGAAGAGTGGATTGTAGTCATATAAATAGAAGTATTCCTTATAGGGCTATCTACAATCATACTATTAGTATTAAAAAGAGTAGAAGTGGAAGTGTTACCTGATGAAGTAGAAATAGATTCCATTGGCCTTGATGAAAGCGGTTGCACCAGAATAGGTTGATCAACATCAGGAATTTCAGCAACACTCTCATCAGGATTTGTGCTTCTATCAAGAATGAGGCTTGCATCATTATTTTCTACCAATGGTTCTTGTGGGAACCTGAGGTGTCAAAGCTGCTTCAACCCTTTGAGTTGAAGGTTCTTGTGTGCTTCCCTCAAATGCAGTTTCTTCAAGCACAACATCCACAGCTGCAATGTGCTTCTCATGAGCTTCTATATCAGCAATACTTTGAGTAACATCCACCATTAAAGATTCTGGAATCCCTTGAGCAATGTCAGGAAATCCCTCGGTTGATGTAAGAATGTCTGCATCTTCACTTTGATGATGGTTCTTATGTGGCAGGAATGCTTTTATCTGCACCTTCCCTTTGAGAAAGTGGTTCTTGTGGGACCAATCCTTCAGCAATGCCTGCACCCACACTTTGAGTGGGTGGTTCTTGTGGGGCTGGATCATCAGTAGCTGCTGGATTCCTTTGAAATCCAGGTTCTTGTGGGCTTGATCATTTTAAAGGTGAAGTGATCCTCTACTTCTTTTGTCTTTGAAAGACCCTTGCTTCAGCTTGCCTCTTCACTTGAAGTGGTGTTGGTTATAGACCAAGCTGACCAGCAATAGCATTTACTTTCTCCACAGACATCTCAATGATTTTTCCTTTGGGAGATACAGGAGAAGAAGAATCAGTAACTTCAACTGTCTTGACAGGTGAGTTATCATGAGTGAAGACATCAGGATTCACAGAGACATCAGGAATATGCTCTCTATCATCAGTAGGATTCTGTATCTCCATAGGAATATGATACATGCTCTTGTTGATTATCTTTCTTTTCTTCTTTGGCTTTTCAGAAATAGCAAAAGCTTCAGTAGCAGTATTAGCAACTTCCTTTTTCTTCATGGTTGTTGAGATAGGTAGAGTATCATCACTATCAGAATCAGAATCCACATGCTGCAAAAATTTTCCTTTTTCTCCTGTCTCTTTATATACTCCAGCTTCAATCAGAGAGTCAGCAACCTTAGGCGCAACTTTTTCCACAACCAGGACCCCTTGTTCACCCCCTTGTGACTTCATTTGAGTGAGGGTCGAAGTGGAGAAATCCTTTGATCCTGATTGTCTTCCAGACACATCAGATCTAGCTAATTTCTTTGATTTTACAACTGATGCCTTTTGGGAGACACCAAAGGTGGTTGACTATTTGGATGAGTGTTTGGGTTGTGTGATTTGGTCAGGAACAGGATGTGTAGAGTCCTGTCTCATAGCACCAGAACTAGGTCCAAGACCATCAGTAATTGATCCATAATGAGTAGGCATTCTTTTTGTTTAAAGAAGCTTGACCTCATCAGGAATGAAAGCATTGCCCTCAAATCCATTTGCCTTATCAGAATTAATCAGGACTTTGATATTGTTTTCAAAAATTTTACAGATAGGCAAAATTGTATCATTTTCAAATTCAACATTTGGGCATAAGTGAGAGAATATTAATTGAAAGAATCTAAGAAAATAGGCATAACCACATTTTTCTGTTTTTCTAGCACTTAATGCTTTCAGAATAAAAGATCCATAATCAAATAAAGTTTCATGGATTTAAGAATACCCAATGTGGACTGAGCCAGAAGGTAGTGCATCAAAGTTTAAAACTTTGTTCAGGAAGCATCTACTAATTGTGTCAAAGAAGAAATTCCATTCTTTCTTAAGCTTGGTTCTGTAAAGGCTTCCAAACTTCTTTGGGTCTCCATTGTATCCCAGACTTATGGTAAACTCAAGGAGAGTAGAATCAGAAATATTTGCTGGAGTTTTACCATTTAGAGATGGTAATTAAAGAGCTTCGACCACAACTTCAAGAGTCACATGGTGTGTTACACCATTGTATTCAAAAGTCATATTAGGCTTTCCTGATATACCTTCGGTAAAGACCACAATTTTCCAAACCTGCATAACACACTTGAAAGAGACTTTGGCAGGTTGAGTTAAAGCATAATTAATTGGGCTTGTGGCCAAAAAATCATGATTGTTGTGAAAATCATTCTGTAAATCCTGATGATTAAGAACAACAACAAAGTTGTTAGGAGCAAAAGTAACTCCATTGATAACAACTTTACTGTTTATGAATGGTGAAGAGTCCATTGTATTTTAGAATGAGAGATATGTGAGATTTTGAAAATTAGGGTTTGTGGGCGCACAGAGATAGAGAGAGAATGAATTACTGATGTAATGAGAATAATGATTAATTGAGAAATGATTGAGTTTTGTTTAGTTAAACAATATTACTCTCAAGTACAGGTGTGAGTAATTGATTTTTGCACATAGTTAGTGGACAACGGACATGGGTAAATGGTGATATCTGCATGACTATTTATGTGTATCTATATGTATGTATCGGTGAGTGAGACACACACGCTCAAAACGCTGTCCTATTAATACTTAACATATTTTGTGATATTGATTAAAGAAAATAGCAATGAAATATTTAATTAGTTAAATTAAATAAATCAAATATCACAATGTTAAAATACCTGGTCCCGGTAATGAGAGAATATGAAACGTTTCATGTTCTTTAGAATCTCCCACCTCTATATAACACGCTTAGACAGAGCCATTATCATCTCACTAGTAAAATTTACTTGTATAAACCTGACAAAGCTCAAAAACCCTTCAGAAAATACTTTAACAAATATGTTGAACATGAGCATAAAAGAGAAAAATCTCCATCTCGTAGAGAAATGAGATATTCTCAGCTATTCACGTGAAGAGTTCGAAGCCATGGATTGGGAAAGACAGATTGAGACACTATGGTTGTAGATGGATGCTTCTCTAGAGGAGATCGAGAAAGAAAAACCTGAAAAAGAGATAGACACCGATGCAGCTCTCCAGGCGACATTGGAATGGCTTTCCTCTAAAGCATCCTCATCCAAAATCTCCAACCATTGTTAATGAATATGTCATAAAAAATAATATTATCCATTAACTTCCACCCGAACAAAGTGGCAAAGATGGGATCTGGGATGGCTGCTAAC
This sequence comes from Saposhnikovia divaricata, assembly GCA_036435485.1. Lineage (NCBI taxonomy): Eukaryota > Viridiplantae > Streptophyta > Magnoliopsida > Apiales > Apiaceae > Saposhnikovia > Saposhnikovia divaricata. Next base: position 38,820,871 of record CM071601.1, on the reverse strand, counting down.
AATGGAGTGGTTTGGACTATCCTTTTCCTTTAGTTGTGAGATAGATTAGTAGATAGAGAAAACAAAAATATTTGATGTATGCATGTAATCTCTTTCTCATTATCAATGAAATATCATGTTTCTCTAATTTTGTTTATTCTTCTCTGCACTTTTATCTTATGAACTGTTCTGTTAAGAGAAATATTAAGGAATAGATATGAAAAACTAATTAAAGTAATTAGATTATTCAGAAGGTCATTAACATTAACCACAAAATAAGTCAAGAAAACAGAACAAAGAGAATACTTAGATCCAAACCATCTTCAGGAATCAATGCTTAATGATTGTCAGGATGTTGACTAAGTCAAGTGTTGACTTTTTATCAGGATTTGATAATCATCAGGATCTGATGATCATCGAGATTTGATCTCTTCTTGTTCTCAGAAACTCTGATAGTTCACCATTCCTAGTTCATTCACCAATTTTGTAAAAGTTACTTCAGGAAGTGGCTTGGTGAATATTTCAGCTAGTTGTTGATCAGTAGGAACAAAATGTAGCTCAATTGTTCCTTCCAGTACTTGTTCTCTAATGAAGTGATATCTGATACTGATATGTTTGGTAAGAGAATGTTGAACTGGATTTCATGTCATAGCAATAGCACTTTGGTTATCACAATAAATAGGTATTTTTGAATATGACAAACCATAGTCCATTAGCTGATTTCTCATCCACATGATCTGAGCACAACAGCTTCCTACAGCAATGTACTCAGCTTCTGCAGTTGATGTTGAAATAGACTTCTGTTTCTTACTGAACCATGAAACTAGTCTACCACCCAGAAATTGACAACTGCCTGAAGTAATTTTCCTGTCTATTTTGTAGCCTACAAAATCAGCATCTGAGTAACCACATAAACTAAAATCAGACTCTCTAGCATACCAAAGGCCAAGAGATGGAGTGCCTTTCAAGTATCTGAAAATCCTTTTGACTGTAATTAGATGTGGTTCTCTAGGATTTGCCTGAAATCTTGCACATAGATAGGTTACATACATGATATCTGGTCTACTAGCAGTTAGATACAATAGTGAGCCAATCATACCTCTGTAGTTAGTTACATCTACTTCAGTACCTTGATCAGGATCAAGTTTAGTAGCTGTAGCTATGGGAGTTGAAGCAGTAGCACTGTCTTGCATGTTAAACTTTTTCAGCAAATTCCTTGTATATTTTGACTGATTGATAAAAATTCCATCATCAGGTTTAACTTGAAAACCTAAGAAATAGCTCATTTCTCCCATCATGCTCATTTGATACCTAGACTACATTAGCTTTGAAAATTTCTCACAAAGCTTTGTGTTGACCCAAAAATGATATCATCAACATAAATTTGAACTAACTGCAAATCCTTACAATGATTCAAATAAAATGGAGTTTTATCAATTGTACCTCTTTTGAATCCACTTTCCAGTAAGAACTGAGGCAAATTTTCATACCAGGTTCTTGGAGCTTGCTTTAGTCCATAAAGTGCTTTATCCAATCTGTAGACATGATTTGGATATTTAGGATCAATGAAACCAGGAGGTTGTTTAACATATACCTCCTCTTCCAATTCTCCATTCAAAAAAGCACTTTTAACATCCATCTGGAACACTTTGAATTTCTTGTGGGCTACATATGCCAGAAAAATCCTGATGGATTCTAGCCTTGTAACTGGAGCAAAGGTCTCATCATAATCTATACCATCCTGTTGAGAATACCCCTTTGCAACTAGCCTTGTTTTATTCCTAACAATTGTGCCATCTGAATCTGTCTTGTTTCTATACACCCACTTTGTACCCACAATTGACCTATCCTTTGGCATTGGTACAAGTTTCCAGACTTCATTTCTTTCAAATTCATTCAGTTCTTCTTGCATTGCTGTAACCCAATCAGCATCCTTGAGTGCATCTTCAACTTTCTTAGGCTCCTCCTTTGACAAAAAGTTATGATAAAGACATTCATTTTAAGTTGTACTTCTGGTTTTTACACCTGCATCAGGATTCCCAATAATTAAATCAAGAGTATGACTTTTAGTCCATTTCCTTGCTGGTGGTAAATCATTTCTTCAGTTGGATGCTCCCCCAAGATTGGTGTTATCTTCAGAAGAACTAGAATCATTAGAAGCTCCCCCTGAAATAGTGCTATCTCCTCCTGAAGTGCTGTCAGGATAATCACTTGAATTTGTTTCTGATGAACCTTCTCCTGATGCTTGAGTTGTATCAGTGTTGATGGTATTTTGTTGTTGCTCCCCCTCAACATTTGCATTTGTGGTATCACCATTAGTAATTTGTGCTTCATCAGTGATATATGAATCGTTAGGATATGATGGGATATCAGTATCTGACACAGATTCATCAAGATTCTTGGTAGCTTCATTTACAAAGATCAAACTGTCATGAGAGTCTTCAGCAATTCCTGTTATTTTCTTATCATTAAAAGATACATTGATAGACTCCATGACTGTCTTTGTTCTCAGATTGTAGACTTTAAAGGCTCTTGTTGTTGGATAGCCAATAAAGATGCCCTCGTTAGCTTTAGTTTCAAATTTTCCTAGCTGTTTAGGATGAGGTCTAAGAACAAAGCACTTGCAGCCAAATACATGTAGATGCTTCAAACTAGGTTTCTTTTCTTTAATCATTTGATAAGGAGTCACACCATGTCTGTAGATTAAAGTAATGTTCTGAGTATAGCATGTTGTGTTGACTGCTTTTGCCCAGAAATATGTAGGTAGTTTAGCTTCCTCCAACATAGTTCTGCCAGCTTCGATGAGAGTTCTGTTCTTTCTTTCAACTACTCCATTTTGCTAGGGTGTGCCAGGAGCAGAGAATTGTTGAACTATCCCTTTGTATTTGCAGAACTCTTTCATCACTGAATTCTTGAATTCAGTCCCATTATCACTTCTTAGAATCTTAACTTTGTACTTTGTACTAGTTTCTATGAGTCTTACATGGTCCAACAGTATCTCAGCAGTTTCATCTTTTCTGTGAAGAAAATACACCCAAGTGAATCTAGTAAATTCGTCAACAATGACTAGAGTATACCTTTTCTTACTGATGGACATAATGTTGACTGGACCAAACAAGTCAAGGTGAAGCATGTGATATGGTTCATCAATTGAGGATTCAGTTTTACTCTTGAATGATGTCCTTCTCTGTTTTGCCTTCTGAAAAGCATCACAGATTCCATCAGGAGTATATAATGCTTTTGGTAATCCTCTCACCAAATCTTTCTTAACCAACTCATTTATGTTATTGAAGTTGAGATGAGAAAGTTTCTTGTGCCAATTCCAACTATCATCTACAGATGCTTTACTGATGAGACATGTAGAGGGACCATCAATACTAGAGTAGATGTTAGCTTCATAAATGTTACCATGCCTTAAACCAGCTAAGACAACCTTTCCTGATGCCTTACTAATCATTTCAAAATGAGTATCATTGAAGTTAACATGATAATCTCTGTCTGTGATTTGACTAACACTTAGCAGATTGTGTGTAAGTCCTTTCACCAGAGCTACTTTTTCAATGATGACAGTTCCAATGATAATATTGCCATATCCCAAAGTTTGTCCAATGTTTCCATCTCCATAAGACACTGTTGGTCCAGCCTTCTCCTCAAATTTTGATAGCAGGGATTTATTTTCCAGTCATGTGCACAGATCATCCACTATCCATTACTAACACATTTTTCTTTTTACCCTGCAATCAGAAACACAAAGAAGTTGTAATATCTGGGAATTTCGTACTATTTAAATAATATTATTTGGCATTTAAAATATTATTATGTGCCTTAATTGATGAGTCATTACATGTTGATGTGATTTTGATTATATGTTACGTGTCTAATTTCTAGCTGTGTTGACGTGAAATTTTATTAAAATTCTGAATAGCTTTTAAATGCTAAAACATGATTTTGGTTCACTTAAACATTTTTGTAAAATTATGGGAGTTAGTAAAAATCATGAAAATTCTTGTTTTATTATCTTTGTGCATTTAAAGACTTTTTAAAAATAAAAGTTTAATTTATTTTCGCATTAAAATATTTTACAAGGATTTTTCCAATTATTTTCCTTTTTAAAATATTAAAACTTGTAAAATTCAAATCTTTTTATAAAATGATTTTAAAAATGTTTTAAAAATATATTGAGGAAGAGAATTCCATATTTTAATTTTATGTGTCAATAAATTATTTTTGGATCCAAAATATCTTGTAAATAGAATTATTTTTACAAGTCTTTCATTTAATTAAAAGATGTATCATTAAAATGTAATTAAATTGTGTGTGTGTGTGTAGGTTAGACAAAAACCCTCCCCTCCCCCTTATTTTTTTTCATTCGGCCGAGACCCCCCCCCCCCCGTGTCTTCATCTCTCTCAAAATCTCCAAAACCTCCATTGATTCTCAAGCTCTATTCAAGGTAATTTCTCCATCAAAACTATTAAGTGCCATAGATAAAAATACTCCTCTCTTCATCTTCTACAACCCCTTATCTTTTAATTTCGATTTTCACCACTTTTCAAATTAGGGTTTTCGAAAATCAAGCTTCAAAGGTTAGTTTTGTGGGTGTTCTTGATTGGGTATTACTTCTTGATAGAGACCCATGTATTTTCGGGCTCCTAACCTTCGGCCATGATCAAAAAGAGAACCAAGGGTTACATGCATGTGATTTATTTGATGATTTTGTATAATTACTAAGTGGTATATGTATGCATGTGAGTTTTTATAAGTTATTATGTGATGATTGATGATGGGTTTGAGTTTATTTGAGTTTACAAGATGTGGGTTGGTGTGTATTGTAAATTGAGGTTTGTTAGTAGGTATAAATCAAAAGGGTTTATGATTTTGATAATTAAATGTTATGAATTTGATGAGTTGAATTTATAATTTGATTTTAGTGTAAGTTTATAAGTTAGTGATGATGAGTTGTGTTAATCTTCATTGTTGATCAAAATTATGTGTGTAGTAATGGTGTAAGTCATTGTGAGGGTTTTGTTTGTATTTGTTGGTGAAGAAGAGGGAGAGGCCGAGAGAGATTGATGGAGGAGGGAGAGAGACCGAGAGGGAGGAAGAGAGAGGGAGAGAGAGAGAAGCCGAGAGAGAGAGAGGAGAGGGAGAGAGAGAGGCCGAGAGGCCGAGAGAGAGAGGAGAGGGAGAGAGAGAGGCCGAGAGGCCGAGAGAGGAAGGAAGAGAAGAGAGATTGTGGGACTTGTGTGAATAATTGTAAGTACTTGCTTGAATTGTTTAAGTGTTAATTGATTAAATTGTTTACATAATTGAATTGCAATGTGAATTTGAATTATGAATTGTATAATGATTTGTCATGGAGATGTTAGATTGATTTAGAGTTGCTTGGTGATTTGTAGTAGTCGATATTGATGGAGTAGTAGCCTTTGGAGGTGCATTGTGTTGTTGTGATTGATTGAAACCGATTATATTCGGTATGGTTTGACGACTTTACAAAGGAGATGCCGCCGAAATTTCTAAAAAAATATAATAAGTGATTCCAAAACCCTAAAGGCACATCTCCAATGTTAAGTCGTAGAATCATTATAGTACTATATCATACTACATTGTATGTTCAGTGAATTACATGCTAAGTGACTTACATGACTTATGTGTTTACTTGTATTAGTGTACGTGTATAACATGGTTATATCGTTGGGGCGTTAGCATTATTAGGATTGCTTTGTGATATGTAAACAAAAGAGGGGAAAATAAGATATTGTTTATTATCATTATTATAGGTCCGAGTAGGAGGCCTGGCAAGGAACCGATTAAGGAGGACGCTATCTAGTTTGATCTCGTGATTTAAGGCAAGTTTACTATCCAACCTTATTGTTACCATATGATGAATGCCATGAGATATTGAATTGTTAGTTTGTTACAAACTAGTTCTTTCCGACCTTATTATTGTCATATGCCTTGTGATTGATTTCATATCCCCTGAACTTGACTTGACTTGCTAATCGATAATCATATTTCTTGGAAAGCCTTTTTATAACATTATCGAATTCTTGAATTCTTGAACCAACTACTTAAATATCTTCTTGTACTTAAACTCGTTCTATCTAAAAACAATTGTTGATTCTTGATTAACCTCTCGTGATTAAACTTTCTTGAATTAACCTTTCCTGACTTAACCAAGTTATACTAAACAGAATCCCAACTCCCAAGAATTCAAAATGATTGACTTTCTTCACTTTACCTTGTTATTTATTTGAATTTGAGAATCCTATTCTTGTTGATTAACACCTTGATATAACATTGATATTCTTATTTCTTTGAGATGAATTGAATTTGATAAACATTGTTGGACCTAAGTGGAATTGGATGGAATGTTACTTTGACCGAGGCGCCGGTCCAAATCATGTTACTATTATAGGCCAATGTGTGCCTGGGATCCCCTTATATTTGGTGAACACCGTATTGGATATGCGGGTTCGGAGCTTTGTCGTGGGCTGATCACCCAGCGTTGCTCGTAGCGTCTTATCAGATATTCCAATTCCTTCTCATTTTAATTTGATATTGATTCAGTTTATGCAGTTCATTTGCAGATTTCATATTTTGCCTTACAGTTGAATTATTTTGCCAGTCTTATATTGTTGTTTATGCACTTGCTGAGCAATTGGCTCAATGATATTATTTTTCCTTAACCTTTCAGTGAAACTCGAAGATGGTAAGGACTCTTGAGACTGCGCGTAAGAATTGTGGTGGTTCAGGTGTAGCCTATAGGAGGCGGTTCCAGGTAGAAGGGAGTGGCGATCTATTGGATCATGTTTTGTTAGACTTTTGACTTAGTTTGTAATCTTTTGAACTTAGAATAATTTGTGGTCTGTAATAAATAATTGGTTTTAAATTGGTAGTTTATATTGCTTCAAACTCTTACCTGTTGGCGATCTAGGCGTGGGAGTGGTAATGTCTAAATAAATTATATGCATGCTTTACCATTATCTAGTTAATTTTGATTAAGGGATTTGGGGCCGTCACAGGTTTGGTATCAGAGCCACAGGTTTGAGTCACTGAACAATATAAGTTTAGGTAACAAGATAGATCACATTTTCAATAATCACTTAGGATTAAAATAGAAACTCACTTAGAATATAAATAGTATTATATTTCTAAAAGAATAGGATTGATTGACCCTTATTATCGAGAGTGTTTAAGTAGTATGCTTCTAAGTTTTATCTGACGCTTATATATATATATATATATATTATATTATTATTGGCAGCGACAGCGGGCACCAGGACCTTCAGCTCCACCTCCGGCCGAGATGGCAGATGCTGTACCTTTGTCCGTTTATCAGGAGTTACTTAGGGAGTGTGATCATCTCTATGATGAGAACGCTCAGCTTCAGAGGAGAGTTGATGCATTGTATGAGGATAGTGAGGATATACCTGAGGGCCATGTCCCGACTCTTGTCTCCAGGCTTCAGTCACTCACCGAGATGGCTAACGAGAGGCTTCGCGCTTTGGTACCTTATCGAGATTGGGAGAGTTATGCTATGGTTCAGATGATGGTGGACGAGCTTCGACGTGTGACCAGCCTGTTGCTGGATAACTAGTTTTATGTTATGGGTTTTATGAGTTGGCTTATAGTATAGCCATATGATTATCAGACTTATGTTGTTAGACTTTATCGTATTTTTCAGTTTCGGTTTTCGAACTTTATGTTGGTTGGTACTTTGAACTTTTGGATTTGGGTTATCGATGGATGTCATCGGTGCCGTATCGTTTATTATTATCGTTTCTTTTTACCATATTATTTAGCCGCGTGAGATGGTTTAAATTTTAGGTTGTACCATGTCATATTAGAACTGTTAGACTATATTGTACTATGTTGCGGTTAGATGTATGTTTGTGGATAAATAGATGTTTGTTTAATATTCAGAAAATGCCTCCACGAAGGAACAATGCTAGAGCTAATCGAAACAGGAATCAAGATGATCAGAACAGAAATGATAATCAAGGCAATATGGATATGACCCAGCTTTTGGGACTTTTGCAACAGCAGACGACTACTTTGGCTCAGCAGCAGCAGCTACTTCAGCAACAATATCAACAATTGCAACAGCAACAAGGACAGCAACAACCAGCCCAACCTGTGGTAACTTTTAAATCTTTTCAGGCTGTGAAACCCCCAGATTTCCAAGGAACAAAGGATCCAGTTGAAGCCCAGATATGGCTTAAGGAAATGGAGAAGGCCTTCGCATTGGTGAGGGTTGGTGATGAACAGAAGGTAGAATTTGCTAGTTATTTTCTTAAGGGTGAATCTAATTATTGGTGGGAGTCGGCGAAAGCATTGGAAGCAACAGAAGTGATTCAATGGGATAGGTTTAAAAGGATTTTTCTGGAGAAATATTTTCCTAGGTATATGCAGAATCAGATGGAGTTAAAGTTCTTTAATCTTAAGCAGGAAAATATGAGTGTTGATGAGTATGAGAAGAAGTTTACAGAATTAGCAAGGTTTGTAGGAGATTATGTGGATACGGATGAAAAGAGAGCGAAGAGGTTTCAACAGGGATTGAAGCCATGGTTAAGGAGCAGAGTTGCAGCTTTTGAGATCAACTCGTATGCAGAAGTGGTTCAGAAGGCTATGATAATAGAAGGTGAGAGTGATCAGAATCAGAAGGAAAGGGGCAATTTAAAGAGGAAAGTGGAAGCAATAGAAAGGAATCAGGATCAAGGAAAGTCAACTAATCAGATGGATAGAAAGCCCGGATTTCAGAACCAGGGAAGAAATTTTAAAAAGAATGTGCCCAGAAACAGGAACTCAGAAACCCTTTCTCAGAACCCCAATCAACCAAGATTTCCCCGACCCTCTATACCAGAGTGCAAGACATGTTCTAAGAGGCATACCGGAGCGTGTGTGAAGGCAGATATTGTTTGTTTCAAGTGTAACCAGAAAGGTCATTATGCAAACGAGTGCAGGAATTCGAAGTCGAGTGTGACTTGTTACAAGTGTGGTAAGGTAGGACACCTGGCTAGGGAGTGCAGATCGCCTGTTCCAAACAACAACTTGATGAGATTGACTACCTCTACCCTAGTGAACCAAATGGCAACATCTCAGATTCCAACGCAGATTCTAAGTCCACCTGTACTTCAACAAGTTCCAGCCCTTCAAGCTCAGAGTTATCAAGCTTCAGCCTATCCAATTCATGCCCGGACCTTCAACATGAATATGAATGATGCAGTGAAAAGTTCGGATGTAGTGGCAGGTACGCTTTTCGTGAACGCCATTAGTGCAAAAGTGTTAATTGATTCGGGTGCTACTAGATCGTTTGTTTCTAAAGATTTTGTGAATAAGTTGAAGTGTGATACTCATATGTTAAGAGAAGTTTTGAATATTGTGTTAGCTAATCAGGATCAGATACCAGTAGATAGGGTATGTTCACCTTGTGCAGTAGAGATTTCAGGTTATCTTTTTCCAGTCGCTTTGATACCTTTTCAACTAGGAGATTTTGACATTATTTTAGGAATGGATTGGCTTGCCAAGTATGATGCGCATATCGATTGTAAGAATAAGAGAGTGTCATTGAGATCTCCAGAAGGCGATAGAGTTATCTTTAAGGGGCGCAGGCAGACTAGTACGTTTCTTACCATGATGCAAACCAAGAGATTGTTAAAGAAAGGATGTGAGGCTTATCTTGCTTATGTGATAGATAAGAATCGAGAAGGAGTGGAATTAGAGGATATTCCTGTAGTCAATGAGTTTCCCGATGTATTTCCCGAGGAACTACCCGGATTACCTCCAGACCGTCAGATTGAGTTCGCGATTGACTTAGCACCAGGAACAGAACCTATTTCCAAGGCTCCATACAGAATGGCACCGTCTGAAATGAAGGAACTCGCCAGTCAACTTCAAGATTTATTGAACAAAGGAGTTATAAGACCAAGTGTATCACCCTGGGGAGCGCCAGTATTGTTCGTAAAGAAGAAAGATGGAAGTATGAGACTTTGTATTGACTATCGAGAGTTGAATAAGTTGACTATTAAGAATAGATACCCGTTACCAAGGATCGATGATTTGTTTGATCAGTTGAAAGGAGCGTCATGTTTTTCGAAGATAGATCTAAGATCAGGATATCACCAGCTGAAAATCAAACCAGAGGATATACCGAAGACTGCTTTTCGAACAAGGTATGGTCATTATGAATTTTTGGTTATGGCTTTTGGATTGACAAACGCACCCGCCGCATTTATGGATTTGATGAACCGAGTGTTTAAGAAATTTTTGGATAAGTTTGTGATAGTCTTCATTGATGATATTTTAATATATTCTAAGACGGAAGCAGAACATGCAGAGCATTTAAGGATAGCATTGGAGATATTGAGAAAGGAGAAGTTGTATGCCAAGTTTTCCAAGTGTGAGTTTTGGTTGAAGGAAGTCCAATTTTTGGGACATATTGTGAGTAAGGAAGGAATTCGAGTCGACCCAACAAAGATTGAAGCAGTTGTAAATTGGGAAAGACCAAGGACACCAACAGAAGTAAGAAGTTTTATGGGACTAGCAGGATATTATCGCAGATTTGTTAAGGATTTTTCTAAGATTGCTGTACCATTGACCAAGTTGACCCGGAAGAACGAAAAGTTTGAATGGACTGATAAGTGTGAAAAGAATTTTCAAGAGCTTAAGCAAAGATTGGTAACTGCTCCAGTGTTAGCATTACCGGATGATAAAGGAGAGTTTGTAATCTACAGCGATGCTTCGCATAAAGGTTTAGGGTGTGTGTTGATGCAGCATGGAAAGGTGATTGCGTACGCTTCAAGGCAATTGAAACCTCATGAACAGAGATACCCTACCCATGACCTCGAACTAGCAGCGATCGTGTTTGCATTAAAATTGTGGAGACATTATCTTTATGGTGAGAAGTGTGAGATATTCACGGATCATAAGAGTCTTAAGTACATTTTTACTCAGAAGGAACTCAACATGAGACAAAGAAGATGGTTAGAATTGATAAAGGATTATGATTGTACCATTAGTTATCACCCGGGAAAGGCGAATGTCGTAGCTGATGCGCTAAGCAGGAAGGAAAGACTGAATACGTTGACAATGACTCAAGAATTGTTTAAAGAGTTTGAGAAGTTAGAAATTGAAGTTTATGCAACAGAGATACCAGCAGATCAAGTTTATACCATGACATTTCAACCAGTACTATTAGACAAAATTCGGAAATGCCAAGAAGAAGTGATGAATCAGAGATTGAATGAATTGACCGGAGAAGAAATATGTACGCAGAAAGATAACCAAGGTATTTTAAGATTTTCCTCAAGGATATGGATTCCTGATGTGAAAGAGTTGAAAGAAGAATTGCTGTGTGATGCCCATAGTTCTAAGTTTTCATTACATCCTGGAAGCACGAAAATGTATCAAGATTTGAAGAAAAACTTTTGGTGGCCAGACATGAAAAGAGAAATTGCAGAGTGGGTAAGTCGTTGTTATACATGCCAAAGAGTGAAAGCAGAACATCAAAGACCAAGTGGATTAATTCAACCATTGGAGATACCTGAGTGGAAGTGGGAACACATCGCAATGGATTTTGTAGTAGGTCTACCAAGATCGAAGGCTAATCATGATGCGATTTGGGTTATAGTTGATCGATTGACGAAATCAGCTCATTTCTTGCCGATTAACGAGAGATTTTCGCTAGACAAGTTGGTGCAATTGTACTTGAAAGAGATTGTGACTCGTCATGGAGTTCCAGTATCTATAGTATCTGACAGAGATCCACGTTTTAACTCAAGATTTTGGAGACAGTTTCAAGAACATCTCGGAACGCAACTCAGAATGAGTACTGCTTATCATCCTCAGACAGATGGTCAGAGCGAAAGAACGATTCAGACAATTGAAGACATGCTTAGAGTTTGTGCAATAGATTTTAAAGGTAATTGGGACGAGCATCTACCTTTGGTGGAATTTTCTTACAACAATAGCTATCATGCTAGTATTGGGATGCCTCCATATGAAGCTCTCTATGGAAGGAAGTGTAGATCTCCTGTGTGTTGGGAAGAAGTTGGTGAACGAAAGATAGTCGGACCAGAATTGATTCAGCAGACGAAAGAGACAGTGCGAATAATTCAGAAAAGATTGCAAGCTGCTCAGGACAGACAGAGAAAGTATGCGGATCCAGCAAGAAGGAAAGTAGATTTTGAAGTAGGTGATCTAGTGTTGTTAAAAGTTTCGCCATGGAAAGGATTAACCAGATTTGGGAAGAAAGGAAAGCTAAGTCCAAGATTTGTAGGACCTTTTGAGATTTTGCGACGTGTAGGCAAAGTAGCTTATGAATTAGCTTTACCGCCTCGGATGCAGCATATTCATAATGTTTTTCATGTATCGATGCTTAAGAAGTTTCATCCTGATACTAAGTGTATAATAGAATATGAGCCAGTGGATATTCAGCCAGATTTGCATTATGTAGAGCGGCCTATCAGAATAGAAGATCGCCGAGAGAAAGTGCTTAGAAATAAATCAGTTGCTTTAGTTAAAGTTTTGTGGAGGAATCCTAAGGTTGAAGAGTCAACCTGGGAGTTAGAAAGCGATATGTTAGAACAGTACCCTCATTTGTTTACATAGCTGATTCTGGGGACAGAATCCTTTTAAGGGGGGAAGGATGTAATATCTGGGAATTTCGTACTATTTAAATAATATTATTTGGCATTTAAAATATTATTATGTGCCTTAATTGATGAGTCATTACATGTTGATGTGATTTTGATTATATGTTACGTGTCTAATTTCTAGCTGTGTTGACGTGAAATTTTATTAAAATTCTGAATAGCTTTTAAATGCTAAAACATGATTTTGGTTCACTTAAACATTTTTGTAAAATTATGGGAGTTAGTAAAAATCATGAAAATTCTTGTTTTATTATCTTTGTGCATTTAAAGACTTTTTAAAAATAAAAGTTTAATTTATTTTCGCATTAAAATATTTTACAAGGATTTTTCCAATTATTTTCCTTTTTAAAATATTAAAACTTGTAAAATTCAAATCTTTTTATAAAATGATTTTAAAAATGTTTTAAAAATATATTGAGGAAGAGAATTCCATATTTTAATTTTATGTGTCAATAAATTATTTTTGGATCCAAAATATCTTGTAAATAGAATTATTTTTACAAGTCTTTCATTTAATTAAAAGATGTATCATTAAAATGTAATTAAATTGTGTGTGTGTGTGTAGGTTAGACAAAAACCCTCCCCTCCCCCTTATTTTTTTTCATTCGGCCGAGACCCCCCCCCCCCCGTGTCTTCATCTCTCTCAAAATCTCCAAAACCTCCATTGATTCTCAAGCTCTATTCAAGGTAATTTCTCCATCAAAACTATTAAGTGCCATAGATAAAAATACTCCTCTCTTCATCTTCTACAACCCCTTATCTTTTAATTTCGATTTTCACCACTTTTCAAATTAGGGTTTTCGAAAATCAAGCTTCAAAGGTTAGTTTTGTGGGTGTTCTTGATTGGGTATTACTTCTTGATAGAGACCCATGTATTTTCGGGCTCCTAACCTTCGGCCATGATCAAAAAGAGAACCAAGGGTTACATGCATGTGATTTATTTGATGATTTTGTATAATTACTAAGTGGTATATGTATGCATGTGAGTTTTTATAAGTTATTATGTGATGATTGATGATGGGTTTGAGTTTATTTGAGTTTACAAGATGTGGGTTGGTGTGTATTGTAAATTGAGGTTTGTTAGTAGGTATAAATCAAAAGGGTTTATGATTTTGATAATTAAATGTTATGAATTTGATGAGTTGAATTTATAATTTGATTTTAGTGTAAGTTTATAAGTTAGTGATGATGAGTTGTGTTAATCTTCATTGTTGATCAAAATTATGTGTGTAGTAATGGTGTAAGTCATTGTGAGGGTTTTGTTTGTATTTGTTGGTGAAGAAGAGGGAGAGGCCGAGAGAGATTGATGGAGGAGGGAGAGAGACCGAGAGGGAGGAAGAGAGAGGGAGAGAGAGAGAAGCCGAGAGAGAGAGAGGAGAGGGAGAGAGAGAGGCCGAGAGGCCGAGAGAGAGAGGAGAGGGAGAGAGAGAGGCCGAGAGGCCGAGAGAGGAAGGAAGAGAAGAGAGATTGTGGGACTTGTGTGAATAATTGTAAGTACTTGCTTGAATTGTTTAAGTGTTAATTGATTAAATTGTTTACATAATTGAATTGCAATGTGAATTTGAATTATGAATTGTATAATGATTTGTCATGGAGATGTTAGATTGATTTAGAGTTGCTTGGTGATTTGTAGTAGTCGATATTGATGGAGTAGTAGCCTTTGGAGGTGCATTGTGTTGTTGTGATTGATTGAAACCGATTATATTCGGTATGGTTTGACGACTTTACAAAGGAGATGCCGCCGAAATTTCTAAAAAAATATAATAAGTGATTCCAAAACCCTAAAGGCACATCTCCAATGTTAAGTCGTAGAATCATTATAGTACTATATCATACTACATTGTATGTTCAGTGAATTACATGCTAAGTGACTTACATGACTTATGTGTTTACTTGTATTAGTGTACGTGTATAACATGGTTATATCGTTGGGGCGTTAGCATTATTAGGATTGCTTTGTGATATGTAAACAAAAGAGGGGAAAATAAGATATTGTTTATTATCATTATTATAGGTCCGAGTAGGAGGCCTGGCAAGGAACCGATTAAGGAGGACGCTATCTAGTTTGATCTCGTGATTTAAGGCAAGTGTACTATCCAACCTTATTGTTACCATATGATGAATGCCATGAGATATTGAATTGTTAGTTTGTTACAAACTAGTTCTTTCCGACCTTATTATTGTCATATGCCTTGTGATTGATTTCATATCCCCTGAACTTGACTTGACTTGCTAATCGATAATCATATTTCTTGGAAAGCCTTTTTATAACATTATCGAATTCTTGAATTCTTGAACCAACTACTTAAATATCTTCTTGTACTTAAACTCGTTCTATCTAAAAACAATTGTTGATTCTTGATTAACCTCTCGTGATTAAACTTTCTTGAATTAACCTTTCCTGACTTAACCAAGTTATACTAAACAGAATCCCAACTCCCAAGAATTCAAAATGATTGACTTTCTTCACTTTACCTTGTTATTTATTTGAATTTGAGAATCCTATTCTTGTTGATTAACACCTTGATATAACATTGATATTCTTATTTCTTTGAGATGAATTGAATTTGATAAACATTGTTGGACCTAAGTGGAATTGGATGGAATGTTACTTTGACCGAGGCGCCGGTCCAAATCATGTTACTATTATAGGCCAATGTGTGCCTGGGATCCCCTTATATTTGGTGAACACCGTATTGGATATGCGGGTTCGGAGCTTTGTCGTGGGCTGATCACCCAGCGTTGCTCGTAGCGTCTTATCAGATATTCCAATTCCTTCTCATTTTAATTTGATATTGATTCAGTTTATGCAGTTCATTTGCAGATTTCATATTTTGCCTTACAGTTGAATTATTTTGCCAGTCTTATATTGTTGTTTATGCACTTGCTGAGCAATTGGCTCAATGATATTATTTTTCCTTAACCTTTCAGTGAAACTCGAAGATGGTAAGGACTCTTGAGACTGCGCGTAAGAATTGTGGTGGTTCAGGTGTAGCCTATAGGAGGCGGTTCCAGGTAGAAGGGAGTGGCGATCTATTGGATCATGTTTTGTTAGACTTTTGACTTAGTTTGTAATCTTTTGAACTTAGAATAATTTGTGGTCTGTAATAAATAATTGGTTTTAAATTGGTAGTTTATATTGCTTCAAACTCTTACCTGTTGGCGATCTAGGCGTGGGAGTGGTAATGTCTAAATAAATTATATGCATGCTTTACCATTATCTAGTTAATTTTGATTAAGGGATTTGGGGCCGTCACAGAAGTCAATTAGAATTTTTTAGAACCCACACTTGTTGGGTTCTATTTGCATGCAATTTAACATTTTTAACAGCAAAAGTCTTCTTGAAAAAAAATAGTTCTGTCAGGATTGAATCCATCAAGATTTGTTTTGTCAGTATCAGAATTAACAAATGCATGCCTAGTATTCACATTCTTTGTTTTACCAGAATTTGTACTTTTATTAACTTTGGAAAAGGATCATAAAAGTTATAGTACAAACTATGGTATTCTTCACATGTATAGATAGAATGCCATTTACTGCCACAATGAAAATAGGGATTCTGTGGTTTATAAAATACTGATCTATTCCTAATGTCAGACTTAGGAATCACAGTAGCTTTCTTTTTACTCTTTCTGCAATCAATAGAAAGATGATTAGAGTTTCCACAGTTAAAGCATGATTTTTTAGGTGCATTTGGAATATACTTATAATTATTCTCTTTGTTTATTCCAACTTTGACATTCCTGTTTCTTTTAGCAGTAGATGCCTTCTTTCTATCTGTAACTTCACAGATTCTGTCTCTCAGTTGTTTCTTAGACAAAAGACCTACATTTTTAGCACTTGTTACTTTAACAATTTTAGACACACTCTCTCTATTTTGTTTAGCAGAAGTTGATCCCTTTTTAGTAGCTGATTTGGGATTCTTACTATACAAAAAATTGACAGGTTCAATATCAGATTTGGTTTTATCTATAACATGTCTATAGGTCTTTGGATTTGTCTTCTCATAAACAACTTTCTATTTCAGCTTCTGATCATTCTCTGGCTTATAACCTAGACATTCTTTCCAGTTTTTATTAGTATTTATCTCATGAAATTTCCTACAAGAATCAGTCTAGGTTCTGAGTTTCACATTAGCATATTCAAGTTCTTTTTCCAGAGAAGTACAATTCAATTCTAATTCAATCTGCATGTGTTTAGCCTTATCACATTCAGTTTGTACTTCTTGCATAAAGAGTAACTCAGCTTCTAAGTGATCATTTCTTTTTCTAACCTCTGCCATTTTAGATAGAATTCTAGCATTTTCAAGAGATTGACTTTTAAATCTAACATGTAGAGAATTAAGGAATGATCTCAACTCAAAAACACTATCAGTATCAAAATCAAAAACAGTTTCAGGTACCTTATTATCAGGAGCAGGAACTTCATCAACATTTTCCATCAAGACATCTATCCTCAAAGCCCTAACCCTCGCCATAGCAATGCGAAAGATCTCCTCATCATCTATCCTGGATACCCTGCCATCTCCATCAGTAGGTAACCTTCCAACCCTCATCCGGGCCCTCAGCTTAATACGGGTCACTGCCCTATGCATAGCTTGAGACCTAACACGTCTCCCGCTCTGGTGTCTCATCCCGGCAGCTCTCTCAGCTGCTAGCTCCATCCTGGACTCTGCTAGCCTGGCCTCAGCCATCGCCAGATCTATAGAAAGTCTGTTCACAACATAGTGATGCACACATACTGGTATCCCCTCTATCGGGATATGGGGTGGGGTAGCTGGCTCTGCTGGAGGTGCAGCATCTGCCTGCTGCAGCTCTATGGGTAAACTCCTCAAACTCCTCAGGAAAAGGGCTCACAGGCAAGGGTGGTGGGGTAGGGGCCGTCTCAGTAGGGAGTGGTGGCAAACGAAGTCCTGAAATCCTAATAGCATCATCAACTGGCTCATCAATGTCTCCCTCAGTACCCTCATCCACTATCTGTTCTATAACCACCTCCATCACCTGCTCAGTTGTCATACCAGTGTCCTCCTCCATAACCCTAACATCAGATATAGGCTGGATCTCCTCTGGATCCTCATCATCAGACTCCTCACCAATAACCTTGGTATCCTCAGCTATCTGGACCTCCTCCGGGTCCCCCTCCTCAGACTCAACAACCTCTATATCCTCGGCTGCCTGGACCTCCTCCGGGTCCTCCTCCTCAGAATCCTCATCTTTTAGACGCTCATAGTATGGGTCTGTAGTCCGGAGCAAGTCCTCATCATGCTATCGCTCAAAAGCCTCCGGGTCAGAGATGTCGCTCGCCTACACAATACGAACTATGTTACTATCATGATACCTAAAATGTTCCCGTAAGGGTTTTAGTTGAACATGGCAAGAGTTCTTATTATCTTAGTGAATTTATTATTATATAACGTCGCATCATCTCTGGGGATATATAACTCTCGCTCTGATACCATTTCTGTAACAGCCCCAGATCCGGGGTCGGGGACCTGGTCGTTACGGTCTCATTTTCCATCAATACTACTTGAACTTGAATCAAAATAAATAAACTGCATGCTATAACCCCGAAATAATATAACATCACACAACCAGTTATAGTCCCAGAGATGAAATTGAAATAAGTCTTTAATCATAGGATCCACAATTCATAAGTTATTACAACCCAAAATGATTATACCATAATTTTAATAGTTTCTGCCGTTGATTAACATTTGTCATACATATAATTAAGGCTGATAAACAAAAGCTGCCAGTCTTGTCTACTGGTTGCTCCTACCTCAGCATGGCTGCAATGATATCAGCGGGCAATCCTACGACTACTGTCACCTACTTGCGCCGAGTGTGCCTTACGCGGGCCATCAGACCTAGCTGTTGTTATGATATAATAAATAAAGTAAGGGTGAGCAATAGCCCACCAAAAGTAATATATAACTGAACAATAATATATAACGATTCAAAGATATCTTTGAAACCATATGCCATGCATTAACATCATAGTGCCAGTATAATGTAAAAGATGAAGTTAGAAGGTAACTCAAAATATATACTCCATAGACATATCTTCTATGCAAAGATCTGGGCAATATATCAACATATATCATAAGGAAGAAATTGCAGGAAAATATTGTAATTCCAGTTTGAACACTTTTCAACCCTGCTAACACTGATAATGTTGCAGAAAATTTCCAACTTTGAAAGATGAACTAATACTGGAGCATTGACGCGCAGAAGCCATAACGTTCACGATGACCAGTCGTATGTTATGCATCTCATGATTATTCTCTACATGTAGAAGGAAGAACAGACGGATTTACTTGTCCACCGCCCCCTGGAACTCCCTGGCCAACGGTTGGGCCATTGATGGACCGGCGCCACTCGGCCACTTACACGGCTCCTAGTTCGAGTAACATCCATGACTCTGAAACGTAAAGTTCGTCCCCCTTTCCCCAAGTATAATACTTTTTGATAGGACTCCGCAAAGTAGTCGTATCTAATTGGAAAGGAAAATTCACCAATATTTCCCAAGCTATTGCTTGTTAATGGATATCGACTTGTTCCATCAATCTTACCCCTCAAATGATGAGGAACTAATACAAAGACTCAATTTGATGAATGGCAACCAAGTTGCGAGTGAAAAGAATAGTTTGAAAAGATTTATGACCGGGCATTCAAACAAAATAAAAAACAGCTCTCAAGTAAGGTTCCCTTATATTTTGAAAGTTTTTGAGCGAGCATTTAAATCTTCCTATAAGATAGATTTAAATGAAAAAAATAGAGTTTGAGAACCTTCCTTGATAAAAATAATAATAATAAGATTCAGAAATATTTTACATAATATTTGGAGATCAAAGATAATTTTTGAATAAAATAAATTATTTTTAGAACTAGTAAAAAGAATTAAATAAATATTCAGAGAACATTTATTAAACCTGTAAATAAATCAACCTGAAATGAATATTCAAGATAATATTCATTAAATAAATAAAGCTCAAATGAATATTCAAAATAATATTCATTAAATAAAACTCAAGTGGATATTCAAATAATGTTCATTAAATAAATAATGGAAATACCGACTCCCGGTCTATATTTGAAGAATTAAGATCATATGCCCTTCACTAAGGGTCTTAGCAATATCCGGCTTATAACTAATATATCACATATCTAGCTTATAAGCCAGTATCAATTCATAAAACCAGTATCACAATATAATTTGAAAGCAAGCATGCATGCTATGGCATATGTATAACAGAAATCAAATTATATATATTATCACAACAACGGTTTCAAAATGTTTGAAAACTTGCCTGGTAATCTGGTGGGGGTAGTGTGTCCTGGGTCAGTCCGGTGATCTACAAACAATCAAAATATTCGAGATTAATCACTTAACGCTTTTGAAAGGCTAAGTATATACTTTACTTAGGTTAAAACACGTTTTCAAGTCATCTCGTTATGCACCCTTTAGTGTACTCTTATTAACACCGTTATGATCCGACACTTGTTAGTTATTAAGGCATGTCATTACACTTACACTTGGTAGGTACTTAAGTCGTATAATTTCTAAGGTCGATCGTTTACTAACAAATATTATAGCTCGAGATTTATTGTCCATTTTCTAAGTGATTTTCCAAAATTATAAACAAGTGTTCCTCAAAGGGTTTCATTCGTACTTAACCTCGATTCGAACATTTTTATAAAATCGGAAAACGATCCTTTTTACATGAGGTCTACTCTCAGACCTTCCTTATGACTTCTAATATTTAATTATTATGATTCGCAACTGAATTACTCATGTTAAGGGGGTTAAATTTCAGTTACGAACTCGCACTTATGATTTCGAACTACTTTTACTAAATCAGCCATATCTCCTAAACCGTAAGTCCTTTTAATTCGATTTTCACGCCAAAACGATCTATGACTCGAGATCTACATGGGCAGGTCATATACTTGTCAAGATCAGTGACCTATAGCTACTGTTATGCATGGTTCTTTGAGGTCTAACGAAATTTTGACATTACGACGGCTATAAATTGAACATAACCAAGCCACACCGAGCATACCATACATCTTAACAAGTCCAAGAACATCTCACTTCACCATCATATTCATCATATTACTTAGATCAACTAAACCAACTACATAATCATGCTTATATGCTTAAATAACACCATAGTCATAACTCATCTAAAAACCACCAAGAACATCCATAAACTAAAAGTAAGATCTAGGGTTTAGGTGAGATATACCTTCCTTTGAGTGTGTATAAGCCATAATAAATCTTTTATAGTCCTTAGAACACTTTAACCAAGCTTAGATCATCCAAAGAAACAAGAAAACTAATGTTAGTTCTTGAAAGTTACTATTCACCCTCATCTTTGATGATTTTATTAACCATGAAAGACTTGGATTCTAGGGCTCAAATTCGTAGGATATCTAAGTTATGAAATATAGTACTCACCAAAATAATCTTGAGATTTAACAATGGTTGGAGCTTGGATTTTTTTTCTTGATTTTTGGTAAAAACCGAATGGAAGGAAATGGAGAGAATGGTGGAGTTTGCTTGCTTTTCTCTTGTTCTCATCTAGTCTAATGTGTATTATTGTGATGTTTAGATAATATCTTGGCATAAAGTAGCTTTAATAAAGTGATTTGGTCATGCATGATGGCATTCAACTGGGCAAGTGTTGGTGTTTAGTGGTTTGATGATGAGATTAAGCTAACTACTTGGTTTGTTTCTAATATTTCTAGTTAGCATTGAAACTAGCTTGGTTACTTGATTCTATCCACTTGAACATGCATACATCTTGTCTCTCTGCTTGTTTCTTTGTCCGGTTATTACTCAATTTCATTGATCGTTCGGAGGAATATCTTAAGTATTTCTTGTTAGGGTTTTACCGGAAACCTCCTCAATATTTATACTACCATTCTCAAACCTCCTTTATAATCCTTGAATTTAAATTCCTCAAATCTTTTTAATAAATCCTTCAGTGTCCAGGGAAATCTCGAAGAAAATAAAAGTGCTATTTTTCTGAATCTGATATCGTTTACATACACTTATTTTGGCTATAGACCATCAATACGAACTCGGAAATCCATTCGGAATACTTCTATATAGTGTCATCTAATAATATTCCGATTTCCACCAAAAACACTATTCATCACTTATTCTTTCTTTATTTCTTGTATTTAGAAAAATGTCCTCGTTCTCTTTCGAGCGTTCCTTATCTCTTTTACGGAATCACTTAAGTTATAACAGATATCGATTTGGATGACATGAGAATATTTCCTTCCTCTTTGGGAATACCCTTTCTTACTTTTTAGGAGATAGATTATTCTAATCTAAGTTGTCAGCCAATTGTATTGTTCATGGCATATAAACATTTGAATCCAAATCCGTTAAATATTCATTCATTAAACCAATGATACATTGTAGTCGTAACCACTATTCATTCATACTCCATTACATAATAAAAGTTTTAATTCTACCAAAAATCTGGGTTCTTACAGTCTCCCCTCCTTAAAAGGATTCCGCCCAGAATCAATCTTAAAACAAATGGGGGTATTTCTCCATCATTGCGCTTTCTAGCTCCCAAGTTGATTCTTCTATGTTGTGGTTCTGCCACAAGACTCTGACTAACTTGATTACCTTGTCTCGAAGCACTTGTTCTTTTCGATCTATAATTTCCACAGGCTGCTCCACATAGGTTAGGTCTGGTTGCATGTCTACGTGCTCATATTCTACTATATGCTTGGCATCCGGATTATATTTCCTCAACATCGAAACATGGAAAACATTGTTCACTTGTTGCAGATTTGGGGGTAATGCTAGTTCATAAGCTAGTTCTCCGATACACCTTAAGATCTCAAATGGTCCAATGTATCTAGGACTCAGTTTTTCTTTCTTTCCAAACCTCATTAAACCTTTCCAGGGAGATACCTTTAAAAACACTAGGTCTCCAACTTCATATTCCTTGTCTTTTCGAGCTAAATCAGCTTATTTCTTCTGGCGATCTTGGGCTGCTACCAGCCGTCCTCTGATTAGATCCACTACATCTTTAGTCCGTTGGACCACTTCGGGTCTGAGCATCTTTTGCTCTCCAACTTCATCCCAATACAAGGGAGATCGGAATTTTCTTCCATAAAGGGCTTCGTAAGGAAGCATCCCTATGCTTGAGTGAGAACTATTGTTGTAGGAGAATTCAATCAGTGGCAAGTGATCATCCCAATTTCCTTTAAAGTCTATAGTACAGACTCTCAACATATCCTCTAGCATTTGGATGGTCCTTTCACTTTGCCCGTCTATCTGGGGGTGATAGGCTGTACTCATGTTTAGCCTAGTTCCTATACATTCTTGAAAGCTTCTCCAAAACCTGGAGTTAAATCTAGGATCTCGATCGGATACTATGGCGACTGGGACTCCATGTCGCGCCACTATCTCTTTTAAGTAAATATCCACTAGTCTGTCGATAGTGTATCTTTCATTGATCGGAAGAAAGTGAGATGACTTCGTTAGTCGATCTATAATTACCCATATGGCACCGTGATTAGCTTTGGTCCTTGGTAGACCCACTACGAAATCCATGGCTATGTGTTCCCATTTCCATTCGGGAATCTCTAAGGGGTGTAAAAGTCCACTGGGTCTCTGGTGCTCTGCTGTCATTCGTTGGTAGGTCATGCATCTGCTTACCCACTCCGCTACGTCCTTGTAAGAACCCCAAATTTTGGATATAATTTAAACTTTTTATTATGTATTGAGGTAATGGTGAATAGTGATTACTACGATGTAACGATTGAGATAATGAATGAAAGGAATAGATTTGGATTCAAATGTTTATATGCCATGAAGAATACTATTAGTTGACACCTTATGTAATATCTGGGAATTTCGTACTCTGTAAATTATATTATTTGGTAGTAAAATATTAATATGTGCTCTAATTGGTGAGTCATTATGTGATTAAATAATTGTGGACGTGTGTTATGCTTATAATTGCTAAATGTGATGACATGAGTTTATATTAAATTTCGTGTATCTTTAAAAATGTGAAAATATGATTTTTATTCGCTTAAACATTTTTGTAAAATTATGGGAGTTAGTAAAAATTATGAAATCTCTTGTTATATTGTCTTTATGCATTTAGAGACTTTTTAAAAATAAAGGTTTAATTTATTTTCGAATTAAAGGATTTTACAATGATTTTCCTAGTTTTTATTCTTTTAAAATATTAAAACTTGTAAAATCCAAATCTTTTTATAAAACGATTTTAAAAATGTTTTAAAAATATTTTGAGAAAGACAATTTTATGTTTTAAATATATGTGCCAATAATTTATTGTTAAATCCAAAGTGTTTTGTAATTAGGATTTTATAAGTCTTTTATTTATCAAATTGCATCATTAAAATATGTTTTAATTAGTGTTAAGTGTGTGTAGCTTGGACAAAACAAAACCCTCCCCCTTTTTATTTTTTTTCACGCGGACAAACCCCCCCCCGGTCTCTTCTTTCTCCCCGTGTCTCTTCTCTCCCCCTTCTCTCTCAAAAATTCTCTCAACTTCCATTAACCTTCAACCTCAAGAATCAAGGTATTTCTCCATTAAAATCTCATACTATTATATATAAAATTACTCCTCTCTTCATCCTCTACAACCTCATGTTTTTGGATTTCGATTTTATTCACCTTTCAAATTAGGGTTTTCGAAAATCAAGTTTTAAAGGTAAGTTTTTGTGGGTTTTGATGATTGGGTATACTCCTTGGAAGAGACCCACGAATTTTCGGGCTCTTCGGAGGACCCCAAACCTTCGGCCATGATCGAAAGTGAGCCGAAGGGTTGCATGCAAGTGTTAATTCATTGATTTTACGAAATTACTATATGATATGTGATTGCATGTTAGTGTTTACAAGTTTTTAAGTTAAGTTTAATGATGGGTATAAGTTTTTATGAGATTACAAGGTGTGGGCATGTATGTTTTGTGAATTGATGTTTGTTAGTAGGTGTAAATCAAAAAGGGTTTAGGATTTTGATGATTTAATGTTATGAAATTTGATGGGTTAAAGTTATAGTTTGATTTTGAGTTGTAAATTGTAAGTTAGTGATGTTGGGTATTGAGATATTGGATTGTGAATCAAAATTGTGTGTAAATATGGTGTAAGTCATTGTGAGAAATTTTGTGTGGGTGTTAGTATTGAAGAGAAAGAGGCCGAGAGAGAGAGATTGATGGAGAGGGAGAGAGGCCGAGAGGCCGAGAGAGAGAGAGAAGAAGGAGGGAGCCGAGAGGGAGAGGAAGAGAGATTGTGGTGAGATTGTATGAATTCTTGAGAGTAAATTGCTTAAAGTAATTGCATGTTATGTGAATTAAATTGTTACATGATTATTGTTATGTGAATTTGAATAATTGGATTGAATAGTAAGTACGTGTGGTGATAGTAATTTGGTTACGACTTGCATGGGGTGTGTTTTGCTTGAGAATTTTTGGTGGAACAATAAGAGTATATCTTAGCCTAATTGATTATTTGAAAATTTTCTAAGTATCGTCTTATAAATTAGAAGTGCATATAGGTTTTTATAAGTGATAATGATTTAATTGCGAAATTGTTTACTTGGAGATTTATAAGTGATTTTGGATAGAGTTATATACATATGAGTATAATTTGACTCCTTGGGCCGGTTGTATTCCGGTATGGTATGACGATGATACAAAGGAAATGCTGCCGAAATTTTTAAAAATCTATAAGTACAACTTTCAAACCCAAGGCACGTTTCCAATGTTAAGTCGTGATATCATTAGTTATGCTATGCTATAATACATTATAAGTTATGTGACTTGATGTGCTACGTGACTTATGTGACTACGTGTATATATATAAATATATATGTGGAGTACTATAAAGATATCGTTGGGGCGCTAGTTTACTAAGTCATCTTGTGGAATGTAAACAATGAGGGGAAAATTAAGATACTGATTATATTTTATATAGGTCCTAGTAGGAGGCCAGGCAAGGAGCCGATCAAGGAAGATAGTTGAATAGTGCGAGCAAGTGAATTAAGGCAAGTGTACTATCCTACCTTGTTGTTACCATATGATGAATGCCATGAGATATTGAATTGTTAGTTTGTTACAAACTAGTTCTTTCCGACCTTATTATTGTCATATACCTTGTGATTGATTTCATATCCCTTGAACTTGACTTGACTTGCTAATCGATAATCATATTTCTTGGAAAACCTTTTTATAACCTTATCGAATTCTTGAATTCTTGAACCAACTACTTAAATATCTTCTTGTACTTAAACTCGTTTCTATCTAAAAACAATTGTTGATTCTTGATTAACCTTTCGTGATTAAATTTTCTTGAATTAACCTTTCCTGACTTAACCAAGTTATACTAAACAGAATCCCAACTCCCAAGAATTCAGAATGATTGACTTTCTTCACTTTGCCTTGTCATTTATTTGAAATCTGAAAATCATTCATTTGAAATCCGAGAATCCTATTCTTGTTGGTTAACAACTTGATTTAACATTGATATTCATGTTTCTTTGAGATGAATTGAATTTGATAAACATTGTTTGACCTAAATGGAATTGGAAGGAATGTTACTTTGACCGAGGCGCCGGTCCAAATCATGTTACTATTATAGGCCAATGTGTGCCTGGGATCCCCTTATATTTGATGAACACCGTATTGGATATGCGGGTTCGGAGCTCTGTCGTGGGCTGATCACCCAGTGTTGCTCGTAGCGTCTTATCAGATATTCCAATTCCTTCTCATTTTATTTTGATATTGATTCAGTTGATACAGTTCATTGGTAGATTTCATATCTTGCTTTACAGTTGAATTATTTTGCCAGTCTTATATTGTGGTTTATGCACTTGCTGAGCAATTGGCTCAATGATATTATTTTTCCTTAACCTTTCAGTGAAACTCGAAGATGGTAAGGACTCTTGAGACTGCGCGTAAGAAATGTGGTGGTTCAGGTGTAGCCTATAGGAGGCAGTTCCAGGTAGAAGGGAGTGGCGATCAGATGGATCATGTTTTGTTAGACTTTTGACTTAGTCTGTAATCTTTTGAACTTAGAATAATTTGTGGTCTTTAATAAATAAGTGGTTTTGAATTTGGTAGTTTATATTGCTTCAAACTCTTACCTGTTGGCGATCTAGGCGTGGGGGGTGGAAATGTCTAAATAATTACTATGCATGCTTTACCATTATCTAGTTAATTTTGATTAAGGGATTTGGGGCCGTCACAGGTTTGGTATCAGAGCCACAGGTTTGAGTCACTGAACAATATAGGTTTAGGTAACAAGATAGATCACATTTTCAATAATCACTTAGGATTAAAATATAAACTCACTTAGAATATAAATAGTATGATATTTCTAAAAGAATAGGATTGATTGACCCCTATTATCGAGAGTGTTTAAGTAGTATGCTTCTAAGTTTTATCTGACGCTTACGTATATATATATATATATATATATATATATATATTATATTATTATTGGCAGCGACAGCGGGCACCAGGACCTTCAGCTCCACCTCCTGCCGAGACAGCAGATACTGTACCTTTGCCCGTTTATCAGGAGTTACTTAGGGAGTGTGATCATCTCTATGATGAGAACGCTCAGCTTCAGAGGAGAGTTGGTGCATTTGTACTTGAAAGAGATTGTGACTCGTCATGGAATTCCAGTATCTATAGTATCTGACAGAGATCCACGTTTTAACTCAAGATTTTGGAGACAGTTTCAAGAACATCTCGGAACGCAACTCAGAATGAGTACTGCTTATCATCCTCAGACAGATGGTCAGAGCGAAAGAACGATTCAGACAATTGAAGACATGCTTAGAGTTTGTGCAATAGATTTTAAAGGCAATTGGGACGAGCATCTACCTTTGGTGGAATTTTCTTACAACAACAGCTATCATGCTAGTATTGGGATGCCTCCATATGAAGCTCTCTATGGAAGGAAGTGTAGATCTCCTGTGTGTTGGGAAGAAGTTGGTGAGCGAAAGATAGTCGGACCAGAATTGATTCAGCAGACGAAAGAGACAGTGGAAATGTCTAAATAATTAATATGCATGCTTTACCATTATCTAGTTAATTTTGATTAAGGGATTTGGGGCCGTCACACCTTAGATAAGAATTATCTATCTCCTAGGGAATTGAGATTTGATAATTCGAAAGGAGAAGATTATTCTTATGTCATCCAAATCGATATCTGTTATTGGTCTAGTGGGTCCGTAAAAAGGTTAAGGAACGATCGAAAGAGATCAGGGACAATTGTACAACCCTAAGAGAATAAGTAAAGAATAAAGAATGAATAGTGTTTTTGGTGGAAAAGAGAATATTATGAGACGACACTATATAGAAGTATTCGGAACGGTTTTTCGAGTTCGTAATAGTGATCCAGGGGGAAAATAAGTGTATGTAAAAGCTGTCGGATTCTGAAAAACCGTACTTTTATTTTCTCTGAGAGTTCCCTGGACACTGATAGACTTAAGAATTTAACCAAGGGATTTAAGGAATATAAATTCGAAAGTTAGTAAGAAAGATGGAGAATGATAGTATTAATATTAAGAAGATTCCCGGTAAACCCTAATTAGAAATCTGTGAGATATTCCTACGAACGATCAATCGAAACGAGCAATAACCGGACAAAAAAACAAGCAGAGGAAGAAAGAGTCATGCATAAGCCACTAGAAAATATCTAGCAACCAAGTGGGCTCAAGTAACTAGCTTGGTTATGGAATGAACAAGTACTTAGCTAAATCCAACTCCAAGTTAGCTAGCAACCATTTAAAACACAACACATGTCTTGCCCAATTGCATCATCTAGTGCATCACACTCCACTAACACAACCAAGATTAGATATTATCTAGCAAAGGATCACTTTATGCATTATTACCACAAAACAAATGAAGAAAACACAAACTCTTTCCATTTTCTTAAACTTGCCCAGCAAGAACCACTATGAAAGAAAAGTTCATATCTCTATTTCATGGTTAATATTCGCTCAAAATTTCATGGCCAACAAAGTAGTATAGCCTAGTCAAATCCATGCTCAAAGTTGGGGAAACAAATCTGCCCAGTTTCTGTCCAGAAGAAAAAGAGGGCTCAAAACCCTAGCTAGGAAGCTTCATATCTGATGATCAAGGGCTCAAAATAAAGCTTATGAAGAGCCCAAGATGTGGTAAAAATTTGAGAGCTAAATTCTTATTTTTCAATTTTCTATGATTTTTACAAGTTTAGGGTGAATAGTAACTTCCAAGAACTAATCTTTGATTTCTTGTTTTCTTTGGTTGATCCAAGCTTTGTTAAGGCTATACAAGGACTAGATCAAGCTTAGTAAGGCTAGTACATACTCCAAAGAAGGTAATCATCTTAAGAAACCCTAGCTCTTAGTTTAAGTTTTGATGATTATTGGATGATTTTGAGATTAGTTATGAAATGGTGTATTATAAGCATGATTATGTAATTAGCTTTATTGATCTAAGAGATATAATGAATATGATGGTGAAGTATGATATTTCTAGACTTGTTGAGATGAGAATCATGTGTATAAGATGTATGTATGCCCGGTGTGGCTTGGTGATTGTTGTAACAATTTGGAAACGTCCGATTTATAGCCGTCGTAATGCCCGATTTTCATTAACCTCTAGAAAACCGTGCATAACAGTTAGGATGAGTTTCTGGCCTTGATGAATAAATGATATGCCCTTGTAGACCTCCAGCCATAGATCGTTTTGGTGCAAGAATCGAAACATTCCGACTTACGGTTTAGGAGTTATGGTCAAATTACTAAAATTGGTTCGGAACCGTAAGTAAAAGTTCGTAACTTCAATTGAACCCTCGTAAAGCATGTTACTCAGTGGCGAATCTTGGTAAATAAATACTAGGGGTCATAAGGAAGGTATGAAATAAAACCACAAATCAAACGGATCGTTTTCCGATTTTATAAAAATGTTGGAATCGTAGTTAAACGCGAATGAACCCCTAAAAACCCGCTTGGTTATAACTTTGATAAAACACTTAGAAAACGAACGATAAAACTCGAGGTATAATCTCGGTTCGTAATCGATCGACTTTAGAGCTTATACGACTTAAGTATATACCAAGTGTGGGTATGATGACATGTTTTAATAACGAACAAATGTCGAATCGTATCGGTGATAAAAAGAGTTACACTAAAAGGTGTATAACGAGATAATTCGAAAAAGTGTTTCGACTTAAGCGAACTTTATACTTAGACTTTTAAAAGGTGTTAAGTGGTTAATCTCGAATGTTCTGATTGTTTATAGATCATCGAGCAGACCCAGGACACGCTATCTCTATCCACACCCGATTACCAGGCAAGTTTCCAATACCTTGGAACTGTTGTTGTGATAATATGTATATCTGTTGTTTTTGATACATATGCCATAGCATGCATGCCTATTGTCAAATTATATTGTGATACCTGTTCCCTGAATTGATATTGGCTTATAGACTAGATACGAATTATCAGTTATAAGCCGGATTGTTTTAGTAAGACCCTTAGCGAAGGGCATATGATATTCATTCTTAAATATAGATCGGGAGTCAGTATTTTGAGATATGTAAATAGTCGTGGAAATCCGGAGGGACTCCAACGGCAGATTATTATTTATCTTGAGGAATTTTATTATTAAACATTATTTATATTTCCATAAAGTATCAATTACTTGGAAATCTTTCGTGGAATGTTATTCGAGTATTATCTCAGTCGAGAGATATTAAATGAATGTTAGTTTCGAATATTCATTTAGAGTTGATTATTTAATGAATAATTACTTTGATATTTATTGGAATTTTATTTATTAAATGAATATTACTTTCGAATATTCATTTAAGGTTTTATGTACTTGATGAATATTATTTTAAAATATTCATTGGAAGTTCTATTTACTTAAGGAATTTTATTTCGATTATTCCTTTAAAGTTTTGATTACTAAATGAATATTAGTTGGATATTCATTTAGAAGATTATTTATTAAATGAATATTATTTTCAAATATTCATTTAAGGTTTGACTTATTTATTGAATATTATTTTAAATATTTATTGGAGTTTAATTATTTAATGAATATTATTTCGAATATTCATTTAAAGAGGGATTTATTTAGTAAATAATTCCATATATTCATTTGAGGATACTTACGAGCAATATTATGAATTAATAATATTCCGTAATTATTATTGAGTTAATAAATTTTCTTGGAATATTTATTTAATTCTTTTAAATTCTTTTTAAAATGATTTATATTATTCGGAGATTATCTTTCACCTCCAGATATTATGTAAAATATTTCGGAGTCTTTTTACGACTATTTTATCAAGGAAAGGTTCCCAACTCTTTATTTTTCATTTAAATCTATTTTAAAAGGATTTAAATGCTCGCTCAAACTTCCATATTATAGGGGAACCTACTTGAGCAAGGTTACTTATCTTGTTGACTTCCCAGTCATAATTCATCCTTTTCACTCGCAACTTGGTTGCTATGGGCTCATTAAGTCTGTGTGTACCTTCTCATCATTCGAGGGGTAAGATTGTTGGAACAAGTTGATATCCATTAACAAGCAAAAGCTTGGGAAATGTTGGTGAATTTTCCTTTCCAACTAGATACGACTACTTTGTGGAGTCTTATCAACAAGTATTTCACTTGGGGAAGGGACGACAAACTCTACGTTTCGATGCTGTGGATTTATTCGAACTAGGAGTCGTGTGTAAGAGGCCGAGTCACGCGGTCCATCACAAGGCCTAACCATTGGCCAGGGAGTTACTATTAAAGGCAATCAACAAGTGGAGCCGTCAGTTCTTCCTCTACCGGTAGTAAACTATATTGGGCTATACCATCCCCGACTGATCACCAGGGAGTGGGACAGCTGGCGCGTGATAACTCCAGTATTGGTTCATCTCCCAAATTGGGAATTCCCTGCAACACGTATCGAAGAGACTTCTTTCAAGTTGACGGTGTCTTCCGCAACACGTATCGAAGAGACTTCTTTCAGGTTGTAGGACTTCGAAAATGTTAATAACTGGAATTGCAATATTTTCCTTGCAAGTTCCTCTTTATATGATAAATGATAATATCTGGCTTATCTTTGACATAGCAGATATTCCCACCTATATATGCATTTTGAGTTACCTTGTAACTTCATCGTTCATGTTATTCTGGCATCATTCCCGTAAATGCATGGCATATGGTTTGAAAGATACTTTTGAACTGTTATATATTATCATTCAGTTATATGTTATTGTTGGTGGGCTATTGCTCACCCTTGCTTTATTATTATATCACATCAACAGCTAGACCAGATGACTCGCACAAGGCGCACTCGACGCTGGCGAGGACGATGAGACTACCAGAGCCGAAGAGAAAGCTATTGGTAGGATAGATTTATTCTTTCAGTACCAAGTATATGGTCTAGTATGACTTATGCAAATGGATGGCAAAGAGTATGTATTCATATTGAAATTCTTTTGGGTTGTAAGAAATAATAATGTGTTTAATAAAATTTGGTTGTTACTCTGATTTCATCTCTGGGACTATAACGGGTGTGTTTTATATTGTTGTGTTGGGTCATAAAGATGTAATTTATTGTATGTTGAAGTAAGTTCAAGTATTGTGGACAGAATTGGAGACTGTAACGACCGGATCCCGGACCTTGGATCTGGAGGTGTTACAGTCCTTTTTCATGTTAGGCCACCAGTAGTACTCTTTCAAATCCCTATACATCTTGGTACTACCGGGGTGCACTGAGTACCTTGAGTTGTGTCCGTCATATAGAATTTCATCCTTTAGTTCTTACAAATTTGGGATCCATATCCTTGATGCGTATCTCATGATCCTTTCTTTATCTCTTTCACAATTAATTTCTTCTCCGGTCATTATCTCTTCCGTTGAGTTCTCTTCTTCCTCCATTTTCTGTTCTTGACATAGCCTAATCTTTTCCAACAATGGAGGTTGGATTCGAATTTCCATTAACCTTTCTTGACCATCTCCTGGTATCTTGACCTCGATTTCCAACTTCTCGAAGTCTCTCACCAATTCTTCTTCTGTGGTTATCATTTTGAGTTTCTCTTTCCTACTGAGGGAGTCAGCCACCACATTGGCCTTACCCGGGTGATAATGAATCTCACAATCGTAATCCTTGATTAACTCTAACCATCTCCTCTGGCGCATGTTAAGCTCTTTCTGTGTAAAGATGTACTTGAGGCTCTTATGGTCAGTGTAAATCTCGCACTTCTCTCCATACAGATAGTGTCTCCAAATCTTTAAAGCGAAAACTATTGCTGCTAATTCCAGATCATGAGTGGGATATTGAATCTCATATTCCTTTAGCTGTCTTGATGCGTTAGCAATTACCTTACCGTGCTGCATAAGCACGCACCCTAATCCTTTATGCGAAGCATCACTGTAAATCATAAAATCTCCTTTTCCATCAGGAAACGCCAACACCGGGGCCATCACCAATCTCTTCTTTAGCCTTGGAAACTCTTCTCGCATTTTTCGGTCCATTCAAATTTCTCAGTTTTGTGGGTAAGTCGGGTTAATGGAGAAGCGATCTTTGCAAAATCTTGAACAAATCTTCTATAATACCCTTCCAGTCCGATGAAGCTCCTTACCTCTGTTGGAGTGGTTGGCCGTTCCCAATTTGAAACTGCTTCTATCTTGGAGGGGTCGACCTACACTCCTTCCCTATTGATCACGTGTCCTAAGAACTGCACCTCATTTTTCCAGAACTCACACTTTGAGAATTTGGCATTCAACTGCTCTTTCCTGAGTATCTCTAAGGCTATCCTCAAATATTCGGTGTGTTCTGCCTCGGTCTTTCAGTAGATAAGAATATCATCAATGAAAACTATAACGAATTTATCCAAATACTTTTTGAACACCCTATTCATCAAATCCATGAAAGCTGCTGGGGCATTGGTCAATCCAAATGACATCACCAAGAACTCATAATGTCCATATCTTGTACGAAATTCAGTCTTTGGGATATCTTCGGGTTTAATCTTCAATTGGTGATATCCAGTTCTCAGGTCAGTCTTAGAGAAATACACAACACCCTTTAGTTGGTCAAACAAATAATCTATTCTGGGTAACAGGTACTTATTCTTTATGGTTAACTTATTCAACTCTCGATAGTTGATGCATAACCTCATACTCCCATCCTTCTTCTTAACAAACAACACTGGTGCCCCCCAAGGCGACACACTGGGTCTTATCATACCCTTATCCAACAGTTCCTGTAATTGTTTAGCTAGCTCTTTCATTTCTACTGGGGCTAATCGATACGGGGCCATTGAAACTAGCACCGTCCCCGGGGCTAACTCGATAGCAAACTCAATTATCCTATCAGGTGGTAATCCGGGAAGATCTTGTGGAAACACGTCCTCGAACTCATTAACTACCGGAATGTCCTGCAACTTAGGTGCTTCCTTCTGGGTGTCTATAACGTAAGCTAGGTAAGCCTCGTTCCCTTTTCATAGCAATCTTTTGGTCTGCGCCCTGGTTAGAATTTTCTTGGTCTGTCGTATCCCCCTAAACACTACTTCCTTCTTTCCGGGGGTTTTCAACTTAATCTTTTTCCCTTTACAATCTATCTGAGCGTAATTGCGAGACAACCAATCCATTCCCAAATTAACATCAAATTCCCCTAGTTTGAAAGGAATCAAATCAACATAGAAAGATTGTCCTCCTATTTCTACTTTGCAATCGAGGTGAATATTATAACGCCTTAGAAATTTCGATTTTTAAAATTATTTATTTATTTTAAATTATGAATTATATTATGTGAATGTAAAGGTGAAAAATATGTGAAGTTGTGTTTATGTGTTTATTTGATGGTTTGTGTGAGCTGTGAAGATCGGTGTATTTTTATTTGTATTTTGAGGATTTAAAAATATTTAAATCATGCATTTTTTATCCTCTGTAAATTTTATAAAATTATCGGAGGGATTAAAAATCATGAAATCTTTTGTAATATTATCTTTATAATATTATTTAGTTTTTAAAATGGTTGGGTGAATTAATTTGGATGTTTCGGTATTTTAAAATGATTTTAAGAGTTTTGTTGTATTTAAAGGATCAAAACTTGTAAAATTCATATTTAATTCATTTTTAAAGCGAAAAATATTTTAAAAATATGTGGGTGTTCATAATTTTATATTCTTTAATTTTAAAAGTGAAAATATTAATTTTCACAATTTTCTATTTAATTCCTATTTGTTATATATATTTATTAGTTTTAAAATCAATATGAAGTGTAGTAAATGTTTATTGTTGTTGGGCCAAGCCCAATAATTTAGTAGCTAGAGCCCAGCAATTAAAAGGTTCAGGAGAAGTCGGGAGAGGAGGAAACGCAGAAAATAAAGAAGAGAGGAGGAAAAGAGAAGAAAAGGGAGAGAAATTAAGAGAGAGATTGGGAGAGATTGAAAGAGATTAAAGAGAAGAGATTGGGGGTAATTGTATGTAAATATATATACATACATAGGTGCGTGTATGTATTGTGCTAACTGGTAGCAGCAGCGGCAAGGAGAACCACCGCGCGGTGGCTGTGTCTGACGGTGGTGGTGGTGTGCGGGCGGCGTGAGCAGGAGGAGGCAGCAGAGGGGTGGAGAGGACTGGTGGTGTGAAGAAGAAAGGTAAGAAGGGAGGGGGCTGCGTGTATGTAGATATACATACGCAGCGTGTGTGTGTAGAGAGAGAGAGAGAGAGAGAGAGAGAGAGAGAGAGAGAGAGAGAGAGAGAGAGAGAGGAGAGACCAGTGGTGGGGGGGAGAGACTCGCGAGGGATACTCCGACAAGGGTAATTTTCGGGTGGATTGGCTCCGGTGATGATATGGTATAATATCTTACTTTACTTTTAATTATTTTATTTAATGGTTGTAATTAGTTTAGAGATGAATTGCGATTTATTAGTTAATCTTTGCGATTTAATTAATTAATTGTGGATATTGATATGTTTTTACGAATTAAATTGCAGAATAGAGTTGATTATTATTATTATTTGTTAATTAAATTTCGAGTCTAATTGTTAAATTCCGATGATTTAATTCGGAGGAGTATAATTGCTATTTATAATTATTTGGTTTAATTGTGAGCCGGTTGTATGTTCGGGTTTAGTGATTGTTAAATGTTAATTGTTAATTGTTAATTGTGATTAGCGGGTAATATGTGGAGTTATGTGGTTTACTTTTATAATTGGTTCCGGTAAGATCTAGGTGCTAAATGTTATAATTGGTCGAGTCGAAGTATTTATTGAATTTATATTTTTCAAACTAGCGGAAGGTGAAGTTATATGTGGTTAAATGATTGTTAGTACTGATTATTATTTGTTGTATAATGTTGGAATTTATAAGAGTTGCTAATTGTAAATGGTTTTACTAATTATGAATATTTTATGTTATGTGTTTATCTGCGAGGAGTTGCAATGAGATCGCAAGTCCTAAATGTCAATATTTAAGGACTTGTGTAATTCTCTTCAACTAGTTCCTCGGGCTTACGAATATCCATGATTAACTATCACGAGTATAATTAATATACTTAAGTGATGTGATCATTGATATAGCGTAAGTAATAGTTAGTGCTAGGGGTTGTTCCCTAGGGCTTACGAATATCAATGATTGATTGTCACGTGTGTCATTAAAATACGTGAGAAATACGATCATTGGTGTAGCGTAAGTAGTAGCGTAATGTAA
The DNA here is from genome assembly GCA_036435485.1 of Saposhnikovia divaricata. NCBI lineage: Eukaryota > Viridiplantae > Streptophyta > Magnoliopsida > Apiales > Apiaceae > Saposhnikovia > Saposhnikovia divaricata. The sequence continues at coordinate 38,784,515 of CM071601.1, read as the reverse complement.
ATCATTATGTGCTAGGTGCCGCATGTCTGGGCGGGTACTTTTCTTATTTGTTTACTTTTATGTTGCTGCAAGTTGAGGCAGCTTTATTTTTGCAAAAACAGGGTTGAATTGTATTTGAGGGGTTGTGCCCATAGTCCGATAAACGAATACTTCATGCCGAAATTTTCTAAAAATCCCCTTCAAATTTATTTAAAAGTCTATTTGAGTTATTTGATTTCAAGGCTTGAAAGTATGTTATGATTTTTTTTAAAGGGTTAAGTATATGTGTCAGTGGAGTATTTCAAGTATATATTATGGTTTTGAAAATTTGATGGTGTGCTGTTTTGAAGTGGTTTTGTGACGTGTATATGTGACTTAGTAATTATAGTAAGACTATTATGTGAATATGAATGAATATGTCTATATGTATTGTATATGTAAGCGTTATAGGACGCGCATGGGTAGAATAAAGCAAACGATAAGGTTTTGCTTGAATTAGTACTGAAACAGTATCTGACCTTGTAAAGGTTGAATAGGAGGCATGGCCAAGAACAGAGTACGAGTAAAAAGATAAGCAGAAGGACAAGTAGCGAAGTCGACGAGTGTATGAAGTAAGGAATGACATGAATTTGAGTCGAGGATCCATGGTAGGATCAGGAACTCCGTAAATCGAGGCAAGTGTTTTGCTCTTCACTTATCTTTCAAGTGATGCAGTTCAATTTCTTGTTGTAGTATATGATGAGAATAAAGTATATTTAGAAAATGTAATGTTTCTTCAATTAGCGGGAAAATGTTTATTTCCCACCCTCAGTTCAACTATTGAATTTTTAACGAGCCTCCCCAATAACTTTTTCTACACAATATCTTACGCATGGTATGTCGTTGGATTCCTCAGTGAAATACCATTCCCTTGCTATCTTTGATTGTATTTAAGAAATTCGTTGAATAGAGATAATCCAGATTTCAAAATACCTGTCAACGAAATTCCCGATATTAAACATATCTTACCCAAGTGGTGTTTTCTTTAAACTAATTCCCAAATAAATTTTCTTGGGATTATCTCACAAATGATTCTTTTAAACTACTTCATTCGCTTATGTTGAGTCCAACTATACAAAATGTTGGAAGATTTTATTAAATGCCTAGTCCTCGACTATATCCTTGTTCTATGTTACTGTTTAAATTGTTGTTATTCAAATCGCAATTGTTTTCCTTTATTGTCGCCAATTCGACCTTCTCTGTAATCGAGTTATTGATGTTATGTCTCCATTTACTTATATCTGTCTTGTCGATATGAATTCAATGTATTGTTCTCTATATTCTCCACCCCACTTATTACCGAACTTGTCGGTATCTAATAAAGATCTGGATTGGTTGGTTATTTCCCTATATCGTATGAAATTTGTCGATACTAGCAGATAGTGTTGCTTCCTCAATAACTCTTAATCATGAGTTGTTAGTCTGGACGTGAGTTTCCGGTTGTTTGGTTAATAAAGGTTGTCGATAGTTCCGACACCTATTGTGATGGATGTAGAATTGGAATGTTTTGACCGAAAGGTCGGACCCTATTGTGGTCGTGATAAAATGTTTTGACCGAAAGGTCGGGCCCTATCGTGGTCGTGATAAAATGTTTTTGGACCGTAAGGTCGGACCAGATTCGTGGTCGGAAGTTAATAAGGCCAATGTGTGCCGTGGATCCATTATAGGACATTGCTGTGTGCGTTTGTCCGGGGTTAGTGCGTGACTGATCAGCAGCCTAACCATATTGTTTTTTTAAAAAAAATAAATAAATAAATAAAAATTCCAATTCTAATCTATACTCTGAGATTGAGATGTTTATTTCTTGTCTCCTTGAAAGTCTGTTTTAATAATACCTTGATATCGGAATTCTTGTCAGTTCTATTTCTTGATGCACCTTATAAATGGTGAGTTATTGGCCTCGTGGCAATTGGAAGGTTGATATAACTGATTCCTTCATAAAATGAGATGAAACTCTGTTACTTATCAAAATTGTCGTCGTTATTGAATTGTTATCACCTTATGCACTTGCTGAGCATTGTTGGCTCACTCTTGCTTTTATTTGTTTTCCTCAGTTAATAGTGGAGTTAAGTAAATCTAGTAGTGGACAGTGAGTATTGATCTTCGGGCAGCGAGAAGAGGCAGTCGAGTTATAGATTTCGCCAGACAGTGGATTGCGAATTGTCAAGGTTGGAGATATAGTTAGATAGTGATTTCACTTATTCACAAATGAATATTTTTATTATTCTGAGATTGAGTTGTAGTAATGTAATTCGATAGTTTGTTTCATACCATAACCTGTAAGAGATCTTGGTTTAAGGGGTTTTTATTATTAATGTTGTTTATTTTCAGAGATGTATAATATTGTTTATTGGTTAGTGACCCCATATCGGTACCCCGGATTTTGGGATGCTACAAGTTGGTATCAAAGCTACAGGTTATGGTCACTGAAACAGATTAGGAGGGTTAGGGTACAAGTAAAAGATAGAAGTCGAGTAGAACGGTTTAGGATAAGGATCGCGTTATAATATTTCGACAAGCGTCGCGTTAATCGGTCTTTCGGCATATCGCACGAGTAAGAATTCAAATCATTTCAGAATTTGGCTAGAAGCAAGATAGCAAACTCGAAGCGGCATAAGCTAAGTGGACAACTGGAGTTATCAGTCCGAGGGACGTTATCTCGAGATTTTTGCGTAGAATTTAGGATATTCTACGATATTAGTTTCGGTGGGAACGTTTCGGAAATGGTACGAGAAGGTTAAGAATGCGAAGTGAAAAGCGATTATAAGCAAGAATTGGAAGTTAAGCATAGTCGTGCACCCCTAATTAATGATTCGTTCAAAGTCATTATCTGAAGAAATTTCCTATTCTTTCTTTGAATTGTCGTAAATTAATTCTCGGTTGGTATCGTGGTTGAGGCATTCGTTGTGCAGCAATGGTCCAAAATCGAGAATGAATTGAGATTTTCTTATTTATTCAACTAATAATTGTCAGGCCAGTTTTGGCAGCTAAGTATAGTAGTGCTTGGTCGACAAGAGTGAGACAGAATAATTAGGAATTTCTTAAACGTTTGCCTAATCAGTAGTTGATGCTACAGTTGAAAAGTCCAATATCCATCAATTGATGATGAGTTTCGTATATCAAATTTATTCGAATTTAGTTCCATTCTTTTAGAGATATATATTTTCCGATGGTAGTTGATCCAGTTTTACAAGAAATATTTTGAAACTCTTGAATCACTTTTCATTATCATGAACACTTGATTTTCTCTGTTCCAGCTGAGATGAACAACCTACGCAGACAGGGGATTCAGGGACATCTTATCTTTGTGATAGAAGTCCAGTGGGACGCCACTGATTGTGTTTGTCACGAAAGTACTAAGGACTGGCCATCCTTATGTACTATGGTGGTTAACCAAGTGACAAATGCAACCTGAAGATAGTTCAAAGATCATATTGATCTCTCGGTTGAACTCCTTTATAAAAGTTTTATCAAACAAACCCAGTGTATATTCATGCTTGGTGTCCATACATTTTATTGACTTCCTTTGTCGAAAATTCGATGATTTCAAAATTCCTAATGTTGAAGAAATGCGAAGATGGGCGTGACGACATCTTAAATAATAGAACTATAACTGCATGGACAGAGAATTGGTTATACAAGTTTAAGAATTTGGTGATTAAGACAGATAAGTCATGTCAAATTGGAAAAATTACTGGTTCGAGAAATCATGGACAAGATTTAAGACTAATGAGAATTGAATAAAGGAAAAGAACAGTAAATAAGAGCATATGATTACAGATATTGTTAAAAGGCAAAAAGAGAATGAGCATGGAGATGTTTGGGGTAAGATATTCGGTGTTGAAGGAAGATTGTTTTAGACATCTATTGAATGGCGGAGGTAGTAAATGGAATATCATAAGATTGTGAATGTTTGGAACCTGTCGTTGGACATAAGATTATAGAATAAAGGAAGGACGACTTGAGTAAAGAAGAATGAAGCAAAACAGAATGGTTTGTAAGAATGATCAAGGCGAATCAGGATTGAATGAGGAGTTAGGTGAATATGGGGAATAAATAACTTATGCAAGCCAGTGTAGAAGGTCAGGACTACCAAGGATGGTGGAAAGTTGACCAAGATGAAGTAAAATGTCAGTAAGGTGGAAGACAGAGAAATCAGAAAGTTTCTAGAAGTGACTAAATAGAAGACATATAAAATTTGCTAAGAAAAGAATGTGGAATCCTGAAGATGTGGAGTTAGAAGAGAAGAGAGCACCGTAGTTGCCCATAGAAAGAGAACTGGCAGAGATTAACGAGAACCCATGATTAGGAAATAAGATTTCGGGAGTAGAATCCCTAGAGACTTTATTAAGAGTAATGTGGGAAGTTGTGGCTGTAACCAGAAAGGCAGTATGATGTTAAGTAGTAGAGTTAGAAGTCAAAGCAATGTGTGTTGAGTTTGGAAAGATGGGAATTTTTGTCAGAAATAGTATCATATCAATCTTAGTGGAATTATGAAGAGAGTAATAAGACTACTGTTATAATTATCAAAGAATTGAGAAATTCAATAAGATTATGTAGGATGCTAGCAGGAAGTGGATAATGTCGAGCATAAAAGGGGTTAAGTATGACTTAGGATTGGAATTATTTCCTAACAATGAGATGCAACTGAATTGTGGGGGCAAGAAAATGAGATCTTGAGTTTTGAGAAAGCTAAAGGTGGTGTTTTGGAGGTTGATGGCAGACAGAGAGGTCTTAGCAATCAGGCAGACCTAGAAAGTGTTATATCAAAGGAATGAAGTCGTTTTGTAAAGAAGAAGGTAGCAGAAAGGAGATGATTAAGTCAAATCAGATTTCAGTAAATAAGATTTCAAACAGCAATCGGATGAAGAATTTGATATGATCGTAGATCACAAATCAAGATGTTCGAAGATTAGTGAAGCGTATTCAATCCAATGGAGAATGACCTTGAAAGTTTCCAAGTATGCAGAATCCTAATGTGAGTGGTGTAAAATGTTGAAGTTGTAGCGGGTAGAGTCAAATTCGAGGACTCGCCAAGTATGCAAAGTTATGATTTGAAAGGAACTCTGAGGATGCAAGGCAGTGAAGTCGTAAGTAAGTTTTAAATATGTTGTACCATAAGGAATTACGTCGAAGACAAGGTCGTGGTTTGCAAATTGATTTTTTTAAAATTTTCAAAAATATTCTGGTTCAAAAGGATTTTTGATTAAAACCGTATCCTTTTAAATGTTTTCTTTTAAAATTATTCTCTAAAATATCTTTTAAAAGGATTTTCAGTTGGTTCAAATGGTTTTTTAAATTGTTTTAAATCAACAAAATATTTGAGGCTTTCTTTCAAATGTTTTAGCAAACCGATGTTCTAAGAAGGTAGAACTGAGTATTTAACCGAATGGTGGTTGGCGCGAATGCCATGCTGTAAGGGTTGATCAAGTTGATTGCGTTCAAAATGCAATTGGGAATAGGTGTTATAAGATTAAATTTTTTTTTTTAAATCGGTTACTCAGTAAAACAATGAGATAAAGAATGGATTGAAGTTTCCGATTATTCCCTTCTCAAGTAACATTGCACGTGAAAGAGGAGTGAGAATGATTGAGGATTTCTTGATATTCTTTTCTCAAAATTTTAGTTGAGTAATGTCTGTTTTAAGAGATGTAAATGAGTGGTGATGCGTATTAAGTTGAAGATTCATGGTGATACAAGCGGGAGCTTGTTGGAAATTTCTGAAGAATTGTTTTATGATTAGTATCGAGGGAAGCTGTGACCTCGGGAGAATTAGTAATAAATTGCATATTTCGATCTTGTTCTTATATTAAGTAAAGTTACAGTCAAGATGACGGGTCTATTAGCTATCAAAAGTTGCAATAATCGAGGCTACGTTTCAAAAGATTTAGTAACGCGGCCATCTTATAAGAATGAGAATTGAATTATCAGTTGAGATATGTTGGACGTGTATCCAAAGACGTGTGTGTTGATTGTAGTATCTGATTGCAAGGATGCGACTGAGAATGGACGGTATGATGTTAAGTTTCAATATTAGGTACTCGGTAGAATAATGGGACTAAAGTCAGATAGAAATTTCTTAATTATTCCTTTCTTGATCAACATAGTACCTGAAAATTGGAGTGGAAGCGATCGGAGGATTCCTTGAGATGCTTTTCTCGAAGTTCCATTTGAAATCGTGTGGTAATACGTAAAGCATGAAAGTTATACCTAGTGTGGGCCGTTGTAAATCAAAGCAAATTACACAGTCGAATTATTGCGAAGAACTGGTGTGGTAACGTAGTTTGGACGAAGAGTATGGTTCATTATGTGTAAAAGTCATATTGATTTTCGAGGAAGAGAGGTTCGTTCACGTGTGATAAACGTTTGGAATTAATAAGATGTTGAGAAGATCAAAACTGTTATTTGGGTCCTTAGGATTGATTCTGAGGACAGAATCCTATTAAGGGGGGAAGGATATAACGCCTTAGAAATTTCGATTTTTAAAATTATTTATTTATTTTAAATTATGAGTTATATTATGTGAATGTAAAGGTGAAAAATATGTGAAGTTGTGTTTATGTGTTTATTTGATGGTTTGTGTGAGCTGTGAAGATCGGTGTATTTTTATTTGTATTTTGAGGATTTAAAAATATTTAAATCATGCATTTTTGATCCTCTGTAAATTTTATAAAATTATCGGAGGGATTAAAAATCATGAAATCTTTTGTAATATTATCTTTATAATATTATTTAGTTTTTAAAATGGTTGGGTGAATTAATTTGGATGTTTCGGTATTTTAAAATGATTTTAAGAGTTTTGTTGTATTTAAAGGATCAAAACTTGTAAAATTCATATTTAATTCATTTTTGAAGCGAAAAATATTTTAAAAATATGTGGGTATTCATAATTTTAAATTCTTTAATTTTAAAAGTGAAAATATCAATTTTCACAATTTTCTATTTAATTCTTATTTGTGATATATATTTATTAGTTTTAAAATCAATATGAAGTGTAGTAAATGTTTATTGTTGTTGGGCCAAGCCCAATAATTTAGTAGCTAGAGCCCAGCAGTTAGAAGGTTCAGGAGAAGTCGGGAGAGGAGGAAACGCAGAAAATAAAGAAGAGAGGAGGAAAAGAGAAGAAAAGGGAGAGAAATTAAGAGAGAGATTGGGAGAGATTGAAAGAGATTAAAGAGAAGAGATTGGGGGTAACTGTATATACATATATATATATACATACATAGGTGCGTGTATGTATTGTGCTAACTGGTAGCAGCAGCGGCAAGGAGAACCACCGCGCGGTGGCTGTGTCCGGCGGTGGTGGTGGTGTGCGGGCGGCGTGAGCAGGAGGAGGCAGCAGAGGGGTGGAGAGGACTGGTGGTGTGAAGAAGAAAGGTAAGAAGGGAGGGGGCTGCGTGTATGTAGATATACATACGCAGCGTGTGTGTGTAGAGAGAGAGAGAGAGAGAGAGAGAGAGAGAGAGAGAGAGAGAGAGGAGAAACCAGTGGTGGGGGGGGAGAGACTCGCGAGGGAGACTCCGACAAGGGTGATTTTCCGGTGGATTGGCTCCGGTGATGATATGGTATAATATCTTACTTTACTTTTAATTATTTTATTTAATGGTTGTAATTAGTTTAGAGATGAATTGCGATTTATTAGTTAATCGTTGCGATTTAATTAATTAATTGTGGATATTGATATGTTTTTACGAATTAAATTGGAGAATAGAGTTGATTATTATTATTATTTGTTAATTAAATTTCGAGTCTAATTGTTAAATTCCGATGATTTAATTCGGAGGAGTATAATTGCTATTTATAATTATTTGGTTTAATTGTGAGCCGGTTGTATGTTCGGGTTTAGTGATTGTTAAATGCTAATTGTTAATTGTTAATTGTGATTAACGGGTAATATGTGGAGTTATGTGGTTTACTTTTATAATTGGTTCCGGTAAGGTCTAGGTGCTAAATGTTATAATTGGTCGAGTCGAAGTATTTTTTGAATTTCATATTTTTCAAACTAGCGGAAGGTGAAGTTATATGTGGTTAAATGATTGTTAGTACTGATTATTATTTGTTGTATAATGTTGGAATTTATAAGAGTTGCTAATTGTAAATGGTTTTACTAATTATGAATATTTTATGTTATGTGTTTATCTGCGAGGAGTTGCAATGAGATCGCAAGTCCTAAATGTCAATATTTAAGGACTTGTGTAATTCTCTTCAACTAGTTCCTCGGGCTTACGAATATCCATGATTAACTATCACGAGTATAATTAATATACTTAAGTGATGTGATCATTGATATAGCGTAAGTAATAGTTAGTGCTAGGGGTTGTTCCCTAGGGCTTACGAATATCAATGATTGATTGTCACGTGTATCATTAAAATGCGTGAGAAATACGATCATTGGTGTAGCGTAAGTAGTAGTGTAATGTAAATCATTATGTGCTAGGTGCCGCATGTCTGGGCGGGTACTTTTCTTATTTGTTTACTTTTATGTTGCTGCAAGTTGAGGCAGCTTTATTTTTGCAAAAACAGGGTTGAATTGTATTTGAGGGGCTGTGCCCATAGTCCGATAAACGAATACTTCATGCCGAAATATTCTAAAAATCCCCTGCAAATTTATTTAAAAGTCTATTTGAGTTATTTGATTTCAAGGCTTGAAAGTATGTTATGATTTTTTTTAAAGGGTTAAGTATATGTGTCAGTGGAGTATTTCAAGTATATATTATGGTTTTGAAAATTTGATGGTGTGCTGTTTTGAAGTGGTTATATGACGTGTATATGTGACTTAGTAATTATAGTAAGACTATTATGTGAATATGAATGAATATGTCTATATGTATTGTATATGTAAGCGTTATAGGACGCGCATGGGTAGAATATAGCAAACGATAAGGTTTTGCTTGAATTAGTACTGAAACAGTATCTGACCTTGTAAAGGTTGAATAGGAGGCATGGCCAAGAAAAGAGTACGAGTAAAAAGATAAGCAGAAGGACAAGTAGCGAAGTCGACGAGTGTATGAAGTAAGGAATGACATGAATTTGAGTCGAGGATCCATGGTAGGATCAGGAACTCCGTAAATCGAGGCAAGTGTTTTGCTCTTCACTTATCTTTCAAGTGATGTAGTTCAATTTCTTGTTGTAGTATATGATGAGAATAAAGTATATTTAGAAAATGTAATGTTTCTTCAATTAGCGGGAAAATGTTTATTTCCCACCCTCAGTTCAACTATTGAATTTTTAACGAGCCTCCCCAATAACTTTTTCTACACAATATCTTACGCATGGTATGTCGTTGGATTCCTCAGTGGAATACCATTCCCTTGTTATCTTCGATTGTATTTAAGAAATTCGTTGAATAGAGATAATCCAGATTTCAAAATACCTGTCAACGAAATTCCCGATTTTAAACATATCTTACCCAAGTTGTGTTTTCTTTAAACTAATTCACAAATAAATTTTCTTGGGATTATCTTACAAATGATTCTTTTAAACTACTTCATTCGCTTATGTTGAGTCCAACTATACAAAATGTTGGAAGATTTTATTAAATGCCTAGTCCTCGACTATATCCTTGTTCTATGTTACAGTTTAAATTGTTGTTATTCAAATCGCAATTGTTTTCCTTTATTGTCGCCAATTCGACCTTCTCTGTAATCGAGTTATTGATGTTATGTCTCCATTTACTTATATTTGTCTTGTCGATATGAATTCAAAGTATTGTTCTCTATATTCTCCACCCCACTTATTACCGAACTTGTCGGTATCTAATAAAGATCTGGATTGGTTGGTTATTTCCCTGTATCGTATGAAATTTGTCGATACTAGCAGATAGTGTTGCTTCTTCAATAACTCTTAATCATGAGTTGTTAGTCTGGACGTGAGTTTCCAGTTGTTTGGTTAATAAAGGTTGTCGATAGTTCCGACACCTATTGTGATGGATGTAGAATTGGAATGTTTTGACCGAAAGGTCGGACCCTATTGTGGTCGTGATAAAATGTTCTGACCGAAAGGTCGGGCCCTATCGTGGTCGTGATAAAATGTTTTTGGACCGTAAGGTCGGACCAGATTCGTGGTCGGAAGTTAATAAGGCCAATGTGTGCCGTGGATCCATTATAGGACATTGCTGTGTGCGTTTGTCCGGGGTTAGTTCGTGACTGATCAGCAGCCTAACCATATTGTTTTTTTAAAAAAAATAAATAAATAAATAAAAATTCCAATTCTAATCTATACTCTGAGATTGAGATGTTTATTTCTTGTCTCCTTGAAAGTCTGTTTTAATAATACCTTGATATCGGAATTCTTGTCAGTTCTATTTCTTGATGCACCTTATAAATGGTGAGTTATTGGCCTCGTGGCAATTGGAAGGTTGATATAACTGATTCCTTCATAAAATGAGATGAAACTCTGTTACTTATCAAAATTGTCGTCGTTATTGAATTGTTATCACCTTATGCACTTGCTGAGCATTGTTGGCTCACTCTTGCTTTTGTTTGTTTTCCTCAGTTAATATTGGAGTTAAGTAAATCTAGTAGTGGACAGTGAGTATTGATCTCCGAGCAGCGAGAAGAGGCAGTCGAGTTATAGATTTCGCCAGACAGTGGATTGCGAATTGTCAAGGTTGGAGATATAGTTAGATAGTGATTTCACTTATTCACAAATGTATATTTTTATTATTCTGAGATTGAGTTGTAGTAATGTAATTCGATAGTTTGTTTCATACCATAACCTGTAAGAGATCTTGGTTTAAGGGGTTTTTATTATTAATGTTGTTTATTTTCAGAGATGTATAATATTGTTTATTGGTTAGTGACCCCATATCGGTACCCCGGATTTTGGGATGCTACAAATACGATTAACTGGGACTACTTCCTGGTTGGCTATCTCTACTTGTAAGGAATCCATCAGTGGTTGGTTTTTAAGTTTCAATTTACGAGCAAAATCCCTCGATATAAAAGACTTGGTTGCCCCAGAATCAAATAAAATGTTTGCACTAACTGAATTAAGAGAAAAGGTACCTGCTATCACGTCCGTGTCTCTCACGGCATCTTGTAATGTCATGTTAAAAGTTCTAGAAGTTGGTGGCCTATTGGAGGTAGATTTGCTTGCCCCTGATGCTGCTGGCTTGTTTATTGGGCAATCCTTCTTCATGTGACCTTGACGTCCGCACTGGAAACAAGCAGTGCCTTTGCTGGCGATAGGAGTAATCGTGGTACAAGAGGCAGGAAAGTGGCCCACTCGTCCACACTTGTAGTAGGTTATCAGTTTCTGGTTGCACACACCGGAATGTCTCCTCCCACAAGTTGCACATACTGGTAATGACTCCTGATTGCTTGCCGCCCTGGCTCACACTTGCGCTCACAGTTTGTTTGAATCCTACATTCCTTTCAGATAGGGAAACTGTTCCTCGATTAAACTTATTCGGGGGTTTTCCTCCTGCGGAACTTCCGTCCATGCTTGCATGTTTCCTTTTTATTCCCCCTTTCTCTCTTTCCCTCTGCATCTGATCACTCCCTGCTTCCACAATTGATGCCTTCTGCACCAAGGTGGCATAGTCTGTAATCTCTAAAACTGCTACCCGATTCTAGATCCACTTACTTCAACCCTTGCTGAAACCTATTCACTTTCTTCTCCTCAGTATCCACAAACTCTGGCATAAACCTTGATAGCTCAGTAAACTTAGCCTCGTAATTAGCCACTGACAAATTGTTCTTCTTCAGTTCTAAAAACTTGAGCTCCATTTGAGTCTTCATAAACCTCAGGAAGTACTTTTACAGAAACAATTGCTTGAACCTTTCCCAGGCTATTATAGCATCCGTCTCCATGTTTTTCTTGGCCTCCCACCAGTAGTTGGCCTCTCCTTTCAGAATGTAAGTAGCGAAAACAGTCTTTTTCGCATCCTCAATGCTTAGTATCTCAAAGGACTTTTCCATTTCCTTTATCTAGGCTCTTGCCTCGACTGGGTCAGCTGATCCTTAGAATTCTGGGGGCTTAAGGGACTTAAAGGCCCTGAAAGAGTTTGCCACGGTACTGTTGTTTCCCTGCGGTGGTTGGGGGTAACGGTTCAAATTCTGCCTAAGCAGATCAATAAACTGACCCATGGGGTCTCTATCCTGGTTCCCCCCTTCTTGCTCAACTTCAGTTTCTGTTCCTTCTATTTCTTCCTCGAACTCCTCAATGTAAAAGGGTTCATCTTCTGTCCCATGCTGGGAATCATCCTGCTCATTATAATCCTCATCTTGCGCTTCGTCATACTCGGGGCATTCCCTATGTTGACTGCAACTTTCTTGATCGGTAGACTCACGAGGGTTAGCCCTAGTTCCCATTCTTTGTGGAGCCATCTTACTGAAAATTTGGACAATTACGCATTATGCTAATTCACTTGTTTTAAAGATTCCTCCTTGCAAAATCATTACATATTTGGATTTAGGATCCCACAGTTCTATATTTCATGGCAACTTAATCGAAAATAGTACGTGCAGATAATAATCTAATAAACATGTGATCACGTCACAACAGAACTGAACTGACTGAAAGGGACCAAATATATACATGGTACCAAAAGATACGTAATCCGAGTCACATAGACAGTTTAGAAGTACAACCATCCTAACAACATCTAGTCAAAAGTGAAATACATGGTCTATCCATCTTATCAGTAAAATGGAAACTAAATACAATGAAACTATCCCACAAAAGTCGGCACTACTAAGTCCGTACATGATGAGAAGACTAGACTACTATATCATTGTCTCTGAAATCAGCCACCAGTGTGGCCCAAAGCCCTAACCCTCGCCATAGCAATGCGAAAGATCTCCTCAGCATCCATCCTGAATACCCTGCAATCTCCATCAGTAGGTAACCCTCGAACCCTCATCCGGGCCCTCGTCTCAATACGGGTCGCTGCCCTATGCATAGCTCGAGACCTAACACGCCTCCCGCTCTGGTGTCTTATCCTGGCAGCTCTCTCAGCTGCTAGCTCCATCATGCACTCTACTAGCCTGGCCTCAGCTTTTACCAGATCTGTAGAAAGTCTGCTCACAACATAGTTATACACACATACTGGTATCCCCTCTATCGGGATATGGGGTGGGGTAGCTAGCTCTGTTGGAGGTGCAGCCCCTGCCTGCTGCGGCTCAGGGGTAAACTCCTCAAACTCCTTAGGAAAAGGGCTCACAGGCAAGGGTGGTGGGGTAGGGGCCCTCTCAGTAGGGAGTGGTGGCAAACGAAGTACTAAACTCCTAATAGCATCATCAACTGGCTCATCAATGTCTCCCTCAGTACCCTCATCCACTGTCTGCTCTATAACCACCTCCATCACCTGCTCAGTCGTCATATCAGTGTCCTCCTCCATAACCCTAACATCAGATATAGCCTGGATCTCCTCCGGATCCTCATTATCAGACTCCTCACCAATAACCTCGGTATCCTCAGCTATCTGGACCTCCTCCGGGTCCCCCTCCTCAGACTCAACAACCTCTGTATCCTTGGCTGCCTGGACCTCCTTCGGGTCCTCCTCCTCAGAATCCTCATCTCCCGGATGCTCATAGTATGGGTCTGTAGTCCGGAGCAAGTCCTCATCGTGCAGTCGTATAAAAGCCTCAGGGTCAGAGATGTCGCTCGCCTACACAATACGAACTATGTTACTATCATGATACTTAAAAAGTTCCCGTAAGGATTTTAGCTGAACTTGGCAAGAGTTCTTATTATCTTGGTGAATTTATTATTATATAACGTCGCATCATCTCTGGGGATATATAACTCTCACACTGATACCATTTCTGTAACAGCCCCAAATCCGGGGTCGGGGACGTGGTCATTACGGTCTCATTTTCCATCAATACTACTTGCACTTGAATCAAAATAAATAAACTGCATGCTATGACCCCGCAATAATATCACATCACACAACCAGTTATAGTCCCAGAGATGAAATTGAAATACTTCTCTAATCATAGGATCCACAATTCATAAGTTATTACAACCCAAAATGATTACAACATAATTTTAATAGTTTCTGTCATTGATTAACATTAGTCATACATATAATTAAGGCTAATAAACAAAAGATGCCAGTCTTGTCTACTGGTTGCTCCTACCTCAGCAATGGCAACAACGATATCAACGGGCAATCCTACGACTCCTGTCACCTGCTTGTGCCGAGTGCGCCTTACGCGGGCCATCAGACCTAGCTGTTGTTGTGATATAATAAATAAAGCATGGGTGAGCAATAGCCCACCAAAAGTAATATATAACTGAACAATAATATATAACGATTCAAAGATATCTTTGAAACCATATGCCAGCCATTAACGAACATAGTGCCAGTATAATGTAAAAGATAAAGTTACAAGGTAACTCAAAATATATACTCCGTAGACATATCTGCTATGCAAAGATATGGGCAATATATCAACATATATCATAAGGAAGAAATTGCAGGAAAATATTGCAATTCCAGTTTGAACACTTTTCAACCCAGCGAACAATATTAATGTTGCAGAAAATTTCCAACTTTGAAAGATGAACTAATACTGGAGCATTGATGCGCAGAAGCCATAACGTTCACGATGATCAGTCGTATTTTATGCATCTAATGATTATTCTCTACATGTATAAGGAAGAACAGACGGATTTACTTGTCCACCGCCACTCGGCCACTTACACGGCTCCTAGTTCGAGTAACATCCATGACTCTGAAACGTAAAGTTCGTCCCCCTTTCCCCAAGTATAATAGTTGTTGATAGGACTCCACAAAGTAGTCGTATCTAATTGGAAAGGAAAATTCACCAATATTTCCCAAGCTGTTGCTTGTTAATGGATATCGGCTTGTTCCATCAATCTTACCCCTCGAATGATGAGGAAGTAATATAAAGACTCAATTTGATGAATAACAACCAAGTTGCGAGTGAAAAGAATAGTTTCAAAAGATTTATGACCGGGTAGTCAAACAAAATAAATAACAGCTCTCAAGTAAGGTTCCCTTATATTTTGAAAGTTTTTGAGCGAGCATTTAAATCTTTCTATAAGATAGATTTAAATGAAAAAATAGAGTTTTGAGAACCTTACTTGATAAAAATAATAATAATAAGACTGAGAATTATTTTATATAATATTTGGAGATCAAAGATAATTTTTGAATAAAATAAATTATTTTTAGAACTAGTAAAAAGAATTAAATAATTATTCAGAGAACATTTATTAAACCATAAATATTTCCATAATATTCTTAATATAAAATATTGCTCATAATAACCCTCGAATAAATATTCGAAATAGTATCCAATAAATAAATCAACCTTAAATGAATATTCAAGATAATATTCATTAAATAAATAAAGCTCAAATGAATATTCAAAATAATATTCCTTAAATAAAACTCAAATGAATATTCAAATAATGTTCATTAAATAAATAATGGAAAAATATTTATTTAAATATTTTTCTCTAGAAAATAATCACAATATATATATACAGAAATACCGACTCCCGGTCTATATTTGAAAAATGTAGATCATATGCCCTTCACTAAGGGTCTTAGCAATATCCAGCTTATAACTAATATATCACATATCTAGCTTATAAGCCATTATCAATTCATAAAACCAGTATCACAATATAATTTGAAAGCAGGCATGCATGCTATGGCATATGTATAATAGAAATCAAATTATATGTATTATCACAACAACAGTTTCAAAATGTTTAAAAACTTGCCTGGTAATCTGGTAGGGGTAGTGTGTCCTGGGTCAGTCCGGTGATCTATAAACAATCAAAATATTTGTAACACCCCAAATCCGGGGTCAGGGATTTGGTCGTCACGCGGAAACCCTCAATAACAAATCACCTGTTTATCCATATTAAACCATTTATAGTCACTTACTAACAGAAATACAACAATAGAGACCCCAACTACCAAGCATCTTTTGGGTTATACGGCTAGAAACAAGAACTAAAATCCTTACATTACTCGATTCATTACAGCCATTCAATTACATCACATCGTGTATTACAAATCCTATACTACTAGTATAGCTTCGATGAGAAGTACACCAGCAACTAGTGCTATCCTGTACAAAGTAATATAATTATTACACATCAATATGATTACATATAACTTACTCCAGCTATAGATTTTCTGGATCATATCGTCTTCATCAGGGCATACTACCTGCTTCTTCCGAGCTATGCATATAAGCATCATACGCCTACCTTTCTCTGAAAGGTTAATATTTAAAACAAACAAGTATGAGCGAAAGAATTGCCCAGCAAATATTAATAGAGTTTAACAATATATAATCCAATATACACAGGGGTTTTAAAATCCAACAAAACTTAACATCATTTCCGAAACATTTATAACTATGAAACTTCAATAAGGAAAATATGACGTTTAACACAACATCCAATGAACAGATTAGTTTATAATAACCATAGCAATCCTCATATCTTAGCGAAATAGTATACACTACAGTATTGCTAATCTTTTAGAAAGCTTTTCAAAATACGCAGTTCAATATGCTGCTAAGACAGTTGTTTATCATCGTATACAAACCAAACCATTAGAAGGTTTCATTTTTAGTATTTCTCAAGTCCGAAAGTTTAAACATATAAGTATGTCATTTCCATCAAACACCTTACAGATCAACATCATGTACCGGGTATAAGTTCTTTAACCACTTGATAAATCTAAACTCAGAAATAACTGATAGGAAGCGAGTCAAAGCTCTTGAAGCAAAACATTCGAGACTTGACATCAATAACCGATGAACCATCTTTCATCTTTTGAATAACTGCAAAAGTGCACAACACGTGCCATTATTGTTAGAATATTTTCTTGCAGTTCTGGATACTGCATGAATTCATCATCATCTTTCATAATTGAAAACAACATTATCGGCAACTTGGCACTTAGGCCCAAGAAGCAGTGTTTGAGTATTTTTCCAAAGTGGAGGATGGGACTTAAAGAAAACATAAAAACCTGACAAGGATTGACGATGATCGGTCGCCACATCCAAGTCCAATAATCCGCGGGTCTTCTCTACCGGTAGAAGGATAGAAACTACATCCGTAACTATCCCCGGGTGAAAACTACATCCGTAATCACCCTCGATGAAAACTACATCCGTAATCATCCTTTGGCAACACCTGGGCCGGAATAATAATTGATGGATCGCCTGGCTCACGGCCGCTTACACATCCCGGGAATCGTTCGTCAACGGTTCCCACACCTGCCAGAGTCCCTTTTTTTTTCTTTTAAAAACTTGATTTTGATTGAAAACTGAGTAATTGAGGTCCGACATCAGTCGACCGATGATTCTTGAAATCACACAAGAAGCAAACCTGACCGGGGGTTTTCGAAAATGTTTTGAGTTCGAAAGAGTTCGAGTATAGGTATACACTTATACCTATATCAATCCTGACACAGGGTTTTGTGTTCACATATGGAAAATGGTACGCATAAAGCTTGTAACACAACAGGGTAATTCCATATATATATATATAAGTTCTTGAAAAGTACTTACCTAGATAGAATCAAAATATAATATTTTAAATGACTATGAAAGTCCTTAGACATCCTTTGAATAGTGTTTTATAATCTTCAACACTCAAAGTATTTAATAAATATTTGACTAATATGTAACAATTAATAAATATTCAATAATCCCTTTTTAAAAGAATACTCAAAATAATATTCATTCATTAAATAATATTCAAATAATATTTATTATTAATACTGAAATATTTAATAACCTCAAAACACCCAAATACAACTCTTGGAATGTTTCTAATAAAAATCAAGACACAATCTCTCCGGCAGTCTCCAAACTTTAGCCACTTTATCAAATAACTACTACTGACTCTCGGTCAGTAAGAAATAATTAATAAGCCTGAAAATCCTTTTTCTCTTTCTCCCTTTTTGTTAATGAATATTATAATTAATATTCATCAATTTAAATAATCATCCAAATAACATATATCGATATCAATCTAGCTGTTTTAGGCTGAAAATAACCAATTTATAACCATTGGAACATCTTTAATCCGTATTGAAAATAAACTATCTTCGATAAATAATATACTAGGTAGAATCACTCCATTAAATTATTTTATTATTTTTCCGGAACAAAGTGATTTTAAAAAAGCGTTTTGAAAACGATATTCATCTAATTAAATAAATTTAATTAGGCGAATGAGGTTTATTTAATTAGTGAATGCTTTCAGAAGCATCTACTAATTAAATAAACACTGGTTTATTGGTGATGTTGCCTTTAGGTTAGTTATTGCGAAATTCTTTTTAAAAGCTTTGCCCGGGTTTTCGAAAACATACAATACAGAATAGCCCCGACACGCGGCTAAGTTCTAAAACTCAATACATGCTCTACCCCCTGAGCCTCTCTTATTCCGATACACAAATACATACATCATAACATATAGTTCACTACCATAGTACGAAAAGTTTATAGATATATATATACCGTATAAATCAAGATATAGAGCCATAAAAATATCACTGCCCGTCAACAGTATTTTAAGCCATGGGGTTTTGGTTATTACACGAGCAGAATTAATATTGTTGGCAAAGCCAGGAATACAATGATTTGGAAGAAGAAGTACAAGGTTGAAAAACTCACGATTACGGATTGAAAACTTATTTAACACATTTCATATATTTAAAATAAATATACTCTGAACAATAGAGTATGCATAGTAAACTTGCCTCTGGTCCTTAGCAGAAAATAGAAACCGCGGACAAATCCTTCGCACCTCGTCCAAGCAATTCCATGGACCTTACCTGACGTCTCGATCTTCCTCTTTGGATGCACGTCGCTCCAATTTGATTACGCCCTAATAGTACTGAAATGGTTACGAGTACGTGTCAGTCCTCCCTCGTATCTCGAGTAGTCCCGACTCAGAGTTACTACTAAGTCACTTAAAGAAAAACTATAGGCGTCTTCCCCATAGTTAACTATTCTAATACCACTTAATGCACATAACACATTTATATCCATTTAATAGACTTAAACCAATTTAATATATACTTAATCCTCAAGCATCATTGATCCTCAATACCGTTTTTAATACTTAGCTTAGCACATAAATCCTCGAGACAACAATTAATCCTCAAATCAACCACTTAACACATATACACATAATCAGTTAACATCCACTTCATGCCTCTAGACCACGGAAATTTAATAAATTATATATAATTAATCGCAGGGGATTTTCAGAAAATTTCGGCATGAAGTATTCGTTTATCGGACTATGGGCACAGCCCCTCAAATACAATACAACCCTGTTTTAGCAAAAATAAGCTGCCTCAACTTGCAGCAACATAAAATAAACACATAAAAAAGTATCCGCCTTGACATGCGGCACATAGCACATAATGATTTATATTACACTACTACTTACGCTACACCAATGATCGTATTTCTCACGTATTTTAATGATACACGTGACAATCAATCATTGATGTTCGTAAGCCCTAGGGAACAACCCCTAGCACTAACTATTACTTACGCTATATCGGTGATCACACCACTCAAGTATATTAATTATACCCGTGATAGCTAATCATGGATATTCGTAAGCCCTAGGGATTAGTCGAAAAGCCTTTAAATATTGACATTTAAAAACTTGTGATCTTCTCCTAACCCCTAGCACAGTTCTAATTATTATAAAATTCTAACATTTAACATATAGCATTCATAACTAGTAAAGCCATCAAATACCACGACTCGACTTATATCACTTAGCCCGTAAACATTAATTGATGACCATATATTACAAGTCACATAAACCTTAATTGTAACGCCCCGACTTCGCAATACTGAAAATATACTTTTTATAATAAAATAGACTTTGATACAGGGGAATTTTAGAAAATTTTGGCATGAAGTATTCGTAAATCGGACTATCCACCTGTAATCCAACCCAAACCAAATTCCAATTTAACAAATACAAATAAAACTCAATGCACCAACGATTCCTCACCGAGGATCGATTCCAGGTTATGGTATGAAACAAGAATCTAATCAATACAAATTATTACAACTTCTATCTCTGCTCTAATACAAATTACTATACCATCAAATTCGTAGCTCAATCCCAATCTGTGCTTACCCGCTCTAGCTCCGAAATCTATCCTGTATAGAATGCTTCATCGCTCTTATTCGCAGGGATAAAGGTAGTAGATCATCCTTAAACTTAACTGCAAATGGTTAGGTAAAACAAAGCAAGAGTGAGCCAAAGAATGCTCAGCAAGTTAATAATATAGTGAAACAACAATATTACGAGAATTCATTGATGAACAATATCAATGAATACTTTATCTCAAAAGATCAATCAATTTCCATCATAGAGTAAAAAAATTTCCATTTACTACAAACCATCATTGCCTCAGATATAACTTTGAGAAAAAGAATATCAAGAAATCCTCCAATCATTCTTACTCCACTTTCAACGTACAATGTTACTCGCGAAGGGAATAACTGAGAAACTTCTATCCATCCTTAATCTCATTGTTTTACTGAGTTTCCAATTTTTGATCAAGATAGAACACAACTAACTCTGGTATCCAAAATTTCGAAACGAATGACCATTTACCTTGAATCATATTTATCTTATCAAACATTCCTTTCTTTAAAACCCTTTCATCTTTGAAACATACTTTTCGTAAAACCTTTTAAAAACATTTAAGTTCATTATTATTATTATTATTATTATTCTCCTAAATTACGGACAATACGGGTGATCAGCCACGTAAAGTCCCCATTCCTTTGAAATTGGGTTCCCAATTAGGCAACACATTGGCCTTTACTGCTGGACTAGGACCACCCTAGCCTCTTACGCTAAATAAAATTGCTAGACTAGGACCACTCTAGCCTCTTACGCTTTTCTAATTTATAAACAAATTTATTATTAAAAATTTAAAACATTTCACTTTTCAGTCCTTAAACTCACTGATAACAGATCAGCCCAGTATAAGGAATTTTAAAAATATCTTTAATTAATTAAATCATTTTAAATAGCAACAATAAAAGATTAAGGGTAAGGGAAGCATTCGATGTAAAAAAATCATAAATGACATAGCAATAAGATTAAACTAAGCATGATAGGGTTCAGCAAGATAAAATCATATATCAAGGAAACATGATAGATTAAACAACTGAGCAATTATTAAAATTTTAGAAATGGAAAAACAATTATAAAGAAATCAGAGAATACAGGGAATTCGAAGTTCAACAGAAGATTTAAGTTACTGCACTGATTATAAAGGCATAAATTATAAGTCAATGATTATAGTTCAACAGGAGACAGGATAAGTGATAGGGTACATAAGTTTTAATAAAGATTCATAAGGATAAGCAAGGTATAGGTGTTTCAATAGTAATTTATAAGGAATGAACAATAAGGTATAAAAGGTTCAACAATAATTAAAAAGGAATAACATTAAGGTATAAGAATTTAAACAACGATTCATAAGCAGTTCAAGGAATCTGAATTTAAATACAAGGTTCGAGTCACCGGCAACGAAAGAATGGGGTATAGATGCAGGCAAAAGGTTTTGATAGAAATATCATATAAATAACAGAAAACAGTTTCACATCACTTGAACAATAAGTGAGGTATAGTAAACTTGCCTTTGG
Source organism: Saposhnikovia divaricata (assembly GCA_036435485.1). Classification (NCBI taxonomy): domain Eukaryota; kingdom Viridiplantae; phylum Streptophyta; class Magnoliopsida; order Apiales; family Apiaceae; genus Saposhnikovia; species Saposhnikovia divaricata. The sequence goes on along the minus strand of CM071601.1, from coordinate 38,762,853 downwards.
TCATGTAACGTCGCAGTAATACTACTTTCTGCTTCTATCTTACGGCATCACGATCTTCTATTCCAGTCATGCATTGGTATGACGCTCTTGCGACTTCCACGAGTCTGATCCGCCGATATCGAGCCCGTGCGTCAACTTCTATTGTTAAACATAATACGGTAATTCAGTTTCCAGACGACAATTCTAATATTCTATAAACGCTTATAAACTCAACTCGAACGTATTACCCATGCTTCAATTAGGAACACTCGAATCAGTATCTATGTAATATATATACAACTAACACAGTGAATATCCAAACAAAATTGTTGTCGTTGATACTTAACCCTTTAATCTATTCTCTCCTTTAAAACAAGGTTTCCTCTTCAGAATATCTGAATGAAATCCATCTAATTAAATAGTATATCTCGATACGGTCGTGTCCATATATTATACGTAAATTTCCGAGTTCAGAAAGTATTTTAATTAATTAAAAAAAACTCTTGACTCCTTGGAAATGACCATTTAATAATCCATTTTCTAGTAAAATCCATAACTCCATTGATCTTCATCATTAAATCAAAATAAAAATCTCCATAAAACTTCTAATATTATCCCAAAGCCAAATAAAATTAGTTCCTCCGAAAATCAAACCTCCCACCATTTATAATAATTCCTCAAAGTCTCCATTTTAGTCATTTTCTGAATTTAATAACTAATTTATCCAATTACTCCTACCACTCCCAAATATCTTAGAAATTACTACATTTCCTCCTTGATTTAATAACCAAATTTCAGAATTTTTCAGCATATCCATTATTTAATATAATTCAGCCAAGTCTCCAAATTCCACAAAGTAACTTAATTCTATTCTTAAAATAAAATTCATATTTCCATTTCCACTTCTCATAAAATAATCCAAAAATTATCATAATGTTCCTCATAAAATCCTCTATCCAAATAAAATCAAAATTTCCAAAATGCAACTCCTCCAGTATTTCATAAAATCATCCCGAGTCCTATCTTTTATTCATTTTACCAAATTTTTAAACTAACATCCCAAAATATATTTCATCACCTAATAAACTAATCAAATACTATGTCATTTTCTCAATTTATCCACAATTTCTCAAACACATACTCTTCTCCAATTATCAACTAAAATTTCCAAAATTAACTATAAACATTCAATTAATAAAAGAAAAATATAGTCTTACACAAAGGTGGTGGCTTCCCCTCCATATACTCTAGCTCTCTCTCGGCTTCTCCCCTGTTCCAACACCGCAACTAATTTCACACATATTCAAGAACAAACTTACACAAGTACACACACCAACACAAGGCACACCACACACCTTTCTCTTCCTCTCGGCTCTTTCTCTCAATACCCACATAACTCACACATCACATCTTGTGCCCACAAACACCCACAAACATTCCAGGCACACACCACCCTGCACCACCTCCCATCTGACTTGCACACTCACCAGTGTATAACCACACACAAAGACACAACCCTTGTACCAAAACATCAACACACGCGGAAGGTACCAAAGCTCACATTTTTCTCCCTCTGGGCACCACACCTACACCAACTCAACACGCACGCTCATACATACATCTATAACTTTACATACTTCCTACTACACATACATACACCCATAACATTCAAGCTCCCATTCAACCTCTATTCCCTTCATCCTTTCTTCTTTTCCCTCAATCTCTCATTTCTTACCTCCTTCTACATCTCTTTTCATTTGTTCTCCCTTACCCCACGAATGCAACACCCTGCAACAACACCACAGATTACGTACCTCCCTTTTTCGCTACTTAATACCTTCCAATAATTAACTGCACATACACCAATTATATACCCAAAACTCAAGCAAATTACAACTAATGAAAATAGAAGTTTTCGGAAATCAAGTAAAGCACAACACCCAGCATCATACTAGTCTAAACAACACTATAACTGTAAATACTAAGCTCGAAATCAAGCTTAAACAAGGAAAAAAAATAGAGGATGTACAATGGGGTTTTGATGAACCCACAAAGAACCCCCAACACCCACACAGCCACCAAGTTAATGGGAAAAAAGAGAAGAGAGGGAGAGAGATTGAGTCCCCCGAGAGAGAGAGAGAGAGAGAGAGAGAGAGAGAGAGAGATTTTGAGAGATTAATTAGAAATAGATATGAATTTTTCGAGAGAGGGGGCTGGAGAGAATTCTAGAGAATTCAAGAACATGACCGAAAGATAAAGAAATGAGGTGCAGGGGTTTGAGTATTAAGGAAGACAAGGGTAGACTATCATTTCCCAATGCTGAATATATAAATTTAACAATTTAAATCATTTCTAAAATCGAATTTGAATGGAAATAAATGAAAAATAAAATTTGAAAAATTCTAAATAAATTTCATGAAATTACAATCACTCCCATATTTTTAAAATATTTTTAGGACCAAAAATGAATTAAATATGGATTTTACAAATAAGGCTCCTTTAAATACAATATAACTCTTAAAATCATTTTAAAATACCTTAACACCCAAAATAATTCACCTAATAATTTTAAAAACTAAAATAATATCGTAAAGATGATAACACGAAAGATTTCGTGATTTTTATCAACTCTGATGATTTTATAAAATTCTCAGAAGATCAATAATGCATTATTTAAATAGATTTAAATCGTCAAAAATACAACTAAAAATACACGATTTACACGGCACACATAAATCATCATATAAACATGTAAACACGATATCACATATAATTGACCTTCCCAAACACATTCACACCATACATATACTTAAAAAAATTCACAATCCTATTCCTCCTTTATGCATGGAAAAACCAATAAAGTATTTAATAATAATAATAATTCATAAAATTTCGAGTTGTTACATTAATTATCGACTCGATTAAATCTAGTTCTCGCATATAAGACATTTATCAAATACTATGGTCAAACTCGATTGTTGACTAACTCGATTATCATTTAATCAATTAAGCATAGCAATTCCATATAACCACTTAATCATTTTATTCATTTAAAACGAATCATAATAATCTTTAAATCCACCATCCACTCCGACTATTAAACTCGAATATCAACGAGACCACAATCAATCTCACAATTCCAATTAGCAACTAATAATTTAACAATTAACACTTATTAACTCGAACATTTAATCGGACTCATAATTAAACTCACGATTATAATTACCAATATACTTTCCGAATTGAATCTCGGAAATCAACAATATTCATAATTTTCAATATCGATCTAACTACGACAATTACACATTAAACTCACAATTAATCTAATTAAATTACAACACTTAACTAATTAAATTACTACAATTAAACAATATATAGCAATTCGTCTATAATTTAATTACAACATTTAAATTATAACAAAATTTACGATAATTACATAATCAAAACTAAATTTGAAAGGTATACCATTATCGTTTCCGGTGACCACCACGAAAATCTCCACCATCTCTCTCTCTCTCTCTCTCTCTCTCTCTCTCTCTCTCTCTCTCCCTCTCTCTCTCTCTCTCTACAGTCCTCGCGCGTTGCTACCACGCCACCAGCTCGTCTCCTGCTACCAGTTGTCGCCGGAAATGCGCCGCCGTAGCCACCGTGCATCCATCTCCGCCGGCCTGCTCCTCCGTCGTCGACTCCCCCCTCAGTCCCTTCTTCATCCCACACCAACACATCACTCCCTCTCTAATTTAACAGCCCCCAATTTCATCCTCTCCCAATTTCTCTCTTTCCCCCGCTGTTTTCTTCCCCTCCCCCGACTGATTTCTTCGTGCGGCTGTGTGTGTATACGTATGTATATATGATGTGCTGTGTACTTGTGTTTTTATCCCTAATGGGCTTGGCCCAATAACACTTAAAACAACCAAATTAATTACTTTATATCTTATATAATAATTTAAACTAATAACTCTAATTTGTAACAAAAATAAAATTTCTAGCATAATTAAATACTAGATTATTTTTAAAGACTTTTGGAAAAAGAATTAGAATTAAATCTAATTTTTCTGAATTTATATGCATTTTACAAATTATTAATGGTTTTATAAAAACAATTCATAAAAGTAATAATTATGATTCATAAATCACAATTTACAAGGCTTTATAAATACCACAAATATTATTGCTTTAGTAAAATCTTGAATTCTCGATTTTATATATTAATCGAGCAATTTCTACAAATCCTCAAATAATTAAAATAATCATTTTCTAAGGATTTTAAAACCTCCAAATTATTCAGTAATTTAAAACAAAATCTTTACTAATTAAATCCATACTTCAAAATTAAACTTTTGCCCAGATAAATTATTGACTCGAGATATACACTCGATCAGTAAAAATATTTAAAAGGGATCCGGTTCCACCGAATCAAAATAATTAAATAACAACAATAATAATAATAATAATAATAATAATAATAATAATAATAATAATAATAAAAAATTCCTCCTCATTTTAGGAAAAACATTATTATTATTATTGAAATAATAATAAATCATTTCTTGAGAAATCCGAGTTATTACAGTTACCCTCCTTAAAAGGATTCCGTCCACGGAATCAGCTAAGGCCACTACTGGGATTCCTTAACTCTTTCATCATCAACATTTATTCGGCAAAACCAGAGATAGTGTCCATTCGTAAACAACTTCTCCAATATCTCGACTAAATATGGGGCTCCTATCTAACACAGTTATCACGGGGGTCTTACAACCCATCGCTATTCCTTTTTACGTATATATCTTAACCACTTTCCATTATCATACTGACCTTGAGAGAGAGTTCACTGATTCTATTCACAAAACATCCTTGAGAGAGAGAATACACTAATTCCATTAACATAATATCATTGAGAGAGAAAGAATTTACTAATTCCATTTATACGTCACTGATATTCTATTCGCCTTGGAATTCGCTCTTGTCATAGACGATCCCATTCGAATCTTATTTCTATCAGCGAATTTATGACTTGGCCGACCTGGTTGGCATCCCCTTGAAATTCATTAGAGACAACTAGAATTATGGAGCTTTGAAAAGGTAGTTGTCATATTAAGGCTATTGCCACACACTGGTGATCATAAGGTTAAGAGTGTTAAAGCAAACCTTATTTGAGATGAGAAAATTTACCGAGAGATCAATATGATCGTAAGAACTCACGTTGCGTGTCTCAGTTAAGACATTACTAAAGGTAATTAGCCTTCTTGTATTTCACAACTCACAAGTGACGGCGTCCCGTCAGACTTCTATCACACAGACAGAAAGTCCTTGTGGCCCCTATATATATAGGGTTGTTCGTCTCAGTGGAGTTGAGAAGTATGAAAGTAATTCAAAGTCAAGTTAATAATTATCGTATCTTGACAATTAATTCTCAGAGGGACACCTTGGAGTTGAATTGAACGGATTCCAAAGGTGTGATTTCCAAAGAAAAGGATAACCAGAAGGACACTGGTATTCAACAAGCAAGTGATGCTAGCTATACACCATAGAATCATCCACTATTGGAGGAAAGTGGAAGTTTGAAATATCGTCATTCATCAGGACTTTAGAAACCTGAAAGTAGGAATAATGACAACTTCTGGCACAATCGAAATTAAATATGGCTTAACACAAGTATTAAAGAATAACTTCGAGGAGGGAATGTATTCTTTATTAAAAATTCTCTCTTGGAGAGATGTCAAGATAGGTCATAGATTAGGGGGTAATCAAAATAATTTATGCATGGGGAGGTTTCAAATAATTCATAGATTGGGGAGGTAATAAACATAATTTGCAAATGGGGAGATACCAAATAATTCAGATTGGGGAGGTAATCCAAATGATTCACGTATGGGGAGGGTATTGCCAAGGTCGCCACGGATGCCTTTTATATCGGCTCCTCCGACAGATAATCGTTCGATTTTAAAGCTTTTCTTTCCCATGCACACCCTAAGGTGCTTGATAATTGACATCATTGTCGACTCGTAATAGTCGCTAAGGATTCAGTCATCGACATTTATAATCGCAGGGAGTTCTAATCGACTCAGCGCAAGCATCTCAAGCAAGCGTTCTATTCTTTAAGTAGGCTTCGATACCGGTGTCGCTCCTAGAAATGACGAATTCCACATGTCGAACGGACGATATTCTGGATCATTGCTGGAAAATACCCACTTAGATCCAATCACCATTACAACCATCTTTATACCACATGTTCCTGTCCTCATGACAATTTCATGTGCTACTTAAGCTTACCTCTCCTTGGCATAACAGCCTTCGTACTAGTCTTTCTCAGACTTTCTCAGTCCGTCTTCGTTCTTAAAACATTTCATCTTTATTGACCAATTTCATCTTCACCATTTTACTTCTATAATCAATCGAAACAATCGGTGTCTGTCCACCAATCCATTCATAATATTACCTCAAACTCTATTAAGCTCGAGAAGGTTTAAACATCCGCAACTTCGACTAATAATCTTTCATAGTGATCTTGTTTTATTTCCCTTTTTGGAATTTTAACAGTATGAACACGTTCTCAACACATCCTTGCCAAAATACTAGATGCCAACTTTCTGTCCTTCATCATCATATTGAAATTTCCTATAGTTCGGAGAATACATAACTGCGTCCATGAATCCCCTAGAATCATCTTAATCTTTGGTCTCGGGCAATTTATGCCCCTGCCGACCAATACTCGTCTCTGAGAATTCTTTAGTAGACATCCATCGCCACAAGAAGTGAATTCTATCCCAACACATTCCTCAGTATGGCATTCCAATCTTAACTTAATCATTGGCACTACGTCCAGTAGTCCAACATGAACTCTACATGAGTTCTGACGTTCTCACATAACTATACACACTCTCGTTTCTAGTTTACTATAACCCTGGCTCTGATACCATTTCTGTAACACCCCAAATCTGGGGTCAGGGATTTGGTCGTCACGCGGAAATCCTCAATAACAAATCACCTGTTTATCCATATTAAACCATTTATAGTCACTTACTAACAGAAATACAACAATAGAGACCCCAACTACCAAGCATCTTTTGGGTTATAGGGCTAGAAACAAGAACTAAAATCCTTACATTACTCGATTCATTACAGCCATTCAATTACATCACATCGTGTATTACAAATCCTATACTACTAGTATAGCTTCGATGAGAAGTACACCAGCAACTAGTGCTATCCTGTACAAAGTAATATAATTATTACACATCAATATGATTACATATAACTTACTCCAGCTATAGTTTTTCTGGATCATATCGTCTTCATCAGGGCATACTACCTGCTTCTTCCGAGCTATGCATATAAGCATCATCCGCCTACCTTTCTCTGAAAGGTTAATATTTAAAACAAACAAGTATGAGCGAAAGAATTGCCCAGCAAGTATTAATAGAGTTTAACAATATATAATCCAATATACACAGGGGTTTTAAAATCCAACAATACTTAACATCTTTTCCGAAACATTTATAACTATGAAACTTCAATAAGGAAAATATGACGTTTAACGCAACATCCAATGAACAGATAAGTTTATAATAACCATAGCAATCCTCATATCTTAGCGAAATAGTATACACTACAGTATTGCTAATCTTTTAGAAAGCTTTTCAAAATACGCAGTTCAATATGCTGCTAAGACAGTTGTTTATCATCGTATACAAACCAAACCATTAGAAGGTTTCATTTTTAGTATTTCTCAAGTCTGAAAGTTTAAACATATAAGTATGTCATTTCCATCAAACACCTTACAGATCAACATCATCTACCGGGTATAAGTTCTTTAACCACTTGATAAATCTAAACTCAGAAATAACTGATAGGAAGCGAGTCAAAGCTCTTGAAGCAACACATTCGAGACTTGACATCAATAACCGATGAACCATCTTTCATCTTTTGAATAATTGCAAAAGTGCACAACACGTGCCATTATTGTTAGAATATTCTTGCAGTTCTGGATACTGCATGAATTCATCATCATCTTTTATAATTGAAAACAACATTATCGGTAACTTGGCACTTAGGCCCAAGAAGCAGTGTTTGAGTATTTTTTCAAAGTGGAGGATGGGACTTAAAGAAAACATAAAAACCTGACAAGGATTGACGATGATCGGTCGCCACATCCAAGTCCAATAATCCGCGGGTCTTCTCTACCGGTAGAAGGATAGAAACTACATCCGTAACTATCCCTAGGTGAAAATTACATCCGTAATCACCCTCGACGAAAACTACATCCGTAATCATCCTTCGGCAACACCTGGGCCGGAATAATAATTGATGGATCGCCTGGCTCACGGCCGCTTACACATCCCGGGAATCGTTCGTCAACGGTTCCCACACCTGCCAGAGTCCCTTTTTCTTTTTCTTTTAAAAACTTGATTTTGATTGAAAATTGAGTAATTGAGGTCCGACATCAGTCGACCGATGATTCTTGAAATCACACAAGAAGCAAACCTGACCGGGGGTTTTCGAAAATGTTTTGAGTTCGAAAGAGTTCGAGTATAGGTATACACTTATACCTATATCAATCCCGACACAGGGTTTTGTGTTCACATATGGAAAATGGTACGCAAAAAGCTTGTAACACAACAGGGTAATTCCATATATATATATATATATATATATATATATATATAGGTTCTTGAAAAGTACTTACCTAGATAGAATCAAAATATAATATTTTAAATGACTATGAAAGTCCTTAGACATCCTTTGAATAGTGTTTTATAATCTTCAACACTCAAAGTATTTAATAAATATTTGACTAATATGTAACAATTAATAAATATTCAATAATCCCTTTTTAAAAGAATACTCAAAACAATATTCATTCATTAAATAATATTCAAATAATATTTACTATTAATACTGAAATATTTAATAACCTCAAAACACCCAAATACAACTCTTGGAATGTTTCTAATAAAAATCAAGACAAAATCTCTCCGGCAGTCTCCAAACTTTAACCACTTTATCAAATAACTACTACTGACTCTCGGTCAGCAAGAAATAATTAATAAGCTTGAAAATCCTTTTTCTCTTTCTCCCTTTTTGTTAATGAATATTATAATTAATATTCATCAATTTAAATAATCATCCAAATAACATATATCGATATCAATCTAGCTGTTTTAGGCTGAAAATAACCAATTTATAACCATTGGAACATCTTTAATCCGTATTGAAAATAAACTATCTTCGATAAATAATATACTAGGTAGAATCACTCCATTAAATTATTTTATTATTTCTCCGGAACAAAGTGATTTTAAGAAAGCGTTTTGAAAATGATATTCATCTAATTAAATAAATTTAATTAGGCGAATGAGGTTTATTTAATTAGTGAATGCTTTCAGAAGCATCTACTAATTAAATAAACACTGGTTTATTGGTGATGTTGCCTTTAGGTTAATTATTGCGAAATTCTTTTCAAAAGCTTTGCCCGGGTTTTCGAAAACATACAATACAGAATAACCCAGACACGCGGCTAAGTTCTAAAACTCAATACATGCTCTACCCCCTGAGCCTCTTTTATTCCGATACACAAATACATACATCAAAACATATAGTTCACTACCATAGTACGAAAAGTTTATAGATATATATATATACCGTATAAATCAAGAAATAGAGCCATAAAAATATCACTGCCCGTCAACAGTATTTTAAGCCATGGGGTTTTGGTTATTACACGAGCAGAATTAATATTGTTGGCAAAGCCAGGAATACAATGATTTGGAAGAAGAAGTACAAGGTTGGAAAACTCGCGATTACGGATTGAAAACTTATTTAACACATTTCATATATTTAAAATAAATATACTCTGAACAATAGAGTATGCATAGTAAACTTGCCTCTGGTCCTTAGCATAAAATAGAAACCGCGGACAAATCCTTCGCACCTCGTCCAAGCAATTCCATGGACCTTACCTGACGTCTCGATCTTCCGCTTTGGATGCACGTCGCTCCAATTTGATTACGCCCTAATAGTACTGAAATGGTTACGAGTACGTGTCAGTCCTCCCTCGTATCTCGAGTAGTCCCGACTCAAAGTTACTACTAAGTCACTTAAAGAAAAACTATAGGCGTCTTCCCCATAGTTAACTATTCTAATACCACTTAATGCACATAACACATTTATATCCATTTAATAGACTTAAACCAATTTAATATATACTTAATCCTCAAGCATCATTGATCCTCAATACCGTTTTTAATACTTAGCACATATACACATAATACATAAAAATTAAATATAATTAACACATATACACATAATCAGTTAACATCCACTTCATGCCTCTAGACCACGGAAATTTATAAATTAAATATAATTAATCGCAGGGGATTTTCAGAAAATTTTGGCATGAAGTATTCGTTTATCGGACTATGGGCACATCCCCTCAAATACAATACAACCCTGTTTTAGCAAAAATAAGCTGCCTCAACTTGCAGCAACATAAAATAAACACATAAGAAAGTATCCACCCTGACATGCGGCACATAGCACATAATGATTTATATTACACTACTACTTACGCTACACCAATGATCGTATTTCTCACGTATTTTAATGATACACGTGACAATCAATCATTGATGTTCGTAAGCCCTAGGGAACAACCCCTAGCACTAACTATTACTTACGCTATATCGGTGATCACACCACTCAAGTATATTAATTATACCCGTGATAGCTAATCATGGATATTCGTAAGCCCTAGGGATTAGTCGAAAAGAATTACACAAGTCCTTTAAATATTGACATTTAAAAACTTGTGATCTTCTCCTAACCCCTAGCACAGTTCTAATTATTATAAAATTCTAACATTTAACATACAGCATTCATAACTAGTAAAGCCATCAAATACCACGACTCGACTTATATCACTTAGCACGTAAACATTTATTGATGACCATATATTACAAGTCACATAAACCTTAATTATCGACTCGATTAAATCTAGTTCTCGCATATAAGACATTTATCAAATACTATGGTCAAACTCGATTGTTGACTAACTCGATTATCATTTAATCAATTAAGCATAGCAATTCCATATAACCACTTAATCATTTTATTCATTTAAAACGAATCATAATAATCTTTAAATCCACCATCCACTCCGACTATTAAACTCGAATATCAACGAGACCACAATCAATCTCACAATTCCAATTAGCAACTAATAATTTAACAATTAACACTTATTAACTCGAACATTTAATCGGACTCATAATTAAACTCACGATTATAATTACCAATATACTTTCCGAATTGAATCTCGGAAATCAACAATATTCATAATTTTCAATATCGATCTAACTACGACAATTACACGTTAAACTCACAATTAATCTAATTAAATTACAACACTTAACTAATTAAATTACTAAAATTAAACAATATATAGCAATTCGTCTCTAATTTAATTACAACATTTAAATTATAACAAAATTTACGATAATTACATAATCAAAACTAAATTCGAAAGGTATACCATTATCGTTTCCGGTGACCACCACGAAAATCTCCACCATCTCTCTCTCTCTCTCTCTCTCTCTCTCTCTCTCTCTCTACAGTCCTCGCGCGTTGCTACCACGCCACCAGCTCGTCTCCTGCTACCAGTTGTCGCCGGAAATGCGCCGCCGTAGCCACCGTGCATCCATCTCCGCCGGCCTGCTCCTCCGTCGTCGACTCCCCCCTCAGTCCCTTCTTCATCCCACACCAACACATCACTCCCTCTCTAATTTAACAGCCCCCAATTTCATCCTCTCCCAATTTCTCTCTTTCCCCCGCTGTTTTCTTCCCCTCCCCCGACTGATTTCTTCGTGCGGCTGTGTGTGTATACGTATGTATATATGATGTGCTGTGTACTTGTGTTTTTATCCCTAATGGGCTTGGCCCAATAACACTTAAAACAACCTAATTAATTACTTTATATCTTATATAATAATTTAAACTAATAACTCTAATTTTTAAAAAAATAAAATTTCTAGCATAATTAAATACTAGATTATTTTTAAAGACTTTTGGAAAAAGAATTAGAATTAAATCTAATTTTTCTGAATTTATATGCATTTTACAAATTATTAATGGTTTTATAAAAACAATTCATAAAAGTAATAATTATGATTCATAAATCACAATTTACAAGGCTTTATAAATACCACAAATATTATTGCTTTAGTAAAATCTTGAATTCTCGATTTTATATATTAATCGAGCAATTTCTACAAATCCTCAAATAATTAAAATAATCATTTTCTAAGGATTTTAAAACCTCCAAATTATTCAGTAATTTAAAACAAAATCTTTACTAATTAAATCCATACTTCAAAATTAAACTTTTGCCCAAATAAATTATTGACTCGAGATATACACTCGATCAGTAAAAATATTTAAAAGGGATCCGGTTCCACCGAATCAAAATAATTAAATAACAATAATAATAATAATAATAATAATAATAATAATAATAATAATAATAATAATAATAATAATAATAATAATAATAATAATAATAATAATAATAAAATTCCTCCTCATTTTAGGAAAAACATTATTATTATTGAAATAATAATAAATCATTTCTTGAGAAATCCGGGTTATTACAATATTTGAGATTAATCACTTAACGCTTTTGAAAGGCTAAGTATATACTTTACTTAGGTTAAAACACGTTTTCAAGTCATCTCGTTATGCACCCTTTATTGTACTCTTATTAACACTATTATGATCCGACACTTGTTCGTTATTAAGGCATGTCATTACACTTACACTTGGTAGGTACTTAAGTCGTATAAGTTCTAAGGTCGGTCGTTTACTAACAAAGATTATACCTCGAGATTTATTGTCCATTTTCAAAGTGGTTTTCCAAAATTATAACAGTGTTCCTCAAAGGGTTTCATTAGTACTTAACCTCGATTCGAACATTTTTATAAAATCGGAAAACGATCCTTTTTACATGAGGTCTTTTCTCACACCTTCCTTATGACTTCTAATATTTAATTATTATGATTCGCAACTGAATTACTCATGTTAAGGGGGTCCAATTTCAGTTACGAACTCGTACTTACTATTTCAAACCACTTTTACTAAATCAGCCATATCTCCTAAACCGTAAGTCCTTTTGTTTCGATTTTTGCGCCAAAACGATCTATGACTCGAGATCTACAAGGTCAGGTCATATTCTTGTCAAGATTAGTGACTATAGCTACTGTTATGCATGGTTCTTTAAGGTCTAACGAAATTTTGGCATTACGACGGCTATAAATCGAACATTTCCAAATTTATCGCACATAACCAAGCCACACCGGGCATACAATACATCTTAACAAGTGCAAGAACATCTCACTTCACCATCATATTCATCATATTACTTAGATCAACTAAACCAACTACGTAATCATGCTTACATGCTTATAATAACAACATAATCATAACTCATCTAAAAACCACCAAGAATATCCATAAACTCAAAGTAAGATCTAGGGTTTAGGTGTGATATACCTTCCTTGGAGTGTGTATAAGCCTTAATAAACCTTGTATACTCCTTAGAACACTTTAACCAAGCTTAGATCATCCAAAGAAACAAGAAAACTAATTTTAATTCTTGAAAGTTACTATTCACCCTCATCTTTGATGATTTTATTAACCATGAAAGACTTGGATTCTAGGGCTCAAATTCATAGGATATCTAGTTATGAAATGTAGTACTCACCAAAATAATCTTGAGATTTAACAATGGTTGGAGCTTGGATTTTTGTTCTTGATTTTTGGTAAAAGCCGAATGGAAGGAAATGGAGAGAACGGTGGAGTTTGCTTGCTTTTCTCTTGTTCTCATCTAGTCTAATGTGTATTATTGTGATGTTTAGATAATATCTTGGCATAAAGTAGCTTTAATAAAGTGATTTGGTCAAGCATGATGCCATTCAAGTGGACAAGTGTTCGTGTTTAGTGGTTTGATGATGAGATTAAGCTAACTACTTGGTTTGTTTCTAATATTGCTAGTTAGCATTGTAACTAGCTTGGTTACTTGATTATATCCACTTGCACATGAATGCATCTTGGCTCTCTGCTTGTTTCTTTGTCCGGTTATTACTCAATTTCATTGATCGTTCGGAGGAATATCTTAAGTATTTCTTGTTAGGGTTTTACCAGAAACCTCCTCAATATTTATACTACCATTCTCAATCCTCCTTTATAATCCTTGAATTTAAATTCCTCAAATCTTTTTAATAAATCCTTAAATCCTTCAGTGTCCAGGGAAATCTCGGAGAAATTAAAAGTTCCATTTTTTTGAATCTGATATCGTTTACATACACTTATTTTGCTTATAGACCATCAATACAAACTCGGAAATCAATTCTGAATACTTCTATATAGTGTCGTTTAATAATATTCCAATTTCCACCAAAAACACTATTCATCACTTATTCTTTCTTTATTTCCTGTATTTAGAAAAATGACCTCGTTCTCTTTCGAGCGTTCCTTATCTCTTTTACGGAATCACTTAACTTATAACAGATATCGATTTGGATGACATGAGAATATTTCCTTCCTCTTTGGGAATACCCTATCTTACTTTCTAGGAGATAGATTATTCTAATCTAAGTTGTCGGCCAATTGTATTGTTCATGGCATATAAACATTTGAATCCAAATCCGTTAAATATTCATTCATTAAACCACTGATACATTGTAGTCGTAACCACTATTCATTCATACTCCATTACATAATAAAAGTTTTAATTCTACCAAAAATATGGGTTCTTACAGTCCCCCCTCCTTAAAAGGATTCCGTCCCGGAATCAATCTTAAAACAAATGGGGGTATTTCTTCAGCATTACGCTTTCTAGCTCCCAAGTTGATTCTTCTATGTTGTGGTTCTGCCACAAGACTCTGACTAACTTGATGACCTTGTCTCGAAGCACTTGTTCTTTTCGATCTATGATTTCCACAGGCTGCTCCACATAGGTTAGGTCCGGTTGGATATCTACGTGCTCATATTCTACTATATGCTTGGCATCCGGATTATATTTCCTCAACATCGAAACATGGAACACATTGTGCACTTGTTGCAGATTTGGGGGTAATGCTAGTTCATAAGTTAGTTCTCCGATATGCCTTAAGATCTCAAACGGTCCAATGTATCTAGGACTCAGTTTTCCTTTCTTTCCAAACCTCATTAAACCTTTCCAGGGAGATACCTTTAAAAACAGTTGTTAGGAATATGTTGTACTTGATGATAACTTCACAATCAAGCAAATTGTATAAGGTTTTGTAGCTGTCAACGGATGAGGATTTATAACTCTATCCGTTGACAGGTAGCTCATCAACGGATGAGGTTTTGTAGCATACTGCAGTATCTCTATGTTATCAGTTGATAGTGTTTTTATCCACAGTCATGTTGACCATCAGCGGATAGGCAGAATATGGTAGCCAATTGTAAATAAGCTATGCTATGTAATTCTGTCTAAGTGAAAGTGTATCAACAGATGAAGACAAAACTCTATCAACGGATACAACTCAAATCCACTCTATCAACGGATACAATTCAAGTCTCAATATCAACGAATACCGCTCAATACATCATCAACGGATGTCAGTGTACAATATCAACGGATAATCATTGACACTGTCTTCTATGATTAGCTGGGGATTAGCAGTTGATAAGGACATGTTTGACTGACAGATCACATGGGTTGATAGTAGATACAAAAAGCAGTATGGCAGCCATACTTTGGAAACACAGAAGAAAGAAGCATTCCATTTACACTATGAATACAAGAAAGGTGCAGGAGACATGTCTGAACACAAGGACAACCTTTCGGCTACATGTGTATTTGCAGTGTAATAGCAAGTCAACTAGAATTAGATTAATATTATCTTATTCCAATAGTACTTGTAAAACTTGGGATTTATAACCAAGTGTAGCAACTCTTTGTAGGTTAAGAAAACAGATACATTTTGCTTAGGGTTTCTATTGAATATTCTTAGAAAGCAAAGAGTTGTAAAACAGAAGCTGTGTACTTTTGTATCACAGAGTTTTCTTCGAATAAAAGCTTCAGGTGGTGCATTTAACCACCTGATTTTTTATGTGTTTGTGCATTAATCTTTCTACAAGCAATTATCTTAGTATAGATTTCTGGAGTTCTTATCAGAAATTTATAAATATCAAGAATTGTATTCAACCCCCCCTTCTACAATTATACAAGTGTGTAATCTGGGAATAACAATTGGTATCAAAGCAAGCTTCTAACATATTTGAAGTTTAAAGATCAACAGACTTCCAGCATGTCTAAGAAGGATTATGGAGTAAAGATTCCAGTTCTTGATATAGAAAATTACTTTCACTGGAAAGTAAAAATGCGTCTGCATCTCTCGTCTATTGATGAGGGCTTTGTGGATTGCATTGACAAGGGTCCTCACGTTCCAATGAAGACAGCAACAAGAGTTGGCCTGGCTGATGATGTGCCTGACACTCTCATTCCCAAACCTGTTTCTGAGTGGAGTCTTGAAGATATTGCAGAAGTCCACAAAGACAAAAAGACCATGAATATTTTGTTCAATGGTCTAGAAACAGACATGGTTGACAATGTTATTAACTGTACTACCGCCAAGGAAGTATGGGACACTGTTCAAACCCTGTGTGAAGGAACAGAACAGGTAAGGGAAAACAAGATGCAACTACTAATCCAACAGTATGAACATTTTCACTTTAAGAGTGGAGAAACATTGAATGATACATTTAGTAGATTTCAAAAGCTACTAAATGGTTTGAAACTGTATGGAAGAATCTATCATGTTAAAGATTCTAATCTCAAATTTCTGAGATCACTACCCAAGGAATGGAAGCCAATGACTGTTTCTCTAAGAAACACTCAAGAGTACAAGACATTTACTCTTGAAAGGCTCTATGGAACTTTAAAGACCTATGAGCTGGAAATGGAGCAGGATGAAGAGATTGAGAAGTCTCAAAAGAAAAGTGGGTCAGTTGCACTTGTTGTCAACTTAGAGGAAAGGACAGAAACTGCTAGTTCTACACCAAACAGGGAGGTTTGTAAAGGTAGAGCAGAATCAAGCAGGAGCAAGGAAAAGGTGTCTGAGGAATTGAATGCTCTTCAGCAGGATGAATTGGATGAGATAGATGAGCACTTAGCTTTTCTATCTAGGAGATTCTCTAAGCTGAAATTCAAGAGAAACTCTGGGGTGGCCAAGCCATTTAACAAGGATTTTTCCACAAGCAACTATGTGGATAAATCCAAAATTAAATGCTACAATTGTGGAATTGCTGGTCACATGATAAGTGAATGCAGGAAACCTAGATCTGAGAACAAGGGAAAGTCAACTGAGGCTGTTGACTATAAGAAGAAATATTTTGATCTTCTCAGGCAGAAAGGAAAGGCATTCTTGACCCAAGAGTATGACTGGGCTGTTGATGACAATCATTCTAATGATGATGTTGAGTTAGTCAACCTTGCTTTAATGGCTGATTCTGGAGAGCAGGAAGCAAGTTCAGCTAGCAATCAGGTATTTTCTACTAATCTCTCTGAGCTCACCAAAGAGGAATGCAATAGTGTTATAGATGAAATGTCTACTGAACTATATCACTTAAGTGTTACTCTTAAATCACTTACTAAAGAGAACAATAGGATTAAAGAGTCTAATCTGTTTTTAAGTGATAGAAATGCTGCTCTAGAAACTCAATTTCTAGAATTTGAGAAAATGAGAGTTGATTGCAATAATGCTAAAAGTGAACTTGAAGCTGTTAAAAAGAGAACTGATTTTAAAAGACCAGCTTGAAAAGGAACAAGGGATAATTGCTAAATTTCAAAGTTGTAGGAATATTTCTCAAAACATAATAGAAGTTCAGGAAATAGAATCGTTTGTGAAGGATATCTGGACTCAAAAGAAAAAGGAGCTAGAACCTGGCCTTGAGGATCTAGAGACTATTTGTGAATCAACGGATAGTGATCATCCGTTGACAGATGAACCGTCAACGGATGAGAGGTATCCGTCGACTAACAAAAAGTCTGTTAGTAAGAAGGAACTTAGGAAACTGGATATCAAGTATGGTCCAGTCAACAAGAATTTTGTTACTGGTGAGTGCAGCAAAACCAAATCCAGTGGGAAGGCTAAGGCAGGTGATTTACATAACAAAAAGGCTGTTGGTAAATCAGATAATGAAAAGGTAGAAATTGAGGATAAAAATAAAAAGAACAGAAATGGTAAGATAGGCATCAACAAGAAAAACAATTACTCTCCTGACAAGTTTGCTCCTAGGAAAACTTGTAGTAATTGTAATAGTGTCAATCATCTATCTTCTAATTGCAAGATTGTCAACAAGGCTCCTGTTCATGTACCTCAACCAATGCCATGTATGCCTGCAATGCCTGTTATGCCTGGTTTGTATCAAAATGCTAGTTTTTCAAATCCATATGTGAACATGCCATATGTGTCTAATCCTTACTTTCAATCTATGAATGTGCCACAAATGTCATGGAACATACCTAACATGAATAATATGTATGCCAATTTCCACACATGCATGCATCCAATATTCATGCAAATAAGCATTTTTCAAACCCCATCACTCAAGCATCTACACCTAAGTTGAAGAATGCTAAGAGTGCAAAGTCAAAGGCTAACAAGAAAGGACCCAAGGAAGCTTGGGTACCAAAATCAACTTGATTTGTTTTTGAAATGTGTGCAGGGAAACAGAAGGAATCTATGGTACCTAGACGTTGGATGCTCTAGGCACATGACAGGAGATTCAACCCTGCTCACAGAGTTCAAGGAAGGAGCTGGCCCTAGAATTACCTTTGGAGATGACAGCAAAGGATATACTAAGGGATATGGCCTGATTTCAAAAGACAATGTCATCATTGAAGAAGTGGATTTAGTTGAAGGTTTGAAGCACAATTTGCTGAGTCAGTCAGATTTGTGACAAAGACTATGAAGTAAAGTTCACAAAAGAAGCCTGTGTTGTTTCTGCCAAGGAAGACAACAATGTGGTATTGACAGGCTTTAGAAAAGGAAATGTTTACATAGCTGACTTCAATTCAGCATGCTCAGAATCCATTACTTGTCTCTTCAGCAGAGCAAGTAAGGATGAGAGTTGGCTATGGCATAAGAAGCTGTCACATTTGAATTTTAAAGTTATGAATGATTTGGTAAGAAAGGATCTTGCTAGAGGAATCCCTCAATTGGAGTTTGTCAGAGATGGGCTGTGTGATACCTGCCAATTAGGGAAACAAAAGAAATCATCCTTCAAAAGCAAGACAGAGTCATCCATTGTTAAGCCTCTTCAATTGCTGCATATGGACTTATTTGGTCCAGTAAATGTCATGTCTATTTCAAAGAAGAAATACTGTCTGGTGATTGTAGATGATTTTTCTAAGTTCACATGGACCTTCTTCCTGCACTCCAAGGATTGTGCAAGTGAAATCATCATCAATCACCTCAAAATACTAAACAATGGTTCTGAAGACAGAGTACAAAGAATCAGGAGTGACAATGGTACTGAATTCAAGAATTCCACAATGAAGATTTTCTGTGAAGAGAATGGAATTGTCCATGAGTTTTCTGCTGCCAGAACACCTCAACAAAATGGGGTTGTTGAAAGGAAAAACAGAACTCTCATTGAAGCAGCTAGAACAATGTTAAGTGAATCAAGGTTACCAACATATTTCTGGGCTGAAGCTGTCAACACTGCATGCTTTACTCAGAATATTTCCTTGGTCAATCAAGCTAGAGGAATGACTCCTTATCAGTTTTTAACCAACAAGAAACCAACTTTAGCTTTCCTACATGTCTTTGGATGTAAGTGTTTTGTGCTAAGAAATCATGGAGATAACTTGGGCAAATTTGAAGCAAAGGCAGATGAAGCTATTTTCGTTGGATATGCAGCAGGGAAATCCTACAAGGTCTACAATCTAAGAACCAACATTGTTATGGAATCTGTACATGTTGTGTTTGATGATCAAAAGATTCTAGGCCTAAATGATGAAGGTTACCATGAAAAGTTGGAATTTGAGAATGAAGGTGAAGGAAGAATGTACTATGATGATGATGAGGAAAATGAAGATCATGACCACAGAGATCCACCTAGAGCTGTTATACCAACTAGAAGTGATGCTTACACTGAAAATGAAGCATCCGTTGACAGTCATTCTGCAACATCCATTGACAGTCATTCTGCAACATCCGTTGACAATATTAGAGATGCATCCGTTGACAGATATTCTCAAACATCCGTCGACAGGCAAAATGATGCATCCATTGACAATCAACTTCATAATTCAGCAAGGACAACAAACTCAGGGAGAGTTTCTCAAGGTCAAAATTCAATGCTAAATCAACATGATCATGCTCATGGAAATGAAGCAACATCATCAAGATCAAACCTTCCACCTGCAAGAAAATGGACTAGAAATCATCCATTTGAGTTAATCATTGGTGAATCAAATTCAAGAGTCCAAACTAGAAGGGCCACTCAAGCAGAATGTCTATACAGTAGCTTCCTGTCTCAAGAGGAACCTAAGAAAGTGGAAGATGCCCTTCTAGATCCAGATTGGGTATTAGCAATGCAAGAAGAGCTAAACCAATTTGAAAGAAATAAAGTATGGAAACTTGTGCCCAAACCTGATGATAGAAGTGTCATAGGTACTAAATGGGTTCTCAAGAATAAGACAGATGAAAATGGCATAATTGTGAGGAATAAAGCTAGATTAGTGGCAAAGGGCTACTCTCAAGAAGAAGGAATAGATTTTGATGAAACTTTTGCTCCAGTAGCAAGACTTGAGGCAATAAGAATCTTTCTAGCCTATGCAGCACATGCCAATTTCAAAGTCTATCAGATGGATGTCAAAAGTGCCTTTCTAAATGGGGAACTGGAAGAAGAGGTCTATGTCCATCAACCTCCTGGCTTTGAGGATCCAGAATTTCCAGGATATGTATATCTTCTCATGAAAGCACTTTATGGTTTGAAGCAAGCACCAAGAGCCTGGTATGACACTTTATCTCAATTTCTTTTGGAGAACCACTTCACTAGAGGTACAGTAGATAAAACCTTATTTCATAGGAATATTAATGGCTCTTCAATACTTGTTCAAATCTATGTAGATGATATTATTTTTGGGTCTACAGATGAGAAGCTTTGCAAAAAGTTTGCCAAACTTATGCAAAGTAGGTATGAAATGAGCATGATGGGTGAATTAACTTACTTTCTTGGCCTACAAGTAAATCAAGTTAATGAGGGCATTTTCATAAGTCAAACAAAATATATTTATGATCTCTTAAAGAAATTTGACTTAATGGATTGTACATCTGCTAAAACACCTATGGCCACTGCAACTAAGCTTGAGTTGAATACTAAGGAAAAGTCTGTGGACATCTCAAGCTATAGAGGCATGGTAGGTTCACTTCTATACCTAACAGCTAGTAGACCTGATATAATGTTTTCTACTTGTCTTTGTGCTAGATTTCAAGCTGACCCTAGAGAGTCTCACTTAATAGCTATTAAAAGAATTTTCAGGTATCTCAAGGGAACACCAAACCTTGGCATTTGGTACCCGAGAGAATCTGGTTTTGATCTAACTGGCTATTCAGATGCAGATTATGCAAGTTGCAGAGTTGATAGGAAAAGTACTACAGGTTCCTGTCAATTTCTAGGAAACAGGCTTGTTTCATGGTTCAGTAAGAAACAAAACTCAGTCTCCACTTCTACAGCTGAAGCTGAGTACATTGCTGCTGGAAGCTGTTGTGCACAGATTCTATGGATGAGAAACCAACTCATTGACTATGGTCTAAAAGTTGAGAAGATTCCAATTTTCTGTGACAACACAAGTGCTATTGCCATCACAGGGAATCCAGTGCAACATTCGAGAACCAAGCACATTGACATCAAATACCACTTCATTAGAGAACATGTGATGAATGGTACAGTAGAAATGCACTTTGTGCCAAGTGAAATGCAGCTTGCAGATATCTTCACCAAGCCTCTTGATGAATCCACATTCACAAGATTGGTAGGTGAGCTAGGTATGCTTAACTTGTCATAATTCCTAGTGATATTTGATTTCACTGCATTGAAGCTAGAAATGTGTTTTGATTTACTTGAAAGTTAAACCTTTCAGAAAAATTTTCTGCAGAAATTTTGTCTAAGGAAAAATTAGCTTATCAACGGATATCCTTTTATCCGTTGATAGTATAAACACATTACTAGATTTTCGCATGTCAACGGGTAACAGGCTATCCACGTCATCAACGGATAAACTGTATCTCAACCGTTCATTCTATATCCGTTGATATACATTTTTTTTAAATAGCCGTTGGTAACCGTGTATATCTAATCATGGCTGTACTTATTTTCTTTTCATTTATTATCTGACAGTTACTTTTGACCAATGGAGTAATTACTTTTAATTATTTCATTTTTAATTCTTGAAAAATATAAAAGGCTGACTTGTACTCTCACATCTCACTTTTATTCATTTTCAAGAATATCAAAAGTTAACTGCATCTTCTTCTCTAAAACTCTCTGTAACCAAAGTTCAAATACTTCAATGGCGCCCATTGTTAAGATGATGTCCTCCACTGGGTTTACCTATGAGAAGAACAATTTCGCGGCCTTTGTTGACACAGTGAATGCTCCAGAAGCTTACCACACTTTGATGAGTTTCGTGAAGAAATGCAAACTGTCATATGCTATGACTGCCACCACCCCCTTAATCCACGAGGTAATTGAAGAAATGTGGACATCTGCTGAGTACAATGGCACAGACGGTACAATTGCTTTTTCTTTAAAGGGTAAAAACTATGTAGTTAATTCTGATGTAATAACTGCTTGTTTAAAATTGCCTGAGAATAACTGTTTGAAAGTACCCACTGATGCTGAAATTGTTGCCATGCTTAATTCTATTAATTATGCCCTTAGTACTGAAAACTTAGGGAAAATTGTTAAAAAAGGAATGGTTAAAGAATGGAGCTATTTCTTTGATGCCTTCATTAAAACTTTTTCAGGCAAAATTAGTAATTTTGATGCTGTTACCCAGTCCATGCTAACTATGATGTGTATGCTCTTAAATGATAAATTCTATAATTTGGCACACTAGTTATGTATGAGATAGCTGCAAAATTAGGTAAAAAGGAAACTAGGAGCAAGAATATCTACTTTGCTAGATTTTTAATGCTCTTAGCACTGCATGTATCTGAGAATGAGCTATCCATTGCTAACCCGGATAGCAAGTTCCAATGTTTTATTCAGGAGAAGAGAGTCTTAAGTGACCTAATTCGAATGAACCTCAATGCAGGAGTACAATTGGTATATCTACCAATTGTTCAGGTAACCATTTCTAACTCTGAAACCCCTATCTCCAACCCCCAAATTTCTTTGCCTTCTAGTGTCACAATGGAGTCTGTAGTTGTGACCAAACAGGCTCCTACCAAAGTGACCAAATCCAGAGTTCCAAAATCACATTCTAGTAAGCAAACCTCAGGTGTCTCTCAAAAGACACCTGTTGTAAAATCTACCAAAACTCTTGAGGGGAGTGTGAAGGTGGTAGTGAGTGGTGAGGGACAGGGTGAACATCAAAGAAGCCCTAAGGATAAGGCAGGAGAGATGAGTGCAACCACCATTTCAGTCTCTCAAAAGACTGCTAATGTAACTTCAAGCCAAATTCTAGTTACACTCTCTCAACAGAGTGTGACTACTGAATCAAGTTCCCCACAAGGAACACTACACAAGAGGGTTAGAGACACAAATAGCCCACTCTCAAAAACCTATGGAAGAAGAGTGAAATCTAAAACCACAGGGGAATCACAGGGTGCACACACAGTACAGGAAACTGTACCTTCTCAAACTCAGTTTGATGTGGCTTCAATAAATGTGGAGTCACAGCCCCTTGATCTTAATCTTCAAATCGACACACATTACAATCCACCATCACCAACTCCATCTCTGGATGTGGATATGATATCTACATCAATTCCTGATTCTCCATCTTTAAGATTCTTGGAGAAGCCCCACTCTGCAATTGGTGGTCATCATCTTTTAGATGATTTGTCGGACCATCAATCTTCCCTTCCAGAATTCTCAACACAGACTGTGGCCTCGAACTTAAAATCAATCTCCACAGATTCAGTGTTGGTTTTCTCTTCAACGGATAAAATTCTTCCTTCCTCAACGGATATCCTTCATCCGTTGCCAAGTGTTTCTCCATCAACGGATGTGCCTCTGTCTAGCCATCCGTTGACAACTATAACTACTCCATCAACGGATATTCCTTATCCGTTGATAACTCACTCTACCACTGCTATATCTGACATTCCTGTGTCAAGTGTGGAGGAGTTCTCAGTAGTTGAAACACTTTTAGGATTGAGGGAAGGGAGTGAGAGGCTGCCTTGTGAGCAGGCAAAAGGAGAGCTAAATAATGAGAGGCTGGCCATTTCTTCCGGTCAGGCAAAAGGAGAGACTGAGAGTTCCACCTTAGTAGGTGAAGGTGAGGGTGTGAGAGGTGTGAGCCAAGGGGAGCCCTTGATACAAGAAAAGAGAGATGAGAGGAGAGAAGGGACTACAGGAGAAATAAGGATGGAAGAAGCAGCCATTGCTAGTGAGTCAATGGAGGTTGAGGATGCAGCCAAGGAAATGGAATTTCAAAGAGAATATCAGTCCATGATTGACTCCATTTCTTTGGATGCTGAAACCTTTACTCACCCTGTTCCTGCCTATCAAATTCTGGCACAACAGGGCAATGTGGAAGCAGAGGAGGCAATGCACCTAGTGCACACCTCACAGTCTCTACTTAGAGCTAAGGAATCTTTTGAAGCTCTGCCAACCACTACTGAGAGTGAAGAATTTGAAGATTCTGAAGATGACGACAACCAGAGCTCTGAAGATGAAGGTGGTAGCAGTATTCATGATTTTAAATTTGCTCACAACTACACCTATCATCAACTTGATGTGGAAATCATAAGGCAATATAAATCTGCCCTAGCTGAGCACCCAGAAGCAGATCCACAGAGAAAGGTTGTTCTTCAACAGACAATTGACTCCCTTAAGTTACAAAAGATGCAAATGGTGATTCAGAGAACCAACTTAGAGGAGATCAAACAAGAAATCAAGGATGTGAAGATCTCTGTGGATTCCAAGTTAGAGCAACTAGCTCCTACAGCCACTCAGAGGGTGTTGCAACAAAGGTTCATCAAAGAAGACACCCTGGCTAAGTCTGTGCAACTACTCAACTCAAGAGTGGAAAAGATGGAATCCCAGATGGAGCAATTTCTTCAACATCAAAAACTGCAAACCCAACTGCTAGAAAAGTTAGTTGCAGCCCCAACTTCTAGTCAAACCCTTGATGCTAACAAAAAGGGGGAGAAAGTTGAAGAGGTTGTGGCAACTACAAGTCAAATCCTAGTTACACTCTCTCAACAGAGTGTGACTACTGAAAGAAGGGAAGCAGCAAGTGAGGGGGAGCAGCAGCCTACCATAGTGGTCAATCCACAGGACTTCATTGTCACAGCTTCCCCCAGCAAATCCAAACCTGTACAAGTAGCTCTATCTAAAGAGTTTGATTTCTCAAACTTGACAGAAGAGGAAAAGCTAGCCAAGATTGAAGCCCTGCAAAGGAAGAAAGAGGAGAACTATGAAAGAATAATGAGGATAGAAAGATTGATCAATGCATCTATTGTATCAAATATGTTCTCTAGCCAAACCTCAGCTCCAACAATATCTACCACAATTCTGAAGGTGCTCACTCCAGCAATTGTGGCTCCTACATTCTATGATGCTGAGCCTTCTCATGTTAAAGAATTTGAACCCTACATCAAAGCAAGATCCTTCTCACCACCAAAAGCAAATGGGAAGAACAAGTTACAACTGGACTTTCCATTTCCCAAGGATGATGAAGAGAAGCTGATGGGTAAGCAAATTAAGGAATTCAAGGAGAAGACTAACAGCTGTGTAAGAGAATGGATGGCTGTAATCATAAGGAATGGAAAAGTTCTAAACATATCCAACAGCCATCCTAGATTTGTTGAAGCCAAGAGAGAAGAGACTTCAAGTCTGCTAAGAGAATCTCAACCAAGCACTGAAAATCAATATGAAAACTCAGATGAGAAGCAAGCAAGGCTGGCTCAAGAGTTAATGGATGAGGTAGAGGATGAAATGAGGGAACCTGAGGAAGTCCCCAAATTCAAAAGGAAAGGGAAATCAGTCCCCAAATCCAAATCTAAGAGAATGAAATCAAAGGCAAGGAGGCCTGTCTCTCCAGAAATTGAAAACAAGGAGACAATTGGCTCATCACAACCTACTTCTGTAAAAGTATTCAACCCAGCTGTGAATTTCCATGGTGATCCTATAGTACCTAAAGAGGAACCAATGAATCTTGACTCCATTGAGGTTCCTTCATTCTTGCTGAAGCCTCAACAGAAGCCTATACAGAAGAAAAGGATACCAAGGAAGCAACCTTCAAAGGAACCAATTCAAGTTGCTAGGGTACCTGCTATTGTCAGGCAGCCAATCTTGGAAAACAAGGATGATTTTATCTGGATGAATTGTCAGAAGTAAGAGGGATTGACAAATATAAACATTTGCCTGAGAGATTGGTCTTTGTATACAAGGGAGGAAAGGAAAGGACATGGCCACTTCAAAGGGTTCTTGGAGAAAATTATCAGACCTTAACCAAAGTGTTCTCTGCAATCAAGAGATACACAGGGTTCTCCAAGATAGCAAAAGGGTTGATACTGGGCAGAATAGAACAAATAAGGAGGGAATGGAACTCACCATCAAGTCTACCAAGGAAGATGAAGATCCCATACAATGGACAGAAAATCCACCTTCAACCCTTCTGGATGATGGAGTTCAGGGATGAAGATGGTAACAGGAGATTCTTCAGGTTAGAAGACCAACTACCAAAGGCTAGTTCTCAATACCTGAGATGGTTACAACAAAAGCTAAATCCAAAGGTTGATGAAGAAGATGCCTTCTATAGGCAACTCCAAATACAGATTGAGTCCAACTCTGCCAAAGAAGGAAAATCAAGGGTGATGCCAACAAGAGAAAAGAAACAGTCTTAATCTGCTCAGTCTAGAGGAGCACTTCTCTGTAAATTTCTCAAACTTTCAGTTTTTAATTTTTGTAGCTTAATACAATTTTTGCATTGTTCTATATATATCTTTAGGAATGTTTTGTTATCATCAAGGTCCTGAATTTATGCTTTATTGCCATCAAGTATAAATTGGGGGAGATTGTTAGGAATATGTTGTACTTGATGATAACTTCACAATCAAGCAAATTGTATAAGGTTTTGTAGCTGTCAACGGATGAGGATTTATAACTCTATCCGTTGACAGGTAGCTCATCAACGGATGAGGTTTTGTAGCATACTGCAGTATCTCTATGTTATCAGTTGATAGTGTTTTTATCCACAGTCATGTTGACCATCAACGGATAGGCAGAATAGGGTAGCCAACTATAAATAAGCTATGCTATGTAATTCTGTCTAAGTGAAAGTGTATCAACAGATGAAGACAAAACTCTATCAACGGATACAACTCAAATCCACTCTATCAACGGATACAGCTCAAGTCTCAATATCAACGGATACCGCTCAATACATCATCAACGGATGTTAGTGTACAATATCAACGGATAATCATTGACACTGTCTTCTATGATTAGCTGGGGATTAGCAGTTGATAAGGACATGTTTGACTGACAGATCACATGGGTTGATAGTAGATACAAAAAGCAGTATGGCAGCCATACTTTGGAAACACAGAAGAAAGAAGCATTCCATTTACACTATGAATACAAGAAAGGTGCAGGAGACATGTCTGAACACAAGGACAACCTTTCGGCTACATGTGTATTTGGAGTGTAATAGGAAGTCAACTAGAATTAGATTAATATTATCTTATTCCAATAGTACTTGTAAAACTTGGGATTTATAACCAAGTGTAACAACTCTTTGTAGGTTAAGAAAACAGATACATTTTGCTTAGGGTTTCTATTGAATATTCTTAGAAAGCAAAGAGTTGTAAAACAGAAGCTGTGTACTTTTGTATCATAGAGTTTTCTTCGAATAAAAGCTTCAGGTGGTGCATTTAACCACCTGATTTTTTATGTGTTTGTGCATTAATCTTTCTACAAGCAATTATCTTAGTATAGATTTCTGGAGTTCTTATCAGAAATTTATAAATATCAAGAATTGTATTCAACCCCCCCTTCTACAATTATACAAGTGTGTAATCTGGGAATAATAACAGTAGGTCTCCAACTTCATATTCCTTGCCTTTCCGAGCTAAATCAGCGTATTTCTTTTGTCGATCTTGGGCTGCTACTAGCCGTCCTCTGATTAGATCCACTACATCTTTAGTCCGTTGGACCACTTCGGGTCCGAGCATCTTTCGCTCTCCAACTTCATCCCAATACAAGGGAGATCGACATTTTCTTCCATAAAGCGCTTCGTAAGGCGGCATCCCTATGCTTGAGTGAAAACTATTGTTGTAAGAGAATTCAATCAGTGGCAAGTGATCATCCCAATTTCCTTTAAAGTCTATAGCACAGACTCTCAGCATATCCTCTAGCATTTGGATGGTCCTTTCACTTTGCCCGTATGTCTGGGGTGATAGGCTGTACTCATGTTTATCCTGGTTCCTATACATTCTTGAAAGCTTCTCCAAAACCTAGAGTTAAATCTAGGATCTTGAACGGATACTATGGCGACTGGGACTCCATGTCGCGCCACTATCACTTTTAAGTAAATATCCACTAGTCTGTGGACAGTGTATCTTTCATTGATCGGAAGAAAGTGAGCTGACTTCGTTAGTCGGTCTATAATTACCCATATGGCGTCGTGATTATCTTTGGTCCTTGGTAGACCTACTACGAAATCCATGGCTATGTGTTCCCATTTCCATTCGGGAATCTCTAAGGGGTGTAAAAGTCCACTGGGTCTCTGGTGCTCAGCTTTCACTCGTTGGAAGGTCAAGCATCTGCTTACCCACTCCGCTACGTCCTTTTTCATGTTAGGCCACCAGTAGTACTCTTTCAAATCCCTATACATCTTGGTACTACCGGGGTGCACTGAGTACCTTGAGTTGAGTCCCTCATATAGAATTTCATTCTGTAGTTCATGCACTTTTGGGATCCATATCCTTGATGCGTATCTCATGATCCCTTCTTTATCTCTTTCATACTTAATTTCTTCTCCGGTCATTATCTCATTATCTCTTATTGACATAGCCTAATCTTTTCCAGCAATGGAGGTTGGATTCAAATTTCCATTAACCTTTCTTGACCATCTCCTGGTATCTTGACCTCGATTTCCAACTTCTCGAAGTCTCTCACCAATTCTTCTTCTGAGATTATCATTTTGAGTTTCTCTTCCCTACTGAGGGCGTGAGCCACCACATTGGCCTTACCCGGGTGATAATGAATCTCGTAATCATAATCCTTGATTAACTCAAACCATCTCCTCTAGCGCATGATAAGCTCTTTCTGAGTAAAGATGTACTAGAGGCTCTTATGGTCAGTGTAAATCTCGCACTTCTCTCCATACAGATAGTGTCTACAAATCTTTAAAGTGAAAACTATTGCTGCTAATTCTAGATAATGAGTGGGATATCGAATCTCATATTCCTTTAGCTGTCTTGACGCGTACGCAATTACCTTACCGTGCTGCATAAGTACGCACCATAATCCTTTATGCGAAGCATCACTATAAATCACAAAATCTCCTTTTCCATCAGGCAATGCCAACACCGGGGCCGTCACCAATCTCTTCTTTAGCTCTAGGAAACTCTTCTCGCATTTTTCGGTCCATTCAAATTTCTCTATTTTGCGGGTAAGTCTGGTTAATGGAGCTGCGATCTTTGCAAAATCTTGAACAAATCTTCTATAATACCCTACCAGTCCGATGAAGCTCCTTACCTCTGTTGGAGTGGTTGGCCGTTCCCAATTTGAAACTGCCTCTATCTTGGAGGGGTCGACCAACATTCCTTCCCTATTGATCACGTGTCCTAAGAACTGCACCTCATTTTTCCAGAACTCACACTTCGAGAATTTGGCATACAACTGCTCTTTCATGAGTATCTCTAAGGCTATCCTCAAATGTTCGGCGTGTTCTGCCTCGGACTTTGAGTAGATTAGAATATCATCAATGAAAACTATAACTAATTTATCCAAATACTCTTTGAACACCCTATTCATCAAATCCATGAAAGCTGCTGGGGCATTGGTCAATCCAAATGACATCACCAAGAACTCATAATGTCTATATCTAGTACGGAATGCAGTCTTTGGGATATCTTCGGGTTTAATCTTCAGTTGGTGATATCCGGTTCTCAGGTCAATCTTAGAGAAAATACACAGCACCCTTTAGCTGGTCAAACAAATCACCTATTCTGGGTAACAGGTACTTATTATTTATGGTTAACTTAATCAAATCTCGATAGTCGATGCATAACCTCATACTCCCGTCCTTCTTCTTAACAAACAACACTGGTGCCCCCCAAGGCGACACACTAGGTCTTATCATACCATTATCCAATAGTTCCTGTAATTGTTTAGCTAGCTCTTTCATTTCCACTGGGGCTAATCGATACGGGGCCTTCGAAACTGGCGCCGTCCCCGGGGCTAAGTCGATAGCAAACTCAATTATCCTATCAGGCGGTAATCCGGAAAGATCTTGTGGAAACACGTCCTCGAACTCATTAACTACCAGAATGTCCTACAACTTAAGTGCTTCCTTCTGGGTGTCTATAACGTAAGCTAGGTAAGCCTCGTACCCTTTTTGTACCAATCTTTTGGTCTGCGCCCTGGTTAGAATTTTCTGGGTATGTCGTATCCCCTTAAACACTACTTCCTTCTTTCCTGGGGTTTTCAACTTAACCTTTTTCCCTTTACAATCTATTTGAGCGCTATTGTGAGATAACCAATCCATTCCCAAAATAACATCAAATTCCCCTAGTTTGAAAGGAATCAAATCAACATAGAAAGATTGTCCTCCTATTTCTAATTTGCAATCGAGGTGAATCTGATTAACTGGAACTACTTTCTGGTTGGCTATCTCTACTTGTAAGGAATCCCTCAGTGGTTGGGTCTTAAGTTTCAATTTACAAGCAAAATTCCTCGATATAAAAGACTTGGTTGCCCCAGAATCAAATAAGATGTTTGCACTAACTGAATTAAGAGAAAAGGCACCTGCTATCACGTATGTGTCTCTGACGGCATCTTGCACTGTCATATGAAAAGTTCTAGTAGTTGGTGGCCTATTAGAGGTAGTTTTGCTTGCCCCTGATGTTGCTGGCTTGTTCATTAGGAAACCCTTCTTCATGTGACCTTGACGTCCACACTGGAAACAACAGTGCCTTTGCTGGCGATAGGAGTAACCGTGGAACAAGAGGCAGCAAAGTGGCCCACTCGTCCACACTTGTAGCAGGTTATCAGTTTCTGGTTACACACACCGGAATTTTTCCTCCCACAAGTTGCACATACTGGTAATGAAAATCATGGTTGACAAGAGTGGGACATTCCTGATTCCTTTCCGCCCTGGCTCACACTTGCGCTCACAGTTCGTTTGAATCCTACATTCCTTTCAGGTAGGGAAACTGTTCCTCGATTAAACATATTCGGGAGTTTTCCTCTTGCGGAACCTCCGCCCATGCTTGCATGCTTCCTTTTTATTCTCCCTTTCTCTCTTTGCCTCTGCATCTGATCACCCCCTGCTTCCATAATTGGTGCCTTCTGCACCAAGGTGGCATAGTCTGTAATCTCTAAAACTGCTACCCGATTCTGGATCCACAGCTTCAACCCTTGCTAAAACCTATTCACTTTCTTCTCCTCAGTATCCACAAACTCTGGAACAAACCTTGATAGCTCAGTAAAATTAGCCTCATAATCAGCCACTGACAAATTGTTCTGCTTTAGTTAACTTGAGCTCTATTTGAGTCTTCATAAACCTCGGGAAGTACTTTTCCAGAAACAATTGTTTGAACCTTTCCCAGGATATTATAGCATCCGTCTCCATGTTTTTCTTGGCCTCCCACCAGTAGTCGGCCTCTCCTTTCAGAAGGTAAGTGGCAAAAACAGTCTTTTGTGCCTCCTCAATGCTTAGTATCTTAAGGACTTTTCCATTTCCTTTATCCAGGCTCTTACCTCGATTAGGTCAGCTGATCCTTGGAATTCTAGGGGCTTAAGGGACTTAAAGGCCCTGAAAGAGTTTTCCACGGTACTGTTGTTTCCCTGGGGTGGTTGTGGGTAACGGTTCAAATTCTGCCTAAGCAGATCCATAAACTGACCCATGGGGTCTCTATCATGGTTCTCCCCTTCTTGCTCAACTTCAGTTTCTGCTCCTTCTATTTCTTCCTCAAACTCCTCAGTGTAAAATGGTTCATCTTCTGTCCCATGCTGGGAATCATCCTCCTCATTATAACCCTCATCTTGCGCTTCGTCATACTCGGGGTATTCCCTATGTTGACTCACGGGGGTTAGTGATAAGTGGATTTTATATCCAATTGGAACGTTCTATTTCGGCTTAAATTGGTGTCTTGGTCTCAAGTTTGTTGTGTTTATGATGTGTTTCGTTGAGTTGTGCAGGGTTACTAATCGTCGGTTAGGTTTGGCGATTTTCATGTTGATTGGGTAAATTTCAAGAGTTAATGAAGTTTTCCACAAGTTTTGGGAGAGTTGGAGACCAAGAATCATACAAATCTTGGGGAAGTTTGGAGTTCTAGGAATGAGGATGACATTATTCGAAGGAAGAGCAAGAGAGAGTAGAAGAAAAGCGGCGAACAACGAAGGAAATCATGCCTGGACAGATTTTTCTCCAGGACATGGCGCAGAGTCCAGGATATGGCGCGCCTGGACAGATTTTTCTGCGGGACATGGCGCGAACTCCAGGCTATGTCCGGGTAGAAATTCTGGAAAATTGATTTTATATCCTAAAAACTCGGAATTCTTTCCTGTTTCGAATTTAAGATGTAATTTTGGTATTTTCTTGTTGGGCAAGACTTCTAGGGTCTATAAAAACACATCTCATCCTTGTAAATTACATTGTTTACTTAGAATTACATAGCATAACATAGATTTGCAAGGGAGAATAGGAGAGAAGGATTCAACGCTCGTGACAAGCAACGGATCTCGATCTACTTTATCTTTTGTATTCTTTTCTTAGGCGATATTCTGGATTCTAGATTTGTTTCCTCAACTCTTTGTTTTATTAATATAATTATTGCTTTTATTCATATCTTGTTTATTATCATGTCTTCATCAAATCCCATGATGACGAAAGGTTCGATTATGAACTAATCGTTGTCATGGGATTCGAACAGATTTATCTATGTAGCTTAGAAGTGTGAATGCTTTAAAGATCTGTGTGTGATGAATTCTTGATATCCTTGTATGGTCAATCTTAATGCTTTTAGATGCGTAGCTAACATCTAAATTGAATTGTTAATCTCTTGTGAAGTGAAAGTGGATCTTGAGATTTAGAACTTGCCATGCTAGCATAGGTTCATAATTGGTTATCAATATGATTCGTAGTATAAGATGAAAATACTTATATTGCCCTATGTGATCAATATGAGTAACTTGTTCTTCAACCTTTATGTTTTCAAATTCTATAGACATATAGGGTCTAAGCATAATTGGTGTCTATTCATCTTCCATCTCTTTTGTGGATGTATGAGTAGTTTGGTATACGTATGCTGACAGGTAGCGCGTATTTGTTTCGTGTTATTCGATCAGTTATCAAAATCATCACATGCATTGATTAAATGCATCAACTCTAAGCGAAGTAGTTAATGAAGTTAGAGTCTCATGTTTATTCTCATATAAGAAGTTCAATTTTAAATCTCAGCAATTAATTAATTCTTAATTTGATAAATTGCATCTTAGTTTAGTTTAGGTAATTAAAACTCCAATTTGTTACTTGTCTTAGCAGTGAGTTATAACCATACATTGTTGAATAGGTACATTAACTGAATAGAAACTCAACCAGATCTTTGTGGAACGAACTTAATCTATATTACTTGTGACTACGTATACTTGCGTGATATTGTGCAAACAAGTTTTTGGCGCCGCTGCCGGGGACCATCGGTGTTTTGTTTTTAGTTTATGTGCTTGTCATCAGTGGTCGTTAGCGTTCACTGACTCGGATTTTCTTACTTAGTTTGTTGTTTCAGGTACTTGAACGTGTATGCGAACATGTTTTCAAACTCGTAAACTGGCAGAAGAAGTACTTGCAGCAGCAAAAGAGATGGCAGATTTACCAGCAGCAGCTAAGGCTTTGAAGGACTTTTCTCAGCATAAGATCAATGATATCCATTCTAGCATTGTCAGGCCAGCTATTGCAGCTAACAACTTTGAGATCAAGTCGGGCACGATTCAGATGGTACAGAACTCAGTTCAGTTTGGGGGTGCTTCTACGGAGGATCCTAACATGCACATCTGGGACTTCATTGAGATCTGCGATACTTTCAAGTTCAATGGTGTGTCGGATGATGCTATCAAATTGAGGCTTTTCCCATTCTCCCTTAGGGATAATGCTAAGGGCTGGTTGCATTCTTTACCAGCCGGTTCAATTACTACTTGGGAGGATCTTGCTCAGAAGTTTTTTACTAAATTCTTCCCCATGGCTAAGACATCAGCAATCAGGAACGCGCTCACTCAATTTGCACAGCAATCTGGAGAGTCTTTGTGTGAGGCTTGGGAACGATACAAGGAGATGCTTCGTAAGTGTCCTCATCATGGTAAGCCTGATTGGATGGTTATCAATGGTTTCTACAATGGGTTGGGAGCACATTCTAGACCTTTGCTAGATGCAGCATCAGGTGGAGCTTTATGGGCTAAGAGCTATGCAGAGGCTTATGATCTTATTGAGACGATGGCTGCTAATGAATATTAAAATCCAACTCAGAGACTTTCTCATGGCAAGGTAGCAGGTATTCTTGAAATTGATGCAGCAACAGCTATAGCAGCTCAGTTGAAGGCTCTTACGATGAAGGTGGATTCTCTTACTAATTATGGAGTTCAGCAAGTTACTAGTGTTTGTGAGCTATGTGCGGGGGCACATGACACAAATCAGTGTGCTATCTCTTTTGAATCAGCACAGTTCGTGAGTAATTTTCAGAGACCTGCTGCACCAGTTCCAGCCACTTATCATCCAAATAATCAAAATCATCCCAATTTCAGCTGGAGCAACAACCAAGGGGCTCAATAGCAACAACAGCAGCCTTATCAACAATTTGGAGCTAGGCCATTCAATCAGGGCTATCAGCAGCAGTATGCTCCAAGGCAACCATTCCAACCTCCAGGTTTTCAGCAACAGCCTCAGGCTAATGCAGGGCAATTGTAAGAACCCCAAATTTTGGATGTAATTAAAACTTTTTATTAAGTAATGATAAAATGAGGAACAATGATTCCGACAACAAGGTCACCAGCTCTAATTAGTGGTGGTTTCAAAGAATAATGATTGTAATGAATGGATATTGCTTTGGACAATGATCCTGATGCATTGGTATATTGTCAGAATAGAGTAATTCGATGGTTGCGGACCTAGATAAGAATAATGTACCATCCAGGAAGGAGCTAATGGATCCTTGTAGGGAAATGAGTACGTGCATAGTGTTTCCCATACGTGCATAGTATTCCCCGTACGTGCATATTATTTCCCGTACGTGCATAGTGTTTCCTGTACGTGCATAGTAATTTGGTGGATGAATAGTGATTTTGTAAGTTGGAAAACTTTTCACTCCACCCTATGTACGGGACGTGATATGGATGTTTCGAAGTCATATTAGTAATACGCGGAGGAAATAAGTGAATGCAGAGACGATCGGAATTCAGAAATTCCAAATTCTTTTCGGTATAATATTTGACCGGACAGTGGATTAAATATTATTATAATCCAAGAATTGAGATATTAACTTTGAGGATTTGATATTTTGGGATGTTATTATATTTGATTTAAGAATGAAGGTAGGAAACCACTGAGGAGTGGTTATGGCTACAATGTAATAATTGATATTTGGAAAGAATGAATGGAATTCGACTTTATTATTTCTATGTCTTGAAGAATGCTAAAGGGTAACAACATAGGTAAGAATAATCTATCTTCTAAGGGAATAAGATATGGCAATTTCAAGCAGGAGAATATTCTCATGTCATCCAGATCGGTAACGATTAATCCAGTAGTTCCGTAAAAAGGTTAAGGAACGATCGAAAGAAAATACGGACAATTATACAACCCTAAGAGAACAAGTAAAGAATACAGAATGAATAGTGTTGTGGTGGGAGTATATAATAATATGAGACGACACTATATAGAAGTATTCGGAACGGATTTCCGAGTTCGTATTAGTGATCCAGGGGGAAAATAAGTGTATGTAAAAGCTGTCGGATTCTGAAAAACCGCACTTTTATTTTCTCCGAGAGTTCCCTGGACACTGATAGCCTTAAGTATTTAACGAATGGATTTAAGGAATATAAATTGGAAAGTTAGAATGAAAGATGGAGAATGAAAGTATTAATATTAAAAAGGATTCCCGGTAAACCCTAATTAGAAATCCGTGAAATATTCCTACGAACGATCAATCGAAACGGGCAATAACCGGACACAGAAACAAGCAGAGGAAGCAAGAGTCTTGTGCATACTACTAGTATAAAATATCTAGTAACCAAACTAGAATCAAGGAACTAGCACCCTAGAGAATGCAACTAAGTACTTAGCAAGGCAACCATGTAGTTAGGCTAAAACCACCACATTTTCAACACTTGTCATGGTAATTCCTCATCCAACACCTCATCACTTTAATAAAGTGAATTTATACAAGATATTATCTTGATAATAGATGAGAATGGATGAGATTAAAGCAAAACAAACCAAGCAACTCCCCCCCCCCTTGAAAATTCCATTCAGCCTCCCTCCTAAATTCCAAAATCAAAACCCCTCTTCCCACCATCTCTTGATCTTGTAAAAATTATGGTGAGTCTTACATTTCCTAAAAGTGATCCCCTAAAAATTTCAAAGCCAAACTCTCTTGTTTCCATTTTCAAAGAAATCACCAAAGACTAGGGTGAATAGTGATTTTCAAGAACAACTCTTGATTTTCTTGATTTCTAGGATGATCTAAGCTTGGTTATGGGTATACAAGGACTATGAAAAGCTTAGCAAGGTCTTTAAACACTCCAAGGAAGGTATAAAGCTCTTGAAACCCTAACCCTTGTTTGAGATTTAAGCATGTTATGATAGTTATAACTTAGTTATGGTTATGTTAAGATTATAAGCATGATTATGTATGGATTTTGGATTAATGATGTAAATAGCTAGATGAACGGAAAGGCATTGCTTGGCCTCAGTTCATGTATATAAGTCATGTATATGTTGTTTGGGTTGAATACTATGTTTATGGGAAGATTCGAAATTGGTAGATATTCGATTTACAGCCGTTATAATGCCCGATTTTGCAATACCATGTTTTGTATGCCATTTTCCATGTCGAACCCCTACTGTCCAGAGACCTTATCTGCCATGATAGGATAGGTAATGTTCTAAGCTTTGTTTGGATATAAAGATCACGTGAAACGGACTTACGGTTTAGGATTTATGACCAAATTACTAAAAGTAGTTCGAATCCGTAAACGAAAGTTCGTAACTGTAATTGAACCCTCGTAAACTATGTAACGTCATGGCGAATCTTGGAAAATAAATACTAGAGGTAAAAAGGAAGGCGTGAAAGAAAACCGTATGTCAAAAGGATCATTTTTCGATTTATTAAAAATGTTCGAGTCGAGGTTAAACGCGAACGAACCCCTAAAAGACGACTCTTTTATAACTTCGGTAAAACACTTAGAAAACGGGCGATAAAACTCGGAGTATAATATTGGTTCGTAACGATCAACCTTAGAACTCATATGACTTAAGTATGTCCCAAGTATAAGTGCAGTGACATGTCGTATTAACGAACGAATGTCGGGTCGGATCAGTGAGAATAAGTAATCCATTAAAAGGGGTATAACGAGATAACTTGAGAACGTGTTTCGATTTAAGAATAACTTAACTTTTAATATGTTAAGTGATTAATCCCGAATGCCTTGGCTATTTATAGATCACCAAGCTGAACCGGGACCCGCTACCACTACCCCTTACCGTACTCGACTACCAGGCAAGTTTCAATTCCCTTCTTTTAGGCTGTTGTTGTGATTGAATAAATATATATATATGATTGCTGATATACATATGCCATTGCATGCATGCCTACCTTCAAGTTGAATTGATATACTTGTTCCCTGAATGTTATTGTTGGCTTATAAGCTAGATAGTTATATATCAGTTATAAGCCGGTTATTGTAAGACCCTCATAGAAGGGCGTATACATCTTATTAATCAAATATAGACCGGGAGTCAATATTCCTTGATATATCGAGATTACCTCGGAGGAAAATATTTAAGTAAATATTTTCTATTATTTGGGCGACGAATATTATTTGAATATTCGTTCGAGCTTATTTATTTAATGATCCTTACTTCAAATAATTATTTGAACGTAATCATTCGACGAATAATATTTGTCAATATTCATTCAGAGTCGAATTGATTATCGATTATTATTTCGAATATTCTTCTAAAGATGAGACTACTAAATGAATATTATTTGGATATTCTTTTAGAATATTATTATATTAAATAAATATTACTTTTGAATATTCATTTAAGATATTAAATACTTGATGAATATTATTTTAATATTCATCTGAAGCTTGATTTAATTATCGAATATTATCTCGAATATTCCTTAAGGCTTGGATTACTAAATGAATATTACTTGATATTCATTTAGGATATTATTCATTAAATGAATATTACTTTTGAATATTCATTTAAATTCCTAATTAATTATGAATATTACCTTAAATATTCTTTTCAGGCCTTATTAATTAATGAATATTGTTTTGAATATTCATTTAAATATTTATTTATTCAGTAAATATTCTCCTGATATTTCTTCAGGGATTATTTTGAGAAATACTCTGATATAAGATATTCTTTCTTATTCCTAAATGATCTGTAAAATATTTTAATTCAATAAATATTCTCTGAATATTTATTCCATACTTGGAATAACCTCGATAAGGTTTATCTTCTTCGATTATTACAGAAAATATTTCGGAGTCATATTTTTATTAATCTTATATCAAGAAAGGTTCGCAGACATCATTCTTCTTTGAGTCTATCTCCTTAATAATAAGGGAACCTTACTTGGAAAAATGTTATTTATCTTGTCGACTTCCCGGTCATAAAGTATTCCCTTCACTCGCAACTCGGGTGCTGTTGACTTATTAAGTCGTTGCTTACCTTCTCATCTTTCGAGGGGTAAGATTACTGGAACAAGTTAATATCCGTTACCAAGTAATAGCTTGGGAGTTATTGGTAAATTTTCCTTTCCAACTAGATACGACTACTTTGTGGAGTCTTATCAACAAGTATTATACTTGGGGAAAGGGGGACGAACGTTACATTCAGAATCATGAATTCTATTTGAACTAGGAGTCGTGTAAGAGGCCGAGTAGCGCCGGTCCATCCCCTTTGGCCCAACCGTTGGCCGGGGAGAGCTAGCAAGGCGGTATACAAGTAAAGCCGTCAGTTCTTCCTTCTACCGGTAGTAAATCTAAATTGAGCTGTACGATCTCGACTGATCATCAAGATTGGAACAGCGGGCGCGGTGAATACTCCATCATTGGTTCATCATCCAAATTTATTTATTTCCTGCAACATGATTACTGTTGGCAGAGTTGGAAAAGGGTCATAACTGGAATTGCAACCTTTTCTTGCAAGTTCCTCTTCTTAATAACAATAAGAATATCTCGCTTACTTTGATGTAGCAGATATTTCTACAAACAATTACTTTAAGTTACCTTGTAACTTCATCGTTCATATTATACTGACATCATTTCCGTAAATGCATGGCATATGGTTTGAAAGATACTTTTGAACTGTTATACATTATCGTTCAGTTATATATTATTGTTGGTAGGCTATTGCTCACCCTTGCTTTATTATTATATCACAACAACAGCTAGACCAGATGACTCGCACAAGGCGCACTCGACGCGGGCGAGGACGATGAGACTACCAGAGCTGAAGAAGAAGCTATTGGTAGGGTATATTTATTCTTTCAGTACCAAGAATATGGTCTAGTATGACTTATGTAAATGGATGGCAAAGAGTATGTATTATATTGAATTCTTTTGGATTGTAAGAACTCATAATGTGATTAATAAAAATTTGATTGTTACTCTGATTTCATCTCTGGGACTATAACGGGTGTGTTTTATATTGTTGTGTTGGGTTATAGAGACGTAATTTATTTTATGTTAAGGAAAGTTCAATTGTTGTGGACAGAATTGGAAACCGTAACCACCGGATCCCGGACCCCGGATCTGGGGGTGTTACAGCAATCTTCTAATGAAAAATCAGAATTGGATGAGTTGAGGTTGATGGTTAAAAGCTAGGCAATTTCTCTCAAGACCTTGGAGAACAAGATGGGGCAGCTTGCAAGTGCTTTATTGTATAGGTAACAAGGAACTCTTCCAAGTGATACAGAGCATAATCCAGGCAAGAGGGAAGTCAAGGAATAGGTCAATGCAGTTACTTTGAGATCTGGAAAAGTCACGAGGGATCAAAAATCAGCAGCTGAGGAAGATGAAGAAATCAAGAAACAGCAGGTGAAGGCTTCTACAGATAAAGAAAAGGAAAATTCTGAATTGGCAGCTGATCAGTTGGATGGCGAAGCGGAAAAAGGCAAAACCTTTGCTGAAACATCTACTCCAAAGCAGTCTATAGAGAGCAATCAGATCTATCCACCTCCTCCATTCCCAAAAAGACTTCAATAGCAAAATTCTGCTGAAAACTCTTCTCCGAAGCCGAAGTTGGTGAATCAGATCTATCCTCCTCCTCCATATCCTCAACGCTTGCAAAAACAAGATCAAGAAAAACAGTTTCAGAAGTTTATGGATGTCTTCAAGAAACTGTCCATTAACATTTCTTTTGTTGAAGCATTGGAGCAGATGCCGAGATATGCAAAGTTCATGAAGGATATTTTGTCACGGAAGAGAAGGTTGGAAGAATTTGAGACAGTGGCATTGACAGAGGAGTGCAGTGCGGTGTTGCAACAGAAATTGCCTCCTAAACTTAAGGATCCAGGAAGCTTTACAATTCCATGTACCATTGGAAAGTTGTCTTTTGACAAATGCTTATGTGATTTGGGAGCTAGCATTAATCTCATGCCCTTGTCTGTTTTCAAGCAACTTGGTCTGCCTGATCCAAAACCTACCAACATCTCTTTGTAGTTGGCTGATAGGACGATCACTTATCCGAGGGGTATAGTAGAGGATGTCCTGGTGAAGGTTGATAAACTCATATTTCCTGCCAATTTTGTG
The DNA here is from genome assembly GCA_036435485.1 of Saposhnikovia divaricata. Lineage (NCBI taxonomy): Eukaryota > Viridiplantae > Streptophyta > Magnoliopsida > Apiales > Apiaceae > Saposhnikovia > Saposhnikovia divaricata. Next base: position 38,721,399 of record CM071601.1, on the reverse strand, counting down.
ATTTTAGATTTCAAAGAAGACAAGAAGATTCCCATAATCTTGGGAAGGCCTTTTCTAGCTACAAGTCGTACTTTGATCGATGTGCAAAAAGGAGAGCTTACAATGAGGGTGCAAGATCAGAATGTCACCTTTAATGTGTTTAGGGCCATGAAATTTCCGACAGAAGATGAAGAGTGTTTCAGTGTGGAAATGGTTGATACGGGTCAAGCAGAGGAGTTTGATCAGTTGTTGAGCGAAAAGTCGGACACGCACATGCTAGAGCATCACATCAGTGATTCCATTGACAGTTCTTCAATTCGAGATCTCTCGAATGTTAAGCTCAGAAAGCTTCCATCTCATTTGAAGTATGTCCTTCTGAATTATGAGTTGGTGATTTTTAAAGTGTGTCAAGATAATGTGTTAAGAAGGTGGATCATGGATGATGAGGTAGAAGAGGGTTCTTATAAATCAACTGTGATGCATAAACACCTTAGAGGTGTGAAGAAGAAAAGAAAAAATCGATTGGAGGAAGAGTCAAGGTGAAGTTTGATTTAGAAAAGATGTGGGAAGATAGCAAGAAGGTTGTCAACCAATGGGTGTATGGTCCTTCTGATAAGGACAAGTCGAATGCGATCTTCAAGCCACCATGATTTGAATCATATTTGTCCGGCTAAATGACGTTAACGACAGTGCTTCATGGGAGGCAACCCATGTGGTTCCGATGAGTAGGTATGTTCTACTATTCCTCGTATTTACTTCCATTCAATGTGGATATTGAATCTTTCAAGTTTGGGGGTGGTTTGGGGGATAAGTAGTGTATTTGTAGTTATTTGTGATTATGTGTTATTGTGTTCATATAGATATCATATTTTGCATATTAGTAGTAATTCATGCATGTATGTTCGTGTTATCTATGTTGGTTTCACATAGGACATTTTGTTTTTATTTTCGTATACCATGTGAGTTCATATAGTTGCATTTGCATAGCATCCATTTTTCATTATCCCTTAGGATGAGCTAATTTTGATTGGTAGGTCGATGTCTATTTGAGTGTGGTAATGATGAATAAAGGGTTGATTTATAGTTCTTATGAAATTGACGTGCATGATTCAGAAACAAATTATTTTCACAGTCTCATTAGATTGCTTTTGAGTTAGGTTAGGGTCATGCTTGTTTGGATGTTTTGAGATTTAATCACTTGATTATATTTAGAATTTTCGTTATTCCTTTGATGGCCTAGAACACTAAAATCTAAGTTTGGGGGAAACCAGGGATTTCATGCTAGTTTTCAATAATGGCTAGGTGTCAAATGGCTAGTAGCCGACTCATATTTATATGAGTAGTCTAGGGTTGGAATTGAGAATTCTCATTCCAGATTGCATTGAAAAAAAAATAATAAAATATGATAGTTGTTTATATGCAAAATTAACCAGGGTGAGCTCTTTAATACTCGAGCAATTAAGTTCGCGGGGACTTTGTGCCTAGTGACCTAAGGCTTTTATAGTTTGGGATCCACTAACCTAACGCTCGCTACATGGGTATTATTGTATAAGCCTTTTGGGGTCTCATCCATTGCACGGTTAAATAAGCATGCTTGTATATTATGTGTCGTAGTTGTTAGTAATAAAGCATGAATTCCTGTCTAACTCACATGATGATAGAGGTGTTTCTAGGTTATAAAGTGTTTACAGTCTATTCTGTTTATAAACTTGTGATTGTCTTGGCGAAAAGCATGTATGATTTTTGATCTAGTTTTAGGAGTATATCTGATGAGCATTGCACACACGCACGTATCTGTTCATGTATTGTTAGTACACGGGAACTTAGTCGAGCTCTATTTGGATTTAGTTGCATTTTTTGAGATATTTGCTTGCTAGTTGGTTTTGGTTAGTGCGAAAGGGATTGTTGCATTTTTATATTAGTTGCATTCATGCATTGCATTATGTTGCATTGTTTAGTTAGATGGATTTTATGGGTACATTCGCTATAGGCCCTCACGAGACCTCACTCGTCCACTAGGGCTACCTAGGGGTTTAAAGGGCTTGTTGCATATGCCAAATGCAACCGTGATCACCTACGGAAGTGGTACTAATTACTTGTATATAGTTATAGTTTTGTATGCTTGAGGACAAGCATTGGTTTAAGTTTGGGGGTGTGATAAGTGGATTTTATATCCACTTGGAGCGTTCTATTTCGGCTTAAATTGGTGTCTTGGTCTCAAGTTTGTTGTGTTTATGATGTGTTTCGTTGAGTTGTGCAGGGTTACTAATCGTCGGTTAGGTTTGGCGATTTTCATGTTGATTGGTTAAATTTCAAGAGTTAATGAAGTTTTCCACAAGTTTTGGGAGAGTTGGAGACCAAGAATCATACAAATCTTGGGGAAGTTTGGAGTTCTAGGAATGAGGATGACATTATTCGAAGAAAGAGCAAGAGAGAGTAGAAGAAAAGCGGCGAACAACGAAGGAAATCATGACTGGACAGATTTTTCTCCAGGACATGGCGTAGAGTCCAGGACATGGCGCGCCTGGACAGATTTTTCTACGGGACATGGCGCGAACTCCAGGCTATGTCCTGGCAGAAATTCTGGAAAATCGATTTTATCTCCTAAAAACTCGAAATTCTTTCCTGTTTCGAATTTAAGATGTAATTTTGGTATTTTCTTGTTGGGCAAGACTTCTAGGGTCTATAAAAACACATCTCATCCTTGTAAATTACATTGATTACTTAGAATTACATAGCATAACATATATTTGCAAGGGAGAATAGGAGAGAAGGATTCAACGCTCGTGACAAGCAACGGATCTCGATCTACTTCATCTTTTGTATTCTTTTCTTAGGCGATATTCTGGATTCTAGATTTGTTTTCTCAACTCTTTGTTTTATGAATATAATTATTACTTTTATTCATATCTTATTTATTATCATGTCTTCATCAAATCCCATGATGACGAAAGGTTCGATTATGAACTAATCGTTGTCATGGGATTCTAACGGATTTATCTATGTAGCTTAAAAGTGTGAATGCTTTAAAGATCTGTGTGTGATGAATTCTTGATATCCTTGTATGGTCAATCTTAATGCTTTTAGATGCGTAGCTAACATCTAAATTGAATTGTTAATCTCTTGTGAAGTGAAAGTGGATCTTGTGATTTAGAACTTGCCATGCTAGCATAGGTTCATAATTGGTTATCAATATGATTCGTAGTATAAGATGAAAGTACTTATATTGCCCTATGTGATCAATATGAGTAACTTGTTCTTCAACCTTTATGTTTTCAAATTCTATAGACATATAGGGTCTAAGCATAATTGGTGTCTATTCATCTTCCATCTCTTTTGTGGATGTATGAGTAGTTTGGTATACGTATGCTGACAGGTAGCGCGTATTTGTTTCGTGTTATTCGATCAGTTATCAAAATCGTCACATGCATTGATTAAATGCATCAACTCTAAGCGAAGTAGTTAATGAAGTTAGAGTCCCATGTTTATTCTCATATAAGAAGTTCAATTTTAAATCTCAGCAATTAATTAATTCTTAATTTGATAAATTGCATCTTAGTTTAGTTTAGGTAATTAAAACTCCAATTTGTTACTTGTCTTAGCAGTGAGTTATAACCATACATTGTTGAATAGGTACATTAACTGAATAGAAACTCAACCAGATCTCTGTGGAATGAACTTAATCTATATTACTTGTGACCACGTATACTTGCGTGATATTGAGCAAACAGTTAGCCCTAGTTCCCATTCTTCGTGGAGACATCTTACTGAAAATTTGGACAATTACGCATTAGGCTAATTCACTTGTTTTAAAGATTCCTCCATGACAAATCGTTACATATTTGGATTTAGCATCCCACGGTTCTATATTTCATGGCAACTTAATCGAAAATAGTACGTGTAGAAAATAATCTAATAAACTTGTGATCGCGTCACAACAGAACTGAACTGACTAAAAGGGAACAAATATATACATGGTACCGAAAGACACGTAATCCGAGTCACATCGACAGTTTAGAAGTACAACCATCCTAACAACATCTAGTCAAAAGTGAAATACATGGTCTATCCATCTAGTCAGTAAAAGGGAAACTAAATACAATGAAACTATCCCACAAAAGTCGGCAATACTAAGTCCGTACATGACGAGAAGACTAGAATACTACATCACTGTCTCTGAAATCAGCCACCAGTGTGGCCCAAAGCCCTAACCCTCGCCATAGCAATACGAAAAATCCTCTCAGAATCTATCCTGGATACCCAGCAATCTCCATGTTTACACTAAAACACGCAAGCGTACGCAGTCACAAGTAATATAGAACAAAGTTGAGTTCGTTCCCACAGAGATCTGGATATGGTTTTAATTCAGTTATTGTACCTATGCAACAATGTATGGTTATTACTCACTGCTAAGACAAATAACAAATTGGGTTTAATTAACTAAATTAACTAAGTAAATTAACAACTAAGAATTAACTAACTAACAAGAATTGAAATTGAATTACGTCTACAAGAGTAACATGGGATCCTAACTTCATTAAATACTTCGCTTAGATCTGACGCCTTTAATCACTATATGCAATGGTTATGATATCTGATCGGATAACACGAAACAAGTACACGCTACTTCTCAGTATACGAATACCAAACTAAACGTACATCCACAAAAGAGATAGAAGATGAATAGACACCAATTATGCTTAGACCCTATATGTCTATAGAATTTGAAAACATAACGGTTGAAGAACAAGTTATCCATAAAGATCACACAGGGCAATATAAGTATTTTCATCTCATACTACGAATCATGTTGATAAACAATCATGAACCTATGCTAGCATGACAAGTTCTAAATCTCAAGATCCACTTTCACTTCACAGGAGATTAACAAATTAGATGTTCGCGACGCATCTATCAATTAAGCACAACCATACAAGGATATCAGATATACATCGCAGACAGATCTTTAAAGCAATCAAGATACTAAAGCTCCATAAATAAATCCGTTAGAATCCCATGACAACGATTAGTTCATAATCGAACCTCTGGTCATCATGGGATCTGATGAAACCATGATAAAAACAAAGTTTGAAAAGATATAAATAAACCTAAGTAATTGATATGTAATGGTGTGTGTTTTTTTCTGTCCCCCAAGATGTGTATTTATAGCCTCAATTTGCCTCTCCATCAAGCAATTGCCGTTTTAGAGTTGGAATTGGAGTATGGCAATTTCCGTTCTTGAATGAGAATAAAATTGTAAATTCCATGTGTAGATCTGATTCTGGAATGTTCTAGCCGCCCAGAGCAATTACCATACTTATTAGAAGTAGGAATTCTGGCAATTTCCTGTTTAGAATTGAATTCTGGCAATTTCTGTTGATTCTGTTTTGAAGGAAAATTCTCTTCAATAATTCTGGACTCCGGACCACCTTCGAATGATAGAAAATTCCGTTATCTTCGCGTGGGCAGTTGAATCGTCCAAAACTGACTTGTAGAACTCAAGATATGGCCAAAACAAAATCAGAAATTCTGGCTGATTTTTCACCCGCTGACTGCTACTGTTCATGCGCGTCTGTTACTGTTCATGCGCGTCCATTACAATTCATGCGCGTCCGTAACTGTTCATTTCGCTGATTTTGCTCTATTTTCTTCGTTTTAACTCCGATTTTCATTCCGTTTCTTCCGGCTCTCTCGCAATTTGATGTACTGTTATTCTTTAAGCTCAAAACCCACCATTTAAGCATGGAAAACATCATCCCACATCCGACTCTTGTTCCTGCACAAATTCACTAAAAACACATCAAAAACACCACATACTTGAGTTCAAGTCATCAATTCAAGTCGATACAACGCATTCCAAGTGGATATAACATCAACTTATCACACCCCCAAACTTAAACCGATGCTTGTCCTCAAGCATAACAATTATAACTATATACAACTAACTAGTACCACTTCCGTAGGTGATCACGGTTGCATTTGGCATATGCAACAAGCCCTTTAAACCCTAGGCAGCCCTAGTGGACGAGTAAGGTCTCGTGAGGGCCTATAGCGAATGTACCCACAAAATTCAATGCAATGCATGAATGCAACTAATATGAAAATGCAATTAATCTAGTACTAATATCCTACCATACCTTCAAATCCTCTCATGCCATATCAACTTAAGAATCAAAGTAAATACGCAATGTCTTGGTGACGAAAGTGCAAGTATTCACCTGGTCTACTCAATGAACATGCATAAGTTCTCACAAGTCCATGTCAAGTGTAAGAATAAGTTAGTAAACATGCTAAGCCTACAAAAGTACATCTTTGAGACAAAACTCGGGATCTCATACGCAAAAACAAGCAAACACTCACAATCCACTCACAAAAGAATATTCACTCAAGAACAAGGGTAAGTGTATCACTCAATTCCAACAAAATCATAAGCATGCTTGACATTTGGTATCAATCTAACTCTTAACACAACATTCATCAATGACGATAATCAAAAGGTCTTTATTTGGGTTGTAACGGGGCTAGGGACAAGGTATGTCAAATAAGCCAAAATAGGTGAAGTGCCAAAAGCCAGTAAGTACCATAATGAACATACACAACACCCTATTTTCCTCCCCACATAATTTTATCTAGAAACAAACACTCGACTAGTCGACTAAAATAGGATCACAATAAACACAAATATGCTCTCATAATTTTTTTTCTTTTTTTCTTTTTTCACTTTTTTTTCTCTTCTTTTTTTTCTTTTTTCTTTTTTTTTCTTTTTTTTTCGAGAGCTAAATATAACAAAACACAATAATATCAACAATAACAATGATCCCACAATTTTATTACACATGTCGACTACCAAGTAAACAACCAAACCCAATTTCAATATTTCCACCAAAAGTATGACCAACAATAAACCCCTCCTTGCACACCTTATTACTCCCTTAAACACCCTACTAGCCCTTGACAATGTGGGTTCAAATTAATGCAAGGCCAAAACAAGAAAAAAGGTCTAGGCAAGTAATGTGGTATGTCACCGAAAAAATAGGATTAAGCTCAACGGGTTAACTAATTGAACATGTAAACATGGTGTGGTAATATGGGAAAATATGTGGTTATTCCTAAATGCCTTTATCATTTTAATCGTCAAATAATGTCATACGTTTCAAGAAAGACCTCAAACAACTGCTAGCAACGCAAACAATCCGTGGACACTCAAGCAAACGAATAAAATTGCAACAAATGCAATATGGCTCAAAAGCTCACTTGGCGGGGAAAACATACTCAATCCCAAGCAAAAATCTCTCTAATGCACCTACTTGTATTCAAAGAATGCAAACTAAATCAACTTGCGCATATTCATGTCCTTCTAATTACTTACAACATTCAATAAGTCTACTAGCTTCAACTTACTAGTGTATGTGTGTGCATAAGAACAAAGCATATCACTTATCAATCAAAAGCGTCAACAACACAAAATTCCTATCAAGCATGGGTGCAAATGCAAACTATTATGAACTCACATCATATACGAACATAAAAACAGAATGTCCTATATGAAACAAACGTAGATAACACCAACATAAATGCATAATTTACTACTACTAATATGCAAACATGAAATCCTACATGAACACAATGACTAACAATCACATATATATACACTACTTATCCCTCAAACCACCCCCAAACTTAAAATATTCAATGTCCTCATTGAATGGAAGTAAATACGAGGGAAAGTAGAAAACATACCAGTATACAACAATGCTTGGGTTGCCTCCCAAGAAGCGCTTCTTTAACGTCAATAGCTTGACGTTACTTCCAAACCTCCATTTAGGATGATAATAGTTTGCCTGGTCCTCTCTTCGTGAGACTTCATCGTCATCACGGCGGCACACTTTCTGCCCCTTCTCCTCGATTGGCCTATTCGTATAAAAAATATGTCCAATTCCAATGCCTTCATCGGTTAACCCAAAATCTGTCAATTTGTAAAACAACACACATTTGCGAGCTTCGCTTGAATATAATGGAGGTGGGTAAATGTAAGTTGCTGAAGCCTTTGGTTCCTCAAAGAGAACTTCCTCCATTGGCTCTAATGCGCTACCTCCATCTTTAAACTCTGAGTCAAGTAGAAGACCTGCATCTTTCCCATGTTCTTCAACCTCTTGGTACGCACATACCAATTTTTGAAATTTGTGTAGCTCAACAGTGTTTGTCCCAAATAGTACCCTTTCCAAATCATCCACCATTCTAACATGATCAAATTCCTCACATGGCTTGCGAACACGCACCTCACCTTAGAATTTGTCTTCCTCAAGAAAAGACTCAATTGTACTATCCTCAAGATTTGACCATGAAACAACCTCATCAATTAGCACCTTAGAATCCCAGAGATCAGCCAAGCCGAGTGACTCACACTCTTCCTCCTCATCACTATCCACCACAGGTTCTGACAAAACAGAATTTTCTTCTTTTTCTATAGGATCCTGATCATGAATTCCTTCTTCATCCTCAGTTGCTGAATTCTGATCGTTCGTGACTTTTCCAGATCTGAGCGTTATGACATTAACCTGCTCCATGCCATCTTGTTTTCCTGGATTCACCTCTGTGTCACTATGAAGAACTCCCTGCGGTCCGTTGAGAAAGGCACTTGCAATTTGCCCAATCTGATTCTCCAATGTCTTGAGAGATACCGCCTGACTTTCAATCATCAACCTCAATTCATCCAATTCAGATTTTTCATTCGAAGATTGACCATCATCCCCATGAAACTGTTGCTGTTGAAAATCTTGATTGTTGCTCTAGCCAAAATTAGGATGATAGGTGGCTGGAGCTGGTTGCGAAGGTTGCTGGAAGTTGCTCACAAACTGTGCCGATTCAGAAGATATGGCACATTGACTCGTCTCATGCGCGCCCTCACATAGCTCACAAACACTAGCAACTTGAGGCACCCCATGCTTTGACATAAAATCCAATTTCTTATTAAGTGCCTCTAGCTGAGCTGCTAGAGTTGTGACTGTATGAACTTCCAGAATTCCTGCTAATTTGCCTTGTGAAAATCTCTGAGTTGGATTCTGGTATTCATTCGCAGCCATCATCTCAATTAGCTCATAAGCTTCCGCATAGCTCTTAGCCCATAAAGCTCCACCTGATGCTACATCTAACATGGGTCTTGACTGTGCACCCAAACCATTATAAAAGTAGTTAATCACCATCCACTCAGGCATCCCATGATGTGGACACTTCCTTAGCATCTCCTTATATCGCTCCCAAGCCCCGCACAAAGATTCTTCAGACTGCTGTGAAAATTGAGTAATAGCGTTCCTGATTGCTACGGTCTTTGCCATGGGGAAAAATTTAGTGAGAAATTTCTGAGCAAGATCCTCCCAAGTAGTAACAGAACCGGCTGGTAGAGAGTGCAACCAGCCATTAGCTTTATCCCACAAAGAGAATGGGAAAAGTCTTAATTTGATAGCATCTTCCGACACCCCGTTGATCTTGAAAGTGTCGCAGATCTCAATGAAATTCCGGATGTGCATGTTAGGATCTTCAATCGGAGCACCCCCAAACGGAACTGAGTTCTGCACCATCTGAATTATGCTAGGCTTGATTTCGAAAGTATTAGCTGTAATAGATGGCCTGACAATGCTAAATTGGATGTCCTTAATCTTTGGTTGAGAATAGTACATCAATGCTTTCGCTGCTGCTGGTTCTTCCATTGCTACCTGCAACACATAAAACTAAACAACTATGTAAGAAACAATCCGAGTCAGTGAACTCTAACGACCACTATTGACAAGCACATAAACTAAAAATAAAACACCGATGACCGGCAGCGGTGCCAAAAACTTGTTTACACTAAAACACGCAAGCGTACGCGGTCACAAGTAATATAGAATAAAGTTGAGTTCGTTCCCACAGAGATCTGGATATGGTTTTAATTCAGTTATTGTACCTATGCAACAATGTATGGTTATTACTCACTGCTAAGACAAATAACAAATTGGGTTTAATTAACTAAATTAACTAAGAAGTAAATTAACAACTAAGAATTAACTAACTAACAAGAATTGAAATTGAATTACGTCTACAAGAGTAACATGGGATCCTAACTTCATTAAATACTTCGCTTAGATCTGACGCCTTTAATCACTATATGCAATGGTTATGATATCTGATCGGATAACACGAAACAAGTACACGCTACTTCTCAGTATACGAATACCAAACTAAACATACATCCACAAAAGAGATAGAAGATGAATAGACACCAATTATGCTTAGACCCTATATGTCTATAGAATTTGAAAACATAACGGTTGAAGAACAAGTTATCCATAAAGATCACACAGGGCAATATAAGTATTTTCATCTCATACTACGAATCATGTTGATAAACAATCATGAACCTATGCTAGCATGACAAGTTCTAAATCTCAAGATCCACTTTCACTTCACAGTAGATTAACAAATTAGATGTTCGCGACGCATCTATAAATTAAGCACAACCATACAAGGATATCAGATATACATCACACACATATCTTTAAAGCAATCAAGATACTAAAGCTCCATAAATAAATCCGTTAGAATCCCATGACAACGATTAGTTCATAATCGAACCTCTCGTCATCATGAGATCTGATGAAACCATGATAAAAACAAAGTTTGAAAAGATACAAATAAACCTAAGTAATTGATATGTAATGGTGTGTGTTTTTTTCTGTCCCCCAAGATGTGTATTTATAGCCTCAATTTGCCTCTCCATCAAGCAATTGCCGTTTTAGAGTTGGAATAGGAGTATGACAATTTCCATTCTTGAATGAGAATCAAATTGCAAATTCCATGTGTAGATCTGATTCTGGAATGTTCTAGCCGCCCAGAGCAATTACCATACTTATTAGAAGTAGGAATTCTGGCAATTTCCTGTTTAGAATTGAATTCTGGCAATTTCTGTTGATTCTGTTTTGAAGGAAAATTCTCTTCAATAATTCTGGACTCTGGACCACCTTAGAATGATAGAAAATTCCGTTATCTTCGCGTGGGCAGTTGAATCGTCCAAAACGGACTTGTAGAACTCAAGATATGGCCAAAACAAAATCAGAAATTCTGGCTGATTTTTCACCCGCTGACTGCTACTGTTCATGAGCGTCTGTTACTGTTCATGCGCGTCCATTACTGTTCATGCGCGTGTGTTACTGTTCATTTCGCTGATTTTGCTGATTTTGCTCTATTTTCTTCGTTTTAACTCCAATTTTCATTCCGTTTCTTCCGGCTCTCTCGCAATTTGATGTACTGTTATTCTTTAAGCTCAAAACCCACCATTTAAGCATGGAAAACATCATCCCACATCCGACTCTTGTTCCTGCACAAATTCACTAAAAACACATAAAAAACACCACATACTTGAGTTCAAGTCATCAATTCAAGTCGATACGAAGCATTCCAAGTGGATATAACATCAACTTATCACTCCATCAGTAGGTAACCCTCGAACCCTCATCCGGGCCCTCAGCTCAATACGGGTCACTGCCCTATGCATAGCTCGAGACCTAACACGCCTCCCGCTTTGGTGTCTTATCCTGGCAGCTCTCTCAGCTGCTAGCTCCATCCTCGACTCTGCTAGCCTGGCCTCAACCATCGCCAGATCTGTAGAAAGTCTGCTCACAACATAGTTATCCACATATACTGGTATCCCCACTATCGGGATACGGGGTGGGGTAGCTGGCTCTGCTGGAGGTGCAGCCTCTACCTGCTGCGGCTCGGGGGTAAACTCCTCAAACTCCTCAGGAAAAGGGCTCACATGCAAGGGTGGTGGGGTAGGGGCCCTCTCAGTAGGGAGTGGTGGCAAACGAAGTCCTGAATTCCCAATAGCATCATCGACTGGCTCATCAATGTCTCCCTCAGTACCCTCTTCCACTGTCTGCTCTATAACCGCCTCCATCACCTGCTCAGTCATCATATCAATGTCCTCCTCCATAACCCTAACATCAGATATAGCCTGGATCTCCTTCGGATCCTCATCATCAGACTCCTCACCAATAACCTCGGTATCCTTAGCTATCTAGACCTCCTCCGGGTCCCCCTCCTCAGACTCAACAACCTCTGTATCCTCGGCTGCCTAGACCTCCTCCGGGTCCTCCTCTTCAGAATCCTCATCTCCCGGACTCTCATAGTATAGGTCTATAGTCCGGAGCAAGTCCTCATCGTGCTGTCGCTCAAAAGCCTCAGGGTCAGAGATGTCGCTCGCCTACACAATACGAACTATGTTACTATCATGATACTTAAAAAGTTCCCGTAAGGGTTTTAGGTGAACTTGGAAAGAGTTCTTATTATCTTAGTGAATTTATTATTATATAACGTCGCATCATCTCTGAGGATATATAACTCTCGCTCTGATACCATTTTTGTAACAGCCCCAGATCCGGGGTAGGGGACCTGGTCGTTACGGTCTCATTTTCCATCAATACTACTTGCACTTGAATCAAAATAAATAAATTACATGATATGACCCCGCAATAATATCACATCACACAACCAGTTATAGTCCCAGAGATGAAATTGAAATAAGTCTCTAATCATAGGATCCACAATCCGTAAGTTACTACAACCCAAAATTATTACAGCATAATTTTAATAGTTTCTGCTGTTGATTAACATTAGTCATACATATAATTAAGGATGATAAACAAAAGCTTCCAGTCTTGTCTACTGGTTGCTCCTACCTCAGCAATGGCAGCAACGATATCAGCGGACAATCCTACGACTACTGTCACCTGCTTGTGTCGAGTGCCCCTTACACGAGCCATCAGACCTAGCCGTTGTTGTGATATAATATGTTAGAAATGATTGATGAAAACAGTGTTTAGGAGCTACAGCGACAAATCAGAGTTTAGCTGGAAGCAGTCAGAGTTTAGTTAAACACTGACTACAGAAGCTGGACAGTGTTTAGTAAAGTCTGTCTAGAAGCAGCGCGTACGAAGTCAACAGAAGATATTAGATATCAATTGAAGATTGATATGGAAGCGAGATCTTTGGAGATTGGATAGCTATCAAAGAGATCGAGTTGACTTAGGAGACGTGTGACAATCTGTAATTGATATCATTGTATAGCTGATTATTAGGAATATCAATTAGAGATTGTATCGAAGCTGTATATGTTATAAATACAGTTAGGTTAACCCTAGAAGGGTATCGTGCATCGAATTATCTTTATTGTAACCTAGCAGCTCTTTGTGATAGTTTACATCACGAAGAGGGTTTTTAAAACAAGAAGATTTAAAAGTGCATAATCATCTTAATTGTTATTCTCTCATCTAATATTGATTATTAGTGTGTATTCGGCCTAACAAGTGGTATCAGAGCCAATCTGTTACTTTATTACAGGTTAAGATCCAAACACAACAATAATCATTTCAGCAATTCCTCCACCAACATCTACTAGTTCTGAAAAGGCTCCTACAACTGTGAGTCGTTATGAACCAATCAGGGTTCCTATTCTCAGGCCATCAGAGTATGCCATGTGGAAGGTCAAGATGATTATGTTTCTGGAGGCTACAGATCCAGAATATCTTGACAGGATTAATGAAGGCCCTCACAATCCTACAAAACTATCTGTTGCAACTGCTGGTGAAGAAGCTAAAATAGTTCCAAAGGAAAAGAAGGACATGACTCCTGAAGATCTATCATCAATTGCTAAGGATGCGAAGGTTAGGCATTTACTGCATAGTGCTTTAGACAATGTTATGTCTAACAAAGTGATTAACTGCACCACTGCAAAAGAGATCTGGGATGCTCTTGAAGTCAGATGTCAAGGAACTGCTGCTATTAAGAAGAATAGGAGAAACATACTCACACAAGAGTATGAGCATTTTGAGGCTAAACCTGAAGAGACCATGATAGAAACATTTGATAGATTCTGTAAACTGCTCAATGATCTGTCATTGGTCAACAAAGAGTATGATCTAGAAGACTCAAATCTCAAGTTTCTTCTTTCTCTACCTGAAAAGTGGGATGTGAAAACAACCACTATTAGAGACAACTATGATCTTGCTGAAACAGAGATTGATGAAATCTATGGGCTGCTCAAAACTCATGAATTGGAAATGGAGCAGAGAAACAGGAGATCAAGCAGGAAGGCATAGTCTGTTGCTCTTAATGTTGAAGAGAAGCCTCAGAAGAAAGAGGCATCAAGAAGAAAAATGAAGGGAAAAGCTTTGGTCATACATTCAGAAAGTGAATCATCAAACTCTGATTGTGATTCAAATTCTTCTGAATCATCTGACTCTGAGGTGATGAAGAAGAAATGAGGAAAATGGCTGTGTTGATGGTGAAGACCTTCAAGAAAATGGGCTTCAAGAATTTCAAGAAAGGAAAAAGGTTTTCTAGAGATTCAAATGAAGACAGGAAAAGCTTCAGGAAGTCTGATAAGAGAGATTCTAAAGGGAAGAAACAAAAATGGTTCCAAAGGAAAAGAAGGACATGACTCCTGAAGATCTATCATCAATTGCTAAGGATGCAAAAGTTAGGCATTTACTGCATAGTGCTTTAGACAATGTTATGTCTAACAAAGTCATTAACTGCACCACTGCAAAAGAGATATGGGATGCTCTTGAAGTCAGGTGTCAAGGAACTGCGGCTATTAAGAAGAATAGGAGAAACATACTCACACAAGAGTATGAGCATTTTGAGGCTAAACCTGAAGAGACCATGACAGAAACATTTGATAGATTCTGTAAACTGCTCAATGATCTGTCATTGGTCAACAAAGAGTATGATCTAGAAGACTCAAATCTCAAGTTTCTTCTTTCTCTACCTGAAAAGTGGGATGTGAAAACAACCACTATTAGAGACAACTATGAACTTGCTGAAACAGAGATTGATGAAATCTATGGGCTGCTCAAAACTCATGAATTAGAAATGGAGTAGAGAAACAGGAGATCAAGCAGGAAGGCAAAGTCTGTTGCTCTTAAGGTTGAAGAGAAGCCTCAGAAGAAAGAGGCATCAAGAAGGAAAATGAAGGGAAAAGCTTTGGTCATACACTCAGAAAGTGAATCATCAAACTCTGATTGTGATTCAAACTCTTCTGAATCATCTGACTCTGAGGATGATGAAGAAGAAATAAGAAAAATGGCTGTGTTGATGGTGAAGACCTTCAAGAAAATGGGTTTCAAGAATTTCAAGAAAGGGAAAAGGTTTTCTAGAGATTCAAATGAAGACAGAAAAAGTTCCAGGAAGTCTGAAAGAAAAGAGACCAAGTCTGGGAAGAAGGATAAGTCTGAAATTCAATGCTACAAGTGCAAGGAGATGGGTCACTATGCTCCTGAGTGCAAGAAGGGTAAAACTGGAAAGGTACTCATCACAAAAGGCAGAGATTGGGCAGACACTTCAGATTCAGATGAGGAAGTCAACTATGCTCTCATGGCTACTACTGAATCAGAAACTTCTGAAAATCAGGTACCTCTAACTACCTATGCTTATAATATTTATGATATTTCCCAATTACGAATTTATCTTAAGTCATTGCATATAAGTTATAGGGATCATACTTTAGAGAATGAGAGGATTAAATCTGAGAATTCTGAACTCAAAGAGGGAAATAAAATTGTTGAAGAAAAGCAAAAAAATATGCAACAAGTTCAGAAAGAGAGAGATGATGCTGTTTCTATAGAACAAGATTTGCTTCTGAAATATAAACAACTAGAATCTGAGTTGGAGGAAGCAAATAAGAAAATTAGGACTTGGACTAATTCTGGAAAGGACACTCAACAGATTTTTCAAATAGACACTGTTGGTCTAGGTTATAATGAGGGAGATGAACTAAGATTTCAAAGTCAAGTTAAAATCAGACCTCATTTTGTACATGGAGCCAGTAAATTTTTGTCTGATAATGAAAAAGAAACTGTTAAGGTCAAATAAGTAAAAACTTGTGCTAAACAGGTTAATATTGGTTTGATGACAGATAAACAACTCAAACATAAACTGAAGGAGTTAAAATCTGTTAAGAAACAGGGAGTGTCAAATAAGAACAGAAATGGAAAAGTAGGCATCACTTCAGGAAATAAACCAATGCTTGCTAGTTATGCTCCAAGAAAGACATGTCATAATTGTGGTAGTACTAAGCATCTTACAAATTTCTGCAAGAAAAACAAAAATATAAATTCTTTACCTTCCAAGTCTGAGGTAAAGAAGGATTTTGCTAGAACTAAGCCACAGACTTTATGCACACACTGTGGAAGCACTTGGCATTCCATTTATACTTGCAGAGAGTATCATGCTATCTATCATAATTACTATGAACTGAAACCCAATCTGAAATGGGTTAAGGTTAATACTGCAAGTGTAAACTCTGATACTGTTAGCTCAAACTCTGATAATGTTAATTCCGCTGCTAAAGCTAATAAAGTTAAGAATGTCAAAGGATCCAAGCAAGTCTGGATCCTTAAATCTAATCCTCAGTAATTTCTTGTGATTGCAGGGCAACAGGGAGGCAACCCTAGTTGTGGACAGTGGATGTTCAGGACACATGACTGGAAATAAAGCCCTGCTATCAGACTATGAGGAGAAGGCTGGCCCAAAAGTTTCCTATGGTGATGGCAATGTAGGAAGAACATTGGGATATGGCAATATCAATCTTGGAAATGTCATCATCAACAATGTAGCTCATGTCCCAGGACTTAAGCATGACTTGCTATCTGTGAGTCAAATCTGTGACAAGGGATATCATGTAGATTTTCAACCTGAATATTGTGAAGTTATCAGCAAATCTACAGGAAAGGTTGTTCTAGTTGGTCATAGGCAAAACAACATTTATGAAATCAAGCTCTTAATAGACTCTGTTGGAAAAGTTGTTTGCCTATCTACAAGGATGTCTAGTGAAGAGAGTTGGAAGTGGCACAAGAAACTCTCACATTTGAACTTGAACAACATCAATGAATTGATCAGAAAGGATCTTGTAAGAGGACTCCCAAAGGCTCTGTTAAATGTTGATGGCCTATGTGATTCATGTCAAAAGGCCAAGCGAAGGAAGTCATCTTTCAAGAGCAAGACAGAATTTTCAATCACTGATCCTTATCATCTTCTGCATGTTGATCTCTTTGGTCCAGTAAATGTTATGTCTATAGCAAGGAAGAAATATGCTTTAGTCATTGTTGATGAATACACTAGATTCACTTTGGTGTATTTTCTAGCAAAGAAGGATGAAACTACATTAACTCTGATGGAGCATGTGAAGCTTCTGGACAAAGGATCAAGTAACAAAGTCAGAATCATCAGAAGTGATAATGGAACTGAGTTCAGGAATGCAACAATGGAAGAATTCTGCAAGAACAATGGAGTGAAGCAAGAATTTTCAGCACCTGGTACACCACAACAAAATGGTGTAGTTGAAAGGAAAAATAGAACCTTGATAGAAGCTGCCAGAACTATGCTTGATGAAGCAAAATTGCCAACTTATTTCTGGGCAGAAGCTGTTCAAACTGCTTGTTTTACTCAAAATGCTACATTGATCAATAAGCATGGAATGACACCATATGAGATGGTGAAGAAAAAGAAGCCTAACCTGAAATACTTTCATATTTTCGGGTGCAAATGCTTTGTTTTGAAGACTCATCCTGAACAGTTGACCAAGTTTGAGCTAAAGGCAGATGAAGGAATTTTTGTTGGCTATCCACTGTCAACAAAGGCATTCAGAGTTTACAATCTGAGAACAAGAGTGATCATGGAATCTATACATGTGTCTTTTGATGACAAGAAAATAACTAGACTTGAAGACATAGATGAATATGATCAACTGAACTTTGAAAATGAAGATTTAAACTCTGTTGAAGTAAACTCTGATCAAACTATTCTGACAGACTCTGTTGAAACAAACTCTGAACCTCTACTGGTAAACACTGGAGAAACTTCTCAGCCACAACAAAGGGAAGAACCAGTTGAGGGGGAGCATGATCAAGATGAAGACTCAAACATTGATACTGAGTCAACTGAAAAATCTGGATCAAACTCTGATGATTCAAACTCTGAAAATTCAAATTCTGACTCTGGGCAGTCAAGTTCAGATTTTTCACTGTAAGTGATTTGCCTTCTTCTAGGAAATGGACTAAATCACATACACCTGATTTGATAATTGGTGATCCAGATGCAAAAGTGAGAACAAGAAGTGCCACTGCAAGTGAATGTTTGTTTCATGCATTCTTGTCTAAGAATGAACCAAAGAAAGTAGAAGAAGCTCTTCAAGATGCTGACTGGATAACAGCAATGCAGGAAGAGTTGAATGAATTTGAAAGGAATGAAGTTTGGACCCTTGTACCAAGGCCAAAGAACAGATCTATTGTTGGTACTAAATGGATTTTCAGAAACAAGACTCACAGTGAAGGTGTTATCACAAGGAATAAGGCTAGACTGGTAGCAAAAGGCTATTCACAGCAGGAAGGAATAGACTATGATGAAACATTTGCTCCAGTTGCAAGATTGGAGGTAATCAGAATTTTTCTAGCATATGCCTCTCACAAGAAATTCAAAGTGTTCCAGATGGATGTGAAAAGTGCTTTTCTAAATGGGAAGCTTGAAGAAGAAGTGTTTGTTGAACAACCACCAGGATTTGTGGACCCAAAATATCCAGACCATGTCTACAGGCTGGATAAAGCACTCTATGGACTTAAGCAAGCACCACGGGCATGGTATGAAACTCTGGCTCAATTTCTCTTAGAAAGTGGATTCAACAGAGGTACTATAGACAAAACTCTATTTTATTTCAAATCTGGGAGTGACTTGCTTTTAGTTCAGATATATGTTGATGACATTATCTTTGGGTCTACTAATGATAAACTCTGTAAGAAGTTTGCCAAGCTCATGCAGTCCAGATATCAAATAAGCATGATGGGAGAGCTTAGTTATTTTCTAGGCCTACAGGTGAGACAAACAGATGATGGTATCTTCATTAATCAAGCAAAATATACCAGAAATCTTCTCAAGAAATTTGGTATGCTTGACTGTTCATCTGCATTAACTCCCATGGCAACAGCAACTAAATTGGACAAAGACACAGGAGTTTCAGTGGATATGACAAACTACAGGGGCATGATAGGATCTCTTCTTTACTTTACAGCTAGTAGGCCTGACATCATGTATGCAACCTGTCTTTGTGCAAGATTTCAGGCAGATCCTAGAGATCCACATCTGACAGCTGTGAAAAGAATCTTCAAGTATCTCAAGGGCACCATATCATTAGGTCTGTGGTACCCCAGAGAATCAAATTTCAAGCTACTTGGGTATTCTGATGCAGACTTTGCAGGCTACAAGATAGACAGAAAGAGCACTAGTGGAAGTTGTCAATTTCTTGGTGACAGACTTGTCTCTTGGTACAGCAAGAAATAGAAATCAATTTCTACATCTACAGCTGAAGCAGAGTATATTGCAGCTGGTAGCTGTTGTGCACAGATCTTGTGGATGAAGAATCAATTGCTGGATTATGGATTGAGGTACAGTAAGATTCCTATTTACTGTGATAATCAAAGTGCTATTGCTATGACAGGTAATCCAGTACAGCATTCAATGACCAAGCACATCAGCATAAGGTACCATTTCATCAGAGAATATGTGGAAGAAGGGAATATTGAACTACATTTTGTGTCTACAGAACAACAGCTTGCAGATATCTTCACCAAACCATTGAGTGAAGCTACATTTACAAGACTGGTCAATGAACTAGGAATGGTCTCTGGTTTTGACTAGGAATGTTGGTTAGATTCAAACTTTACATATGTAATGTGTTGCTAATATTTCCTTGATTTGTTAAGTGCTAAGTGATCTCTGTTGATTAAACTCTGTTATGCATAGTCTGTTAACATGTTTTTCTTTAAACACTGTCAAACTCTGTTAAATTCTGTCAGCATGCCTGTATGTCATACACTGTTAATAAGTTTGATAAACTCTGTGAATTCTGAGTTGATTATTGTCTGAATGAAAACACCAATGAAGAAATATGTATGAAGCATGATTCTCAGTAATTAATCATGAATCTTTCTGAGTTATTGTGATCTAATCTTAGATTGTGCAGAAAGTTAACACAGCATGATACTGGTTCATATTTATAGCATCTCTTAGTTTATTTTGTCCTAAACTCTGAGTCTGTAAATACTGTGTGCATTGCCTCTCATGAATAACTACTGATGTTGATGAACTCTAAACTCTGTTAGTTATACTCTGGTAGATTAAAATGCTTACTGCAATACCCCCAAAGAAAATGTATATAGGTTGTTATACTCCTTTGAGATTATGTTGGTGACTAGGATGACCCAGGAACCTATTGGTATATAATATGGGCTAAAATTCTCTGATTTTTGGTGACTAGTCAAAGACTAGGATGACCCAGGAACTTATCAAAATGATAAGGGCTAAAATTTTTGAATTTTTGGTGACTGGCTCCAACCTCTAATTACTGGAATGAATAGAATAAATAAATATATATATATATATATATATATATATATATATATATATATATTAGCAATAGAGGGGGTATAAAATAAATTACATGTTACTGTATATAGATTGATTACTACAGAGTTTAGCTTTCATCATACAGTCAGTGTTTACTATGAGAGTTTGTGCATCCAGTGTTTATTGATCTACTTTATGGATTTTATGAAAAATTAGATGCTCTAAAAATTGATCTGGTAAACTCTGCTACACACACACATATTTTCACAACTGTGCAATTTTTGAAAGGGTTTCGGTGATAAAGTTGGAGAATTGACAAACGCTGTTGATTTGTGGTTAGTACTCTAAGGTAAATTTTCATTTGGATAATTTGAAAATTTTGGGGTAAATAGTGCCTTTGACAACTGTTAATAAGTGTATTGTGTTAAAGTGTCTTGGAAATAGGAAAGAGAATACAGCGGTGATAATTGCTATTTTTACTGCGCGTGATTAACTGATCCACTGCATGTATGACACGTGTCCCACTCACTCATTATTGTGTCCCACTCACACATTAATCTAGGAACTGTTGAGTGTTTGAATACACAAACGATTGAGTTTTAATTTTTAATTACAACTCTAATTACTTTTGTGTACATCGTTTCATTTTTACTTTCACCCACTCACTTTTACATCTCACAGTTCTCTCAGTTTTCACTTGCGCATTTTCGCAAACACTTTTCTTACATGCACTTTTCATTGTGATTTCTTTCCCGTTTCTTGATTTAATGGCTTCTAAATCATTCACTGTTCTTGGTCTACGTTTTGTCCCTAACAATTATGCAGCCCCACTCAATAATGAACGTATTCCAGAAGCGTTTCATCTTATGCAGAATTTCTTAAGAGACTTAGAGATTGGACAAGCTCTGGTTGAACCTAGTACTCTCTCTGCATCTCAAATTGCCACTTTTTGGCGGAACTCAGTCTTTGTGGATGGAGGAGAGAATGGGACTCCAAACATCATCTTCACTCATGATGAACAAGAGTTTGTGATTACTCCACAAACTGTCAGAGAAACGATGGGTTTTGATACACACACCTCTTATGCTTATGTTGGTGAACCTCAATTGAGACAAATGTTACAGAAGATAGGCTACATGGATTCTCTTGAAAAGCTTGGCAGTGTAAAGAGGCCTAATCTCAGGAAGGAATGGAATTTTTTCTTCGACTGCATCACAAGAACATTCCAGAAGAAGGTCACTAACTGGGATGCTATTCCAATGGACAGTCTACAAATCAGGTATTCTCTACTTTATGGTAGTAATTTTGATTTTGGTAGATATGTTCTAATGAATCTAGGTGATAAACTGTCAGAGTCTACTACAGTTTATTTTGCTCGATTTTGTCAAATGCTATTCACTGCTTGTGTATCTGGTTTAGAGATTATTGAAGCTGATGTGATTCAGCCTTTTAGAGTCAACAAGAGAATATTCTCTGATATGACTAATAAAGATGCTGGTAAAGAAAACCTACCTGTCTTTGTTCTGCCACTTGCTTTGCAGAATTTTCTCAATCAAACTCAACCAGAACCACCACAACCAGAACCACAACAAGTACCACACCCTGAACCACTAAACACTGATCATACTCAAACCTTAAACACTGAACCATCTACATCACCTACCCACACTGTACCTACTCAACAACCTGCAACCTCAAACCAAACCACTATCCCTGAACCACAACCTGCATCCACTCACAACACTCCATCACCAATCACAAACACTGATCCAACCCAAAATCCTCAATCTCCAATCACAAACCAATCTTCACACACTCAACAACTAAACACTGAACCATCACAATCTCAACCACAACCACAGCCTAAAGCAAAAAGAGGCAGAGTAAAGCAATCAGCAGCAACTACTGAAAGACATGCAAGAGCTAAGAAGACAGTAGAGAAACACACCAAAGCAAAACAGACATCTCCTGGAGCTGTTTATGCTAGAAGAAAGATTCAAAGAGCAAAAAGACCTAAATCACCCTCTGTGGTGGCAGAATCTAGTAAAGAGGATTCAGATGAAGTGCCTCTAGCTAAGAGGAGAAAACTAGTAATCTCTGATTCTGATGGTGAAAATGTTGAAGCTCCAGAGGCGGTTTCACAGCAAACACCTACTGTTGAGGCTGAAAAAGATATACCTGCAGAGGTTGATATGCCTGTAGAGGTTGAAATGCCTGCAGAGGATAAAATGCCTGCAGAAGAGGATAATAGAGATGGCTTTTGTCCAATGGATGATACTCTTGATTCATTCATGCCATTCTCTGATCCTATCTCACCTATTTTTGCTCAATCTGAAGAAACTGATGCACCTGATCAACCTACAGTTGTCATTACTGAAACTGTAGCATCACATACAGCGTTAATCTCAGATGCTCACCAGACTGTTGAAGGAGGTGATGAGGTTGATCAAGCAACCAAGGATACTTCTCAGTTTATGCCTGTTGATGACACAAATGCAAACTCTGTTGCTGAGCCTGAGCAACATGAAGAAAATCTTGACAAGGCTGCAGAAGAAATTGCAGAAACTGTGGCTGACAATGCTCAGCACAGTGTTTCACTTGAAGATGAACATGCTAAAGCTGCAAGTGTTGAATTTGAAGGTGAAAGCAGTACAAACTCTGATTCTTTTCTGAGTGCACCAGTGCAAACAGACAATAAACATACTTCTTTCGATCAACCTTGTAAGTCTCATGAAATTGAAAAAGCACAACTTGCAAAATTTGCTGCTGACTGGTACAAAGAGGATTGCATTTTTCCAAGAGGGAGAGCAGCTAATTTTGTTAAGCAAACTGCCAACACTATCTCCAATCCAGAGATTCTTTCTTGCTTAAAAGCAACTGTAGTTCAAGTCAAGACTCTGGATGGTAGATTTGATGAAACTAAGAAGGCAATCACTGACTTGAGGACTGGGATCCAAACTAGAGAAATGAACATGGAAAGAGAGTCTAAACTCATGACTACAAAATTTTCTAAAGCTCAAGACAATCTCTTTGCCAGGCTGGGTAAAGTTGAAGAGAATCAGTCTGCCTTGTCTGTTAAAATTGATTCTATTGCTACCTCTTTGGAGTTGATCACATCTATACTCATGCCTGATGATGTCAAAAAGGGGGAGAGAGTTGCAAAGTAAAAATGCAAGGAATTTCAAACTCTGACTCAAAAGGATAATGCTGGAGATGGAGGAGCAAATAATAATAATAAAGATCAGAAGGATAATGCTGGAGATGGATGAGCAAATAATAATAATACAGGCAAGGCTGTAGAAACTCAAACTCTGAAAACTGGCAGCAAGTCTCTTAAATCACAATCTGCTGGGTTAAACACTGATACTCGAGGTTCTTAAAAGAATAAGAGTTTGGTACTATCCTCTGATCCTCAGACTGATGAGGAATTGGCTGCTAAGTTATTATTAGAAGAAAATGAAGAGGGAGTTACAATTGCAGATGTTCAAGCTCAAGAGAAGATATTTCTAGCAGAACATAAGAAAGCTATGAAATCTGGCAATTCTAAGAAGAATGTGAAAGCTGCAAAGCCTGTTCTTAAAGGCATTCAAATCAAAGAAAAATTTGGTACTGAACAAAGGATGCAAGTATCCAGAAAACCAACAGATGCAAACTTTAAGCAAAAGCTGAAAGGTATTGCTGGAGAAAATACAACCTCTGTTTCTACACAAGTTGTAAAGAAGAATGAAAACACAACCTCTGTTGCTACACAAATTGTGACCACACCTTTACAATCTTCTCAGTTGAAATCAACTTTTGGAAAGGGAACTCTTCATGATCCAAATCAAGCACTTAAAGGTTCTATGGATTTCACTGATGGAAGAGCATTTTCTGGGAAAATTGGAAACAACAAGGGTGGTATAGGATCACACAGGGATAAAAGGAAGAATGTTAATCCTAGAGATCCATCTTCACTGGCTGTTCCAGGTCAATGTGTTGTCACTCAAGAGAGTTTAGACAGACTGGAATCAGTACAGTTGGTCTATCAGAAGAGCCTAAAGAAAGATTTTCTATTATACTTCATGGCAGATGGAACAGTTTTTAAAATTGGGGAGAATGATATTGGTTTGAAATATTGGGAAGAACTAGAACATGTTCTGTATCTTTTCAAGGTAACAAATCAAAGGACTCAATCTGTTGCCAATGTGCTTAGACAGAAGATGCTTCAGAATCTGGAAAGAAGAGGTATGAAGTATAACAGTAAATATGTTCCTAAGTACAGAGACTGGAATGGAAAGTTGATAGAGATGGAAAAGGGAACTACAAAGCTAAAGACTAATCTTGGAATCACTGTTCTTGATTTTAATGTGAAGTCTGAAGAGGTGAAGTATATCAGATTGGGAAATGAAATGAGAAGAAACAAAATCTACGATCTCAGAGTTGCTATCTATCAGACTGATGAAAATGATCCCCAGTTGAAAGAGATCAAGGAAGCTATGGAGAATGAACTTGAAAATGCTGAAAGAAGATTGCTTATAGACTATCTCAGGGCTACACCAGATCTTGAAGAGATTAGAGGTTAAAGTCTGTAAGAGTTTTCTTATTTCTGTAGATTTTTGTTAAGTAGAAGCTTAAACTCTGTTTGTACATTAATCACTGTAATTTTGTATTTGTTTTGACATCATCATTTACTGTAAACTTGTACATTCTTGCTAATAAACAAGTTGGGGGAGATTGTTAGAAATGATTGATGAAAACAGTGTTTAGGAGCTACAGCGACAAATCAGAGTTTAGCTGGAAGCAGTCAGAGTTTAGTTAAACACTGACTACAGAAGCTGGACAGAGTTTAGTAAAGTCTGTCTAGAAGCAGCGCGTACGAAGTCAACAGAAGATATTAGAGATCAATTGAAGATTGATATGGAAGCGAGATCTTTGGAGATTGGATAGCTATCAAAGAGATCGAGTTGACTTAGGAGACGTGTGACAATCTGTAATTGATATCATTGTATAGCTGATTATTAGGAATATCAATTAGAGATTGTATCGAAGCTGTATATGTTATAAATACAGTTAGGTTAACCCTAGAAGGGTATCGTGCATCGAACTATCTTTATTGTAACCTAGCAGCTCTTTGTGATAGTTTACATCACGAAGAGGGTTTTTAAAACCAGAAGATTTAAAAGTGCATAATCATCTTAATTGTTATTCTCTCATTTAATATTGATTATTAGTGTGTATTCGGCCTAACATAATAAATAAAACAAGGGTGAGCAATAGCCCACCAAAATTAATATATAATTGAACAATAATATATAACGATTCAAAGATATCTTTGAAACCATATGCCATGCATTAACGAACATAGTGCCACTATAATGTAAAAGATGAAGTTACATGGAAACTCAAAATATATATTCCGTAGACATATCTGCTATGCAAAGATATGGGAATATATCAACATATATCATAAGGAAGAAATTGCAGTAAAATATTGCAATTCCAGTTTGAACACTTTTCAACCTTGCCAACACTGATAATGTTGCTGAAAATTTCCAACTTTGAAAGATGAACTAATACTGGAGCATTAACGAGCAGAAGCCATAATGTTCACGATGATCAGTCGTATGTTATGCATTTCATGATTATTCTATACATGTAGAAGGAAGAACAGATAGATTTACTTGTCCACCGCCCCCTAGAACTCCCCGGCCAACGTTTGGGCCATTGATGGATCGGCTCCACTCGGCCACTTACACGGCTCCTAGTTCGAGTAACATCCATGACTCTGAAACGTAAAGTTCATCCCCCTTTCCCCAAGTATAATACTTGTTGATAGGACTCCACAATGTAGTCGTATCTAATTGGAAAGGAAAATTCACCAATATTTCCCAAGCTGTTGCTTGTTAATGGATATCGACTTGTTCCATCAATCTTACCCCTCGAATGATGAGGAAGTAATACAAAGACTCAATTTGATGAATAGCAACCAAGTTGCGAGTGAAAAGAATAGTTTCAAAAGATTTATGACCGGGTAGTCAAACAAAATAAATAACAGCTCTCAAGTAAGGTTCCCTTATATTTTGAAAGTTTTTGAGCAAGCATTTAAATCTTCTTATAAGATATATTTAAATGAAAAAAATAGAGTTTTGAGAACCTTCCTTGATAAAAATAATAATAATAAGACTCAGAAATATTTTACATAATATTTGGAGATCAAAGATAATTTTTGAATAAAATAAATTATTTTTAGAACTAGTAAAAAGAATTAAATAAATATTCAGAGATCATTTATTAAACCATAAATATTTCCAGAATATTCTTAATATAAAATATTGCTCATAATAACCCTCGAATAAATATTCAAAATAGTATCCAATAAATAAATCAACCTGAAATGAATATTCAAGATAATATTCATTAAATAAATAAAGCTCAAATGAATATTCAAATTAATATTCATTAAATAAAACTCAAATGAATATTCAAATAATGTTCATTAAATAAATAATGGAAAAATATTTATTTAAATATTTTTCTCAGAAAATAATTACAATATATATACAGAAATACCGACTCCCGGTCTATATTTGAAGAATGAAGATCATATGCTCTTCACTAAGGGTCTTAGCAATATCCGGCTTATAACTAATATATCACATATCTAGTTTATAAGCCAGTATCAATTCATAAAACCAATATCACAATATAATTTGAAAGCAGGCATGCATGCTATGGCATATATATAACAGAAATCAAATTATATATATTATCACAATAACAGTTTCAAAATGTTTAAAAACTTGCCTGGTAATCTGGTGGGGGTAGTGTGTCCTGGGTCAGTCTGGTGATCTATAAACAATCAAAATATTCGAGATTAATCACTTAACGCTTTTGAAAGGCTAAGTATATACTTTACTTAGGTTAAAACACGTTTTCAACTCATCTCGTTATGCACCCTTTTGTGTACTCTTATTAACACCGTTATGATCCGACACTTGTTCATTATTAAGGCATGTCATTACACTTACACTTGGTAGGTACTTAAGTCGTATAAGTTCTAAGGTCGGTCGTTTACTAACAAAGATTACACCTCGAGATTTATTGTCCATTTTCTATGTGGTTTTCCAAAATTATAATCAAGTGTTCCTCAAAGGGTTTCATTCGTACTTAACCTCGATTCGAACATTTTTATAAAATCGAAGAACGATACTTTTTACATGAGGTCTTCTCTCACACCTTACTTATAACTTCTAATATTTAATTATTATGATTTGCAACTGAATTACTCATGTTAAGGGGGTTCAATTTCTGTTACGAACTCACACTTACGGTTTCAAACCACTTTTACTAAATCGCCAATATCTCCTAAACCGTAAGTCCTTTTGTTTCGATTTTCATGCCAAAACGATATATGACTCGAGATCTATAAGGACAGGTCATATAAATGTCAAGATCAGTGACCTATATCTACTGTTATGCACGGTTCTTTAAGGTCTAACGAAATTTTGACATTACGATGGCTATAAATCGAACATTTCCAAATTTATTGCACATAACCAAGCCACACCGGGCATACCATACATCTTCACAAGTCCAAGAACATCTCACTTCACCATCATATTCATCATATTACTTAGATCAACTAAACCAACTACAGATCATGCTTACATTGTGACGCCCCCAAATCTGAGGTCAGAGATTCAGGTCGTCACGTCACCATCCAACCATAACATACCTGTATTAACTTTACAACTCAACAATACATCCATTCAGACCTCAATCTTACACACAAGCAAGTTAGAGTCTCAGAAACGATAATCAAAAGTGCCGCTAAATATTACAATTCATTTATACAAATCAGAGTCTTACGCAATTCCATTTATACAACTATACTTGAAGACAAGTCTTACTATTACAGTTGAAAACCTATCAGACTTACTCTGTAGTATTTATCAGAAACTAAATCATCTCCGGGGTAAATCTTCTACTCCTCTTCTGCTGTTGCGGAGTTAACCGACCAAATTCTTCTCTTTCTGAAAAGATTTATAAAGCAAGAATGAGCTACATAATGCTCAGCAAGTTCACCATTTTATAAAATAATAATGGGGTTTATTTCGAAAACATTCCCAACTATATGGGTATATATCTCAGATTTCAAAACATAATTGGACGCTGTATATGTCCGAGTTTGAATAAAACATCTATACTCCTCACTAAGGAGCTTTAAGAATAACATATGAACCCTTTATAAGGTTCCCATTTCAACATATCTCAAGTTTGAAAATATATACATATGAGTATATCATTTTCGGCAAAACACTCTACGATTAACATACTGTACAGGGAATACTTCATTGCAAACCTCTTTCCTTCCATTAGCTTAGAAGGTTTCTCGTACAAAAACATTTCATTCTTTGAAACAATTGCAAGAGTGCACTAACACGTGCCAATCTTTATAGAAAATCTTGCAGTTCTAGATACTGCACGATGTCAATATTTTCTCATCAAAATAGAACACTATCAGCAACTTGGCACAAAAGCCTAAGAAGCAGTGTTTGAGTATTTTTCCAAAGTGGAGGATGGGACTGGAAGAAAACATAAAACCTGACAGGGATTGACGATGATCAGTCGCCACATCCAAGTCCAATAATCCGCGGGTCTTCTCTACCGGTAGAAGGATAGAAACTACATCCGTAACTATCCCTCGGGTGAAAACTACATCCGTAATCACCCTCGATGAAAACTACATCCATAATCATCCTTCGGCAACACCTGGGCCGGAATAATAATTGATGGACCGCCTGGCTCACGACCGCTTACACATCCCGGGAATCGTTCGTCAACGGTTCCCACACCTGCCAGAGTCCCTTTTTCTTTTTCTTTTAAAACTTGATTTTGATTGAAAACAGAGTAATTGAGGTCTGACATCAGTCGACCGATGATTCTTGAAATCATACAAGAAGCAGAACCTGACCGGGGGTTTTCGAAAATGTTTTGAGTTCGAAAGAGTCCGAGTTTGAAAGTAGTAAAAAGTATCTTGGATTAACTTTGTCTTTAAATAATGAACAATGATTAATAAATAATATTTTAAGATTTAATATTAATAATTAATAAAATAATTATTCGATAAAATAAACTTTTAATCCAAGATAGGGTTTCGAGTATTTACGAAGATATAACAATAGTTACTTGAGTATACGATACTCCCCGAATGACCCTTCGGGTTTTCGCAATCTAGATACGATATAATAATATACCGCTCCCCGGTCAATAGTATATACGGACCGCTACGACCTCTATTGCTAGAGTCGTTGTCCGAAGAAAACATTTCAATCTAAGTTCAAGGGGTACAAGCATATATGTACTTATACAATCTCAATTGCATCAATACTTCGATAAACATAGCATTTGATATAATTGAAAACTACAAACACAACAGTGAAAGTCCTTGTATATGGATAAGTTTTGAAAAGTAAACTTGCCTTGGTTTGGTTGGGGTGGTCGAGCGTGCGGAGTCGAACGATCTATACATAAGCAATAACCGCTCGTTAGTACCTTAACAATATCTCTTTAATTACGGGGTTTTAGGGGGGTACGAGATTAACTTAATGACCTCGTCTTACGACACTCTAGCCCCACTATAGGTTCATGTCATCACTCGATTATGCTCGTCAATTAATCGACTTAATTTAGTTACCACATTCGAATCATAACCATTACCCCTAGAATTATGCTCCACTAACGACTTTTTCTCTTGCGCAAAATTTACTCTAGCATTTTTATAAAATTCAAAAATTCATATTTTAACCCAATTCTTCTTGGGGGGTCTTCACCACTGCATTCCCTAACTTCTCAAATTTTTCCATGATCCCACATATATTTTTAGGGGTTTAAAGAAGGTTGACAAGGGGGTCACTTAGTGCAGTCCGGAATCCAGAAATACAATTCACTTCTCCGGCCATAACTTAAAATCTATACATCACCTAGCCATGAACCTTATATTTCCAGAAACTACATTCAATTATCTTTCCAAAAATATATGGTAAGACATCAGGGGACAACATTTGGGGGTTCAAAACCGTGTTACAAGACAGGTCAATGTCCCTGGAAAAACTCAGCAAGCATATACTACTTAGATCAACCAATTTTCACAATTCCACAACACAACCAACACTTAATTCACTTAGTTCATGGTTTATAACACTCATGGAGATACATATACTATCCACAATCATAAAAGTCACAATCACAACATCAAAACTCAAGATCCATGTCATCCATTACTTATACAACCAAGATTAACTCATATATACATGGATCTACTACCAATCATTATAAACACTACATAACCAAAAGGGTTTATGATTTTTATACCTTCTTGAGTAGCTAAAGACCTTGGGTGAGCTTTACAACCACTAAGAACACTTGGATGAGCCTTTAAAGACCTTAATCCTTCAAGATCTAAAAGATAAACATACATGGTTACTATTCACTCAATTTTCAACAATTTATAACTCAAGATTGGATGGTTGGAATGGCTTGAAATTCATAGCATACCTTCTATATGGAGTGTAGAGGACCTAGGAATTTTGCCTTGAATTAAGAGTGATGAGAAGTGGAAGAAAGAACTTCTCTTCCCCTTGTTTCTAGCTTTGGCCGAGAGCAATAATGCTAGGGGGGGAGAGTTTTTGTTTTTGCTTTTGGGTGTTGGTTGAAATAAAGTAAGGTGTTGGGTGATATGTATTAGTCATATGTATTATTGTATCACATGTTGGCACCCTAGGTAGTAGACTAGGCATGCACCATACTCCTTTGTCTCCTAGAATAATGCACCAACTAATCACTATTCATTGGTTGCTTTTGCATTTTCTAGTTTGCTTTTCTAACAATCTAGTTACATGAAGCTTGCATGTAATATCTTTCCTTGTATTATCATTCCTCCACCAATGCTTGTCACTTAATCTTTAATTCATATCGTATCTTAATTAATCCCTCGTAATAATATTTTGTCGCGTAGAGATTTCCCTTATAATTCCTTAAGTACTTAATTGTGTAAATTCCTCGAATGTCCATAATTCCTCATCATAATTCTTAATAAATCTTTTAATACTCTAACCATTCTCAAATCCCAAGTTTTATAAATCTTACTAACAATAAGACTCCTGCCTTCACAATCTTCCTTTTTATCTTACATAATGAATGCAACAACATAATCTCTCAGACAATCATTCTATTAATCAACATGGATGACTAAAAAGGTTCCAACTTCACAATGTCATATGATATTATATAAAAGAAAATATTACAAAAATTAGGGTTCTTACAGCCTCCCCTCCTTAAAAGGATTCCGTCCCGGAATCAGGTTGAAAACAGTTGGGGGATACTTTTCATGTATCGTGCTCTCTAGTTCCCATGTCGATTCTTCGATATTCTGGTTTCTCCGTAAAACTCTCACTAGTTTGACAACCTTGTTCCTCAGCACCTGTTCTTTTCTATCCATGATTTCTACGGGTTGCTCTACATATGTTAGGTCTGGTTGCAGATCCACTTGATCATGTTCTATCACATGTCGGAAGTCGGTATGGTAGGGTCGTAGCATGGACACATGGAACACATTATGTACTTGCTGCAAGCTTGGGGGTAAAGCCAATTCATAGGCTAACTTTCCCACTCGTCTCAAAATCTCAACAGGTCCAATAAATCTGGGGCTTAGCTTCCCCTTCTTACCAAATCTCATCAATCCCTTCCACGGTGATACCTTCAACATCACAAATTCTCCTACCTCATATTCTTTGTCCTTGCGGGTCTGGTCCGCATACCTCTTCTGTCTGTCTTGGGCCGCTACCAGCCGTCCTCTTATGAGCTCGATAGTTTCTCTTGTCTGTTGGACCAGTTCAGGCCCTAAAATCTTCCGCTCTCCAACTTCTTCCCAACACAAGGGAGATCGACATCTTCGCCCGCATAACGCTTCATATGGGGGCATTCCTATACTCGCATGGTAACCGTTGTTGTAAGAAAATTCGATCAACGGCAAGTGGTCATCCCAACTTCCCTTAAAATCGATGGCACATACTCTCAACATGTCCTCTATGGTCTGGGTGGTTCTCTCGCTCCGTCCGTCTGATTGGGGGTGGTATGCAGTACTCATGTTTAACTTGGTCCCCACACAATCCTGAAAAATCCTCCAGAACCTGGAGTTGAACCTTGGGTCTCTACCAGATACAATGCTCACAGGAACCCCATGCCTTACCACGATCTCCTTAGATATCTCATAAAATTTGACCCTTCGAAACAATGGGTTTCGTAAAAAAAAAAAAAACTAATGACTTTTACATACACTCGTCTGTACCGTAAAGACGTAATATCAATTCGAAATCTTCATTTAATAATTCGTAGATATCGTGATTGCAAAAATTTCTCATCCACCCATAAATTACTATTCGTCCAGGTTTCGAATATTCCCGAAAGTTAGGGTTAGTGCAGTCTCCTCTCCTTAAAAGGATTCTATCTTAAGAACCTAAGGATAATAGTTGTGGATACAATTCCAACCTTACCTTTTCCAACTCTCTGGTTGACACTTCAACCCTATTGTTCTCTCCCTTCGTCTCACCAACGCCTTAATGTTGTTC
This sequence comes from Saposhnikovia divaricata, assembly GCA_036435485.1. Classification (NCBI taxonomy): domain Eukaryota; kingdom Viridiplantae; phylum Streptophyta; class Magnoliopsida; order Apiales; family Apiaceae; genus Saposhnikovia; species Saposhnikovia divaricata. Next base: position 38,688,382 of record CM071601.1, on the reverse strand, counting down.
CTCAACGCATACTCTCCTCGACCTGTATTCCTTATCGGTTGTTCTATGATTAAAAATTTCTATCCCACTACTCACACGTTCCTCTTCTACCTTGTTCATAGTATCCGTGTTGAGTCCTTGTATCGTTGGCCCGTGAATGCTTTGTGGTCGTGTTTTGTAATCTGAGGCAACGTCAATACGCACGGTATTCCTCATATTCCTTCACTTGATTAGCAGGCATGTATTGCCTCCCGTCAGCCGTTACCACTTGCTATGAATACTGTATAGTCTTCGGTATACGTCGAACCAGTTCAGCTACTATGTCCCTCGTTCCTTGACTTCTTCGTAATGCAAGAGAAGCGAAACTTCCTCTTTCGTAGCACGCTCTACAGGAGACGTCCTTACGTTCGCATGGCGATGATCGTAATAACAACATTCATTTCATGGATAAGTTTTTATTCTCGATTTCCCTGTGAAATCTAAGGCACGACACTAAATACAAATTCGATCGTCTGGATAATTCTTCTTCCATGTTTGTCAGCCACAGATCAAATTAGTACATACCCTCAATCTCTATGTTAAATATACTTGAAAGCACCTTCAATATTCGAAGTTTAACCTTAAGTCTTTATCTTACGTAATCGCTGCAGAAGTTTTATATTGCACCACCATCTCTTCCGTATATAATTCGATAATCTTCTAAATGGAAAGTCTCTTATAGGTAAATCACTTGGTCCAACAATTATAAATCAACTAGGGCCATCTCTTGGCTCGGTCTTCGGCGACCTACTTATGAAATTCATTATAATTCTGTCCACGTTCAAGATTTTCTACAAGCGGAATTAATCCACTAGATCTCTATCATTCTGCTTTTGGCATGTCGCGTTCGTACTTAATAGTTTGCCAATACCATTCTTCATTTCAGTTTACCAAACATTCCATTAATTCTCTACACATCTTTTTCCTTCCCCATAATTTAGTCATTTTCCTCTAGCATTATTCTTTATGGTATATACTCTATTTTCTTGGTCAATACTGACTGAATTTCCAATTTCGAATAATACCTTCTATAGGTATCGGCCACCACACTGGCCTTCCCTAGGTAATAACAAATTTCTCCATTATACTCCCTGCTCCCTTTCGTCACCTTCTCTTTCTTATGTTTAGTTCTACTATGAAGATATACTCATGGCACTTGTGGAGAAATTTTCACACTTTTCTCATAAGGTTAACGTCTCAGTTTTATGCGTGAACGCCATCATGACTAATCCCAGACTCACGGTTAACATATCCTATCCCGTAACCTTTATGTTGATTAGAAGTATAGGCTCATTCCCTTTCTACTGCATCGGCACACCTCTTAAACTCTTGAAAGACGCATCATCGTGACTCTCAAAGTCCTCTTTTATCATCAAGCATGGCTAACAACGAGGTTGTTGCTAATATCTCATTTCATCCCAAAACTTTGTTCATTAATCCGTAAAGGCTTCTGACTCATTAGTCCATTCAAACGATACTACCACAATTTTATAACGTTTATATTAGTGTGAAATGCCAACTTTGACACTGTACAGAGGTCGATCTTGAGTTGGTGAAACCTTCTCTTCAACCTTATCCTTGAAAAATAACAACTACTCATTTTAACTAATCAACAATCCCCCCATTTCCGGTAAGGGTATCAGTTCTCGATGGTATATGTAAGATGTCATACGCTCGTCCCCCTTCAAAACTGGCACCAATCAACCTGAGGCCTGCATGCGGCTGCGATTCCCAATAAACTTGATTAGGTGGTAGTCTCGAAGGATCATTGACATATATCCCTGCATCCATTAGCTATTAGGGGCCTGTTAAACTTAATGTCTCTCTATGTGCATCAATCCCTTTAAGCTAAGTAAAGCTTCACATTCTTGCCACGATACTTCTTCCTTTCTTGTCCATCTCGCTTTCATGCTAGTTTCCTCTGAGGATATGTTTTACTTCGCAATCGATTTGCATTTCGTGGATCAGGAAAAGGCTTGGTAACTCCGGAATTCATTAATATAACATCCTGACAACGGTTGGTAGGAGCGTATTCCCAACCACCTCATCATTTCTTATAACTTTCCCCACACCAATATTAAAGGTCTTGTGGTATGCCCTGACATGTTATCTCTACTTCAATAATTACTCGGCATAACGCTCTGGCTGCACAATTACAACATTTGGTTTTTGATCTCATATTGGTGTAACGGTTCACAATTGTACCTCCCGTTCACCTTAGAGTAATCACTTTGAAAGGAACGGTTTCCAAAATAACAAGGTCCAATAGATAATCTCAATAAGAATTCCACATTGGATGTTCCAAGAATGTTGATGGTTCCAAATACTAGGAGTCTCGATTTTTGGAGATGTAAGGATGGACAGAAAGAATACAACAAGGTTTATTCCTTCCCGTCCTGATAATTCTGTAATATGACACCATAGGGAATGTTGCACAAGGGCAATGATTGTTGGGTACAAAAGTCATAAAGACGGTCTTTATACAATTCTTACATCGGGTGGATACTTTTCCTCCTGAATAATAAGAGGAAATCTAAAGTCGCATTGATGAAGGTCAGCCAATAGAAAGCAATTCTACTCCATGACAATTAAAGAATGAAGGAGTTTGTCACTCAAGTAATCAATGGTTTCAAATGAATTCTCATTGTATGAAATGAAAGAATAAAATATTCAAGTGATATAAAGTCTGATACGAAGATGGGTAGAATTCGAGTTGAGTGGGCGACCTCATTAGGTCTCAATCAAGTTATTCATCGAACTTTCATCATCATGCTTTATCGTAGGCAAAATGCATGGCAGAATTGCTGAATAAATTAAATTGGGAGTTGGACCAGTGAAACAATAACTAGTCCTTTTCAAGAAACACTAGCAACTAGCTAGACAAGATTTGCTCGTCCACCTGTTTGAGACATCACCACTAGCTAGGACAATTAGCTAGGTGTTCTTCACAAAATTACAATTTTGACTAGTTAGAACAATCAACTAGTCATTCATATTGACATATCGACTAGCCAGTTCCAATTGGCTAGAGCGGAATTTCAACATCGTAGCCACTGAAGAAACCTTAGGCTTCTCGGACAACGAATGAAAATAAGAAGTTATTAAGTTTGAAAAAGAAAACTATAAAATCTGAAGAGAATGTTCTATGTATCGGAACAATCGATAACCTCTCATCAAATATTACTTATCAGTGAAACGGTCCACCCAAGGGTGTCTCCGTACACATGCTTTATCAGATCCGACAATAGAATTAAATTCGGAATACCAATATCAAAATGATATCCTTACTATGATTTCAATGTACGATGTACAATCTCATCTTGAATAGAAGAAAAGAATTCATGAGGGATGTATGGGCATTAGGTCATCCGTGTCCTCAGTAATTTGTTAAATATTTATGAGCTCAACTGAAGAGTGCAAGTATGAAAGAAGCAATCAAATATCAATATTCCTTAAGTAGTATTCGTCGATTAATTAAGGAAATATTTGTTGAACATCCCTTGGATAATTGAAAGAAAGTGTAAATAGTCCTGAGCAGAAATGATTATAAACTTCAAATAGAATGCTCGGGATCAATTAAGATACTTTGGATGAGTCCCGGTTTCGAGAAAGGATATCACTGGTTGTTATTCCACAATTTTGAAGTAGAAAGCTAGGAGGGTTACCTGATATAAACTAATCGAGGTAACATGGTTAGTGAACAGTTTAAAATGAAGTAGTGCACCAGCCGGTAGTTATCAAAATAAATTAATAATCATTCGTGCATCTCATTATCACCACTATGAGGGTAACTCCATCTCTTCGTCTTCGTAATACAAGACACCAACTAGTGCGTCTCTCAATCATCATCTTAAAGTCATTTATCGAGTTAAGGTTTCACAAATATATCTGTCATTTCCGTGCTTTATCTTGAAGACCAAGCTTCACATCATTCCGGGGACACCTGCTAAGTCCATAGGGTCCTACTTTATGCTTTTCGACATGAATCACAAGTGGCCAGTTCCCCCTGGGAACAGATCAAAGAGATCTCTCAGGGATCTCAGTGCAGTCCATAGGTTCAGTGGCGGGTGTGTGTATGTGAACATATGAGGTCTACCATACGTATATACGTAGTCCCTGCTAACATCTCTATCAAAAATCCCACTCTAGACCCGCTGGTCCTTTCTTTTGGTAGACTCTGAGATCACTGTATCGTTCGTTGAAACCATATTCAACTTCTCTTGAGTCCCTTTGTTAATTCTACTTGTTTGTTCTCTAAGTTGAACTACCATGTTCTAGCGTTCGAATCATGCGTGGAATTATCTAGCACGCTCGTCTTATGATAACATTCTCGTATAACACATGTAAAATTCGCCATCAAGGGTAATGGAATCCACAATGACATAGTGACCAACCTTCAGGTAAACCCGTTACTTATCGAAAATCGGATCTCATATCCAAAGTAAAAGACTTTCATTAACCCAAGTACTAAGTACCCTTAATTATGTAGGGAAGTCCAAACTTCTTGATTCTTAAAATGCCGCCTCCTAAACTATGGAGGAATATGGGCCACAAAATTTATGCCAGCCTAGTCATCCGATCATATTGGCAATATCGCCTCTACCTCAGCTGCTCTCGAGATTTCACTCTGCTTCCTATATCATTACCTATGATAGGTCATGTACGACTCTCAAATCTCTATTCATCATTCTGAAGGTCTCTAGGGATTCTATCGACCATAGTATAATACCTTCAATAACACTCCAGTCCATTCTACTCACCGGTACCTCTTCCGGTAGTCCAATCATAAGTTTACTACGATATCTTATGTCATTCTCCTACTTAGACTTAACTCCCAACACTCTCGTTTCTGAGTACTGTAACTTATCGCTCTGATACCATTTCTGTGACGCCCCCAAATCTGAGGTCAGAGATTCAGGTCGTCACGTCACCATCCAACCATAACATACATGTATTAACTTTACAACTCAACAATACATCCATTCAGACCTCAATCTTACACACAAGCAAGTTAGAGTCTCAGAAACGATAATCAAAAGTGCCGCTAAATATTACAATTCATTTATACAAATCAGAGTCTTACGCAATTCCACTTATACAACTATACTTGAAGACAAGTCTTACTATTACAGTTGAAAACCTATAAGACTTACTCTGTAGTATTTATCAGAAACTAAATCATCTCCGGGGTAAATCTTCTACTCCTCTTCTGCTGTTGCGGAGTTAACCGACCAAATTCTTCTCTTTCTGAAAAGTTTTTATAAAGCAAGAATGAGCTACATAATGCTCAGCAAGTTCACCATTTTGTAAAATAATAATGGGGTTTATTTCGAAAACATTCCCAACTATATGGGTATATATCTCAGATTTCAAAACATAATTGGACGCTGTATATGTCCGAGTTTGAATAAAACATCTATACTCACTAAGGAGCTTTAAGAATAACATATGAACCCTTTATAAGGTTCCCATTTCAACATATCTCAAGTTTGAAAATATATACATATGAGTATATCATTTTCGGCAAAACACTCTACGATTAACATACTGTACAGGGAATACTTCATTGCAAACCTCTTTCCTTCCATTAGCTTAGAAGGTTTCTCGTACAAAAACATTTCATTCTTTGAAACAATTACAAGAGTGCACTAACACGTGCCAATCTTTATAGAAAATCTTGCAATTCTAGATACTGCACGATGTCAATATTTTCTCATCAAAATAGAACACTATCAGCAACTTGGCACAAAAGCCTAAGAAGCAGTGTTTGAGTATTTTTCCAAAGTGGAGGATGGGACTGGAAGAAAACATAAAACCTGACAGGGATTGACGATGATCAGTCGCCACATCCAAGTCCAATAATCCGCGGGTCTTCTCTACCGGTAGAAGGATAGAAACTACATCCGTAACTATCCCTCGGGTGAAAACTACATCCGTAATCACCCTCGATGAAAACTACATCCGTAATCATCCTTCGGCAACACCTGGGCCGGAATAATAATTGATGGACCGCCTGGCTCACGGCCGCTTACACATCCCGGGAATCGTTCGTCAACGGTTCCCACACCTGCCAGAGTCTCTTTTTCTTTTTCTTTTAAAACTTGATTTTGATTGAAAACAGAGTAATTGAGGTCCGACATCAGTCGATCGATGATTCTTGAAATCATACAAGAAGCAGAACCTGATCGGGGGTTTTCGAAAATGTTTTGAGTTCGAAAGAGTCCGAGTTTGAAAGTATTAAAAAGTATCTTGGATTAACTTTGTCTTTAAATAATGAACAATGATTAATAAATAATATTTTAAGATTTAATATTAATAATTAATAAAATAATTATTCGATAAAATAAACTTTTAATCCAAGATAGGGTTTCGAGTATTTACGAAGATATAACAATAGTTACTTGAGTATACGATACTCCCCGAATGACCCTTCGGGTTTTCGCAATCTAGATACGATATAATAATATACCGCTCCCCGGTCAATAGTATATACGGACCGCTACGACCTCTATTGCTAGAGTCGTTGTCCAAAGAAAACATTTCAATCTAAGTTCAAGGGGTACAAGCATATATGTACTTATACAATCTCAATTGCATCAATACTTCGATAAACATAGCATTTGATATAATTGAAAACTACAAACACAACAGTGAAAGTCCTTGTATGTGGATAAGTTTTGAAAAGTAAACTTGCCTTGGTTTGGTTGGGGTGGTCGAGCGTGCGGAGTCGAACGATCTATACATAAGCAATAACCGCTCGTTAGTACCTTAACAATATCTCTTTAATTACGGGGTTTTAGGGGGGTACGAGATTAACTTAATGACCTCGTCTTACGACACTCTAGCCCCACTATAGGTTCATGTCATCACTCGATTACGCTCGTCACTTAATCGACTTAATTTAGTTACCACATTCGAATCATAACCATTACCCCTAGAATTATGCTCCACTAACGACTTTTTCCCTTGCGCAAAATTTACTCTAGCATTTTTATAAAATTCAAAAATTCATATTTTAACCCAATTCTTTTTGGGGGGTCTTCAACACTGCATTCCCTAACTTCTCAAATTTTTCCATGATCCAACATAAATTTGTAGGGGTTCAAACAAGGTTCACAAGGGGGTCACTTAGTGCAGTCCGGAATCCAGAAACACAATTCACTTCTCCGGCCATAACTTAAAATCTATACATCACCTAGCCATGAACCTTACATTTACAGAAACTAAATTCAATTATCTTTCCAACAATATATGGTAGGACATCAGGGGACAACATTTGGGGGTTCAAAACCGTGTTACAAGACAGGTCAATGTCCCTCGAAAAACTCAGCAAGCATATACTACTTAGATCAACCAATTTTCACAATTCCACAACACAACCAACACTTAATTCACTTAGTTCATGGTTTATAACACTCATGGAGATACATATACTATCCACAATCATAAAAGTCACAATCACAACATCAAAACTCAAGATCCATGTCATCCATTACTTATACAACCAAGATTAACTCATATATACATGGATCTACTACCAAACATTATAAACACTACATAACCTAAAGGGTTTATGATTTTTATACCTTCTTGAGTAGCTAAAGACCTTGGGTGAGCTTTACAACCACTAAGAACACTTGGATGAGCCTTTAAAGACCTTAATCCTTCAAGATCTAAAAGATAAACATACATGGTTACTATTCACTCAATTTTCAACAATTTATAACTCAAGATTGGATGGTTAGAATGGCTTGAAATTCATAGCATACCTTCTATATGGAGTGTAGAGGACCTAGGAATTTTGCCTTGAATTAAGAGTGATGAGAAGTGGAAGAAAGAACTTCTCTTCCCCTTGTTTCTAGCTTTGGCCGAGAGCAATAATGCTAGGGGGGAGAGAGTTTTTGTTTTTGCTTTTGGGTGTTGGTTGAAATAAAGTAAGGTGTTGGGTGATATGTATTAGTCATATGTATTATTGTATCACATGTTGGCACCCTAGGTAGTAGACTAGGCATGCACCATACTCCTTTGTCTCCTAGAATAATGCACCAACTAATCACTATTCATTGGTTACTTTTGCATTTTCTAGTTTGCTTTTCTAACAATCTAGTTACATGAAGCTTGCATGTAATATCTTTCCTTGTATTATTATTCCTCCACCAATGCTTGTCACTTAATCTTTAATTCATATCGTATCTTAATTAATCCCTCGTAATAATATTTTGTCGCGTAGAGATTTCCCTTATAATTCCTTAAGTACTTAATTGTGTAAATTCCTCGAATGTCCATAATTCCTCGTCATAATTCTTAATAAATCTTTTAATACTCTAACCATTCTCAAATCCCAAGTTTTATAAATCTTACTAACAATAAGACCCCTGCCTTCACAATCTTCATTTTTATCTTACATAATGAATGCAACAATATAATCTCTCAGACAATCATTCTATTAATCAACAGGGATGACTAAAAAGGTTCCAACTTCACAATGTCATATGATATTATATAAAAGAAAATATTACAAAAATTAGGGTTCTTACATACATGCTTAGAATAACACCATAATCATAACTCATCTAAAAACACCAAGAACATCCATAAACTCAATGTAAGATCTAGGGTTTAGGTGAGATATACCTTCCATGGAGTGTGTATAAGCCTTAGTAAACCTTGTATAGTCCTTAGAACACTTTAACCAAGCTTAGATCATCCAAAGAAACAAGAAAACTAATGTTAGTTCTTGAGAGTTACTATTTACCCTCATCTTTGATGATTTTATTAACCATGAAAGACTTGGATTCTAGGGCTCAAATTCATAGGATATCTAAGTTATGAAATTTAGTACTCACCAAAATAATCTTGAGATTTAACAATGGTTGGAGCTTGGATTTTTGTTATTGATTTTTCGTAAAAGCCGAATGAAAGGAAATGGAGAGAATGGTGGAGTTTGCTTGCTTTTCTCTTGTTCTCATCTAGTCTAATGTGTATTATTTTGATGTTAAGATAATATCTTGGCATAAATTAGCTTTAATAAAGTTATTTGGTCATGCATGATGCCATTCAAGTGGACAAGTGTTGGTGTTTAGTGGTTTGATGATGAGATTAAGCTAACTACTTGGTTTGTTTCTAATATTGCTAGTTAGCATTGTAACTAGCTTGGTTACTTGATTCTATCCACTTGCACATGCATGCATCTTGGCTCTCTGCTTGTTTCTTTTTCCGGTTATTACCAATTTCATTGATCGTTCGGAGGAATATCTTAAGTATTTCTTGTTAGGGTTTTACTGGAAACCTCCTCAATATTTATACTACCATTCTCAATCCTCCTTTATAATCTTTGAATTTAAATTCCTCAAATCTTTTTAATAAATCCTTAAATCCTTCAATGTCCAAGGAAATCTTGGAGAAAATAAAAGTGCTATTTTTCTGAATCTGATATCGTTTACATACACTTATTTTGCTTATAGACCATCAATACGAACTCGGAAATCCATTCTGAATACTTCTATATAGTGTCGTCTAATAATATTCCAATTTCCACCAAAAAAACTATTCATCACTTATTCTTTCTTTATTTCCTATATTTAGAAAAATGTCCTCGTTCTCTTTCGAGCGTTCCTTATCTCTTTTACGGAATCACTTAGCTTATAACAGATATCGATTTGGATGACATGAGAATACTTCCTTCCTCTTTGGGAATACCCTATCTTACTTTCTAGGAGATAGATTATTCTAATCTAAGTTGTCAGCCAATTGTATTGTTCATGGCATATAAATATTTGAATCCAAATCCGTTAAATATTCATTCATTAAACCACTGGTACATTGTAGTCGTAACCACTATTCATTCATACTCCATTACATAATAAAAGTTTTAATTCTACCAAAAATCTGGGTTCTTACATAAATTATTCAGCAAAGTAAGGAATCTGTCATACATATCTGTAAGACTCTCATCATATTTGGCATCAAACTGTTCATACTCTTGAATCAGTGGTGCCCTTCTATTCTTTTTGATAGACTCTGTGCCTTGGCATTGAGTCTCCAAAGTTTCCCAGATTTCTTTTGCAGTTTTGCATGCTATCACTCTGTTAGACATGACAGCATCAAGTCTGTTGTGCAGAATGTTCTTAAATTTAGCATCCTTGAGAATTTCAGCCAAGTAAATAACAATTGTAGAAGGGGGGTTGAATACAATTGTATAAGATTTTCGACTTAAACAATATTAATAATACGAGTATGAATAAATAAGGGCTTTATTAACTCTGATATAAAACTGTTACAAACTCTCTCAAGAAATTCTGATGTTCTTGAGAGCTACTAGGTTACATGATATCTCGTGTAGGCGATTAGTCTAATGTAAAACCTAAACTGTGTTTATATACAGTACACAACTACTTTATCAATTACAAGATATGTCAAATCAATTAACAACTATTTGCAATACATATCCTAACTTATAGCTACGATCTTATAAAATAGGAGTCGATAAATCAATCTTCCTTGATCTCTGGATTAATGTAAATCTTCATGTAATCCTGATCAGCTTCCAATCCTGATAGGAATCCTAATACTGACGTTGCTTTATTGATGACGTCAACATCAGTATCTGATCAGTAGTCCAGATCCTGACATCACTTGAATCAATATCTAACATACAGGCATACTATGTATATAATTGAATAGAATCAAAAGTTACCTTTAACCGAAGCCCAAATCAAAACCCTAACTAAATCAAAGATCTAATTAGTTTGGGGGTTCTGTAGTTTTGCTCTAATCAATTTTAGGATGAGAGTATGAGTTTGGGGGTTCTGTAGTTTTGCTCTAATTGTGAGAAAAGAGTGAGTGATCAGTGAGAGAGAGGTGAGGGAGATATAGGTCTGTGAAGGAGAGCGGTGAGATTTTGATTCAGCGTTATTAAATTTTTTTTGTGTAATAAACTTTTAGGCCTTCAAAAAAAATTGTAATAAACTTTTGGTACAAAAATTATTGGTGCAAAAGTTTAGAAGACCGCTAGTGGAAAAATGAAAAGGCTACCTAAAAATTTTGGTTAAATTAATCAAAAGTGTTAATGATATTGTAACATTTTTGTAAAAGTATTGCAATTGCTCAATTGTTTATACACTGTACCAAAATGTTTTTGATGCTTGCAACACTTCTTATTTTATACAACACATTTCAAGAAACTGCAATAGATTAGCAAGTTTCTTGTTTATAGCAACACTTTATGCAACACAAATGTACTTTGGGCTTGCAATAGCCCATATATGGTGTAGTATGTGTAGCTTCATCACCGATCGCCATCAAGCACAACTTAACAACTTCTTCACTTTGTTCAGGAGCTTCTTCATCCTCGCTTAAATCCCATCCATTTTCGGCTACTAGACTTCTACCTTTAACCAACTTTAGACATTCCTGTTTAAAGTGACCGGGTTGTTTACATTCGAAACACACATCATGCGCTTCTTCGCTTGGCGATTCCTTCGGCTTAGGTGGAGAATAATTATTCGAACAATTTGAATTATTATTATAAGCATTATTCCCTTGTTTAACACCTTTGCCTTTGTTAAAACTCGTGGTCGGAAAATTGTTGTTATTCTTATAATTTGGCCTTCCTTTTGAGTTAAATATGCATTGTTGGTTACTCGACTTAAGGAATCCTTTTCCATACCTTTGAGCTTTACTTTGCAAAACTCGATGTAGTTGTCTTGAAAGAAGTAATCTCTTGTTCATCAAGATTTTGTAAGTCTTCGTTCAACTCATCTTTGTTTTCATCTTCATCGATAAGTATAGCTTTTAAGGCCATATTTTTCTTTTTATCTTCCATTTTCGGAAGTGCCTTTTTCGGAACATTATCTTCCTCGTAAGCATGGAGATTTCTGAATAAGCTATCGATGGAATATGAATTTAAGTTATGCATTTCTTTTATTGTGGTAACTTTGACTTTCCAACTCAGAGGCAAGGCTTTTAAAATCCTACGATTTTTCTCGTTTGTTGTATAGACCTTTCCGAGTTGTGAAAGCTCATCGATTATACCAGTGAACCTCGTTTCCATATCGATGATGGTTTTGCCTTCAAGAAGTTTAAAATTTTCATACTCTTGTATTAAAGTATCCATCCGGGATTCTTAATATCTTTTGTACCCTTGTAAGTAATAACCAATTTGTTCCACATTTCTTGTGCGGACTTGCAATTATTAACACGTTTATACCCTTTTTCCGCAAGTGCACTAGTAAGAACCATTTCCGCTTTCGCGGCGATATTCATTCGAATTTCTTCGTTGACAGTATATTCACTAACTTTCTTTTCGACATCCTCACCGTCTACTTCTTTAGTAGGGAGGTCAACACCATCTTCTATGCCCATCCAAACTTTGACTCGTTGGGATCTAGCATAAATCCTAAATCTTGTTTTCCAAGTAGCAAAATTTGTGCCATCAAAAAGTGGTGGTTGAGAACTAAAAAGTCCTTCTCCGCAACGAATAGTATTCAAATAAGCCATAAAAAAGATGTCGTTCTTACGGTTTTATATAGCGACTTTCACAATAGTAGATAAACCCGATAAGGATCTACTTTTTGTTGTATTTTCCGATTATCACAACAATCGTAAAACACGGTTAAAAGAACTGCTTTGATACCAATTGATATGTCCCGTATATGGGTTAGATAAACTAGAAGGGGGATTGAATAGCTTACCTTTTTAAAATTTAGAGCTTGGCTTTTTCGGAAATTCTTTTCTGTTTTTAAACTATGTTACTTGTCAACAAGTAAATAGAGTGCGGAAAGTAAAGAGAGAGAGAAATAATATCACACGATCGATTTTATCCTAGTTCGCGATGCCCGCAACCCCTAATGGATTCGAACACCCCTACTCCAGTCCCCGAGCTCCTCCCCGGACTCGAGAAGCCTTTACAACTCCTAAACCACTATTTATTTATCTTGGAGAAATACACACACGTATCCTCCTCACAATAAATAGCAAATACCCACAAGACTTGTCTTAGAGTGTAACTCCCCGTTACCTCCTCAAAGACCTTGTAGTAACCCTTTAATCGACTATTTACTTCTATAACTTTGCCGGTTCTAGATCTTAGGTCTTAGACTATGTACTTCTATAACTTTGCCGGTCCTAGATCTTAGGTCTTAGATCTTGGGTCTTCCCTTTTCTTCACGGTACGAAGGCTACTAACTCCCCGTTAGTGTGCCTAAGACTTGGGTCTTAGAACAAGAGTCACCTCACTGCAAAGATTAGAATACAAGTCGAACCAACAACCAATATATATAAGAGAGATATATAATAAATCTGTTGCCCAGTAATTAACAATTGTAGAAGGGGGGTTGAATACAATTGTATAAGATTTTCGACTTAAACAGAAATAATAACAAAAGTATGAATAAATAACAGCTTTATTAATTCTGATATAAAACTGTTACAAACTCTCTCAAGAAATTCTTATGTTCTTGAGAGCTGCTAGGTTACAAGATAATTCGTGTAAGCGATTACAATTAAGTAAAACCTAATGTGTTTATATACAGTACACAGCTACACTATCAATTACAAGATATATCAAATCAATTACATACGTTTCTTAGTACATATCTTGAATGATAGCTGCGCTCCTATAAATCAGGAACCGACATGTCAATCTTCCTAGATTCCTGGACTGATGTATATCCTCATGAAATCCTGATCAGCTTCCAATCCTGATGATAACCCAATCCTGACGGTGCATTATTGATGATGTCAGCATCAGTATCTGATCAGTAGTCCAGATCCTGATCATCACTTGAATCAATATCTAACAATCTCCCCCAATTTGTACTTTGTGAAATAAAGCACAAATTCCTTGATTCAGTGATGTCAAAAACTCAAAAAAAAAAATATTACAAGAAATCCTCAGGCTTAGTCTCAGAAATTCTCACAAAGGAATTACTCAACTGCAAGAAACTTGATAATAACTCTTCTTCTTTATCACCGAGAATTTGAATTAGTCTTTTCTTCATATTTCTAAGTTCTTCATCTCCTTTACCAATCTGATAGATTCCAGCTCTAAGATTCTGAATTGAGCTTCTTGGTAAATCTAACTCTCCCAATAGTAAATATGCAAGTTCTCTTCCACCAGGATTCAGAGATAATTGTTCTTGATAAAATATCACTTCTTTAACAGTTGAACCCCTTTGCATTTCAACTTCTTGTCCTTCTATATTCAAGTACATGGGAGTGTAATTACCATCATACCTTGATCCTCCTTCTAAATATCTGGACTTGATTGTTCTGAAAATCATGGTACACCAGTTATTGTAAACACTGGCTTCTTTATCAGGGATTTGTCTATTTTAAAGCAAACAGAGAACATATTTTAGCTCTTTTGTTGATTTGCACAACACCTCATGAAAAAACAGCTTCTTGACACTTTTGTCTTTCATGAAATACATCAATTTCTCTATCTTCTTTGAGTTCACATTGCAAGCAACAATAGCAACAGATTCTAGTTCCCAAAGATCATCAACAGTTAGTTCATCACCAAATCTTTTAACAAGAAAATGTTGATCTGTTTGAGCTAAAGACATAAACTCTGCATCCCTAGAACCAATACCTCCTCGAGTGTAAGGTTCCAATCCTAATAGATCAGATTGCATCCTAATCCACATTGGTGGTGATTTGGCAGACTTGGAAACTTTAGCTTTCTGAAGTCCAGGAGTAACCAAAGGAGGTAAGATTATTCCACCAGACCTAAAAATAGCTGGTCCAGTGTACTTCATTTTATCAACATCTTTCCACTTGCCTCCTTTCTTTTTGAGCTGTGGTTCATCAGGAATTTCCTCCTTAGGTAGTTTGTTGATGTCATACCACAATTGTTTATCAGACTCAAAAATTCTTCTCACGTACTCATCTGTTGCATCCTTAAAAGATTCAGAGTTAGAAGCAACAATATCCTTAGCTTCTTCAACAGTTTTCTTCCTTCTTACCAAAGGAGTTTCTTCTTTAACTGTAACAGGTTCAGCAAATACATTTGATGATGGAGTGTTCTCAAGAGATAGTGAAGCTTTCTTCTTTGTGTTCTCAGCACCTTCTTCTATTTTGATTTCATTAGATTTTATCTGTCTTGTACTTGTGTGAACTGGTTTCCTTCCTCTTCCTCTGTTTCTACCTCCTCTACCTCTTCCTCTTCTTGTAGCAGGAGCTTCTTTTTGTCTAGCAATCTCCTCAAGAATCCTGTTTTGTTCTTCTAAGATCTCATCAGTAGTCATATTTGGATTTTCTTCAAAAGTTAAAGCAAGTGCCTTCTCAGCATGATACTGATGAACCTTAGCACTAGTGTGATATACAATTTCACTATCACCTGTCCTAGTAGTAATCTTCTCAAATAGATGTGGAGCATCTTCTACATCAGTAATTAGCAAATCTTCATCACCTTCAAGAATTGTGGGAAGTGTTTGCCTTTGACTTTGACCAGGTGACAAAAATTGTTCTTCTGCCAGGATTTGAGATTGCACCATTGTTCTTACTGTTCTCTTCCCAGATTCAGAAACATGAGTTGACCGCTTGGTTTGAGTTTGTGACTGACTTCTCCTTGTTACCAAAGCAGCATCAGAGATTCCTGGTTCATATGACTGAGCACCACCATCATTTCCAGAAGTATCATCATCCTTTCTTACAACTAGATCAGGTGTTCATTTTGTTTTCACTACCTTCTCCCCCTTTTTGACATCAGTAGTATCAGCAGGATCAGTCAATAAGGATAAGATAAGTTGTAGAGAATCTTTAATATTTGTCATCCTTGAGGACATAGTGACAACCTTATCTTCCAAGGTATCCATCCTTGTGGTGAAGGCAGTGCTTAAACGTTGAAGCTGTTTAGCAGTGGAAATTTCAGAATAATCCTTAACAAGTCGAGCATGAAATTTTTCATTATCACGCTTGACAGAATTAATTTCATCTTTCAGCCCTTTTTCCAGAATAGTTGTTGTCTTCAAATGAGCTTTGAGATTAGGATCAGAAATCTTAGTAGCTATATGACTTGAGTGAAAAAGTGCATTATAGAAATTTATATCAGCAGAAGGTTGATTCCACTCAGTATACCATTCAGATCTTCTGGAAGCTTGAATATGTTCAGGAAGAAGATTGTTGTAATCTCCTATGATCTCAACTTGAGCAGCTGTAGATTTACCCATAGACTCCATAAATATACTGGCTGATCCATAAGTAGATCCTAGACTTGCTTTCATGACAGCATTAAGCTGAGCCACTTCAGGATCATTATCAGCATCATCATCATCACCATCATCATCATCTGAGCTATCTTTAGCCTCAGGAATTCTATCATCCTCATTGTCTTCAGGATTCATAACTCCTTTCATTTTTAAATCAATAGCAGATGGTACTGTTGTATCCTGAAAACCTGCATTCAGAGTAGAAACAATTCCTAAATCTCTCTGTTTTTCTAAAGTGATCTCATCACTTCTCACAACATCACCTAAGTTACTTTCAATAGTAACTGCTACCTCACCAGAAGTTTGAAACTTCTCACTCTGTTCTACCTCTCCTTTTGCCAGTTCAGGAGACTGCCTCTCTTCACTATTCTTTTTCTCTAAATGTTCACTCTCTTTCTCACAAGAAAGGTTCTGGATCAACAAATTCAAAGAAATAAGAGGTGGCTGAGAGGAGTGGACTAAAGTCATAAAAATAGAGGTATCCCTTATCTCAGGTCTATCTGTAATCATACTATCAGTAAAAGAAGCAGAGATAGAAGTGTTACCTGATGAAGTTGAGATAGATTCCATTGGTCTTGAAGAAAGTGGTTCAATAAGTAGTGGAATATTTGGATCAGAAATACTTTCATCAGGATTGACATCTGCAACTGGAGAATGAGTTGCATCAGTATTTGCTACCAATGGTTCTTGTGTAGTCTGAGGTTGTGAAGCTACTTTAACACTTTGAGTCAAAGGTTCTTGTGGGGCAGGAATGTTCTTGTCTTCACCTTCCCTTTGAGAAAGTGGTTCTTGTGGGACCATTCCTTTAGAAATGTCTGCACCCACACTTTGAGTGGGTGGTTCTTGTGGGACTGGATCTTCAATAGCTTCTGAACTCCTTTGAAGTTCAGGTTCTTGTGGGCTTGATCCTTTCAGAGGTGAAGTTATCCTTTGTTTCTTCTGTATACTAAAAACCTTTGCTTCAGCTTGTCTCTTTATCTGAAGAGGTGTTGGTTTATGACCAAGCTGAGCAGCAATAGCATTTACTTCATCCACAGACATCTCAATTATTCTTCTCTTAGGAGATGTAGATGCTGGAGAATCAGTAATCTCAACAGTCTTTACAGGTGATGTATCAGGAGTAGAGATATCTGGAAGAACAGTTGTATCAGGAACTGATGATTCATCAAGATCAATATCATCATTAAGATTCTGCATATCTTCAGGAATATAATACTGACTCTTGTTGATTATTCTTCTTCTTTTCTTTTGCTTTATTGGCTTAACCAATTCAGCAGTAACAGGAGCATCAATTTCCTTTTTCTTCATGATTATAGAGATAGTCTTGTCATCATCACTATCAGAATCAGAGACCTGTTGCAAAAACTTCCTCTTTTCACCTGTTTCTTTAGATGCTCCAGCCTTAATCAAAGATTCATCAATCTGAACTTCTTGTTTACCTCCTTGTGACTTCTTTTTAGTGAGTGTTGAAGTGGAGAAATCTTTTGATCCTGATTGTCTGCCAAACACATCAGATCTAGCTGACTTCTTTTCTTTTACAACTGATGTCTTTTGAGAGACACCAGAGGTGGTTGACTGTTTAGGTAACTGTTTATGATGTGTGCTTGTGTCAGGAACAGGATGTGTTTGGTCCTGTCCCATAGCACTTGTGGCTACAGATGGATGCATGTCTTGAAGAAATCGAGAGAGAAAGGCCTGCAAGAGTGATTGACATTGATGCTGCTCTTCAAGCAACATTAACATGGCTTTCCTCTAAAGCATCCTCATCCAACACCACCAACCATTGTTAATGAATATGTCAGCAAAAATAACCTTATCCCTTCAACTTCCACCCAAACAAAGTGGCAAAGATGGGATCTGGGATGGTTGCTAACAATGGAGTGGTTTGGACTTTACTTTTTATTTTCCTGTTGAATAGATTAGTAGATAGAGAGAACAAAAAAGATGTAATATTTGCATGTAATCTCTTTCTTATTATTAATGAAGAATCCTATTTCTCTAATCTTATTCAATGTGTTCTGCAATTTTTTATGTTTATGAACTGTTCTTCAAAGAGTTAAATCAAAGAAGTGAAAATGAAAACTAATTAAAGTAATCATGTAAGTAACAAATTCATCAACAATAACCACAGTTAAATCAGGAACAGAACAATTAGGGATTACTTGAAGTATACATATTGTACTGATAACCAAACCATTGCATCAGGAACTGATGTTTGACTAACGTCAGGATTGACTTTTCGTCAGTATTCGACATGCATCAGGATCTGACACACATCAGTATTTGGTCTCCCCTTGTTCTCAGAAACTTTCATAGTTTACCATTCCCAATTCATTCACCAATTTTGTAAAAGTAGCTTCAGGTAGTGGCTTGGTGAATATATCAGCTAGCTGTCGATCAGTAGGAACAAAGTGGAGTTCGATTCAGTACTTGTTCTCTTATGAAATGATATCTGATACTGATATGCTTAGTAAGAGAATGTTGAACTGGATTTCTTGTCATAGCAATAGCACTTTGATTATCACAATAAATAGGTATTTTTTAATATGACAAACCATAGTCCATTAGCTGATTCCTCATCCACATGATCTGAGCACAACAGCTTCCTGTAGCTATGTACTCAGCTTCTGCAGTTGATGTGGATATAGACTTTTGCTTTTTACTAAACCAAGAAACTAGTCTTCCTCCAAGAAACTGACAACTGCCTGAAGTACTTTTCCTGTCTATTTTGCATCCTGCAAAATCAGCATCTGAGTAACCACATAGATTAAAGTCAGACTCTCTAGCATACCAAAGGCCAAGTGATGGAGTGCCTTTCAAGTATCTGAAAATCTCTTTAACAGCAATGAGATGTGGTTTTTTGGGGTTTGCCTGAAATCTTGCACATAGACAGGTTACATACATGATATCTGGTCTGCTAGCTGTTAGATACAAAAGTGAGCCAATCATACCTCTGTAATTAGTTACATCTACCTCAATACCTTGATCAGGATCAAGATTTGTAGCTGTAGCTATGGGAGTTGTAGCAGTAGCACTGTCTTGCATACTAAACTTCTTCAATAGATTCTTTGTGTACTTTGACTGATTGATAAAAATTCCATCATCAGTCTGTTTAACTTGCAGACCTAAGAAATAGCTCATTTCTCCCATCATGCTCATTTGATATCTAGACTGCATTAGCTTTGAAAACTTCTCACACAATTTGGGGTTAGTTGACCCAAAAATGATATCATCAACATAAATCTAAACTAACAGCAAGTCCTTCCCATGATTCAAATAAAACAAGGTTTTATCAATTGTACCTCTTTTGAAACCACTTTCCAGTAAGAATTGAGCCAGAGTTTCATACCAGGCTCTTGGAGCATGCTTTAGTCCATAAAGTGCTTTATCCAATCTATAGATATGATCTGGATATTTAGGATCAATGAAACTAGGAGGTTGTTCAACATATACCTCCTCTTCCAATTCTCCGTTCAGAAAAGTACTTTTAACATCCATCTGGAAAACTTTGAATTGCTTATGAGCTGCATATGCCAGAAAAATTCTGATGGCTTCTAGCCTTGCAGCAGGAGCAAAAGTCTGATCATAGTCTATTCCTTCTTGTTGAGAGTACCCCTTTGCAACTAGTCTTGCTTTATTCCTCACAATAGTGCCATCTGAATCTGTCTTGTTTCTGAACACCCACTTTGTACCAACAATTGATCTACCTTTTGGTCTTGGTACTAGTTTCCAGACTTCATTTCTTTCAAATTCATTCAGTTCTTCTTGCATTGCTGTAACCCAATCAGCATCCTTGAGTGCATCTTCAACTTTCTTAGGCTCCTCCTTTGATAGAAAATTATTATAGAGGCATTCATTTTGTGTTGCACTTTTGGTTTTAACACCTGCATCAGGATTCCCAATAATTAAATCAGGAGTATGGCTTTTGGTCCATTTCCTTGCTGATGGTAAATCATTTCTTGAGTTGGATGCTCCCCCTTAATTGGTGTTTTCTTCAAAAGAACTAGAATTATTAGAAGCTCCCCCTGAGATAATGCTATCTCCTCCTGAAGTGCTGTCAGGATTATCACTTGAATCTGTTTCTGATGATTCTCCTCCTGATGTTTGAGTTGTATCAGTACTGATGGTATTTTGCTGTTGCTCCCCCTCAACATTTGTATTATTTGAATCATCATCAGTAACTGGTCTTTCATCAGGCATTGGTCGATCATCAGGATCTGATAGAGTATCAGTATCTGACATTACTTCATCAGAATTCTTGGTAGCTTCATTTGCAAAGATCACACTATCATGTGAGTCTTCAGCAATTCCTGTTATCTTCTTATCATCAAAAGAAACATTGATAGACTCCATGACTATCCTTGTTCTTAGGTTATATACTTTAAAGGCTCTTGAAGTTGGATAACCAATAAAAATGCCCTCATCAACTTTAGTTTCAAATTTTCCTAGCTGTTCAGGATGAGGTCTAAGAACAAAGCACTTGCAACCAAATACATCCAAATGTTTCAGACTTGGATTCTTCTCTTTAATCATTTGATAAGGAGTGACACCATGTCTGTTGATTAGAGTAATGTTCTGAGTGTAGCATGCTGTGTTGACTGCTTCTGCCCAGAAATATGTAGGTAGTTTAGCTTCCTCCAACATTGTTCTGCCAGCTTCAATAAGAGTTCTGTTCTTCCTTTCAACTACTCCATTTTGTTGGGGTGTGCCAGGAGCAGAGAATTGTTGAACTATTCCTTTGTATTTGCAGAACTCTTCCATTACTGAATTCTTGAATTCAGTTCCATTATCACTTCTTAGAATCTTGACTTTGTACTTTGTACCAGTTTCAATGAGTCTTACATGATCCAAAAGTATCTCTGCAGTTTCATCTTTTCTGTGCAGAAAATACACCCAGGTAAATCTAGTATATTCATCAACAATGACTAGAGTATACCTTTTCTTATTGATGGACATAATGTTGATTGGTCCAAACAAGTCAAGATGTAGCATATGATATGGTTCATCAATCGAGGATTCAGATTTACTCTTGAATGATGTCTTTCTCTGTTTATCCTTATGACAAGCATCACAGAGTCCATCAGGAGTATACAACGCCTTTGGTAATCCTCTCACCAAATCTTTCTTAACCAACTCATTGATTTTGTTGAAGTTGAGATGAGAAAGCTTCTTGTGCCAATTCCAACTTTCATCTACTGTTGCTTTACTGATGAGACATGTTGAGGGACCATCAGTATTGGTGTAGACTTTGGCTTCATAAATGTTACCACGTCTTTGACCAGTCAAGACACTCCTTCCAGATGTTTTACTGATCACTTTAAAGTGAGTATCATTAAAGTTGACATGATAACCTCTGTCTGTGATTTGACTAACACTGAACAGATTGTGTTTGAGTCCTTTCACTAGAGCTACTTTTTCAATGATGACATTTCCAATGATTATATTGCCATATCCCAAAGTTTGTCCAATGTTGCCATCTCCATAAGACACTGTTGGGCCAGCTTTCTCCTCAAATTCTGATAGCAAGGTTTTGTTTCCAGTCATGTGCACAGAGCATCCACTATCCATGACTAACACATTTTTCTTTTTACCCTGCAATCAGAAACACAAAGAGCTCAGTTAGAATTTTTAAGAACCCACACTTGTTGGGTTCTTTTTGCATGCAATTTAACAATATTAGCAGCAGAAGTCTTTTTAACAAAAGCAGTTCTGTCAGATTTAAATCCATCAGAATTTTCTTTGTCATTATCAGAATTAACAGATGCATGCTTAGTATTCAGACTCTTTGTTCTACCAGAATTTGCACTTTTATTAAATTTTGGCAAGGGATCCTAATAATTGTAGTACAAACTATGGTATTCTTCACATGTATAGATAGAATGCCATTTACTGCCACAGTGAAAACAAGGATTCTGTGGTTTATAAAATACTGATCTATTCCTAATGTCAGACTTAAGAACTACAGTAGCCTTCTTTTTACTCCTACTGCAATCAATAGCAAGATGATTAGAGTTACCACAATTAAAGCATGTTTTCCTTGGTGCATTTGGAATATACTTATAATTATTCTCTTTGTTTATTCCAATTTTACCATTCATGTTCCTCTTAGCAGTAGTGGTTTTCTCTCTATCTTTCGCTTCACAGATTCTGTCTCTGAGTTGTTTCTTAGACAAAAGACCTATATTTTTGACAGATTTAGACTTAGAATTTTGTGTAGAAGTAGATCCCTTTTCTAAAGTAGAGTTGGGATTTTCTGGATACACATACTTAACAGGTTTTAATTTGGTCTTTGTTCTATCTATTACATGTCTATAGGTTTTTGGATTTGTTGACTCATTCACAACAACTCTTCCTGATTTTGTTGTTTCAGCAGTAACAACTTTACCTTTATTCTTCTTTTTGTCCTCTGGTTTATAACCTAGACCCTCTTTCCAGTTCTTATCTGTGATAAGATCGTGTGTTTTCTTTCTAGAGTGTGTCTAGGTTCTTAGTTTCTCATTAGCTTCACTAAGTTTCTTTTCAAGTGCAGTACATTTAAACTCCATTTCTATCTTCATGTGCTTAGCCTTATCACATTCATTTTGTACTTCTTCCATGAAGAGTAACTCAGCTTCTAGATGATCTTTTCTATTAGTCAATTCTGACATCTCAGATATTGTTCTAGCATTTTCAAGAGATTGACTTTTAAAGCTAATATGCAGAGACTTTAAGAAAGATCTTAACTCAGAGACATTATCAGTATCAAAATCAAAAACAACTTCAGGTACCTTATTTTCAGGAGCAGCAATCTCATCCACATTTGCCATTAATGCATAGTTCACTTTTTCCTCTTCAGAGCTTGAGGAAGAGTCCATCCAATCCTTGCTAGATGAGATAAGAGCTTTGGTTTTGGCCTTTTTGCATTCAGTTGCAAAGTGACCCATTCCATCACAGTTGTACCATTTGACTTTTGACTTGTCAAACTTGCTGCTTTTGCTTTCATTCTTCTTGTACCTGCTCTTGTCAGTATTGACAGGTTTCTTCTGAAAGTTGCCTTGTCTTCTAGCCTTTCTAAACTTAATCTTCTTGAAACCCTTGACTATCATAGCAACCATTTCCATCATATCAGAATCAGTAGAGTCATCATCAGTATCAGTATCAGGATTTGCATCAGGATCTGATGATGAGTCATCAGTATTGTACTCAACGACTCTACTTCTCCTTCTTGAAACCTCCACGCTTTTTCCTTTTGATTTTGATTCAGCATTCAAAGCAACAGCCTTTGTTTTGTTGGTCTTCTTATTCTTCCTCTGTTGAACCTCAAGATCATGGGTTCTTAGCATCCCATAGACTTCATCAAGAGATACAACATTAAGATCATACTGATGCCTAATGATAGAGGTTTGAGTATTCCACTCCTCAGGCAAAGCTCTGAGAAACTTGGTATTCGAGTCTTCTGGTTCATACTCTTTACCCACTAGAGATAGATTATTCAATAGTGTCAGAAATCTATCATACAGATCAGTGAGGCTCTCATTAGATTTTGCATCAAACTGCTCGTACTCTTGAATCAACAGAGCCCTTCTGTTCCTTTTGATAGATTCAGTACCCTGGCATTGAGTCTCCAAAGTTTCCCAGATCACTTTAGCAGTTTTACATGCTATCACTCTATTTGACATGACAGCATCAAGGCTATTATGAAGAATGTTCTTCACCTTTGCATCTCTGAGTACTTCAGCCTTTTTCTCAGGAGTCCATTCAGCCTTTGTCTTCTGAACATAGTGCTCAGGTATAGTATCTGTTCTAGCAACCAGTCTCTTAGGGATATATGGTCCATCATATATTCGATCGAGATAGTTAGGATCAGTTGCCTCCAGATACATCAACATCTTTACCCTCCATGTGGGGTATTCAACCTTTTTGAGAACAGGGATTTTAATACTTTCATACTTGCTTGTCGACATTTAAGATCGTTTCTGATTGTAATTAATCAGTTTGCTCTAATACCAATTGTTGCCTAGTAATTAACAATTTTAGAAGGGGGTTGAATACAATTGTATAAGATTTTCGACTTAAACAGAAATAATAACAAAAGTATGAATAAATAACAGCTTTATTAATTCTGATATAAAACTGTTATAAACTCTCTCAAGAAATTCTTATGTTCTTGAGAGCTGCTAGGTTACAAGACAATTCGTGTAAGCGATTACAATTAAGTAAAACCTAAACTGTGTTTATATACAGTACACAGCTACACTATCAATTAAAAGATATATCAAATCAATTACATACGATACTTAGTACATATCTTGAATGATAGCTGCGTTCCTATAAATCAG
Organism: Saposhnikovia divaricata; assembly: GCA_036435485.1. Taxonomy (NCBI): domain Eukaryota; kingdom Viridiplantae; phylum Streptophyta; class Magnoliopsida; order Apiales; family Apiaceae; genus Saposhnikovia; species Saposhnikovia divaricata. The sequence goes on along the minus strand of CM071601.1, from coordinate 38,663,835 downwards.
GAACCGACATGTTAATCTTCCTAGATTCCTGGACTGATGTATATCCTCATGAAATCCTGATCAGCTTCCAATCCTGATGATAACCCAATCCTGACGGTGCATTACTGATGACGTCATCATCAGTATTTGATCAGTAGTCCAGATCCTGATCATCACTTAAATCAATATCTAACAAAATCCATGCAAAACTAGTATTTTACGGTACTAGCCACGAGGACGCTATTACACGTTAAAATAATTGATTTGTTATTAGTTAAAGTCGAGCTCTTCACGACGCCAATCGGAAAAACTACGTACTTTAGTGGTGTGTGCAAGTGGTGGTTAATTTTTATATATATAACAATATATTCAACTCGCAAGTGCGAGGACCAAAGACAAATTATATGCAAGACAATAAATTAAATGTATATTAATATATATTCGTGAATGCAAGCACACAACAATATTATACTCACACGTTCGTAAAAGTAACTCGTTATAAAATAACGAGGGCCACTATTATGCCTTAAATTAGTGCGAGAAAATATATAAACACAAAAGAGAATATAAACAAGCAAGCAAGCAAGAACAAAAAAGAAATAAAGAGCCTTAAAAGGCTTCGGCCGAATGGTATTAAAAAGGGGGCCGGATGGTTTGAATTTTGTTTCGAAAAACAATTCGAGTAGTCTTGCTTCCTAAAGTCCTTTTAAAATATTTTGAGCACAAGTTAAAGATCAAGGACTTGGTTGAACAAGAACTAAATAAGACCTTATCTTTTTGTTAATTAAAAAATCAAGTTTAAACCACTTAAGGTAAACAAGATTATAACTATGTAAACCAAACCCAAAAGATGGTTAAATGGCCTTGTCTTCACCCTAAATAAGTGGGTATATCAAGGACTTACAAAAAAGCTTTGGATAATCCATTAAATGCTTCTTGAATCAACTTACAACTCGCACAAATATACACTACACGAATAAACTTCAAGAACAAGTGTATATAAGTGACAAAGTGCAAGGATGCTTAAATATAAGTGTATAAATAAATAGATCTAACAATGATAAGCACAAATATACAATATTTAAGCAAGTAACTAACTTATAAATCTTGACCTTCCAAGGGCTCAAGCTCCTCTTAAAATTAAAGAGAAAGCTACAAGATTATAAGCTAGGACCGAAGCCAAAACACACCAGAATAGTCACCGGAAAAGTCACCGGAAAATGGCCGAAAAGAGAGGCTTGGGGGCTGACTTTTGGAGGCTTAAAAGGTCATCAAGAAACTGTTAAAACAAGGTCCAAAGACCACAAAAAGATTGGTGAACAATGGTGTGTGTAAGAGAGCAAGAATAGATGATGAAAGCTAGCCAAAATGGATCAAAACAAAGAAATATTTTTGGATTGAACTCAAGAAACGTTTTTGAACTTTTTATGCAGTAGACAGAGTGTTTCTAGGAGTGTTCCTTCGGCTCTTTTAGGCTCTTGGAGGTTTGGACAAAAATGTGTGAAAGTGGGGGTATATAGAGAAGGTTTAGTAGGGTTTTTGGTTTAAAATAAATGAAATAAAGACATATAAATCAAGGAAGGTGTGGGGGGAACAATTCTTTTGTCCTAGCAGCTGTCATACAATTCAAAATAGCATGAAAAAGTGTGCTCACACGTTTTTAACATTTATGGAAAGCACAAAAACCGAAAAATGCGCATACCGACAAGATAAAAATGCGAATAAGCAATAAATCGAAAAATCATCGAAAATTATGAAATTTTGGGAATCCCCTAGAAATGTTCCCAGAGGATTATAGTCAAAATTTTACCTTGAAATTATTTGACCTTCTATGACTTTGAAGTGACCGATAAATCAATTACGTATCGATTTAAGGGGTCCCAAAAAAAGTCATCCAAAATTTATTAAACTTATTCTAAAATTTCCTATGGACAAACTAAGGAGATATCCAAGGTTTCAAGTCAAAAAGATATGTGGAAGTATTTTTACGAATATTTCGAATGTTAAAATGGTCTTTCGGAGCGACCGAAAAATTCATTTGTCTTTATCGACAACATAGACAAAATTTTTGACTTGATAAATATTCAAACATAATATTCCAAGTGAAATAATGACTATGAGGTCCAACGAATATTTAAGTTTGAATTTAAAAGATTTTATCCGAATAAATAAGTAATTTCGGATATTTTGGAATAAAATCTATATTTGGTCTTTTGGCATGGTTTTTTGCAAGGCTATTTGAATATAAATAATAAAAAAATATATCAAGAATATTTGAAAATAAAACATTTAAGAACGACACTCTTTTAAATAATTTTAGCAATTTTGGTTCGTAAAAGAAGTGTTTGAAAATTCTCGATATTCGTGCCTTTAGCCGATGCCTAAATCTTTTGACATAAATAACCTAGAATATAAAATACCATTAACTTGATATTTTCATCGGAATTTGATGTCAGAGATAGTGTCGGAAAACATTTTCGATTGGGTTTGACCAGTTTGACTTGATACCGGAAAATGTCGTCTCCAGGGGAGGATTCCAAGTGGAATCCTAAATCTAATTTAATTTCACTTTTATTTTGACAAATTCCAAAACCTAAATAGCGAAAACACTAACCCTGTCAGATAGTCAACATGACTTAGGATACTACCAACTAATTCTTCAATCGATAACTATCTGTGGGAACTTCTTAACATGTTACAAACTTATCGATTGATAAGCATCCTCATCAACGGCTACTGGATAAATGATTATCCGTTGGTGAGTTACAAAATTGACTTATACAAATATGTTTTTTAAGGTGTTTTTATGCATATCATCAAGGACAACATAATTCCTAACACTGGGTATTATTTTTGGTATGAAATTGGTAGAAATTTGTGGTTGGAAGCCTCGAATGGGGAACCCCCAAATTTTGCCACCACCGGTGATGAATTCCGGTGAGCCAGTGGTGGGAGCGATGATGAAATTGAGGTCCCTAATTCCTATAATAATTGTTTAATTTCCATTAATCAGTTTTATGTAGAATTCTATTGTTATTCGAATTATAAATTTAGAATTTCTTGATTTTATTCGAATTATATGATGGATTTTGTAAATTTAGTTCGTTAATTGTAAATTGAATGTTGGGTATTGTGATGATGATTCTTTCTGGGTGTTATTTGTAGTTGTATATATATGTGCGTATCTGTGTTTATTTTAATTACTATATAGCGATTTGTATGTTGGATTGTGAGTTAATGTAATTGTACGTGTATATTTTTTAATTTTATAAATTATTTCATATTTTATGTGTTTAACCTCGAGTAATCTGAATTGTTAGTTGTTAATTAGCGTTTTAGAGGAGTAAATTGTTGGTTAGTGAAGAAATGACCGGCATGTAATATTTAGATTAGTGGGTAAAGTTTTTGTATTTTGTTATGAATATTTGGGTAATTTTGAGGAATAAATGAAGTTGTATGCGTGATCTAGTCGGATTATACGTAATAGAGGTATATGTGTCGATTAAGTGGAGTATTAGTGGCTTATGAATAATTTATGAATGAGTGATTGATAGTAATTGTAAATGTGATTTGAGTTGATATTAGATAAAAAGGATTGTTTGATTGACTACTTGGGTCAGTTGTATTCCGATAGGTTAGACGATTTTATAAAGGAGGTGCTGTCCGATTTTCATGAGAATTATATTCTAAATCTTATACTCCCTCCGTCCCATGGGATTGTTTACATTTGCTTTTTGCACGGAAACCAAGATAGTGGGTGTAATATTGTTAAAATAAGTGAGTTAGTGGGTGTAATAGTGATTTTATTATTAAAATAAGTGAGTTAGTGGGTGTAATAGTGTAAAGTGTTGAAAAAGTGGAGTGAAGTAGTGGATGTAATAAAGTATTTTATTGTTAAAAACTACTATTTTAGGAAACGTAAAGAATTGGTTGGGACATCCCAAAAAGGAAAGTGTAAAGAAATGGATGGGACAGAGGGAGTAGTAATTTGATAAAAGTTATTATGAACTTGTGTGTATATGTGAGATAAGATATAGAAACAAGTTGATATTATATGCTAAGTGCTTATGTGGATTATTTGATTTTACTACATTATTTTGAGAATATGATCAGTATGTGCTATACATGTTAGTGTGTTTAAGCGAACTAGGAAACGTATGGGTAGACTAGAATAAGCAGTAAGGTTTCTAATGGGTTGTGTACTGAAGTAGTACTTTACCCTTCTATAGGTACGAGTAGGAGGCCGACTAAGAGCCGGCGCATGTGTAGACGGAATCTTGAGGAATGGAATTTTTATCGGAATTGCCGAGTGTGCTCGTGTAGAGGCTGACAAGTTACAGACGAAAGACAGATGTATGATCGATTAGAGGCCAACGTATAAAGAAGTAGAGACTGATGTAATGTGAGTAAAGAGCCGAGATGTTGGTATTGGAAACATTGGGTATTGAGGCAAGTGTTACTATCCCTTACTTATCATTCAAGTGAGTTGTTTTTTTAATTGTGATATAAATAATGATAAGTATATATCGTACCTTCTTTACTGTTGAAAATTGAATAAAATATTCTTTAAATATTGATGATTTGTTGATGATTTACTGTTTTACAACGATGTTGTAAATCAATGATGCTTCCTTGTTGGAAGTAAAGCTAAACCAATTGGTTAGCTAGTCGGGATCCCCACTAGTAGAACATTGAGTCTATCATGTCTGAACACTCATTTTTTTTTTGTTATACATTCTGTGCTGAAAGATTTTAGATTTAAAATACTTATCTTGTGATTTGAGCTTTTGACAAAAGGCATCTGTTTTATTAGCAATGATTTATTAAAATTCTTGTTTTACTATAGGCTTGCTGAGCATTTCTTCCGCTCATACTTGTTTGTTTCGAAATTCTAACTTTTCAGTAACGTAATTTGGTAAGACTTACCCGCGTAGTTCGGAAAGAGGAGAGACAGAAGCTATTGTGAAGATGACTTGACTCTGGAGGTCTGGATCTAGTGTAAGATCTATTTCATATAGTTGGACTCTAATAATTCTTATTATATATAAGATTAGTTGGCATGGTATACTTCTTGTCAAAGTTATACCAGTGGTTTAAGATTTGATGAAAGAGAATGTTGTAAAGAAGAAAGTTTTTATTTAATGGAATTTGGATTCTTGTTTCTAGAACTATGACCTAATAGATCTTGGATAGTTGGGGTCACAGATGTTATATTTCAATTTTGGATGATTATTTATTTTGAGGATTTCCGCGTAATGACCAAATCTTCAGACCCCGAATTTGGGGGTGTTACATCTCTTCTTTGTATATATCTGTTAATTAAATAACGTCCACTTCCAAAATTAATTTTGTTTCTTATGTATGTAGATGGCTTTTGTTGTACCCCCTATAGCAAGGAAATTGATATGGAATTCTACAAGTACAAAGTGGAGGGAGTTTAAATCTGGGCTCACGAAACACTATGTTCTTCCATTCCAGGATGAACTAGAAAAGCTCAGGTTTCCTCCAGCTGACTATACATTCATAGAAAAGTCGGACTGGGAAATATTTGTTGATGGTCGTTTGGGAAGCGATTTTATGGTAAATTTAGGATTAGCTTTATCAGTTTATAAAATTAATTCGTAGAATAATTATTTATTATGATATTTTAACCTCTTTGGTGCTTTTTTCATCAAAAAATTCATGAGGATCAGGTGAAATGAGGCAAGATGAATGAGTATCCTCATCGTATCTCTTGAAAAGGTTATGCCAACATGGAAAATGAATTGGTTAGTGATAAAGAAACATCCTACTTAATCTTTTATGACTTTCTATCTTCAATATGAATTTTTATCTTTGTATCGTCAATATGAATCCTATACATGTACATGCAGTTGGAAGATCATTTGGAAGTTTGGAAGAAGATATAGATCGATCAGAATCCTGGGTCCGTGCAAGGAAGGACAAAGAAGGGAATTATTTAAATGACAAAGTTAAAGAAAAAGATGAGGAAATAGTAAGTTATTGATTTATATTTCAATTGAAAATATACATCATAAGTTATTTGATTTAATAACTACTCCTACTTTGTGTTTGTTTTTTAGGAGAAGCTTAGGAAGCTAGTTGGAGCAGGGGAATTGGCAGAAGAAGGTGTGAAAGATGTGTTAACAATGGCGCTTGGTAAACCTGATCATGGAGGAAGAGTACGTGGGCAGGGGGGCCATGTGAAGCAGTCTGTCTATTTTGATCTCCCGAGACAAAAAAAGAACAAGGACCATTGATGAAAGAATATGCAAGGGGATTAAAAGATTTATTACAGAGGAGACTCCAAAAATTATTAAAGAGAGAGACGCCTTATGGGCTTCTGAAATTGAAAAGATCAGAGCATAATTTAAAATGGCAAATGGTGTACTACATCCAAAGGGTAGTCCAAACTTTGATTCCCAACAAGGAAGCTGCTCAGATTCAAAGATTGCGTCTCATTTGGTGAATGAGATGAATGCGAATAAAAATGTGAAGAATAGGTTGAATGTTGATGAAGCTATTAAAGGAACTTCAAATGTGGCTGATGAAGAGAATGATAGTGAGTGGCATTTTAGGGTCAATTTTGTTATCAAGGATGATGAGGAACCCATGGATGACAATGTGGAGGCTGCAGTTAAGGTTGACGATGAGAAGGGTGGTGTTGAAAAACAGCAGGGTTTTGACAATGTCGATTGTCAATTGGCAAGCGGAACACTGACCAACATTGTAGCACAAGGAAAGATTACTGAAGTACCGGTTGTTGAAGGATGTGTGCCGACTCTTCATGAAATATGGCTTGCGGAAGAAAATGCAAGAGTGACTATCACTCATTTGATTCATGGTGATTCGAAGATCCCAATCCCGGTAAGAGATGAAACTGTTACTGTGCAAGAAGCAGTAGGTTCTTTTATAGCTTGACCGAGAAACCTAATAGTGGTGGGGAACACAAGCAGTACCCCGTTGTTGTCTAGTCCAAAGGTAAAAGATTTTTGCAATGATAGTTTGCTTAATTTATATATTTGTTATGTTTTTACTATGTTGACGTGCTTTTGTTTTCTCTTTTCAAAGAATAAAAAAACGTGCCAACAAGAAAAAGAGGAAGCATGTAGTAGAAACTGAGGTCAAGGAAGAGGAGCTATTGCGTAAAATATAGATGTGCAATTGTACACAATCGTAAGCAAGTAATACAGTAGTAAATACCAGATATCGTTCCTCAAGGACTGTCTAATTGTATAAATCGCAATCAGTATCAAACAATTCAGTTATAGAACACAAGAATGGAGTTTTGTTTTATCTAACTAAAACTAATTAATTATCAACTAAATTAACTAACTAATATAATACTAGCAAAGAGATCTAAATGTGTTTCAGATACGAGAAGCTAAGACAAGACAATTACTTGCCCCTAATATGTTCATGTCGGCAATAAAGCAGTGTAATACCATAGCAAGTCAAAGTCTACTAACCAGAAATTCAATGATTATAGGTTTATCTCGAAATCACTATAATTTAGATTCTGTAAATTAAACTAACATATTTCTATGCCTATTTAATAACAAGAATACGATTAAGAACCAATTTCACATGACTATGCAAGGTAACAATATATGTCTATACCGTCACAAAATTAATATCATCAAATATAATCATGCACCATTCAAGTTTTGTGTCCATTAACTATAACCATCTTAGTATTATAATTAAATCAACAATCTACTACCATTGGCCAAACAATAGCAAATATATATCATGATATCCACTTGAACGAATAAACTACGAACTGCATATAGTACTTCTTATCAAAACACCAACAATCCCATACTAGGGTTCCATAAAAATCCTAACTCATACAAGTTTAGTTCATAACCAAGGTATCAAAATAATCCAAAGTTAACCAACACATAATCATAAGATGAGATATAAAAAGATAAAGAGAAAACAAAGCAAATTGAATGTCTTCAATGGCTAAATTCTTCTTGTTAATAGCTTCTTCTCCTCCTCCCTTGTGCGGCTACTTGTCTCTTGCATCGTATCTCTATATTAGTTCTGATATATCTCATCTTATCCCATCTAATAAGAGTTTTTTAATTATTAAATACAATTACAAGGAGATTTCCCAATCAGAATTGAATTCCAAAAAGGAAATTCGTAGCTGACTTTTGGGCTGTATTTCTGGGCTGTTGCAGTTGGATTCTGATATCATGACCACTTCTAAATTAAATCTCTTCTCATAAGCTTTCTGTAGGCTATTGAATCATCTAAAACGGACTTCTGGAACTCCAGATATGGCCCAAATAGTGTAGACTACGCAAGCGACCATAAAATCCGATTTTTAATCAAATTAATATCGAACTCCTTTTATTTAAGAACCAAGCCTCCCTTTATTAAAACTCCTTGATACCTACAATAAAACATTAGAATTTATAAAATAAAAATTCAAATCAATACAAAATAACTTAAATATAGGGACAATATTAAGATTAAAACAAGCTATCAGGAGCTTCATGTTGAGATGGGTGTGAATTTTCCAGCGGCTTTGAAACGTTTTTGGACATGGGCAAAGTCTGCCTTAGCCGATAACAGGACAGTTTGTTTTCAGTTAAGTGAAGAAGCCTTTTCTATCACAAGGAAACATGTGATTAATTTGTAAGATATACATTCCTTGTGCATTGAAGGTGAAATGTCTGGATCTATCATCACCATTTATATTCAGTAAGTTTCCAAGTACAGAAGCTTTTTATTTTTTTTTTGTTATTTGTCTCCTATTTGCCAACTATTGCCTAAATTTGTATGCAGCTTCTTGTATGAATATGTGAAAAAGAGTAAAATGAGTGATATGGTAGCTTTCGTGGATCCCAACATGGTTGGTGCCATTGGATGTGGCAATGCAAGGGAGAGGTCGCGTGCGCTTGCTATCCGATTTATGAATGCTAAGGAAGGGCAATACTTCCTTATTCCTTATAATGATGTGTAAGCTCTTCTCACTTTTTATGAGTAAACTAATAATGTGACTTTCAATCTAATATTTGACTATATAATTTAAATTTCTAAATATCGCATCTGTTCATGCTTTCATATGAATCACTGGTCATTGACCGTTGTTGTTCAAACGATAGAGATATTCTACCACATGGACCCTCTTAAACGTCGCATTGCTAGTGGGGAATGAGTAGAGGTCGTTGATAAGTGAGTCAATTTTCTAAATATTTTCTATTTACTCTTTACTTAGTAAAATTTAGGGAAAATGTATTTTTAATGATTTATACTATTTTGTACTAGTTCTATAACGATGTACAAGGAGAGCCTGAAGAAGGTTGCAAGGAAGAAAATTATATGGGAGAATATGGTAGTAATAATTAATTTCGTAATTTTTGGTTAAAAAAAGTAAAATGTGTAATTAATTTCTTATATTGTATTTTCAGGGAGTTCCTTTGTAGACTGGGGTCAGGGACTGTGGCCTCTTTGTCATGAGATATATGAAGGAAATTTGTTTTGGCAAAGAGCTTGACTTCGTAGCTAAGGTCAGATTTTCATCGGCAATGGTTTCTGTTCAACAACCTTGTGTTTACTGCTACCACATTTGCCTTATAAAATCTATTTGTTTTCAGTGGATCCGTAGAGGCGACATGGCTTATGGTGAGGATGACATCGATGAGATATAAAGATGGAATTTGCCAAATTTTTTATGAGGCTTCATTCAACTTAGGTTTATTTTATGAACGTTTGCTACTTATCTTGGTTTTGTTAAGGTGAACTATCGTCTTGAACTGAACATAATAGCTGAAGTAGGTGGACATGTTTATGTAGTTATGGTGTTATGAAATGGGGGCTTGTGATGCGAAGTAGCTAGGATCTTTTGTGAATTGGGTTGAATTGTGAATGATATAGTATTTATCGAATGGTACTTGGTTTATATATTTTGCTTGTTAGTTTTCTGGATTGTTTGGATGGTGTTGTATCTGATAAAAATGTTGTGGTTGTTTTTCAGGTTTTGGAATGTTTGATTGTGTTTGAAAGGCTTAGTGTACTGCAAAGCAAATATATTATAATTCTACCTTTTAATAGACAAAGGTCTTGCCTCAAAAAATTGTTGAGTATACAACAACGAAAGCAAAACCCAAAGCGAATAAACAAGAAGAAGAAAATAAACGACAATCACACAAGACAAAGATTTACGTGGTTCGGAAATTCCTACTCCACAAGCCGCACTAATTTTGTATTGATCTCTCACAATTGTGTTGTGTTGTTGTTACAATTACATGAGTATTTATAAGAGAAGAAACTGGGTCAACCAATCAGAGTCTAATTCTGAAATTCCTAACTCTAATCCTAACTCTAATTAGAGTCCAATTCAGGAATTCCCAAGTCAAATCAGAAACCAATTCTGAAACCTAATAGACTCCACAAACCCAACAATCTCCCACTTGGAATTTTACCACATCTTCACTTCACTCTTGTAAATCTAGTAACAAATAATCCCTCGATCAATAACTCTAACTAGTGCAACGCCTTCTCATCAATCAGTTCTGAAGGCCAGTTGAAGCTATACAAAGCTTCAACTTTTCATTAGTAACCACCTTAGTCAACATATCTGCATGATTCTTTGAACCAAGGATTTTCTTCAAGGACAAAGTACCATTGCTAATCAACTCTCTTGTAAAGTGATATCTCAGCTGAATATGCTTCGTCCTAGCATGAAACACAGGATTCTTCGCAAGATGAATAGCACTCTGACATCGCTATACAAAGCACTGTCCGCCTGTTTCTTGCCCAACTCCTCAAGAAAATTCTTCAACCAAATCATCTCCTTGCTAGCTTCAGAGATAACCATATATTCTGCTTCTGTGGTTGAAAGAGCAACACTCTTTTGAAGTCGAGACATCCAACTAATTGCTGTGCCACCCAACGTGAAAATATATCCCGTAGTACTTTTTCTTGTATCCAAACATCCACCCAAATCTGCATCAGAGAACCCTTCCAAGATAACATCTTTCTTGCTGAAACATAATGCAACCCTGGATGTGCCTTTCAAGTAGCGCAACAACCACTTGACTGCTTCCCAATGCTCTCTTCCTGGATTAGACATGAACCTGCTAACAACTCCCACTGCATGAGCAATATCTGGCCTTGTACACACCATAGCATACATCAAACTGCCAACTGCAGATGCATACGGAACTTTAGCCATATCTTTCTTGCCTTCATCCGTTTTAGGTGACTGCTTCTTCGTGAGATTAAAGTGAGTCGCCAACGGTGTACTTCTGGTCTTCGTATCCTGGACACTAAATTTCTGCAACAATTTCTCAATATACTTCTCTTGAGATAATTTCAAAGTACCTTCAGATCTATCCCTTATGATGCTCATACCAAGTATCTGTTTTACCGCACCCATATCCTTCAGCTCAAACTCCTCAGACATCTGTCTCTTTAAATTGTTAATTTCCCTCATGTTTGATCCTGCTATCAACATGTCATCAATATACAACAACAATATGATATAAGATGAATCAAATTGTTTAAAATAACAACAATGGTCCATAGCACTCCTAGTGTACCCATTCTTCATCATAAAGCTATCAAACTTCAAGTACCATTGTCTTGGCGCTTGCTCTAAACCATACAAGCTTTTTATAAGCTTGCAAACGAGGTTTTCTTTCCCAGCTACCTGAAATCCTTCTGGCTGTACCATGTAGATGTCTTCCTCAAGATCACCATGTAAGAACGCGGTCTTAACATCTAGTTGCTCTAGATGTAACTCCTCTGCAGCCACAATACTTAGCACAATTCTAACAGTAGTCATCTTAGGAACCGGAGAAAATATATCAGTATAGTCAATACCCTTTTTCTGTTGATAACCCTTGACTACTAACCTCGCCTTGTATCTCTTGCTGCCATCAGGTTCTTCTTTGATCCGGAACACCCACTTATTCTGTAAAGCCTTCTTTCCTGCTGGTAACTCTATTAAAGACCAAGTCTCATTCTTCTCAAGAGAACTCATCTCTTCTTCCATGGCTGATTTCCACTGAACTGAATCATCCACCTGAACTGCCTCTGAATAACACTGAGGCTCTCCATCCTCAGTCAATAACATATAATATGCTGAAGGAGAAAATCTTTGTGGTGGCCTCACAATTCTGCTGGATCTTCTTACCTCAGCCTATGGAGTAACTGGAACCGTGTCATTACCATTCCCCAAACTCCCACTATTTCCTGCAAGATCTTCTTCTGTAATCTCTTCAAGCACTGCTTTCTCTTTCTCATGTTGGTCCTTTGCAAACTCAGAATCGACTGCAAGCTTATCCTTGTACACTGCACATTCATTAAAAGTAACATCTCTACTTCTAACGACCTTCTTCGTTAGTTCATCCCAGAAACGGTAACCCATATCATCTGAGCCATAACCAATGAAGATACACTTCTTTGCTTTTGGATCAAGCTTGTCCCTGTCAGAATCTTTAACACGCACATAAGAAACACAACCAAAAACTCGCAAGTGTGAAAGATTTACCTCCTTTTTCTGCCACTCTTCTTCAGGAATCTTGAACCCCAAAGGAACTGAAGGTCCTCTATTTATGAGATACGCTGCTATGCTAACTGCATCTACCCAAAAAGTCTTTGGCAACCCTGCATGCAATCTCATACTTTTGGCCCTCTCATTCAAGGTTCTATTCATGCGCTCTGCAACACCATTCTGCTGCGGTGTCTCTTGAATAGTTTTGATCATTCTAATTCCATATTCTGCGCAATAGCTTTTAAACCCATCACTATTGTACTCACCACCATTATCTGACATCAAACTCTTAACCTTCAAACCGGTCTGATTTTCAACTTCGGTCATCCACTTCTTGAAAGTAGCAAACACATCTGATTTATTCTTCAAGAAATAAACCCATACCTTTCTGGTGGAATCGTCAATGAAAGTGACATAGTAGCGAGATCCTCCCAACGACGCAACTGCTGTTGGACCATATACATCTATATGACCTAGCTCTAACCTCTCAGCCTTGGGTGTCCTCCCTAATTTTGCAAAAGTAACTCATTTCTGCTTTCCAAGAACACATGGCTCACAGAACCCAACTTCCACATTCTTCAGCTCTGGAATCTTACCATTCGAAGTTAATAGCTTCATACCTTTTTCACTCATATGACCAAGTCTTTGGTGCCACAAAGTTGAAGACTCAATCTCATCAGCAACCGTATTTGCTTCATAGCTAGATTGTTCAACTATGTACAACGTCCCCTTTTTCTCTCCACGAGCAACAACTAGATTCCCCTTTATAACCTTCCACTGTCCGTCTCCGAAAGTAACTCGATACCCTTCCTTATCTAACTGACCCACAGATATCAACATCTTCTTCAGTCCAGGAATGTACCTTACATCTTTCAACGTCCAGCTAGTCCCCAAAGAGGTCTTGAGATTAATATCTCCCATGCCCGTAATATCCAAAATTTCATCATCAGCAAGATGAACTTTACCAAAATTTCCAAGTCTGAAATTTAACATCAAATCCTTGCAAGGGGTAGCATGGAATGATGCACAAGAATCCATAACCCATGATTCAACCGAATATTCAACACAACAAATCAAAGCATCGTCACTCACCACCTCTTCAACTACATTAGCTGAATTATCCTCTTTCTTCTTTCCTTTAAAAGCTGCGGGAGCCGTACACTGATTTCTGAAGTGACCTTTCTTCTGACAATTCCAACAAACAATCTCCTTGCGATCTTTGGACTGTCCTCTCTTCTGTGACTTCGATCTGCTACGCCCCTGATTCTGCCCCCTATCGGACTTTCCGCCCTTACTTTTAGTAATCAACAAGGAACCTGACGACTCTCCTGAGTTTCTCCTACGAATATCTTCTCCAAGAATCGCATCTCGAACTCCATCAAAAGTCATCTTACTGCTCCCAGATGAATTACAAATATCAGTGACAAATCCTGACCAACTGTCAGGTAACGAGGATACCAACAACAAGGCTTGTACTTCATCATCGAATTTAATATCCACTGATGTCAATCTTGATAGGATAGAGTTAAATTAGTTCACATGATCAGCAACACAATCGCCTTCATTCAATTTCGTGGCAAACAGCAAGCGACACAAATATACCTTATTCGAAGCAGACGGCTTCTCATACATATTTCATAACGCTTTGATCAATCCATAAGTTGTCGTTTCCTTGACGATATTGTAAGCAACGTTCTTCGCCAAAGTCAATCTGACAACACCCAGAGCCTGTCTATCCAATAGCTTCCAATCTTTCTCATCCATCTTTTCTGGCTTCTTCTCCTCCAGCGGTTCGTGTAGTTTTTTCTGATACAAATAATCTTCAATTTGCATCTTCCAAAACCCAAAATCTCTGCCATCAAATTTGTTGATCTTTACTTTCCCTTCTTCTGCCATCGCTCCCACTCGCCTGAAAACCTAGGCTCTTGATACCAGTTGTTGAGTATACAACGACAGCAAAACCCAAAGCGAATAAACAAGAAGAAGAAAATAAACGACAATCACACAAGACAAAGATTTACGTGGTTCCGAAATTCCTACTCCACAAGCCGTACTAATTTTGTATTGATCTCTCACAATTGTGTTGTTGTTACAATTACATGAGTATTTATAAGAGAAGAAACTGGGTCAACCAATCAAAGTCTAATTCTGAAATTCCTCACTCTAATCCTAACTATAATTAGAGTCCAATTCAGGAATTCCCAAGTCAAATCAGAAACCAATTCTGAAACCTAATAGACTCCACAAACCCAACAAAAATAACAATTATGCCACAACTACTAAAACAAGAATGCAAATAACACAAACCGTTGTGTTAAGTCCTTAACAACAACGTGATTTAAAAACTAAATCCTTGTACCAAATGTAATAAAACAATACCAAATGTAGAGCTTCATACAACTTCTTTTTCATACACATAACCGTTGTTAATTTGCTTTGGCACAACACCAAAAAAATAACAAACTATTGTTCAAACCCACTACAACAAAAATAAGTCACACCACTTTTCAACCGTTGTCTGTCAGCCATTGTCTATTGATCGTCGTCTTTGTTACTATCACACACCAGTTGTTCACCACTGTATAAATACTTTCAGTACAACGGTTTATAAACAGTTGTGTCAAAATTTATTAATGGGAGAATTCTGTTGTGTGAAGTATCTCATACAAAGGTTTTATTACCCGTTGTACTGATAGTATCTACACAACGGTGAAAAATAGGTGTGTGATAGTACCAAAGACGGTGGCTCAATAGACAATGGGAAATTTCTCTTACAGACAATGGTTGAAAAGTGGTGTCTGACTTGATTTCTGTTGTATGGTAAAATAAAGCAAGAGTAAGCCAACAATGCTCAGCAAGTGAATAACATAGTGAAAAAACAATATCTCGATAATTCATTGATGAACAATATCAATGACCAATTTACCTCAAAGGAGAAATTCAATTTCCATCATAGGATTAAACTTTCCATGTCTTCAAATTATAACATTTCATCAAAACATTCCTTTCTTCAAAATAGTTCTATCATTGAAACATACTTTTCATAAAACCTTTTTTTAAAAAAAAACATTTAAGTTGATTGGAGTTTTTCCCCGGAGTCCCCATACCGGACACGAAGTCCTTCTGGACCTTAAGAATTGGGTTCCCAATTAGGCAACACATTGGTCTTTAATGTTGGACTACGACCACCCTAGTCTCTTACACTAAATAAAAGTGTTGGACTAGGTCTACCCTAGCCTCTTTCGCTTCTCCCATCTATAAACCAGTTTATTCACAATCAAAACATTTCACTTTTCAATCCTTAAACTCGTTGATAGCAAATCAGCCCAGTATAATGAATTTTAAAAACATATTTAAGAATGTAGTTCGTTTTCACACTACGCCATAAGTGGCATATTGTAACTCTCGCGTAATGTTATAATAGGCCCTAAATCCGTTACAATAGTTCTATTGTAACACTTGGGGGCGATACATTTACGGGCGGCGTTACAATAGGTGCCTATTATAACGCTTTTACCCATCTACAGTAACACTAATAAAGCGATACATTATGTTGCTAATGTAACACTATCATCACCTAATGTAACGGATTTGTAGTGTTACATTTGAACTTAATCCGAGGGACAGAATGTGGGGCCCACTAAAAGTGGGGCCCACTGACACGTGGCATCCTAACACGTGGCAACCTGACACGTGCCATGAGGGGGGCCCACCTGACATGTGGCATGTGGGACCCATCTGACACGGGGCATGTGTGGGGCCCACCTGACACGTGGCATGTGTGACCCACCTGACATGTCTAGTGTAACACTAAATAAGATTATAATGTAACACTACAATAGGCAAGTGTAACACCAGATGGACATGCATATGCCACACTACAATAGGCAAATGTAACACTAGAATACAAAAAAATTGCAATAGCTACTTTATATATGCAACATTCCCATTAATAACCATTATATGTCCAATCCAAATTGATCCATTACATGTCTAAACCAACATTCAAACCAAATTCACCCACTACGGTGCCTCCTTCAACCACTCTAAACTAATTCAACCACCAACATTCAAACCAAAATATACAATGTTCTCCTTCCTTCAACCACAACTAAGATAACCATATCAATAATCGTCTCCTTCCTTCTACCACAACTAAGATAACCATATCAATAATCGTCTCCTTCCTTCAACCACTACGACATAAGGAGATTAAGTGAAACTCTCATAGTCAAATTCTTGAAAAGTGTCACCACAAACTTCACATTACTCTAACCTCCCTCTGTTCTTAACCTAAACAAAAATTTAGTCATTCTTGTGAAAACAACCAAAACTATTTTTAAGAAATAGAAATACAAAATATGTTTTAATATAGAAAGTTTATACGAGATAGGACTTTCAAATTATGTATCATAAAAACGTACAATACAAATATGAGTTGACCTTAAGTTCATATATATTCTCAAATTTTGATTCCAAAAGCAGAATCAAAATATTGAGAAATGTTTGATTTACTATTTTGCATCAGGCTACAAGATTTATTTTGCATGATAAATCTAATAAACAGATATAATGGTGGCCTTGATAGAGGGTTATTACTTTTTTTTGACCGACTAATTGGAGCAGGGGTGCAACATGATAGTATGAAAGTAGAAGACATTAATTTCATGGCCAGATAATGAGTTATAGATCAATACATTAATTTACATAAAGAGCACCAAGAAATTATAGTTATAGATCAATATATGACCAAACAAATATGCCTTGAGTTTACCTAGATGCTTAAGACCAAAAGTTCACGAAAAAGGATGGCGAAACGACAAACCAACTCATAAAGGCCATAGTAGTAGCTGTTTCCACCTTTAATTACCTGCCTTAGTGAGGTTAAACAACAACTAATTAAATATTGATTCAAATAAAATAATATTCACAACAAATTTAGCTCAACAATGTATAACATATGAACCCTGGTAAATTCTTAACATATAAGATACTTTGTTTCTTTCCATTGTGGAAAGCTGAACCCAGTAACGAGGGACTGACCAAGGAAGCAAAAGTATTACAAAAAAATTGAGCATTATTAAAACTCTGTAGATGGAATTGGATATAATTCAAAAAAAAAAACTTCCCTATGAAATAGATGTAACAAAAACCTTTATTGTCTGATGCAATGGTAAATGGCAGGCCATGAAAATATATTAACATTTGACCATTACACATGATTTAAGTAAAACGTCATTAACACCAATTTCCATTTTTAGAAGCTGTAGTATTTAATGTACTATAAATTAAACACGCTATTTAACCTTCTCACCTGCATCTGGGTGAAGTGTCTCTGGATCACCAGGACCAACAAGAATATTAGTGACACCTGTCATCTGGAATGACATGTATGCATCGAAATAGTATGGTGCAAACATAACTATAGAATCCCCAACATCGCACAATGTCAGAACGATATTTACAGATGCCTGCACGATCAATTTTGACATGATTATTCAGGATCAGGCCAAAAAATATTTATTTCATACACACTAACAGACACATTGTATAAGCAGTTAGCATTTTAGCAGCAGTACAGATAGATCTGAGCATGTAAACCGGGTATCACCTGCATCTATTATTCTTGCAGTGAAGGTATAGTTGATAATAGAGACTAAAGAAAAGATGTACTACTCTCGGAAACATGAACAAGTCAAACATGTACCTTGAGGATGACTGAAGTACACACAAATTTGACGAAAAGCACAGAAAAATAAAAATTTAAAGGCAGCCTATCAAAATACTAAATAGTAATTGGTGAACAAGTATATAATATATAGAATCTGAAACAACTTACCAGTTCAATTTATAAACTTTATAATTTAGAAAAAAATCACTACAAACTGGAGACACAGAATGTTAGGGAATTGTGTAGCAGAGACAACATAAACTTGTACACAGTTCCAAACAGTCATGCAATATTAATTCTACGTTAACATCTCTAATCCTACATTGAAAAAGTGCATATATTAATTCCTCAAGTTCCACCTTTTATCATTACATTTACAAGTAGCAACACAATGAATATTCAGCACAACCAGTCATATGGCCAAACCATAACAGGGCTCATACTTCTCCATAAACCAAGCTAAAAACATGCCTGGTTCATACAGATCAACGTGCAGAAGCCCATGGACAACAGTTGATAGCGATGTAGATCAGAAAAATAAATCAAGGCCCCTTTAGTACTATGAACACATTTAGTACTTTTTAGTTAGTAGGCCAATGGACCTCAAGTTCGCATCTTCTTTCATCTACTTAATAAACCTCAACTGTAAACAATAAAAATAGTCTCAATAACATTAAACAGAGATTAGAATTCTTTCTTTTTATTCCATTACTACAAATATATAATAACGATTAGCACCTTTAGACTGAACATGTATCAATAGCATTAGCAAGATAACAAGGTAGCACATAACTATAATTAACATGAGACCATAAAACAACTGCTTCCAATGCTTGAAACACGAGATACCAATAAGCAGCATACCAAGGTCTATGACAAATTTCAAACACAAAAACTAAAGAAGTAAAATTTTACTTACCTGAGTAACGAGAATTGAGATGTGCGCCACGAGATATAACAAAAATTACGTGCTGCTGCGTTGTTTAGGTATTCTTCGGACTAAAATTAAATACAAACCCCACACCAAACTTTGAAGCAGCTACAAAATTGAAACTTCAAATTAATTTAAAGCGAAAAATAATTAAATGAAAATAACTAAAATTAAATCCCTAAAACATCAAAATTGAATCCAAAATTAAACTTCGAAGAACAAGCCGATGAACAAATTGATTGTAGAAAGAGAGAACAAGCCGATGAATAAATCAATTTAGGAATTCCCAAATCGAAACCCAGTCGCAGTTGAAAATCGTAGAAACGGGGATTGAAAAATAGCCAGTGGAAAAAATGGAATCGATTGGTTGATTGGAATCGCAGTTGTAGCGATGAAGATGAGACTGTGAAAGTTTTGAATGCGGTGGAGAGAGTCTAGGTGAGGAGAATTCGGTGAGTGAGTGATTGAGGGGAAAGTTTAAGTCAACAAAGTTTTGTTTGGGGGGAAAGTTGGGCCAAGTTTTTTTTTGGGGGAAGTTTTTTCACTGCAAAAAAAACCCGCTGCGTTCAAATTTTCAAATTTTTATTTAATTTTTATTTTAAGTTTTCAATTCAATTATTGTAATTAGAATTTATCAAATTAAAAATAATGAATAGATATTATTCATTATTCCATTCTTTTTAATGTTATCGTCAAAATTTCAAAAAAAAATAAACTTATTTAATTTGGTAATTTAACGGTCAACTAGTACTTTGACCAGAACCCCTAAACAGGGTTTCGTCAGGGTTTGGAGATTCGATTTTTTTAAAAACAAATTTCAATGACCTAATTATACAGAGGTCAAGATCCATCCTTTTTATTGTTACTGCCAAAATTTCAGAAAAAAATAAATTTATTTGATTTGATAATTTAGCGGTCAATTAGTACTTTGACTAGAATCGCTAAACAGGGTTTCGTCAAGGTTTGGGGTTTCGATTTTTTAAAATATTCCTCGATGACCCATACATACGGAGGTCAAGATCCATCCTTTTTAATGTTATTGCCAAAATTTTGGAAAAAATTAAATTTATTTGATTTGGTAATTTAACGGTCAACTAGTACTTTGACGGCCACCCCTAACAGGGTGTCGTCAGGGTTTGGGGTTTCGATTTTTTTTAAAAATATTTCTCCATAACCCAACCGTACGGAGGTCAAGATCCATCCTTTTTAATGTTATTGCTAAAATTTCGGAAAAAACTAAATTTATTTGATTTGTTAATTTAACGGTCAAATAGTACTTTGACCACAACCCCTAAACAGGATTTCGTTAGGGTTTCAATTTTTTTAAAAATATTTCTCGATGACCCAACCATACAGAGGTCAAGATCCATCATTTTTATTGTTATTGCCAAAATTTCAGAAAAATATAAATTTATTTGATTTGTTAATTTAACGGTCAAATGGTACTTTGACCACAACCCCTAAACAGGATTTCGTTAGGGTTTGGGGTTTCGATTTTTTTAAAAATATTTCTTGATGACCCAACCATACGGAGGTCAACATCCATCCTTTTAAATGTTATTGCCAAAATTTTAGAAAAAAATAAATTTATTTGATTTGGTAATTAATTTAATGGTCAACTAGTACTTTGACAGCAACCCCTAAACAGGATTTCGTTTGGGTTTGGGGTTTCGATTTTTTTAAAAATATTTCTCGTTGACCCAACCGTACGGAGGTCAAGATCCATCCTTTTTAATGTTATTGCCAAAATTTCAGAAAAAAATAAATTTATTTGATTTGGTAATTTAACGGTCAACTAGTACTTTGACGGCAACCCCTAACAGGGTTTCGTCAAGGTTTGGGGTTTCGATTTTTTTAAAAATATTTCTTGTTAGGAATAATTCATAAGTTATGATGTTGAGAATAGAATTTTGCTTATACTTCTTGTAAATCCTGATCTTATAAAGGATTTAGCACTTTTTATAGGATGTATGCATTAGACAATAATCTGTAGAGTTTAGTCAGGAACAAAAGTGCAGCAAGGACTACATGTCAGGAACTGAGATCAAATCCTGATACGCCAAGTCAAATACTGATGGATGTCGAATCCTGATGCAAGGTAGAATCCTGATATTAGTCGTGTTACTGATGATGTCATTATGGATGCTACAGAAACTGGCAAGTGCTATAAAACAGGATCTTTGTTTGGAGAACAAGCAAGAAGATATTGTGAAGGAAACGAATTCTCTATTGATGGAAACTATCAACTGGACGATAGAACATTATCATAGATAGATTATAATTCTGTTATTAGTTGATATGTAGCATTATAAATACTCTCTATATATCATTGTAAAAAGAGCGAATGCAAAAAAAGAAAAATTAGGAGCTCTGTAATAAGTTTGTATTGGAGAGTTTGAAACAAACAGAGAGAGATTTGTATTGTCATCAGCTACTAAAGGTATTGTACACCTTTGGTAGAGTTTGTATTTGATTTATTTAATACAAACAAAGTTTGATTCATTCGTTTGTTCTTGTTCATCTAATCAAGCAAAAATCAGACACGATTATATAACTTGTATTCAACCCCCCTTCTACAAGTTATTCGAGTTAACAATTGGTATCAGAGCAGGTTGATTTCGAATAATCATAAAGATCTGCAATCATGTCTGGTTACAAGGATGGTAATACTAAGATCCCTATGCTCAAGAGAAACGAATATACTCTATGGAAAGTGAAGATGTTGCATCACCTGGAAGCAACAGATCCTGATTATCTTGACAGAATCAGATATGGGCCTTTTTTTCCAACAAGGCTTGTTCCTCAAGCAACTGTCGAAGGAAAAGTTGTTCCAGAACATACACCAAAGAAGCCTAAATCTGAATGGACAGATAAGGAAAAAGAGAACGTTCTTAAGGATGCTAAGTGAGAAACATACTATTCAACAGTCTTGATTCTATTCTCACTAACTATGTTCTCTCTTGTAAAACTGCTAAGGAGATATGGGACAATCTAAAGGTTCACTATAAAGGAACAAAACCTGTCAGGAAGAATATGAGGACACTTCTCATACAATAGTATGAGTACTTTGAATCCAAGTTTGGTGAGTCATTTACTGACACCTTTGATAGGTTTACTAAACTCATCAATGAGATGGCCATGCATGGTAAATATTATGACTTGAAGGATATGAATACTAAGTTCATGAAAGCTCTTCCTGATTTCTACAATGAGAAGATATCTGCAATTGAGGAAGCTAATGATCTGGATGAAATATCATTGGAAGCAGTTTATGGAAAATTGAGAGCTTATGAACTTGACAGGCAGCAGAAAAAGAGCAGGAGTGAAGGAAAGTTGAAAACTATTGCACTCACTACTCAATCTGAATCAAAGAAGCTTCTAGAAGAAAAGTCTGAATCTACTAAAAGAGATGTGAGGAACAAGAAGAGCAAAGAAAGTTCTGAGACAGAGACTGCAGATATAGACTCGGAAGATAATAATTCTGAATCAGAGATGCAAGAACTCTTTGCTATGTTTGCTAAAGCTTTCAAGAAAGGAAGATTCAACAGGAGAAGATTTAGCAAAGGATCTTTTCAGAAGAAAGAGGAGAAGAAGAGTGACAAAGGCAAGAGTACAATTATCAAGCTTGATCAGGCCAAGATCAAGTGCTTTAACTGCAGTGAGCTTGGACACATTGCTAGTGAGTGTAAGAAGCCTAGGAATTCAGGGAAGGGTAATGCACTCATGGTCACACAGAAGGATTGGGCAGACTCCAGTGATTCTGAAGATGAGTTGGATTATGACAACATTGCATTGATGGCAAGTGCTTCAGACAAGCCTGGATCTCCAAAGAAAACTTCTTCATCCTCTATTAAGGTATCACTTCACTCTCTTGATTCATTTGATAGCTTAGATTCTGATGATATTAGATCTATTCATGTTGAGTTTAAGAATCTTATGACTAATTTCAAAATTCTTGCTAGTGAAAAAGATGAACTTAAGGCTAAGAATGATGAATTAGTTAGTAGAAATAATTTTCTTGAATCTGAGTTAATTCGAATGGAAGAATATAAGTTAAGTTCTGATAAAGCTAAGCATGATTATGGTGTTATCCTTGAGGCTTATGACTATGCCAGAAAAGAACTAGAGGAAGAGAGAGATATGATGAAAACCATTAACACTTCTGGTAAAAAGACTCAAGAAATAATTGACAATCAAATTCTTGGTAAAGTCTATGGCTTAGGTTTTGGAAAGAATAAAACTGAAAATTCTGTAGCTATTGTCTTGAATGATAGGAAAGAAGAAGCTAGCATTTCCAAATCTTAAGGTAAGAAGATAGTTTCTGAAACCTAAACATGTTAAATTTGTTGATTCTAAAGGTACCCCAGTTGTCATTAACGATAATTCGAATAGGTATCGACAAGATAGATATGAGTATTGAGGCACCTTGTCATTAACTTGATTAAAGAGTAAATCGACTTGGGCAACGATAAGAGATATAAATTGCAACCAGATTATCATCATATGAAATTCTACGCTGGGGCGAGGACATAGGCAAGCACTACGCTTTTAATAAAATTTTCAACACATTGCAAGGCTTAACTGACATAAACGATTAAAGTAGTTTAAACGATTATTTGTAAAATAATTTCAGGATAGTTAGTCGCAAATCAGTTTGAAGGAAACATTTTCATAAAGGGGTCCACTGGAGAAATTATGTGAAAAATCAAGAATTTTATTAACAGGTATTCGTGAAAATTTTAAACTTGGATTCTCTCTATTTAGAACGTCTTTTAAACATTTTTGAAGAAAATAAAAGAAAAAGTATTCAGTTGAGGAATCCAATGCCATAGCTTGAGTAAAGTATTTAAGCGGGAAAATTATATTTAAGGTTCTTTTAAAAACTTGGTATTCGAATTAGGGGTAGGGAAAATAAACATTTCCATGCTAACTGGGAAGTATATCATTTTCTAAACACATTTGACCAAACTACATTATACGACAAAAGGAATGAATTACATCACTTGAAAGATAAGTGAAGAGCAAACACTTGCCTCGATTCACGGAGTTCTCGACCTTAACATCGATCCATAACTCAGTTTCACGACATTTCTTTACTTGCTAGCCTTTTATTTGGCCCTATTTCCATTTCTACTTCGTAACTCACTAACTTCCACGTCAATACATCCGTTGGCTTTGATACTTGTCCTTCTATTCGTCTTTCTTTTTACCCGTGCACCGCTCTTGGCAATGTCTCCTATTCAAACCTTTACAAGGTCAGACACTATTTCAGTATTAACTCAAGAAAAACTTATCGTTTGCTCTATTCTACCCATGCGCGTCATTTTGCATTTCCTTTTCCGTACTGTAATTATCGTTTATTGTGTTTGATTTCTTTTGTTTTCTCTCCTTTGTTTTACTGTGTTCGTTGTGTCGTTTAGGCGTCCCCCGGCCCTCTTTCGCTTCTAGACATCCAACACCGCCCTGCTCCACCGCTTCCCTTGCACCCTCATTCCCCCTCTCCCGTCTCATCTCTCTCATATCTCTCCCGTCTCTCCCATCTCTCTTCTCTTTCTCCTTAACCACCACCTCCACTCCTATCATCAACCTTCAACCTCTTCTCACCAATTGTCCGACCATTCGAGCTAGACTCCCGTTTTTTCCTTCTTTTCACCATTCTTAATCGCCGCTGTCTTCCAACCCGAACATCCTTCCCGTCACCTTCCTTACTAAGCGCAAACCCAGAGCTTCAACCTCCTTTCAACTCCATTCCTATTCCTCACTCGGGCGAAACCCTTCCTACTCCTCTTCTCGTCGGGTTCTATCTCACCCCTACCATATCTCACTCCTACCATGTTCTCCTCCACTCTCCCTCTTCTTAATCATCATCCTCCGATACACCCTTTCAGTCTTACCCTTTCGACTACCCCGACACACCCACCATCGGTTTCTGTTAATTGCTTCCCAATCTCACATTCTCTCTGTCTCCTCCTTATCGTCTCCACCGGTTTTTATCTCTACCTTATCGTCTCCCTGGCTCTCTTTCTATCCGTTTGCCCTATTTTTTGTGATAATCGCCACCCAATAGCCATCCCACTGTCTTCTCCACCGGTTTCTTTTCCCTTTTTTGTTTAGTTACTTCTTTCCCCATTCTGTATTCCTCCTATTTTTTATATGGTATATTTTGTTTCCTTATTTGTATTTTATTTTATTGTGTATTTTTGTTTCCTGTTTTATTGTTATTTTTATTTTGTTTTTTTGTGTATTTTGTTTTGTTATTGTTTATTCTGTTTACCTATCCTAGTGTATATTGTGTAATCTGGATTCAGGATCTCTTTCGTTTATATTTGTGGTTTTGGGCATTAATTTACATTTTTGTTCTAAGATTAGTCCTGTCTTTCTGTTTGGTCGGTTCCGTTTGCGCTGGTTCTTTTGGTTAGCCGATGTTGCGTAATTTGCGTGTTGGGAGTTTGAATGTAGGTACCTTGACGGGCAAATTCCTGGAGCTAGTGGACGTGTTGAAGAAGCGAAGAGTGGATGTGGCGTGTATCCAAGAGACGAGGTGGAAGGGGGCGCGGTCAAGAGTAGCGAACTGGTATAAATTGTGGTATTCAGGCCTTGCCAACGCGAGAAACGGAGTGGGTATTCTTTTGACGGAAGACCTTAAAGACAACGTCGTGGAAGTGTATAGGTGCAATGACAGGATCATGTCCGTCAAGGTGGTGGTGGGGGAGAGTGTGGTGAATGTGGTGTGTGCGTACGCCCCGCAAAGCGGTTTGGGCGACGCTGAGAAGGAGGCTTTTTGGGTCTGTTTAGATGGGCTGGTAGGGAGTATTCCTACAGACCAATTTTTAGTGTTGGGTGGCGATTTCAACGGTCACATTGGCGAGAGGTCAGATGGTTTTCCCCTTGCACATGGGGGTTTTGGCTTCGGGACCAGGAATGTCGGTGGGTCCGCACTGTTGGAGTTTGCTACGACCCAGGAGTTGGTAATTGTAAATTCTGTTTTTCAGAAGAGGGCTGAGCACCTCATCACCTTTAGTAGCGGGGGACGCAGCACTCAAATCGACTACCTACTTGTGCGTAGCCGGGACGCTAGAGCATGTGTGGATTGCAAGGTGTTCAGGAGTGAGGCGTGCGCTTCCCAGCACAGGCTGTTGGCCATGGATCTTTCCATGGAGGGTCGAGTTGTTTGCAGGAAGAGAGAGTTTAGACCTAGAATCCTTTGGAAAGATTTGAAGGGCGAGAAGGCGGCGGAATTCAGGGAGGCCTTGATCAACGAAGGTTGTTTTGCGAGTGGGGGCGATGCTAACTTCAGGTGGTCCAAGATGGCTAAGGCCATCCGGAGTGTGGGCGAGAAGGTGGTGGGGGTTTCCTCAGGTAGATGCAGCGGTCTTAAGGAGTATTGGTGGTGGAACGAGGAGGTTCAAAAGAAAGTTAAGGCTAAACTTGCACTCTTTAAAGAGCTTTTATCGACCTGCTCAGAGCCGGAGAGGATTCCGAAGATGGAAGCATACAAGGTGGCAAGACGAGAGGCAAAAAAGGCAGTGGCGAAACCTAAAGAGGAGGCATATGAAGGACTGTACAAGCGCCTAGATACCAAGGAAGGAGCGAATGCCATCTTTAAGCTAGCTAAAGCTAGGGAGAGAGGGCGGCGCGACCTGGGTTCTGTTAAGTTTGTTAAGGATGATTCAGGCCAAGTGTTATTGAATGAAGATGCTATTAAGGAGAGGTGGAGTTCGTATTTCCATAATCTTTTCAACGAGGCTAGGAGGAGTGGTGCCGAGGTGGAGCGAGAGGTCTCTCTTTCGCCTGTGCTTTCTTTCGATTCCTGTGAGCGCATCAGCAAGGATAAAGTCAAGGGTGCCCTGCAAAAGATGGCTAGAGGGAAGGCGGTTGGCCCGGACCTTATTCCGATCGAGGTTTGGCTTTGTCTTCGTGAGGTTGGCATCCAATGGCTAGCAGATCTGTTCAATGTTCTTCTCTTGGGTGCTAAGATGCCAGCTGATTGGAGGCGTAGTGTGGTGGTCCCTTTTTTCAAGAATAAAGGCGATGCTCAGAGTTGTAGTAACTACCGGGGTATTAAATTACTCAGCCATACTATGAAGCTTTGGGAGAGAGTGGTTGATAGTCGGATTAGAAGAGTGGTTGAAATCTCAGAGAATCAATTTGGATTTATGCCTGGGAGATCGACGACCGAGGCTATTCATCTCGTTAGACGCCTTATGGAGAAGTTCAGGGATCGTCGCAAAGACCTCCATATGGTGTTCATTGATCTTGAGAAGGCTTATGATAGCATACCCCGTGAAGCTATCTGGAAGAGCCTTGAGGAGAGGGGAGTGTCATCAGCGTACGTTAGGGTGATTCAAGACATGTACTCCCAAGCTACTTCTTGCGTTCGGACCCCAATGGGGGACTCCCGTTTCTTCCCGGTTGAGATGGGGCTACATCAGGGGTCGGCCCTAAGTCCTTTTCTTTTCGCCCTTATCCTGGATGTCATGTCGCGAGGGATTCAAGATGCTGTCCCTTGGTGCATGCTCTTTGCGGATGATATCGTGCTAGTGGCGGAATCGAGGGGGGAGGTGAACGACAAATTGGAGCTTTGGAGATCTACTTTGGAGTCCCAAGGGTTACGTATGAGCCGTTCTAAAACCGAGTATCTCTGGTGTAACTTCAGTGGTGAGGCCAGCGAAGAAGGGGTGGAGGTTAGAATTGAAGACTAGATCGTCCCGCAGACGACCGAGTTCAAGTATTTAGGTTCGATCATCCAGAAGGAAGGTGAGATTGAAGCCGATGTCACGCATCGTATCAAGGCGGGGTGGCTAAGGTGGAGGGCAGCGTCAGGGGTGATGTGCGATAAGAAAGTCCCTTTAAAGTTGAAAGGGAAATTCTATAGAGCGGCTATCCGTCCTGCGATGTTATATGGTTCGGAGTGTTGAGCGGAGAAGAAGGCCCTCGTAAGCAAGTTGGAAGCGGCTGAAATGCGGATGTTGCGGTGGTCTTGTGGCCGCACGATGTTGGACAGAATCCCAAATTCGGTGTTTAGGAGCGAGCTTGAAGTGGCGCCTTTCTCTACGAAACTTAGGGAAGGAAGGTTGAGATGGTTCGGCCACGTCCGTAGGAGGCTGGCTGAAGCCCCTGTGAGGAGGGTCGAGAGTCTTTCGGTTGTTGGGACGAGGAGGAGAGGCAGGCCGAGGAGGTCGTGGGAAGAGCAGCTCAGGCTGGATTTGAAGGCCTTAGACTTAAAAGAGTCCTTGTTGGCAGATAGGTCTGCTTGGAGGCGGCGTATCAGAGTGGTGGATTCTCTTCTAGGGTGCGGATCGGTTGTCGAGAGCCTCAGAATTGGGATGTCTCGGTTAGCGATTTTGTAGTAGCCCGGCTTTAGCGTTCTCACTTTGCGATTTTAGTGTCTTCTGTTTTCTGGTTTTGCTGTTACAGGGATCTTGGCACGGTGTGGTTGGAGCACTTCAAGTTTTGAGTATCATATATCCTCGCAGGTAGGTATGCCCCATGTGGAGAACGCCATGGGCGCAGGTATGGCATTGTTCATTTCCGGATCATATGGTTTCCTTTGTATTTATCACACG